>CP032249.1:33044394-35444394 GCA_005610355.1 Gossypioides kirkii
ATCAATACTTGCCCGAAAGTATCAATACGTGGGCACACTTAGAATGATGAACACCCTTACCATCAAACCATCACATGGAGTTCGATTTAAATATATGTTAAATCTCTTGTCAAACATTTATTTGACATGTGTTTAAATCGTGTTATCTCCATCTCCACCTCTATTATTGTATAAAAAAAATATATGGGGCTCCATCTACCTCGAATTATAGATTTTTTGTTCAATATCTTCTGGAATAAACTACTTACTCTGTAGCAATCATATATATACATATAGATATAGAGAGAGAAGTAATATACACTTTTAGGTAAGTTAGATTTTTAAAGTAACGTGTATAATAGATAAGAAAACATTTAAAATATTTTATAATAATTTTTTTAAATCATTAATTTTTTCTTGAAAAATTACTATTAGATTATTTTTTAAAAATTCAATATTATTTAATCACTCAAAAAAAAGATATAATTAACAAATGTAAATTTTATTTGAAATTAACAATATCTTTTTGAAGCTTTTATTGAATATATAAATTTTGATCATAATTAAAAAAGTTACAATATTCACCTATTGAAATCATAAGATGAATACTAAAATCAATATTTACTTATTGAAAATTCAATATTTGAATACATTTCTTTTCGAAGTTTTAAGCATTATTAAAAAAAACTACAATATTAAACAATGACTTTATAAAATGTTAAATAAGTTACATTTTCTTTAATTTTGATTTATAATTATACATACAGCTACGTTTGACCCGATTGAATATGCGAGATATGGTAGAAGATATAATAACATCTGATATGGTAATTTATTTTTTGATTTTGTAAATCCAATTAAATTAGATTTGATCCTTTCAGTTATACTATTCACCTATAAATACCATCCACATTTCCAAACCCAAAACATCAGTGAACAAAGCTTTACATCGAAGAACAGCAAGGTCATCATAGTAATGCATTTCTTATTTTCCTATTATTTCTTTAACATTTTCATTTTATTACCATCTCTTTTTAATTTTAAATATTGTTCCTAATATCAGTGCTTATTCTCTCTTCACATCAATATTATTTAAATATCAATACTGATAAATGTTAGGTATAATAATAAAACACGTTACATTTTCAAAAATACACCCCAAAAAGTGGCTATCTGGCAGGACCAGTAGCATCGGAATAAACCAACAACAACAACAAGATCCATATCTTTCCTAGTTAAGTAATTGCAGTAAAGCATGGGAAGTGGGTTGGCTTGTTTTGGCCTTTGTGCTTATCTAAGATTGGCAGATGGATTTGGAAATACAACGCCAACACGTGGGGATAACATGGCACCAATCAGCAATTACAAACCAAACGTTGAGCCTTCATTGGTTAATCCATGGGGGGAAAGTGGCCAATTGATACCCCCACTGGTGTTTTTTTGGTGGATCCAAAAGTTAAAGCACACACTACTGTTATAAACCATAATGGGGTTGGCTCATAGATTATGAATCTCCATTAATATATGTACATATACCTTTCATCTCTAATCTGCTGCTCTTTTCTTCAACTTTATTGGCTTATCATATGACCCTCCATTGTTATTTGGGGAATCATTAAGGAACTCTTATACTTATTCTATTTTAATTATAGTTTTAGTCCTTTTACTATGTGAAATTTGACATAATTTATTCTCTTTATTTTGATAGTGTTATTAGTAGGTCCAACTTGATAGCACATTTAGTTGTAGTTAATCGTTAAAGTGATGATTGAATTTATTATCTGTTGAACATGACTGATTGAATTTTCACTAGTTGCAACCGTGTGATTGAATTTGGATCCACTAATAGCATTATAAAAATAGAGGGATCAAATTATGTCAAACTAGAATAGAGGGATTAAATCACAAAGTTGAGTAAAATAGAGGGACTAAAACATAATTAGACCAACATATTCTCTTTTCTCCCTATAAATATGTAATGAGATCTGCTGTTTTTTTGTTGTAGGAAAGCAGCAAAGGGGGATTCGTTGAACTTTGAAGATATTTCCAATGGAGGCTAAAGGAGTGAAGTTGGAGTTAGTGTTGATTGTGATTGCAATGGCAATGGGGGTGCTAGTTTTGAGTCCGAATCTTGTGGAAGGTGCATTCGGGATCCAGATCAATCCATGCACTCTCCCAGCATGTATTGCTGCATGTAAAAAGATTTTGCAGGAGAAATTCCTTAGTGCAACTTGTGCTACGAGCCCTCAAGGGAAATACTGCATCTGCTTAGGTTGATATAACTTGCTTAATGCTTACTTAAATTTACCAATTGGATATGTATCTTTTGATAAAAAAGAAAAGATATAAATAAAATGTTTATATTACTTTTTTTTTTAGCTCGTAACTCATACATCCACATAAGTAACACTACTAGTAAACCTATGAATTGAATCCAAAACTTAAGAATAAATGAACACCATTTCAGCTAATAAGCCCAATGTTTATATTTATGTAATTTATGTGCTTGATATACGGTTTGTCTATGATTTTTGGACTCATTGTTTTCTTTAAATCACTTGTCTTGGACCCATATATGGGGTAAGAACAATGGATTGTTTCATTTTTGCTTGGAAAGAGTTAAAAACATATATATTTATCCAAGAGTTGAGTTAGGTGTCAATCCGAAGTCCTACACAATATTTAGGAGATTTGAAAAAAATATTAAAATAAAAAATTGGTTTAAAAAGTTTAAGTCCACTTAAATATGGGTTGAATTTGAGTTTCAACATTCAGAGTTCAAGTTCGGCCTAATTGATTTTCAATTTTATAATACATTATTTTATTTATTTATTACATATTAGATGGTTAATAACATATGAAAGTTAAATATATATAATGCTAAAATTTAAATATTAAGTGGTTCATATTTAATATTTTAATTAAAATTTTAAAAAAAGACAAATAAACCCATATTTTCATATCGAATAAAATTTAGATTAATTATTTATAAATACGATGGGTTGTAAAAAAAATTATATTTCCGATTTCAACAATAATTGAAGTAAACATGTGTAATGTTGAGCTCAAATCCGATTCAGTCCTAGCCAATGTGTATTGCAATAAAAGAAAAAGATTCCGAAACCTTGCCACCTAGTTCTTTCAATGTTGTCTGAAAAAATGTGACAGTAGATAATAATCAGCCCCAAACATATTTGAATCTAAAAAGCAGACAATCATGATTCATGCAAATGCTAAACGCAACAAATAATGGTGTCTCCATAGATTGTGCACTCACTATCTTAAAACCCACCATTTCAGCTTCACCTCCTTAAAGGGTGTCTGGATTAGCCACAAAAATGGGTGGTCTCCAAATGGTGATGTTTATGATCAGACCAGACCAGAGATTGAAGATCACAAAAGCTTAGCTACTGTGTTTGGGCAAGTCATGAGTGATAGACAAGTAGGGATGGATAGTGAATTCATTGATTCTTCGGTATCAAATTGTGATGATCTGTGGTCGGGGAAATGGTTGGTAATTAAAGCTAGCTTTGTAGGCTGTGTCGTGTGATCAAGACAAAAAAAAAAGCTTCAATATGTTGCTGCCCAAATTGGTGGCATGCATGAATGTTCATTACCACGTCCACTACACTTTACTTTTACCCTCTTCTTAGGGTTGTTATTAGGTAAAAGAATCACATATGCGTTTAATTAGAATTTTGATTGTATTTTATATTTTATTCAAAAAAATAAGTAACTTAGTCTTTTTATATTAGATTAAAGAGTAAATTAGTTTTTCTGATTAAAATTTCATCCATTTTTTTGTTAAAATAACATGAAGTACATGTGGCACGTCCTGTGCCATTGTTTGATTATTTTATTAGTCATGCCAATTTTTAACAATAAAAATGAATAAAATTTTAACATAAAGATCTAGGTTACTTTTTTATCTAATATACATGAACTAATTTACATATTTTTTAATAAAAAAAGTAAAATGCAATCTAGACCTCCATGATAATTTTTAACCAAAAATAAAAACATGTTATTGTTGTTATTATTATTGTTAGGTCGCAATTGGACCTTTTTGTGATGCTTCTATACTATTAATCCAGCCCATGCGGATCAATTTCATCATTCTTGTTATATATTGTTTTATTATGTGATTTTATATATTAATTTTTCTATGTTTAAAATTTTAATAAAATATATTAAACTATTTAATATTAAATTAAAATTAATATATATTAATTAATTAATTAATTTTTAAAAGAAGTATAAGTAGATTTAAAATAAATTTGAATTAATTATTTACAAATATGAATAAAATTAGATAAAATCTAAAACCTATATTTTGGGTCAAACCAGACTTAAGCAAATATAGATTATATTAATAGTATTCAATAATACAACTCAATTCGACCTATAAACACCTTTACCTTACACGTTTTTCTTACAAATTTAGAAGCATCATGGTTGAAAAAGAGAACACTTTGAAATCTCCAATTTTCTATTAAACCAATTTGATAAATTGAGGTTTCAATATTTCTTTAAAACAACTCGAATCAAACATCTTATAAGTAAAAGAGATTAAATATATATATATATATATTAAAATTACAAAAATATATTCTAAAAATGAAATCAATTGAAACATAAAAAGTTTTTTTTTAATCTAAGAATAATAGGAAATTTTTTGATACTATCGAATTTTGATAAAAAAAATTATCGAGCAACCGATTGAACCTGCACAATGATAGGTATTGTCCTTGAGTCATATCAAAATTGTCACCCACTTTAAGTTCCCACAATGATAGGTATTGTCCTTGAGTCATATCAAAATTGTCTCCCAAACTATTCACGATGGGAAAATGTCTCGAGGCAACAGATCACCACTTACGAAGGGTTCATGAGCATTCTCTTGGTGGGGTTTGAACCCTGACCTATATGGTATATAGGTCACCACTTAGGGGATATGATACCACTTGAGCTAACTTTTATTGTTGAAGAGGTCAGTTTCTTCGAGATAAACCTTTAAAGTGTTGTCTGATGATTAGCTGGCCGAACTCCTCAACAATGTAAGGTATTGTCC
Organism: Gossypioides kirkii; assembly: GCA_005610355.1. NCBI lineage: Eukaryota > Viridiplantae > Streptophyta > Magnoliopsida > Malvales > Malvaceae > Gossypioides > Gossypioides kirkii. The sequence goes on from CP032249.1 coordinate 33,049,445, forward strand.
TCGTGTCAATATTTTGCCTCCCTTCTCCACCAAGAGCCTTGTAGGGTTTATGAAGAAGAAACATCTCAATTGGTGGAGGTACAAATTGCAAGACTTAAAGGAGGAGTATCAATATAGTGCATAACTTTAATTATATAGATCACCTACATGCAAAGGGACTCAAACCACCACATGTCCACTGGCATTCCCGGCGATGTAGAAGCAAGAACCCAACATTACTAGCAAAAAACACCCAACCCCAAGTAACTCAAAATCAACCTCAAACCAACGCCAGACAGTACCAACAATCCCAACTAAATCTTCCCCAAGATCCACAACGTCCTTGTAACCCTCAACATATTCTTCCTTGGGAAACTACCCCCAATACTACCAATACCCCCACCTTATTATTATTCCCAATATTATCAAGGCAACACCAACAGCCCCTCAAGATGAACAAACCTCTCATAACCCCTATCTAGACTTATAGCAATTCATAGAAATGCAAGGAAAAAAATGAGGGTATTAGAAGAACAACTCTCCACATAGCAAAGGTCATGTCAAGAGCACCAGGAACACCAACAAGAGCTCAACCTAAGAAATGAGAAAATCTTTGAAGAGTTAAGGGTTGGAAGGAACCCTCAACAACAAACCTCCTATCCAAGAAGAAGAGATGGTCCAAATGTCCAATCTTACCCCAACAGGTGACGGAATCAAAGATGTGAAGACAACCCGACAGTCATATGCCCACGAACAACCTGCCTCCTCTGTAAACCATACATGGCTCTCAGTGGAGGCGAGAGATAAAATCCTGACATAACTCAAGGACAATACCAATCATTGTAGGGAGTTCGGCTAGCTGCCCAACAGATACCACTTCGAAGACTTCTCTTGAATAAGTCAACCCTCTCAACATAGTTAAACCTCGAATGTCTATTTTTTATTAAAAGAATCTGAAAATAAATAAATAAATCCAATTCTAATGATGATTAACAAAATTTTCTTGTTCTGGATTTTCAACTTTTTACTGATTTTAATATAATTATATAATATTTCGATTCAACTTAAATAATCAAACTATCAAACAAATCGTTTCTTAATTCAAATAGTTTAATAGACCGACATGATTCCTCCTTCTCCACCATGGTTTAAAGAAAAAAAGCAAAAAAGAAAAGAGATTAAAGAACTTTAATGTGGTTTGATACTGTTATCTGTCATGTAGATAAGATCCATGTAAACATCTTTACAAAAAACGAAATTTCTCAAGAAAGTTCCACACTTATTTTCCCGGAAAATGCCAAAAAGAAAACTGAGATTGAGAAGATATTTCTTGTTTGTTTGTTTTTCTTACAAAGCAGTCCAAGTATATTTGTATCCTACCAAACAGCAATCGGCTCCCAACAATGTTGACAGTAAGCCTTTTGCTGTTTAGATATGGCCACGTTTATAGTCTCCTAATCACTATAGTTGCTTTCATGCTTTATCTTCTAAAATTTTCAGCTTTTAACTGCCTTATCCACTTTTTAAGATTGGGTTTTCTTTTTTTTTTTTAATTAATCTCCTCATTATATTCCCAAAATTAAAAATAATAATTTGGTAAAAAAGAATATGAAGTTGAATTTTGGAATTTAATACTCTATATTAAGAAAGATGGTAGCATCTATTAAGTTTGCTTTTCTTTTCTTTCAGTTCAAACTCCAAACCTTTCTTCATACTTTCCGGTTACTATATTGCCGGGGGGAACCACGTCCGGCGCCGGCAGACATGGCACGTGACATTACGATGAATGAAGCAACGTCGTAGTCACGTGGATCAAACCCTTCCCGCGCACGGTACGGACTCTTTAATTCGATAAAGGTGGGGCGTGATGATGAATGAAATGAATTGATTTCATCCAAAGAATAAACCTTCCTTTTCTTTCAGTCGCATCGCACGTAAAGTCTTTTAACTGTTTGTATTAACCAATCAATAACCGACACGTGGATACGAAGCTCCCTTTGTACCCTCTTAGCCTTCTCTCTGTTTTTCTCTTTTGGTTTTATAAAACCCCTGTAAACTTCACTCTCTGTCGTCTCCCCCATTGCCCATTCTAATTTCTATCCTCTTCTTCCTTTTTTGTTTGAATATTTTGAGAAATAAAATAGAATGGATGATGAATTTGCAAAGCTTATTAGGAGAATCAACCCTCCAAGGTATTTTCTCTGTTTTCTTTTGAAGTTTCAGTTCAGTTCTATTCAATTTAGTCCATGTTCCTTTTCTTTTTGTTTTAGATTTTATGTTGTTTTTGTTTTGCCTTTAATGGGTTGAATTCCTTTTTTTTTTCTTTGTAGAGTTATTGTTGACAATGGTGCTTGTGGACATGCTACCTTCATACAGGTATCATTTTTTTTTTCACATAAGATGTGTTTAAACATGCTCAAACTCATGTAATTGTTACAATAATAATGGTGCTAATTGAATAAAGGTTCAATCGGTATCAATAATCATACTATAAATGACATAAGGTTGTACTAATAAGCTTTGGTAATATTGTGTTGTTGTTTTTAGGTTGATAGTGTGAACAAGCATGAGATTCTCCTTGAAATAGTCCAAGTTCTTTCAGACCTTAACCTTAATGTAACCAAAGCTTATATCTCTTCTGATGCTGGATGGTTCATGGATGGTATGTTTCAAAATTTTGTATTTAAAGGTTACGAGCTCATTTTAGTAGAAGTTTGCGAAATGTTTTTAAAAGCCTCTCAACATTGGTTGGTATTGTGCCCTAGGAATAGGATGTCTATGCTTGGTTTATCTCTGGATTATCTCCCGAACTCAACCAACAAAAGAAATGTGAGCTACTATAGCATTTGTGGGTAAGATGTGTTCAAATCCCACGAAGAGCGAACGCTCATATTTTCCTACTAAGTGGAGATGCTCTCATTCTGTGAGCCCCTCAAGACTCTCTTCAGAGTCATGAGACAAAACCCAAGCATGAAATATAGCACAAACACCCCAGGCCCAATATTATCCCTGTTAAGGGATCCATCAACTCCCAATAAACAACACTTTGCAAACTTCTTCCAGAGGAAGCCCGAACTCCCCCCAAAACAGTTCTAATGTTCCACTAAGTGTTGTAATTATATCAAACTTGTTTTTTTTTTTTTTCAGTGTTTTATGTGACAGATAATCAAGGGAAGAAAATTACAGATGAAGAGACACTTGGTTACATACAAAAAGTAAGCGTAAATTCGTCAGATTCAAGTATGATACTAATATTATTTCGACACCTTTTAAACAATTTTCATTTCTTAAATTCTACAGACACTTGAAACCAAAGTATATATCTTAAATTCAATGAAGAGCTCAGCTAGTTTAATCCCTTCCAAAGACTATACCAGTACTACAATAGAACTAACCGGCAACGATAGGCCCGGTCTTCTCTCCGAATTATCCGCGGTTTTAGCTGATATGGGATGCAATGTAATAAACGCCGAGATATGGACACACAACGCTCGAGCCGCCACCGTTATCCATATCATCGACCAGTCAACGGGTCACGCGATCGAAGACCAGGACCGGCTTTCAACAATCAAGGAACTACTCTTCAATGTAATGAAAGGGGACAATGATTTTAAGACACCAAGTGCAAGAATATTCGTTTCAACATCAAGAGAAACTCATACAGGTCGAAGATTGCATCAAATGTTGTTTGCAGACAGAGATTTTGAGAGACATAATGACAAATGTTCGATGGAACCACATGTAACTGTGTTGGATTGTAGTGATAGGGATTATACAGTTGTGACCATAAGATGCTTGGATCGACCAAAGCTATTGTTTGATACTGTTTGTTGTTTAATGGATATGGAATATGTTGTGTTCCATGGAACTGTCATTGCAGGGAGAACGGAAGCTTATCAGGTTTGTAAATTAATACAAGGAATTTCAAATGTTTTTTTTAATGAAATTTAAAGTGGGTTTTTATTGTAAAATCTCTTCTTTCTTTTTGTAGGAATATTATATCAGACATGTTGATGGGTTCCCTATAAGTTCAGAAGCTGAACAACAAAGAGTTATGGAATGTCTTGAAGCTGCTATTGAAAGGCGAACCACACAGGTTGGTTACCTTCAAAATCTTGTTTGTTTTTTTTTTTTTAAATTGTTGTTAGTCACTATAATTGTATAGAATTTGAGATTTAGTCCTTGTATTTCAATTTAAAAATCCAAGTCCGATGGTTATTGTAATTGATTGTTTCTGTCAATATTTGTCAACTTATCATGTTTATTTCCTTCAATCATATGGGTATTGAGGACAACCTAATCAAAATTTTAATTTAACAATTTTTGGCGGAAATTCCTTACAATTTTAATGACTGGATTGAGATTTTAAAATAAAAAAAAAGTAAGACTGGGTTTTTATCTTTTTAAGTACAAGGACTAAATCTCAATATTTGTCAGAATACAAGGACTAACAGAAGAATTTAACCCTTTTTTAATCTTTCGTTCTTCCCAACTACGTACTCTATAAAGTTTGACTTATATTATCTCCTTAAGAGTGCATAGTGGCGAAGCTAAAAGGATGGATTGTGACTTTGGTCCCCTTTGGTTAAATGAGAAAAAAATTCAATTTAGCCCCTCCTCAACTTAAAAAATTCTAAATTAAGTCTTTTAGCTCTTGAATAAATGAAATATTTACATTTGCAGCTCTTCCAAATCATGTAATTTAAGCATTTTAACAGAAAATTTTTAATTAACTCCCCAAGTAAAATTTCCTGTGCAATATAGCTTAGCAATCCACATTTCAAAATCTTGTTTTAAAGCTCTTCATAATTTTTTTTTAAAAAAAAAACTTGGTCAAATTACAGTTTTAGTCCTTGTAGCATACTCAAATTGGGTTTATTGTGCATACAGGGTGTGGAATTGGAAGTGATAACAGAGGATCGGTTTGGGGTACTATCAGAAATCACAAGAATAATTCGTGAAAATGGATTAAGCATTAAAAGAGCAGAAATAAGGAGGAATGGTGGAAAAGCAGAAGACAAGTTCATAGTGAGTGATGTGATGGGAAATGGGGTGGTTGACCCCAAAACCATGGAAATGATCCAAAAAGAAATAGGAGGAAGTTGTGGTGTTAAGGTTGAAGGGGACCATTCCTCCCGTTCAGTATCTACGAAACTTCCCAAAGAAAAAGAAGAGAGCAGGTCAAGTTTCTTGTTTGGGAACTTGTTTAAAGGAAGAAGTTTCCATAACTTCGATAAACACATCAAATCTTGTTCTTAATTTATCATAATATTAATCTGTCTTTGTTCCCTATTGGTTTTTGGAGGGGAATTCTTGCTGATTGCTGGTGTGTTTCCCATGTACATGTATAGGTTTGGTTTTGTATGTACGTTAACTGTACATAATTATTTCAAGTTAGAGGATTTAAACTTAGATTATGGTTTGATGATGCGAATTCATATTTCTGTAACTATTTAATTTGCTTTTTATGGATTCCGACATTCTAGTTATATTTTGGGTTGAATTTATATAGATGTAGATTTATTAACACTCAATTATTTTATAGATAGCCGGTGGAATATTCCTTGTTACATATCATTGTTGATGCAATCAGACGTAATAGTTCCTCTTGTTAGTGGAATAAAAAAAATTCATAAATGGGTGTTGTAATTTAAGCTCTTATGTGTCATTTTCTTTTATCTGCCATGTATTTTTTTTTTTTTTAAATATTTGTATAAGAACACACAGATAACATCTAAAATTTGTAGAATTATTTTTTACTATCCTCTTGCAATAGCAACAATACCGATACCAATCCGTAAACCCATTTGTAAAAAATCCAAAAATAAGGTGAAACCAAAAACCTTAACCCAAACGAGACTCCATTCAAAACCCAAACTTATGCCAACCCGTTTTAAATATTATACCATATTACTTCTATTTTATAATTTAATGTATTATATTGTATAAGCTACCAATGTTTATAAATTTATTGAATAAAATATAAAATTACTAAAAATAAAATAAAAATAATATATGCATACATTTTTTGGGGGTGAACTCTAATGAATTTATATCATCCACTAACCTATATGGCTGGATTTGAAAAATAAAAATTGAAGTAAATCACAAAACTAATGATGAATTGGCTAACATGTAAAACAAAAACATTGATTGATAATTCATTAGAAAATCACAAAACTTCAGCACAAACAACAAACTAGGCATTTAGAAAGTTCAACCACAGAAGTATATGAATGTTCCTCCGGAAGAAAGAGTAAAACCGAGTCGAAAACCGATCGCACCTTACTACAAAAGACTATTTAATCAACAACACAAGCTGCGACAAAAGGTGTATTAATTCCTCTATGTCATCCTCTGTGCAGCTTCCTTTGCAAGAAGCTTCTCCTTCGCTTTGGTTCGGGCTTGTGACTTGGAGCCCATGATGCCACCACCCCACTTCTTCCTATACTCGTCGTACTTGTCATTGAAGTTTGCCTGCAATGTGCATCATGAGTGAATACTACGATGTGTGACTTGAACATATGTTAGTTATATACTATATCGTATGTGTATTCCTACCTTGATTGCCTCAAGTACTTTGCTGAAGTCCAGCTTATCCTCGTTCTTAACCGTGGTCAAACACAAGACGGAAGCAGTTTTCTTGTGGACAATCTGCAGTAGTACACAAACACAAATAAGTAACCTGCTCTTTAACGTCATAACTTGGCAGAGAAAACACGGGAATATAAAAGAAATTTACCGATCCCAAACGTGATTTTCCCTTAACAATGCAATATGGGACCTCCATTTTCCTGCACAAAGCTGGAAGCCACACTACCAATTCTATGGGATCCACGTCATGAGCAATAACAACCAATTGAGCCTTGTTCTGCAAAAGAATTATAAAGGAACTATTATTCTTAAGTGATTCACAATTAAAATAAAGCATTCCGTGAATATGAAGAAATTCAAGGGCAACCTGCTCGATAAGGTAAGTAACATGGTTAAGACCATATTTCACGACAATTGGTTTCTTAGACTCAGGGGCTTTTCCTTCAGCCTCGGCCTGGGCCTTTTTCAGGAGACGTTCCTTCTTGGCCACTTTGTCCTCCGGCCTGTACTTGAGGAGCAACTTGAACAGACTTGTTGCTGCAACAGGACGTGAGATAACCAATATTTAATGGTAAAACTTTAATAGCAACCATTATAATCAGATACGGTAATCAACAGCAAGAAATGTGAAAACGGCAGAGTTATGAGAACAAAATAGCAGAATAAGCAAGTTTATATATGAAAATATAAATTCCGATTTACAATCGTTTTTCAAGTAATCTGGTAACCGGGAAAAAGGTCAGAAATCTATATTTAAAAAGAGTAACTTGCACCAAACGTCCCCAAACTATGAATCACGTTCTAAATTGGTCCCTAAACATTAAAACACTGTAATTACATCCCCTAACATTTCCCCCAACTTGTAATACACAAACATCTAAGACAAGTTAAACATGAAACAAGAACAAACAGATGTTCATTCAGAAAATAGTCAAAGGTTAAAGAAAACAGCAGTTGAGAATCCACTTGAATCAAATATGGCGAATCTAATGCATAAGCTAGAAACAAGAGAAGATTTTAGAGCAGACCGAGGTTCTTGTCAAGAGTCTTGGTGAACTGGTTCAATGCTGGTGGAACCTTCAACCTCTGCTTAAGGATCCTTTTCTTCCTTTGAATACGAACAACCTTAGGCCACTTAACGAATCGATGCAAATCCTTCTTGGGAGGTATAGCCCCTCCAATGCCGAACTGCTTTGGACGCTTCTCAAACAACGGATTCACAACCTTCTCCTAACATCGAAAATCAAAATAATCAACCAATAGTGAGACCACAATCAAGTTATTCAACGGGTTCAGCAATTAAGAAAGTAATGAAGAATGAAGATTACTTGTTTCTTCTTGGCGGGCACAGCCACCTTTCCACCTTTTTTCGGCCCCTGCATATAGCAACAAAAACGAACCCTTTTAAACAAGTACATTGATTCAAAATACAAAGGACAACAATTTACTGCAAAAGGACCATAGTCCAAGAGCTTCTTCAAAATTTATACAGAAATACAAAACATTAATCCTTTTAGGTAAACTAAGAATTATGCTAATCATTCAACGTAATAAGTGTTCACTACACTGTGAATAATAGCTATCATAGACCAGTTTTCATTTCCTAGAAATTTAGAAATATCAGCTAAATTCCAAACCAATTATTTACAACAAGTTTCTCGGGTACTAATCCTCTAACTATATCTTGTTCAACATTAAAATCTCAAAAAAAAAAACAGCACAAATAAAACAGAAGGTAAACTGTATCTAAAGCAAAAAAAAACAAGCATAAAAATGAGAGAATTTGCGGGGAAAATTCGAGAGAAACAATAGACTTGAATAAACATAATTAGAAGATGATTAATTGAAATGGGGTTGTCGGATTTACCATGTTCTGCACCTCCAAAAGCTTCTTCTTCAAAGCTTTCTGTGATTAAGAACGGCGGAAGAAAACCCTAGAAAGCATGTAGAAAGCAAATGCAAAGAACAAACTAGGGTTTATATTAGAACAAGGCCTGCGTTTGGGCCAGTGGTAAAAGAACTGTGGGCTTGGTGGAGACTTTTAACTGGTCTCAATTGTTAACCATTTAAATGGGTGAGAAACATGAAATTTGCCCCATGGTCCCAAATTTACCTCAATAAAAGAAATTGTTGTTCCCAGATTTTTTTTTTTTAGAAGTTAGATTTTATTTTGTTTCCTTTACATAAATAAATTAGTTTTTATACATTAAATTTATAAAAAATTTCACTGATATAATAATATGATAGTATTTATTCATATTTTATTAATCTTTTGATAATATACACACATTTTTTATACACAGGTGTTTGAACTCAGATCTCCTAAAATAAATATTATCCTTCCACTAAAACCACTTGTTGGGTTCTATTCTTATTTTATTTTATTAAGAATAGGAGTTGTCCAAACCTTCCAGCATTAATAATCAACGAAAATAAACAATAATATATTTTTTTACCTTTTATTCTTCTTCATTTCGTTTTCCATGATTAATTCTTGTCTTGTCTTGTCTTTAAAGATGCTTTTCAATTTTTCATGGACTAAATTTATTGTCTAGTTAATTGAACATTTTCCATTTATATTCCTTTTTTAATTTTTGGTAGAAATTTGATTATTTATTCGTTATTTATCCAACAATTAAAACAAAAATTAAAGAAATTCGGAAAGGATTCTTCGTTTTAGGTCGAGAATAAATTGCTATTTAGGATAAGAATATATTGATTACCGTATGTAACCATAATTTGTATTTGGTCTAAATTAGTAACATAAGAATATCACACAATAATTAGATTAAATTAGTTATTTAATTGCTTGGCAAATTTTAGTACATCAAGTGATACGTGCACAGATGAGGTGGAATTTATTAAATTTCATTCATTAAAGTTGTCAATTTTCAAGTTTAAGAAATCAGCAGATTTGCAACGATTTTTTTGGATGGGATCCATGCATTTTGGGGTTGAGATGTTTTTATGGCGTTCAAAGATCTATCTCTTAGTTTTTAAACGCACTTTGAATCACTCAATTTCGAGTTTAGGAGCTCAAGTTATGACCGTTTTAATAAAGATTGTGTGGGTAGAATTTCTAGACGTGATTATGACGAAAATTACGGGTTTCGAGCTTTTAATTCGAATTTAAATCATATTGGATTTGGGTTTTAAGCTTAATTTTTATCATATATGATCCCAATATTATATTTATTAGCTCTTATTATTTTATTTCGAATTTTGAATAATTATTAAATAGTTTAAGTTATAGTTTTATGTCAACAATAAATTTAGTTTAAAACTAGTTCTTGTTTATATTAAATAGAGTTTTAATTTATTTAAGAATTTTATTTAAATTTATTTAACTAGCCTATATAGAGGTCTTAGCATTGTACACAATTCATCATATAATTGATTATTATTCAAATTCTATTTTAAGTTTTCTTTTCAAGAATTGTTCTTGAGTTACTTGTTCTTGTCAAGTTTTTTTTCTTGGAGAGAAAATTAAAGTTGCTTGAAGGGAGTTGTGGATTTTCTTGTTTTCAAGGCTTCTTAGGACATTTACACGTCACATTTCATATTTTCCATCTATCTTCTTTAGTTTCTTCTTTATGGTTCTATTGTTCAATTTTATTTATCTTAGTTATTTTATCTAACTTGAATTCGATTGGTTTAATATTGTTTTACAATCCAAATTTATTCTCGAATGTTTTAGAGTCTTAAGTCAATTTTGAGATTTTGACAAGCTTTATGATCCATCGTCCTCTTCTGCGTTCATTCCGTATCACCAAATTAGTAATCAATACTATCAAGATAAATTGGGTGAAGATGGAACAATTAGGTAATACAGTAGAAGAAATTGCAATCTTAAGTTTTTGTTATTGAATTATTTGTTTAAAGTATGCATTGTTAGTTTTATTTACTACATTTAATTTTTGTTTTTGTTTTTTTGATACATCAAATACGGGAGAATAATTTGAAATTTGCACATGGATAGGTTTTACCATATATTTATCTTCTATATGCTTATGCAAATGAATTAATGTTCATGCATATATCTACTTATTAATACATTGTTTAAATGCATGACATTGATAAGTCTTGGATTTATTTATTGAATTTCATATATGATTACTTTTCATATTTGTTATTGAAATTCAATGCTTTTGTTTAAGAGTTTATGCTTAAAACTTTAAAAGGAGAATCCCATGTAATTGCTTGATGGTCGATGGTGTTTATCGTTCCAGATATGATTTGGGTTCGAGTTGTGTTAATCGCATTGATTGTTCGAGCTTTACTTTATTATTGTAATTCACAAAAAAAAAAAACTTTAAAAAGAGAACCCTTTATGTTGGCCTGATGTTAAGGTGTTTACTTGTCCTAGATGTTATCTGGGTTCGAGCTGTGTTAGTGAACAATATAATTTAAATTTTTATTAAGCATTTTCAAAACAATTTTAAGGCTTGATGATCAATTTTTAATAATTCCATTAAGTGTTCAATTTAAGCAAAACACCTTGGTCAAAAGGTGTGGTACATAGACGTTAGTATGTAAAAAGACATAGAGGTACAGCACCCTTCCCACCAAGTACCGCACTCTACTCAAGAGGTATTGCACCTTTTTTCAAGAGGTACCGCACCCTTCCAATTGGGGTGCAATGCCTCTGGTTCAATAGTCAAATTTTGAATAATGGTGTTGTACCTTAAGCTTCACAAGTGTTTTTAAGCCCAGAATTAATGCTTCAAACGATAATAATTTGTTCCCAATGGTCATAAATGTCCACAAACTCGTAATTTGATATAAATACAAGTAAAAAATACTTCAAGATGTAAAAGACAAATATTCAAATATAGAAATCAAGAGAAACAATCTTTCGAAGAAAGATAAAATTTTAATACTAAAATTTGCCCTTTTTTATTTATATCATTTGCTGTGTAATGTTTCAAAATCAATGACATAATTAACTTCTCATAAGTTATTTATATTATTAAACTATCGAATGAGCTACAATTTAATTAATGATAATATCTATTCATTAATTCTTAATTAGTATAATACCTTTGGCATGCAAAATTAGGAAAATTACCTTTTCATCCTCAATTCATTTATAAACACAAGAAACGTGAATGCTTTGCTTAAAACCATATGTTTGGATCGCTTGATCAAATTTTAAGTTTCTCGATTGAGATGTTTGCTTAAGTTCATATATAGATATTAGCAAATTGCAAACTTTGTGCTATTGGTATTTCAATATATATATTTTAGGTGAAAATCGGTCTCAAAATCAATGATGCCATCTCGAATGAGAAAGAGATTTAAGGTTGATATACTTTTTAAAGAGTTTTCTCCTTTATATGTACGGCGATGAGATTTGAACTCATACCATTTATATTAATAAAATTTTAAATTTACCACTAAACAAAAACTTTGATTTGTTTTACATATTTTAATTTTATTATGTATACTTTATTACGCTTATAAATTGTGTATATTGATAAAGTTGTTGATCGAGTCGGTGTCACAAATTAACTCAACGCCAACTAAAATTGATGGCTACACCATGAAAAGCAATTGTAATGCATTTAGTATTATTAATTTGATATATTTTAGTGTTTATATTTTATTTTACTCATAATTTTAATATCTTAATATTTCATAAATTATTATTAATTAGTTTCAAACCATAACTTCATTACTTATTATGGGTTATTTTTAAATATACATTTATATTCTAAGTATGTAATTTCTACATCTATGCACATGTGATAGATTTTTAATTAAAACTAAAAATTCCAAGGTATAAACCTCACTTTTTGTTTTATATAGATTTATTAACTTTTAATTTTTGCTAAAAAAAAAAATGGAAATCCAAATCCCGCTCAGTCCCAAAAATATAATTTTTGGTTACCCGCTCGTCACTCCCTCTTCTTCTCATCTCCGTCGCGCGCCCTAAATCCCCTAAATAAAAGTTTGTACTTCCCTTTCAATCTCAAAATTTGCCCCCAAATTTCCCATTTCCAACGACACCAAGTCAATACACCTTCACCAACACACACTTGTTTCTCCTTTTCATTTCACTGCACTGAATTCACTCACCATAGCTACTCCTTTTTCTCTCCATTTCTTAGGGTTTCTTTTAATTTTAGGCTTTTAAGGGAACGTACAGTTTCCTTTTAATTTTACTGCTGACTTCTATGGCGACGGAAAACCTAGATGACAAGAAACCGGAGGAAGAGGAGGTGAAAGATAAAGAAAACGAAGAGGGAAGTAAGGAGGTTTTGGAGAAACAAATGGAAGTTGAAGAGAAAGAGAAAGAGGAAGAAGAAGAAGAAGAAGAAGAAGAAGAAGAAGAGGAAGTGGAAGAGAAGGGGGAGGAGGAGGAAGAAGAAGAGAGTGAAGATGAAGGGGCTAAAAAGGTCAAAGGTAGAAGTAGAAAGGGGAGTTCTAGGAAATCTGGTCCAGATTCGGCTGAGAAGAAAGAGCCGGTGACGCCTAGTAGTGATAGGCCTACAAGGGAAAGGAAAGTCGTAGAAAGGTATTCAGCTCCTTCTGTTGCAAGGTCTTCCTCGTCTAAAACTCTGTCAATTGAAAAGGTATGTTTTCTTTTTTGGGGTTAAGGATCTGATTTCATTCAAGTCATTTTTTTGTGTGTTATGATTGTTTTTTGAACTTTAAATTGCTTTTCAGGGTCGTGGTACTCAGCTTAAAGATATTCCCAATGGTATGCGTCTGTTCTCTTGCTTATTTGTTTTTCCCCTTAAGGTTCTACTGTATGTTTTCTCTGAATTTCATGGGATTGGATTGGTTGTGATTCTATTTGCATTCAATTCTGGGTCCTTCAAAGTAATGTAGTCGACGTGATAAATTGAGTACAACTTAGAACTTAGTTAAATTTAGTACTTCTTAATAATATTTGAAGGTCATTCTATTTGTTGGTGTTTTAAATGATATGAGTATTTGTTATTAGTTATGCATTTAGATTCACTTTTTAGGAAGCAGAACAATTAGTCTCCATAAAACCTGTCAATAAAGATGTGAGTAAAGACATCTGAACCAATACAAATTTGAGGTTAAACTGTTTGGTATGTGGAGTTTGCCTTTTTGATTGTCGTTGAGTTTGAATAAGTGTGATGGTAAATCTTGAAATGGTATTGTCCCTGAGTTAAACTATAAAATCTTAAATGTTTTAGTTAAAATAGATAGATGTGAAGACTCTTGAACCCGAGCCTAATCAAAACTTGCTTTCATGAGTTCATATCAATAGTTCATTCTGGATTGTCATGCTTGGTAGGGATTTTATAGGCACTTGAATTGGTTGGGAATTTGTAGATGAGATCTATTTGACTACTTTCTAGATTGCCTCTTGAAGTTTTCATCTGATATTTGACTCAAGATTCTCTTGGATGTTAGACAGAGCCATGTGATACTTTTTTCTTTGAAATAGTATTGTTCATGGTCATTGAACTTTTTTGTTACTGCATGGTCTGTTCTATTTGTTTCTGACGCTGTAACTTGTTTCAGTGGCTTTCAAGTTGTCAAAGAGAAAAGTTGATGATAATCTGCAGATGCTTCATATAATTCTCTTTGGAAAGAAAGCAAAGGTGATTGAGGGTTATATTGCCTTGTTGTTCCATGATATGTTTTTTATGTACTTACTGTATTTTTCCATTTACAGCCTCACAGTTTGAAGAGAAACATTGGTCAATTTTCAGGCTATGTTTGGGTTGAGAATGAGGTATTTTCTTTGATCTTCTGGAAGTTTTTTTTTTTTTTTCATTTTTCTCCTGTTGTCTGCCTGCATGGTTCTCTTATTGCATTTCCATGAAGTAGGCTTTATTTAAGATACATTGCCCATGCTTTACTGTGTATAAGCTGTTTTTCATCAAGTGGAAATTTCTTAATGACCATTGTATTATCTTTTTCAGCAGGAAAAACAAAAAGCAAAAGTAAGAGAAAAAATTGACAAATGTGTTAAAGAAAAATTGGTTGATTTCTGTGATTTACTCAACATTCCAATTATGAAGACTGGTGTAAGAAAGGTAAGTAAAAAATGTATAAAATGTGCCATTTTTTATGCAATAATATTTCTTGCTTCTTTGGGTATAAGTCATTTCTATTTTGAAGGAGGAAGTCACTGCCAAATTATTGGAATTTCTGGAATCCCCTCATGCTACTACAGACATTCTTCTTGCTGATAAGGAACAGGTACAAATGTTATTTCAAAATCTTTTGCATGTTATGAAGTTTTTGATACGATTAACTGTCAGTTTTGGGCCAAATGAGATTCTTTTTCTTCTTGTTTCAGAAGGTTAAAAGGCGTAAGTCTACACCAAGCAAAAACATTGGTTCTGTAGAAGCATTGGATACATCAGCCAAGGTTTGTCTTGTTTGGTTTTGCTTCATTTTTAGATATGTATATGTTATCTATTTTATGCATCTATGATAGTTGGCTAATGCTTGTATTGCTGTGCCATTTTGTATTTTTTAATTCATTGATTCCATTTTGTTTCTGTTCAAGTTTCCTTTTGTTGTGTAATAATTTTTACCTCCTTGCCTGTGCTAAGTTTAAAATTGTTGTGATCAGAGTGATGTTAATTTTTGGCCTTCATTAACCTAAGAACAAATGATATATGCTTTGGTGCTGAAGTTCTGTTTTTATTTCTAAGGTTCTTTATAATATGTTAGCCTAATGTGTTATAATTTGACTTATCATTCATTAATGCTATCTTTAAAATTGATAATTTTTTTGCCAATAAGAATAGGGTTTTAGAATTGTCAATTTGCTTGTTTTGAAAGGGTTAGTAATTAGTCTTGGCTGATCCAAGTTTTTGCTCTCAAGACATCCTTGCATCTCTATTTAATTGGTTTTGTCAAACCTTACTCACTGGCTGCTGTGTCTGTGTTGTCTGTTTTTAGATTTCTTTGATTTGTACTGTTAATGATATTCCCTCATTGTTATTTTTTGGTCCAGTCATGTGGAAATTTCTTAATTTTATTTGTTCATTGAAGTTTCTCAAAATGTTTGGTGTGGTTTTTCTCATTCTATATTGGTCCTTCTGTAGTCCTTTTTATTTGGTTTAGAAACATATTTGGTTTGATTGCAGATTTAAGTGATATTACCAATGAATATTTCTGGATTCAGAATAAATTATGTTCCACTTGCCTAGTAATGAATTATCTTACATGGATTGTTGCTTCTTTGTGTTTATGGTGGTACATGACATGCATTATCTTTGTTTTTGGTTATTATTAATTTCTCTGCACCTTTTTGTTTTCCTGAATCTTTTGATTTGTTCATTATCATCTTTGTCATGGTTCATGACCTCATGGTGAGCTTTTCACTTTGATAAGGTTAGCTATGTTGATTACACTTGCATGAGTTTTTGTGCTTGTATGTTTATTAGACAAGGATGTTTTTTTTCTTTTATATGGAGGGTTAAAACATTGTATCTGTGTGACCTATGTTCATAGGTTTTGATATGTCTAACATTGGTACGTTAGGAAAGCTGATCATTGTTGTGATGACTTTCCTCTTTCCTAGTTACCTTCATTTTTTAATCAATTTGGTTTTAGTAATTTTAGTTTGCCAGATTCTATCTCTTGGAGGAACCAAAGTTTATACATGTTTTTGTTGAGGTAAAGCTGGGCTTGTAGATTCACATATTTTCTTTCTAAATCTCAAATAAGGATGTGCTGCAGGAATATAGCTGGGAATTACTGCTTGAGAAGGATAACTTCTCTGATTTTATATTTTTGCTTATCTCTGCCCTATTTTTAATCCCCAGCATTTGTTGGTGGCTGAGAGTGCTTGATGCTTGTTATTTTGTTTTCAATTTCTCTCTACAGAAGCGACGAAAAACACCCCAAGGTGGAGAAAAGCGCAAGCGTTCATCCAAAGCTGAGGAAGAGGAAGATGATGATAAAGTTGAATCCCCTGTTACTAGAGATGATTCTCATGAAGATGATGCTGACACTGCACCAAAAGAAGAGAATGATGATGAGGAGACTAAATCAGAGGAAGAAGAACCCAAGAAGTCAATCAAAAAGGGCACTTCAAAAAGGGTTGCAACAGAGAGTCCTGAGTCAAAAAGCAAGGATAAATCCGAATCTGGAAAGAAGCTCACCCCTGCAAAATCTAGCAAAAAATCTTCTGGATCAACTTCAAAAGAAGATGCTAATGATGGTGGTGGGACTTCTGGCTCTAAATCAAAGGGGTCTGCATCAAAGAAGCCTAAGGTTGAAAAGGAAAACCCTAAGGATGGATCCACCAAAGAGAAGCTTCCAGTCAAGAAGCAAACAAACAAGTCATCAGCAAAGGTTTCTGCTAAATCACAAGGTAGATTTCACTAGCTATACTGCTTCTGTTATGCTGGTGTATGGAGTTTTTTTATGTGTGGGTATTCTTAAAAGGAAAAGGAATATTTCAAGTGGTTTTTGAGTTTATTGATTTTTTTGTTCAACATCCGTTGTGTTTATGCCTTGACAGGTAAAGGCAAAAGTGGCAAGAAACCTAAACCCGAGCCTAGCAGGGAAGAGATTCATGAAGTAGTTGTAGATATTCTAAAAAAAGTGGACTTCAACACTGTAAGTGTCTCTTTATCTGTTTAATTCTGAGATGAAATGGTTAAAGTCAGGATATTAGTGTTAAAGTTTTCTTGTCCGATGCAGGCAACATTATCTGATATCCTTCGGCAACTAGGTATGTTTTACCTTTAGTCATTAAAAGTATTTAAGTTACAATATTGATACTTAGACTATGAACTAATTATAAGATTCTGATAATCTCAGGTACACACTTTGACCTGGATTTGATGCACAGAAAAGCCGAGGTGAAGGATATCATTACAGATGTGATAAATAACATGTCTGATGAGGATGAGGAAGGGGATGAAAGTGAGGAGAATGCTGATACAGGTGGTGATGCTGATAAAGATGGTGATGGAGATGATGATGCTTAGTTCTCACATGAGGAAATTATATGATCGGTAATTTACCTCTCCCTCTAGGGATTTGATTTGCAATTCTCAATAGAATTATAAAATTGTAGTCATTTTAGATGTTCGATAGGTGGGATTGTAACATATGAGGTAGTTACTCTTTTGTAGTAACATGTTGTAGTATGCTTGTAGTTGAAGTTTCTCATAGTGAACATCATGTTGTTTCTTCGGCAGAAGTTTGAAAGATTTGAGTTTTAGAAGAAAGTATGTACTGTAGTCATTAGATTTGGATTATGTTAAACATTTTGATCAAACAGTATGAACAGTTCTGTTGTTAATGTTGTTGAACTCAAAAACAATTTAAAATTGGTTTCCATTGTTAGGTCATTTGAATGTTGTATGATCATTTAAGGTGAGAATGTAAATGAGATAATTGTGTTTGGAAAATTAAATATTTGAGTTGAAGCTTGAAATTACTGCATTACTAGTATTAGGCTTTAAATGAGCTTGTATTTGACTGAACTTTTCATGATTCAAGCGTGGGTCTGTTTGACTTGATCACAACTTCAATCTCAAATATAAAAATTTGTGTATAATTACGTAAATAATTGAGTTGAGTTTGAATGCTTTGATCCAACTTAGTCCATGATGAAAATGATAATAAATCCAACGACTGGCTTAAACCTCTGTTTCTTGCAAGAGCTAATGTGTTTTGCCTCTCAATTTCTCCATTTGTTGGCTTTTAATTTCTTTTTTAGACTTAGTTTGTGCTTTTAATTTGTGTTCCTTTAATTAGATTACTACTTTTTTTCATTGACGCTGTTCATTTGTGTTGATATGGTATTACTAGTTAATTTGATGATGTTATGTACGTGATAAAAATAAAAAAAAAATATTTAAAGATATATAAATGAATAAAAAGGAGTATACATTTTTTCACATCAAATTGTTTTGATTCATTTTAGATGTATTTTAGTAATTATAAATATAAATATATATATTTATTTTTATAAAATATGAAATTATTATTTTAAAATTAAAAATATATAAAAATTTAATAAAATTTAAAATACATAAATTAATAAGAAAGTATAATTTTGTTTTTACATCAACTAGTTAGATGGTTGGTTAAATTCAAATGTAATTAGGGCAATTTTTTGGCTTTTTAGTTCTTTTGTGGAATTTTACAAATTTACAAAATTTTAATTATTTTATATTTATATATTTTTATTTATGTTAATGTAGAGGTATGAGTTAAGTTAGTAAAATACAAGTTTAGATACCAATTAAATTAAAAAAAAAAGTAGAAATCAACTAAGTACGAATGAATAAAATGAGTGTGAATAAAAATAGAGATTAATTTTTTAATTGGGTTGATGCGATTACGTTAAAGAAAAGCTGTAGTGCGGGTTGGCTACGCTTGTCTTCTGCCTCATGCTTTCGACCTCTTTCTGTCGAGGCATATGCCTGATATCGAGGCCTTTATTCTTCATAGGAATCATGGTTTTCATTGGATCAATATTGAGAGCGACAGTTATGCTCTTATTTGTAGGCTTAGTAATTGTTTGTTGGACTTATTTTTGTACGGCCAAATCTTTGAGGAGGCCCATGGACTTTGTGTGGGTTTTGTTTCTGTCGACAGTCTTGCTCATTGGGCACTAGATCATGATTGCTCTTTGGGTTTTGGTTTAGATTATCTGGATGTCATTCTTTGT
Source organism: Gossypioides kirkii (assembly GCA_005610355.1). NCBI lineage: Eukaryota > Viridiplantae > Streptophyta > Magnoliopsida > Malvales > Malvaceae > Gossypioides > Gossypioides kirkii. The sequence continues at coordinate 33,068,652 of CP032249.1, forward strand.
TTAATGTTGGATGGCATTAACGCTTCTTAATTTTTACGTCTTTACGAAATTTTGCTTTTTCATTTTTTTTTTAAAAAAAAAGGAGAAAAATTTAACCTCCACTTAGACTCATTTGAAAAAGATGAGGGACTTAATCCCAAAATGATATTTATATATAGAATGAAGTGAAGCTTGAAGCAACATAAATATTTATAAAAAAGTGGGCATGGATAAAGTTTGGAAATGGGCATAATCCCGGCCGGGGGGGGGGGGGTTAGCCTGTTTAGGGTGGCTAAGCTCCTAACCTTAACAACTGTTTGAATGCTAGAAATCCAATTTTCTTCATTTGGGGTTTGAAAATAGCTAAACCCTAATCATCAAGGAAACATTGTTTTAGAAGGCGGTCCCACATAGCTTGGAGCATGAAATATTAGGAAACAAAAACATGTGATTTTTACTCTTACAAACAAGCTCTACTTAATCCAACCTTTAAAACTTCTATGAATATGATCAAATAAAAACAAAAGTTTTCATAGAGTAAGCTAACTAAACCCACCCACCAACTTTATGATAAAATTTTAACGTGCATTGTTTGTCAAATCATTTCAAAATGGATGAAAAAAATGAACGCTGATTAACTCCACCGACAAACAAAAGCTAAAATTGAAATATAGCCAAATCTAAACCATATAGTTTTTGAACTAGGCCCAAGCATGTTAAAGCTTAATCCGAGAATCATGTATGAGTTAAATCAGATTTAACAAAATTACATATTATAGTACTCAAACTTGAACCATTAAAGTTTTAAAGCCTCATGATCACTGAATGACATGCTTAATTAGTCACTTATAAATTCAAATCATATTGCAAAAGTATTGGCGGTAAGGGAGGCCCTTTCTTAGTTAAAATTGTCATATTAAAATAATATGAATCCCAAATTATTTACTAAGATATTATGTTTTGATCAATAACTTAAAATTTGTATATATATTGGGATCTCGAGATGTCAAAGATTTTCTTTCTTGTTCGATTGATGTCTAATCGGACATCTTGAGATCTCAAAATTTGATGTTAAATTTACTAAAATGCTATTCATTTTATCTTATTTTTAATAAATAATTCTAAATACATATTATGTAAATAAATAATTTATTTTTATAATATTTAGATAAAAAAGCCTTTCTCAATTTAGTTCACAGAATTTAATAGTATCAAATTAACTATCGAATCACGATTCAATCGATTTTACAAAGGGACTTTACACGTAAAACCAGTCCTTGGCAGTCATCTGTTGCTATCCTTTTGGTAATTGTAAAGACTTTGTTGCTCAAGCTATTCCTATATAACTTCCAAGTCCTACACCAAAACAACATACAATAAAAAAACACAGTTGCAGCATTTCAGTTTCTTTTTATTGATTCCAGGTATGTTTTCATTCCTATGATATACTAAACTAACCTTTCAATTTTAAAACCTCCATTCCCACACTTTATTATATATATATAACACTCCACTTCATGCTCACAATTTCACATGCAAATCAACGTTAGCACTTCTAGGGTAAAAGAATGAGATCATTCATGGTTGTTTGCATTGTATCGATATCGATCTGATTAGTTGCTATGGGTTTTATCGGTTGATATATATATTTTAGCTTTAAACCGATATTAAGAAGTAGAAGTTTTATTTTGATAAAAATTTCAACATGTTTCAGTTCATTTCGAGTAATATCAGTGTGTTCAAACCTATATTAGTTGCTACAAGGATTTGATATTTTCATCTAAATTTTAGTAACTTTTTGTCTTATTTTTATTTAATTACATAAAAAATAAAATATAATGATTAGGTTGAGTTATTGAATCTTACTAGATTATGGCACATTTCTGAAAAACAAAATTATGTAATAAATATATTTATAAAAGATAATCTAAATAATATATAAGGTTTTGATTGATTAATGTTAAAATATAAATGTTGAAAAATTTTCTATTATAAAAGATATAGAATGGAAAAAATACCTTAATACAACTTACTTTGTAAAGTAAAAGTATTTTTTTTCATTCGTGTTCAGTTGACTCATGACATCAATTCAATCGAACGTTTAAGGTATCATGACAAAAAAGAGTAATTCAGATGAGGGACCAATTTAAGGGGTAGATAGGAGCCTTGGCTCCAAAAAATAAAAAATTGCTATGTAACCCCTTAAAAATGTTTAAATTATAAATTAATATATGGTTAAATTACACTTTGCCTCAAAAATGAAAAAGAATTTGTTAAGTCCTTTCAAAAATAATGTAATACATGATAAAATTATACTGTCATCTTTCAAAAGTTTATAATTCAGTTCCGACCCCTAAAAATTTTTTGGATTTGCCATTGCTCCCATTGATTGATTTTTTATCTTTTGTTTATCTTAGACTTTGATTTGGGAGGATTAAATGGAGGATATTAGCAATGGAAGCAATAATGAAATGATCACTATAACAAAAGGAGAGCCAACTAGGGTTCATCCAAACGAACCCATAGAGAAGAAGGGTCTATATTACCTCTCAAACCTTGACCAAAACATTGCAGCCACAATCCCCACTGTTTACTTCTTCAAATCAGAGTGTAAAGGCAATGAGGAAGCTGTGGAAATGGTTAAGAATGGGTTGTCCAAGATTTTGGTTTATTATTATCCACTTGCTGGGAAATTAATGATTAGCTCGGAAGGGAAGCTCATTGTGGACTGCAATGGCGATGATGGTGCTGTTTTTGTTGAGGCTGAAGCCAATTGTGGAGTTGAAGAGATGGCGGATTTAACCAAGGTTGATCATGTTGTTCTTGGACAGTTGGTTCATCAGATTCCTGGTGCTCGTAATTTACTCGAGATACCTCTTTTGATGGTTCAGGTATGAAGATGACTTGACTTTTCGATTGGCATATTATTGTAAAAATTAGATTAAATTAATCAGTCTATTTAGTTGATCCAATAATTTAATCAAATAAATTTTATAAAAAAATTTAAGAAAAAATCCAAAATCAATAAAAATATAAAATAAACAACGAGAGTAGAAAAAATAGCAAGCAAAACTATTTTTATATCAATATACTCCTTCAATCTGTTTAGTCATCAGTATAAGCCTAACTCGAATCAAATATAAAGCATATGAACATGCGTCTATCATATAAGTATGCTCTATGTTAAATTTGAGTTCGCATTTAGTATTTAATTTGATAACTAGATTGACAAAAAAGCCTTATATGATATTAATATTAAAATATTTTAAAATTTCAACCATAGTTTGAAAAAATTATAACCCTTAAATTTATCAATTTTACTTAATACTTTTTCACTCGATAAAAGTACCATGTTGATCATTGTGCTAGGAGTCAAATTGCATTTTGCTCATTTTACTCAAAAAAATAAGTAAATTAGTCATTGTAGGTTAGATAAAAAAAGCAAACTAATCATTTCTTTTAAAAAATTCATTTATTTTTATTGTTTAAAATTGACTTAACTGATATAATAACCAAATAATTACACATAACGTGCCACATATACCTCATTCTAAGAAAGAAATTGATGGAACTTTTAATAGAAGACCCAGCTTGCTTGTTGATCTAACGCATGGGGGACTAATTTTTCCATTTTTTAAATAGAAAGGACAAAATACAATCTGACTCTTAGTACAAAAATATTCATAGTATTTTTACCTTTTCCACCCTTATCACTTTGCTTCTTTTAATTTTTTTAATGTTTCATAAAATCAGCACCATTGATTGAAGAAAACTAAAGGAAATCGATATTTCAGGTGACTAAATTCAAGTGTGGAGGATTTGCTATTGGGATGAGCATGAACCATTGTATGCTAGATGGCATTGCTGCAATGGAATTTGTCAATGGATGGGGTGAAGTTACAAGAGCCTTACCATTAAACCTCACCCCATTTTCAGACCGAACCATATTAAAACCCCGAAACCCAACATTAATAGAGTTTCCCCACCATGAATTTGATGAAATAGAAGACATATCCATCGAAACCAGCCTTCACCAACATGAACAAATCATCCATAAATCATTCACTTTTGATGCACCAAAGCTTGCCAAACTCAAAGAAACAGCCATGGAAGATAGGGTCCTATCAAAATGCACCACATTTGAAACCCTTTCAGGGTTTATATGGAAAACAAGATGTCAAGCATTGAACTTACTCCCACAACAAAAAACAAAGCTCCTCTTTGCCATTAATGGAAGGCAAAAGTTTATCCCACCATTACCAGAAGGATATGCTGGTAATGGAATTGTAATCACAAACTCCATTGTTGAAGCTGGTGAATTAGTGGAGAAACCATTGTCATTTGCAGTGGGGTTAGTACAAGAAGCCATTGAATTGGTTAATGATAGATATATGAGATCTGCAATTGATTATTTTGAAGTGACAAGAGCTAGACCTTCTTTGGCTGCAACTGTGTTGCTTACAACTTGGTCTAGGCTACCTTTATATACCATAGATTTTGGTTGGGGTGAACCTATTTGTTCAGGACCTGTTGCTTTGCCCGAAAACCCAGTTCTTATTTTGTTTCCTCATCACAAAGATCATAAAAGTACTAATTTGGTTCTTGGATTGCCTGTTTCTGCAATGAAAATGTTTGAAGAACTAATAATGGAGATATGAAAATGGAGCAATGTCAAGGGGTTTGTATGTTTTCTTTCAATCATGTACTAAGTTTCAAAATATCTATATTACCCAACTCTTTATTTTCCTATAATATTCCGTACTTCATACACATTTGAACTTTGTTTGTAATTTAAATTCATTTCCAAGCTCAAACATCGTAACTTGGATAAAAATGTCATAGATACTTTTGTAATAGGAGTCACGTTACACTTTATCTCATTTATTCAAAAAATAAATAAATTAATCTTTGTATGTTAGATTTAAGAGCAAACTGATATTTGTTGTTAAAAATTTCATCAGTTTCTAATGTTAAGAGCTGGCTTGACTGGCAGTATGATCAGATAGTTCCAAGCAGTGTGTTATATGGGCCTCATTTTGATGTTCAAAGATCAATTTTTAATAATAAAGATGGATGAATTTTTGAACAGTAAAAGCACTTTGCTTTTTGATCTAATACATATAAATTAATTTATCTATTTTTTTTGAAGAGAAGAGATAACTTGAGGCTGATATTAAGTAATGATATTGACTTTTTGTGATACAAATTGTGCAAACATAAATGAGGAAAGCGAGGTTGTGTTGACCATTAAGATGTCTAATTTTACTTTAAATTTGAGAGGTAAGTCAACTCACAACTGCCAATATCATTAATCATCATTTTCTTTAATTTGGTTCCACTTGTGGAGTTAACTTTATTATCATCATTATTATTATTTTGATGGAGCTAGAATACTCATTAGTGTTTAGTTTTTTCATTGCAAGTGTTCTTTTTTAAAAATAATAAATAATTTATTATAAAAATACATATTTTTATTAGCAGAGATCGAATCTTCATTTTTATACATCACATATGTTTATTTTGAAATCCCAATTACTTGCCTAATAATAGTTTGAAAGTAGCGGAGATAGAGGAATTTGGTTTGTGAAATTTCAAGTGGGAAATTGTTAATAAATTAGATATATAGGTAAGACTTTAGGATTGATGCGCCAAAAACTGAAGACCAAAATTAAATAAATATTATAAAAAGATAAGGGAAGTTAACTTCATACAACTAGCCCCCTCCACACATGCAGATAGCGCCTTAAATAACAAACACCCCACCCTACATCAATGTTTGCAGCAGAATATGCGAGCAGTCCTCATCACCTTGTTTACACTACCAGCGTGCTGAATCCGACACATTTTCAAGGAATATACTACCCTACTCTCACTCAGATACATACATACACTCCCATCACCCACCACTCTTGCCATCCCATGCAAGATGCCTCATTTAGAGCCTTAGTGTTAATCCAGCTCCCCCTTTCTATACTTCTCCTTAATCAGACTATGCCAGAGTGAATCATGATCAAACCTCCACCACCATTTTCCCAGAAGGGCAACATATATTGTTATGAACAAGCTTAGAAATCCCCAGCCTTTGGCTTACACCTCTGTATTCCTACTAATCTGTTCAAGCTTGCCCTTTAAGGGCTTTGAAAACCCAAAAATAATATTAAGGCAATGAATTAAGAACCGATTTTATCAATGGAAAGATACTTTCTTTGCCACAATATTATGAAGAATTGGTTCCCACATACACATTCTTCTCACAACCAATAATGCTGGCAATCTTCGCTGCTAACACCTTATCAATCGCAATTGGAAACACCAACTAGAAACATACAAGAAATAACACCCTCTCTTCAAAAAACACAACAGTAGCATCTGCAAATTGCAGATGGGAGATAACCAAGCCAGATTCTGCAACCGTAATGCCTCCAAAAGCCTAAGCAGCACATGGAACGATTTGATAGCAAGTATGAAAAGCAACTGAGATAGCGGATCTCCTTGTCTCAACCCTTTTTGCATTCCAATTTCTTTCGTAGGTCACCTAATAACTTACACCGAAACATGAGCTGTCCAAATACATTCCATTTGATGTCCTCCAAAATAGTTAAAAGAAAGTCCCACTGAAGCCATTCATACGCCTTCTCAACATCGATTGTCAACGCCCAACCACCAGAATTCCACTTCCTTTCCTTCATGCTATGCACAACTTCATTTGCCACACAACCCCATCTAAAATATGATGACAATTTGTACTGTAATATTATATTGAATTTATATTGATTGAGTTGACTCGATATATCAACTTAATTACACAAATAATAATAAAATTAACCAATTATGTTTTTAAAAAAAATAAAGTGAATGATACATGCGGGCCCTCTCTTGAAGAAGCTGCTCAAATAGAGGGCTATCGCTTTCTCTCTCCAAACCTTGAACTTGAATGGATTTTATGGATGCACAACTCTTGACTATCAAAACTAAATACGAGTTCTTGTTGTCAAATCTTATAATTCATTAAAAAAAAAAAAGCATAATCTTCATCTTCATGTTTACATTTATATTTAAAACTCATAGCTACCCTTCTCAACAATAGCAGCTCTAAAATTCCAACCTAACATTAATCCTAATTAGCAGAATCAGCTAAGTAATATAATTTCCCATATAAAAACTTGATGTAGACTTCAAGTATAAGTTGATTACTATATGCATTAAATTATGAAAATCAATACACACCACTTTTTCAATTACATTGATGTATGTGAATGCTTGATCATCTTCACATATCCATTCCCAAAAAAGAAAAACCAAATCGTATAATCATTAAGTTTAACAACTATTCAATTTAATCATCGGAGATGAACAAAGAACCTTATACGATCCATATCCTTTATTCATACTTCTTGAACTTAAACGATGAGGAGAAGGACTGCACCCAAAGCTACAACCGAAACGAGTACTCATTTCTCTATCAGCACCATTATCATCCATCTCTGCCAAAACTTTATAAAACAAATCAACATCACAAGGAAGAAGAAGAGGACCTTCACTATTGAACCCATATTCAAGCTCAGCATCTTCAAGCAACATCTTGAACAATGGATGGTTCACCAATTCGGTCTTGACCACGAACCTTTTCCTTTCAGACCCAACGTATACTGAAAAACACCCTTCCGGAGCCACCTTGTTTTTCTTTTTACGATCTTCCATGGTTGAGGAAGGAATATGCCATGATTTGCTCTTCTTCATCAATGGATTCACCGGTGAGTTCCTGCCACTATTGCCAAGAGATTTGCATCTTTCCCAGGCCTTAACCAACATGTTTTTCTTCAGTTTCATCTTTTCAACACCCATTTAAGACAAACCCAGATTTTGTTTTTTGATTTGGCTACTTTTGGGGGGATTGTATGGCAATATATATAGATATGATTTAGTGGATAATCATCATAAAGCTTGGAAAGTCAGCTCTATTTTATATATATATATATATATATATATATATATACACACACACACATATAACAACGCTGGTAGATTTTGAATATTTAAGAAAGGAGGACTATGTGAAAGACAAAGAAAGGCCACTTCTTTATGCCTTCAACGCCATTGTCGCTTAGTGGAGAAATAAGATAAAATAAATTAATTCAAAACAAGAACAAATAAATAAGAAATAATGGGGAAAAAGAAAAAGGAAAGATGTGTTGGGGGACTTAGTATAGAGAAAAGACAATTAGACAAAAGAGAGTTGTTTGAGGGATGAGTCTTTCAGTTGGTGTTGGGTGATATATATGATGTTGGTCTATAGTTAACACTTGGAGTAGACATTGTATAGTGGGGGTAGGTTTGGTGAATTTTCATGGAAATCTTCATTTCACCTTTTGTTTTTTATTTTTTACAATTTGCCCCTCCTTTTCCTTTTTAGAATGGAAATAGAAGGAACGGAAGCTTTTGCAACATTATGGTGGCTATAAGATTAGCTGTTTTGAAATATGGGACTTAATTTAATTTTCTTGTGTACTGTTATTAGGTATATTGTTAATGAAATTAAAAGTTTAGCAAATTTATTTCGGATAGTGGATAAAGTTGATATTTGACATTTAATGAGTCGATTCAAGTCTTGTCATCCTTTTCTTTCCTCTAATCATACAAAAAAAAATTTATAAGTAAGGTCAAAAAGTTGATATAGTGTAGGGACATTATATTAACTTTTTTTTTAACGATTTATAAGATTTTGAGCCTAATTATGATCAAGTTGAGAGTGATATTTAGTTAAAATCTTTTCAACGATATTAATTTCAAGATTCGAACTTGATTTAAATATCGAGAAAAAAAATTCACTTTGTACATACAAGACCAAAAGTAAAAAATAAAGATATTGGATGAATATGTTTTTTTCCATCACCTAATCATGATGTTGTCCCTATGAAGTGGATTGTTTATATTGACACGTTCTTCTCTGATTCAATAGGGAAATAAAACAATTCCTTGAAAAATATTAAATTTAACTTAATAATTGAAATATTGTAAATAAAATATTTAAAAAAATATTTAATGTATTATCCATGCATAAATCTCCTATAATATCAATTAATAATAAAATGATGCATTACCATTAATGTAAAATAAAAAATATTAAAAATTTTAAAATCCATATAAATAATTCTATTTTAAAAATAAAAAGTAAACATAAACTAATATAAAAACATCAAAATCGAAATCCGAAAGAGAAAAAAATATTTATAATTAATTGTGTTTAAATAAAATTAAAGGTATTTATTTTTAAGTATTTCGATATTTTTTTTTATTTCATGCCAATAATAATATAACTTGTATATCGATATTACGATATATTAACCCAATATTTTAATTCTACAATGAAACTCTAGATACGACCATCATCTATTTTTTAAAATTTTATTACACTCTAAACATTTTAAATTCCACTTGTGACTATCAATTAATATTTTTAATTATTATATATATAGAAAATCCACTTATAAATACTAATATAGTTCATAACAGTCTAGATATGTATCGAAATTACAGATATAGCATTTAAAATAATTGTATTCTGTACAATTAATGACTGGTTTTACTATTTCAATATTTATCATACCAATCCATTTACAGATGAAACCTTCACCATGTAATTACAAGCTATTTAAAGTTGACAAAGTGGAAAGGGAAACGCAATTTGATGGAGCAATAATCATATAGAAAAAATATTAAATTATACTTAAGGTTACTATATTATTACTAAATTTATTATTTGGTCATTTAACTTTTAGAAGTTACAAAATAATCACCGAATTATTCTTAACTTTTTTTTTTTTAAGTCATTGAGCTGTATTTAGTTAATTAGTGAGCTCCAAGCAACGATTCAAGATCGTTACGATGCATTAGTACCCATCGACAAGTAAAACAACATACCTGAGATCCAAGTCGATTTGACGGTTAATATTGGAGATTGAAAAAGAATGCTATTTGGATTTTGGTTCGGAGATTCGTGATATTCAAAGTTGATTCATGAAAATAGAGCTTATGATCGGTGTAGGCAGTGAAGGAGCCAGGAATTTTTTTTTAGGGGGGCAAAAATAAATTGTATATTTTTACGATAGTAAAAATATAATTTCATCATTTTAATAGCCTATATTTTTATATTTTTTAAATGGTTAAATAAAATTTTCATCATTTTTGAGGGGGCCAAAGTTTACCATTACTAATTTAAAATTTTATAAATTATAAAGGGTTTAAATTAAAAATTACGATTTAAGGGGGGCTATAGTATATATACAAAGGGAGAAATTGTAACAATCTTTAAACCTTGAGAGGGCCATAATATATTTATAAAAGGTTAAATTGAAAAATTTTTAAACTGTGAGGGGATTATGTCTCCTCTAGGCCTCTATTAGGGTTTGCCATTGGGTGTAAGCGATGACAATAAAAAAAATCATTTAATAACGATTTTAACAATTTTATAATTTAAATAAATTTTTTTATATAAAATAATAATTATTTTGTAATTTTTAAAAATTGAGGGATTAGGACGTAAATATAGTGAAGTGAGATTGGGTATAGTTGATCAAAGGCTGCGCAAAGATTGCATGACGGGGGCGTGACATTCCCCATCAGTTGAACTAATAACAAAGTTAAACGTGTTTGAATCAAACACCTTGGAGGGGTCACCTTAATCCCAACCACTCACCGACATGACGTTATAGTTGTCACTTCATGATTTGTCTGCAAATTTTTTCCCATTTCCTTGACTTTTCTTTTTAGTATGAATAAAACCTTAATATCTCCAACTGCACTTCAAGCAAGTGACAAACTTCAAGTGGTCATTTGGGAACACGAGACTGAGCTGTAGATTTTAAAACTTACATTTAATCTCTCTGCTTTGGATGAAGTCATTTTGATATCAATTTGAGTACCATTGGCTTAAATTTAATTGTTATGGAGTTTACTCCTTTAAAAAAAATATTCCAAGTCTCGTTTGTCGATTGATCTCTTAATAATAGAATGTATTTTTTTTTGGTGGGAGGGTTTTTGTCTTCCATACTCATTTGAGAGTCAATATGCTTTGAATGGCTACCCGATAGTCTTTGTTCATAGAATCAAGAATGCATCAGTTGGTGGACCTGTAAGTCTCAAGAGAGATGTGTTAATATAGAGCTTGAAAATAATTATGGAGCTCACCTGCATGCAAAGGACTCAAACCACTAGTCTAAAACTTATAGCTCACTTATCTACCTTCGATTGTTGAGGGATTGGCCGATTGTTTCACGGGCAATACTTCAAATACTTCTTCTAAAGGAATCGATCTCTCCATAATTATAAAAATATATAAGTAAATGTTTTAATTTTTTTTAATAATGAATGAATAGTGAATTCCACTTTTTGGGCACGGTGGACATGAGCAAATAAAATTAAAAGGATTTCGAGCACAGAAATATAATAATTAGACATCTTTTGATACAGGGACGAAATAAAAAAATTAGATTGAAATTAAATTATAAATTTTGATAAGCGTTAAAATATAATTTTACCATCATATTACCTAATATCTTTATAAAATTTTAAAAAAAATTAAATTAAAATTTTATCATTTTTAAAGATTAAAATGTAATTTTACCATTACTTATTTATAATTATATACATTTTAAAGGAAATAAAATGCAAGTTTTTATATATCTTTGTTGGTATTATTTTTTGAATAATGAATAGGTTTGGCTCATAATCTCACTAACAAACAATGAATTTTAATTATATACCATGATTTTATATACAGTCAATCAATTGATGTTATTTTAATAAAAGTTTGTACAACAAATGGAAAATTATTTTATATATTATTTATGGAATTTTTTTATTTCATAAATAAATTTAGAGTATAACAAATATTTTATTGAGTGTAGTAATAAATAATTAAATATATAAATAAAGAGAAAATATTTAATACACTGTTGGTGGATTTTTTAGATTTCACAAGTAGAGTTAAAGGATTGACAAATGTCCTATAAAGTTATAGTAAAACATTAAAAACATAAATATTTAAAAAAAGAGACACGTGAAAGTTTTTTAAGGTTACTTGTGGAATAAAAAAAAAGTACATTATTAATATACCAAATATTAACCCATAAATAAATATGGGGTAATTCTTCTCTGCAGTAGAGTAAAAAAAATCCACAAGCAAATCTAAGATGATGCCAAGTGTTTTTTTTAAAAAAAATTAGTATTTGGTTCAATGACAATTTACTTTTTTTTTTTAATTTCACAGGTAGTTTTAAAAATTTGTCATGTGTCTTTTTTAAAAAAATAAGTATTTTTTAGATACTTTACTATACCAAGACACTTGTCAACCTCTTAACTTTAAAGTCTAAAAACCTCACTCGTAATATATCAAATATTTTTCCTTTTTTAAATTAATTTTTTATAATTTCATTACACCATAAAAACAAATTGCATCACCTGAAACCTGCTTATGGAGTTATTTTTACTCCATCGACAGTGTATAGGATAATAATTCATAAATGTGGCACTTGTAACACCCTCAACTCGTTTGTGGAGTCTAAAAATTTCGAAATCGATGTATCAAATAATTGTGCCAAATAGTATATAAAAAAAAATATTTTTAGCAAATTGATATCATCTTTGATAATGTATAAACAAGATAAAATACAATTCCTAATTTGATTAGTGAATTTAAAAAATAAAAATAAAAAATAAGGAAAATGTGTAAGCCAACTTTGCTTTGGACAAATATTTCAAAAATGTGTGCTTGAACTTGAAGTCAATGATCACAAAAGAGTTAGAGAAAAATGCAAATAATTGGATCATATAGACATTGTTATTGGATGCTTGAATTGTCCTAAATGATGGGTGAAGAAATTTTCAAGTCTTTTCCTTTGAGCAACAATGGTGGGACTACCATCCATTATACATTGCCAAATGTTTTCCACATTTGTGGGCTCACCTTTAACAACATTATCATATGTGGATTTAATAAAATATTATGTTAGATTTATTCAATTCTATGTTAATTCATTTGCTTGACTTAATTTAATGTATCCATTTGATAAATGTTTATGTTAGATTTATTGATTCACTTTGTTTGATTTAAGGTGTAATGATATACATGAATTGTTGTCCATGTTTGGAGAACCTTGAACTTATGAAAAAAAAATATTAATTATTTCAATATGCTTTTATGATGTCACTAATTTTATATTGAAAATGGTTAAATATTGAATCTATATGAGTCTTTGATGGATACAAAATACGGATATTTAACACATAAGTATTGAAATTCACAAATGATAAGATGTGAGAGGGGGAACGAAATATTAACTCGTCGAAGAACTAACTTCAAGATCATGAATATTTAAAGGAAGATGAACTCAAATTGCTAACGATTACATGAGCTTCTACTGACGCTGCAAAGTCAATCAAACCTACATGGAAAGATTAAGAAACGTCACTCTAACCCGAACTGAATAGAGATTTGGGAATCCTTCTAAAATATTCATTGAACAGACACCTCCGAAATTCTACCCTGCTCCCAAAGAGGATCGTAGGGACAATGGTAAAAAGATTTGTCGAAGATCAAGTTAGTGATTGTGATAAGATTTAGGTATAGTTATGATCAGAATAGGAAAGAATGAGAATGCAGGTAATAAGTGGTTTAATAAAGAAAATACTGGGTGATACTATGTTGTGCTTGAGTTAGTATATAATAAATGAGTCTAACTTGAATAAGTAAGATTGGATTGTGAGCTTATGTATCAAAGAATCAAGTGAATACTTAAGCGAACGAGATAGATAAATAGAAGTGACGATTCTGAACAGAACAAAATTTTATCAACGAAACTAAGAGAGATAGGATCAAGATGTTAGAGTGAGTCTTATAAAATTCGAATAAAAAGTGATAATAGAAAAACATGGATTTAGGAAAAGGTGAAGTTATATGTTTATGGGAATTAAGTAAAGAATGTGTAACGGATACATACATAAACCTAGTAATGACTCTGTAATAGGGATAAGAATGAGGGATGTTATTGCAATAAAATAAAAGTGAAGATGCAAATTAATTGATTTGATTTTTCTAAGCAAATTCTGAATAATTTTTTTTATGATCCAATGAATTAAATATAGCAGATCAGAGAGAGAAATGCTCCGTTTTATTTGATCAATGGGTCAAACAAAACCAAACCATTACACAATTAACAATTCCAATTAAATTAATATTTTTTACTATTTAAATATTCAAATTGACTAGAAAATCGAATTTAATAATTTAAATGGTACCATAATTTATTTAATAGAAATTAAATAGAATAAGAATAGAATTTAATAGTAATAGAATTTTTTAATTTCTAATTCGAATTTCGAATACTAAAACTAAAACAATAAAAATAAATAAACAGAGAGCTCTTGTTCTTATTTGAAACGCCGCATGATCTTTAACCAATTCTGCGCTTCAATATATTTATCAGGAAGAAGCGCTATAGCCTGTTTCCAATACTCAGCAGCTTGATCGAACCAAGCCTCCGCTATTTCAGAATCCTCCATGTCTAACCAATTTTTTCTTAATAATTTATCAAAAAAAATTCTTAATAAAAAAACTAATTAAACACACAAATTCAAGTATTAAAATATATTGTTGTCTTGAAAGGAAAAAAGAGAGAGCATTGAACCTATCATAAATCATTAATGATATAATACCAAGTTTCAAGAAGGGTAAAAATATCATTTCTAAGATTTTTGGAGACTTCAATCGATACCTGTTGGACAAGTATCGGTAGTTGTCAAGTCAGTAAACAATTCAAAAAATAGTGTAGACTTTTACCGATATCCTTGACAGTTCTACCGATACAACTCAAACTTCTACCGATATTGAAAACTCTAGAGAGCTAAGAAGTCCCACCCTGCAATTTCTACCGATACAAGTACACAAACTACCGATACCTACTATACTACTGCCGATACAACCCAAGTCAGAGAGCAACTTCTCTCTTACCCTGTACTTCTACCGATACATGCTTGAGTTCTATCGAATCAAGTATGCAGAATCTCAAGAATCATATCAAAACACAAGTTTATTAACACATAACAATCATAAACTCAAAATGCATTAAACCAATGTTTAATTCATAGATTTCAAGTCATTTCATTATACTTCAAAGTCTAACTCCTAATTTGTGCAAACATACAATACAACCTTCAATATTTCATTAAAACATATCAAGTTTGTCATAATCTCATACGAGTAAACAAAAGTTAGCATCATCCTAGTACATGCCATATAACCAAGTGATGTAAGTACTACCGAACAACTCTGGGATAATGTGATGGTCCAAGATGATCCGACCTCCGAACAGTAAAATTGAATTTACAAAACAACGAGAATTTCCACGGGTAAGCATTTCATAGCTTAGCAAGTTCATAAGGTTAAACAAAATTGCCAAACTTCAAGAGTTGTAATAATCTAATTAAATCAGACTGAGTAAGATGTATACTTCCGTCATTGGTTACAATTCACATTTGATAACTCAAGATGACACAGAGTCATCAGACCTTTTAATCCGTAATAGGATTCATATAACTCACGATGACACAGAGTCATCGGACCTTTAATCCGTAATAGGATTTATATAACTCACGACGACATACAGTCATCGGACCTTTAATTCATAATAGGATTCACATAACTTATGATGAAACAGAGTCATCGAACCTTTAATCTGTAATAGGATTCATATAACTCACGATGACACAAAGTAATTTGACATTTAATCCGTAATAGGATTCATATAACTCAAGATGACATAAAGTCATCGGACCTTTTTGTATTTATGGCTCAAGCCCGTAGCTTTTTCCTTTCCATTTGTTCTCATCTTTCACACTTCCGATCATCATTCCAAATTCATAGCAATTGTATTCAAATACCAAAAATATGCAATTTAAATTTGAATTTAACAATACGAACTTAACGGATTGGATTGCAATTGTGGTTAGACTTCAGGGACTATTTCGCTAATTTCCCTTTCCCACGATCAGTGGCACGATCGTAGTCTACATCCACAAATCATTCAATTTCTCACATTAAATCACACAATCAGATCATATAACACAATTTAGTCATTTTTAGAAAAATTATGATTTTACCCCTAACCTTTTACTTTTATTCATTTTAGTCCATAAACACAATACATGCAAAATAACCTTTTCTCTTACACAGCCAATACTAGCCGAATAATCATAGGTCTCCACAAGTCCCTAAACTTTATCTATTTCACACTAAATACACACAAATTACACTATTTAACGTTTTAGTCCTTAAACCTTAATTTCATCAAAAGTCACTTTACAAAATCAATGAACCTATTCATCAAGCATACAAATCTATCAAAATTGTTCAAGAACAAGCATTTTCAACAATGGTAAGTTTTATAACATTTGACAGATTCACAAATTGGTCCTTGGGTTAGCTTAATTAAGCTAATACAGACTCAAAAACATAAGAATTACTAAAAACGATCAAGGTTTACTTACCTAATCAAGCTTCAAAAGCTCAAAAATGAAAACCCTAGTTTTTTCCCCTTTGTTTCCGTGAAGAAGGGGAAAGAGGATGAAAAATTTCATCTTTTTCTTCTCTAATTCATATATACACTTAATGGCATAATTATAATTTTTATGACTTTCACAATTAAGCTTAATTAATCTCTTTTTATTTTAATTAATCCTTATTATAAACAACATATATATCATAACTTTCCACTATCTAAGTCCTAGTGGTCAATTTAGTCATTTAGTCCTTCTAATCATTTAACTTTACTTTTGCACCTTTTACAATTTAATCCTTTCTATTCAATTTACTATCTAAACATTAAAATCTTATAACCAAAATTTAATGCAAAGTTAACAATGCCGTAAATATTTGAAATATTAAATTTTACGACTCGACTCGCAAAAATTGTGGTTCTAAAATCACTGTTTTCGACACCACTGAAAATCGGACTGTTACAACCAAGGCCAAATAAACAAAAAAATAAAAGTTAAGGACTAAAATTTTTATTATACCAACTAACAAATTACCACCTAACAGTTGAATGACAAAAAAACAATTTCAAAAAGTTCAGTGATAAATTGTAACATTTTTATTTAAGTGATCAAAACGAAAACTTACTGATTGTGTAGTTTACCCTTATATTTAATCGGTGTAAAGTTGATTTATAAGATTTTAACGGTTTTTACATTCAAAATAGAAACCGAACCGTAACACCAAATTAATTTATTACCTAACTTGACCTTAAATTGAAATCACCTAAACCAAATTGAAAAAACCAAATTTGTTCGATTCGGTCAATTTTTATTGATTTTTACATAACCTTATTCAAATGACAACATGTGACATCTCCGGATTTGATCTTTAAATTTTTAATAAAAGTATAAGAATTGTTAAAAGATTTTAAAAATTATATACTTTTTTTTAAATTTTTTTATATAAACATAGAAAATTATTAAAAACTCATAAAAATATTTGCATAAACCTTCTTTCTATAACCCCCCCTCTCTCGATTCTACACAAGCTTAAAGCAAATCCCCGGAAAACCTAAAATATATGGAAATTTACAGTGTTCATTCATGGAAGAAATTGTCGACGTTGTGGTCGATTTTGAGAACTATTTTCCTTCAATGATGGAGAGATACGGAGCTTCGCAATGAGCTGAAGCTGTTGATAGATGGGGAAAGAGAGGTGGTAATGTTGGAGAGCTTGAAAACGAAGAGCCTGATGTTGGGGCGGAGGAGTGATATGGAGGATGATGAGATAGTTTGCATGTTGAGTGAAAGTGATTTGGACGGTGATTGTGCTTTGAATCAGGTTAAGTTTTATAATCATTTATTTTCTCTAATAATTTGTATATATTTTATAAGAGGACCAACAACGTGAGAGCTTACATCATTATTGTAATATACTTGTAGGCACGTTCCGTTGAAAAAATATTTAAAAAATAATTTATCATTGCGTCATGTACAACGCCGGTAGAGTAGATGACATGTGGTTTAAAATTGTCATTACACCAATTAAAAAAAATATTACTTAATTGAGTGATTAAAAATTAATTTCAAAAATATTAATGATCAATTGTAACATTTTTTAATTAAGTGATCAATTGTTAATAGAGTGAATAACTTTTGATCTCAATACATATGTGACATATAATAATGATTTAAGATATCATATTTATTAAATCAAACATTGAATTACTGTTGACCAGTTTTTGTTCAATTAACATTGTTACAACAACCTAAAGAATGCCCTAAGCGAATACCATTGGAGTAATAGATAATTTAGACATTGTATCAAAACAATATTTAACTACAAAATCTATATAAAAATAATAAATTTATTTATAATATTAATCTTGAAATTTATACAAAACTACATAATAGTTTTAATATATTGTAATTCATACATACAATCAAAACATGCATCGCACAGGTCATAAAAATTAATATTAATATATAATAATAGTTTCGATAAGTTCGTAGGTTAATTTGAGTAGGTTTATTGTTATCTTAATTTTGAACTACCACTATTAATTCGTAACCTGATCAAATCAGTAATTATTTTCAAGTAATTAATTTAATAATAATTTTCTCTAATATAATAATTTTTGTGTATGATTTTCAGAATACATGTAGATATTGTACTTCATATTCATACATTTAATTGCAGATTTACAAATCCCAATGCATATAAGTCGGTCACTTAAAAAGAGAAAAATCATGTAGAAGAAAAAAATAAAAGAATTAAAAAGAATATTTCTTAAATTTATATGACATGGTAATTTATTATTGGCTAGAATTTTTTTAATGAATATAATATTTTTGTGTAAAACGGGTAACAAAAAAATAATTTAGGTACACTTGTGACAAAAAAATTAGGTACTAAGATGAAAAAAAGTATAATTTCGGTACCAATTTTTAATGACTATATTTTTTTGGTGAATTACAATAATTAGGTAAAACCCGAGTAACAAACGCGACTTGAATCCAATCACGCTTGGGGTGGTGAACACTCTTAACCATCATACCATCACATGAAATTCTTAATGACAATATTTAATACAGAGTCTAGAGATAAAATCTTCTTAATGAATAACATTTTAAGAGTAAATGACATTTTTAATCTTATTTGATAAATGTATTATAATAAGGGTAATTATTTGATGCACGAGTAAGATAATTTTAACTTCAAAAGTGAGATTGAAATTTTATCACAGGTCTTAATTAATTATTTTTTAATTTTTAAAACACAATTAAAAAACACATAGTAATATCTCAACTCTGCTTATTTGTAAAGTTAAATTTTAATTGTCAATATATCAAATAATTATTCTTATAATTAAAACTTAACTTTTAATAATTCATCAACTAAAATCAAATTCAATCAATCTATTTATAATAGTGTAGATGTTAAAGAAAATTCAAAAAAAAAAAAAAAGAAAGAAAAAGAAAAATATGATGCACAATTCGGTAAAAGTACCAATGAAGATCATTGTATTAAAAATTAGATTACATTTTACTCCTTTTTACTAAAAAATAGACTATTTATCTTAAGATTTAAGAGTAAGCTGATATTTTTATTAAAAAAATTATTTATTTTTTAATTAAAAATTAATTCCTGTTATTTTATTAATTATATTAATTTTTAACAGTATAAATAAATAAAATTTTTAATAAAAAAATCGATTTACTTTAATTTAATATAATTTATTTTTGAAATAAAAATAAATATCTCATACTTTTACCTGCAAACATTTGGGAGAATGTCATAAATAAATTATTACATCAAGAAAAAGACACAAACGCACATGTTTTGAGAGGTGGCAGTTTTTTATTCTATAAAATGAGAAGATGACAGATTTGCAAAAGCAAATAAGTCTCTAAATTCCCTTCAAGTACAGTTCACCCTCTAACATCCATACATATTAAAATAACAAAAATAATCCAGCTACTCACATATAATCATGGATTACTTGTAACGCCTCATTCAGTGGTTGCATGAGCCCGTGGCACCGAATAAGAAGATTAAACATATAATTGGTTAGCGTATCAGCAACGCAATTTCTCTCCTACCATCTGCACCTTTTAATCTCCCCTTAATAATGTCGAACAATAACCAAGCTTCAAACATTCATCCCCAACTGCCGTAACATAGCAACAACCTCCTTACTATCCAATTTTAATATGACCCTTGATTTTATAATTTTAGAGAGATAAAAATGTAATTTTATTTTTATTAATTTAAAATTTTAAAAATTTTTAAGAACTCTAAATAGTAATTTTTTTTTTTTTTAGGAGACCCTTGATTTGCCTATGTTGTCCTCGGCTTCTCTCCCTATTTCAAAGAAATTTCCTTTTAAGAGGTAGCCACATCAACTATCTATTCCCCCGCCAATATTTGCTTCCTTTGTTTACATCTGGGTATACCCATCATACTACTTTTTCTTCATTATTAATCAACGATTAAATTTAATTTTGTTTTTTATGATGCCTAATTTTGACATTTAATATTTAATATAATTCTGTCTATAGAATTTATAATTTTATTAATTAATACAAATAATAATTATCATTTCTAATTAGAATAGTATACGGTTATATATATAATTTTTTTTTTTGTAAAGGAGATGACTGTGTTAAACTACACTAGTACTTGTCTTTGCACACCCATGCCACTCACATCATCATGGGTTACTTGCAACGCCTCATTCGGTGGTTACATGAGCAGGTGGTGCCCAATAAAAAGATTAAACACACAGTTAAGTTAGCGTATCAGCAATGTAATTTTGCTTCTGTGTAAATATATATTATTTGCACTTTTTAATTTCTACTTAACAATTTACGAACATCTTGCATAATAACTAAGCTTGAAACGTTCACCGTCGGTTACTGCAACATAACAACAATGTCCATACTATCCAATTCTAATATGACCTTTATTGATACTAATCCCACACTAACAAGAGGCCATTTGTAAGCACCCCATATCTTTGCTTCTAAATGTATTTGAATGAAAATTTTTGAAATTTTGTAGATTTTTTAAAATGATATCATCTTAAATTTTACCAATTCAAAATGCTAGCAATTATAATTGATTTATTTGGGTAAATAATTGTTTTAAAAAAAATTTAGGATGTTAGAATTTTATGAATTAAAAAATAATTATATTAAAAAATATAATAGGAATATAATTATTTTTTACAAAAAATATAAATATTTTTATAAATAAATTTTTTAAAATATATTATAATTAAATAAAAATCATTTTTAAATTTTAAATATTTATTTTACAGTGGTACTATGATATTAATTGAAAAAAATATAAGTAATTTCGAAAACAATCTTTTTAGATGGAATCTTGAAAAATCATCTCGTTAGATGAAATTTGAAAAGAAAAAACGAGTAATTAAAAAGTTTAAAAACCTTTATTGAAATTGTTCACTAAATTTTAAAATTCTCCAAGTATTTTACTCAAACAAGTAAATTTATTTTTAACATTTTGAAAACTTTGATACAAATAAAATTGTTTATCCAAGCACACTCTAAAAGTCATAAAGATTGACACATAACTTATTATTTTCGCATTTTCTTTAGGTTTGGCTTTTTTTTTTTTATATTAAAATCATAAAATTTCAATTTTGACTCTTATATTATATTGAAATTTAGTATTAAATTTATATACTTTAATTTTTGATAATAATTTTTTATTTTTATAATATTATTAGTTAACTTAAATTGTTAATATTATTAATTATTTCAATAAAAATGTTGATGTTGATTTTTGTTAAAATCACTATTCCAACAAAAAAGAAAACTATTATGAAAGTTTGAATAAGCGTTTTTAAAAAAAAAAATCTCCATCAGTGTTTTTAAACAATATTTTTATTATTACACGATTATCAATGTTTCTTTTAATTTTAAAATATTAATCTGATAGAAAAATTTTAAAAATACTAATAATTGAATTTAAATCTTTAAATCTAAAAAGTGAAAAAATTAAAATTTTAAAAATAAATAAAAGAAAGTAAATTTCAAATGTAAAATATATGTTAAACTCCAAATTTTTTTTTTAAGACATAATAAATGAGTGTAATAGGTGGAAATCTCAGGGAAAAAAATTTGGGAAAATCAAAGCATTTTGTTTATATTTTTTTCTTGGAAAGGTAAAGAAAGAACATAAATGGCTGTTTAATAAATCGAAGTTTTCTCTTCATACTTTTTTTAATCGAAGTTCATTCATTTCCTAAAACAAGAAGAAAAAAGAAGTAATATTCTCCAATTGTTTTTTTTTTAATTTTTACTTTTACCGTTTCTAAATCTTGCATGCAAATCTGTTTTGATAAAGATTCTCTAAAATTTGAATTTCTTACAGTTGTTTTAGATTTTCCAGCCAATCCATGGACGTTCGCGTGAAGAAAGAGATCATTGAAGAGTTAAGTGCACGAAAACGGAAACTAAACGGCGTAGCACGTAAACAGCTTGAATCGGTCATCGAACTCAGCAGCAGTAGCAGTGATTCGGACTCGAGTGATGACTCAGACGGGCCGGACAAGAACATCAATGCAAACACCACCATTGCAGCTGTGGACCGACCAGAAGGCAGGATTAGGAAGAAGAGGAAGGTGAATGACGTTGATTTTCAACTTCCGGTGGGATTTTTGTCTCCTCTACCGCCGGATGATCCGGTTCCAGCTCGGTTGGACTCTGTTACGGCGGTTGCGGAGGTTCCGGTGGTGCTGAGACAGCCGGAGCAGATGGCAAGTAGGATTTCGAGTGTGCTTTGCAAGCAGTTTTGGAAGGCTGGAGAATATGACGGAGTCTCATCTACTGCTTGGGATTTACCTTCAGGTGTTATTAGTTTGTGACATCCTTTTAGTAGTCGAATAATGGACTGTAAGGGATAACAATGTTTCACTTAATCATGCAAAGCCTGCATTTTTAATTGTTTGTGCTCTGTTTTTCTTTATTTACCTTTTTTTTTTTTTTGCGATGCTTCTACCCCTGTATTTCTTTCGATTTGTAGGTGGCATGGATCATGTAAGGGTTCATCCAAAATTTCTACATTCAAATGCAACGAGTCATAAATGGGCTCTTGGAGGTAGAGTTGTCTAACCGATGTATGTATGTATGTATGTATGTATGTCAGTTATTCCGGTTAGATGAGAAGATCCATTTTCTTTTGTTGAAGTGTTCTTATTGGTAGGGGTATGTTTATTAATTTTACTTTTGCAGCTTTTGCGGAGCTTCTTGACAACTCTTTGGATGAGGTACCTGATGCCACTACTCTTTCAATTATGTAGTGTTTGCTTTTTTATTTTTATCTTTTTCCAATTTTTGTCTTCATTTTCTGATTTTAGGTATGCAATGGAGCAACTTATGTTAATATAGACATGCTTAAATGTAAGAAAGATGCGAATCAAATGTTGCTAATTGAAGGTACTGTGGTTTCACTTCTCACGTTTACTTACTGATGCTTATTATGTTGGCTTCAAAGTCCTCATGTGACCTATTGATTCTTTCTGCATTTTAATGAGTTAAACTATGAGGTAGATGGTAAAGAACAGTAGGACTAGCTAGGCACGTAAATACGTAATGACAGTTTTGCATTTTTTGTTTTCTTATTTCTCTATGTTCTTCAAAGAATAAAGATGTATAACATGATACATTTAAGAAATTTATTCTTGTCATTGCAGATAATGGTGGTGGGATGGATCCTGATAAAATGCGTCAGTGCATGTCTCTCGGATACTCGGCAAAAAGCAAAGTAGCAAACACCATTGGACAATGTATTTAGTGATTTCTACAGTCTAGAAAAAAATGATACTTTGTAGTTGCTATTTGGCTTCCGCAGGGCATTTTACACTTGTATTTGTTTTCTACAGATGGTAATGGATTCAAGACTAGTACCATGAGGCTTGGTGCAGATGTTATTGTATTTTCCCGGTGTCATGGAAAAGATGGAAAGCAGTTAGTCTTTCTTTATTTCTTCTTGCTAGAAGAATCATTTTTAATGCAAAGATTCAATTGTTTCTTTTTAGTTTGCAAATGTTAAAACTGGCTTTACTAGTTTAACCCAGTTTTTACGGATTCATTAAAGCGCCCTGTTCTACTATACATACCGCTCCTAGTATGCCTTTGATTCTCGGTTGAGCCATCTCAATTGACTGATCCGGTTTGATTTTCTTCTCTTAACACTGATATGCTCTATATTTATTTTATACTATGAATAGATATTAATATTATCAACAAAGTGTCATCTTCAAGAAAATAGTTATTCATTTTACTTGGTCAGACTAGGTTTTGGTTGTAATATTCACCTTTAAAAACTCTCTATCCTTTGGTACTAACACATTGTTGTAGCAGTGCCAGTAATTAGGGATGTCTCTTTAGCTTGTAGGCAATGTAAAACGTTCCCAAGTTTGGTGCTTTGTTTAATAAGTCCATTTATAGTAGGTTGCTATTTGCTAACTACTAGAAATGCTGATGTTGAGAAAAATTGTTCAAATCTTTACGTGTGTTTGCTCACTATATGCATTTTTTCTACCTTTACCATATTTTTTTCTTTATTTTTGATATGCTAGATCTACCTTTTCTTTCTGTTTTTGTCACTGTAATTGGTAATTAAATTCTTTGGTTTGTTTTTAGTCCCACACAGAGCATTGGACTGCTATCCTACACATTTTTGACTAGCACAGGAAAGGAAGACATTGTGGTTCCCATGGTAATGCCAACTAGGACTTAGTATAGTATTTGGATGAATATACATGTAGTCACCACCATTGCTTTCATAATGGGGTCTACAAACACAAGCATAATCACTATTAATTTTATAGCCAAGTAAATATTTGCTAAGTTCTTTTAGACACTTCCCTGGATTTGGAGCAATCTTGTAATGTGTTGCAAAATGATTGGCTAAGAGATTTTTTTAACGGCTGGGGCAATTAGATAACGGAGTATAGTTCAGGTACCACTTTGGGTAACAGAGTATAGTTTAGGTACTTGTGACCAACAGAAAGTTTAGGTACTAACTTGGGAAAAAAGTATATAGTTTAGGTACCACTTTGAGTAACGAAGTATAGTTTAAGTACCACTTGTGACAAAAGAAAGGTTTAGGTACAACCTTGGGAAAAAAGGTATAGTTTAAGTCCATTTTGTGATCTTAGCCATATTTATTTGTTACTTAAATAGTTAGCATGCTACTGCAGAAACTATACTCTGGTTGTGCTCTTTAACCATTGTATGAATTGAAATGAACAGCTGGATTATGAATGGCGACAAGAAGAATGGAGCAAGATCGTACGATCTACTGTTGGTGACTGGTATAGGAATTTGGACACTATAGTGGAGTGGTCTCCCTTTTCTAGCGAAGCTGACCTCCTTCGTCAGGTAACACATATTCTAGTGTTGCTTTTCTGGTTAAAAATATGCTCCAATGAGAAAAAGAAAAAAAGAGCACAAATTGATGTCAATAGAAGGATGATTGTTGAATAGGTGTTCAGAAAAGTAGTATTTCTTTTGAAAAGATTCAGTTTGTACTTGTCTGTTAAGCTGGGATCTCCATTATGATTTGGACTGTTGTATTGTATAGTAAAATGTTTCCTTTTCCTGCTTTTAGTTCAATCTGATGAAAGACCATGGTACACAAATTATTATATATAATCTCTGGGAGGATGACCAAGGATTATTGGAACTTGATTTTCTTGGCGATCTACATGTATGTCTCAAATGTCCTGGATTCTTTCCACTATTTAAAGTTTAAAATGTCAAACAGAATATAATGTATTTGTGATGTTCAAACTTTTTAGTGCCTTATTTTTGGCAGGATATCCAACTCAGAGGTGTTAACCGTGATGAGACAAATATACAAATGGCAGAACAGTTTCCCAACTCTAGGCACTTCCTGACATATAAACATTCGTTGAGGGTAATTATCATTATTTTACTTCTTTTTCAGTGGAAGAAATTATGATTTTTACCCTTGAATAAAAGGAAGGAGAACTGAAGGAAAATAGAACAACAATGAGAGAAGTGGGTGACAAAGTCCAAAAGGATTGTCACTTCACTAAGATCAGAAGTTTAGGTCTTGTTTTGTTGTGGAAAATTGTTTTCATCTTCCATGGACACTTATGGAAAATATATTCCAATATTAAACCTACTATAAGTTCTTTCTTGGTTCAAGCATGGAGGAAGATTTCTAAAAATTGGATGCTTTACTTGCTATGTACATGATTTGATGCATTGCCTGCAGTAGCGTACAGACACATATACTTTAGCTTTTTTCTTTTTAATTTGATTTTTTAGTTTATTTTTCTTTGTTCACTCTGCAGAGTTACGCGTCAATACTTTATTTGAGACTTCCTCCTAACTTCAGAATCATTTTGCGTGGGAAAGATGTTGAGCATCACAACATAGTTAATGATATGATGCTTACTGAGATGGTTACGTATCGACCAAATCCCAGTGCTGAGGGGGCCCCTAAGGATTTGCATGTAATAAATCCTAAATAGATTACTTTTCTGTTCTATTTACCCCACACTATGCTTGTCTGACACTGGTTTCTTGCATTTTTGTCATCAGTTGGCTGCTTTGGTGATCATTGGTTTTGTGAAAGATGCCAAACATCACATCGATGTTCAGGGTTTCAATGTTTATCACAAAAACCGGCTCATCAAGGTTTTGCTTTATATTTGCTTTGAATACAGTGTGTCACGATGATTGCTTATACATAGTCATTTTTTATAGTCAGCAAGGTTTGCTTTACACTTGCTGCCTAACTTTTGTTCTGCATGAAATGTTAGTTCTTCGGGAGCTTTTGCTATTTGTTTCTCTGGCAGTTTTAAGCATCTTTTGCATTTTACCTAACATACTAGTCAATTTTACCAGCAATAAATTTTCTTTTTACAATGTTCTTTTCCCTGATGCCTTCTTTAACCCACTTCCCCAGCCTTTTTGGAGGGTTTGGAATTCTTCCGGGAGTGATGGTCGTGGAGTTATAGGTATTGTTTCAGCATTGGAGTCTACTAGTTAGTTTACTGGATCATGTTCTAATTGGCTGCATTCTTAGGTGTTTTGGAGGCTAATTTTGTTGAGCCAGCTCATGATAAGCAGGGTTTTGAGCGTACAACAGTTCTTGCCAGACTTGAAGCACGACTAGTACAAATGCAAAAATCTTACTGGTTTGTTGTTCCGTTCTAGTTATTCCACTGGTAACAATGTGGCTTCCAATTGCTGCTTCTGGATTATTGACTGCTCCATTTTAGGTCCATCAATTGTCATAGAATTGGCTATGCTCCACGACGTAATAAGAAAAATATAAATCAGTCTCTAGCCAAAGGTATGCGTTTTTGTTGTCAGTGAATTGTGAGCCACTCCTTGATTGACATCGGGATCTTTTTGATCCTTTTAGATACTTCTCCTGGTCGCAATCCAAAAATATCTACTAGATTGAATAAGAATGGTACTTCTAGCAGCAATCGACTCTCTTCAGTCTCAAACAAGTCATATTCACCCTCAAGTTGGAAAAAAGGAGGAAAAGAAAGTCTGGGATTTCGTGAAACAGTGGACTGTGGATATGGAAATGGACATTTGTTTAACAAGGATGATTATAAGAAAAAGCTCCTGATAGATAAAGGTAGAAAGGACATGCCAAAATCTGGAGAAGCATCAAGCCCATCTAGACTATCTTTCCATCTAGCAGAAGATGCAAATATTGATGTGTATGAGGTCTTACCTGAGAGACAAGCTAATGTAAGCAGTCAAAAGTTTGTTATAGTATAGAAGTTAAAGGTTAGTTCTGTGCCTTTTTTGTGTTTGTGTGCGTGTTTTTAATAATCATTTTTGTTCAATTGGAAGGATCTTGGCCTGAATGATGGCGAGCCTTTGATTTCTGAGGCCAATTTACAGATACTGGAGCAATTGACGCAGGAAAATTGTGAATTGAAGAAAAGGTGCTTTTAGAAACTGTATTCATTAGGCTACAATCGGTTCTGCTATGACCTGTCTTTTGTATAAACAATCTTGTTCCTTTTTGTAGATTAGAGAAATATGAGGGAGCGCATCAAAGTGAATTGCTCAATGATTTGCAGAAGGAAAGAAGCAAATGCAAATCACTCGAAATCGAGGTATGATCCCTTCTTTGAGTGACCTAAATAAATGCAAGGAATAGTAGGGATAAATATGACAATACATTAGTTTTGTGATGGGTTATGCAAAGGTTTAGATTCTAATTAGTCCACAAACTTCAACATGTTCTAATTAAGTCCTTACAATATTAGTACCGTATCAATCAGGTTCTTTTGTCAGTCTACCTATCAGCTTGAGTGTTAAATGTTTGCTTGTATCTAGTGTAGAGGCCAATTTAAATACTTGGAGCATATTTTAGACACGCCTGTTCCCTAAAAAACAAAGCTAAAAGTTGAAGTCTGCCATGTTTGAGGCCCATATATTTTTTTTAATGTCAGATCCAAGCTAGCCATGAGGTTGGTTACACTCTGTGTTTCAAATACAGTCCATATGTCTAAATTGTCAAATCTGAGATGACATTTAACGCCCAAATTGACAGCTAAGTTATCGGAAGAATTTGATTGATGTGACATACCATGATAGCTCAAAAAACTTTTGAAGTTTGAGACCAATTTAGAACTTGGCTTATAAATTGGGGAAGCCTTGTAGTATTAATGCAATTTATAAATTTCTTGTATAATTGCTCTATGGCTTAATTTTACTGGGATTTTTACTTATTTCGGGTTTCTTTCTTTTGTATCATTTTATTAGCTGACAGCAGCGCAGGAAACAATCGACAAACTGAACATTGAACATGAAAGTCTGATTAACATTTTCTCGGAAGAGAGGGATCAAAGAAACAAGGAGGAAGAAAACTTGAGAAAGAAGCTAAAGGTTATAATTCTTTTCAGACTCTTTCACTATTGCATTTTCTCATTCATTCCACACATTCCTCTCATTCATTGTTCTTCCTAGAATTTAATCGAGAAAGAAGCTAAAAGTTTCATTCGAATCTAAATTCCATGGTTGTTGGTACCCTGTACAGACCGGTATGTACCATTTCGGTTCTAAACTAATAAAAAGTAGTTTTAAGTTTCCTTTTCAGTAGATCTGGGTCAAGGCTGACATGTACCAGCCCGTATCCATTAGTAAAAGTTATTGAACTATATTAGACTATAAATGTATAAAATATTAAAAAATATGTACTAGTATCAGAGCAAAAACGGTATGTTCACCTGCATAGTATTGACAATCTTGCTAAAAACACTTTCATATTCGAACTTTTTCCTACATTTGCCGAATCTTTATTTTCTGTCACCTGATTACGTTTTCATTTCTCCTCTTTGGAACAACCCATCAATGTTTGATAATGGTTGACATTGTAGGAAGCATCTAATACCATACAAGAATTGCTTGACAAGATTAAGTTGCTGGAGAAGATGAAATCTCCCGAATGTTGATAGCCGATCAACATTATTTTCTGGTAACGACGGGCTTTCCCTTTCCCATATTTTTTGGTGCGTTTTGGGTTCGGATCAATGGCAATTCATTTTTTGTAACATTGGCTTAGGGGATAGCTCAATATATTCACTTTCACTAACATATGAGTAGGGTTTTAGAATCCCTTTACATGTTTTGGTTTTGGTTAGTCTTAGTGACTTATTTGCCATCTAGGTAGGTAGTTGCCATGTTATTCGAGTTAAATGGGATGAGTGTTAGGTATGAATATATGTATCTTTTGAATTGTATTTTAAATTTATGTCCGAGTGTTTCGACATAAATATTGTATATTTAAGTATTTTAAGAAAAATGAAAACTAGTCACCTTAAACCAATTAATTATTTCTTCATCAACTTTTTGATTTTATATATATTTCAAAATATTCACATAGCAGGTGGTTAAAGTCTAATATCAAAATGCGTGCCTTTTTTTTTACTCCCACTAGCTAGTGAGCATAAAAAATTATATGCACATTGTATATTGTAAGTAGAACATGATAACATCATAAAACATGAATAAAATGTGTATTTGTGTTTATATATTTTTATGTGATGCGAAATCCAGGACTCAAATTCAATGGTTAGAATCGAGAATTGAATAAAAAGGATAGGTTCTTGATGTATAAAACACATATAATCTGAAGATGAAAATGATCAATATAAGATTAAAAAAATAAGCGGTCTAACAATATGTTTCATAAATAATAAAATCTCTATGATATTAATACACAACCAAGGTTGTGCCTGGGATTCTAAACTTGTTTTCTTTTGGGAATTATAAGAGGAGGATAAAGTCTTAACAGCAATGTGATTAACGTGATTTGAATCTAAATCATATTTGGGATGGTAAACACCCTAACCATCCAAGTCATATTTGGGATGATAAGCACCCTAATTATCGGATCAGCACATAAGTTCAGATTTTAAAGCTAATTAATATATTTAATTAATATATAGTATAGATGAATATGACATGAAGAAAAGAAAAAGGTTGTAGTGGGCATATGTCCATTTTTGGGCTTTCCACCTAGTAACACAAAATGGAACTTGGACTTTTTCATGCATTAAAAAAAGCCGGCCCACATAATTTGATTATTGGTCCACCCAATTCGGTTTAGTCTGTATCCTATACTCTCACAGCCATATTATAAACCCAGAAGTTGACAAAAACAATGGGGTAGACTGTTCAGTGGCTAATCTATAAGCCTATTGGCTAATCTTCTTACAATTTTACCATTTTCTTATCTTCTTCTTCTTCTTGAGACTTGCCTAGAAGAAGATCACTGAGAAACAAATACAGATAGCAAAAATGGCGGCCTCAATAAGTGGAATTGGAATTGGAATTGGGTTAGGTCTTTCTTGTTCTTCCAACCTTCCTAATTCACTTCATTCTTCACAATCCTCTGGGTTTCGTGTTAAGATGACTGTTTCTGTTGAAGACAAGAAGAAGAATTATACCCTTCAAAAATCTGAAGAAGCTTTCAATGCTGCCAAGGTAATTCTCTCAGTTCTGTCTTTTTATTACTATTTTTTTTTGAACTTTTTTAAAATTAATCTCATTTGATTGATTTCTCGATCTGGGTTTGTTATGGAATGGATGAAAATGAATAAAAAAATTCCACTTTGATTTCTTTGTACTCTGTTTGGGCTAATGGAATTGATAGGAAGTTTAGTATGTTAGAAAGCTGATCAATTACTTTTAAAGATTTGACCCAATTGGCTTTAATATCATATACTAGTACATATAGCTTCATTTGGAGACTTCGAGCAGCCTTTGAAGGAACTATTATGCTTTTGACAGTGTAGTTCTATTAAGAATTAGGGATGGCTACTCCTTGCTTATCACTAAAATAATATGTGAAATGTATATCTAATTGGATGGTTACTCCTTTGACGAAGCTTACCATGTTAACTTTATATAATTGTATTGAGGAGTATCATTGGTTTTAATTATGGATACGTTATAGATTTGTAGCTATAGTGGCAGTTTTTAGTTTCTAGTGTTATGTCACTATCTTTTCATTTCCTCTTTGATATCTTATTTTGAGTAAATGTTTCTTTTGGGTATATTTTTCCATTGACTCCTGTAAGAGCATTTTTCTTTTGGCGGCAGAATTTGATGCCTGGAGGTGTAAATTCTCCTGTCCGTGCCTTTAAATCCGTTGGTGGACAACCGATTGTGATCGATTCTGTTAAAGGTTCTCACATGTGGGACATAGATGGTAACGAGTATATCGACTATGTTGGCTCCTGGGGCCCGGCTATAATTGGTCATGCAGATGATGAGGTTAGGCTTTTTCTTCTTTTAATCTGAATCTACCTTGCTTGTTTTAGTTTAGTGTTTTAACATCCCGAGCAACGAGCATCTTACATAGTTCCTTCTCTTTCAATGACGAATGCCGTTTGGTCAATGTTTGTGCATTTCTTCATGATAAAGTTGTTTGGCGATGTTCTTTTATGTGAGGTGCAATGATGCATTATCTCTACCTAGAGTTGTTAGGTGTGTAATTGAGAGGACTAATAATTCTCCATCAATTTGCTTATAACCGCAGGTCCTTGCAGCTTTGGCTGAAACTATGAAGAAAGGAACAAGCTTTGGTGCTCCTTGTCTTCTTGAGAATGTTCTAGCAGAGATGGTAATCTCTGCTGTTCCTAGCATTGAAATGGTTCGATTTGTAAACTCTGGTACAGAAGCATGCATGGGTGTGCTCCGTCTTGCCCGTGCTTTTACTGGCCGAGAGAAGATCATTAAATTTGAGGGTTGTTATCATGGCCATGCTGATCCATTTCTTGTCAAGGCAGGTAGTGGAGTCGCTACTTTAGGGCTTCCTGACTCTCCTGGTGTTCCCAAAGCAGCCACATTTGAAACGCTAACTGCCCCTTACAATGATATATCAGCTGTTGAGAATCTATTTAACCGTAACAAAAGGGAACTTGCGGCGGTTATTCTTGAACCTGTTGTTGGGAACTCTGGCTTCATTCCGCCTAAACCTGACTTCCTTGAAGCTATACGGCGCTTAACCAAGGAAGATGGGACTCTCCTCATATTTGATGAAGTGATGACCGGATTTCGCTTGTCCTATGGTGGGGCACAGGAGTATTTTGGGATAACTCCTGATTTAACAACCCTAGGGAAGATAATTGGTGGTGGTCTTCCTGTTGGTGCATATGGAGGAAGGAGGGAGATCATGGAGATGGTGGCACCAGCAGGGCCGATGTACCAGGCTGGGACCTTGAGTGGGAACCCATTGGCGATGACAGCCGGGGTACAGACCCTTAAGCGGTTGAAAGAGCCAGGAACATACGAATACTTGGATAAGATCACTGGACAACTTGTTCAAGGCATTTTAGATGCTGGAAAAAAGACGGGACACGCAATCTGTGGAGGGTATATCAATGGGATGTTTGGATTTTTCTTCACAGAAGGACCTGTTTACAACTTTGACGATGCAAAGAAGAGTGATACAACAAAATTTGCCAGGTTTTATAGGGGAATGCTGGAGGAAGGTGTATACTTGGCACCTTCACAGTTCGAAGCTGGATTTACAAGCTTGGCACATACTCCGGAAGACATCCAAAAGACCATTGCAGCCGCCGAGAAAGTTCTTAGCAAGATTTAAGGTACTTGGTCCGATCCTGTTCTCACTCTCCTATTTCATGATTAGCCATTTAGCTAGGGAATCAATGGTTGTTTCGTTGTCAGCTTTTCGGATCAAGATTTGTGGTCATTTCCTCTTACTTAGAATCTGTATTTCTTATAAAACTTTGTATCTATGCTAATGTGTGAGATAATTATCGGCTTTTAAAGCTTGTTTACATCCTCAGCTTTCATTTATTGAACTACAATGCGTGAAAAGTTGAAAAAGCTTTCATTTCCTACATGAAAAGGCCTTTTATTAGTAACAGATTGCATTTATACAGAAGCATTTCTCCTTACAATTTGGTGTACATTTCGTCTTCACGTAGCTAGCATCTGATTACTAGCATCAAGGGTGAATCTAGAAATTTTAGGCCTATTCATGGGTTGACTCTTTATAACATCTCATTACTATACTTATAATATTAGGCCTAAAAAATAGTTTTGGGTAAAAAATATTAGGCCCATTTAAAATACGGATCTGATTCAGGCTTGAACATTCAACATCCAACTTCGGCTCGATTTTTAAATTTATAATATTTTATCTTATGTAATTTATAACATATTAAAAAAAACTTATACTAAATATATAATAGTGCTCCAATGTAAACATTAAAATAATATTAAGATGACTATATAAAAAAATTTTAATAAATTAAAATAATATATATTTAAAAAAAAATAATATGGGTGAACTTAAAATGGACTTGATTTAATATTTTGCAAATATGGGCGAACTTGAATAAAACTTTAAATCTATATTTCAGACTAAATCGAACTTGAACAAACATAAAATATACTAATATTATATTTAGACTCGAGTCGAATCTTACTCGACATGACCCATGAACATCTCTATTCACTACAACCGTTATTGATAGTCTTTCCCAGCTCATTTTAAAGCGTAATACAAATCTACTTGGTTGGGAACGATTGTTGATATCCAATCAAGAAAAGGAATAAAATGGGATAATCATGAGATTCGCATAACCATGCATGCAAACCTCTTTTCCTTCCGTTTTTTCATTTTTTCAGATTCCTTCAGCACATAGCAACCCATACTCAGCTCATTAAAACCACATCCACAAATGGTAATTATAAACACATATATTAAACACATAACAGTAATAAAAACAAAAACATTATACACTCATTATGGATGGATATAGTGAAGAGAGAGATGGAGAGACACTGAGAGGGCAGAAATTACACCACACATTATTTTGATTTACTTTTTTTTTTTCTTTTATTCTGCATGTTTTTTTTTTTTACCGCTTTTTCCTTAAAAACAAAAACTACTTCTAATTTAATCATACATTGAGAAACGAGAAGTCGTCCTTTATGGCATCTCTTCTTTCATCGAATTATTAAACTTTCTGTGAAGCATCTAAAGTGTTTTTCTTTATATTTTGAGCTTCAACATCTCCTCCTCCTCCCCCTCCATCATTGTAGTCTTTGTCTTTCGGTTGAGGAGCCCTTGTGTTTACGTCCGAAGACACTACCGAATCGAGCTGGTCTGACAATTGAAGCTTTGGATCTTCCACCACCATTTTCTTTGGGTGGTTCTTGTAGATTGCATAAAGTATCATTTGAAGGACCCCAAAGATAAACCCTAGTATGTTTGGTCCCTGATTTTTCAAAAAATAAAAGTAAAAGAAGAAGAAGAAGAAAGAATGAAGTTTAATTATTATTGATATGGTAATTAGAAAAGGTAAAGACTAAACTATTCACTTTTAGAGTACAGGGACCAATTTGCTCATAATGTTATAGTATAAGGAGTTCCAAGCAATTTAACCAATTGAAAAAGGTTATTGCATGAATGAAGTAATGTACCGCAATGTTGATATCCTTCTTCAGGAGGCCATAGAAGAACCACATCACTGCTTGTATGGTAAGGAAGACTGATAAAGTAAACGGCATGAACTCAACACTCTTTGTTTTTATGACCTTTCTCTGCAACAAAAAACAAAGAATTTAGGGTTTAAATATAATCCTATTCGGATCGGATGTGATATTCAATTTCAAAGTTGAGACAACGATACTCACCACGATAGCAAGTGGTGCCGCGTACGTACTCGCAGAGAACCCCAGGCAAATGTATCCGAGAATACAGAGACGGGTCTTTGGGTTATGAAGGAAGTAAGTGGAGAAAAAGATAAGTCCGGACCCGAAAACATTGACTAAGAGCATAAGCTTCACAGCCTCAAGCTGAAAATTTTCCACCATTTGGGAAGTGAATTAGATTCATGATGAACTTCATGGAACATGTATAAATAGGGTTTTGTTTTTTAGAAATTAGGTAAAAGTACCATGGAGGCTCGTTACTAGGAGTTAAATTGTATTTTATTCACTTGTACGGTTAAAAACTAACATGATTAATGAAATAATTATATAATAACACATGACGTGATACGTGTAGTACCTCATGTTTAGAGATGACAGCGAGTCGGATATATGCAAATGCTGAATTATCCGAATCCGCATTGGTTACAAACTATATGAAATTTTAAGTATTTTGTAACCCGCTATGCGGAGTTGGATATCCTCAAATATCTACATCCGTTTCGAATCCGCATCGAATAGTAATTTTAATATCCGAATCCGTAAATTTTGAATTGGATATCCACAAATATTTGTTTTTAATATTAAAAATGGATGGAATTTATATTAGAAAGTCTAATTTACTCTATAATCTAACATACGGAAATTAATTTACCTTTTCCTTCTTTCGACCGTAGTAAAAGTAAGTGACAATGTAAAAACTTTGAATGAAACAGCAGAAAATGTTGATGATAATTAGATGCATTTCATTCCTCTTCAGAAGTGCATAGTAAATCCAAAGCATCGCACTGAACAGCGATGTCACATAGGGTAATGATTGGAATCCTTCTGATGTTTTCTTCTTATAGATTTGATAAAATGCTGGCCTGCAAAACATTACATCACCATCTTCGTCGACAAGGCAAACTCTATATAGAGAAAGTTCACGAAATAATACCAAAAACACATAGGGACTTACAAGGGAGAAAAGGCGACCATAAATGAAACAGCGACGCCTGAAAACAATATAACGTAAAGTTAGTGAATATTATAAAATGCAAAGAAGAAGGGCATATCCTATGAATATATATTTCAGTACCGAGATCGCCAAATATGGAAACCCAAGAAAGGTGAAGAGCCATCTTTATTTGTACTAGATGAATATATGTAATACCCTCTCTTTCTTTTCTCTTTGCCTCTCTCTTTCTGAAACAGAAAGTGTAAAATATATTGTGAACTGAGGCCGATTCCAATGATCTATCTCAGTTGGAATGAGCTATGAAGCTATCTCTAGGATGTCCAAATTTATAGTGATGGAAAGGAAGGTGCCGACGCGTGGGGTGAATTCTTCTGAAACACAAATAGATGTC
This sequence comes from Gossypioides kirkii, assembly GCA_005610355.1. Classification (NCBI taxonomy): domain Eukaryota; kingdom Viridiplantae; phylum Streptophyta; class Magnoliopsida; order Malvales; family Malvaceae; genus Gossypioides; species Gossypioides kirkii. The sequence goes on from CP032249.1 coordinate 33,105,239, forward strand.
AAGTTTGCAGTACGAAAAATGTGAATAAAGTGGGTAAAAGTATTATGGGATTAAATTCGTCATTACTTTCAAAATTTATCCATTTCTATTATTAAAAGCTGGTGTGGCTCACATAATAACCAAACAATGACACATGGTATGCTACGCATATCTCTTGTTGACGTATATGGATTAGTTTTTAACAATAAAAACAAATTATTTTTTAATAAAAGAGTATAGGGGTCAAAACTCAATCCAACTTCTAGTACAGAGCTTTCATGATACTTTTATCGAAAAAGTGATAAGAATTTTAAAAAAAGAAAAGCTTTGAGAGTCGAGATGAAATTGAAAAATTTTGAGGCCAAAGAAAAAAATAGAAAGATAAAATGACATAAATTGAATTATTAGTTTCCAAGGGGGACCAAATAATATTTATATTTAGTTAAAGGACTTAAAGGGATTGAATTGAATTGTTAATTTTAACAAAGGCTAAAATTGACATTATACTATCTAACCATGACTAATCGTATAAGTTGTGATGATGGCATGTTTTCAAAAAGGTTTTTATAAAGTGTAATAATCAAATTCACTAAATATATATGTAATATGAAAAATAATTGGGTTTTGTTATTATTTGTTTTTATGGCTTTTAGAGAGATGTTTTACATTTAGGGAAATGCTAATTGCTCTTGTTCCCTAAGATAAATAGACTTTCCTACTAACTAAACAAATTACCAATGGATTGGTCCCTCTTTATGATGTGTCACCCACCAAGGCTTACAACTCATGCTTACAAACGTGCGGCAAGGAATGAAAAAACAGATCTTCATTATCATTATCATCTTACCAAACACAATTAACACCACTAATCAGTCTAGAAGTTGTGAAACTTATTGCTTGTACAGTAAAACAAGTCAGCTGAACACATCAAGCTATTAACAAAATAGACTGCATCCACTTCAACAAAAGCATAACAGCAGCACGGTTGACCAATTTTCAACAAACCTTAACATACATTCTCTACTCATTCATTCACCACCTTTTCTTGTCACTCTTTCCTATCCATTTCATACATGTGAATGTATAACATAAACTATAAGTTCTAATGTGTATTACACAATAAATTTAATTTTTTTAATAAATGTTTTATGTTTTTGTTTAAAAATTTGATACATGTAATGAATTCTTTTATTGTTGAGCACCTTTTTGATAGATTTGAGTTGATGGATTTATGGAAGAAAAAGAAATTAAGATTAAGGGTATCCAAGTTCTGTCTCTAAGCACCCGCCCATGTCGAGATTGATTGGCCATGTTTTCCGCATCTAATGACTTTTAATCCATAGCTCTCCTCAAAATGCTTATAGAAAATGAATAATGTGGTAATTTTTTTAATTAATCAGTTTAGATAAATACAATAATAAATGCAAAAACCATTACACTAACTACGATGATAAAGTAAAATCTGCTAGCAATCAAACCAGCACTGCTATTTCATATATTACTTGCTATTAATTGTAATTTACAACCATTTTTTACTCTCTTTTTGTTTTTTCTAAATTGCAAAAGGAAGGTAAAGTCCTAACAACAACGTGGCTAGCGTGATTTAAACTTAAGCCACACCTGCGACAGTAAACACCCTGATCATCTGGCCAACATACGGGGTTCATCTTTGGCTTTTTTTCTTCAAGTGTTTATCTGAGAAAATGCCATGCTCTCATTCTTCTAATTTGCTGGAAATTGTAGAATTCATCCCCTTTGGCTGGCAAGTAACTAATGGCCATTGTCCATTGGTGTTTCAGCCAAGGAAACATTGGCCTTTGAGGAAAACAAGTTCAAGTAATTGAACATGTACAATACATTAACAAAGTTTAATTAATGCAGTACTTTCTAATCAGTATTCCCACTAGTTGGGTGAAATCTCAACGTTACCATCAACAAAGTATAGGCTGAGTTGTAAGTTTGCTTTACAGTATTATTTCCTCTCCATACGTTCATGTAAAGCTTCATTCACATAATTCCTTCATTTTATACCATTCATTTCAGTAAATCCCGTGTGAACTATATTTAAAGCATGTGTGTATCCATTGCATGGAAACTTGTACTCAATCTGTTAAAAAGAAAGATTATCGGGGTGATTTTGAGGGGGCAGACTGTATAAGTCGAGCGAAGCCATGAAAAATTTTCAGAGGCCGAAATTAAATTTTTTATATTTTTATAATTTTAAAGGATTAAATTAAATTTTTATCATTCTTAGGAGGCCAAAGTGCAATTTTGCCTTTATTAATTTAAAATTTTAAAATTTTAAAAGACTAAAATAGAAAAATTCTCATTTTAGAGGGGGCCAGGGCCCCTGTCAGCCCCTTGTATTCGCCCTTGATATAAGTCCCTATAAAATGATTAAATTGAAAATTAACTTACGGTAAAAATGTACTTTGACCCTCAAAAATGAAGAAAATTATGTTTAATTCCTTCAAAATGATAAAATTAATAATAAATTAATACATTATAAAATTTATTATTCAATTCTACCTCCCCTAAAAAAAATTCTGGATTCACCTCCTGAAGACAATGTCGCTAATGATTAGGATGATGAAAGGACTTTATTTGTAGAATACTAATGCTTTAAGGATACAATCATAAAGTTTTAAAATGTGAAAACCAATTAGAAATTCAGAAGATAATTTGGGGATGCTCGGTGAAAATAATCCATTAAGCTACATAGGTGGGCTAACAACTAGCATCAATGTGGCATTTTCAACATATGGGGACTGATGGAAATGAGCATGTGAGAAATTGGTAGTGCAATTAAAATAAAAAGGTTTGGTTGATCAAAGTATAGGCTGCGCTGAAGCCTCCTTTACAGTATTATTTTCTCTCCATACATTTTTATAAAGCATCCATTCAAGATTCATTCACTTTAATACCTTTTTATCATATGATTTTGCATAATAATCATTAGAGGTGTTTATGGATCAAGCCGGGTTTAAGTTTGATCCAATCAAAATCAACGGCCCGTTAGCTAACTCCAAACCTTAAAAATAGGTCTAAATTTGTGTTTAAATCCGGTCTAGATAAAAAAGCTAAAATTTGGGTCTAACCCGATCCGTCCGTATTAAATAAAATTTATATATATTTTTAAAATATATAATACATAAAAAAATACTAAAAACATTAAAATAAATATTTCCCAACAATTTTGAAACAAATTTAAAAAATATGTATACTTAAATAACACTAAGATAGGTGCAACTTAACAAGAAAATGCCTCTAAAATAGTAACAAAATTAACAATAAAATAAGAGTTATACAATAACAATAAAATAATAGCAACATAATAGTGAAATAGTAGCAAAGTAGTGAGAAAATAACAAGAAAATAGCGGCAAAACAATAAAAAATAGCAAAAAAAAAATTGTCTAATTCATTTTCTAAACAAACTTTATTTTTTTGTCCAAACTCATTTTTCAAGCCTATATTTTTACCTAAATCCTCTTACTTTTCGGATGAGCTTTCGAGTCGAGACTAGGTCTAGTAATCATGTTAATCACGTAAACGTTTGATTTCTATTGTTAAGCTAGTTGGTATGTATGGTCTATGGACCAGTTTAACTTTCACCTCAAAAGCTAGCTCAAGAGAGATCTATAAAAACATATTATCCACCAAGATTTCATTGTGCTTCTCAATCAATATAGGACTCACATCATTTTCCGACTCCACTATATTAAAGAACATATCGACCTAGTGTCTTTCCTAATTAATATGGAACTCACATCATTTTTCGACTCCATTGTATGTAGAATATATCAATTCCAAAATCTCTTTGCCCTTCCTAACCAATATGGAACTCACATGATTTTCCGACTCCATTATACATAGAACATATCAATTCCAAGACCTCTTTGCCCTTCTTAACCAATATAGGACCCACGTTGCTTTCCGACTCCATTGAACATATCAACTAAGACCTCTTTACCTTCCAAATCAATATGGAACTTGTCACATCATTTTCTAACTCCACTGTACATAGAACATATCATTTCCAATACCTCTTCGCACTTCCTAACCAATATAGACCCTACATCGCTTTTCGACTCCAAGGAACATATCAACCAAGTCCTCCTTGCCTTCCTAATCAATACGGAACTCACATCGTTTTTGATTCAATTGTATGTAGAATATATAAATTCCAAAACCTCTTTTCCCTTCCTAATCAATATGGAAACTCACATCGTTTTCCGACTCCATTGTACATAAAACATATCAATTCCAATACCTCTTCGCCCTTCCTACCAATATGGGACTCATATCGTTTTCCAACTTTATTAAAGAACATGTCGACCAAGAACTCTTTTCCCTTCCTAATGAATATGAAACTCACACCATTTTTCGACTCCATTGTATAAAGAACATATCAATTTCAATACCTCCTCATCCTTCCTAACCAATATGTGACTCACATCATTTTCCAACTCTACTATATTAAAGAACATATTGACCAAGACCTCATTACCCTCCGTAATCAATATGGAACTCACATTGTTTTTTCGACTCCATTGTATGTAGAAGATATCAATTCCAATACCTCTTTGCCCTTCCTAATCAATATGGGACTCGCATCATTTTCTAACTCCACATACAAAAAACCAAAGAAGAAGGACCATTAGTTAGTGCAATATAGACTCTGATACCAAATGATATGAACCTATTTAACTCTATTCGAAAGGAAACTCATTTAAAATCTCACTACCTAAACAATACAAGGATGACATGTCAACCAAGACCTCTTTGCCTTCCTAATCAATATTGAACTTATATTGTTTTTCCGACTTCATTGTACGTAGAACTTACCAATTCCAAGGCCTCTTTGCCCTTCCTACCCAATATAAGATTCACATCAAGGGCGAAGCTAGAAAAATTATCAAGGGGGAGGAGTGAGGCAGAATTAAATTGTATATTTTTATGAGAGCTAAAATTCAAATTCATCATTTCAATAGCTTATATCTTTTTTAAAATTTTAAAGGACTAAAATAAAATTTTATTATTTTTGAGGGGTCAAAGTGTAATTTTAACTTAAACTAAAATTTTGATAAAATTTAATGGACCAAAAATAGGATTTCCCATTTTAGGGGGGGGGGGGGGGGGGGGCTACTAGCCCCCTTAGCACCACCCCTCATTCACATCACTTGTCGACTCCACTGTATTAAAGAACATATGAACCAATACCTCTTTGCCCTTCTTAATCAATATAGAACTCATATAGTTTTACGACTCCATTGTAGATAGAACATATCAATTCCAAGACCTCTTTACCCTTCCTAAGCAATATGGGACTCACATTGTTGTTCGACTCCACTATAGAAAAAAACCAAGAAAAGGGATTATGACCCATTAATCAATGCTAGATAAACTCTGATATCAAATGATATGAACCTATTTAACTCCATCTGAAAAGTAACTCATTTAAGATCTCCCTTGCTTAGTCAATATGGAGTTCACGTCACTTATATTTTTAGTTCTATTCAAATCGAAAACCGACCGACCGATAAGTATACCATATGATAAATTGGTATTGAAAAAAAAAAGAGCTTGAACCCGACAAAGTTTTGGTTGAACATATGGTTTTAAAATTTATGCACTTTTTGATTATTGAATTAATAAAAAGACAAAAGAAAAAATCATTAGCTTTGCCTGATGTCATCCCCAAAATAATGTTGACAGCCATGAAGGAGATATAAAGAAAATAACTTTGGTGTGCATTATTTCAGGGTGAAATGGACAAAAGATGATGCAAATGCATTACCACTTAATTGAAACAAAGAAATGGACTTGGCTTACAAATGCACTGCAACTGGCCGATGAAAGAAAGCTTCACTTTAAGGTCAGAAAAAAAAAATTAAATTAAAAGAGACAACCTTTTTTGTAGTTTTTGCTTATGTTTTTGAGTGATCTTATCATCTCAACTTTGCAAAGGAAAAATAATTATAAAGATTTGCTAAAGAAAAAGACAGCTTCTTTTTTTGCCGTGACGTATTTTTCGCTTGCTTGTCTGAAATCTTCTTCTAACTTTTCGTAAATTCAGGCACGGAACGATGAAGATTACATGATGTTTCGGTTTGTTATTCTATGAACATGAATGACTAATGATATTCGATTGAATCTTAGTTCAGTTGATATTGTTACTATTACAATAATTAAAAGGACGTGAATTCGAACGTGTTTTAGCACGCTTTCTTCTCCATTTAAAGGTTAAAAAGTGATTATATGAAAAAGTAGACATTGTATCAAAAAAAATTCGAATAAAATATTAAATTGGTTATGCTTTCGATTATTAGTTCAACATTACCATTAGCGATATTCACTTGTTATCAATGTTTTAAAAATCGAATTGTAGATCAAATTCACGAGGCTTTTAATTATTGATTAGAATCGATTGTATTACTTTTAAAAAAAATAATGATTCACTCAATTTATTTTTGAGAAAGCAAACACTTGGACCAATAGACTTTAACTTAAATTATTAATTAAGTAATTTCAATATTAAATAAGTATTCAATATAATAAATATTTTAAGAATATACAATTTTTAATATAAATTCAATAGGTTAAATATCACATAAGAACTTTTTTTTAATAAAAAGTTTTAAACCAATTATTTTTCTACATGGTTTTCGCTGGTTCAATTCATTGTTAGCTTATTTGAAAATTTTCCAAATGAATGGCACTGGTTGAATTTGTGGTAAAAGTAAATTTAATACTAAATAAAACTTGTTCAGTTGATTCAGTACAACGTGAATTTAAGCGTGCTTAAGTGCGTATTATTCTCAAATTCCAAGATATAGAGATATTCAAAATTTTAATACCGAATAAGCATTAAATATAAATACTTGATAAAAAAACTAAAGAAATTTATTATATTTACTGGATCGAAAGAGTTTTGGTTGATATATATTAAACTAGATCAATCATCGATCTGTTCTTAATTCAATTGATATATTACGGTAATGATGCAATTAAAAGTATATAAAATGTGACACCTTATCACGCATTTAAATGGGGGAAATTGTTGGGAATAAAATGAGGATAGTGAGTGCCCCATGGCATGTATATCTGATCTTCAACCAAAAAGAAATAAAGAAGCAGATATGTTGCATTGCTTTTGCCTGCTCTGCCGTCATCCCAATTATTACAATTCTTTTTCTAGCTACTTGCTTCATTGCGATTTGATCCCTCAGATTTCACGAAAATGTGGAATATAAAATCATAAAAGAAATGCATGACGTGCACACTGCACCCTCCACTTTCATGCGACACAACCTATAGATATTTTGTTGGAACTAACTTCTTTAAAATATAAACACCAATGCCATACATCTTTAATTTTTAGGGATAATATAAATTTTTATACTATTTTTTTTATATTTAGATTTAGCAATTAGATTTATTTTAGTCTCTGCACTTGTTGATTTCATTAAAATTTAATGATACTGTGATCATTGATCTTAGAACATGATCGGATTGGTCGGTTCGACCAATAGATATATTGATCCGAATAAAGTGGTTGAATTGATAGAATCGAAAATTGAGACAAAAACTAGTAGTTGAACTGATTTAATAATTTTAATTTATTAATTAATTAACTATTGTTGGTCTAGCCGTTGTGCCACATCATCACTTGAAAATTAAAAAATTATATAATTTTTTAATTTTCAAGTGATGATGTGGCACAATCTTAAAGTGTTGCGTCGTCAAACTTTTAAAAATTTTCAGGTCCAAAGACCAAAATAAATGTAGTTGCCAAATTCAGGTACAAAAGTAGATAAAAAAGAGAGTATAAATACTAAAATAAACTTAATTTCTAAGTTTAAGGACCAAAACTTATATTATCCATTAAATTTATCGTGGAAGTTACGTATGTAGGGTTAATGTTTTTTTTATTCGTATCATGTCTAAATAATCGAGTATCTCTATATTTCAAATTATATAGTTTTTATTTTCAACTTCAAATTCTATCGTAGTTGAACATTAAAATTGAGTTTATATTTAATACATTGTCATTGTATATACGGAAAAAAAGTCAGGTTAATATATCATTTAATAGTTGAGTTTAATTTTTAATATTTAATTTGATATTTGAGTTTTTTTAATTTTAATTTGGTACTCAAATTAAACGACATCAAATGACTCAATAAATGTTTGAAATGTGGCTCTAATTAAAAATATAAGTACTTAATTGAGGAAAAAAAATTTAGGTACCAAATTAACGTTAAAGTCAAACACATACTTAACTAGGACAAAAAAAAATAAGCTCAAGTATCAAATTGAACATTGAAATCAAATTTAAATGTCAAATTCAGACAAAAATTGTAGGTACCAAATTAAACATCGAAACTAAATTTAGATATCAAATAAGGAAATTAATTATTTGTATTGGTTGTTTGGTTTTATTGAGAATAGAAACCCATTGCAATTTACCATAACAGATATTTTTTATTGTAGTTTTGAGATTAAAGATGAATTTTTATTAGAAGAAAATTGAAATCATGTTTGTTTTTGTAGTTAATTTAATTATTCAAGTGCAAAACAAAGGAAAATTCAAGTAAATTATAGAAGATGCTGGAAGCATTAATTTTGGCATGAAGAAACAATGCAACAATTGTCTTGTTTTGTGGGCCTTCTACGCACCATATTAAAGAACAAAAGTCAATTAACAAAAACAAATTTTTTGATGTATTCATTCAATATATGGAAGAGCCATTACTAAAAGTGCTAAATTGAAAATGATGGAGTTTCATGATTGGGAATTGGCCTTTAATCACCAATTTGTCATCCTATCTTCACTTTTCCTATTTTAGCCCCCAAAATTGTTGTTACTACCATTTTATTTTTGATAAATTCATAGTCAAAGTAGGATAAGACCCTTCAATGGGGGTAAGCTCTCTTAACCAAGATAACACCCTTCAATGGGCTAAACCTCTCAACTAAGGGTGAAGTAAATTTTATAATGAAGGGTTGAAATTAAACTAAAAATTTTTGAAGGAGCCAAAACCGAAGTTTTACTATTTATTAATTAAAATTTATCAAAATTTAAAGACTTTAAAAGACAAATATACCAATTCAAGAAGGCTAAGGCCCTTGCCAACTTTTAATGCTATTCTTTTTCATCTACAAAAATTTGAATATAAAACTTTACTTAAAAAATATGAAATCTCAACATTTACCATTTATAATATTCTCTAGAAAGCTTTTTTTTTTTTAATAATTAAACATCACAACTTAAATTGGAAGCATGTATTACCTGCTATGGAAAACTCAATTAGCACAAGTATAAGTATAAGGGAATAAATTCTTAAAAATACAAGTATAAGGGTTAAATTTTTAATTTTCGAAAAATACAAAGATTAAAGGCATCTTTTAACCATAATTTTATTATCTGAGTTCATAACTTTATGATATTAATAAATAGAATAATATTTCATGCATTATTATTGAATAATAACATGACACATTATTAAATTAAATTAAAAAAAACTATGGAGGACATTTGGCCGCGATGGGTTCTGACTTTTGATCTTTTTGTAATTTCTTTTTCATGTGTGTTGGCTGAGTTGGCTGAGTTGTTTACTATGTTTATTATTTAATCATGTACATGTAAAGGCTCATGATCAAGTAAATGGCGGTAAAGTTAAGAAAAGTTGCAATTTTATTTCTTTTTGTAATATAATATAAAGCACTAGACAGCTTTCTAATGGCGATGGATGGAGGTGGATTTTAGCATTGAATGGGGTCAATTATTACTAGAATATTTGTACTTATATTGTATGCCACTTTGCTAGAGTTGGTATTATAATCTATTTGTATTTGAGCATTATTCTATTAGAAATCATTTTGTGAGGGTATTTTGTAAGTACGATTACTTGATTTTATAGTTAAGTATTCAAAGAAAAATGTAGTGGAGGGTGATCTAGATTTTAATACAAGTGTAAAGTTGCTAAATGATGAGTGGTAAACTTAAATAATTACTTGTACATGCTTGAAAATAGTAGATTAACTCTCTGAGTTAGTTTCTATAGGCGTAGGTGGAAACCGAATTGCATAATCAAAGTTTTGGTATTGCTTTTTTTCACTTGTTAGTTGTCTCAGTTTTAACTGCTCGTGTATTTGCTTTCATATCAACTCGCAAAAATCAATATCATAACTTAACACTTAATGTAGTAAGTGGTGATTCTAGTGTTGATTTTTTCTCTAAAATTGCCTGTCAACATAAATAAAATTGCACAACGCAAACTTAAATACAATAATAAAACGAGGGACTGAGCCAAAATAATGTAACATGCATTTTGAGACTAAATTCCAAAGTCTTGCCTTTTGAGAATAGGCTAAATCGAAACTCTAATACCACAAAATATAATACCCCAATATCGATATGATCATCGGATCCAGATTATGAGATATCACATTCATTGCCGGAGCAACAATAGTTATTCACAATCGTTTATACAAGTTAATGAATAATTTCAAACAAGACATGCATTCAAAACGATACACAATTATTACCAGGTCTTACACAAGCTTACAAGAACATAATTCTATCTCGAGGTCACACTAGGACTAAACTGTAAAATCTCCAAAAGTGGGATGCCATTTTTGTTTCTACTTTTGTTTTTGATATCTAATTAAATGTTCATGTAGACTATACTAATGAGGATTAAGGACGTTAAGATGGCGTGTATGGGGTAAACGTGTTGGATTGGGATTTAGTGGTCATTTCCTTGTCGGTTTTGTTTGTGTTTCTTATTTCTTTTATTAAAGTCTTGATTTTCCTTTAAAAAATGAATCCTTCTCTCATCAGCCAAGGAAGTCTTGATCGAATTGGAGTCTTCAAGATTGTAACTTACACGAAAGACACCAATGTTAAGGACACTTTGATGCGAATGTTCCCTTTTTAACTAAGGACTCTTTTTAAGGACACGTTGATTAGCATGGATTGTTTGGAAGGTGTGGAGTGAGATTTGCCAACTCTCTAAACCACGATATCAAGTATACTTTAGATTGCGCATCAACACCACATGTTTTAAATTTTGAGTTAACGTGTACAGAATTATTTGAACTTGAGAATTTATATCTACTTGATTAAAGGCGACATCATTAATTGATAAAAATGCTTAAAGCAACAGCTTTATAGCATATAATGTTACCTAATTCTCATTAATATACACATTTATTTTAAATTCATTTAAGTTTCATCTAAATTACCAGCTAAGATATATTTGGATAATTTGATGTAATTTATAATCAACTTTGATATGATAATATAAAGTGGTACTAATATATTCAACACTTTATTTTCATAAACTTTCTAAAAGCTAACCCTATCCAAAGTACTTGCTCATCATGATAATTATAATATATATATATATATATATATATATATATATATATATATATATATATATATATATATATATATATATATATATGTATATATATATATTAAACATTAACGCAATAAAAACAAAAAACATTATACACTCATTATTGATTGATAGTCAAGAGAGAGATGGAGAGAAAAAGATTACAATGAGGGGGACAGAAATTGCACAACACATTCCCTTTATTTTGCATGGCTTTTCACCTGATTTGCCATGAAAACAAAAACTAAACGTAATTTAATTATACTTTGCTGTAACTTTTTTTTATTGGCATCTCTCGATCCATCATCGTCCACTTGTATAACCCTTTTTTTTTTTTTTTTTCCTTCCATTAAACTTTCTGGGAAGCATCTGAAGTTCTTTCCTTCGCATTTTGAGCTTCAACACCTCCTCTATTATCATCCGGTTTAGGAGCCGTTGCGTATACGTCCGAAGGCGCGGCTGACCCGAGTTTAATAACATCAACTATATGCTGGTCTGATAATTTAAGCTTTGGATCTTCCACCACCATTTTCTTGGGGTGGTTTTTGTAGATTGCATAAAGTATCATTTGAAGGATCCCAAAGATAAACCCTAGTACGTTTGGTACCTGAATTTTCAAAAAAAGAATGAAGTTTAATTATTATTGATTTGGTAATTAAAAAAAGGTAAAGACTAAACTATTCACTTTTATAGTCGAGGGACCGATTTGCTCATAATGTTATAGTATAAGGAGTTCCAAGCAATTTAACCAATTGAAAAAGGTTATTGCATGAATGAAGTGATGTACCGCAATGTTCATATCCTTCAACAAAAGGCCATAGAAGAACCACATCACTGCTCCTAAGGTAAGGAACAGTGATAAAGTAAACGGCATGAACTCAACACTCTTTGTCTTTATGACCTTTCTCTGCAAGAAAAATAAAGAATTTAGGGTTTAAATATAATCCTATTCGGACCGGAAGTGATATTCAATTTCAAAGTTGAGACAACGATACTCACCACGATACCAAGTGGTGCCGCGAACACACTCAAAGAGAAGCCCATGCAAATGTATCCGAGAATACAGAGACGGGTCTTTGGGTTATGAAGGAAGTAAGTGGAGAAAAAGACAAGTCCGAACCCGAAAACATTGAATAGGAGCATAAGCTTCACAGTTTCGAGCTGAAAATTTTCCACCGTTTGGGAATTGAATTAGATTCATGATGAACTTCATGAAACACGTATAAATATATAGGGTTTTTTTTTTTTTTTGAATTTACCTTTTCCCTGTTTCTACCATAGTAAAAGTAAGTGACAATGTAAAAAGACTGAATGAAACAGCAGAAAGTGTTGATGGTAATTAGTAGCATAGCATCCTTCTTAAGAAGTGCATAGTAAATCCAAAGCATTGCACTGAACAATGATATCACATAGGGTAACGATTGGAACCCTTCTGATGTTTTCTTCTTGTAGATTTGATAAAATGTTGGCCTGCCAAAAATTACATCACCATCTCCATTAACAAGGCATGATTTATATAGAGAAAATTCATGAAATAATACCAAAAACTAAGAGACTTACAAGGGAGAAAGGGAGACCATAAATGAAACAACGTTGCCTAAAAACGAGAAAACGTGGAGTTAGAGAAAATTATAATATGCAAAGAAGAAGGGAATATGAATATATATGCATGTATGTATGTATGTACCGAGGATGCCAAAAACGAAAACCCAGGAAAGATGAAAAGCCATCTTCTATTTGTATTAGATGAATATTATGTAAAGAATACCCTCTCTATTTTCTCTCAGTCTCTCTCTGTGTGTGTGAAAGAGAAAGTGAATATTTGTCAACTGAGGCTGATTCCAATGATCTCTCTCTCAGTTGCTATGAAGCAATCTCTAGGACGTCCAATTTATAGTGATGGAAAGGAAGGTGCCGACGTGTGGGGTGAAGTATGAAATACAAAAAAGTGATGTCAAGTTTACAATAAGAAAAATGTGAAAAAAGTGGCTAATCATTGAAAAAGAATGTTTGTTGAAATTTAAAATTTTGAGTGGCCAAAGTGAAAGAACCTATGATAAACTGACTTAGATTGAATTACTATTTTTTAGAGGGACCAAAAATATAAATTTAAGGGGATAAAGGGATCAATCTAGATTGCTAATTTAACAAGGGCTAAAATGATATTATACCATCTAACCATGAGGGTCAAGGCCTCTCTACCCCTTGCTACGGTTTTATTGATTATTTATTTTTATACGTTGTGATTAAAAGTACATTTAAAAACTTTTTATGAACTTAAATGTATTGAAATTTATTATTAAGAAAATGATAATAATTAAAATCATTTTTCAACCCTGAACATCTGAATAATAATTAAGCCAACTTCTAAAGAAACATAAATCTGAAATTATATGTCATTTAGACATTGAATCTAGTACAGTTCCCATGTCAAAATCAGTGAACTGATAATTAATTTCAGATGTTCATGTTTCTTTTCTTAATTGGCCTCACCTTTTAGCTCTCCTAAGCGGTGCATGCGGTTACATCTTAATTAACTCATCAAATCAGAGTTACATTCAGCCTTTAAATAGGTTAAGATGATTAAAACACCCCTACAGTAATTAGAGTTCGATTGGAAAAAGTCTTATTTGAAGTACAAAATACGGTTACATTAAGTGAGATAGTGCTCTGACGTCGCCTTTACTTCTGTCTCAAGAGTTCGTCGCTTCATCCCGATGTCTTGACGACCCTCGTCGTCACATCACCCCTTGCTCATCGTGACGTCACATGTCTCCTTGTAGTAACATTGCGCGTCTGTCTTTGATAAGTGCCTGCAAAACGTCTGATAAATGTGAGGCACACCCTATAGAGAACATGACTAGAAACTAAAAACTAAAAATAAAACTTCATATGCTTTCAAAAAAACATAATGGACAAAATTACACCACGAAACTATGGACAAAATTGCGATGTTATGGACTGAAATTAAAAACAAAATATAATGTTTGAAGAAGCTGTGGCTAGGGGTGAGCAAAACTCAATTCGATTTGAAAAAATTGAAAAAAACTTGACTTTCGAGTTGAACGAATCAAGTTATTTGAGTCAACTCGAATTTTTTTTTCGAATTTCGAGTTTGAATCGTGTTGAGTTTTTGAATTCGAATAACTCGAATAATTCGAATAAACCAAATATCAAACTATAATATTCTACATTTTTACCCTAAACCTCCAAACATTTACTTTTCCCCCAAAACTTTTACTTCTCTCCCATCCCACTCCCTATCTACCAAAACCCATTTCCTTCCAATTTTTTTTTAATATTTTCCCTCCAAAATTTTACTTCCCCCGTATACTTTCCCCAAATACCTTCAAAACTTTTTATTTTCCCCCTAAAACTTTTACTCCCATCCCACCCCCATCTACCAACCCATTTTTCTCTCCCCAATTTTTTTTTAATATTTTTCATCCAAAATTTTACTCTCCCTATTTATTTTCCCTCCGAATTTTACTCCCAAAACCCCCAAATTTTTATTTTCCCCTAAACTTTTACTTCTCACCCTTCACCCCAATTTTTTTTTAATATTTTTCATCCAAAATTTTACTCTCCCTATTTATTTTCCCTCCAAATTTTACTCCCAAAACTCCCAAATTTTTTATTTTCCCATAAACTTTTACTTCTCACCCTTCACCCCAAATAAAAAATAAAAGTCATCCAAAAAATTCCTAAACCTAAATAGTAATAATTTTATTTATATATACTATTTATATTATTAAATTAAAATTTACATTTTGTATTGGTTATATTATTACATTATTTAATCATATTGAATATTTATATTAAAATTAAATTATTAATAATTTTATAAAATATTCATGTTAAAATTTTTTGTTGTATCAATTTCACATTTTAATTTTAAAATAATTTTTATTAAAAAATCACATTTTTACATTTAATATATATTTTAATTTCAAAATACATAGTGGCAAGAATTAGAAGATAATTGAAGTAACTATGCAAGTAAAAAAGCTAACCGTATATAAAATATTAATAAATAAATTATGAGGGGATGAAAGTTAATAACAAATTTGATTACAGTGGACAAATTTAATTACGGTGGGTGATGGTGGTTACAAGGATCCAAAGTTTTTTTTTAAAAATTTAACTCGAACAAATATATTCGATTCGATTCGAACTCCATCACACTCAATTCGATTCGAGACAATTTCAAATCGAGTTAAGATGATAAAATAGGATTCGCCAACTGGATTAACTCAAAGTTTTTTCATTCGATTCGATCGAACACTCACCCCTAACTGTGGTCAACAACTAATCCAAATATCGATACCAACAAAGCAAAGATTTAATTTAAAAAAAAATTTAAACCACTAAGAATTTTCAAAGAAAAAGCTTAATAATTATATCTTATTTCTAATCAAACGTCAAAGAAATAAAAGTTTAAAAACAGCCATAGATCAAATTTCTCAAAATTAATGGCTTTGGCTCAAGTTTCAATTTAATCCAACCTGAATACAAATTGCTCAAAGTCCAAATTCATTGAATATTTTCTGTTTCTAACAATATCAATAGTATTGAAGCAGACGTATATGTTTATTTCCTACTTTTTCAAAATCATTTTGATAGTTAATTTTTTTAAGAATTATTACATATCCCTTAATAACTTTATATTTTAGAGGATTTTATTTATGATTCACTTTTCAAATTATAGATATCATTTATTCTTATTTATTTATATGATAAAAATATTATTTAAAAAGTTTTTTATAATACATTGTCATGTACGGATTTTATTTATTTAGTTGATGCACATGTCTCATTTTGTTAATGCTATTTTTTTTTAAATATATACATAAGAATTATTGCTACTCTTTCCTCCAACAATTTCCAATATGAGTAATTTGGTGGTAATTGAACAAATTTGGGTTTGGATTTGAGATTCAAATAACAATGTTTGGGCCTGGAAATTTGGATGGGCCACTATCTCAAACAAAGAACTCTAATATAAATTTAATATTTTTTTTTTATGTATAAGTTCTTTTTATTTTATTTTAAAGTGATCTCCCTCATCTAGTAGTTGGGCTGTCACATATTTATATAATCTCATTAAACTTAATTTCAAACTAATTCCAAAATATATAAGGTTAATGTTTTGAGTTTTTTAGTATTTAAATTCGAGTTTTATTATGTGTAATTATTATATATGAGTTCTCTCCATATTTACTTTAAGTTTAAACGTATCATGTGTAAGCTTTGTTTGAATATATTCCGAATTTCAATTCGATTTTATTTTGTATAGTTTCTAGTTATAGTTATTCCGACATGTATTATTTATAATTGGTGTGATTATACTTGTAATTATAATTACACTCGGCAAAACTACAAGAAAATTGTATTATAATATACCCAAAATATAAATTCTTTTTTGCTTTTTTTTATGAAATGTTTATTACTATTCATAATTCATTCCCAACAATTAAATCGAAAAAAAAAAAGCACATTTCACTGTGTTTGAACCCATTTTCTCCTTGTTATTGTAATAACAATACTATCAATTGAACTAAAGCCAAATTGATAGCTACTTTCTACTTTTTAGATCGATTTGAAGAGAATAACTTATACATGTATGATATAGTGAATGATCCTAATTTATCGGGCTAAGGAATAATTCGAACCTTCAACAAGAGTAAATATAACTATAAATTTCAGTTCGGAGATGTTACAATCCAACTTGGAGTCCAAGCATCCTCCAATCTTCAATTTTCTTTCCAATGGCAAAGAAAAAAAATGCAAAATTAAATATTTAAAAAAGAAGCCTTAAAAAACCAGGAGTCCAATCATTTCAATGGTTGCTCCTGCCTTAATTTGGCTTTACTTACATATTAATATCTTTAAAAGTTGTGTGTAATTGGTAGCAAAGTAAAATTAAGGCAAACTCAAACTCCACATTAAGCTTCATCATCACTATGTTCTAACTGAGGGCCATACAAATTTCCATCTCTACCGACTTCGATGTCACCGGAAACATGCGGCGACGAACTGTCGATGTTCGAAGCTTTTATATGATTCGTGTTCTTTCCGTTCGCAACCGGAGGCGGTTGCTTCCGTTCATCGTCTTTGACAATGTTGTTATTGAACTTTTTGTAGACTCCATACAGTAGCATTTGGATTGTTCCCAGAACAACTCCCACAATGTTTGGGAGCTGAGAAATCAGATAAAAATTAGGTGAAACTACAACAATATGAAATTAGAATTGCGTGAATGAAGGGGTTGATATCAACTATATATTTCTAGGTTGGGCCCACATTTCATCATGTTTTTATATTTTTAGGAATTTTATCTTTATACTTTTTAAATTTTAAAATTTCAGTTTAAATATTAATACTATTTTTTTCTTAAATTTAAGTTAAATATAATGTTTTTTTTTTTAATTACATGATTATCAAATGAGTCGTTAAAGTACAAGAACTATAAGCATGCTTTAACCTATATATTTTCATTTCACAAGTCAAGGTATAAAAAAGTTCAGTTATAGAACACTTATCATCTTATTAGCTTATGAAATTTAAAAGCTCTATTAATTATGATTTTTTGTTACTATATTCAACTTGAGAATTGTTTCTCTATATATTAATTTGATATAATTTCATATTACCTATAGTTTTTGTTATGCCTTAGTTTAAATCACTAATACTCAGCGGCGTATTTAGGGGCCGGTAGGATCCGATCCCCTTAAAATAATTTTTTTTATTTAAGTCCTTTAAATTTTTTAGTATTTTAAATTAATAAAAGTAAAATTACTTTGGTCCTCTTAAAACTGATAAAAATTTGATTTAATATTTTAAAAATTATAAAGATATAGGTTATTAAAATGATAAAATTACATTTTTACTATCGTAAAAATTATAATTTAATTTCGACCTCTAAAAAAATTCTGGTTTTGCCCCAACTAATACTGTTAAAATTTGATTAGTGAACTAATGTGAATTTTTTAAAATAAAAGTCCAAATCATGGGGTTAATGTTGGAGTTATCTTTTTAAATAAAAAATAGTGAAAAATAATTATTTTGATAATCCCAATTTCACCTTTTAAATGACACGAAAATTTTGGGTATCAATTTCTTTTCTTTTTTTTAAATCTAAATTAACTTATTAAAAGATTTATTTAGTCATATTAGTGATTTAGATTTGTTCAGGGGCGAGGGAGACAACTCTTTCAAAAAAAATCTTCGAAGTGATAACGTATTCTCTAATTGGTGAACTGTATGCCATAGATTAGGAATTCAAATCCCACCAAGGTTGAGATGCTTAAGTCCCCTTGGTGGGTGTATAGAAGGCCCAATTCCTCTTGGCACTCCCCATTTGTGAACCAGGTCCCTCATGGCAAGCTAGCTCTCAATAGAGGTGGGAGACAAAACTCCGGCACGACCCGAGAACAATACTAACCATTATTGAGGTTCAGTCGGTTGCCCAACAAACAGCACTTCGAAGACTTGTCCGAAGGAGTTGATCCCCCTCAACAAAATCTAAACATAATATTAATATCAAATTAAAATATAACCTAGTTTTTCTAAATATTAATGTATCTTCAACAATATATATATAATATGGATTTGAAAATACTTACAGATATATAGAAGTCCTTAAGAAGTAGTCCGTAAACCAACCACAAGATGGCGCTGCAGGTGAGGAAAAATGATAAAGTGAAAGGCATGAACTCCACACTTTTGGTGTGAATGACCGACCTCTATCAAAAAATTAAACACCATTAATTAATAATTAAAACAAGGCAAATCAAATTAAAATTATTGATTAAACAATAGTAATTATATCTAACCATTATACTCAAAGGAGCTGCAAAAACAGCAGCCGATGTTACCACACATGACCATCCAATAACATGGATTCGACTTCTCCCTCTTGAAAAGAAATGTGTAATAAGAACCAAAACAAGAGCTCCCATATTGAATACCAGAAGCAACTTCAATGTCAATATCTGCCAAAGACTTATGTAAGCTAGCTTCTTATTTTTGTATTGTATATATATATATATATATATATATATATATATATGGTGTTTATGAGTAGTATACCCGAGCTTTCTTGGGAGCATAAACGATGAAGACGATGATGTAAATGGTTTCCACAACACAACCAATGGAGTTTATGGTCATTAAAAGGAAAGCATTGGGTTTCAAAGTGGCGTAATAGATCCATAGCACAGCACTCACTAGGGCAACCACGTAAGGTAGGGATTCGAACCCTTCTGTTGATTTCTTTTTATAAACCCGAACAAATGTTGGCCTGCAATTCCCATGTTATATATGGGTATGTATAGAGAGAAAAAGAAAAGAAAAGAAAAGAAAGGAAGAAACACTTACAAAGGAGCAAGGTACACCATGAAAGAGAGAATGTTACCTATATTTGTTGGGATTTTCAGAAATGAACAAGAAGTTAATTATATGAATGTAGATGTATGGGAATGGAAATGGAAATATACCTAGAATGCCAGAGATGAAGATCCATGGATGGTGGGAAGCCATTCTTGATTTTGTGCTACAAGTCTTTGTGGTTGATGTTTGAAGGGTATATAATGTAAAGAAAGAGAAGATGTAGAAGGAGGTTAATTGTAAGTCAGGTAAAGACCCAATACTAGTTTCTTCTTATCCAAATTCTAACACATTTGGTGTGATATATTAATAGAGACTAAAGATGGGTGCTTTTTTATTTTACAAAAAACACCACTCCTTTTTACGATTCATAGAAAACATCTGTTGCATGTTTCTGTTGAATATGCCTTTTCACCTATCAACTCCTTTTTTATTTCTTTCTTTAATTCATAATAAGTAGTGAATAGCATAAATCTCTTAATTTTGATTTTGTGTAATTTTATATCTTTTTTATGCTTATATATTGCATACACAAACAAAGAAATAAATTGATTTATTTATTTCTTCGAATGTGCATGATTGAATTTAAATTAAAATTTCATATATACATTTGAACCACAATCGAAGTTTTATGTATATAACTGCACTCAATCAAAGTTCATATATACTTTTGAGATTTGTTAAGTTAAACGAAACTACCCAAGACAACCTTAACATTCATTATATTGATTTAAGTTTTGATATGGTGTAACTCATTTGTAGTATTTTTTTAGTCTTTGAACTTGGTAATTTTTTTTTTCGGTTATCATTAGTCTCAGAATGTGGTAGCTTTTTCTCAATTTGGTCCTTGAATTTGGATTTTGTTAAGTATGATGATGTGGAACTTTGAAATTGCGCCACATCATCCCTGAATTTTTTTTAATTTATATTTTTTAAATATTATATAATTTTTTTATATTTTTTAAATATTATATAATTTTTTTTAAAAAATCAAGTGATGACATGTCACAATCTCGTAGCACCATATCATCACTCCATGGATTCCAAAATTAGGGATCAAATTGAAAAAATTGTCAAATTTCAGAATTAATATGAAAAAAAATTGTTTAGGGAGCAAGTAAAAGATTTACCACAATCAACATATCAAAATATTAAACAAACGTGACTGGGGTTTGAGTATTTTGAAAGTTAAGATCCATAATATCTTTATCTGATAGATCGTATGTGAAACAACTATCTATCCAAATTGAGAAGTAACTTTTGGTTAGTTTTTCTTATGTGGACTTAAGGGATATAACACAATTGAGGAATATGATTTGGACAATAATTGGTAATATATTGAGCATTGTTGGTCAATAAAAAAAAGATGGTGTTCCTCAATAATGTCCATATTTCAGACAATTAATGTTTTATCCTCACTCTCTCTTTATATGATTAGCAACAAAAGGGATGTTGAATTGAGAGATTGTTGCAAGACCCAAATAGAAAACAGACTAAGCCAAAGAAGATCTACAAGAAACAAAGCTAATTTAACCTATTGTAGTTACAATTAGAGGAGGAAATTAGTGATGTATAGAATTTCATGTATTGGCCTGATGGTCAAAGTGTTCACCGCTGTAAGTGTGGCCTGAGTTCGAGTTGCACTAGTCGCATTGCTGATAAAGCTTTGCCCTCCTCTTGTAATTCACCAAAAAAATTAATGATGTATAGCACAATTTCTTTTCTTTTGATGTTGAAAACGCTTTGATATTTACGTAGTTCGGTTTTTTTACGTCCGCGGGCTATCTTAGCAACATGTACAACAAATGATCACAACCTTTAACACTCACCAGATTAGACTTCTCAATTTTGTACCTAAGATTCTCTAAGTTTTTAAATTTTAGGACATTAATCAAGAAACACAATTGATTTTTCACTTAATGCACTCAAAAGAAACGTTCCTCGATAACGAGAGCAAATGCTCTCTGCTCAATATATCACCTATACAAGTCTCCTCTATTTATAAAAAGTCAAAACTTGCTAACTGTTATATGAATTACAATCAATTTTCCCGTGAAACAAGCAATATAATAGCATAAAAAATATCTTCAATCAACTTAGAATAAATCTTGAATCTTCAAGATATACTTTCAAGTTTCGCTCAACTTGAACCAATCCACCAAAAATTCATCTATACCGAAAGTGTGTGTCAAACCAATCCACCAAAAGGTAGATATATTAATTGCAATTTAAGGAATGATTATTGCCCAACTATTTCACATCTTAAGCTTTGCTTCAATCTAAGTCACCTATCTTTTATTTCTATTTGTACTTTTAGAAGCCTTATATAAATTTCTCTAATTTAATCATCAAGTTTACTTTATTTTGTGTTTTTTGTCAAATACTTGGTTCCATGGTGTAGTGGTTAGCACTCTGGACTTTGAATCCAGCGACCT
Organism: Gossypioides kirkii; assembly: GCA_005610355.1. Lineage (NCBI taxonomy): Eukaryota > Viridiplantae > Streptophyta > Magnoliopsida > Malvales > Malvaceae > Gossypioides > Gossypioides kirkii. The sequence goes on from CP032249.1 coordinate 33,127,451, forward strand.
GGGTTCGACTCCCGGTGGGACCTCTTGTTTTTCTTCTTTTTGGTTAAAATATGTCATTAGTTTCTATACTCTTTATAAATTTGAAATTTAATCCTTATAATTTTATTTTTAAGAATTTAGTCCCTTTATATATCAAAATTCAAATACAACTATTAACACTGTTAACATTATTTTATTAAATTTAAGTTCATTACAACATCATTTTTTTTAATTATATCTATTAAGTGAAATTTTTTAATTTCAAATGTCACACCAACAAATTGAACAAAAAAACAATAACAGTGTTAACAAATAGACCTACCCTTTAAAAGCTTAAAAAATAGAGGGGTTACATTTTTTAAAATAAAAGTATAGGATTGAATTTCAAATTTTTAAAGAATACAGAGACTTATGACTTATTTTAACTTAGCTTTTTATGTTTTTTTAGAGTCATTAGGCTCTTTTTTTTGCACAATATTATTTTGGTAAATATTTGATACATTAATGGCGCATTTTTTTAACTCCACAAATAAAATTATAAATCTGCCACATGCCTTTTTTTTATATATCATTTTTTTTTATATATATCAACCCAACCTAATTCGTGGGATATTTTTACTTTTCATTCAAAATCCCACATATTCGCTATTCGCATGTATTTGACCATGTGAGAGTTGTTAGAAAACTAAATAAGAAATTGAAAAAATAAAAATAAAAAATAACTTTAGTAAATATAATGATTTTGAGACTTGTACAACACTTGAGGTTTTAATATGAGTAGATATATCTGAAAGGTCTCTCCGCTTATTAAATTAGCGTCTATACTATTAAACGGATCAATTTAGTCCTTATAGTATTAAAAAGAAACAAATAGGGTCCAATTAGAATAGAGTTAACATTTTTATTGTTTAAAAAATATATAATTTACTGTTTGATATAGTTAATATTTTTTAAAAGTTTTTATGGTTTTGTAAATAAAATCTTTTGTTTGAAATTGAATGACAATTGAAAAAATAAAAACTTTCAAGATATTTTTTATACAGTAAATGTTAATTCTATTACAATTTGGACTTATTTAATTTTTTTAATTGTATAGGGACTAGTTAATTCATTTAATAATAAGTGTACTAGTTTAATTCGATCCCTATAATACAAAAACTTCCCAAATATTTTAACCCTTTTAATATACCTCCAAGCTATAACAAAGCTCTCAATACTCGAAGCAAAATAGTGAAAATGACTAAATAGAAAAAAAAAATATATAGGTATCTAATAGGTTTATTTTTCCATGATTAGTACTCAAGTTAGATATTTCAAATTTCCATGGTGTTTGTCTCATAATCATAGAACCCCATATATATATCTATATATATAATTGCCTTTGAAGCTATTATAAACCCAAAATTGGACACCATCCATTTGGCTTGTTATCCCCATCTCTCTCAACCCTATTTTTGTTGCTTCATTTAAGATTTTAAAGAAAATTGAGACAAGAGAAAACCACCAAAAAAAAAAAAAAAAGTAGAGATGCTTGTGTCTAAACTGCCTCTGCTCCTCTGCCATAGGATGGAGGAGATTCGGAGAGGCAGAAAAAAGGCTGTTGCTGACTCCGGTGAAGATCTTAATGCCCAAAATGTTAATAGTAATGAATCAAATGAAAGTCAAAAGTTTACCTCTCTACAAACAAATGTTAGCAACAACAGCAGCAGCAGAAAAAGAAGAGAAGAGAGTTTAGGGTTTGGCAGTGTAGATGGCCCTCCAATTAATTGTCCAAGCTCGCCAAGTTTCAGATTTTACGTTTCACCTTTGGTCAAGGATAAGAGCAATGATGGTAATTGTAGTTGTAATTGTATGTACATTTTTCATGTTTTCAATCATGAATTCTGAATTTTTCAACGACAACCATTTTTATTGTTGTAGGCAAAAATGAGAACAAAGAGTCGTTGAGCAAATCCGATAGCAAAGCCGATGGGACTGCTGAATCCCAGACATCCAGTGAGGTAATTTGATATCCCAAACACCAACATCCTTAGACCTGTTAGGCCAAATGAGGCCAGTCTGAATTCCAAGTGTCGTGCATGAATACTTGTAATGAAAATGAAGACGAGGTTGACATAGTTGAAGGTTTTCTTATTTCAGGAATCGCCAACGAAGCTGAAAATTGAATCAAAAGGGACGAAAATGTGGTGGGCATTGCCATGGGGGAAAACTATGAGGAACTTGATTCATATTAAACCATGTTTCTAATTGTATGTTATGGTAGTCATCGAGCCTGAATCGCCTGTAAATTCAGCAGAGTTAGATTATTACGCTAACATTAAAAGAGAAGAGAGAGCTTATTTCTTTCTTTCTCTCCTCTCTTTTTTTTTTTAGCTATATTCAACCGCTGTTAGGTTTGATTCTTTTTTTTTTTTGAGATAAATCTCGAAATTATGTACATTAAATTTTGATTTAATTGTACATATTTAAAAAAATAAATAAATCAATTATTTTCATGATGAGTTAATATTAAGAAAAAAAACAAATAAATCTAGTTTAATCATAAAATGATGATGTTAACAACAAATTTAATGAAACAAAATCGAAATTTTATATATGAAATTACATTTCCATAGTTACTGAAATTAAACTCTACAATCAAGGAACACTTACGAAGCCATTGAGAAGAAACAAACAAGAACAATGTAGTCTTGATAGTATGAAGATCCATCTCATTCGAGCCCAACACTCTGAGTGATCTTGAGAGCATATCACGTAAACATCTAGCAACATCCCTTAACACTCCTCCACAACCTGTCAAACCATCAACATTGAACTTAACCATGCTCTTCCGAGGGGGAAGCCAAGAAGTCCTTGGTCGAAACCGAGGAGGCAAAGCACCAACATCACACAATTTCGGTGAAATCCACCAAGAGGGTTCATTAACATAACGCGACCATTTGAATTTAGAATGTTTGGTTGTATGTTTTCTTTGCGGTCACTTGCTAGTCCTTGTGGAAGAAAAGAAATGATTGTATTTTTAAAGCGGATTGTGTGGATAATAAAAGATTCATTTATCGTTGCATGAGATATAAAGAGGAGATTGTATATGCCAGTCAATTGAATCAAAAACAAGGATCAAGAAAGATTTGGAAAAGATGGATGAAGCTTTCATGGTCTCCGCCACCGGTAGGAATATGAAAAATTAATGTTGACGGTGGTTAGAATTTGGATAATGGGATAGGTATGGCTGGAGGTGTGATCCGAGATGCAATTGGTTTGTGGTGTTTGGGATTCACAATGAACATAGGATTGTGTAGTACATATGAGGTAGAACTCTAAGGCATACTTGATAGTCTTGAACAGGTTTGGAAATTTGGGTGCCAGATGTTTTGTTAGAATCGGATTGTTTAAAAGCGATCTATCACATTAAAAAAAATTTGATAATTAATCAACCAGAATCATACGTCATAAATGCAATTCAAGATTTATTGGAACATAAGTGGAATGCTAACTTAAATATTGAATCGATTTAAAAATTTACATAATATAATAATATTCAATGATTAATATTACTTGTCATAAACTAGTTTAAGTTTTTATACCAATGTAAAAAATCCTTCTGTTTTTTTTATAATTGTCTAATTATAAAATACATTAAAAGAGTAAATAATAATGTATAATTGAAAAGCATTGTGTAAAGCAATTAATTTTAGATTTTTATTCAAAGCTGATGAAAATATTGAACATTTTGCATTGTCATCCAAAACAACTGTACAACAAAAAGTGGGATTGCATTGGCAGATTATACACCAAATAATGTGGGATCTTGGAATGGATTATACACCAGATATTTATACGATCAGATACAAAATAGATGGGGGCAGAATAAATGGGAAAACCGCATTTCAAGTCCCTTAAAAAAAGGTTTATGAACTTGGAAAACTATTCTAATTCTAGCTACGAATCACCTCAGACTTACCTCGGAACAGGAAATCCATCGATAGGCCTATTGAGGATGGTTTGAAACCGCGGATGAACTTTCTAGATGGAGCCATTTGGGGGTCTTTATTGGTCTTCTTTCTTCTCGAAGAACCAACAACAGGTCCAGGATTTTTAGCTGATTCGGATGACTTAGAGTTGAAAATTGACGAGCCGAAAGTAGTGTCAGTTGCGGAAAAAGATAGAGGCCCTTTATGTGAAGCATCTAATGGATGCCCAACAGCTCCATCTTGATGAGGAGGTGGGAATTTCTCACTCTTGCTTTTTGCATTTGTTTGTGTCATTACTCTCCATTTCTGGAAAAAAAACCATCAAACAAACAAGTATCGGCATCAAACCCGAAAGTGACCGAACCATGGCCAAAATGGTCGAAAAATGTGATCAAACAAACATAATACTCAAGAGAGGTATTTCAAAATTCAGCGTTAACTAACAAAGCCAAGCACTTAAAAACTAATATTTGTAATTGGAATAATTTAGATAGCAATTAATATGCAGCAGCTCGTAAACTTCGTTCATGAGAAATTCCCGAAATCAAGTGAAATGAACATAAAATGGTAAAAGCATTAGTAAAAGAATATGATGAAGAGAAAAGTGTCTCACTCACATCTAAGTTCGCTTGGATCTCCGCATTTGCTTCGGGGGCAGGAACTGCTCGATTAGCACGTTCACTAACTTTAACTTTCCTAGCACCATCAACCGCATTGACCTTGCTGGCTAGACCTCTTTGCCTGTATGGGAAAAATGCATGTCAGCTACCAGAATATAGCCAAACTACAAAATGAAAACAAAAGGTGAAAAAAAAAAGCTGGCTAACCTTCTGGCTTGTTCGTCTCTCAATTTTACATCCATTTCTTTGCTCGGGGGATACTTTGGTAAACTTGACGGCTCACAAGCATATGGTTCAGTGGTAAAGAACTGCAGACAGGAAATGAAATAATTAAACATGGAATGCTCAACTTAAGTTGATAAAGCTATTTTGAAATATATATAAATAAGGATCATAGGTAAAACATGAATATTGGTTTTTCTCGAGGGATGCATTAACAAAGCTGATACAACTCACTTCACCGTTAAGAGCTGCAGTGGCAGTACTTCGTTCTTCAGGGTCTATTGAAAGAAGAGTTTCAATAAGAGGTAAAGATGAAGACGGAAAATCCTTGAAAGTTTCAGCTATACAGCGTTTGTACGGCTGCTGTGGCTTAAAGAGCGTTGCATTTGGCAATTTGGATTTCTTCCAATATTGCTCGGAAGGGGATCCACATAACTTGAATATCTTATGCAGTTGTTCAACCTAAGCAGGCGAAAAAATATGACGTCAATCACCAAGATCATTTGGGATTGGCTTATTAAGCCTTGATCAATGTCCAATGCCATCACCAACAATAGTTCCAAGGTTGAGCATAATGTGTTTTAAGCATCTAAAACTCAAACCCATACAGGCCAATAATGACCATATGCATTAATAAACCATACACTAAGTATCAGAAGATCAATAAAAGAGAGACAAATTTTATACCTCTGTCCTTCCTGGCATTATCGGCTTCCCAGAAATTAGCTCAGCCAAAATGCACCCAGCACTCCAGAGATCAACCCCAACACCGTAATAAGTTGCCCCAAGAAGTAGTTCAGGTGGACGATACCAAAGAGTAACTACTCGACTAGTCAAGGGTTTCTTCTGCTCAGGATCATAAAAGGTAGCCAGCCCGAAATCAGCAATTTTTAAAATCCCTTCGTTGTCGATAAGAAGATTAGAACCCTTGATATCACGATGCAAAACACCTTGGTTGTGGCAATGCTCTAACCCGGAAAGTAACTGCTTCATATAACACTTTACCTGCCCAAGAGAAGAAACATCAAAACAAATCAATCTTCTAAATATTTCACTTCTTCAGCAATGTAAAACCTCATTAACCAAGAACTAACAATTGCAAGTGCATGATATCACAAGCCATAACCAGCATTTAACTATTTCTAATCACAAACTAACGCCATTTCTCGGCACTTTTTCCACATTGTGCAACAATTATCTAATTTCAGCAATGAACCAGCCTTCTAAAGCAAACAACCAACTATTACAAACCAAGGAATTCGGCTTCAAAAAGGTGGCAAATCACCATGTTGGAGTAACATCAAACACAGTTGTAACCTTGTACGATGTGAATCATTGTCGTAAATATCCTTAAAAACCTATACTAGGAATCATAACATCAAACCCATCTTGTCATTTCTCATTCATTCCATCTAGAAACTGTCAAAACAAAAGGTATAATTCAAAAGAACTGTAAATCCAACTACAAAAATTGATGTGAAGCACGAAATTTCCATGAATTTGCATACACTCTCAAAAAGGGTATAAAAACAAAATTATCTAAAAAAGCTCAACAGACAAAATTGAATGTCAAAACCACTAGCGATGGGACCCAAGTAGTAAGCTAAAATACTTGAGAGTAACATCAAAAACCCATATATAGGTAAAAGTACTATGGAGGCTCTTGTACTAGGAGTTGGATTGCATTTTAACCTCTTTTACTCGAAAAATAGGCAAATTAGTCCTTATGCATTAGATCAAAAAGCAAATTGGTCTTTCTAATAAAATTTCCATCTATTTCTATTGTTAAAATCCTATCCACGTAGGTGAAACTGTCTGATTATTCTGTTAACCACGCTAGTTTTTAAGAGTAGAAATGGATGAAATTTTAATAGGAATGACCAATTTCTCAATGGCACTAGTAAGGGACAAGGGCCTCCATGGCACTTTTAACCCATGTATATTCATAAAAATCTCAATTAGACAAGCAAAATAGGGAAAGAATCCAAACCAAGTAATCAATATTTAACAGTAAAATCAAGCTATATTCAGCAAAAACTAACAACCCAATTTATGAAAGAATGGGTACCTGAGGCTCAGTGAACTTGATTCCATGGCAAGCAGCAAGGCCAGCAAGATCATGCTCCATGTATTCAAATATCAAGTAAAGACTAGATGACATTCTTGAAGTAACTAAGCCTTCAAGCTTAATTACATTTGGATGATTAAGTTTCCTTAATACAAGTATCTCTCTTGCCATGAACTTTACACTCTCTGGTTCTAAATTATCAAATCTAACCTTCTTTAAAGCCACTATTTTCCCTGTTAATAGATCCCTAGCTTTGTACACATTGCTGTAAGTCCCTTGCCCAATCTTTCAATTCAAAAAAAGGAAAAAAAGAAAAACCCAATTTGTTAAAATGATTATAATGAAAGGAAGCTTTTTAAATTAAGTTCAAAAGATACCTTGTCAAGCTTTTCAAATGTATTGGCACGTCTTGGGGTCCAATCACGGATGGCTTCACCAGCCACCGCCATCAACCACGACGGCCACCCTTGTTGGTTAAGGTCTGAAGGTGTCCGTCGTCTCTCCGGTGCCGGAATGCTCACCGGGAAATCACCAGTATGTCTAGCTTTTTGCTTCGGTTGCTTCGGTCTCTCCTTCTCTTCAACATCCACAACTGGGTCCACAGCATTAACGACTGAGATTTCAGTGGATGGTTCACCACAGCTCCGGCGACGACGAGTACGTGGATGACGTGGTGAAGCTACTGTTTTGCTCCGCCGACGGCGATCTGAAGACGGTGGGTGTGATTGCTTTCCGAAGACACAACCCATTCCTCTCAAAACAAATGCATTAGGGATGATAATAATAATGTATTCCGATTAAGCGGAAAACCACTAGCGGTTCTGTGGCAAAAACGAATGCCGGAAACTTTAAAACGGCGACGTTATAGAAACCTTGAGGGGAATTTTACAGAGAAAAAAAATGAAGAAGAAAAGAGGAGACCGCGCGAAGAACGGCAAAGATAGCTTTAGATTTAGCTTTAGCTTAACTGAGACACTGAAGCAAGTGAGATTTGTAATATAAAATAGGGCACTGACTTTTGAAAAACTACGTAATTGCCATGCAATGGTAAAAGGGGATGACATCATGACTTTGGGAAAGTCAAAACAAGCCACGAAAACTGAAATAAAATAATTCAATAATTTTATTAACTAATAAAGTATTATTCTTTCAAAAAAAAACTAATTATTATTTTTCCAATTAAACTTATCAATTAGGTCGATGATGGGAATTTTGGATTAATTCATACATCACAATTGGTAGGACCAAATTATTATTATGTAGGGGTCTCATCTTTGAAAAAAATATATAGTAGAGGTTTTTATATTAAGATTTAAATTTTATTTTATTTTCTTTATTAAAAATAAATTAATTAATTTTTATATATTAGATTAGAAATAAATTAGTTTTTCATTAAAATTTTATTTGTGCTTAACATGTAGTATGTCATCTGTACCTTATGTTGACATACAAGACTAACTTTTAATAACAAAAATTGATGAAATTTTTAACAAAAAGATCAAATTGTAATTTGATCATGTGTAAAAAGATTAATTTATTTATTTTTTAATAGAAATGTCAAAATATAATCTGACTCCTAATACAGATACTTCTCCGATACTTTTATCCAAACTTTACGACTCAAACCCATTATCTAGATAATGATATAAACACCTATGACCAATAAACTAAACATTAAGATTCAAGTTAATTTTAATTTTTTATAATTTCAATTTAAAGGATTTTTCGAGTTTATTGTTTATTGGTTCCTAATCATTTTATAATTTTAGTCACTTCAGGTTGAACTTTCCTGGGGTTCCATTTGTCTTTGTGTTGGAGTTGCTCAAGTCAATTAAGATTTAAGTTTGGATTGTTAACTTTTTATAACCAAATTAAGTTAAATCAAGTTTAAATTTAGATTAACAATATTCAATTTTCAAGGTCGAATTATAATATAGAACTATTAAAAATAGTTAGGGTAAATTACAGTCAAGGTCACCTAATCATTAGTAAATTTATACGTTGGACATTTAATTTAAAAATAATAATTTAATCATTGAACTATTCAAGAATAACGAGTTGGTATTTAGCCTATTAACTTTGTAACTGATGTCAGATGTGGCCATGAACTAACTATTCATCATAAGGTAAACTATAATTAAGATCACTCAACTATTAGTAAGTTTACACTTTAGTTATTCAATTTCAAAAATAAAAAAAATTATAACTTAGTCGTTATACTATTCAAAAGTTTTGAGGACTTCCTTTACAAGTGTATTCCAATAATCTCATCGCCATCCGAGCTCCTTCAACAAAAACACTCATTGAACCAAAGCTTTTTCCCTCCTCTTTCAACTTTATGATTTAATTTTCCTTAAAATGGTTTGAAACTTCGTTGATTTAAAGTACTAGTTAAGATGTTGATACTATCTGAATTATCATGTTAAGGAAGGAAGATACAAAGATTGAATAACTAATTGTAAACTTGTAAATTTATTGATATTTCGTTGATAAATTTATATATTTTTAATTAATTGATCAAATATAAATTTACTAATAAATGAGTGATCAAATTATAAATTTACTCGCCTCCACATAAGAGTGATCAAATAGTTAATCAAACTGAATTAGTATTAATCGAATTTTTTAATATTTTAATCGTTAACCGAACCGAAAATTTTTCAAAAAAAAATAAATCGAACCAAAATATTTCAATTAATTCGATCGCTTAACCTAATTAACCGAAATTTATATGTTTTTATTTTTTTTGTTAAAACAAGTATAAAATATTTTAAAAAATAAATTAATAATGTTCATTTGACCGAATTAAAACTATACATAATTGGTATTATTAATTATTAAATTTGATTAATTTAACTAATTACTCAATTTTAAACTAAATTAACTTATAATCAAACATTTAAAAAATTATTAATCTATTTTTAATCAAATTAAATCGATTAATCAAATTAAATCAATTCAATCGATTAATTTAATTTTAATCGAAATTTAAATATCGATACCTCCGCATTTGACACACATCAAAAAATTAACAACCCAAATATTAAAATTACATTCACATTTTCCAAGAAAATGGAGATGAAAATGAGAAGAAAAAATGTGTAATGTAATAGTAGTGTGATAAACTGAAAAAATGAGCAGACCTACCACACTGAAACACATTAAAGATGGTATGATTTGCATTTATTGTGAGACAAGGAAAGTCACAGTGTCAGCAATGGTCATGGGATGCCATGGCACCACTCCCACCATTTGTTTTTACTACCTCACCTTCAATCTTTCCAATTCCATCTCTGGGATCGGATCTTCATCACCAACTTCTGTTTACATTTATTTTTATTTTTTTCATGAAATTTTTATTTTTTTATTTTTTTATTTTTCATCACTTAATTTAATTAATATATGTGATATATTATAAGGCTAATATAAGTAAAAGTACCACAAAATTTATAAAAAAAATAAAAATTTAAAATCATAATTTTTATTAAAAAATAAGAACGCCGAATTGATAAAAGAGTATGGGTCAAATTTTTTTTTAAATATTATAACCATTAAATTTCAATGGGTTTATTTTTTAATATAATTTTTTTTATAAATTTAATGGTTTTTAAAATATTTTTAAAATTTTAAAAGTGCTTAAATTGTTTTTAATTTATTACTAAAACCTTTTTTACATTTTAGCTTTATTAGTATTAAATTTTTTTAATTTACTTTCAATAAAAAAGTAGGAGTCAACTTAAATAAATATATAAAAAAATTTAACGCTATATCAATATTTTAAATTTTATATTAATATGAAAATTTTTTATTCTATAACAATACCAATATTTATAAGGTCCCAAAATTTTGAATGCTTCACCCAAATATCTTACGGATGGAAGCTTATGAGAAATATACATTAAAGTAGTGACGAAATTAGAGATTGTCAGGTTTTGTATTCTTTAAAATGAAATTTTTTTTAATAAAAATTTAAATTAGTAAAAATAAAATTATATTTTAATCTCTTTTAAAATTGTAAAAATTTAATTTAATCCTTTAAAATTATAAATATATAAAAATAAAATTATATTTTTACATCACAAAAATTACAATTTAATTTAGAACCATAATTTATATATTTGATTTCGCCCCTCTATTAAAGAAGCTTACACTAGAATTTTCGCAACTGTTATATATATCGTGGAAAGTTAATTTTTGTTTATTTGACAAAAATAGTTAAGACTGTAATTTTTTTTTTTCTTGTTTAGCTTCTTATGTCAATAAGTTGTATTACATGTATTAAAAAGCAATGGTAAAACATATTTTTGGTCCCTCTTAATTTTGATATTGAGTAAATTTATTAAACTTGAAAAATAAGTAAAGTAATTAATTCTTGTCAATTTCTAAAGTGAGCATCTCTCTGTCTATTATGCACAATTTTGATTGACATAATAACAAATTTAATCTTCGGTGTTTATATTTTTTGAAAATTTTGATAGAAAGTATAAACGTTGTAGGTTAAATTTGTTAAACCATTTCCAAATTAATAGAATGTGTAAAAGTTGTGGGTTAAATTTGTTAAATCAAAACTAAGTATGGACTTTGAGGGCTATATTTGTCATTATATCAATATAAAGTAAGTACAATTGACGATAAACATTAATTGTGATTTGTTGTTCTTAATTGTTCCCTTTCCAAATTAACAAAAATTAAATTGATCTGATTCGTTTGAGAGGGAGCAGTTTGCACAATATCAAAATTGAGAGGGACTAAAAAGTCTTTTTACCAAAAATAATATATATCAACTAATTGTTTAGTTTTTTTTTTGGCAAAAAATAATTTTAATTTTCATTGAATAAAGAAAATATATGATTTAATGAAATTTGAACTCTAACATCACTCTTTTTTGTTATAGTATGTTAATCATATTTAGAAGTCGAATCCATTATATTATCGGTTTGTTGGTTGAATAAGTTTAATTAAAATTTATAAAAAATTAAAAAATATATATTTAAAAAATTTCGTTTAATCATTAATTCAACTGGTTTTTTTTATCTAGTTCAATCAATCTCTAATGATTTTCGGTTTAACTGATTTAATAAAATTCTTCAGGCTAATATTTTAATCAATTCCTAATTCAATATGTCTAATTCAACCCTCGTTAATTTTGGATCCAATGGCATAAACTTTTGTATTAAATATCAAGTAGTTTAGTTGGGTTTCAAAATAAACTCGTGATTAGTATCTATTACTTTAATGGGCTTACAGAATGAAAAAAATTCATTATTAAACACGTTCCAATAAATACTTTGAGAAATTCAAAAAAAAACACAATATTTACATCATAATAATAGGCATACTCATGCAATTATACGCTTAATTTAAACAAGTAATTACATTACTAAGCATTGGTTGAAAGCATAATAATAATGAAAAGGTTGGAAAGCACTAATATACTAAAAGTTAAGAATGTTCTAGTCCCAGAAAATTCACACAAATTAATTAGTATCAACAAAAATGAATTTTCATGCTCGTGTTTAGTTACATGTGTTCATAAATAATAATGAATTGTTTTTAACAATTTCATTATACGTTTTGATTATATTTATTTTTTAAAAATAATTTTTAGAACAATTTATAATCCCTCTCAAATCCATAAAATAAGAAAATAATACGTTTTATTACGCCCAAATTTATATACTCCTATATTTATAACAATATTCATACAAATTAAATTAAAATTCAATGAGCAATTATAGAAAGTTATTTAAATGAGTTGAGCTTTCACTCACCGATATTTCTTACTCACTTTACCCTCCCACATTAATAATGTGCACTTCCTTTTATACCCTTTCTGTCTTTTTCAACTTTGAATTCTCCATCATTTTCTAATGAACGTTTTTCATCCCCCTATGTTTCCTCCATGCCCTCTCTTTTTCTTGATTGGCACTCTTTTTTAGTGTAAAGGGGAGGGTCAAACTCGGAAAAACATAAAGATTATCATTTTTGCCATGCAGGTAGGGAAGTTGGCCCTTAAAATTAAAACTTTTAATTTTAGCTCTTTTTAAGTAAATACATATTAAAATTATAGTTTGACACTCAATAAATGAATTTTTTTTTTATATATAGTCCTACAAATTATAAATATATATTTGATAAAATTATATTTTAGCTTTAGTAAAAATATACAATTTAATCTTAATCTCTCAAAAATTCTGATTTCATCTCTATCTTCGACCTTTTTCATCTCTCAAAAAATGGGTTTGAATCTGACTTGACCATTTGTTGTTTTCCATGATGAGATCTAGGGTAGTAGAGCACTTAATTTGCAATACTTCTAATAATTCGTATATTTTTATATGCAATAGTGAAGTAGGGATGGAGGTAATACGATTTGAACTTATGTCAAATAGATATTTGATAAGAATTTTAACAATCACTCGATAGAAGTTAAGACCTTATAATAGTTCGTATGTTTGTTCTGTTGATTTATGCATGAAAAAAGATTTTCTTGGTCCCTCTTAATTTTGATATTGAACAAATTGGTCTCTCTAAAAAAATAATGCACTTTAGTCCTTGTCATTGTAGAAAGTGAACAAGTAAGGACAATTAATCACAATGTTAATATTTTTTTGGCCAATTGTACGTATTTTTTTATTAATATAATAACAAATTTAACCCTAAAAGTTTACACATTCAATTAATTTGGCTTTGGTTTAAAAATTTTAGCCTGTAAAATTTACACATTCGATAAATTAAATCATGATTTAACAAATTTAACACTCAACATTTATACATTCCGTCAATATTTACACAAAATATATAAAAATGTTATACTATGTTAATCATATTTAGAAGTCTCTATATATGTATTTTAATGTCAATTCCTAGTATTAATTTTAATACATGTCAAAAAATGGTTGGTATATATGAACTGAAAGGTAATTTGGCGACTTCTACCATTGAAAATATGAAGAAAATTACAAGGCACAATCAAGACATCTTGACTTTCATTCTCTTCTTTTCCATATGTATATAATATAAATCTTTTTTCCTTATAAATGCGCATTTCAAACAACTTGTTAGAGTTTATTATAAGTACCGGTCTAATCCCTCTAGTATTGAAAGGAACATTTTAGTCTACCTATATTTGAAAAATTAACGTTTTAGTCTTTGCACGATAATTTTGTCGTTAATGGAATGGTGTGGTTTAACGTAGAGGCGTTTATGGCCAATCGAATTGAGTTCACATCGGTTTTAAGCATGATATTAACACATTTTATATTTGTCCAAGTCTGGCTTAACCCAAAAATAAGTCTAAAATTTTGTATAAATCCGCTCATATTTCATTTTAGATTTTTTTTGAATTTTCAAAAAATATTAATGTTATTTTTAATTTTTTTATTTACTTTTTTCCTTTATTAAAATTTTATATATATACATCTTAACATCTTTTTAATATTTACATTATAATATTGTATATTACTATTAATTTAATTTTTATGTTATAAATTATATAATATATAAAAATAACATAGCATAAGATATTATAAACATAGAAAACGGATCGAGCTAGGCTCATGTCTTGAATGTTCGAGCTGGAACTCAATCCATATTTTAAATGGGTTTTATTTTTTGCTCAAACCCGTTTTTCAAATCTAATATTTTTGTTCAAAAACTCTCAAACTTCAAGTAGACTTCAAGTTTGGATAGATAATCCGTCCCATGAACATGTCTAACTTAACAGTGGTAACTTGGCATTAAATCAAATTAAAAAGCTAAACAACAATTTTAAAAAATACGGAGAGATAAGAAATTGATTTTGCTTTGACTCCAAATTTGTGACTAACATATACCAAACTACAAATAATTTAAACACAATACTTATAAAAAAAAAAAAAAAACATCAAACACAATTTCGAGGGTAAAAGCAAAATTCAAATTTTTACTACTATTCATTCTTCAAAATTATTGTTTAATTTTTTAATTTAATATTACGTCCACCAATATCATTTCATTAATGGAAAAATTAAAGATGCAGGGACCAAAACATTAGGTTTTTAAAAATACAAAAACTAAAACGTTATTTCTAAAAATAAAGAGACTAAAACAAACTTTTATGGTATGATTTGAGGCAGTCAGAGTTGGTTGGTGAAAATTGAAGTGGTGATGACTGAAATATTGCTAGCTACTTCGATACCGAGTATTCATTTAAACGGTCGGCTTAGCTACCAAGTGGACAGTCCTGCACTAAGCATTGCAAATTCTCTGCATTATATTAAATTAATCGAATTAATTTATATTCTTAAAGAAGTTAAATAAATTTAATATTTACTGTATCAAATTTTTAAAATTTTTTTTATAATTGCAGTTCAATTTTTAAAAAAAAATTAATTTATTAAACCATAAATATTTTAAATATATTAACCCGGCTGAACAATAAATGATATTTTCTATACGGTAAATATTAATTCTATTACAATTTAATTTTATTCTATTCATTTTAATAATGCAGAGATTAAATTGATTCATTTGATAAAAAAGAGATTAATTTAATACTATATATCCCTACAATACAGAGGCTTCTCGGGTGTATTCCCTGTAAAATTGGTATATATATGTATATATGAATTGGGCAGCTCTACCATTGAAATGTGAAGAAAATTACAAGGCAAAATAAGGAGTTAAGAGTGACAGACTTTTGTTGGCTTGGGCTATCTCTGCTATTGAAAAATATGAGGAATAATGTTGAATTTCAAAGAATTTGAGGCAGTAAATGGAGTTATATAGCTTTTGACTAATCCTCACTTTGGTTGGCGAATGCTGAAGTGATATTGTGAGAAATGCGTGGAAATATTGCTACCTGCTTCCACTTTGGCTTTTCATTTAAGTAATTCATGCTAACTTATACTTTTCAATCACGATTGAAGTTTAAAATTGGGGCGAAATCTGAAATTTATTCTAGGAAAAGTCAGAGATAGAATTATAAATTTAGGGTTAAAATGTAAATTTATTATCATATTAATTTGTAATTTTTAAAATTTGAAGGGGTTACAAGGCAATTTTACTATTTGAGGAGACCAAGGCCATCGCCTATACTGTCTATGCCGCTATGTTTTTAGGGGTAAGCATCATTGAATTGAGTGAAAGATATTGAATTGCTCGAGTTTAAGAGTTTTATTTTATCATCTTAATTTAATTTAAATTTTTTTAATAGGGTCAAGTAAATAAAATTTGAGTTGAGACGAATTAATTTCGAGTTAAGTTAAAAAAATTAAACCGGTCATAAATCTTGTTTACAATATAACTAAATTTCAAGTTAAAGAACCTAAATCTCATGTATATTTGAAATCTCTTTTTAAAACAAAATAAGAGAAAAAAAAACAAAATACTTGGTATGTTAAACTTGATTTGATTATTTACTTATTTAAGTCGTAAATTTTATCATTTTGAAAATTTTAAATATATTTTAGCATTTTCATATTTTTAAATATTTTTAGTAATTTTAAATTTTTTGAATATATATATATAAATTTTTGGGAAAAATATTTTATAAATATTTTGAATTCTTTTGTAATTTTTTAGAGGGAGCGAATTACGTATTTTTGAAACTGTCAAGAATACAAAAGATATTTGTATCAATTTGTTATTCGAGTTATTCAAATTATTCGAATTATTCAAGTTGTAAAATTCAAAAAACCAAATTAATCATTTAATTTTATACAAAAAATCAAATAACTTAATTCGATTAATTTAAAATTTGAAAATACTTCAATTATTTCGAATCAGACCAAATTTTATTCACTCATAACTGTAATGCAATAAAAATAGATACAAAATTAATGGATGGAAGCGAAACCCAATAAAATAATATGAATCCATTAGATTCTTTTCGGCTATAGGCAGGATGAAGTTGGCAAAGGTTTTCTTTTAGTTTTCCTGTATTTTGATAAAATTTGAGATTTAATCTTTGTACTTAAAAAGTTAAAGGTTAAGCACTGTTACTTTTTTATTTAAAAATCTTAATCTAGTCTTAAAATCGTAACTATTTTCCATCGATATTTGACAGTTTGTAATTTTGATTAGAGTGTCCTCATATGATGTGACATTAATAGAAAATAAATACGTTAAATTGAAAAAATTTAATAGAAACTACCAATGACAATAATGATTAGACTATGATTTTTAAACTGAAAAAGTAGGGGATTAAGTTCGAGTCATTTGTGCTTTTGTCGATTTAAGTTGCTTTTGATTCAAGTCATTTGTTGTAATTTCAATTTTTAGTTGTTTTGGAATCAAGTCATTTGTGTTGTTCAAGTTTCTTTGTTTGGGTTATTACGAATTTAGATCATTTCGGTTCTAATCACTACAGAATCAAATCATTCTAGATTTTGAATTCAAGCATTATGGGTTCAGGTTAGTTCGGATTTGAATTCAGATCAAATAAATTCAAGTCGTTGACTTTCTATAATTAAATTGAATTAGATTGAGTTGGAGTTGATTGATCAAATTTTCAGGTTTATATCAAAATTCACAAATCTAATTTAAACCAATCCAAATTATTAAAAAACTATATCTTAAACCAATCAAACTCCAATATGTTTGGTTTATACAACTACAAAGCTGTTGAATTATGAACTCAAAAATGTCTTTCGCTAATAATGAAAAAGGATCGATTTATTCTAAAATACATTCAAAATGATTGGTGTCTGGTTTCTGAGCATTCTAGGGTTGTCCAAAATTATTGATGGGAGTTTACGTTAAATAATTGAAGTCTTAAATGTCTGGTCCGTAGCATGTCAAATGGGGCATTCACATTTCAGACAATGCAGCATTTCATGGGGGACCATTTTTCCTTTGTAAATCTCAGATTCTTACACCATTTTCTCTGTTTGGTGCCACTGTTCTTTGTTTCAATATCCTTTCCCTTTGCATATCAACAAAATTTTCTTCCATTGTCGACCTGCAATAAATTTACGATTATTTTGTAGGGCACTTTTCACTTTCCAAACTAATAGTATTGTTTCGCACACTAGTTTAACAGTCCTTGCATCGATAGATTTTGATCAATTTGGTATGGTAAAATTTTCATTAAGGTTTTTGTATTAAAAGTCGGATTATATTTTACCTTTCTACTAAGAAATAAATAAATTAGTTATTGTACATTATATTAAAGAGTAAACTGATCATTTATATTAAAATTTTCATCTATATTGTTAAAAAATGGCATGGCTGACAGAATAACCAAACAGTTAAAATGGATGAAATTTTTAACAGTGAGACCAATTTGCTCTTTAATCTGATGTACAAAGACTTATTTGCTCTTTTTTTAATAGAATGGGCAAAATTGTAATATAATTCATAATACAAAGACCTCCATGATACTTTTACGGTTTGCTACATGTTACAATAGACAACACCTATGGCTGTTTATAGCCACTAATTAGTAAATTATCACTAAGATAGTGTTTGAAAAGCCACCTAATAATTGGATTTTGATGTAATTACTTGTAGTTACATAAGGGTGACATGTTTAAATAACTATTGTAATTGATGGGTCACACTGAATTAGGTGTAATTGAAGCATTAATTACACTTTCCAATTTTTATAGGAGGGTGAGAATCAGAGTAATTATACAGATAATTATACCCAAATCTATTTTTAAAAAAATATTTTTATACAAGTTATAAAATTATATTATAAGCAGTAACACTATAAGGGTTTGGTCTTTGCGATGGCTAAGGAAATTTTTTTTCTTATATTATAAATCCTAAAAAAGAATAGTATAAAGTTATCACTTTATTTAAATCTTAAAAAATTTCTAAAATTATGACAAAAATTTAATATTATAAGAGTGTTATAATATATTTATAAAAAATTACGGTCTGTATATTATAAAACTAATATACTTTTTCATAAAAAAATATTATTATTTTTATATAAATTTTTATAAAAATAAACTCTTACCTGTAAATATTTCCAAGAACAATGGAGAGAATAAAAAGAAGATTGACTCTTCAAAAATACTAAACTTACACTTTGTCAATACTCCTCCAACCTTCAGCTTTTACATTCTCTTCACCTCCACTCTCTATAACCTCTGTCTCTTGGTCTTGATAAAGTGAACCGATCTTCATAACAGCTACCCTTTTCTCCTCCCTTACAGTAAACTGTAAGAACAACTATTGTTGGATGAGTAGGAGGTGGTTGTGCTATAATTTTAATAGCAACTGGTTGGTTACGAAACTACTAATAAGATTCATTAGATTTGACTGCCAATGATAGTGCTGACGCAATGCATGTCTTTGTCAGGTCTTTCCCTTTATAGTTGTAATAAACAGTACAATAAGTTTAAAACTTTTCTTTCCTCTCAACATGTGTTTTGAGGATATAAATTCTTCTAAGCTTAAAATATGCTATCAGTATTTGTATTTCTATAGAATTTGCGATTTAATTTCTGTATTTTAAAAAATAAAAATTCGTTTTTTAATTTTTTTTAATTTAAAAATTTTAATTCAATCATTATTATTGTTAGTAATTTTTATTAAAATGTATCCGCTTAACATGCTTATTTTTCATCAATCATATGACATATCACATGAGAGTAGCTTAATCAACATGTCAATTTGACAAGTTTTGACAGAAAATGCATACAATTACAATGATTAGACTGAAAATTTCAAATCAAAATAGTTGGAAGACTTACTTTTTAATTTTTTGAAGTACATGGACTAAATATCAAATGTTATCAAAGTATAGGGACTAACCGCCTATCCTTTAATAAGATAAATTTCACTTGAAAATTTCAAGTAGGGTAAATGACCTGAACTTGACAATTGTTACTATGTTGGGATTTTAATTTTAATTTTTTTTGTTTAAGTTCATCCTTGGTATTTCCTTAAAAGAGTTTACCCCAAAAAAGGTTGAAACCCAAATATCAGAAAACTATCATTAAGTTTAAATGTTACAATAATTATTTGTTTTTCTAAAAATAAAATTGCGTAGCAACATTTGGGATTTAGGATTATGAGAATTTATTGGAAGTAGGTCTGAAGGTTTGAAGGGTTTTTCAATGGGCTTAAAGGCACCCATTTAAGTCTAAAAAGTGCCACCAAGAGTAGGATTCAGCCCACACTCTTCAATCGGTTAATTAAAGTGGATCACATTAGCCTAAACTATTTAAAGGAGTGTTTAAACTCTTACACCTCGCTAATTTCTAGAAATTGTTTGAATAGGATTAGATTGATTCGAAAATAGATTCGGTATCAATTTAGAAGAAGACATTAGACCGATTAAATTAGACAAAAGAATCAATTGAACCTGTTTAAAAGTGAACAATTAATGATAATTACGACGTTATTGTCTTTCAATTTTTAAATTTTAAATTCAGATTTTAAAACAATACTAGATTTATAACACACTCATGCCATGAGTGAATGAAATATGTAACAAATATATTTATTAAAAATTCATATAAAAATTAATTGATACTTTGATTACAATAGTAAAGTTAAATGTTTATTATGTATGATGTTTTGTGTTTAAATTTTATTAAGTTAATTTTATTATTAATTTATTAGATTGATAAATCCGAAATGATACACCTAAACAGATCGGTAATGATAGATATCAATACCAAGACAAAAATGGTACGCCTGCTAGTCCTGACTACCTTGCTTAAAATCTTATGTATGGTATTGATATCATAATGGGTTCCATCTAAACTTAACCTGACCCATAAACACTTATAATAGTAGGGGTACATTTTCGATTTTAACCGAATTAATTCAATTAATCGGTTGACCATCGAATCTAATTCGGTCAAGATTGATTAAAAGTTTTTTAAAATTTTAATTATCGATTAATTCGACTCAAAATCAAATAATTAACTGAATTAAATGATTAACCTAAATTAATATTATATTATAGGCCCAGAATATTAGATAAATCCAATACATTATATAAACTCAAAATATAAAAGTTAATGGATATATATATATATATACACATTCTTATAATGGGCTTAAAAAAGTATTATGAAAAAAAAAAACTAAAATAAACAAAAAAAAATGTAAAATTTTCGGTTAATCCGATTAATCACCCGAATTAACCAAAATTATTCTAGTCAAGTTAAGAGGCTTCTAAAAAAATTCGTTATGGTTAACAATTAAAGAGTTTTAAAATTTTGACTAATTAAATCAATGATAATTCGGTTCGAATATTAACCGAACCGACCATTTGATTACTCTTACCTAATAGGCAAGGAAGTCTCAAACAAGTAGGTGTGAGAAAGTCTCCGGAAACCAAACCTAAAGGAGGCTAGAATTGCATGAATCAACTAAACAGAACACATGGATATCTACCTTCTATTTTTTTCCCCAAATAAATAGAATGCAACAAATACATGGGGTAAGTCAATCTATAAAACAAGTTTCGGTAGGTCCTTACCTGCTGTTAAACGCAAACAACAAATGCACATGGCACCAAGAACAAATGCACATGGTTTAGTCCCACAAATATATAGGTACATCAACTACCAGACATCCCATACCATAGATGTTATGGAACTAACTAAAAGTATCTATTTCCATAAATAATTTAATAGCCTAACCTAGTTTATACAGAGGAAATTAATGAGAAAGATCCTTAATGATGGAGTAATATCCTTATCCTGACCCTACCAACACGCAAGGGCGAAGGCAAATCTACCTGACCCTTTGCCTTCGCCCCTGCCAATAAGTGTTGGATGTAGTACTAACTACTAAAGTACATGGCACTCCCATTGAGAGAACTCAAGTTCAAACCTGAAGGTGACATTGTTAGGAAGGACAGTCATGAACCCTAAAAGGATTAAGGTTTCATGGATGGTAAAACAGACCCAAAGAGTATCTTGATCATTCCAAAAATGAAATGTCCTTATGGGACCCCACGGGGTGGTTAAGAAGAGCTGGAAAGAGGAAGTGATTACCTGTTTAGGCAAGGAAATAGTATACAAGTTTGTGGTGGTTGGAGAACAATGACAGTAACTAAACTTGGAACAGAAGCAGCCAACCAGATTCTTCAACTTCAAACACACAATCATATATATCATCATCATCATTGTTTAACTAACAACCAAAATAATCAATGGTTATCATTATTATAATCTTTGCTACTTTAGGGAGGTGTTATAGGAATAGCTTAAATAACCCCGAATGGCTCATTGCATACCTAATGCTTAGATTTTGATAATAGAGAGTTAACATCTTGAACCTGCCCAACTTGAACCCGAGAATGACGAAAACCAGAAATGACTCGAAAGCAATAACCTAAACTGAAAAATCAAACAAGCAAAGCTAAAATGATTGAACGTTGACCTGCATTAGCGGAGGCATTCAAGGTATATGCCTAGCAGTGAAAACAAGAACCCAATATGCATGTTCCCTTGAAGAAAACAATAAGATCATATAGCTATGGGAAATAAAACTGAAACCAGACTAATTATGTCACCAAAACTAAAGATTTTGTCTACAAACTACAAACAAAGTTGTTTCTCCATGAACAATTACACTAAACATATAGACCAGCTCCAAAGCAAATAAACAACCAATATGAACAAAAGGGAAAGAAAACACAACTATGAATTTATGATATACATACAGTTCAATGAGCCCCACTTTGAAGATAATCCCTTCCATTTGCTATGGCCTGGCAAAAACACCCCAAATCTTACCCTTACCAAGACTCTCCAAAAGCTTCTTAGCTCCATCAATGTTCACTTCAACAAGTTTCTGCAAATGCACACAAGCACCAGCAGCAATCATTTGCTTCCTACATTTCTTAGAATGTAGGAGCTCAGACAAGATCGAAACAGGGTATTTTTTATCTAGATTTTGTATTGAAGGGTCTAATAATTGAACAACATTTATTATCCCCCTTTCATCTTTTTGGAAAACCTTCCTGTTACCGACGTATAAGACGAGCTTCGACAATGCCATTGCACCGGCTTCTTTTTCTTCAACAGCTTTGCCATCTAGCATTTTAATTAATGGTACAGTGCATCCACATTCACCCATTTCTTTCCTTGTTTTCAAAGAAAACCCAAGCTCGTAAACAGCTTTAGCTGCTGCAATTCTTACATTTAAAACCCCACAGTTCAAAGCAGATACAAGACGGGCAATGAAACCATCAGCAACTAAAGCTTCTGCAATGGGGGGAAAAGAAGCTAAATGCCTAATGAATTCAATAGCAACTTCAAGACTTTTTGGATTTGGAGATGAATCCAAGAAATTCTTCAAACAATCAATCCCATTTTCCTTGACAATCAAAAGCTTCAACTTAGAATCATTAGAAACCAAATTACATAAACACCCAATTGAGTTTTCTTGTGCTAAAACAGTCCCTGAAGAAGCAAGTCCAATTAAAACAAAAATGGCGTTTTCTTCAATGAAATTCTCTTTAATTTCTTTAAAAGAAGCCAAGTTTTTCAAAACCCCAGCAGCAAAAGCTTGTGAACCAGGTGTACCAACTTGACAAATCTCTAAAAGAGATGAAATCCCACCCCTAGAACCAATTGCTCTTGCATTTTCTTTAGTGAAAGTTAAAGCTTGTAAAGCTATACAGGATTTTTCCTTTGCGAAACCACTTCCTGATTCAAGAACTCGAAGGAGATTATTCAAAAGCAATAACCCTTCAGCGATTAACACATGTTTGCTCGACTCCACCATTGATACCCTCGAAATGGCGGCCACCGTCTTTTCCTTCATCTCTAAGGAGCTTGAATCCAGTAACCGTACTAGCACTGGAACCACACCCTGTGCTACAGCTATCATCACGTTTTTATCATCTTCTTGAAGCAAACCCAGAAGTGAATCCATGGCTGAGTTCTTTGACTCGTTTGTCCCAATTTGTAACCGAGTTATCAAATTCCTCGACTCAACTCGTACTGCTTCTTTCTTCGAAGAAGAACTCGATACGGCACCGTCTTGAAGCACTCCACTCCGAATCAAAATCTCACTATCCATAACATGCCGGTTTAGTTTCGCCAAAACGGCGTCGAGGTCACTCTGGGTCTTCAACTTTCCCTCGGTTAAACCATCGTTTTGACATTTCCGAGAAAGCGAAACGCCGTCGTTCAAGGTGAGAAAAACGGAACGAATGAGGTCGACGGCAAGGGGATTATATAAAGAAGAAGGGAAATCAGAAAGGTCAACGAGTTGACTCTGGAGACCCAAAAGCTTTGATTTGATCAAACCCCATTTGCCTTTGAAATTGCTGATGACCGGAATTTGGTCCAAAAGAGAAACCAAAAGAAGCTTCGAAGCGGAAATTGGGTCGTCGTTTTCTGGTACTTTCATGGCGGCTAGACCCAGTTTTTTCTTCCCTCGCTTTTTCCCTCTTTTTCTTTTTTCTGTTTGGATGATTAGAAAGTTTGTGCAGTGAAAAGAACCAAAAAGGAAAAGTGAGGAGAAAAAGAGAGAGAATCTAGGGTTTAGAGTGTAAGGGAACCTAGAGAGAGAAAAGAGTGATTGGGAAACGATGGAGCAGTAGTAGCCAGCAAGTGAACTGGATTGGCCTGGCCTGGCCTGGCCTGGAGATATATTTTGAGAGATGTGATACTTTGTTTAGTATGAGATGCAATTCAGGCGCGTGACGTTCACGGCCATTTGACTTCCTATAGTAGAATTTGAATTTCATCCCACAAATTAACCAAAAAAATCCAACCCAAACCTGCTTTTTTTTAGAATTTTTTTTTTTGCTATACTGGAATTTGAAAGCAAATATGTTGTTATATTAATTAGAAAAAATTTTCATTATTAATTTAACGATGGATGATCAAATAAGAACAATTCAAACATTAATACTTAAATTGAAAATCTTTAAAGTTGAGTAACTAAAATATAAGAACACGAAAATAGTTGGGTGACCATTTGTATAGTTTACCATAATATTAATATAGTAACAATAAAATGTATCAAACTTTGTATTTAATTTATAATATACTTTATTAATCATTTTGGGTAAACTATACCTAAGGTTATTAAACTATTCGTAAGTTTATGTTTTAGTCATTTAATTTCAAAATATTACAAAATGATCATTGAACTATTCAAAAAATTTCATTTAAGTCATTGAATTATTTGAAAGTTTTTTTTTTTATTTTAGTCATTGGGGGCTATTAAGTTTTTCTTTTAAAAAAATAAGCTAGTGAGCTATAAGCGATGATTCGACGATCGGTGTAGTGAATCAGTACCCATCGACGAATAAAAAAACATACCTTATGTCCAAGTCAGTCTAACGGTTAGTGTTGAACACCGGAACAGAAAACTATTTAGATTTTGGTTCATAGATTTATGATGTTCAAAGTTGTTCCATTAAAAAAACGAATTGTATAAGAGAAAGAGAAGCAAATCATTCCATTGGTGTAGCGGTGCAAACAAAAAAGATTATATAACAACGATTTTAACAATTTATTGATTTAAATGAAAATATTCGAATAGTTCAATGACAATTTGTAACTTTTTGAAGTTGAGTGACTAAGACGTAAAATGACTAATAGTTTAGTGATCATGAGTGCAATTTACCCTAAATATTAATATAGAGAGGCAAAATCAAGGACGTAAACTGGAGTGTGACACACGCGCTATAAAACGGAGGTAATAAAAGGGTGACGATTGTGCGATGATCGGAAACTGAGCCGAAAACAGAGAAAAACTGTCAGAGTCAGAGCAATACAATCAGAGGGCTATAAACTTAGAATGAGGTGGGATCCAGCGAATCATCCCTTTCAATAATTACTTCATTTCTTAAAAGGTTAAATTCTTCTATTAGTCTCTGAACTTTACAAAGGTTACGAATTTAGTCTTAGTACTTTTAATTTAATCAATTTTAGTCTTTGTAATTTCGAATTTTGAAATTTTAGTCTTAACCAAACAGTAGAAGTTAATTTTGTTCAGTTAATTTCAATTAGTCCTGTACTATGTGTACATTTATAGATTTAGTTCATATTCTTCAATTGGATCATTCTAAGTTTATATTTTTTGAAAATTTGAAATTTCAATTTTGATGCAAATGATAATCATAAATCAATTAACTAAAATTTTAGTGAGTAATAAGCGAAAATAACAAGTTGACATGATATTACATAGATGATAATATTTATCACATCAAATTTCAATGAATTTGAGAATTATTGTTTAGTGATGATTGAAATTTTAAAATTTGAAAAGTATAAAGATTAGAAAACCAAATTAAAGTAAAAATATTAAATCTACACCATTTGTAAAGTATAAGGACAAATAGCAAAATTTAACCTTTTTAAAATGATTTATTAATTATAAAAGGGAAATTCTTCCATACATATATTTAAATTTTACGAAAAGAGTTTATATATTTATTAGATTAGATACATTTTTCAAAGTAAAAATATATGTCAATGTTTCAATTTGTTGTATTTTTTTATATTTATTTTATGATTTATGTTCGGGTTTGTGATTATTCCTCTTAATAATATTGTCTTTAAAGTTCAAATTCGTGTTTTCAATTGAAAATCCAATATATCTTATTGTTGCATCCAACACTTGTTGGTATAAAATTACAATTCCTTTAAAAAAATTATAATTATCAATATCAATTTGGAATAATCCAATTTTTATTGTTTACTGATGTGTTAAATCACTTTTTGGGTTGAACTTCACAATTTTTCTCATATTGAAACTTGAATTATTTTAGTTTAAGTTAGACTTTAAATTTGATAATTGCTTTTGCGTGAGGGCTTGAACTTTTCTTTGTCCAATTTAACCTTTGATAATCCTAAAGCTCAAGTCCCAATACTGGAACAATTATCAAGTTCACGCCTCAAATGAGAATAACTGTCAAGTTCAGGGATTAATTTAGACAAAAAAAAAGTTTAAATTCCAATATGAAAATAATTGTTTAGTTTAAGCTCCAATATAAAAATAATTATCTAGTTTAAACTCTAATGTAAAAATAATTGTCAAATTTAAGGCCTAACTTAAAAAAAAACATTAACATGAAAATAATTATTAAATTCGGGCCTTAAATAGAGATTTAACCTTTAATGATAAAGGATATGGATAGTTATGGAAGAACAATAATCCACAGTCCACACCATGGCTTGTGGGTCCATTTGTTTAAAGTGCTTTGATCCTTTTCATTAATTACTGGTTTCTTAGTTTTGTAGTTACAAGAATGCTATTTTTGCTAATTAAAGTAATGTTTTTAGCATTAAATTTTATTGCTAGAGACTTAATTTCATAATTTCACTAACCTTTTTATCTGCTTACAATATTCATTTTATATTAAAAATTATGCATTTCCTCTCTCAACTTTTTTTTATTCCAACTTAGTAAGTAATTAAATTTTTGTCAGTCCAATAATAATTTTTTTTATATAAAACCAAAAATCTCTATTGTAGATTTTTTTTCAACATCACTTACATTTGTAAACATTATATAAAAAAAAGTAAACTATACCAAAAGTCATTAAATTATTAGAAAATTTATATTTTGATCACTAAAAAAATTCTAAAATGATCACTAAATTATTTAAATTTTTTTATTTAAGTCGATAGGTTATTAAGTTTTTTTTTTTTAAATCTGACGAATGAGCTCTAAATGATGATTCAACATTTGGAATGATGGATTAGTACCCATTAACAAGTAGAAGAACATATCTTAAATCCAAGTTGATTTGATGGTCAATGTCGAAGATCATAGAAGAAAGTTGTTTGGCTTTTGATTCGTAGATTCGTAACGATCAAAATGGCTTCATGAAAAAAAGTGAATTTTAGAAGAAAAGAGAAATAAGATATTTCGATTAGTACAGGTGGTGCAAATGAAGGTCATACAACATTGATTTTAACAATTCAATGACTTAAATGAAAACTCTCAAATAATTTTGGTGACCATTTTGTAATTTTTTGAAATTGAGTGACCAAAACATAAATTTACTATTAATTTAGTGACATTAGATGTAAATTCACCATCAAAGAAATAAGCAAAAATCTCCTATACAATGGAAATATAACCCAAAGAAAACAAATCAAAGAAAGTGGTATAAACCCTCGACAAAAATTCAAGTCATATTGGAATAAGGTCAAAACCAAGAATAAAACACTGGACCGAATGTCACCATCACAGATACAAGCCATATGGGGGGGGTCGAAGCCATATCATTAGGCGCCAGCCACAAAGATAGATAACACGAACTGGTGCATTGTAATCGATGAAGAGAATGAGAGTGGTGAAGGATGAGGTAAAAGATGAGTAGTGGAGAAGAGAGCAACAAGGAAAGATAGGAGGAAGGGGGTAGGAAAATGGAAAGAAAGGGGGAGAAGGGCGTTGCAGTTATGGCTATTTCGATCACTGGAGGAGAGGATGAGGGAAAGGAAAAAGAGAAAAGAGAGGGTGGGTGGAGAAGACCATTTTTGCATGAATAGCATATAAAAATTAGCACAAAAGCTTATATTCAATTTAACCTCAAAATGATGTCTATGTTGGAAAAATCTGTTTAAAAAATAAGTTTGACTATCGTAAAACGCAAACAACAAATGCACACGTCTAGTGAGATCTATGGCAGTGACCGGTAGATTGGCACCACTGAGTGCTGCATTTCCGCACAGATGAGGTTTTAAGCTTGTAAATGATTTGCTTTGGGCATTGGTCATTTTGTTTAAAGTCTGATAAAAGCACTGGGTTTCAATATTAACAACTTTTTTGGTGCATATGAGAAGAGAACTAGCTTTTGTTATGCAAATTGTTGTTGAGGTGTTCTTTGATACAATTGTCAAATAGCCGAAGTCAAGAACCTGAGAAACGGATGGGACAACCCTTCCGTCGTTGGATTATTTCTATGCAAACCCTCAAGATTGACTTTGTGATGGAACAAATTGTGAAGATTTGGTAGGTCCTAGTAACTCAAGTACACTACATTGACCGATGATCCGAACATGGACAAATATAGTGAGGTAAGGCAGGAGGCTGAGGTCCTGAACAAGCAGATAGATGGTCGCTCTTATTGCTTTCAGAATCAAAGTGGATGGTTGGTCCGGTGACTCGTCTTGCCTCTGATGTTGCAGCATCAACTGCCACACTAGCAGCGGTGCTAGAGCAAGTGGCAGTAAGTAATGAGTACTCCAGCATTGATTTAAACTAGAATTAAAGTTGGTGAGTCAAATTTTGGGAATACCCCTTTGTTGCTGATTTGCAGAAAGATCAGATGGAATGATTGAGATGAAGATAAAGAAAGATAAGAAAGGCAAATTAGCTTGTCATTTTAGCATAGAAACCAGTTGCAGCTAAGAAATACAAGAAACACAGACAACGAAAGCAATCTTAACCAACCAAGATTTTCAATACCAGTGCACACTTATGTAAATCCATAAAAATGTACTAGCTAGATCAGATCATCATTTTTGCAGTCATTTGCCATCATTCTAGATGGCTTCATTCGTAAACAAAACTTTCTAACCTATTTTTATGACTGAATCCGTCTACGCTTGCCCACCAACATTATCATGACATCCCAACAATGTTTTCTCATAACAAATGAAAAAGATCCTTATTTTTAGTCCACCTACAACATACTTAACCGGATGAATCACCTTGTTCATTGTTGTGTCCACGATCTCCACTGCAACAGAAGAAGTGTGGTAACTTAACACGACCGCAACTCCTGCAATTACAGCAATCAATGGATTGTAATTACGCTTTTTTTTATTTGCTTTCAAGGAAGGTCATGAAGGGCACCCAATTCCATCGTCTCTTTGTGCAGCCTTACATTAGCATTTAGTTTTGTCCAGTCGTAGCTATTATTATGCATGCATACCTATGGGAGGAAGTAAGCTAAAACCATTTGGATCCCAATGCTCTAAAAATCACTGCTTTCCTATTCCTATTAAGGATTTATTTGAACATTTTATAATCATGGTGAACATCTACAGCTAATCAATCATTTGCGCAACAACTAAACTACGTTTATTACTAGTTCAAGCAATTTCCAAATTGATATATTAAAAAACACTTACTTGCATCGGATAATAACCGGAACCGGTTTCAAAGCCTTCGGTCCGTTTCTTATGCCTCGCTTATGCCGACTCACCTGCAAAACATAGGAAAAAACTTATAAAATATGATCTTCTCCATTTGAAACTATCTTTCTATTTTTTTTAAAAAACCTTACTTTTCTCTTTGGGACAGCCATGAGCTCCATGGATCCTCCTCCCAAGGGAAAACTAGGGAAACCGAACCCGAACCCAAACCCAATGTTGCTGTTATTATTGCTTTCTGGGATTTGATCAGACTCGGGGAAAACCAACGATTGTGATGGTGGGGGATGACTGATTGGAGCGCCCAAGGGTGGAGGGAGCGCTGAAGCATAAATCCATCTCCTCAGGCCTAAAAAAGAACCGTAGTCGGTGGCGGCGGAATGTTTTAGCATCGCTAGTCTCGACGCCATTTTCGGATTGGACAGTGGCAGTGACCTTCGTTCACCGGACTCGGCAATTTGGGTGCAGTAGCTGTGTCGACAAGATCCGACACGGGATACGGGTCAAATCCGGCAAAAACCAGCGGACACAGTGGTGCGTGAGAACTGAGATGAGAAGAAAAGGAAAAAAAACTGATTTGCAGATATGAAAGAGAGAATAAGGACGATGGTAGGCGGAAGATGATAAATATTAGGGTTAATTGTTCCACTTATTTTAGTCGGTATAACAGCAACACTCGATTTTTATATTTTCTGTTAAACCCTCCAAAATTTCTCCCAATATATTATCTGTATGAAAATGTTTAATATCCATTTAAAAAAAAATAAAAAAAATAAAGAAAATTTTGTACTATATTTTGTTTTATTTTTTAAAAATGGATAGCAGAGTTGATTTCACAAGAAACTTTAATATTAATTTTAGATGTTCTTCAATGATATAAAACTTAACTTCAAGATATTCCTAATTTGATTTTTAAAAACACGAAAAAAAAATGTAATGAACTAACATTTTTTCTTTTGGTTTTGTTCATTTTTTTTTATTTGTTATTGATTCTATTGAATAATAACTTTTTTCCGTACATATTATTTCTTTAACAACATTTTTCGGATTTTATTTTTCTAAAATCTTTTAAATAAATTTTTTTTTTATAATTTTTATACAAAATTAAGGTATAAAAATTGAAGAATATTGTTGTTGTTATTGAAATTGAACTATTTAGATTATCGAGTTAGGGAATAATGAAGCAAAGATTTGAGAAACCTATGTGTAGACTTCTGAACTTATTAACAGTTTGGTGACTAACCTGTAATTTTTTTAAAATTGAATTACCAAATTGTAAACATACTAATAATAGTTACCGAATTGTAAATTTACTTATCCCCAAATCTAATGACTGACGTCTATTATTAACTTAACAAGGCAGTGACTAACTTGTAACTTTGGAATAATTAACATTAATCTTAACTTACCCTGAATTTTAATAAGATTTTAAAATCCAAATATTTTTAATAAAATGTATCAATTCCCAGCAAATGAAGTCAAAATCTAGTAGTACTTCGCATTCAACGCCTCACATGCAGGTTAAGTCAAGAAATCGCTAAAGCAACGACAATAACAATTATAATAAAAATAATAAAAGAGGATGAATTACTTTGCATCAGTTTTACATCTTTTCATATTTTGTATGGTTAATATATTAACAATCTAATAGTTGATCTTTAACCTCCCCTCTCCTTTGTTCAGATGAGTGCAAGGGCTGATGATTCGGTCGGAGATCCAAACCTACTCCATTCATTGGCTCCGACCGGTAATCGGGTAAAAACAGAGTTATACTGCTTTGCCATGCCATTGCCAAGCCAAGTCAAGCTAGGAACCAGTTTTAACACTGTCCTCACCGAGATGGAAAATCTATGGGCAAATTTCCTGTCAGCATATAATCCATATTCATTGCTGTTTTCAGTTTTCAACTTATGCTACCTAGACTTTTATATTTTCTTAATATACACATCTCCTGCACATATTTCAACATTATCATGGGACTACACATGATGGGCATTTAACCTTGAATCTGTATAACATAGTAGGTTACAAAAATGCTACCACCATTTATCCTTGCATCTCATCCCAATTCAGTATGAAAATTGGCTATAACGAAGATATGAAAGATCCCAAAAGTAATATATAACACCTAAAGTTACTAATCTATTAGAACTGATCCACAACACCTATCATCAAATCGTCACTTGGAGCTCACTAGCCAGATTTAAAAAAAGAAAACTTAACAACTCAATGACTTAAATAAAAACTTTTGAATAATTCAATGACCATTTTTATAACTTATTGAAGTTGAGTAATCAAAATATAAATCTACCTTGGGTATAGTTTACCCATATAATAAACAAAAAATGCATTCATGCATTGCCCCCTAAAACAAATCCACTAACCCTGGCTTTGGCAAAGGGACTGGGGATTGAAGATGAACTATTTCTAGTTTTCAATATCAATTAAATATATTTCTCTTAATAAAGGTCAACCAAAATAGCTATATGTTTGACAAATTTGTTTCTAGAGGTAACAAATATAGACACTTCAACAACCCTAGCAGAGGAACATTTATTGCGCCATTGCTCCATTCCAAAGCTATTAACCTTCTGGATGAATACGTCACAATAATCACAATGCATGTTGTCAAGGCCACAAGGTGCATTTCTATCCACTAGACACCTTGGTAAAAGTATCATGAAAGCATACAGAGATTAATTTGCTCATTTTCTGAGTAAAAAGAGCAAAACGAAATCTAACTCTTAACACAGGAGCCTCCTAAGAGTATTAAATGCGCCTTGCCTAAAAGGGTCTCTTGACAACACAAATCACTAGTCTCATAGCATAAAGAACTCACAATATAACATCTAATTGTATAACATATATTCCATTCAATGAGAAAACAATAAGAATATGATTTGAAAATACTTTAAATTTGATCAAGCACTTTCCTTTAACCAAAATACAAGCTAATATTATCTTATCTCACTTTTTTTTCCCTACTAAAATTCTCAACAATAGTTAGCATTAACTTAACAAAAGAGCACCTAAAAAAACTAACCAAAAACCCAGTAAAACTGCCATGAAAATTGCTGTACTAGAATTCAGATTGCATTTTATCATCTTTAATAAAAATAAGTAAATTAATCACTGTACGTTTGATTAAAGAGCAAATTGATCCCTTCTAGTAAAATTTTCATCAATTTTTACTGAAAATTGGCATTGCTGACAAAATAACCAGTCAATTACATGTAGCATGCCAACAAAGACCAATTTTTTACCATAGAAATGGACCAATTTGCTTTTTGATTTAATTTACAGAGACTAATTTGCTATAAGCGGAAACACCAAAATACAATCAGATTCCTAGTACAAGGACATCAATGGTACTTTTACAAAAAAAAAAACCCTAATGATTCTACTACTTCACTACACCAAATGTTAATGTAAACAGAGAAAGAGCTAATAAAAGCTTAAACTTACATTGCAATGCCGGATAAATATCTCCATCACTGCAAAAACGTTATGAAAACCCTTTACTAAGCTTCTGAATAGCACAAAACATTTTCCTTCTAGAACCAACTGCATTTATTCCCATATCTTTCAAATCTTCCAATGTTAACAATGGCAAAACCTCATCATCAACTTCATGGATCTCAAAAAGTGGAGCGTACCTTCCTAAACCCAAATTATTTAGCCATATTCGAACCCCATCTTCATGCATTGGTCTCCTTCTGTGGATACCCAAATTATCCAAACAATGAATTGGACTCTGTTCTTTAATGGGACTCTCTGAATTCTCCATATCGAAACCATCGTTATCTTCACCACCACTGTATTTATCTTCCGTGTTGTTTTCGCCGTTGATATTAGCGTTTCCGCCGCTAGAATTGTCGATTTTAGGAACCCAATTGGATCGGATCCGTTTAATAGCGGGTCCCCGTTTCTTGATATCTTTAACCCTCCAGCTACCAATTGTGACGCCGTCTAAATTATTATTGTTTTCGTTAGCTTCTCTTTCGTCATCGAAGGTGTCGTTGTTTGTGGTGTCAGCGGCCGCGAGATTGGTAACAGTGAGAGCTTTTGACGATTTAGAATTGAAACCGCCGACTGAGGTGTTTAACGAATGGTGGGGTTGGTTTTTCCATTGCTTAGAGGCGGCAGATACGGCGGAGGAAGCGGTGGGTCTTCGTGTGTGAGAATCGTAGGATTGGTCGCCACCGATGTCGCCTAATCGAACGCTGGGACGTCTTTGGCGTTTGGATCCAACGGTGTCGGATGAAACGACGGCGACGGAGGGTGGTACGACGCCGTTTAGCTGGTCATCGGATTGCAGTATATCGGCCATAAGTGGGGGTTTGGGGGGCAATTGGTGGGAAAGAGAAACTGAAATACAAGGAAGTGAAGTGGGGAGACACTGTGGAAGTGATGTTTGGTTGAGTAACACGTGTCCTCATTTCCTACCAAAGGGAGCCCTGTGTTGTTTTTTTTCTCCTTCTTTGCCCTCAATCCTTTCGGGTAAACAATAGAATTAATGACACAATTATTATTAATTTTGATTATTTAATTATAAAATTTTAATTTCGTTATTAACTTTTTAAATTTTTTTTGGTTATTTATATTATAGATCGTTTTCATAATTCATACAATATCAATGAAGATGTCATTTTTTTACTTGAGCTATAAATTCACTACAGTGAATGAAATCATGTCATACACAAAACATGTACTTAATTTTAAGAGTGAGCAAAATATGATTCAATTTGAAAAATTCAAAAAATAATTCAAATTTTGAATTAAACAGTTCAAGTTATTTGAGTTAATCAAGTTATTCGAATCAACTCGAATAAAAAAAAGTTTTTTAATTTAACTCGAATATAAATTACACAATTTGAGTTGTCCAAAAATCCGAATAAAAAAAGATAAAACTACGTCATTTTGATAAATGTTTACTGTTCTAAAGTTAAAAGTCAAAATCATTAAGTTAAAAAGTAAAATTACGTCGTTTTGATAAATGTTTACTCATTAAGTTAAGGCATAAGTGCAAAATTAGCCCTTAACGTTTGGTGGTTTTGTCACTTTGGCCCTTATCATTTTTTTTGGGTCATTTTCATACATAACATTTGTTTTTTTGGTCAAATTGGTCATTTTTTAACGATCTTGCTAACGTGGCCGTTAGTTGACTAACGGTGCTGATGTGGCAAATTTTTTTCTCATGTGGACACTGCCACGGATGCAACTGCTGATGTGGCATATAAGACAAAATATGCCACGTCATCAAAAAAAATTAATTATATGCTGATGTGGCATATAAGACAAAATAGTGCCACATCAGCAGCTGCATATGTGGATTTGCTTAGGTGGAAATTTTTTGCCACGTCAGCACCATTAGTCAACTAACGGCCACGTCAGCAAAACCGTTAAAAATGACCAATTTGACCAAAAAAACAAAGGTTGTGTATGAAAATGACCCAAAAAAACGATAAGGGCCAAAGTGACAAAACCACCAAACGTTAGAGGCTAATTTTGCACTTATGCCTTAAGTTAAAATGTAAAACTATTATATTGTTTGTAGTTAAATAATTTTGTACTTCGTCTCTTAGTTAAATAATCGGTACATGTAAACGTGACATTGAGTATAAATAATATGATTCGTTAACTCGACTTGATTTGACTCGAATTTTTTGACTCAATTCGATTTGATTCGAAAAAAATTCAAATTGAGTTCGGTTACTAAAATAAAATTCGTCAACTCGACTAACTCGAAATTTTTTTACTCATTCAACTCGACTCGATCGAATACTCACCTCTACTCAATCTACTAACTTTTGACCCACTATCATGAGTGTAGATGTTTTCAATATATCAAAATGTATCATTTATATACACATAACTATTCACTTACGTAATATTAATGCAATTCACACAATAAATGTCATAAATGAATAAATTCATTAATGGATCTAAGATAAATTCATCTTGAATCTAGTTCGATGTATTGTCAATCCAAGCAATTACAATTATATTTCTTTTTTCAAGAGTCAAATTAGTTTCAATAACCAAGATGGATATCTTCCTAATTAGACTTATAAACCACATAATAATCTAATTTAAAATTAAATCATTTTCTCTATAAGATTCTATATACTATTGACAATTTAGATTATTTCCTAATCTTAGTTGTCTTCTTGCATTAAAATTTGTCCATATAATACAACTTATTATTAGTTAAACCTTAAGTAACCAATGAACTATTATTTTATTATGCATTTTACTTTTTATGTAAAATTCATTGTAAACAATCATACAAAAATTAATCAAAAGAACGTGTGTTAATTTCATTTATTCAATCAATTTGGAAAAAAATATATATAAGTAATCAAGATGAAATCAAGAGCACAAATCCTAATATTAGCGATAGATTGTGTCGATGTCATGGGCCGCACAAAAAAGCTTGTGACTAAAGCACATTTTGATGTTCTTTCTTGTTTATTGGGGGCATTCGTTCCAATAGGAATGACCAATTGCTTGGAATAGACTCAATTTCCATGTAATTGGATCTTGACTCTTCTATTAGGAATCAGACTGTAGTTTACTCATTTTACTAAAAAATGATCAAATTAGTTCTTATATGTTAAATTAAATAGCAAACTAATCCTTCCATTAAAAATTCTATCCATTTTTTTATGTTAAAAATTGAACCTTATATATTAGTATGAGATGTCACTATCTGATTATTCTGTCAATCATGTCAATTTTTATAAAACAAAACAAATAAAAAAAAGTTACCTTAAGAATTTCAGTGACTTGGAACCTACTTCACACCTAGGTTTGGCATTGGAGAATGGATTTTGATAAGCGCAGGGGCGAATTAAGGAGGCTGACAAGGGTCCTCGCCCCTCCTTAAAATAAAAAATATCCTTTTAAGTCATTTAAAATTTTTAAAATTTTAAATTAGTAAAAGTAAAAATATACTTCAAAATTTAACCCCTTAAAAATAATAAAATTTTTAGGCATAATGACAAAATTAACCCCTAACGTTTGGGTGTTTTGTAACTTTGGCCCTTATCGTTTTTTTTGGCTCACTTTCATACATAACCTTTTTTTTGGTCAAATTGGTCATTTTTAACGAACTTGCTGATGTGGCCGTTAGTTGACTAACAGTGCTGACGTGGCAAATTTTTTTTCCACCTTGGCAAGTCCACATATGCAGCTGCTGACGTGGCACTATTTTGTCTTATATGTCACATCAACAAATGATTTTAAAATTATTAAAATTATTTTTAAAAAATAAAATTGTTAAAATTATTTTAAAATTAATTTAAAATTATTTTGTAAAATATAAAATTATTAAAATTATTTTAATATTTTAATCATCATCATACTGTTCTTTTGGGATTTTCTGTCTGTTCCCCTTTCCCTTCCCCTTATTTTCCTTCTTTGGTGGTCTTTTACCGGGGTTGTTCCGATGAGTTCCTTCATTGGTGGTCGTTTACTGCAATTATTTCGATGGATTGCTCCCCGATGAACTCCAATCTGTTCTGGGCAAAATTGATTAAAAGAAAAAACTTTGTCCCATTTCCTAGCAAATTAAAATCATCATCATCCTTGAAGAATAAAGTAAAAACTTTGTTTTCTAAGATCTAGAACACCCATAAACCAATTCTTCCAACAAATCTTACATTAAACAAAACAACAAAAGGGGGAAGAAAATGAATATTGAGCTTGAAGAACAAATAAGTGTCACGACCCTAGACCTTGAATCTTGGAGCGTGCGGCCTTAGACGCTTCTTTGATCGCACAACGCCTAAGTAAGCCTGATTTTCACGATGAGGATTCACCAAGAGAATTCCTCCAAGGCACCAAAACTTGTATAGCGGAAGCGACTAGCCAAAAGAAGGCTCAAAAGACAACAGAAAGGCCACAAGAACAAGAACACCAAGTGTTTGAGTAAATGCTCTCAATTATATTACTTTCTCTCAAAGAATACAATGAATGGAATGAATTCCAATGGATGAGTTACAAATGAGGAGAGGCTCCTATTTATAGTTGAGCTCCCTCACAACCAACGGTTAAGATCGAATTACATTGACGGTCAAGATTAGCCTATCCCTTAATTCATGGGATTTACATGATTACAAAATCAAATCTAATCCTAAAGATATGATTCTCTTATCTTTTAGGATTAGCTCCCATATTTGCCAAGCTGCCTTAAGTTGCCAAATCTTCATCATTGGGCCACCCAGGCCTTAATCTGATAGGCTTGATCAACAGCTCTCTAAATCGGGCCAGCTCATGTGGGCTAAATGATCCCAATGTCAATGACAGACCTCCATGGGACTCATTGTGTGCGATGGTCACGGGCTCTGAGCTTTGGCCCGTGACATAAGTACCAACTAAAAGAAATGTAAATAAGAAAGAGAAAGGAAAGAGCTTTTCATCTTTCACAGATCAAAACCATGACCATAATACCCATGGCTTTGCTGGAAATGCCAATATCAGGGTAGATTTGCTTTAGCACCCCTCAATAAAAAAAAAAATCTTGGCCTAAATAAGAAAATTCAGATCAAAATAAGCAAAGCATGTTGAAACCTATTCAGAAAAGGCAAATAAAAAGCAAGAAAATAAAAAGAAGGGGCAAGGGAATAGAAAAAAAAACCCAAAAAAAACTCATCGGAAGGAAAATAAGAAGAAGGGGAAGGGGAAGGGGAAAGAGAAGAGGGGAAGGGGGGAAGAGGATGATGATATTTTAATAATTTTATATTTTAAAAATAATTCTAAATTAATTTTAAAATAATTTTAATAATTTTATATTTTTAAAAAATAATTTTAAAATCATTTGCTGACGTGACATATAAGACAAAATAGTGTCACGTCAGTAGCTGCATATATGGACTTGCTAAGGTGGAAAAAAAATTGTCACGGCAGCATCGTTAGTCAACTAACGACCACATCAGCAAGACCGTAAAAAAATGACTAATTTGACCCAAAAAAAGAAAGGTTATGTATGAAAGTGAGCAAAAAAAACGATAATAGCTAAAGTGACAAAACACTCAAACGTTAGGGAATAATTTTGTTATTATGCCAAATTTTTATTTAACCTTTTAAAAAATATATTTTTACTATCATAAAAATTACAATTTAATTATCCCCTTTTAAAAAAAATTTGGTTTCGCCCTGCATAAGATTTTCACAAAATGGGTTACAAATTTGTCAAAGATACTAATTTCTTTATTAATCATCAATAGAGCACTTCTCTTATTATTAATTCCAATGGAAGAGAGCATACACCCAAACACTGCATCATCTGGTAGTAAGCCCTGTCGTATGGCCTTTCTATTGGGGCACCATTCTCTCTAATGACAACTTCATAACTATCTATCTCTTTCCCAACCCTAGGTTTTAGATGATCACCTGAGTTGTCACACCCATCAAACTCCCTCGGAACATAAGGTGATTGTTGGAGCCCAATTTTGACCGGGCTTAGACTTTTGAGTTAAATTAGTTTTTAAATTTATTTAAATTTAGATTTATTTTAAATTTAAATATTTAAATTTAATTTGAATTTAAATTTAAATAAAAATTAAAATATTAAATTTAATATTAAAAATTTAAAGCCCAATGTCCAAATACATGGCCCAATTGGCCCAAATCCCCTTAGCCCATTTACACCCATTTTTTGACCCACTTTTTCGGCCCAAGTTAGAGGCCCAATTACAATGGCCCAAATAGGCCCAATGCCTAAGACTAAAATCAGACCTTGAATCTGACCCACGTGCCTATGCTGCTGCCACCACCAGCTCTGCCACCACCAGCTCCATCCACCACCGATCCGACCCGACCCGACCCACCTGGGATCCGCGTGTTTTTAACAAAAGGGCTAATTACGCAATTGGTCCTTCCGCATTTTTATTTGCTTCAATTTAGTCCTTTTTGCATCTTTTTAATTATTTACAAATTTGCCCTGTAATTTTGATCAGTTTATAATTTAGTCCTTTGACTGTTTGACTGCACCAGAGGTTGCCACGTGTCAATTTCTGGCTTATTTCTGCATTTAGTCCCTTCTATTTTTAATTTATTTTAATTTAGTCCTTAAATTAACTCTTAGTTAATTACAAAATTGGACCAAAATTTTTTCAAAGTTTTCGAATTAGTCCCTTGACCTCTGGATACCTGTGGGGCTGCCACGTGTCACTTGTTTTTGGTTTTATTGCTTTATAAGCCCCTAAATTGTCTAAAAATTACATTTTGACCTCAAAACTTTCCCAAAATTATATTTTGACCCCAAAACTTTTCCAAAATTACATTTTGACCCTAAAACTTTTCCAAAATTATATTTTGACCCCAAAACTTTTCCAAAATTATATTTTGACCCCCGGAGCTTCTAAAATTTTGTTTTAACCACAATTTTACCGAAAATTACCATTTTATCCCCGAAGCTTCTAAAATTTCATTTTTAACCCTAATTTCACCGAAAATTGCCATTTTACCCCCGAATCTTTTAAAATTCCATTTTTAACCCCGATTACACCAAAATTACCATGTTACCCCCCGGGTATCCATAAGTCCCGTTTTTTCACCCCGATTTCATCATTCAATATTTGCATTTGTTTGCACCTACATTATATATGTTCGCACATTATTTATCTACTTATGTATTTTAAAAATACACCTTCATTTATAAATTACTTCAAAAATCGAGGCAATGTCCGGTTCGAGCGTAATTTTGAAAAATCACGCCCTAACGTGTCGGGTGCGATCTATTCGTATAATTCGTGCGAACCGAATAACCTTTTCAAGTTTTTTACGCTCGTTCACTTCGAGGCTCCGAGAATGTCGTGTCCTAACGTGCTGGTCGCGACTTCAAGTCTTCGTGAAAATCGAAGTAAACGAGTATTCCTTTTAATTCTTCAAATCATGTATTCGAGGATTGCATTTTAACCTTCATAAGAAATTTTCAAGTTCTCAAAATATATATATGAAAGATTTTCACGACGAAAACGAGGTAATTTCGTGTGAAAACTTCGAAAATCGTGCCATAACGTGCAGGGTATGATTCTCGTAATTCGTGCGAAAGAAATATCCCCCTTAAAAAGTTTTTAACACACCCCTATCCATATCCAAATTTTTAAGTAATGAGATGATGTTCCTTCGCGTGGAAATCTCGAAAATCGTGCCTTAATGTGATAGGTATAATTTTCGTACAAACCACGCGATCGAATGCTCTCTTCAAAAAGTTCCCTAAACGTCCTCTGATTTCGATACTCCGAGAATGTAGTGTCCTAATATGTTGGACACGCTTCCTAGTTCTCATAAGAGGAACGAAATGCGGGGACGAGTTCTTCTTAAAAAAGGGTCTCCTTTAAAATTACACAGAGCCTTTCAAAACGAACATCGTATTTTTAAACTCGAGTTTTCATTGTTTTTATAAAATAAGACCCGAAAATGATCATGTGGTACCAATTCTGGGCGTACGAGGGTGCTAATCCTTCCTCGTGCGTAACCGACTCCCGAGCCTATTCTTCTGGATTTCGTAGACCGACGTTTTAACGTTTTTAAACGTTTTGTGGTAATCCAATCACACCCAAATAAAAGATTGGTGGCGACTCCCTTTTTATTCCCATTTTCCAAAACGTAAAAATAATTTTTCGAAAACTTCGTTTTTAAAAGGTGGTTTCGACAGCTTGGCGACTCCGCTGGGGATATTTTTCAAAATAAACGAGAGTCAAGCCCAAAATTGATGATTTTCGGGTTTTTTTCGTTGAGAACTTTTAAACTTAGATTTTGTTTAAACATGCAATCCTCGACATCTTTTTGCTAATATTGTACTCTGTGATATTTCTAACATAATTTGGCATCATGTGCATCGCGATATTACCCTTTTAAATGAAAGTGAGAAACTACTCCTTCGTGAGGTCTTCACCTCCGTGCAGGATAGTAAATCGCTTTCAGGATTACAAAGTACCCTTGTTTTCGTGAAGTTTTCACTTCCGTGCAAACATGCGGGAAATGCGTCCCCCTAAACCGAACTCATCCGTATGAGCCTGTAATGGGTGTGGACCGAGGAATCTGCTGGTTTGGGTACCCCTCACCTTTTAGAACTTAAAACTACATATAGTGAACCATAAGTACTCACCTTAGATGGAGTTAGGTCAAGCCCCGTTAGTATATGCCCGAAGTATTTTTTAGGTTTTGTATATTTGAATGCTTTTCTGCTATTACATATTACT
Organism: Gossypioides kirkii; assembly: GCA_005610355.1. Taxonomy (NCBI): domain Eukaryota; kingdom Viridiplantae; phylum Streptophyta; class Magnoliopsida; order Malvales; family Malvaceae; genus Gossypioides; species Gossypioides kirkii. The sequence goes on from CP032249.1 coordinate 33,169,550, forward strand.
AACTGCGTTTGTTTTGTCTCTTTCTACTTGCATTTGCATCATTATGAACGAAAAGGTTTGATTGAAGTCCGTTTACGAATTAGGCAGTTTATCATGGAAGAAGGATTTTTAGAAAAAGTAGAGGACAATATGGTGGCACGCCTATGGTCCGAGGAGCAACAACGTGAAAAGGGTAACAGCTTGAAAGACAGGCATCTGTTAGAATTATGGGACTACACTCGTATTAATGTAACTCAGAACGACTTGCGAGGGTTGAGAGAGATTTGGGGGCAATGGGATGATGAAATGAGGCAGATGTTTTATCGAGATTATGGAGATCTGTCTTACCTACTCGAGGTAAGAATTGACAAACACCTGTTTCGAGCCCTCTCCCAACATTGGAATCCTGCCTATAGTTGCTTCACCTTTGGTCATTTAGACTTGACACCGACAATAGAGGAATACACCGCCTTGGTTCGTTGTCCTAGAATCCAAGCCGATAAACCATTTTCGAAAGATGCAAGTGTTCCGACATTTCTAAAAAGATTGATGAGTGTCACAGGAATGAGTGAGCAATGGGCTATTTCCCGAATTAAGGTGAAAGGAGATAACAAATGTATTAACTGGAATAGTCTGCAGGAAATAATTGCAACTCATCCAGATATGAGAAAACGTGTTGATATCTTCGCCCTCGGCATATATGGTTTGGTCTTATTTCCAAAGGCGTTGGGGCACGTCGAGGACGCAGTAGTAGCACTGTTTGACCGACTAAGTAGGGGAATTACACCCGTCCCTGCTATTTTGGCAGAAACCTTTCGCTCGCTAAGTGCTTGCCGGAGGGAAGGAGAAGGGAGATTCATTGGTTGTGCTCAGCTATTAATGGTCTGGTTTCACAGTCACTTCTGGAAAGTGGAAAAATTCTCTTATAAAGTGTTTTCAACAGATTTCTCGCCCCTAAAGGACTTTGTGGCCACGCAACGCGAGCAAAATATATCCGAAGAAAAATGGGCAGTCGTTCTCCAAAATCTTCAGGATGAAAATATTGAATGGTGTGCGCCTTGGTTCCTTCCAGACGAGATTCTTTACCGGTGTGGTGATTTCGATTGGGTCCCGTTACTCGGAGTCTGGGGTGCTACTGGATATGCTCCGTTGCTTGTTCTAAGATAATATAAGACAAGGCAGTTTATCCCTGTTACACACGGCCTGGCACATTGCGAATTTTCTTATAAAGGGAACGACTACAAGAAGAAGGTTCGGGAAATAGCAAATTCGTGGAAAAAGGTACAAAGAATAAAGAAGTTCAGTGCCAAACCATTGACAACCCCGAATTATGACTGGTGGAGGAGCAAGAGAGTAAATGACAACATCCCTGCTCCAAATCCAGAAAATGTTCGCCCTCTAGAAGAATATTTACAAGAGGTCCCAACAGAGATAGACATCCTCAAGCATGACTTTGAAAGTAAGAGCTCAGTGTTCGGAAAAAAAATAGAAGAACTGGAGGAAGATAAGATACAGCTAGGATTAGACGTGGATTTTCACAGACTAGAAGCTGAAAAGTTGAGAAAAGGGAAAAATAAGGCCGAAGAAGACCTTGAAGATTTGAAGAAACACTACAAGAAGCTACGGTAATCCATGAGGACTGCAGGGTTAGGGAAAACTTCTGAGCAATGGCGTCAGGAAATTCAGGAACAAAAAGACCAAACGGAGCATTGACAGAGAAAGTTTCAAGATGGTCAAGCCCGAGAAAACGCCTTGAAAGGAGAGCTACTAGAAAAACGGGTCGAGGAGGCTGAGTTGAAAGCTCAGATAGCCAGTCTAGAGGCAAGAATAAAGGAGTTAGAGGAATCATTATGGAGGCACCGAAATCGAAACACAGTATCGGAGCTGAAAGCATGCATGGCCGAGAAGCAAGAATTAAAAGAAAAAGTGCAAGAATTGGAGGCTACACTACATAATAATGAGATCCGATTTGAGATCATGGAAAGAAATTTAGAAACCAGTGAATGGCACGCCCGTCAAGCCCAGAGAGAAGTCGAGGAACGAGATCATGTCATGGACAAAGCACTAACTCAAATGAGAGAAGCGGCCGATCACGTGCAGGAGCTAGCCGCTGAAGCCGACGTCTTGAGCCTTCAGTACGAGTCAAAATCAGAACGAGGAAGGAAATTAGCGGGATTGCTATGAAAGATTAAGGATTTGGGTCGAAAGGCCAAACCATTTGTATAAACTCTCTTTTATGTAAAGAAGTTTTTCTTCTCGAGAAGTTGCTCTAAATGAAAATGGACTTTAGAATCAATGCCTTTTCTCACATTTGCATACATGCATTTTGCATCATATCTTGCACATTATTGACATAACATCTCCAAACTAATTAAAATTAATTATAGCAGTTAACATCAGTAAACATTGAAAACCCACATCGTTATTACACGCGTAAGAAGGCAAAAGCGATGGATCAGAGAATAGAGAGGCTAGAACAAATGCAAAAAGAAATTCAAGAACAGATGCAAGCTCAGTTGCAGGACCAGTTAGAGAAAGTTCAAAGGGACATGAGAGACCAAATAATTGAATCCCAAAGCAATATAATTAATCAGCCAACCCAGTTGTTGCGGGATTCGGATAAAGGAAAAGGACCCGCTGAAGACCCAAGAGAGGAAAATGAGGATCCCCAATATCCTCCTGGCTTCACACCCGTGCATCATCAAGCCCCGCCAGAAATAAACCCGCGAGAAACACCTGTCTTGATTCGAGCGCAACCTCAGCCCATCGACGCATCAGGCCAAGCGAATTACCTAGTCGGGTTAGGTTCGAACCCAGGAGAAACCGTCGTGAATCCCATCAACCCCGACCTCGATGATACAATGGAAGCGAAAAGAACCAAAATGGAAGTATCTAAACAGATAGAAGAAAAGTACAAGTGGCTGGAAGACAGGGTTGAGCAATGGAAGGGATTGACGCTTACAGTGGAATCGATGCCAAAGAACTAAGTCTGGTCCCAGACCTAGTGCTGCCCCCAAAATTCAAGATGCCCGAATTCGAAAAATACAACGGGACCAGCTGCCCAGAAGCGCACATTACGATGTTCTGTCGGAAGATGACAGGGTACGTCCACAATGAAAAATTATTAAATCATTATTTCCAAGATAGCTTGGTTGGATCCGCTGCCAAATGGTACAACCAACTAAGCCGCGCAAAGATCAATTCCTAGAAAGACTTGGCCCAAGCTTTTATGAAGCAATATGGCCACGTTACTGATATTGCGCCAGACAGAATTACCCTACAGAACATGGAGAAAAAAACAAGTGAAAGCTTTCGACAGTATGCTCAACGTTGGAGGGATTTAGCCACTCAAGTACAACCACCCTTAACCGAAAAGGAAACAACAATGCTTTTTGTCCACACACTAAAGGCGCCATATCTCGATCGCTTGGTGGGTAATGCTACAAGGAGTTTCTCCGACATAGTAATGTCAGGAGAAATGATTGAGAGCGCGATTAAAAGCGGAAAAATCGACGCGGGAGACAATGGAAAAAGGTAGCCCCAAAGAGAAAGGAAACTGGGGTAAACAATGTAAGTACATACAGGCCAACTTATTCGAAACCAATCGCGATGACGCAGTCAAAACCTCCTTCTGACAACTATCAGAATTTACCTAGAACAGAGTCAAACTGGAAAAAGAATACCGAGAGGATTCAGTTCACTCTAATTCCCGTCACTTACAAAGACCTCTATCAGCAGTTGTATGACCAACACGTGGTAGCCTCATATATCACGGAGCCCGTACAACCACTATTTCCAAAGTGGTATGATGCCAATGCCCAATGTGAATTTCATGGAGGACTGATTGGCCATTCCATTGAAAATTGTTTCACCTTCAAGAAATTAGTGGAAAAACTAATCAAGATGAAGAAAATAAGATTCGATGAGCCATCGAGACCTAATGTAGCTGGAAACCCTCTGCCCGTCCACTCTGACCAAGGGGTAAATACAATTACGGGAATAGACAGAAAAAGAGTTAAAGCTCACATTGAAGAGGTCAGATCCCCCATGAGATGGGTATGGCATCAGCTGGTGGCTAGAGAAATCAGACAGGACGGCGAAAGGATGGTAAAAGCAAAGGACTATTGCGACTTCCACAACGCTGAGGGTCATGAGATTCAGCATTGCACGGAGTTCAAAGTCCTAATACAAGACCTGATGGACCGCAAGGAATTAGAGTTCTTCGAAGAAGGGGAAGAGATAGGGGACATTTGCTCCTCCGAAGGAAAAATGAAACATGAACATGATCGCCCAATAATAATCATCTCCACATCCAGTGGAGCTGAGACGAGAAAACAAGAGACACCATGTGTGATCATACGGAAACCCGCACCATTTCCTTATGAAAACAGTAAAAGAGTTCCCTGGAATTACGGATGCGACATCAAAGCACCCAAGCATGAGCAGCTGTAAAACGTGAACTTAGTCACATGCAGCGGTAAAACTTACAATGTGGAGGAAAGAGCAGCTACCAAAGAGAAAGGTATAGCGGTTGAACCTGAAAAGATGACTGACAAGTTAGAACCAATAAACGAGCCGGTGGCAGAAAGAGAAGCACAAGAATTCCTAAAATTCTTGAAACATAGCGAGTACAGCGTAGTTGAACAATTACATAAGCAACCCGCACGTATATCTATCTTGGCGTTACTGCTGAGTTCAGAGGCACACCGTAGCGCACTAATGAGGGCGCTCAACGAAACCTACGTGACCCAAGATATATCGGTATGCAAGCTGGATCGACTGATTAACAACATCAGTGCTGATAATTTCATTTTCTTCAATGATGATGAAATCCCATCTAGAGGTATGGGATCGACCAAAGCATTGCATATTACCACTCGCTGTAAAGGTTATACTCTACCCGGGGTGCTTATTGACAACGGATCAGCTTTGAACGTTCTACCGTTAGCCACTCTTGAGAGACTACCCATCGATAGCTCCCACATGAGGACGTGCCACAACATAGTCAGAGCGTTTGATGGAACTGAAAGAAAAGTGATGGGTAGGATCGAGGTACCATTGCAAATAGGCCCAAATACTTACGAGGTTGACTTCCTGGTAATGGATATCAAGCCTTCCTATAATTGCTTATTAGGAAGACCTTGGATTCACGCAGCAGGGGCAGTACCGTCCTCACTTCACCAAAAGCTCAAGCTGGTAACCGACGGAAGGTTGGTTACAATCAATGCTGAAGAGGATATTGTCGCGTCTGTAATTAATGATGCTCCGTACATAGACAAGGATGAAGAGACAATAGAATGCTCTTTCCGTTCGTTGGAATTTGTCAATGCCACATTCATTGGAGAGGGAAGTAAAATTCCTGAACCTAAATTGTCGCAAACAACGAAGATGGGATTGCGTTTGACAATTGGAAAAGGAGCATTACCAGGAAAAGGGCTCGGAAAACACCTCCAAGGAGTGATCTACGCACCATCGTTATTTAGAAAATAGGATCGTTTCGGGCTAGGGTACAAACCGGATATGAAAGAAAAGAAGAAGGAGATAGAGCGGAAACGAGAGATAAGAAGAGCTCGACAAGCCGGGGAAGAAATCGGTTGGAGACCAATGACCTTCCCTCATATTTCAAAAACTTTCATTTCTGGCGGGTTAAGGCTTGAGGAAGCAAGAGTGGCGAGACGGGTAATGGAATTAAGCATAAATGCCGTTTCCGAAGAAGCTGAAGAAAGGAGTTCGCTTCAAATATGTCCGTATGCACCTGGGAGTAATTTGGACAACTGGACAGAAGAGGAGCTCCCCGTAGTTTTTAGGAACATTCCAAAGTAATACTCATTGAACCTTTGTCATTCTATGCCCAGGAATGATATAAATCTTTTGTAAAAGGGCTTTTGAGTTTTTATCCATTATTTTAAATGAAGATACATTTTGACAACTATCTCTTTATTCTTTTCCTTTCAAATCCCAAAATAAATTAATTACGCTCACACATATGAATAAATAAATCATTCTTGAATATATACACCCATAATCATGTCATACAACCATTCTTTAATTTATTTTGTTCATTAGCCCATTCTCATTCTTTACAGATCTTGGGATATCAGTAATATGAGTGAAACTGACTCCGAACCTCATTTCGAGCAAGATATGTGTCTTGAAGAGTCTCAGGATTTCGAAGATGATCAGGATTGTAACATATTTCCTGAATTGCAACGAATGATGGAACAGGAGGAAAAGCAAATCTTGCCCCACAAAGAGGTAGTGGAAACAGTAAGCATAGGGGATGAGAATGAAAAGAGAGAAATAAGAATCGAGACAAGTATCTCAACAAAGACACGAGGAGATCTTATTGAGCTGCTAAGAGAGTTCAAGGATGTTTTCGCTTGGTCCTACCAAGACATGCCGGGGCTAAGCACCGACATCGTAGTTCACAAGCTCCCAATAAAGGAAGAATGCAAACCCGTCCAACAAAAACTTCGCAGAATGCGACCTGATGTGTTACTTAAAATAAAAGAAGAGGTCCGAAAACAGTTCGACGCGGGTTTTCTCCGAGTAGTTGAATATTCGGAATGGGTCGCCAATATAGTTCCTGTCCCCAAGAAAGATGGTAAAGTACGTATGTGCGTAGACTACCGGGATTTGAATAGGGCCAGCCCAAAAGATAACTTTCCGCTGCCACACATCGACACTCTGGTAGATAATACTGCGGGGCATGCCTTTTTCTCCTTCATGGATGGTTTCTCCGGATATAACCAAATAAAGATGGACCCCGAAGACATGGTGAAAACCACCTTTGTCACAATGTGGGGAACATTTTGTTATAAAGTGATGCCGTTCGGACTCAAAAATGCCGGGGTAACATATCAAAGAGCCATGGTGACGTTATTTCATGACATGATGCACAAAGAAATTGAGGTTTACGTCGACGACATGATTGCAAAGTCCCGAACGGAGGAGGAACATGTGAATGTCTTAAGGAAACTGTTCATGAGGTTGAGGAAGTTCCAGTTAAAATTGAACCCTGCCAAGTGCATTTTTGGGGCTACGTTCGAAAAATTATCGGGTTTTGTAGTCATCCAAAAGGGGATCGAGATAGACCCAGACAAAGTTAAAGCCATACAAGAATTACCCCCGCCTCGTACGCAAAAGGAGGTTCGAGGTTTTCTTGGGAGACTGAATTATATCGCTCGGTTTATTTCGCAGTTAACAGAGAAGTGTGACCCAATATTTCGCCTTCTCAGAAAGCATAACCCAGGCGTTTGGGATGACCAGTGCCAAAGAACCTTCGATAAAGTTAAGCAGTATTTGTCTGATGCCCCGGTACTAGTACCACCAAATCCCAACAAACCATTGATTTTGTACTTAACGGTTTTCGAGAATTTTATGGGATGTGTCTTGGGCCAACACGACGAGACGGGAAGGAAAGAAAGGGCCATATACTATCTCAGTAAGAAATTTACTGACTGTGAAATAAGATACTCCCCAATAGAAAAACTATGCTGCGCACTGGTTTGGACTACCCGAAGGTTGCGGTAATACTTGCTATACCACACTACATGGTTGATCTCAAAGTTGGATCCTCTAAAATACATGATGGAGTCAACCGCGCTGAATGGGAGAATGGCTAGATGGCAGATCCTATTGTCAGAATTTGATATCGTCTATGTGAGCCAAAAAGCAATTAAGGGAAGTGCAATCGCGGACTTCCTTGCCAGTAGGGCTTTGGAAGACTACGAGCCGATAAATTTTGACTTTCCGAATGAGGATCTAATGTATGTCGCGAATACCGAAGAAATAATCGCTGAGCATTCATGGCGATTAAACTTCGATGGTGCTTCAAACGCTGTGGGTAATGGGATCGGTGCAGTTTTAGTGTCACCAGAAGGAGACCATTATCCCTTCACCAGCAAGCTTGACTTTGATTGCACAAATAATATGGCAGAATATGAGGCATGTATCATGGGGATCCAAGCAGCCATAGATCGAGAGATCAAAGCTTTAGAAATCTATAGAGATTCAGCATTGGTGATCTACCAGCTCAGAGGAGAATGGGAGACCAGAGACTCCAAATTAATTGAATATAGAAATATGATCCTCGAACTGATCAAAGAATTTGACGAAGTCACATTCAAGTACCTCCCACGCGAAGAAAACCAAATGGCTGATGCTTTGGCCACCTTAGCTTCGATGATAAAAGTGAATAGGCCAGAGGATATGAAGTCCATTCAAATGAGCATTTACGAGACTCCAGCCCATTGCTGCGATATCGAAGAGAAAGAAGAGCATCCTTGGTACCAGGATATTTTCTACTATGTGAAGGATCGAAAATACCCCGAGGGAGCTACCGATAATGACAAAAGGACATTGAGAAGGCTCGCAAATGAGTACGTCCTGGACGGAGAGGTCTTGTATAAGAGAAGGAAGGATCAAGTGTTATTAAGATGTGTGGACTCAATCGAGGCTAAAAAGATCTTAGAAGAAGTCCATGAAGGGATTTATGGAACACACGCGAATGGATTCAAGATGGCTAGGCAGATCATGAGATTTGGGTACTACTGGTCGACCATGGAGACTGATTGTATCGATTATGCCAAGAAATGCCACAAATGCCAGATTTATGGGGACAAGATACATGTGCCTCCTTCACCCCTGCACGTCATGACATCCCCATGGCCATTTTCTATGTGGGGCATGGATGTTATTGGACCAATTTCGCCAAAGGCCTCTAATGGACATAGATTCATTTTTGTGGTTATCGACTACTTCACCAAGTGGGTAGAAGCTGCCTCTTATGCTAATGTTACAAAGTCCGCAGTCAGCAAGTTCCTGAAAAAAGAAATAATATGTCGATATGGGATGCCTGAAAAGATCATATCAGACAATGCGTTAAACTTAAACAATAACACGATATCGAAGGTTTGTGAGCAGTTTAAGATCAGACACCATAATTCCTCCCCATATCGCCCAAAGATGAATGGAGCAGTAGAAGCAGCGAATAAGAACATCAAGAAGATTGTCGCAAAAATGACAGAAACCTATAAAGATTGGCATGAAAAACTACCTTTTGCCCTTCTTGCTTATAGGACTTCCATCAGAACATCTACTGGGGCAACACCGTTCTCACTTGTATATGGAATGGAGGCTGTTTTACCCATTGAGGTGGAGATTCCTTCTCTCCGAGTCTTATCAGAGCTGAATTTGGATGAAGCAGAATGGGTCCGAGCCAGATATGACCAGTTGAATTTGATTGAGGAAAAAAGATTAAAAGCTATCCGCCATGGTCAGATGTACCAAAAACGGATGATGCGCGCTTACAACAAGAAGGTTCGTCCTAGAGAATTCCATGAGGGAGACCTTGTCTTGAAGAAGATACTTCCAATACACAAAAACTCTCGAGGAAAATGGATGCCTAATTGGGAAGGCCGTACGTTGTAAAGAAAGCCTTCTCTGGAGGAGCTTTAATTTTGACTGAAATGGATGGCAAAGAGCTATACAACCCGGTGAATTCAGACTCGGTGAAGAAATATTTCACATAAAAAAAAAACGGAGAGGTCAGGATGAAAACCTGTGAAAGGGCATCCTGAAACCAAAGGGGTTTTGAGTTGAAAACTCGAAAAGAGCAACTCAAATACAAAACAAGGACAACCAATTGCTCCCTCAAAAGTGGCAAAATAGAAATATTTTACATCTTGAGGCATCAACGAAGTAATTTCGAGACCTCCATAAGCATGGCAAGCGAAAAAATGATCTTTGGATCAGAGAAACTTATAGCTGATATCTAGGTCTAATACTATCGGTCGTAATTTGTAAATATTTGATGTCATGGCCAATAAATCTCCAAATTTGATTCCATCCTTTTCCATATTGTCCAAGCATTCTCATATTAAAATGATGGATAAAAGGTCATAAAAGGAAACTAAGGTTCGCTGGTATTATTTTAGGAATTGCCTAAAAGATGCGAGATTTCTAAGCGACTACTAGTTGAAAGAGCTAAAACCTGGAAGAAGCGATTCAAAAGTCGAATTTGCCGAATTGAATTCAAAGAAACGTCAAGAGATGGCTTCCAAATATAAAAGACTAATCTTTGAAAAATGCAAACATTGAATCATACGCATTCATTTTTTAGGTTAAGAGCATTCTAACTCATTTCCGGGCATAACATCTTAAACATATCTGGCCCACATAGAGGACCATTTGAGCATTTTCTGCAGGTCACCAATGTCATCCCCTCGAAATTGATGTAGAGTGGATAGCACGTCTTCATCTCTGAAATTGAAGTAAGAGCAACGTCATTCCCTTGAAATTGAAGTAGAGTGGATAACACGTCTTCATCTCTGAAATTGAAGTAAGAGCAACGTCATTCCCTTGAAATTGAAGTAGAGTGGATAACACGTCTTCATCTCTGAAATTGAAGTAAGAGCAACGTCATTCCCTTGAAATTGAAGTAGAGTGGATAACACGTCTTCATCTCTGAAATTGAAGTAAGAGCAACGTCATCCCCTTGAAATTGAAGTAGAGTGGATAACACGTCTTCATCTCTGAAATTGAAGTAAGAAGCAACGTCATCCCCTCGAAATTGATGTAGAGTGGATAGCACGTCTTCATCTCTGAAATTGAAGTAAGAGCAACGTCATTCCCTTGAAATTGAAGTAGAGTGGATAACACGTCTTCATCTCTGAAATTGAAGTAAGAGCAACGTCATTCCCTTGAAATTGAAGTAGAGTGGATAACACGTCTTCATCTCTGAAATTGAAGTAAGAGCAACGTCATTCCCTTGAAATTGAAGTAGAGTGGATAACACGTCTTCATCTCTGAAATTGAAGTAAGAACAACGTCATCCCCTTGAAATTGAAGTAGAGTGGATAACACGTCTTCATCTCTGAAATTGAAGTAAGAAGCAACGTCATCCCCTCGAAATTGAAGTAGAGTGGATAACACATCTTTACCTCTGAAATTGAAGTAAGAGCAACGTCATCCTCTTGGAATTGAAGTGAAGTTGGATAGCAAGGTCTCTATCTCCCTGAAGAGCAAAACCACGCCAAACCCCACTCAGGAGGACGCAGCAAGCCAAGGGTGGATTCTATTTTTCCGCAGTCACGATGGATTGGAATAGAGCGGCGAGTCAAGTGTTGTCAACAAAGGAGCCGAGCGTCAGCGAAATTTGACAAAATTGGGCCTCCTTTTAATCTTTGCTCTGTTCCCGTTACACGACAACAAGCAAAGAGGGACAGCTGTTGGAGCCCAATTTTGACCGGGCTTGAACTTTTGAGTTAAATTGGTTTTTAAATTTATTTAAATTTAGATTTATTTTAAATTTAAATATTTAAATTTAATTTGAATTTAAATTTAAATAAAAATTAAAATATTAAATTTAATATTAAAAATTTAAAGCCCAATGTCCAAATACATGGCCCAATTGGCCCAAATCCCCTTAGCCCATTTACACCCATTTTTTGACCCACTTTTTCGGCCCAAGTTAGATGCCCAATTACAATGGCCCAAATAGGCCCAATGCCTAAGACTAAAATCAGACCTTGAATCTGACCCACATGCCTATGCTGCTGCCACCACCAGCTCCATCCACCACCGATCCGACCCGACCCGACCCACCTGGGATCCGCGTGTTTTTAACAAAAGGGCTAATTGCGTGATTGGTCCTTCCACATTTTTATTTGCTTCAATTTAGTCCTTTTTGCATCTTTTTAATTATTTACAAATTTGCCCTGTAATTTTGATCGGTTTATAATTTAGTCCTTTGACTGTTTGACTGCACCAGAGGTTGCCACGTGTCAATTTTTGGCTTATTTCTGCATTTAGTCCCTTCTATTTTTAATTTATTTTAATTTAGTCCTTAAATTAACTCTTAGTTAATTACAAAATTGGTCCAAAAATTTTTCAAAGTTTTCGAATTAGTCCCTTGAACTCTGGATACCTATGGGGCTGCCACGTGTCACTTGTTTTTGGTTTTATTGCTTTATAAGCCCCTAAATTGTCTAAAAATTATATTTCAACCCTAAAACTTTTCCAAAATTACATTTTAACCCTAAAACTTTCCCAAAATTACATTTTGACCCAAAAACTTTTCCAAAATTACATTTTAACCCCAAAACTTTTCCAAAATTACATTTTGACCCCAAAACTTTTCCAAAATTATATTTTGACCCCCGAAGCTTCTAAAATTCCGTTTTAACCTCGATTTTACCGAAAATTACCATTTTACCCCCAAAGCTTCTAAAATTCCATTTTTAACCCTAATTTCACCGAAAATTGCCATTTTACCCTCGAATCTTTTAAAATTCCATTTTTAACCCCGATTACACCAAAATTACCATGTTGCCCCCCGGGTATCCATAAGTCCCGTTTTTTCACCCCGATTTCATCATTCAATATTTGCATTTGTTTGCACCTACATTATATATGTTCGCACATTATTTATCTACTTATGTATTTTAAAAATACACCTTCATTTATAAATTACTTCAAAAATCGAGGCAATGTCCGGTTTGAGCGCAATTTCGAAAAATCACGCCCTAACGTGTCGGGTGCGATCTATTCGTATAATTCGTGCGAACCGAATATCCTTTTCAAGTTTTTTACGCTCGTTCACTTCGAGGCTCCGAGAATGTCGTGTCCTAACGTGCTGGTCGCGACTTCAAGTCTTCGTGAAAATCGAAGTAAACGAGTATTCCTTTTAATTCTTCAAATCATGTATTCGAGGATTGCATTTTAACCTTCATACGAAATTTTCAAGTTCTCAAAATATATATATGAAAGATTTTCACGACGAAAACGAGGTAATTTCGTGTGAAAACTTTGAAAATCGTGCCCTAACGTGCGGGGTATGATTCTCGTAATTCGTGCGAAAGAAATATCCCCCTTAAAAAGTTTTTAACACACCCCTATCCATATCCAAATTTTTAAGTAATGAGATGATGTTCCTTCGCGTGGAAATCTTGAAAATCGTGCCTTAATGTGATAGGTATAATTTTCGTACAAACCACGCGATCGAATGCTCTCTTCAAAAAGTTCCCTAAACGTCCTCTGATTTCGATACTCCGAGAATGTAGTGTCCTAATGTGTTGGACACGCTTCCTAGTTCTCATAAGAGGAACGAAATGCGGGGACGAGTTCTTCTTAAAAAAGGGTCTCCTTTAAAATTACACAGAGCCTTTCAAAACGAACATCGTATTTTTAAACTCGAGTTTTTATTGTTTTTATAAAATAAGACCCGAAAATGATCATGTGGTACCAATTCTGGGCGTACGAGGGTGCTAATCCTTCCTCGTGCGTAACTGACTCCCGAACCTATTCTTCTAGATTTCGTAGACCGACGTTTTAACGTTTTTAAACGTTTTGTGGTAATCCAATCACACCCAAATAAAAAATTGGTGGTGACTCCCTTTTTATTCCCATTTTCCAAAACGTAAAAATAATTTTTTGAAAACTTCGTTTTTAAAAGGTGGTTTCGACAGTGATCTATCAGGGAGGACAAGTGAAAGCTTCTCCATGCATAAATCTTTATTTTTACACTTGTTCCTGCAATATCGAAAAGAAAAATGTCATAATACAGTGTATCTCAACTCAACAATACGTCCTGATAATCTGGCATACCAAATACCTCTTTCTTTAAACACATCATACAAACAAGAAGTAAAGTCATTTTGTCCCTTTCTTAACCTTATTCACAATCATAGATTCATACACTATCATATATGTCACTAATGTTGATGTTCCTCTCTTCACCTTACATTTAGAGATGCATACACTGCATAAAACCAACTTATCGTATATTTCAGTAATGTCGATGTTCCTTTCTTAACCTCATACAAACAATGACTTAAGTTCTTCCATTCACAACCCTAACATCCTTGCCTTTGCACCATAGACCTAAAATCTCTCATCATTGTACAATATGTGCTTTTCAAATATATTTCTTAATGAATAGGCTAAAGTGGTAAACTCCCATTCACACAAGCCTTATTTTTATATGCATTTTTAGACTTGTTGATACACGATTCAAAATTACAATAATAATCTCCACCAAATAGTCAACTAAAACATAAACTAACAATAATAAGTGGTAAACTCCCATTCACACAAGTTCTTTTAGCTTTCTAGCAAAATTTTTTTTTTGAACTCTCGAATGCTTAAAAATTGTTTTTAACTCAAATAATCGAATACATAACAAAAACTCACTCATTAGAAGAGTCTTTGTGCAAAACCCTTTTAATATTCTCAAAACTGAATTTTAATTTTTAAATTTGAATTATAATCGATTGATGATTGTAATCATAATTGCTCTAAGAATTATTTTTTAAATTTTTATTTAATTTTAATTAAAAATATTTTCTAAAACGTAAATAAAAGAAATAAAATAATTGTGAAAGTCGCTAATAATTATTGGATCAGATTTGTACGCAGAAAATAGATACTGAAACAGAAGATGAGGTTGGACTTTGAATTTAAGGTCAACAATGGCAGGACTGCCTGCTCACACCACGCGGCAAAAGAACCTACCTCGCCTCTTCCTACGTTGTTGTCTATTTTTTATTTGGTTAAATTCTACTATTACTTCCTGTACTTTGTAAAATTTTTAGACTTACTCCCCATACTTCAATTTGATCGGTTTTAATCTCTATACTTTTTTTAAATTTAAAATTTTATCCTGACCCATAATAGTAGAAGCTAAATTTGTTTGTTTAAATGCAATTTATTAGTCATGTACTATATGTACAAGTATAGATTTAGTTTGTATTCTTTAATTGAATCATTCTAAGTAACGAATTTTGAAATTTCAGTATTGACACAAATGATAGTCGTTAATTCATTAACTTAATTTTTAGTGAGTAATATGTGAAAATGACAAGCTGACATGATATTATACATATGATAATAGGTTTGAAGCACCAAATTTTGAAAATAGTACAACTTAACTTGTTTTTAACATTTTTCTTGAAAAATAGTAAAAAGTTTTTTTTTTTCTTGCCTAAAACTAGTAATATAGCCCACTAATTCTGGCTTTTTCATTTAAAAAATATATTTAGCTAATAATAAAAATTAATTTTAAATTAAGTTGTACAAAAGATTATTATTTTTTGACCTTTAAAAAACACATTTTTTTATATCTCTTTATCCGTGCAAGTATGCTTAGTTTTCATACATTTAAAAATTAGCCCCTTATCTTTATTCCAAAGAATTTAATCTCTTTATTATAGATGAGACGACATTGTTGATAGAATATTGAATTTTACAGAAAAACAAAAATAAATAAAATATGAAATTATTTGAGAATTTGAATTTAATCAAATAAATAAATTAAAGTTAAAATTCTTTTAACTCAAGTTATTTGGATAGCTGAACAATTCAAATAAATTACTTAATTTAACTAAAATTTCATTTCGTTCCACTCAATCATTTGATAAAATAAAAAAATAAAACATATACGTTGTTATTATTTCCTTTTTCTTTTCCCTAAGTCAAACCAATGTTGGTTCTTGGCATTGGTGCTTGGGAGACTTAATGAGAACACAAAAAAAGAATAAGGAAATAATGAATCTAACACATTAGTCTTATTTAGTGGATTATGTTTGTCCTTTGTGTTCTTCCTCCTTTTGAACTTGTAATTAGAGCTTTAATGGTGAAATTCTGATTCTTCCTTCCCTTTTGTGTTGCCATCTTGTCTCTCTTTGGAAAGCTAGCTAGAAGATTATCAAAAGAGGAAATGGTTAGATACAGTAACATTTAGTTCTAGATTTGATAATTTTTTTGGACCCACGTTTATTCTAAAACTTGATAAAAAAAAATTTTAATATTGATCCATATGATGATGTGTCACTTTCATATTCTATCATGTCATTATCTAAATCTTTTTATAAAAAAAATATAAATCTTTAGAAAGTGATGTGGCATAATATCAAGTACCACATCATCACGTGGACCAAAACTAAAAAAAAATTGTTGAATTTTGCGAAAAAAAAGTTAATCAAATTTAGAGACTAAATACCGATTTATCCTTAAAAGAACAGAAGTGAATGTATTCTAATATATTATTATTGCAACAAAGACAAGACAAGAGGGCTTCATAGTTAATACCATATGTTTGTAGGGCAGCTCTTTGCATTAAAATGAATGGAACGGGTTTAGAAATTCTTGCCGTAAGCCCTCCATTTCCCACAATAAATTACCATTGTCCTGAAAAATTAAAAAAAAAAAAAAGTGTTGTCAAATTAACATGTATGTTTTTCCATTTTCTTTATCTGTTGCAAAAGGGATTGCAGATTTTCGTATTAAGTTGGATTATTTAAGGTTAAATTATTGTTTTGATCTATTTATTATGTTTAAATTTAAAATTTAGTCTCAATACTTTAATTTGAATTCCTTTATTTTTATAACGTGATTAGGTAATTTAAATAGTTATCACAATAACTATCCCTATTAAAACATTAACTTGAATTTCTTTATTTGAAACACTCCTTCAAAACGCATCATATTGACGTTTTAAATCAGAATCGTTAATGGTGTTAACTATTTTGAATAATATTATAAAAATAAAGGATCAAATTATGTGAAAATAAAGTGTACCTGAAATTGAGAGAAGACCGTGGGGGTTTTCCCTTGGTGAAGTAAAAGTGAAGCAGAAGTATCCAAGAGTGGAATGTTATTAGTCGGAGTAAATGTGGCGGAGGCAGCCGTAGTGGTTATAGGCTGAGTAGGGTTACATTGTGGTGGTGGCAACGGTGGCGAGGATATATTGTTTACCATCTGAAACATAATTAAATATTTTAGAGACAAATAATTAAACATATTATCAAACTATTTTTCAATTTAATTTCTTACCTCTGGTTTGACCATAATTGCTTCAAGGTCAACTCCTAGATCATAAAACATAGGATTCAAAGAAGCAAGCTTCACTGATAGAAACTAAAATAAACCCAAGGCAAAAGAAAAAAAAATTTATTGCTTATTGGATTACAATTTTTTTTTTTAAAAATGTAGAGTTTAATAATTTTACCTCAACTTGACTTTCAAGCGACTGAACATAATTGATAATTTCATCCAAAATAAGAGCCTTTCCAGTTATCTATTTTCATGGAAAATAAAAATTGAAAGCTGTCAGGCAGAAATCAATGTTGAATGAAAGAATAACAGAAGGACCTGATTGAAGTAATACTTTTGTTTTGGGATCCAATTTTAATATTTTAAAGCTTAGAGACTCATGGTTTATGCTGCAATTAACCCCTTTTTTTTCCTTTGAAAAACAAGCAACAAATGAAAGTTATGAACACCTTGTCACATCCTGGAACCAGTCGCTTCAATTTTTCCATCCTTTCACTGATTTTCTTTCTTCTTACCTGCAAAATTCAGCCACAATCACGATAAACACAACATGATGAATAATGTAATACATAAAAGAGAAAGAAAAAGAGAACAAATACCCTTTCAGCTAGGCTATGGCTATCAGTTGCTTGACCTCTCCTAGCTCTAACATGAATGTAACCATTAGGAGGCTCTTCACCATCTTTCTTTCTATCTTTTTTACTACCTTTATACACTTTCTTTTCATCATTTCCCTTCTTTTGCTTCTTGGGTTTCCCTTCTCTTTCATCCTAATGGTCAAAATAATAATAATAATAATAGTGAAAAATTAAACCCAAATTCATGGATTTTTTTTTTAAATAAAAAGATTACCTTAACCCCATTTTCAGCCCTTCTTTTCTTGCTTGTAAGAGCGACAATATCATCAACCGCAGTGAATTCACCAGTGCTGCTCTGTTCTTTAAAAACTGAACCAGAAGGTTCATTATTATCACTATTAACCCAATTGAAATTGAGGTTCTCAATTTCTTCTACAAACCCAGAAATTTTATGTGGGGAGAAAATGGAATCAATGAGGAAAGGGTTAGATTTGGTTGAAAAGGATGCCATTGGAACAAAATCAAAATATGGGTGGGATCTTCTTTAGGGTTTTGTTTTGTGTGTGTGAAAGAAAGTGATGGGAATGAGAGTGAAGGAGATGAAGATGACAATTGACAAGCAAAGATGCTAAGTGCACAATGCTTTATATCGACAATCAAAGGGAGAGAAATGGGGTCACTAAATTCCATGCAAAATATGCGGTATATTTCGGCTAAATTTTATAAAAAAACGGAATTTTTTTTAAAAAATTATGGGTTTAGGTCGTTTTTTAAAATATTTAGAGAAATAAGCTGGAGGGAGTGAAAACACGTTTAGCATGACACATTTTCTGCTTATGTGGTAGAAAAGTGCGTCTTGCAAGATGTGTTTTTTCAACGGTAAAATTTCAACGGTTACAAAACACCGACGGCTATAAAACGGCTAGTATATTTGTTGTATAAACCTTACCCATTTTCTTCATTTTGCATTCAAATTCATTTCTCTCAAGTTTTTAGATCTCGATTTTTCATTAAATTTCTTTTCATTTTGATTATCTATTTGGTATTTTATTTGTTCGAATTGATTTTTATAATGACAAATACCCTTATTCGTTTCAATAACAATCACATTTCCGACGTCCAATTGTAAATGCTATTTTTATTTTTTATATTTTTCATTATTAAGTTGTTAACATTATTAAATTTATGTTTTTTTATATTCAAGCCGAAGATCAAATTTTGAAAACGTATGTACACAATCTATCATCGAGAGCACCAAGTGTAATTGAATGATACTTGAAAGAGGTGAAACTCTTGTACATGTCTCGTATGCTATGGGGGTATAGATTGGATCTCACACTTTTCACTTTCTCTCTTCAAAATCTGCCTATTTCTTTAAATATTCTAGAAAGCTATCCAAAACTCTAATTTAGAAAAAATGATTTTTTTTTTCAAATTTAGTTGTATATTTTTCTTATATCTATTTTGACAATATAAAAGAATTATAATAGGAATTGTGACAGGTATACCAAATATAAAAAAAAAAGCCTACTCACTAAAAATAATAATAATATAGAAGAAATATATAAATAATTGATTTCAAAATTAAATAAATAAAAAATAGATGAAAATATTATTTATTATGATTAATAACGGGTCTTAATTTTTATTTTAATATTATAAAACATATAAGCCTGTCACTTGCAGCACTATAAACTCCTCCATAAAATTAATTTTTATTTTGCATGAAAACATTATTTTAGATTATATATATACATTATTATTAAAGTTTTTGATTGAGTGGGTATTACGAGTCAATCGAAAATCATTTCAAATAGAGAAATTACGAAAATATTCTCCTGTAAATAAAATAAGTTACATTATTTAAGAGTAACTTAGGTTTTTTTTTAACAAAAATAAAAATATACATATTGTGATATTTGAACTCATGCTAACCGAATTGATAAAACTTTAAATTTACTACTTAACCAAAGCTTCATTTTGATGTATTTTATACATTTTTATTTTAATATGCATAATTTATTGTCTCCATTAGTTGTATATATTAATAATATCGTTAATTAAGTTACTACTTACAAATGAAGGGGAGACCTCTATTTATAGTTGAGCTCTCAAGATCTAACGGTGCAATTTGCTTTACATCGACGGTCGAGATTAAACTCTATCTACAATTAAGATTATCAAGGAATTTACACAATCCTCTAAGATTACCAGTGTTCTAATATTAGTTTCCATATTTACCATGACAATCTTAATCTTCCTTAAATGCTTCATTGGATCATCAAAACTTCAAGTAAATGAATTTCTCCATATTTTTATACTCTCTTTGGCTTAATATACAATTTATTCCTTAAAGTATATCATTTTCCTTTTTGATTTTTAATTTTTTTTGTCCCAAATCAGGAATTAACATTATCAGTGTTTCTAGTTCAATCTTTTTTCTATTAAAAAATTGGTGGGCGGAACATTATGGATAATGTTGTTATTGCTCAAGAGGTTATTCACTCGATGAGGGTTAAAAAAGGTAGAAATGGGTGGATGGCTGTCAAAGTTGATATGGAGAAGGCTTATGACAGGCTTCGGTGGGAATTTATTGCAGATACTCTTGAGGATGCAAAGTTTCCCCTTAATTTAATCCGCATTATCATGAAGTGTGTGTCCACTCCGTCAATGCAAGTCTTGTGGAATGGTGGCTTTACTGATGATTTTAAACCTTCCAGAGGAATTCGACAAGGTGACCCTATGTCCCCGTACCTTTTTGTCTTAACATTAGAAAGGTTAGGGCATGCTATACAAAAGGCAGTTGATAGTAAGCTTTGGTCTCTGATTGCTCTTAGTCATGGTGGACCTCCTATTTCTCATTTATTTTTTGTAGACGATTTGATTCTATTTGGTAAAGTGGACATGGAGACAGCGCTGACTATGTGAAAGACGTTGGAGATTTTTACTCTTTTTCAGGACATCGTGTTAGCTTAAATAAATCCATGGTGTGTTTCTCGAATAATCTTAAGGAAGGGGCTAAGAGGTAAATTGGTGGAATTATCGGAGTTAAATAGACTGATAATTTGGGTGATTACTTTGGAGTACCTCTCTTTCACTCTCGTACGAAGAATTGTAACTTTCAGTTTATTGTGGATAAAGTACAAAGAAAGCTCAACGGGTATGACGCTAAGCTTCTCTCTTTAGCGGGTAGAACGATGTTAGCCAAATCTGTACTGTTAACTATTCCGAGTTACTTTATGCAAGCTGCGTTGATCTCTGTTGGCATTTGTGAGAAAATTGAACAGATTGTGCGACGTTTTGTTTGGAGACGTTCAGTTGATGTTCGCAAAACGGCATTGGTTAATTGGGATATTTGTTGCCAACCTCTGTTAAATGGTGGTCTTGGTATTCGGTGTTTGATACCTCAAAACAAGTCATTTTTAATGAAATTGGTGTTTTAGCTTGTGACAACTGTGGATAGACTTTAGGTACGAGTGTTTCGTTCCAAATATAAAGTGTCGACGCTTTGTCCAACTTCTATTGATAGGACTGTCTCTTCTTATATTTGGAGATCTTTAACCAAAGCGTGGCCCTCTTTTCGTGAAAGGATTACATGGAGCATTGGGAATGGTACCACTGTGAGTTTTGCTATGGATGATTGGATTCCCTCTATGGGGCCTTTAAACAATTATATTGTTGATGGACGAGCTATTCCTGGGCATGTTACTGTTTCGAATTTTGTTGACAATAATGGCTCATGTGATTGGTCGTTGTTGAAGGATTATTTTTCTAAAGAGATTCTCTCTTATATTGTAGTGTGCCTCGTTCTTAATGAGGCCTTGGGTAATGACTACTGCCTATGGAAGTTGAATTATAATGGTCATTTCTCTGTAAAGTCAACCTATTCTAGTTTGACTATAGGGCTTTCTATGACTTCGCTGGAGCATTGGGATGCGATATGGAGAAGTTGGTTATCGTCTCGTATCAAACATTTTCTTTAGCTTGTTTGACAAAATCGTGTACTTTCTAATAAGAACTACAAATGATTAAAAAGAACTTCACTTTATTAATGAAGAAATATACTTGAATACAAAGCTCTGTAGTAGATCAGCTATATATACACAAAGGTGAAGCTTATTGACTATACTAACTGTTAACAGTAACTAACAGTAACTACTAACAACATTAACTACTTAGTCTTTATAATCCATAGCATTCCTCTTGCTTGGCTGACTTCTGCCTTCTGAAACTTCATCATAGCTGTTAAGAACCTTTAGCTGACTTTTGAATTTTGAAAACAAACCAATTGACAAGGGCTTAGTGAGGATATCAGCTAGTTGGTCTTAACTAGGGACATGGCCAACCTGAAGTGTCCCTGCTGCTACTTTTTCCCTAACAAAGAACAAGTCCAACTCCACATGCTTAAACTTTGAATGCTGCACTGGATTACCTGCTATTGCTATCGCCCCTGAGGTATCACACCAGATAGAGGCCTTTCCACTGATCTCCACATGTAACTCTGTCATGAGCGATTATAACCAAACCATTTTAGAGGTAGCATGAGCCAGACTCCGATACTCAGTTTCTACTGTAGACCTGGAAACCACCTGCTGCTTACGAGAACCTCAAGACACCGGATTACCACCAAGAAATACACAAAAACCTGTAGTTAACCTTCTGTCATCAACACCAATACCCCAATTTGCATCTGAGTATCCTACTAATGAGAGCTTCGAGGTAGCTTTGAACACTAAGCCATGATCCAAAGTACTCTGTAGATACCTTAAAATCCTTTTGACTGCTTTAAAATGTTGATCAAGAGGTCTATGCATAAACTGACAGACTTTATTGACTGCATAGGCAATATCCGGCCTTGTGATAACAATGTACTATAAGGCTCCAACAATACTTCTGTAGATTGACTCATCCTCAAGAGTTGATCCCACTTGAGCTGACAAGTTACAAGAGGAAACTATAGGTGTAGGAGACCCATTGAATTTATCCATTTGACTATTTTTCAACAAATCAAGTATGTATTTCCTTTGATTGAGAACCAAACCAGTAGAAGTATAAGCTACTTCAATCCCTAGGAAATAATTCAACTTCCCTAAGTCCTTGAGTGAAAACTTAGAATCCAAGGCCTTCACAAACTCATTTACCGCATCTGAGTTATTACTAGTCACTATAATATCGTCAACATAAATCAAAACATAAAGTAATGTAGAGCCAACCTGCTGTACAAATAGTGAAGTATCAGACTTGGTCATAACAAAGTTGACAGACAGCAAATATTTTTTCAGCTTGTGAAACCAAGCTCTAGGAGCTTGCTTAAGTCCATAGAGTGTCTTTTTTAACCTGCACACTGTTGATCACCTTGTCTTTTCTCAAAGACAGGAGGTTGCACCATGTAAATTTCTTCAGTCAACTCTCCATTTAAAAAGGTGTTATTGATATCCACCTGTCTAAGCTACTAACCAAAAGTAACAGTAAGTGCAAGAACAACTCTGATGGTTGTTGGTTTGACTACAAGGCTGAAAGTCTCTTGGAAGTCAATCCCAACTTCTTGCAAATATCCTTTAACTACTAACCTACCTTTGTACCTTACAACTGACCCATCAACATGCCTCTTTATCTTAAAAACCCATTTACACCCTACTGCCTTCTTGTTTACAGGATTAAAAATTGTAAGCATCACAAGATTAGAGGGAGTACCATCACTTCTTGAATTTTCATTCTGAGAACACATAGGCTTAGAAATCTTTACTAAAGGCACACAAGTCTTTATATGAAGTTGATCAGCATCCAAAGAAGACCTTGACTGTATGAGCTTTGCAAAAGGAAAATTCTTTTTATCAAAGACAGCATACCTTGATACAAAAATTTTGCCATTACATTTAAACCCTTTTTGATGAGAATTAAATCCAAGAAAAGTACAGTGCTTAAATCTGAATTCCAATTTGTGTTGATTAAATAACCTCGGGTAAGGAAAACAGGAAGAACCAAACACCTTTAGTTGAGAATAATCAGGCTTTGCTCTGAATAACTTTTCATAGGGACTCTGACCTTGTAACACCACAGTAGGAAGTCTGTTGATTAGGTGAACAGCATGTACAAAGGCATAAAACCACAATCTAAGTGGCAGAGAAGCTTGAGCCAAGAGAGACAAACTAGTCTCAACTATATTATGCTTCCTCTCAACTGCACCATTTTGTTCCGAGGTGTGAGGACAAGTGACCCTATGGTGAATACCATGCTAAGACAATACTTTGGTGAATGACCTGAACTCTCCTCCTCCATCACTCTGAAAACCTTTTATATGACCCCCAAACTGAACTTCAATATACTTTTGAAACAATAAAAAACACCTCAAAGCTTCACTTTTATTCTTGAGAAGATACAACCAAGTATATCTGCTATGCATATCAACAAATGAAATGCAATATTGATATCCTTCAGAAGCAGTCCTAGCAGGTCCCCACAAATCACATACTATTAGTTCAAAAGGAGAATTATACACTGATTGAGAAATAGGAAAAGGTAATTTATGAGCCTTTTCCAATTAACATGTTGTACAAACAAATGACAAATCAGTTTTATTGAAAACAACATTACACTCATTTAGAACTATATACACAAAGCTGAAGCTTACTAACTATACTAACTGTTAACAGTAACTAATAGTAACTACTGACAACATTAACTACTTAATCTTTATAATCCATAACATTTTCTAATGTTGAAAGGGCTCGAAGAGGGATGACGGATGATATAAGTTATGGGCTTTGTGGTGGAACACAAGAGATAATTTTACATATTGTTAGGAACTGTACAATTTCCTTGGCGGTTTGGCTCAAATACTTATCTCCTGACCAGGTTCGTTATTTTTTCCAACTAAGTTTGGAGGATTGGTTAATATCTAATCTGAATGGCAGTTTTCAATCAGCTGCTGGTTTCGGTGTATCTCCAACTCTATTTGTTGTACGCTGTTGGTTTCTTTGGAAGAACAGAAACATGTCTGTCTTCCAACAGCATAGTGGGGACGTAGGGGATATCACTCGAGCAGCTAATTCGATGATAGCAAGCATTGTTCAATCCTATTGCTTACCAGATGTGGTGCATGTAGCTACTAAAGACAAGGTGACCTGCCATCCTCCGATGTTAGATTGGGTGAAAATAAATACTGATGGGGCAGCTAGTAAAGGCGAGGAGTGGTCAGCTGCTAGTGGTGTTTTCAGGGATGCACAAAGGTGTTGACTGACTGGTTTTCAATGCTTTGTGGGCAGGGGTTCGGCACTTAATGCTGAGCTTTGGGCGATCTTGCACGGCCTTCAAGTAGCTAGTGTCTGTGGTGATCGAAAGTTGATTGTCGAGAGTGACTGTGAGGTCGCTATCAATATGATCAATGATTGTTTGGGTGGTGCTACTTCGACTACGTTGGTTCGTCACATAAAGGAAGCTGTTAATTTGTTCGAGGAAGTTCGATTTCAAACCATTAGACGTGAGGGGAACTCAGTTGCGGATTTGGTTGCCAAAACATGTGACACTTCGACTATGGATATTTGCATTATAGACGTTCCAAATGGTCAACTTAGGGAGTTGTTGTCTACAGACATTTCTTGTATTGAATCTTGATTGGTTTTGATTTCTAGGCGTTAACGCCTCTTTATTCACAAAAAAAAAAATTGGTTGAGTCATCTTGCCAATTATTTTCCACCATGTGCCATATGATGAAATCACAATGCCACCAACATCTGAATTCTTTTTAAAAATTTCGAAATATTACAAGTACACTTACCCCTCAAGTTCAGTCCATATGTTGATAAAAATATTAATGATATTTTTTTATAAAAATATTAAAATAGTATATGTGTATGTTTTTATTATTTGTTTGTTTATTATTCATTAATATTATTCGTGAACATGTTCAATTATATGTTCATGAACATGTTCATTTAATGTTTGTGAACATATTCAATTAAGTTAAATGAACATATTCGTGAACATTAAATAAATGAACATGAACACACATAATTTTAAATAAACGAACATGAACAGAACATTTGAAATTCTTAACGAATACGAACCGAACATGAACAACTTTAAAAATAAACAAACGGACACGAACAAAAATTTATTCGTTCAAGTTCAGTTTATTTACAACCCTACCTAAATAAAAGGCAAATAAGGAGGCTCTAATTGTACTTAAACTGCATTACAACTTTTGCAATTAAGTCCATTACTCATCCATCAGTCAACTTACAAGCAACAAAAGGATTATTTCCAATTAATGCTTATTAATTTTATTTTTGAAGTTTTGATTGATTAGATTGGCAAACTTATGAGACACTGATCCAATTCACTTCAACATGTTTACCCAAATATATATAAAATAAAGAATATTTAGGCTGATGCAATTGGGTGAAACATGTTTGTCATGTGAATATAAGTTTTTGATATATTGTGAATCTTTCATCTCTTTTCAAAATATATTTATCAATGGAAGCAAGTGGTAAGAAAAAAACCAATGTTACTCATATCTTCTTTAAAAATTATTTTATACCCCAATAGAAGACATGGGCAAAATTACCTTTTGAGGTCAGAGATATACTATAAATTTTTAAAGAGATTAAAATGTAATTTTATTATTACATTATTTTGTAATTTCATCACTTTTAAAGAGACTCAAATACCAAGATATGAATATAATAATATAATCCTCGAAAACCCTTTAAAATTCCATAAACATGAAATGAATTTATAATTTTTTTTATAGCAGAAAAGGGATAGGAGTTGTCCAAATATAGAATTTAAGATTGATGTCAGTTGAAAATTTTAAACATAATTCTTTTGACTTAACCTCCTTAAAATGAAAATTTATGTTTTAAACCCTTTAAAATTTAAAAAACTATAAATTAATATATGATAAAAATTACAATTTAACCTTCGAAAATGATTTTAAAAACCATCAAAGTATATAAACTTATGTGTAAGTGAAATTACATATTAATAAAGATAAAACTTAATCCTATCTTTAAAAGAATTTTCTAACTTCACATATAGTACAATCTATCATATAAATTTATACTTAAATTAAAAATATTTGAACCAATGTTCACCGTTTCAGGTCTAGTCTGGATTCGAGTCACGCTAATCGCGTTACTGTTAAAACTTTACATTTCTCTTATAATACAACAAAGAAAAATATTAAAAATATTTATGGGAAACAGAAAAGCTATAGAACATTTATCGTTATATAGAAGTAGCATAAATTTCAACAAGAATAATCAAGAATTTAAAGAAATTGGTGGCCCGTGATTAGGGCATGCATTTAATCAGAGAATGGACGGTGAGTCGAGAATAAAAGATTTTAAATATTTTATTTCCGAAAATGAAAGAAATCAAATCACCCACGCAATGTTCATACTTGGTTACCCTTAAATCAGCAATTCCTTTTAAATTCTTTAAAAGTGACAAATACAAACATAGAAATTGAACAGTTCTCTGAATCAAAGCCTCCTTTCTTTTAAAGAACAACCCTGACACCATCAATTTCAATCTCCATCTATACATCTATAGAAATTGAACAGTTCTCTGAACCAAAGCCTCCTTTCTTTTAAAGAACAACCCTGACACCACCAATTTCAATCTCCATCTATACATATATAGAAATTTCAACAGTTCTATGAATCTAAACCCTTTTTTAACCATCCTACTGCTGTTTCATCTCGTAGTAATTATATTGTTTGGGGTTGGGTCATGAATGAAGTTAGAAATTTGCATTTTTTAGTGGGTGAAAATGAATCATAAATTTTTTGAAAATTAAAATGTAATTTTACCATTATATTAACTTGTATCCTTTATCTATATCTTAAGATTCGATCCTTATTCATAGAAATAGAGTACATTTTATGATCAACCATAAACTTCTTCTACAAGAACGAAGCTAATTTCGAGAAGGGAGATAAGTTTATAAAATTTAGAGGCCAAAGCTAAAAATTTTATAATAAAAATATTTGAATTAGATCATTATTTTTTCAAAAGGGTTAAAATTATAATTATTTTTATTTAACCAAAGGTTAAAAAACTTAAATTGAATCTTTTAATTTTGAAGAGGGGCTAAAGAGCTTTTTACTCATTTAGCCAAGAGAGAGCCAAGGCCCTTGCTTGCTCTTTTGGCTATGTCCTTACTTTTCGGAGGAGTGAGGATTTGTCACTTGATGTATACGAAATTAACTGGAAAATTGATTAAGGCAAGTGCACATATCAATTAATAGTATAGCTACAGTGAGTAAAGATATCGTTTTCACGAAGACTAAAAGTACTAGTAATTACTATTTTTCTATTATTTAACCTAATAATTCGAGTGATTTTTGTCATATATACATATTAGAATGCCTAAAAAACCTAAAAATCGTGATTTTTCATTGTTTGGTGCATAATTCCGTAAAATCGACACGGTCAACCACACGGTTATGTGGGGTCACACGGTCGTGTGATCTGACCGTGTAGAATGGTTTAGCCCGTGTGGCTCCTTAGCTTACTCCGACGCTTCGGTTTTTGTTCAATTTTCGCTTCTTTTGCTCCTAAGTGCTCTATTAAGTATTAAAACATGAATTTAAAGAACTAGGATTATAAATTCACAATTAACATCGAATAATCACCAAAAAAACGCATTAAGAATGATGTTAAAACATGTTACTTTTAGCACTTATCAAATATCCCAACACTTAAGCGCTTGCTTGTCCTCAAGCCAAATTCTCAACCTACATTCAAGTTAAGTTCCTTTAATTTATTGTTTTCACCCACAATGTCTTAAGATAATCTACAAATAATCATGCATTGTAAATTTAAACAAAAATGACACTAAAGAACACAAGCAACCCAAACAAAAAAATATCAAGGCATAAAACCTAGGCGTCTCCCCTATCTTAATAATTACCTAAAATTCAAACTCAACAAGAATAAACGCCCTCACTAAGGTTCACTCAAGGCACTCAAACTGTTTAAGGTTTAGTTAATGGGCACTCAACAGTCAAACATGAAATGTTATTACCATAGACTTGTTTATAAATAAAATCTCCACCACTATAAAACGAGATGACACACCAATCAAGAGGTCTTTACAATGTTGTAACGGGCCTTAGGTTATTGGTACGGAAAAGGTCATAAGAGTCGGTTACAATCGAGAGTCGAGTCGATGAATTTCACTATTGTGAATGATGCTACATACTACAGAAGTAGTATACCCAACGCATATATAATCCATCATCTACTTAGGTACTGTCTGATGTACTGTTAGTCTAGTCAGTCACATGTACTATTAGTTCAGTTAGTCATATCTATGTCTCTATCTTTTGGGAGTCATCCGCCTCGATGCTCAAGTTTGAACATCTCTGCAATTAAACTTGATAGATGATATGTTAGCTTTTCAATCAGTTTACTCATTTTTGATTAGACTAAAGATATATTTAGGTTCATCTACTAATACAAGTTGTTTTTTATGTTACAATCCGACCACGTACTACCGCTTAGCATTAGTTAAACTTTAGACAACCAATGAGCCAATATTTGCTTCTATTTTGCTTTGCATGAAAAAACATTAAAGACAATATACAAATGGTATTAATATAATTAATGAAAATTATTATTAAACCAATTTATTCAAAAAAAATACAAGTATACAAAATGAATATACTACACTTAAGGCACTTGATCCAACAAGGCGAGCAGGCAAGGCCTTGACCCTCCCTAAAATGAAAGTTTATAAAAAATTAAGTAAATAAATGCTAAAATTATAGTTTGCCTTTAAAGAATGATAAAAAAATTTATTTAATCATTCTAAACAATATACAGATATATATCAATACAATGATGAATTTTTTTTGTGTGTGTATTCTTCATATCTATTTTATAATCCATATTCAGAATTCAGGACTGTCCCTCTTAATAAAGTCATTTTTCAATAATAATGAAATTACATTTTAACTCTTATAAAAATATATAATTCAATCTCGATTGTGAGTTGTGCCAGAAGATCTCAATTACTTGGGAATGAGTAGGTCAAAATTCACAGCACCTTAATATGAAATGCAGCAATCCTGTGTTCTGTGGATTTCCATTCCATTGTCTATCCAAAGAAAGATGCTGTCAAAATTGAAGGTTGCTGAGAAAGCCACTTTGTTGTCAGCAATTAGTGCACTAAAGCTTGCCTTTTTTTTTTTTTTTTTTGAAAGTTGAGTCAACATGCATGCAAAGAAATAGAACTGGAGGAGTATGTTTGCTAGTTCATGACAGCAAAATTGTTGATTTTGGTGCTACTCAGATCATTTTTCATCAAATTTCGTGATAAAAAAAACATAATAATTTATTTTGGCTTCCAACGTAAAAAAAATTATTTTAATTCTTTATTTAATATATTTTTATTAATTTTTAAATTTATCATATTTATCGAATCATACTAAAATAGATGAAAACATTAAAGTCTGTTAATTATTTAAAATATAATTAGAATAAAAATTAAATAAATTTTTTCTTTGAAATAGTAAAATTAAATGTTCAAAATTTATTATTTTACGAGTTTAAGTTTTACTATAATTGAGTTTTTATAGGTTTTATTTAAAATTTTAAAAAAACCCTCATAATAATATATAATTTACTTTGTAATGTATTTTAATAAATTTTAATTTAATTAGTATTGGACTGACTCGAGACACAACTCAATTAAGAGGGAGGTATTTTCTAAATTACTTATTTTTTTTTTGAATATACTGGTGTGATTACATGGCAATATTTGTTCATACTTTTTTAACCCTTTGACAACACACACACACCTTGCACACACAGGCGCTCAAATCCGGGACCCCTAAGATGAACAACATTCTCTTTTCTACTGGAACCACTTGTTGGGTTCAAAATTACTTATTAAGATAAGGTTTTCTTTAATGTTTGTGAATTTAATTTTAATTAGTTTTCTACCGTATAGATTATATTTATATTATAAATTAGTATAGCTTCCACCCAGTTAATTATTTATTTTTTTATTAAATTATAATGTAAAAATTTAAAGATTACAGTTTTTTCTAAGTTTTCGTATTTTGAGTATATTTCGAATTTAATTTTTATATTTTTATTTTTAGAAATTTAGTTTTTTTATTTTTTTTAATTTAAAAATTTAGGTCAATTTGTTAACACGGTTAGAAGTCTTTTGTTTTGGTTTCACATTTTAAAAAAAAAATAAACTTGATATCCGTGTAACCAAAAAATAACATTGTACCGAACTTGCATTTAACAAAGAATTTGAACGGTGCTAATAATATTTAAAAATTACATCATTATTTTAATTAGAATAAAATATTTAAATTAGTTAATAGCATTATAAAAATTGAGATATCAAATTATATTAAAATTAAAATATATAAGTTAAGTCTTAAAATTAAGCGAAACATAGGTTATAATTTAAAAATAGAAAAACTGAAATTTAAATTTACCCATAATATTTTCATGTCAAAAAATAAAAAAAAAAATGGATAGGTGTCCATAATGGAAACCTTAGGACCTTCTTTTGATAGATAGTTATATAGATTAGCTGTAAACCTTTGAAAAGAAACAAAAGAAATAAAGTAAAGGACAAATATTACAATACGAGAAACATGTTTTAATCTTAATTTCTGTCTTTGTTTGAAATTAAAATTTTGCCTTTTATTTCATGTTTTTATTGTTAGCTTGTTGACGTGCGTTGATTTCTATATTTTAATTCACACAAATATTTGTTCTTTCGTTATCTTTTCCCTAAAGTCAACAAATTAAAAGAAAAAAAATTATCATAAGCTGTAAGGAAAGTAGACTGTGAAGGAATAAATTTCTACATCGACAAGGTCTCGATGGCACATGCAATGCAAGTCTACGTAATACGTGTGGAACACGAGGAGGTTTGTTGTTATCATTACTTAACCTAACATATTTTTTCAATGGGTGTAATGATAAGATAGAATGCATTTTCAAGAGAAAAATTTATGTTCAAATTTTAAAAATAGTATTGTTGGAAAAGACCGTCATGAACTCTGAACATAAACTGTAAAACGGACATACATAATATCATATATAATCATTAAGTTAAGTGCGAAGTAAGGATAGTGGAGCTAAGATAAAAAGTTTTGATGGTGAAAGCTAAAAACATTTGTATTAAATTAGGTTTAATAATTTCAAATTTTTTTTATTCTTAATTCATGCATTGTTCGCATCTCATGTTAACAATTGATATCTTTGTTTAATTATCAATTGATATCTTTTGTTAGAGATGAATTTAGGTGATCTTTTATACAAGTAGGACTTATTTGTATGATCCTTAGAATTTTGCATAAAATGTCCTTTATAAATGAATTCCTCTTTGACATATCATTGTTTCTTAAAGTTGATTGTTTACTTGTGAGAATACAGTTGACATGATTTTTACATGAATATGACTCATAATTGTGTTATTGAATCAATCATTACTTTCCCCAAATTTTAATTTTCAAAATATCTTTAAAGTTGGTATCATGCTTTAAATGCTTTTTGATATACCAAAAAAGGGGAAAAAAAGATGAAATTTGCAGATGCACTTTGTTTTGAATGTATAACAACATATGCTTATGCAAATGAACTAAATTAATGTTCATGCATATATGCTTCACTGATACATTGTTTAAATGCATGACATTAGCAGGCCTCTTTATGCATACCTAATCGTGTTTTGTCTTGAGTGCATGCATAAAGTTTTTTTAAACTCTTCCTTTTTATTAAATTTCTCTAATGCTTAATTGTTATATCTCTTATTGAAATTCAATATGTTTTTTCCTTGTTTAAGTGTTTGTGCTTAAAGTTTTTCAAGGAATATTTTGTTAAGGAGAGTTGAAAATGGCTAAATGATTTAGAAGGAGTTTTTTTTTCTTTCCAAAATGCAAATTTCTTTTAAATTTTAGTTGTATGAAACCTGATGATCGGATCGAATATTGGAGTTTTACATTTCTTTATCTCACTTCATTGATATTCCTACCTTCAATGCATTAAGATTCAATCAAATATAATATTTAACAAGAGTATTTAAAAACAAATTTCCAATCATCATAAATTATTTTCAAATTTTGGTGATACAATCTTCAAAAGATTGAAAAATAAAATCATGTCTAGAAAAGAATAGAATTTAGAGGAAAGTGGCAACTAATACTAATTTTGTGGGCATTGATCAACCCCTATTATTTTTTGAACCCTATTATTGCTCTATCATTGAAGGCAAAATCTCTAAAGTGGAAAAAAGTAGGCATCTTGATTGAAAAGAACTATACTTGTTCATGCATTTGGAGTAGGAGTAGGAGTAGGAGTAGGAGTAGGAGTAGGAGTAGGAGTAGGAGTAGGAGTAGCACCACCTGTGGTTGGCCTGCAAAATATAAATCAAATTGAAGGTCATTTGATTCATTCAACATATAAATGAATTTATTGGAGATAAAAGAGTTAAATTTATTTAAGTAAACTTAGAAAATAAGTAAGAATCAAAGCTAGGTTACTTTTTAAATTAGATCCCTAAAATTTTTTAAAAGTTTTAAATAGGTCCCTAAAATTTCAATGAGACGCGATTTAAACGTCTAAAACAAAAACAAAAAAAAAAATTGAGTTAGAAGGAATTATAAGAAAGTAAGGAGAAGAACTTACAGGCCAACAAAAACTTTGAATGAATCATAGATTCCCCATTGTGTTCCAGTAAGGGTTCCAATCATGAAAATACGAAGAGGAAGGCCACGAGTCAAAAGACCCATTACCCCTAGCTTCTTCACCGCCTGCAATTATAGTGAATATATATATATATAAACATATATAAATGTATATACAATTTCAAAAATTTTGTATTAGGAGTCAGATTATATTTTATTTTTTTATTTAAAAATAAATAAATTAATCTATATATGTTAGATCAAATAGCAAATCGGTTTTTTCTATTAAAAAATGCATCCATTCCCATCGTTAAAAACTGGCGTGATTAATAGAGTAACTATCTCGTTACACATGGCATGTAATGTTTACCTCATGCATGCTGACAAACAAGAACAAGTTTTTAACAATAAAAGTGAATGGAATTTTTAAGAGAAAAACAAATTTGCTCCTTAATGTATCGTACAATGACTAATTTGGGTAAAAGTACCATAAAGGCCCTAGTACTAAAAGTTAAATTGCATTTTACCCCTTTTACTCAAAAAAGAGCAAATCAGTCCCTATTCATTGGATTAAAGAGCAAACTGATACATCTATTAAAAATTTTATCCAATTCTATTGTTAAAAATTGGTGTGGCTGACAACATAACTAAATAGTTACACATGACATGCCATGTGTACCTTATTTTGACATACAATGATCAGCTTTTAATAGTAGAAGTGGATGAAATTTTTAACAGAACGATCAGATTGCTCTTTGATCTAATGTACAGAGATTAATTTGTCCATTTTTTTAGTAGATGAGGTAAAATGCAATCCGACTACTAAAACAAGGGTCTCCATGGTATTTTTACCGACTAATTTACCCATTTTTTTTATTGAGAGAACAAAATGCAATTCGACTCTTATCCCATTATACTTTTACCAATTTCAAGCAAAAAAGAAAAAGGAGGAAGTATATATTTTGTAACACTTACATCACCAACAGTTGCCCCTTTAGCATTATTGAGAAAAGAAACAAGGTTGTCGGCAGGATGTGATACAACAGCACATAAAACACCAGCAATGTAACCACCACCGAAGCTCACCCCTAGTTGTAATGCTGTGCTGCACTCTTGTTTGGGTGTTGGGATAGAATACTTGTAGATTAGGTCAACAATTGTTTCAAATGATGCAAATTTCATCATTGTATCTGCAAAATTTTATATATATTACATACTCACACCAGAGTTTCGAAAACTTAGATTAAAAAAAAACATGAAAGGGATGATAATATATGGCTTACATGGAATTTGTCGTCCCCAAAGAGGAACAAGGCCTTTGTATAACCTATACAAACAAGAAGTGAGATTATATATAGTGTTACATTTTCATGCAATAAAATAAAAAAATAAATTCTATTGTATAAATTAGATTTGTTCAAGAATATAAATTTATATCATTATGTATAATACTAATCTAAATCATTGGATGAGATTGAATCAAATTTGAGGTTGAATATGAAATATTTTAGGCGTGGAGAGACAATGTTATTTACGGACATCATACCCGGCAACACCTTCAGCTTTGAGGATTTTTGGTAAGCCATCAGATAGACCTCGAGCGAAACCAGGCTGAGTTTGCACGCGAACTTTGACAGCTTCCATGGGGCAAAGAGCGACATCGGCGATCAACTCGGCGGACGCAGAACCAGCAAGATAAATGAGGGTCTTGTATTTGGCGGCATACTCGGGACCGGTGATATCGGAATAGTACTTCTTGAAGAACTCATAGAAACCGTATTTGAAAGCACCTTGAGCACTATAACCAACAAGTGTAGGTGCCCATCCCTTGAACAAACCTTTAGCTCCTTGTTCTTTAACCAATACTCCAAACCCTGATGTTACGCTCTTGTATTTTGCTGGATCAATCTGGGGATTTCATCACCATTCCTATTAGCCATGTTGCCTCCAATCTTATACAAAACACTGACACTCGAATTCAAGTAGGAGTACTTATACGCATAAGCTATATTTTTAAGTTTGACTCCAACATTACTCAATTTGAGGCTTTTTGTGTAAACTACATTAGTAGTCACTCAATTATAGGGTTTTTTTTATTCTTTTTCGGATCTTTCAACTATGAAAAGTTATAAAATGATCACTCCACCATTTCATTTTGTCTTTTTTTATCACCCCGACTATTTTGGTTTTCTTTGTGCTTCTATTTCTACATTCAGCAGGTGATCAAAAAAAATAAAATTAAATAGCTAATAACTATTTTGTAACCTTTTATAATTGAATAATAAAAAAAATTTACTAATAGTTGGGAGATCTCTACCATAGTTTAGCCTTTATTTTTTGTTGGGTCTAAACGAGATTTCAGCTAACATTTGTATTAGCTTTGTAGTTTTACTTTTCATTTTTTTTAGCCCTTAAACTTATAGCTTTTCTCTGCTTAATTGTTGAACTTTATTTTATCCACATTAGTCTTGAAATTCAAATTTGAAAACTTTTCTCAATTTTGATCCATTTAATGATGTGGCACTCTAAAGTTGTATAATTTTTTAAGTGGTGACATAACACAATATCAAAATGTCACGTTATCATATGAATCAAAACTGAAAAAAATTGTCAAATTTCAAGACTAATAAAATTAAAAAAAAAATTCAAGAACTAAGTAAAAATTGTAAAATTCAAACACTAAATGTTGCTTTAATCTTCCTTTTTAATATTTTATCTTTCACATTGTATATAATATAGATTCCAACATGTACACTACACTCATAACTAAATCCAAATAAAAATGAAGGGCACTAAAATAGTCACATAATTTTATTCTTTTTCACCTATAAATGGCTTAGCCTATTGTTAAAATAATTTCCAAAAACCAACCAAATAATTTTGATTAAACCTTAAATCTTAAATAATCAACCCACAATTTTAAAATGTATAATATAAAAATTAAACTAATTCATCTAATAAAAAAAATAATTTAAATGAATCCTTATTATACAAAGACCTTCAAAATATTTCGATATATTTTATGTTCACCTTTTGTATAGACCACATGATATTAAAATATTGGGAGCAGCCATGGGATACAAAAAAGAAAAGACTAGTCGTATACGCCACATATTCAACCAATTTTTCTATATTTAAATTATAATTCAAGAAAAAAGACTAAACACGTTTCAATGTCCAAAAAGTTGTTCCAAACCTTGAGGACTCAACCAAAACAAGCCCTTGAGTCCCAAGAAATTTTGAAATATTTATTACAAGTTGAAAAGTCAACACGTTAATCCATAATAGTCAACATAGCTTCATTCATGCATCATCAACAACCAACTATCAATAAAAAAACACATTTATAATATTATTGAAAAAAGTAATTACGAATATTGAAAAAATTAATCGTAAAATGAATATAAAGAATACATCGATAATAAAAAATAAAAATAAAAACAAAGATTGAATGACGAAATTAAGAAAGCATTACCTGCATATTACACTTGACAATGTCGAGAGGCGTGACGGCGGTGTGAGTAATGCCGCAACACAACATCCCGCCAACCGTACACGCGGCATAAAAAGCTGGGGAGAACAACTCTATTTTTCCCTCCTTTGGCGACGGTACCACAACTCTACTCGCTCTCCCCCCTACATCACCCAATGAAATGAACGTCGATCGATGTTCAACTTTCATCAAAGACGGCTCCGAACTAAAGAGACCTTCGGCCAAGGAAGGAGTGGAATAGAGGAAAGTAGGAAGAAGAGATTGCCGAGAATTATCGGAAATCGCCATTGTTTTCTTAGGGTATCCTATAATTTGTTTGTAGGGATCAAGTTGAAATGCAAACAGAAAACACACATATATATATATATATATATATGCAAGAATATATACGTATGCCATTGCATATTTGCTTTTGCAAATTGTGGGAGACTTTTCAACTCGGGAAGTCGTTTGGCATTTGGCAACCTTTTTGAATTGTGTCAATTTATGATATAAACAATTTTAGGTTTCAAGTTTTTAAAAAGAATTTTGGTAAAAGTTCTATGGAACCTATAAGTTAAATGGTATTTTACTTTTTCTACTCAAAAATAAAAGTAAATTAGTCATTATACATTAAATTAAATAATAAATTAGTTTTTCTGTTAAATTTTTTATCTTTTTACTATTAAAAATCGGTCCATGTACGTCAGCATGAAGTACATATGGCATGCCATGTATCACTGTCTGGTTATTCTATCAGTCACGTCAATTTTTAATAGTACAAATGGATGAAATTTTTAATAGAAATGACCAATTTGCTCTTTGATCTAACGTAAAATGACTAATTTGCTCATTTTTTTAAGTAGAAGCAAAATGTAATTTGACTTTTAGTATATTGACCTCCATGGTACTTTTACCAAAAAAACTCACATCAATCTACTTAGAGACTTAAATTATACCAAATCAAAGTACAGCGGTACCAATAAATATTAGGAACGGTGGTAAGAGATTACACTCTCAAAGAAACAATGAGATTAGAATCTTAAAGAATACAATGTTAGAAAGATCAACCTCAAATCTCGAACATAAACCATAAAACAGACATAAAAAAATATATTAAAAAAATACCATGCATAAACCTTCAAATAATCAAATTGAGTATAATAAAAGCACTAAAACTAAAATTTAAGTATTTGAAATTCGAGAAAATATTGACTCATTCCGGTCGTAGACTTTGAATCGACCTTAGAAATGAAGACGCTCTTAGCAATAAAGATGGGTCAGATAGGAATACTCACCACGAATATAAGAGAGTGCTAACATATTTTGAAATTTAATTTTTTTTTTAATTTAGTCATTTTATTTTTTTAACTTCAAATTTTAAATCTAATTATTAATATTGTTAAATTTGATGGTGTAATATTTTAAATTTAAAAAAAAAAAACTCCACTTGGTAATAATATAATTAAAAAAAAGTGTTGCAAAAAACCTAAATTTAATAAAATATTTTTAACAATATAAACAATTTGAACTGAATTTTGAAATATGAATAATAGAAAGACTAAATTATAAAAAATAAAAAGATAATAACTAAATTCTAAATTTACGAAAAGTACATATTTTAACTTTATTATTTTCATCTACTATTACTAATATTATACCTTAATCACAATCATTAGCATTGTTAAAAATTTCCAAAATTAGTAAAAATAACGATTTTGATATTTTAAATGATATAGAGAATTTCGAATTTTGAGTTTTTAAAAAGAATTTCACGTTCAGTTGACTAATAAAAGAAATAATACAAGAATTAAATTATTTAAAATCAAAGTATAATGACTAATCATTCAAATTGAGTATAATAGAAGGACTAAAACTGGAATTAAGCAAATTCGAGAAAGTATTGACTCAGTCCTATGGTAGGCTAGCAATAAAGGCATCATCAGTTGGTTCTTTCCATCCTTCTTCTACTTTGGATGTGACGTTGAAGAAAATATTCTGAGATATTATTTGTTGGCATAATTTAACTTTTTCTCTTCCAACTTCACAATTAAGTTTATTTAAGTATTTATATTTTTTTTATCCTTGAACTTGATTTTGTTAATATTTGATGATATTAGTAATATTTTTAAAACATGATTGCATTGATCGGTTAAAATGATTAGATAAAAAATCGATTAATATTTTGATCTAAACAAAGGATTGAACCAATCGAATCGACCCGAAATCGATAAAAATCAAAAATTAAAACAAAAATCAATAGTTAAATAGGTTGAATTAATTTAATATTTTTTATTTTTTCATTTTTATAAATTTTTAATTATCTATTTAATTATTATTTATCTAACAGATTAACTTGAACTAATCAAATTAAAAATCAATAATGTCAAAGGTGGAATTACTCACCACTATATTACAACGGCTAAATGGCATAATTTTATACCTAGCCCTTTTCAAATTAAACCTTTTATACCCAATGGGGGATTAAAACTTGGTAGAAGTAATTCATAATCGGGATCCAAAGCAGCTATTCAACACTCATGTTCTAAAGTAAAGGAATCACATTTTGAAGAAATTTAAACATTTTTTTCTTTGTGAAATAAACAAACTAAGCAAAACAACACTCGTTGATAGGCCTATTCCAACTATGCATGCATGCACAAATTCAGTGTTAAAAAGATTTACAGTTTCAACACTTCCAAATGCAAAAAGCAACTAATGGCTTCCAATTCAACTGCCCAACTAGTCCTTCCAACAAAACAGACTTCATAATAGTATAGCCAGTTCAATCAAAAGGAGATGAAGAAAAAGAACAATGAGGGTACACAACAACATATCTTGAGTGGCTTATATCTGGTTTACACAACTGGAATCGGATCGCTCAATGAATCGGAAGTGCCACTGCTACCATTCAGAACCGTGACATTTCCATCGGAGTCAACATCTACTATTACTGAATCACCTTCCTTGATTTCCCTTGCCAGCATCTTCTCAGCCATGCTGTCTTCCAGAAGTCTCATTATGGCTCTTCTTAAAGGCCTTGCTCCGTAACTCGGGTTGTACCCTTCTTCCACCACTCTTTCTCTAAACCTTTCTGTCACTTGGAGCTCGATTTCTTTGCTTTTAAGCCTGTCAAACACTTCTTTTAGCATTATATCAGCAATTTCCTTCACTTCTAACTTGGTGAGTTGCCTGAAAACAATCATCTCGTCCAATCTGTTCAAAAATTCTGGCCTGAAATATTGCTTCAGTTCTTCTGTCACCAGGCTCTTTATTCTATTGTAACTACTGTCTTTCTCATCATAATCGAGATCAAATCCAATTCGCCGTCCACCCTTTTCGATCACACTGCTTCCAACATTTGATGTCATTATCAGGAGTGTATTCTTGAAATCGACAGTTCTTCCTTTACTATCTGTGAGCCTTCCGTCCTCGAGGATCTGAAGCATCATGTTGAAAACATCGGGATGGGCTTTCTCAATCTCATCGAAAAGTACCACGGTGTATGGTCGCCTCCTAACAGCCTCAGTCAGCTGACCACCCTCGGTGTACCCAACATACCCAGGGGGTGAACCAATCAGCTTGGACACTGTGTGCCTTTCCATGAACTCACTCATATCAAGTCGGATCATGGCCTCTTCAGAGCCAAAGTAGTAAGCAGCCAGTGCCTTTGCTAGTTCCGATTTTCCTACACCAGTTGGTCCAGAGAAGATAAAGCTGGCAATTGGCCGGTTGGGGTTCTTGAGACCAACACGAGCACGTCGAATAGCACGGCTAATGGCTTTGACAGCCTCATCCTGACCAATGACTCGTTTATGAAGAGTCTCTTCCATTTTAAGTAGGCGATCAGATTCATCAGTTGATACTTTCTCGACAGGAATACCAGTCCATGAAGAGACTATATGCTGAATGTCGACTTCAGTCACAACAGGCCCTCCATCCCCTGCCTCCGCCTCTGCCTTATTCATCTCCTTGTCTTTCTCCTGGATTGCAGTGATCTGAGCCCTGAGCTCAATTTCCCGATCACGTAATTCCCCAGCCTGTTTATGCCAAACCCACAACATAAAAAGCATGAGTTAGGACCTGGGGAAGGACCATTGATCCACCTTTCAAAAGAAATCAACAAAAACGGCCCCAAGAAACTCAAATAATTCTGTACCTTCTCAAAGTCCTGGCTGCGAACTGCTTCATTCTTCGACTTCGTGATCTGCCGGAGCTCTTTCTCAAGCTCTCTAGCTTCCTCAGGGAGCTGTATCAACAATGTCATGAAATGAACTTGAGAAAGAAAAGCATGTAAGAGTCACTTCATGACTAGGTTATTATACTAGCATACCTGTGCATGACGAAGGCGAACACGAGATCCGGCTTCATCAATCAAGTCAATTGCTTTATCAGGCAGAAAACGGTCACTGAAGCATACAGAAACCGAAATGAGGAACAAAAAGGGGAGTTCCAGATTCAATGACTATAAAGGAACTCAATGAAATAAGATGACCATGTACCTGATGTACTGGTATGAAAGCTGTGCGGCAGAGATTAAGGCCTCATCTGTGTAACGAAGCTTGTGGTGAATCTCGTAACGCTCTCGCAAACCTTTCAATATCTGTATAGTTTCATCGACAGATGGTTCAGGCACTTTAACTGGCTGGAAACGTCTTTCCAAAGCTGGGTCTTTCTCAATATGCTTTCGGTATTCATCGAGTGTGGTAGCTCCAATACACTACATCAATTCAAGTAAAAAGTGTAAACGATACTATAATTTCAACAGTAGTACAAATACGACATGTGTCTCTTACACCTAACTAGAAAATTCCAATAAACAGCAAAAGTAGACTGCACATAACTCAATTAGAAGCCAGATGTAAAAATTAACTATGGTCTCTAAAATACTATAGTAATTAGTTAAACCGTCAATGAAAGTCTTATGAGTGTCGATAGCAGTGTACCTGCAATTCACCTCTTGCAAGAGCAGGCTTCAAGATATTGGCAGCATCAATAGCACCTTCAGCTGCTCCAGCTCCAATCAAAGTGTGCACCTCATCAATAAACAATATTATCTCATCACTTTGCTTGATTTCCTCCATTAGCTTCTTCAACCTCTCCTCAAACTCACCACGGTATTTTGTTCCAGCAACAAGAAGACCCATATCAAGAGTTATAACCTGATAAGAAAACAGTAACAAATGCGTTGTTCTAATTGTTGTAAGATCAAGGAAATTCTAATCATGAACATGCATTAAGAAAATTCGAAGTCAATTCTTTCAACCCTTTTGCTAAAATAGAATGTTTTTAATAGAAAAAATAACATGTATGCACCTTCTTGCCCTCAATAGTATCAGGAACATCACCACTAGCAATTCGTTGGGCAAGGCCTTCTGCAATAGCAGTTTTTCCAACACCAGGTTCTCCAATAAGACACGGGTTGTTTTTGGTTCGTCTACCCAATATTTGGACGACTCGTTCGATTTGATCTTGCCTTCCAACAACAGGATCCAATTTACCCTAAAAGGTGAAAAATACTTCTTAAAAACAAGCAAATATGAATACCAAAATGATAAGAAATGATAAATAAATAAAACCAATTACCTCTTCAGCTAACTTAGTCAAATTGGTTCCATATTCCTCAAGTGTTGGCATCTTTGTGTTACCAGTTGATCCTCCAGTAACCACACTAACTTCGTTGCCCTCACCAACCATACGAATAACCTAGTCAATCAAATAGTAAAGATTTAACCCCCATTAATTTTTAAAATGTAAATGAACAATTTTAAACAAGATAAAGTCGATAAAGTCATTTCTTGCCTGTGTGCGGATATTGCTTGGGTCAGCACCTAAATTCTCAAGAACACGTGCTGCTACACCTTCACCTTCACGAAGCAACCCCAGAAGCAGATGCTCTGATCCAATGTAATTATGGCCTGAAATTTTATAAAAATA
This sequence comes from Gossypioides kirkii, assembly GCA_005610355.1. Lineage (NCBI taxonomy): Eukaryota > Viridiplantae > Streptophyta > Magnoliopsida > Malvales > Malvaceae > Gossypioides > Gossypioides kirkii. The sequence goes on from CP032249.1 coordinate 33,212,017, forward strand.
AGATTAAATACCAGTTAATCAAAGTAAATTTAACAAATAACTTAAAAGCTGTTGTAAACTATCTATAAAGATACCGAGTTGGCGAGCTTCTTCCAGCGAGAGTTCCAAAACACGTTTTGCACGAGGAGTAAATGGAATTTCCACAGCAACAAAACCACTTCCCCTTCCAATTATCTTCTCCACTTCAACTCGCGCATCTTTAAGGTTGATTCCCATGGATTTAAGAACTTTTGCAGCAATGCCAGTACCTTCACCAATAAGACCCAACAAAATTTGCTCTGTACCAACAAAGTTATGTCCAAGTCGCCTAGCTTCCTCTTGAGCAAGCATGATCACTTTAATTGCTTTTTCAGTAAAGCGTTCAAACATGGCTTTAGGCACACACCTACTTCCCCTTCCACGTCGAGACGAGATTGCAATCGCAACCTTGGAATTGAAATCTTGGACTCTAACCATATTATCCAAATAAGTTGAGCCCCGCAACCCGGAGAAACTATTTATCCTTAATCCAGATGTCTGTAAGCTAGACATTATTTTGACAGACCTTTTTGATTTCCCAGTGGATCGACCTTGACTTCGGCTCGTAACTAGAGAAGGAACAATAGTCGACTGCGCCAGAACTTTAGCCATCACTCCTAAACTATCTGTGAAAAGACAAAGACTAAATAAATGAAATAACCCCCCAAACAAACAATAACAACACTTGCATTCTTCAAAAATATTACAAACCATCAACCAACAATAAGAGATTTGGAAGAACAGTCACAAATGAATGAACGTTCACATATATAATCTCAAAATCAACTAAAAATGGAAACAATTTACCAAAAAAAGGGATAATTAACAGTTCTTGCACCACTGAGTTAAGCACTTCTAGCAAAACATAAATTCATCAACCCAAACAATATACCCAGAGCTAATCCATTAGCAATCATTACTATTACCATAACCCATAGCAGGAAATTATACAAAATATCAACAGGTGGGCTACTCACCTTATCCATTACCAATCACCAATTTTTTTTGGGGGGGGGAGTTTACAATAAAGAAATCAAGAAAAAGAATCAATTAAAACCCAAACCAACCAAACCCCTAAATCAAAATTTTCTTTATTCAAACAAGAAAAATACCCACGAAACTAAAACCAAAATCCAAACCATGGAACCATAAGAAAGCATCAAGAATTAAACCTCAAGAAAGTTCCATAACTCACCGAAAAGAAAGAGGGTGAAATTGAAAAGAGAGTGAAATGGAGAGTAAAATATACTAAAAAGGGGTCTTTTCTTTTGGGAATTGCAGGGAGAAGAGACCCTCTTTTTACCCCTTTTTTGGTTCTTTTAAAGTGATAGTAGGAATGGTCGGCCGAAGAAAAACGAGGATAGATGTGGTTTATATTAACACGCGCTCTCTCTCTCTCTCTCTCTCTCTCTCTCTTTGATAATTCTCTACGTCGACAATCTATCATCTTCTATCGACTTCTCCGCCATTTCATTTACACATGTTTAGATTTATGTGGTTTAGGATACTAAATTATCTATTTTCGGTTTAATCAATTCAATTATAAACACATTGACAATTTTTGACAAATATTTGCGAAATAAAAAATATATATTACCATTATATCAAAAACGATTTTTTTTATAAACTATAACAATAAATCAATTATTTAAACTAATTCTAAACCCAGTCCTAGACAAGGGCAAAGTTAGAATTTTACGAACATATAACATAAAATTATTAATTATTTGATTTTTATATTGATATAAGTAAGTAAACTATATAAACTTTTTAAAGGTATTAAAGTATATAAATTAAATATTTTTTGAAATAATATATAAATTAAAAATTAGTTTTAGAGATAAAAAGACAAAAACACCACCGCTTAAAATCTAACAGCCTTTACATTTGTTGCTTTTACAAAACGTCGATACATAAAATCTCAGTCCCTTTCTTGTCCCTAGATATTTTCTTTGCTTGACTTGTTTGCCCTTGTGTTTTTATTGGTTTATATCTTTTAGTGCAATTTGAAAAAGAGAAGGTTTCGTGTTGAAATTGGATCCAATTTTTTAGGGATTGCTCATGTAAAAACTAAACATTTTAAAATAGTCATATAAGTGTTTAATCTTTATAAAAGTGATTAAATTAAAGATCAAACCTTTTCAAATAGTCAAATTGATCTATTCATCTCGAAAGTTTTCAAATAAAGGTCAAATATTTTCAAAAATGTTCAAATAAGGACATATCATGTTTTAAATTATGTTTCGATTGTTTTTTTTTTTTCAAGCAATATCTTATTCAGATGTTATGTGTTTTATTCTAAAAGTGTCTATATTTACATAATTTTTTTTACAAATTAGATTAAAGTGCGTAAAAAAATTTTATTTAAACACTTTTATAAAGATTAAGCTCTTATTTAACCATTTTAAAAAATTTAACCCTTATGTGAGTAGCATCTAAAATGTTAAAGCTTTTAAGTGTTTACCCAAAAAAATGAAAAATAAAATTAATATATATTCATTTAATAATATATTAAAAATATTGATAAATTTTTAAAATAAAAATATATATCATTCTAAAGTAAAAATAGATCATTTTAATGATCTTTCTTTCAAATAAAGTGTTCTTTTTGAACTTTATGTTTATAACTATATAATCTTTTTCACTCTAAATAAAGATTTTTGTACAATTTGATAAATTAAAAAGTTAAATATTAGAAATTTAAATACTGAATTTAAGTTAAAAATATGCTTGGTAATTTTTTTAAAATTAAGTATGTAATATGATTAGACTGATTAATAAATCTAATTTTAAAATTTTAAAATTAAAGTATTTAAAGAATATTGTTAAAAGAAATAAAATAAAATATCTACATCAAGTGATAAGTAGTTTCTTATCTACATATCATTTTTCATACTTTTTAATTGAAAATTTTCATAATTTATTTTTTATTGTGAATTATCAAACGTGCTTAAAAGATTAAATCAATGTAAATATTAATTTTTAATTGATTTATTTTTTTAATGGACTATCAAACAAGGCCTTATGAATTAAAAATAATTATTGAATTTAAATTATAAACTTTATTTAATATGTTACTTAAAATTAAACGTGAAATATAATTAAACTAATGGATTAAATTATAATAATTATATTTTTACTTTTTATTTTTTTAACATATTACATCAGTTTAAACAAAATCAAATTTTAAATAGAAAATGTTTGGGATAAATGTATTATAAAAATATAAATATTACAAATTTAAAAAAAATATTAAAACTCCCAATTTAAGCTCTTAAAATAAAGTAATTAATATAAATTGGAATACAATTTATTTGCTATTTTCTTCCTTATCTTCATTATCAACATGTTTCAAGAAAGCAATTGTAATTGCCAGTTTTCATTTTCTATAGAAAACCATTGAACTGTGTATCACTGTTGGAACTATGCAACATTGAGAGACAATAAGTAAAGGACAATTTGTGCAAATGCACCAAATATTTATAATTGAGTTTCAATTAATTTTTTTATATTTTTATTGAAATATCCCAATATTAATGAATTTAAAAATAATTTAAATATATATTTTTACTTTACAATATCATCCCTGATGGCGCGGTTTATAAGGCGTGCTAAGGAGTAGTGGTCACTAGTGTCTATTACTATCCAAACTCATAAACCTGTCATATTTGGAGTTGGCAAATTTTTTGTAACAAAACCCTTGGGCTTTGATATTTGTTGATGCTCTAGACGCGTGCAAGTTCATCTACAATATCCAAATATTTTATAACAATATATTTTGAAGATCAGTTTGGATTGGATCAAGGAAATTGACTTCCATGTTTTAAAGGGATTGGATTGAAACAAAGCATATCCTAAAGATCCAAAACTTATCTTGGACTTATTGAAGATATTCTCGATGTTGGTTATCTTGTTGTTTTAATGGGAAAATTGATTGTAATTGATCGAGTATATTAGCAAGTCTTGATTCCTTATAAATTGAAGAGACTGGTATAAATGAAGTACTATTGTAATGAGAGCAATTATTTCTCTTCATTAAGAAACGTTTCTTTGGAGTGCATTGAGTGCCAAATCAAGTGTGTTACTCGACTTTGTCCTAAGTTTTAAGCAGGAAACTTAGAGGAGAGTGTTATAGATATTAGGTGCAAATGTGAGATTCTAATATGATAAGTGTTAAAGCTTGTAAGCACTTGTTGTACAATGTATTAAGACAGTGGATTATCTCTTTGGCTAAAGCTCCGTAATCGTAGATAAACCGAATTGTATAAACATATTGTTGTGTTCTTCATTATTTTTCCTTTAAAGTAGTTGGCATTGTTTCTAGCATTGGTTTAGTTTTGCTTGCAAATATCGTTTCTTAGTTCTTATAATGTCTAAAATGAATATTTTATTTTTCAAAAATGCTATTTAACCGAAACACCAAATATTTAAATCTTAAACCAAACTTCGTAAAACTATTTTTCTACAATATTTTCCAAAAACAATATCCTTATAAAAAGGTTGTGAAAAATGTTTAATTTTTTTTTCTGCCGTTGCTCTTTATAATTTTTTTAAATGTACAACTTAACTTAAATAAAAATAATAATGTTTAGGTTATTAATATTTTACATTTTCTTTGTATAAAATAAAATAAAATTTCTTTTTTTTATAGGATCTAATTGTTTTTTTCATGATAACTACTGAGAAAGTTGATGGGTTGGGTTAAATGTAGACTTAAGTGAATGGGATTGTATAGAAAAAGATAAAAGAAAATGAATTTTGTATAGAAAAGTAGACAAATACAATTTGAAAACAATTTCTTTTGAAAATTTATAGAATTTAAGTTATAAGAGAAACTTATAAAAATTAGGACCTCTAAAATATATTTTTTATTAAATCCTTAAAATTATAATAAAACTTTTGTTCCTCTATTTAAAAATATCAAACATGATTGTGGTGATTTGGTAGGGCTTTGTTGTCAACTTCACTGCCATTCTTATCTGTCTTCTCTTTCTCATGCTTTTCATTAGATTTTTTTTCCTTTTACCAAATGGTTAACATTTGTTATAGGTCTCTGTCACTTTTACAAATTTGAAATTTAGTTCTTTTTACTTTTGTTTTTAGGAATTTAATCTCTTTATTTTTCATATTTCAAAATTTAGTTTCATTTATTAACACTATTAATTTTTTTTAAATTGGTCCGTGCGATATTTTAAAATTAAAAAAATATTCACTAGACAACAATATAACTAAAAAATACTATAATAAACTAGAATTTAACAAAATAATTTTAACAGTACTAACGTTTAAACTTGAATTTTAAAATATAAAAAGTAGAACTAAATTCCTAGAATAAAAATACAAAAAACTTCCAAATTTGAGACAAGTACAAGAGAAAAGATTGTATGAAACTGTAATAAGCCTGTTTAGCAAAGAAAAAAAAATTTGTTCAAACAGAACTAAATTGCTTAAAACTTGAATCTTCTTGTTTGAAGATTATAAAAAAAAAATTAAAGAGACTAAAATGAATTAGATTATAAACATTTAGGTGGACTAAAGTTATAATTGTATCATCAAAGAAAAAACTAAGGCATAAGCTCGGAAAATGTTTAAGTTTATTCTGAATGACTTGTATTATAATAATAGCTCATGATTTTTTATTCAAATTATATGTTAAAGGTTTGTAATTGTTTTGTTTTGTACTGTATCGTTTTGTAGCTCAACCTCAATGATCAAGACAAGCTAGGGGTGTGTTACAAAAAAGGCATTACTAAAAGTAGAAGTTGCACAACCAAATTGGTGCCTGAGTTGGTGGGCACTTTTTCAAGCACCAAATGAAAAACAATAAACACACCAGACACAAAGAGATGATTATATAGTTCGGCTTTTTGCATCTGCGGAATCTAGTTCTGTGAGAAAGATGCACTGTCTTCAATAATTACAAAATAAACCTATTCAATCATACATACCATGAATGTTTCCCTCATCCTTGCACTTTGAAGATATGGTCTTCTCACCACTACGATCACCTTTTGTGATTACAGCAAGTAAAAGCACAACATAAGTTTTTACTAACAAAAAGCACTCTTACAAATTACTCATTAGAACAGATTAAATGCCTAGCTCTTAGTACATTTTTCTAGACAAGTCTCTCAAATATATAGACATTGATTTTTAGGCTTACTTATAATAATAGAAAATCTAATACAATTCCAATAATACAGTAATACCATAAAAGTAAAACAAAATAATAATAACATATGAAGTAAATAAAAACTCTATATCAATTCATCAAAAGAATCGCAACCCAATCCAGAGTCGATAATCCAATATCCAAATTAATTATCAATATTTCCAAGTAAAATGATGTTTACATATTTATATTAAGAAAAACTAAAAAATTATTTACATACACATGTATTGTTGTCCACATTAAGGGCTTTGGACAGCGTTGGGCTTCACATCCACCAGACACTCATTGCAGTCATAATATCTTTGGAGCCCTCTCACTAATCTTTTCATGCAACACGTTTACATTGATAAAAACATTCTGAAGACTTGTATTAAGAGTTTGATTGTATTTTATTTTCTAAACTTAAGAAAAAAGATAAATTAATTTATGTACGTTGGATCAAAAAATAAATAGGTCTTTTTCTTAAGACTTTTATCCATTTCTATTATTAAAAAACTGGTCATCGTACATTAACATAAAGTATATGTGACACGCTACATATCACTATCTAATTATTCCATTAGTCATGCCAATGTTTAATAGTACAAATGGATGGAATTCGTAACAAGAAGGATCAATTTTTTATTTGATCTAACGTATAAAGATTAATTTACCTATTTTTTTAAACAAATTAAGCAAAATACAATCTGACTCTTAATACAAAGGCCTCCATGACACTTTTACCTAATTTCAACTCCAATTCCATCTAATTAATTTAAACACAAGCTGAATCATTGTTTCAGATGTATCATTTTCATTTAATTTCTATAAAATTTATAATAAACTTTTTTTATTTGTTTGAAAATGAAAAACGATTTCATTTAATTTCTATATGCATGAACTCAGGTTGACTAAAACACGTAATAAACCTTTGCCACACCTAAAACATGTGATTCATTTTCATTGTTTTGTCCACTAGGCATAGGAGAAGAAGTCAAACCCCCCTTTTTTTTTTCATATTTCTAATTAATATAATCGATTTTAAATAAACATTTAGTTCATCATAAGCATAAGAATAATTTACCTTTTTGACGAGTTTCAATTTCCTCCTATGCACTACTCAAACTAACAATCCATACTTCTTTCCACAAACAAAACCATAAAAATAACAATGATCAAATTCTGAATCACATCGTTAAAAACTAAAGCAAGTTATAAATAACTTTAACATAAACACACTAATCAACTGGCTTTAAAAAATCGACTAAACTAAATAAATTTTGATTCTATCACCTTTTTTATTAGATTTTGTATTATAGGGATGAAATCCGATTAATTTCTATTATCAGAAAGATCAATTTAATTCCTATACTATTAAAAAAAAATCAAATAATTCCTATTTGTAATGAAATTAGCATTTACCGTATACAAAATCATTTGAAAATTATTTCAATCGCAATTCAATTTTAGTGAAAATTTTTATTTATTTACAAAACCATAAAACCTTCAAACGATAAATGATATTTTTTAAACAATAAACATTAATTTTATTCTAATTTGATTTTTTTCATAATCCGACAACTAAATACATTATATAAAATATACATATGTTTTAAATAATTTAAAAATAATATAAAATACGTCAATTTTTTTATTGATTCAATTTCAATATTCAAAAACCAATAATCGACCAACTCACCCCACCCAACCAAACTGAAAACACGAATGAGTCAGTTTTGCGATTTTAACCGAAATTTACTCCCCTAACTACCACCAATGTCCCCCCTCCCCCCAAAAAAAAAACAAAAAAAAAAGAAAGAAATTAAGCTGCTGGTTTACAGATATCATATGTGCACCCAATATTTGGTGATTTAACAAAAATATGATATAATAAAACCATAATAGAAACCAACAAAATGAAATGCTTACTTGAGAAAGAAGATAATAGATGGCGTATTTACTTACATTCCAAGGTCAAGAAAGGGGATGGGGTAAATGTAAAACATCTTTGTACAAAAGGGGTGAGGTTGCAAATGAAACGGCCATGCTTGAAAATCTAAATTCAGGTATACATATCTATGTATATATTTATAAATGGATACCATATACTACTAGTCTACTACTACCACCACATCATGTCCAAAATTGGATTAATAACATTTCTGCCATCTATATTGGATTCTGGTTTCTGAGAAAAACTTGTGTACCAGTCCCTTTCAACTCGGAACTAATTCAAGCTCTAACCAACTGATCGTCTAATGTTACTAAGGCACTCCATATGCCTCCCACCAAAAGCTGAAACGATAAAAAACGGTGGTTGTTCTCATGTAATAACATGGTATATGTTCAATCTGATTAGTTTTCTTCTTCCTATTTAAAACAAGGTTCCATACTTATATGCAATTATACACACCCATTATATTACCCGGAAATATCAGAGCTGAGCTTTAACAATTCTCTGTGCTAGATGCTGATGTACATTTCATGTCTTTTGCATCTAGGCCTTCCGCAGAAACCAGATTGTCCTCACCCTTTGAACTCAATGACCCCGGCTTCATCTTCTGAACCTCTTCCCTAGTGTAGATACCGATCTTGCGAACCATGGTGCAAAATTCCCTGTTCAAAAGCAGGAACTTAGTAAAGTAAGCCATCAAACATACGGAACACGTGAAACGTATTAGAATAAAGTTACAAATCCTTACTGCCAGGGATCATCTCCAACAAGCATCATATCACCCTCGTCATCAGTGTAAACGACAAGCCAATTCTTTTTAGGGGCCATTAATTCACCACCAAATTCAAATAATTGATCCAATTCAGCAATCAGTTCATCATAGTTGTTGAACTTAGTAAGGTCCACAGACCTACCAAGAGCACTCCCTTGCATTAGGACCTGAAATAACAAACAGATTTTAGCAAGATCCTAAAAGACCACATAAGAGGTGTACATCTTCAAAAGGAGAGAAGAGAGAGAAAAGGAACCTTCGTACAACTCCTAGTTGAAGCACTAGGAGATTTGCTTTGAACCTCTCTTGTATGAGGCTGACCCAGCTGAAATGATTTCTCCTGCTCATTAAAAGTAGACAGATTCTCTGCCAACCGTGAGAACTTTGGCTGCTCGGACTTTTGATCAAACATAAATGTACAAGCTTGGTTTGGTGCAGCTTCCACATTACTTGCTGCCTTGTTCATGGCATTAATAGGAGAGACGGTTGGCTCTGATGCAACAGAATTACTAATGAGAGGAATACCAAAGAGCTTGCAACTTCCTTCTCTAGATTTTCCATTCTCATGATCTTGTCCCGGTGAAGCTTTGGGCATTAAATCTCTTGATTGGATAGGATTCTCGTAATTAGATGATGTTGGGGGAGGCATCAACCAGTTTCCATGTGGGTGCTCGATCCTATGACCTTGAAGCAGAGGATACTCACCAAAACAACTAAATCTACCATTTCCTCGAGCTTGATAAGAAACCTCAGAACCTTGCACAGAAGGCTTAGCATTACTGTCAACTAACTTGAGTGAGAGACCAGAGGACATGAGGGACCAAGAGCCAAGCTTCCCTTCTTGATCTAGTAATTGTCTTCTCAACGGATTACCAGCTAATGAAGTTTGATCAACCAATGGCGGACAATACCCAAGGGAGGAATCGGCATTTGACCTAAAACCTGAGAGCAGGTCTGTGTATGCTGCTGGTTCGTGCCTCCCAGAGGGCATCCAATTCTCTGACCCGAATCTTCTTGAAGTGGGAACCAAATCAATCTTCTCGTCTTCTACCGTAGGTCGCCATATCACTGACTTTTCAGCAGTGTCAGACTCATTACTCTCAGCAAAGTTGCCTCGCAAGGTCGAGAATTCTTGACCTTGCAAGACCCTTGAAAACCCACTAGCTGGTGAAGGGTCTACAATAGCTTTTGATGAACCTAGAAAATTAACTTAAATCAATAGATCTTTCCAGATAAGCTATTACATGAAAATAATAAACCTGTTATATTATAGGACCTACCTTCCCTAGTAAGTACAGAGGAATCAGGAGATGAAGGGACTGCATTAGATCGGGGCCTTTTTGGCCTGGGCATTGGAAGGGGATTCAGCGCAGGAGGAGCCAAAGCAGGTTCAATTTTCCAAGGAGAAACTCTCTCGGGACGAGGTATGGTAGAAGTCTCATCCCATCGCACCTGTTGGGGGTATTAGAACATTATTTCAACATAACCATAAATTTGAGAATTCTACATTTTGTTTCACTATTCTAAGAAAATGTCAAACAGTGTTCACGTTAAAATCTACCTTGAGGCATCTCCATTTGGAATCCTGCCACTTTTTGGGATCAGCATCTTCAATTCCAACTATTGTTCCAGTAAACCTGCAATAAACCAAAAATGGAAACCATAACCTCAGCTTCCTCCCACATCAAATTGAAATTTGTTGCCATTATGCAGAAACATACTAGAAATTCCATTAACTATTTTTATGTGGCAGGAAAGACACAAGCCATACCTCTGTTCAGGAGCCTCTTCGCCTTCAAATCTCATTTTGAACCTCATCCCTATGGAGTAATTATTCTTCGTAGACTCCATGTACTGATCAAATGGAACAATAAACTCAGCTGGACTTGTCCTACAACAGAAATTTGAGAAGCATGAATACAACTGTGATGAGTTCCTCTACCAAACAGCATTGTTGAGATCTTGTTGGAAAGCTTGGGAGTAGCATGTTAAAAAGGTAGCAATCTACATACCTAGGTTTGTAGTACACAGTGAATATTGTTTTTGTCATGTAGGCATGCCATGCTGTCGCAAGCACACCAAGATGCATGCTGTGACTTGATATTACTGATGAAGGAACATTGCCCTGCTGCCTCATTGCACGTCGTACGCCAACACGTAATTCTCCATTCTCGCCTCTACAAAATACAAGTCATTTCTGCTTATTTATTCTCAAGCACAATCAAAGAATTCAAACCTAAAATACCAAAATTCATAGATCGTGTGAGAAAGTAGAGAAACCTTAAAAATATAAAAGCATCCCCTGCAACAAGCCTCTTGGAGCTAACAAAAACACTCCATCCACTTTGAAGCAAGTGCCTTCGTGGTTGACCTGTTATTTCCATCGACATTTAAATCAAATTGAAAGTCCGAATTACTTAAGCAGAACAGAACCAAATAAAAGAATCCATCGCCCAGAACTTGTATGAGCATTCATGATCATTACCCCTGAAAATATGCCGGAATCGCCACTCATTTCCATGCAAATCCTTAGCAACCAACTCCTGGGTAGGAGGTTGCCGTGACATGTCCTGTTAAACAAGCACAAATAAATAAGAACCTAACTACAAAAAGGAACTATACAGGTGCTTCTGATAGACACAAACCAATGGTGGAAGACATTCATCTGCATGCCGCCTGAGCACCGAAAACCCACCATGGGTGCTTGTATCTGAAGCAGTGAGGGTCTTGCAAAAGGAATGCACATGGAACCGAGGTGGTTGAGGGGCAGGAGGCTCCTTGTTCACAGTGTTCTCATCTTGCTGCAAAGCAAAGAACAAGCCTTTAGAAATTCAACTTCCCATCAATTCCTAAGGTAACAAAAATACCAAAAACAAAAGAGATCGAAGCTTACCTCAGGCTCAGGAAGTAAAGTCACTTGAGCAAAGACCTCATCTGTATCTGGTTCAGCCTATAGAATTAAAAGCAAAAAGTTATTCCTAAACCCAGAAAGGAAACAAATAAAAAGAAGATAAATAACAGTAAAAGACAAGGTACCTTTAACTGAACGTTAATCACACGACAAAGGATCTTTGATGGAAGCTTATACACTGGCATCTGCTCGTCTGCTACTTGATGAGTAGACGCCTCAACCTGATTTCACCCCCAGACCAGTGGGTAAGCAAATAAAAACAGACCCGAAATAGTGACAAACGTGAAAAAAAACCTAAAATCCACTTTCAAATCACATTCCTTTGCCAACAAAGATGAAGAACAAAACTAAAGGTAGAAGGAAACCTGTTCTATGTGACCTTGAGGAAAGTAAAACACACGATCTCCTTCACGAGGAACAGTGACCAAAGGTCCAGCACATGCATGCCATAGTTCATTATACAACGCCGTTTCGGGGTCTATAAAAAAAATACATTAAAAACAACAAAAAATCGACAACAACGACAACAAAAGCCAGAAACGGCCATGAAAACACACCTGTAGCCGGAGCTTGACGAGTCGAATGACCATTTTGCCCTTCCACGGTGTTCCTACCATCATTTGGCTCACTATAACCAGAAGAAAAGCTCTCTCCTCCTCCTCTTCCGTTCACACAATTCCCTTTCATAGCTACCTCCGTATTCGTCATTTTCAAAATATCTTTTTTAGCTCAGATCTCTCAACTGATTAACTCGAAAAAAATTCATAATATCCACGAAAAATCCCCAAAAACCTTAAATTTCACTCAAATTCACCACTAAATCTTGCTGTTTAACACATAAATCAATCAAATTACAACAACAGAATTGCAAAAAAAAAAATGAAAGCCAAAAAATTAAAAAAGCTGAAACTCTTTTTTCTCTCTGGTTTCCTTTTTTTTCGTTCTTTTTTTGTGTGTTTGTCTCTCTGTAACTTCCGATGGCGAGGGGAAGAAGGGAATTGCAATCATTTCAACCGCGGTCAATTTCTAAACCCACTGAATATAAACCGGCACTAACCGGTACGAATTCCTTTATTAACCGGTTACATCCGGTTATACTTATCATTGGGCCAGCCGGATGGAGAGGAGTCAAGGTTCAAGGGGACCAGATGGAACATATCGTAAATTTATTTATTATTTATTTTAATAATTAAATAATAAAAATTATAAAATCCCTCATTCTCGGCTTGGATTTTAACGACGTTTACCTTTTTGTCTTTTTTTGTTAGTTTTCATGCTCTTAACAAAGGTTCTTCATTCTCTACCATGGATGTATTTTATTAAATTTAAAATTCAATTCAATTATTTTCAATCTCATTTAATTTAACAATATGAAATTCATCTAAACTTCATATAAGTATAGATATTTAATATTTTATTAAACTTTTAGTCACTTATCAACTAAATTAGTGATGAATTGACTCAAACTTAAATAAATAAAATAAAAATTATTGTGTCAAAGATAGATTAAAATAAAATTCCTCTAATATGAACTCCACTGAACAGCAAGAAAAAAAATTATAAAAAAATCAAATATTTTATTTTATCTCAATTACTTGATGCAAATGGAACTAAAATTAGAGTTTTAAATGCAGCAATAAATATGAAAGTGAAAAAGTGTCGAGGATTGATTGGGTTGGCAGCAGACGGCGTTTGTCTTGACGTTAGTGGGACAGTTGTTGTGTTTTTTATGGGGAAGTGGCTTTGTCGTGCTATGAACAGGCAGGTTTGCTGTAAGAAAGATACTGAGCTAAAATTAAAATAAAAAAGTATGGGGATTGTGCGCCCTGCCGCGCACGTTAGCTACGCTTACTTTTCTTACTTTTATTATTATTGTTTTTCCCACTGTGCTGTGCCCACTACGCCTATCACTACCATGCACCTGAGGTTGGTTACAGTTTATCGTATCGTATCGTTCGCTTTAGTCTCCTCGCCGATCATTACTACCATTACCTACCCCTTTCATTTATCTTTTTTTTTTCCTCCCACAATCGCCCATTTAATCTCTCTCTCTCTCTGTCTCTTTACTTTTAATATTGCTTAAATTATCTCTCCTTTTCTTAATAAAAAGTGTGCTAATAAATTTTGAGTTAACATAGGGAGATATTTGAATTTAGCATTTGTATTTATTGGTGTCTAAAACTTTAGACTTAACTAGTACCCTAAGCTTAGAACACCTAAGCTAAGTCGGTATTTTTCATCGGTAGTTGACTAACACCGTTAGATTTTGGATTGATAACTCATATATAAAAATATAAAGAAAATTTATTTTTCCCAAAATCAAGCACAATTTGTTTCGCTTCCTATATGTGGTTATTTATTTCCGATCGATCAATGCACGTCGCTCAAAACTTCGTTATAACCACCAAAGAATCTCCCTCAACCTCTACTGCCCTACTCATGTGCAAATCTAAGAGCCTGAGTACCAACCAACGCATTCTGTACATTTTTATTCCATAGGCAAGTTGCTCCCATTATCAAACCAGTGCTATTTCTAATGATAATCCTCGTATTCGCTGCCTCCAACTCATTGTAGAAACCCGCGTCAAAATTTACTTGGGCAAAAGGCCTCGAAAGAGACCGCCACACCACCATCTCCTTTACCACTCATTCAACTCATTCTTCGGTCAACATTTTCAACTCAACATATCCCAAAATGGAGGTAACAATTTTAGTCTAAAATTGTTACTTTCTTTCATGCACTAGTTTGTAATAATAAGATTAAAATTAAAAAAAAATCAAAAATTATTATTTATTTTTTATCAAATAACATAATTATATTCAATAATTTATCAAACAATTTTTTAATATAAATTTAACCTTTATAAAATTCAGTACTAAATTTTTTAACACTTAAATTTTCAATTTAACAAACACACCCTCCATAAAAAAAAAACTTAAAACCTAATCATTTCAAATCTCGATTCAATCTTTTCAATTATAATGTTTGCTAAATTTTGTACAATTTGTATGTAAATAATAAATATTAAGATGTGTGGAAAATAATCATTAACAAAGTAATAAGTAAACAATTACCATAATTATAACTTTAAAAAACCACCTCAAAAAATGTAAAAATAGCCAACAAGCAGTGAATGGTAAAAATATAAAACGAAATACAATTTTTTTTTTACACTCAATAAAATAGTTGACTTTGAATATGTTGTTTTTATTTATTAAATACAAACTAATTAAAATCATAATATACATTTATTTAAAACATATTTCTATCCATAACTCTTGCAACCCTTATATTGGAGGAAAACGTGTTTAAATACGTTTGAACTTATAACAATAATATTAATTAAACTAAAATTCAATCAATTTAAAATCATAAATTTTGAAGTTGTTTAAAATCTTCAAATTTAAGAGTTTTAACTCACTCAGTATTATTGTTGTTACAACATACAAAAGGTTATGGATCCGAATGCTTCAGTGCATATTATCTTTCGATTTAAGAGGTTTGAAGGGTTATAGCAAATAAATTTATCATCGTTTTTTATCAAGAACAAGATCAAAATAATTCTCTTTTAAGTGAATCGAATTTGTGAAGAATTTTTTGTTAATGGTTAATATGTAGTTTGTTATTTGAATTTTTCTAAAAGTAATTAGGTGGTACTTGAATTTTTTTGAATCAAATTGATACTTAAACTTATATTCCGTCTCTTAGGTTAGCACCTCCGCACTAACACCATTTGTTAATGCTAGTGTGGCACTGATGATCGATCTATAGTGTGACACGTGGCAACCTTTCAATTTGACATGTGGTGGACACAAATTTAATAAATTAGAAATATTTTAAAAAAGTATAATTTTTTGATAAATTCAAGTACCAACTAAATATTTTTTAAACAAGTTCATGTATCAGCTTGTTAATTTTGGACAAGTTCAAAGGGCAAACAATATGTTAACTCTTAAAAAATTAACATTGTTAACAAATTGGGGTAATGCGTTTGGTGTAATATAAGTTTAAGTACTAACTAAGTACTTTAAGATAAGTTCAGAGGGTAAATCATATATTAACCCTTTTGTTAAAGTTAATATACTCTTAGCACCAAAATTTATTTGACAATCAAACTTTACAAAAAAATCATTTTAACCTTTCATTTAATTTTTTATATTTTTTATTATTAAATTTATATTATTTATTAAATCATTCTAAAATAGATGGTTTATTGACGTGACATGCACGTAACAATCTATGTATTACCCTGTGTATATCACATTATCAATTAATTAAATTTTAAAAATAATTTTTTCTCTTTATAGTTATAAAATTATGGCAAATAAAGTTATAGTGGTTCTCGCGAGAAATCGAAGAGAAAACGAAGTGCAAAAGAGAAATGCGGCAGTGGAAACAGCAGGGAGAAGTAAGTCAGTGGGACCCACGTGAATTGTCCCAAGCAACGAAGGGGGGAATCTTTGTCCCAAAAAAATATTTTATTTCTTTATTCATTTATCTCTTAATACACATAAATATGTTATCTAAAATAACATCTTTAAGTAAAATAAAAAAAATTATTTCTAGTACAATAAAAATAATTTTAATATCAATTATTAATATTTTAAAATAAAATATATATTTAATTATGTTTTATTTTGCAATCATATTATTCTTGAAATATTATATTTTAAAAAATTATTAAAATTAATTTAATTAACACATACAACTAATATGTGTATCTTACGAGTAAAAAATAGTTTGTATCTACTTTACAATAATAATAGAAACATTTTTTACACAAGGGATTTAAAAAGTAAAATATATTTTTAAATGTCAAATATCTTATATATAATAATTGAACCACTTTAAGTATAATTAATTATTACAAAGCAAAATTGGATATAATATAGATTAATATAACTTTTGATATAATATATATGATAATATTTAAGTCGTACTATATTTGGATAACAATAAATGGTTTATATGATATAAGATTAAGGGGTGAATTCATAAATTTTTTAAGAAAGTTAGAATTGAAATATATATTTTTGAGTAGTTAAGATATAATTTTATTATTTTTTGAGTGAATTTCAATCTTATTAATATTAATTAATATTTTTTAGGTTTTGATCATATCTATTTTTTTGACACAATATCTAGAATTACTCATAATTATTAGCGCACTCGAACCCACATCTTCTTACATTGACAACAATACCTATGCCAATTGAGCTAAGACTTAATCAACATTGATTCATATTATTTAAATATTGAAAGAGAAATATAACTAAAAAAAAGTGTATGTATGTATATATATATATATATAGTTGGAGAGCTACGAGTTAGTAGCATTATAGATTAACATGTGACAAAGCTTGGAATATATGGGCATGAACGTGCATGTGCATTGGGAAAAATGACCCATCTTTCAATTTGTTGCAAAATGGTGACAAGTCGATTGAGGTAAATAAAAGCAACAACAATGTGCTCCATTATCCCATTTCATCCAATTATGCCTTCGTCCTTTGGAAACTAGCCCTTCCATTTGCACATAACCATACAAATCATAAATAATACAAAAGTGTTAATATAATTTTTGGTCATTGAATTTGACAATCATATCCATTTAATATCTTTATTTTTTTTCATTTATTTTTTCAATATTATACAATTAAATGATTAGTACCCATACACGCAGTAAAGATATACTGACACCATACACGCATGCATTAAGGTCAAAGGGAGCTACCCAAATAAAGGCTTACTATTTGTTCCCTTGAAGGTTTGAACTCGAGTAGATTCTATGAGTGAATAACTCTTGACATCAAGCCAAACACGAGAGTTTTTTATTGTCTACTTTGATATTTGAACTTGACAAATAGTTAATTTTATCCTAATTCAGGAACCAAAATGAACTTAATTGTTAAATTTATATACCAAAATAAAAATATACAAATATTAAAATGGACCTAATTAAGTTTAAGGTAAAAAATTACATTAACCCTAATCAATATATACAAGCTATTTGCATAGAATTAGCTTTTACCCTTTTTCAAATTCCTAATATAATTTAAATATCTTATATTATTTATTAATTTTGCTAAGTTAAATTATTTTATTTTCAAAATTTTATGTGATAAACATATCATTACATATGTGATTCCATATTAATTTATAATTTTCATAATATACTCATAAAAAATTACAATTTTTTAATTAATAAATTTAATGATCACTACTTTAAATCAAAATTAAAATTTTAAATTTTGAAAAATATAAAAAATCAAATTGAATAATAGAAACTAAATATACAATATTCTTATAACATGAAATTGATTATAAAATTTGACTCAATAAATTTATTTTTTACTTAAAAAAATAAATTTATATATTTATATTGAAAAAAAAGGCAGTTCCTTTTAGATGATTAAACCGTTTAAAGAATAAAAAAAAGGGGACAAAATTCAGAAGTAAAATACAAAAACAGGGTGGGTAAAACGTGACAGCAGAGAAAACAGTAAAAAAAAGAAAGAAAAAGCTGTACTGAACAGTAAAAGTAAAATATAAAAAAGATTGTAGTAAGGTGGAAGAGGGTGAAACATCAGCGTCGGTAAAGCGACGTGTACTCGGTCAGCAGTAACAAGGCCAGGCAACTCGCAGCCAACCAAAATAAAATAATAATTATTTTAGTTATTATTAATAATATTAAAATTTTTATATTAATATTAAAAATATGAATTTGTATCCCAAATCAATCCCATATTAGTTGAATTCAAAAAGGATAAAATTTTGTATTTTTTAAATACGAGTATTTTACCTTTTAATATTTTATATAAAAAAATTTAAAATTATTTAAAAATACAATATCAAAATTTAATAGTATTTATGAATAAAATAATAAATAAAATATAATTAAAAGGGAGGCATCAACTGACCGCGTGATGTCTCCAAATAAGGTTGCAGTAATCCCAGAAGGTGGGGCCATGCTTATTCTGCCTCCCCTCTCCTAGCATCTTTCATAATATTAAATTTATATATTTATTTTAAAATATGTATTGTTTTAAATATTTAAATTAAATAAATTATTTTTAGATAAATGTATTAAGTATTTAAAAAATAAATAAAAATTTTAAAAGTAAAAAGAATAATGAATATACGTATTCTTGTCCATTTGATTTTGTTGTTAATGAAAATGAAGTGGATTCAGATCATAAACATTTAAATTATGTAAGTGGAAAAATTAGATCGGAATTTGTTTTGTATCCTCTGCAAATAGAATGCTGACACATATTATTCACTTGGAAATGATATGGAATTGATGCGTGACGTGGATAATATCTCATATTAGTAAAAATGATTAAAATTTATTTAAATGTTAAAAGTCCCCAAATTATATTTTAAAAACTAAAAATGAATATATTCAAAAAATTGATACTTTTATGTACTTTGTTTAAAATTTATACTTTTTTTTAGGCCAAAAAAATCTTTTAAAAACCTGAGTAAAAAAATGAATCCAGCTTTTAGGAAAACAAATACCTCATTAAGCCATTAATGATGAAAAAAATCAAACCTTTCTGTTAAAGGAAACCATCATCGGTTTGTTATATTGTTAACGAACGCTAATGTAATTAACAAAAACATTGAGAAGTTGAAACGTGACATGTTTAAACAAAAAATTACCATTTCAACAATAAAATTTTGTTATACTCAAAAAATAATAATAACAAACAAAAAAATCCCATTTAGAATAAAATTTGATAAATTAACATCCAAATTCATTATAATAGGATAAAAATATCACACGTTATTGAGGACAAAATGTTGTGGTTGTCGTTGTTGGCACATGTTTACTGCCGCGCAATTCTCAGCCTGCAATTTTCAAATGTGAAAAATGTAAATAGAGTATCTAAAAATGTGCAACGATTTAGCCCCTAACGTTTATTTATTTTATTATTTTAGTATTTATTTTTTAGGGGATTATTTTGACTTTCAATCTTTAAATTTTAATCAAATAATTTGCTTTTTGACTGAAAAATTGACTAAGCTATTAAAATTTTAATAGCATTGACGTGGCATTTTATGTATATTTCACTCTTAATATGGATAATTTTTTTATGAATTTTTATTTTTTTAAATTTATTGGTTTTTTAAATATTTTTATGAATTATACATGGTGTACTATGCTAGTGACCATAGTGCAATTTGACCATTTAGTAATTTACAAATTTTATAAAATATAAAGAGGTCAAAATGATATTTTTCCCTTTTTAGGGGGCATAATGTATTTGTAGTTACAACTTTGCCCTAAGCCGTGGCATTCAGCTCCCGTTGAACCGTTACGGACTTGAAACAATATTACATTTCAGTTTCGGTTTTTATTTTTTAAAATTTATTTATTTATCAGCAGTCTTGTTTTTTGTTTTTGAAAAAATTGCATATTTTTTCATGGGTGGTGCCGGATTTGAGATGAGAATTGTATACAGTCTAAAGTTTATAAGAAATTGACAGTCAGCAACGGAATCATGCCACGTGGTAATCATGTCAGTTTTTGGGGTCACGTGGGTCTGTCCAATAATAAATGCACACTAATAATTTTAAATATTAGCATTTATTAATTGACTTTAATAATTATTTATTAATATTTTTCCCGAAAACACAGATAACTGATGATGTATGAGATGATTTTTATGTATATTAGTTTATATTTTAATTATTAAATTTGTTAAGAAACTAAATTACGATGATAGAAATATAAAAAAAATTATTGAATTAAGCATATTTTGCCTTTATTACATGGTATTTTTATTTTTTGTTGCATATTATATTTCCGTCACTTGACTACGTTTACCACAGTCCACAAATACTATTCATTCAAAATTTGAAGAATACAGGAGCCAACGTAATTTGTCATCCGCACACCGTATGATTTAATAATGTCACATTACCTACTTAGTTAAAACTCTTAATGGAAATCAACTGGCTAACCAAAAGTTGCCATGTGTCTCGTACAATCTACTCATATATAAATCCTTTCTCGTCCTTGAGAGGGACACAGGCAATATCCCTTCTCTCTCTCTCTTCACTCTCCTTTTTGACCTCTGCTCCTCCTCTCACCTTCCACTTGCCATCTCACCACCGGTATTGTCCGACTCTTTACTTTTAAGGGTGAATTATCTTCCAATCTCCACACCGATTCTCTGTATTATCGCTTCTATCTTTCAATTTTCATAATATGTATTTACAATTCAAATGTAGATAATCTTTTAACTAATATCATGTGTCATGCTTTTTTTTTTTACGAAATTACTAAAAAGAAAATTATTGGTTTAAGACTTAAAATTCACATTTCGAAAATTAAGGAATTCCAAAAATATTTTTAAAAAAAAGGGCATGGTGCTTGTAAATTTCATACAATTTGAGCCTTTTTCTTAAAAAAAGTTTCTTCATGAGGTGTGGGGCTTAAGCCAAAACTAGGTCTAGTATAAAGTAGGGAAGAGCAAATCTAATCTGAATTTTCTATTTTGTTTGTATATTACTACATTTTATTAATTTGTATTTGAATTTTATTTTAACAAAGGTGAATTGACATAAAGCGTTGGTCGGTAAAAGCATGCATTTTCTCCCATTTTAATAATTTAAAATCCCTTTTATTTATTCACTTTAACATTAATATATCTATATAATAATATATCATATATGTTAATATTTTGAGTCAAAACTACAAAGCCCCATTTACGAGTATTAAAAAGGTGATACGGCATATTCTTGGACCTACTATATGCTTTGTTATTATTGTTTCCTATAATTAAAGGAAGGCCAAATTTGATTTCCGTCCCTGTTTTATACTCAATTTGAGGATTTAGTCTTTTATAATTTAAATTAGCATATTCTGATATTTCAACTTTTATTAATAGAGGCAAACTTAAAGGGTGGACAATGGCTTTGACCCTCAAAATAGAAAATTTGTAATTTAATCTCTTCATAAATAATAAAATTATGAGTTAATATATGATAAAATTGTATTTTTGACGTTTTTAAAAGAATAATAGCATTATACTTTAAACTTTCAAAAATTATAATTCATTTTAACCCCTAAAAAAAAGTTAGAGTTACCCTAATCATTAATATTATATTTTTATCCAAAATATTAAAATCCTTAAAAAATCGTAATTAATTAATATAGAATGTAAAAATAAATTAATAACAATAATTTAACCTTTTTAATGACATAAATAAATTTAGTTTTTCAATTTTTTTTAAATACGGCCTCAACTCTTTTATCGAAATTTTGTTACCAATGTTTTAGACTAAAGAATAAGATTAATAGTGGTAAGTTGACCGTCCCAAAAAATAATAATATATCAAAATCATGTTAAAATAAAGTGTATATAAAAATTAAATCTTCATATTAAATATTATGAATACCAAAATCCCAATTTCACCGAATGATAAAATAAAAAATTTTCGCATTTTTCACGTGTTAATGGAGATTTCACCCATGAAAATTGAAATAAACTTGTAAAAATTTAGATATTTCAAAAAGGAAAAAGATGTGAAGAAAATAAAGAAGACCACATAAAATAATTGGCCATGCTTCCATGTTTTGTACACAATATATAGGACCACAACTTTTACCCATTATGCACCACTATTTATTTAGTTATTAGAAGATAAGTTTAAAAACTCTTCTCTTCTTTCAAATAAACAAATATTTTTTAAAACAAAAATCCAACCTAAAGGCCAAGACCAAGTGCACTAATTACAATTTTGGTTATTGGACTGTTCAAAAGTTTTCATTGAAGTTACTGAACTATTCGAAAGTTTTTATTTAAGTCACTGAGTTGTTAATGATTTTTTTTTTAATTTTGTCAGTGAACTCCAAGCGACGATTTGGCGATCAGTACAGTGGATTACTACCTTTCAACGAGTAGAAGAACATACTTTGGATCCAAGTCGGTTTGGCGGTCAATGTTAGAGATCGGAGAAAAAACTGTTTGAATTTTGACTCGCATATTCGTGACATCTAAAGTTGTTTCGTGAAAAAGCTAGACTAAAGAAGAGAAGAAGAAAGTGAGCTTTTGATTGGTGAAGGCAGTGCGAATAAAGAAAGCTATATAATATAGCTTTTAACAACCTAATGACTTGAATAAAAACTTTTGAATAGTTCAGTAATCAAATTATAACTTTTTTTAGTTAAGTAACCAAAACGAAAAATTTTCCATAGTTTAGTAACTAATGGTGTAGTTTACCCTTCTAAATTGTATGATTAAAATTTTCATCCTCAAATATTATTCATCTTAAATTTCTAAAACTTTAATTTATCAATAAAAAGATAAAAGAACACCCTTTTTCTTAAATATGCCATAGGTCGCTATACTATTCACAAATTTGAAATTTAGTCTCTATATTTTTTTTTTTAGATATTTAGTCACTTTATTTTACAGATTTCAAAATCCAAATCCAATTGATAATATTGTTAAATTTTTTTGTTCAATATGTTGATATGACGTTTTGAAATAATAATAAAAACCACTCAATAGCAATGTAACTAAAGAAATGACATTAAAAAAAACTTAAAGTTAACAAAATAATCTTAACAGTGTAACAATAAGACTTGAATTTTAAAATTTAAACAAATAAAATAATTAAAATTCAATGAATAAATATATAAAGATTAAATTTACGGATAGTGTATGACATATTTTAAAATATTTTTAACGAAAGATCAAGGAAAGGATGATGTTTTCTTGTGTTATCTGTCTTCATCTGTTCACGCAATAGCATGCCATTCATTATTGAAACAGCTCATTGTTTCTTATTTTTGTTTTTTCCTAATTTGACTTGTGAATGGATAGATTGTATTCACATTGAAAAAATTAGTAAAACAAATGCCAAAACATTATGTTTTGTATACATGTTTTAAAAAAATTGCTATCGAAGTTTGCCTTGATGCTAAAGTTTGATGTTTTGGAAATTTTGTGATCATATGTTCGAATTTTACTTTATGTAAATTTATCTGTGGATTTTATTTACATCTATTTGGTTTAAGTTTAAATATATTATAATTATCAGTTTGATTGCGTTTTGTGTTGTTAATTATGATTATGATTATTTATCTATGTTAAATGTAATTGTACTGAATTTTATAAGCATTGAATTTAGATTATAAAATTATTTGATATATTAGTAAAAATTAAGCATGGAATATATTTTTTATAATAGTAATCCCGATTTTTAATAAATCATTATTTTATAATTTCAATCTTTTTTAATATGATCTTATTTATTTTATTTTGAATAGGTTTGTATAAAAAGTTGAAGATAAAAAGTAGAATATTTTAATTTTTAATAAAGTGAGGATATAATTTATTTCAAAAATAGGATTTTGAAAAATAAAACTTGTTGGGGCAAGGTGCGCTGCAATGGCCTGAGTGGCACTTGTTAGTGTCCGATGCAATCTACCATTGAGACAATGTAGCAATATGTCATATTTGAGTTGGCAATTTAATAAAACAAAATATTTGAACGAATCCATGACCCTTGAAGAGTGGATTGGATTCGATTGAATTAAAACAACCCTTGTATTGTGAAGAATTGGCCGATATTAAGATGTTTGTTTACTAGAAGATCATATCTTCATCGTATTATGCTTTTATTAGTATATTTTTTTAATTGCTATTTTCAAGAAATTGCCAAATCGGAATTAATATGCATGTGTGTATGTAATTTACCAAAGAAAATCACCCATAAGTCCTCCCAACTCATCTTTTTTTATTATTCTTTAATCAATGATGAATAAGTTGAGAATTAAATTGGTAGATTAACAAATTTATTTATTTCCATAAGATTGAGAAGCAGCCAAAGTAAGTTAGAAGGTATAATAAATAGAGGCAAATAAGCCTATAAGAAAATGCCTAACTTGATGCACAAAAAAAGCCTATAGGATTTCTTTAATAGCCGTAATAAGAAAGTACAAATTATAGATATTGCTATTCGATGTTGACATTTGTCGTAGGGTTTTAATTACGTTAGGTTTGCCTAATACTTGTAGCTTTAAAATGTACGTAATATATATATACTTTTCAAAGGTATTTTTTTTTAATAATTTTTAGTACCCATTAAATTTCAAAGGTTTATATTTAGTTAATTATATAAAATAATTTATTCATTTGATTTGACTTAAATAAATTTTTATTTAATTGTATATTATTTATAATTAATTTTATGTTTAAATTAAATAGTTAATTGCATATCTTATTTGTTTGATGTTAATATTTTAGAATTTTTATGCATGTAATATATTAAGTATATTCCAAATCATTTTATACACATATTAGGCCTGTGTATCACACGGAAAGAAAGCTAGTGTATAAATATAGAAATGTTTTTTTGGATAAAAGTATAATGGAGGTTTCTGTACTAAAAGTTAGATTGTATTTTATTTTTTTTACTCAAAAATGAGTAAACTAGCCCATACATATTATATTAAAGAGCAATTTGATATTTTCTGTTGAAAACTTTATCCATCGTACTATTAAAAATTGGCGTGGTTGACAGAATAACCAGACAGTGACATGTGATGTGCCACGTGTACCTTATGTTGACGTACAATGTTCAATTTTTAAGAGCAGACATAGATGAATTTTTTAATAAAAAGACTAGTTTGCTATTGAATCTAATGTACAAGGACTACTTTGTCATTTTTTGAGTAGAGGGGTAAAATGCAATTTAACTCCTAGTTCAAAGCTTTCATTGATACTTTTACCCTTTTTGTGTTATATAATGGAATAAAATAACATATGCAATAAGTTATTTGTTGTCATTATATTTTAAAATATAACTTTAATATTACCTAATTATTTTTGTATTTTAAAAATATGTTACAGTTAAAGTTTGAAATATATTCTATAAATCTTTTTGTAATAATTGTTTTACCTTAAATCTCTACATATTAGTTTAAATATATATAAATGAAATAATATAAATTGCTAGTGATAAATCTCAAAATTATACATGAATTTTGGTTTAATATATAATTGTATATATGAACTTTGATTTTGTGTAATTTTTTACATGAAATTTTGATTTGATCTAATTTTCACAAATTATTAACACAATTATTCATATAACATCATTTTATGTTTATATACTGCATACATAAATAATTATATTTATCTAATATTCATGTATGCATTTGACTCACAATCAAAATTTCATGCGTACAATTACACCAAATTGATGTATAATTTTATTTATTCCAAATTTGTTATTATCAAAGTTAATTAATAGCTGCCCTGCCCAAGAGTTAACCAGTAAAATAAATGATACTTAGCCCTAATTAACAACATTTTCTCTCATGGGTTTCTCCGAAAAGATAGAAATAAATGAGTAGAGACAAATCACCCTGCACAACCTATCTAGGATTGAAAGGCAAAATCAATTAAATTAACAAATAAAAGAGGTTCTTAAATATTTTAAAATGGCCTCTAATCTCCTCTCCTCTATAGTTTTTAGCTTTTCATATTATACAATATATACTTTCTAATTACTTTTAATCATACCTTTTTAGTGTGCCAACAGGCATTAGGGTTTTATAGCAGGATACTTATTCTTTTTAGGGATTTATTAGAAAAATATATTTTGAGTTCGTAGTCAAGACCGACGAGAAGGGTAAGTAGGGGTTTTGACCTTTTCAAAAATTGGAAAATTGTATATTTTACCTTTTAAAATATATAAAATTATAAATTAATAATAGTAAAGTTGTATTTTGATACCTTGAAAAATGATAAAGATTGCTATTTCAATAATGTTTGGACGGTGTTTAAACTATTAAATAATAAATTTGTAAGAGCAAGAAGAGATTAAAAAAGGGGATGATGTTCTTGGTTTTGAAGTTATCTCCAATCCTTTGAATATGAATATGAATATGAATAAATAAGAAGGGGTCACCTCCAATGTGAAGGGGACAAAATCTCATGGAACCTTATGAGTGGAATCAAACTTTTGGAGATATTCCATGGCCAGATTTTGGTCAAATCTACAACTATTTTGGGATATCTTGCTCGGGAAAACTACATTAATGGTAATTTACTTATTTATTTCCCATGAAAAAATTAATAGCTATATTTGGTAGGGTAATGAATCAGCCAATAATTACATACACTCATCAATCTCTCCACTAGGGTAGTAGGGTTCAACTGTTCATGGATTTATTTATATCTACTTATATTAATTTTTGGTATAATCTCTTATTTAGCCTTCCAACTTTACAAGAAAAAATATTTTAGTCCTTCATTTAATTTAACCCTTAAACTTGTGTTATTTGTCAAATCACCCAAAATAAATAGAAAAGTTAATATTTGTTAACGTAGCATACACGTGAATTGTCATGTCAATAATTAATTAATTTTTTAAAATTATTAAAAATAATAAAATTATAAAAATATCTTTTTTTAAAAAAATTAATTAATAGCTAATGTGGCATCCACATGAATTGCCACATGGATACCGCATCATCAAAGTTAACAAACAATAATTTTTCGATCCATTTTGGTGTGATTTGACAAACAATGTAAGTTTAAGGGCTTAAAGAGACGAAAATTTGAATGGAGGGCTAAAATGATATTTTTGTAAAGTTAAAAGGTCAAATAAGTCATTATGCCTATTTTTTTTCATTGAGTTTAGTTCCACAAGCCAATTGTGCACTAATTCAACTATGTAATGACGAAAATACTCTTATTTTACAAAGTAAACTATACTATGTTAAGGGTATTTTTGCCATCTCAACTAATATTAAACCCTTTACTAAATTTGGTGTCACGAGTCAATTATGCACCAATTAAGCTAAGTAATAACAATATTACATTTATTTTACAAAGTAAATTATATAATCTTGAGAGTATTTTTGTCATCTCCACTAATATTAAATCTTTTACTGAATTTGGTGTCATGAGTCAACTGTACATCAATTTAACTAAGTAATGATGAAAATACCCTTATTTTACAAAGTAAATTATATTATGTGGAGTTTGTCAATATATATATATATATATTATGTGGAGGGTGTTTTTCTTTTCTTATTTTATATATTTTAAAAAATATAAATACATATAATAAAATTTAAACCCAAGCCTTGAACATTTTCAATATTCATACTTTACTATTCAACCAAAGACTCATTTAATATTTATTATCAAATTTTCATAAACATATTTACATGTGCAAATTTAAAGGGGAATACAAGGGGCTTCCCCTTCGAAAAGAAAAATTATTATGTGATTTCTCTAAAAACGATAAAATCATAAATTAATAAAAAATAAAATTACACTTTAATCTAATAAAATTATAGTTCGAGTCCGTTCTCCTAAAAAAATTTCAAAATTCATCCTTACATAATTTTGTTTTTTACTCATACTATGAGTATACTACAATTTAATATATTTATTTGCATATAATAATATATATTTGGTTAGTTCATGTCAAAAGAATTTTAATCCAACACGACATTAAAAAAAATAAAAAAAAAATGGTAGAAGAAAAAAAGAAAAGAAAGTGAAGCCCCCACCCACGGCACCACTAATGAAGAAGTTGGCATAATGTTGACAATGGTGAATGGTGTGATATCCAAATAGTTTCCCCCACAATGGTAATTTTTTAATGCCATTTCTCTATTTTATTTTGTCCTTTTCCTTTTTTTAATTTTATGATTTCTTTTCATCTCTGGATCTTTCCACGAGCTAGACTTCATCAACTTACTTCACCCAATTTTATACTTAACACAATATTTTTCATATACAATGTGTAAAAACTATTAAGATTGATTTAGATAGGCGATACAGTACGATGCATTTAGTTTTTTTTATTTTTTTTACGTTACAGTATCATTATAATATTTAATTTTACTGTCACAAATATTTTTACACTAATCACAGATAAACACAGTGTCCATTCAAACCCACATATTTACTTCAAATTTAGAAATAATGTTTTTATAAAAAAAATTTGAATTATAGTTTTTGTACTTTAGAATTTTCATTATGTTTTAGTTTTTTTTTTTTAAGTTTTTATATTATAAATATAAATGTATGTTTGAACAGTTATGATATAAAATCAACCAATATGAAGCAGAACAAGTGAAAAAATCAAACAAAATCCATCCATGATGTATGCACATATTAAAATTGAAAACTTGAACTTGAGTTCAATCTGAATTCTCAATAATCCAAAGTCTCTACCTTAACCAACAATACTAAAGCTTAATTGAAAAAGATTTTTTTATTGGATCATAAAAAACAAACATATGGGTATAATTGATACTCTTTTCTCGTAACATATTATCAGTTTGTAATAAATTGTCTTGTTTATGTATGGTTAAATTATGCTATTAGTTTTTGTACTTTACGAAAGCTAAAAGCTATGGATTTAGTCTGTGTACTTTAATTTAATCTTTTTTAGTCTCTATACTTTTTAAATTTTAAAATTATAGTCTTCACCAAACTATAACTATTAAATTCATTAAGTTAAGTCCTGCCATTTCCAAAATCTGTTTCAGGAAAACATATTATCATATATATAATGTCATGTCAACTTATTATTTTAATATATTACTCACTAAAAATCCAATTAATAAATTATCAATTTCCATTTACGTCAAGACTAAAACTTCAAAATTTAAAAAGTAGAGGTATTTAGAATGTTTCAATTGGAGAATATAGATTAAATCTACAACTGGACATATAGTATAGGACTAATAATTGAATTTAACTGATACTGTTTAGGTTGAGATTAAAAATTAAAAATTTAAAAAGCACAAAGACTTGACCAATTCAAAAAGTGCAAGGATGGACGAAACCCATAATTTTTACAAAGTATAGGGACTCATAACAAAATTTATCATATATATAATTGAGTGTAAGAATGGAGTAATTGGGAGTTGCATCCAAACTCTCATATCACTCTTTCTTAGAAGTTGACCTTTAAATTATTTTTTAAGATTTTTAAAAAATGAAATTGTTGAATTTAATATATATTAATAAATATAATACATGTGGCGTGTAATCCCCTCCATTTGATCAATCGTCACTCAAATATTCTCATTAATTTCACATGCAAGAAAAGGTAACCTACTTTCTCTTGCTATTTTCAAAGAATTATGTAGGGCTCATCGTTTTTAGTTTAAGTTAATTCAGTATTAATTTAATTTTATGGGTGTTTAAATTTGGTTAACAAATAGTTTTATAAATTTTTATAATCAATTTTATGTGTCAATTAATTTTTAATATTTATTGATTTTAAAAAAGGGTTAGTGTTAAAATTTTATTTATAATAGAATATACATAACCAAAACTCAAATTTATAATGACTTATTTGATCGTTTAACTTTATAAAAAAAATCATTTTAGTTTCTATTTAATTTTCACCTCTTTGAGCTATTGAACTTGCGTTCTTTTATCAAATCATCTCAAAATAGATGAAAAAAATTAAAGTTTTTTTAACTTCAATGACGTGACATGCACGTGGAAAAGATAATATTTGTTAACTTTGCTGATCTGGCGCATGTATGTGGATTCCCACATGGATGACATGTCAACTTATTGGTGATTTGATAAAAAAATGTAAGTTAAAGAGTTAAAAAATGTGACAAATTAAATAGATGGCTAATTTTTAATTTTTTTTTTGTAAATTTAAAGGGTGAAGAAAATCATTATGCCAAAAAGAAATTGGTTGAACCACCGATCTTAATATGCTCAGTTAGGACCTAAGCAATTCAGTTAATATCGATTTGCTTTAATCAAATTGACCAATTTCTCTCCCTTAAATTCATGCAAATTTCACTTAGATTTTTTTTTGGTGAATTACAAACAGTGATTAGTGCGACTCGAATCCAGATCACACTTAGGACGGTGAACACCCTTAACCATCAGGCCAATACATAGGATTCAATTTCACTTAGATTTTGACGCTATAGTTATTCAACTTAGATATAATAATTAGATTTATTTTTATCTTTCTTTAAATTTTAGTAGTAATAATAATTTTAAGTTTAATACTTAATACGCTAATGGTATACTTTTTTTAACTCCAAAAACAGAGTTAAAAAATGTTAAATGTCCCAATTCTTATTTTTTAATATTTTATTGCACCCTATAGGCAAGGATGACGCCAAAAGTAGCAAACAAAGCTCTCGCCCCCAATAGAAATTTATTATTTTAATCCTTTAAAGTTTTTAAAATTATAAGTTAGTTTAATAATAAAAATACACCTTGGTCTCTCGAAGATGAATTTTTTTTAATTTAACCCCTTTAAAATTCTAAAACAAGTACATATAAAGATAAAAATTATACTTTGATCTCTTTAAAATTTTATAATGTAATTTTGCTTACCGGAAATAAAATTTTGGTTTCGTTTCTACCTATAAGATACTTTCATCATCCTAACCCTAATTATGGAGATTAAAAACTCCATTGCTAGTATACCAAATGATGAAAAATGGTTGTAAGTGTATTGGAGAAGGAAAAAAAAAGTGTGTTTTGGAAGGCATTGATGCCACTTAGTTTTTTTACTAAAAGAAAAGAGTTGATGAAGCATGCAATGGAAAGGCAAATGTTTGGTAGAGAATATTGGACCATGATCTCTCTCCTTTTTAAAGGAGGAGAAAAGAAAAGAAAAGAAAAGAAAAGAAAAAGGGGTTAGGCGATGGTAATTGTATTATTGGAACAATAGACCAAATGGTCCTCCACATTTTCCTTTCTCTTAATCACACCTTTAAGAACCCAATCTCATACATACACCCAATTTCACTTACTTTGCCTCAATTGGAGACTTTTCACAATTTTACTTACCAAAGTCCCTAGTGATTTTTTTTTAAACTTCACAAGAAAAATTAAATGAATGGCATGTATCTGTTTTGATTTTTTTTTTATATTATCTAAAAACATGTTGTAGTGTTTGTAGAGTTTTTTAACCCTTAACGGATTTAGGGTTTGATTTAAGTTTTTTTTTTATTATTATCAAGAAGATGGAACAAAATGAGGTAGATATGAGGAGAAAAATTGTGTTTATATTTTGCATGAATCCTATTATTCTCCACAACCAGTAAAAGCTTATAATGATTTTGATTATTGGACCCATTTTTAAATATTTTAAACACTTTAATAGTCCTTTGGAGTGGTGCAATATCCATAAGCCCATTTCAGGCATGTTAATTTAGAGGCCCAATCGCCCATTGCCTAAAGGAAGTCCTTTTGTGACGAAGATTAAAATGCTATAAAAATATTAATCATATAAAAAATTCAAAATATATGAAAATGTGTAACTTTTTTGTAATTTTATACTGATGTAAGTAAAGTTAAAATATTCATTTTTTATAAAATATATAATACGATACTTAAATTCACTAATATTATTATATATGAAATCTATCAACTTGAATTATAATAAAAATATAAAAATTAATTTATTGTAACTCATTATTCTTGTTTTGTTGTATTAAACATTTTTTAAGTAATTAATATAAATTATATTTTAAATATTAAAATAACATTCAAACAAAATCATTCCAAATTTAAATATATAGTAATATATAATTGAAATAAATTTCAGAAAAGGACACTAGTTAGAAAATTCAATATAAATATTTAAATTTTTTACTATTTATTGGGTGTGAAAATTTTAATCTTAGATCATAAATAAGAATTAAAAACATGATGGAGTCCAAATGAATTTTCCGAACCAAAAAGCTATAAATTATTGAAATTAAGGATAAAAACTAAATTTATATATAAATTTTAATAGATATAACTTGAATTGTGATCCATATATATATATATATAAAATTAATTTTGATTCAATTATATATATTTTAAAAAATACATATATTTATTTTTATATTAAATTAATATAATTATTTACATACATAACATATCACCGATAATATTATTAACTACTTATAAAAATTAAATTAAATAAAAATTGCATATATAAACTACAACATCAAAATTCACGTTGGACTCGCATAATTTTGATATTTATCTCTTTAATTTTACATGGTAAAACACCCCTTAATTATTTAAATATTTCCATCCAAAACTGCATTTGAAGATAAAAATATTGGCTTAACAAAATAATAATTCAAAATTAAACAAAAAATAAATATGTAAGATCAGTCCAAAATCCAAATCTATTAGCCATACAAGCAAAACAATTTCAGATGTCTAAACTAGAATAAAAATGGATTCAGATCTCAAATTTAAGAGAATCATCCAAAAATGCAATATCCGAATAAAAAAAAAAGGATTTTTTACCATCTCTCAAATATTTCACATCATCTCAGTATAAATACCAAAATTTTGCAGTTAACCAAATCATGAAGTCAAAAGTCAAAAGCATGTGAAAAGTAAGCGGTTTTTAATTTTTGGTTCTATTCCTTTCAAATCAAATCTTACCTTGAACTGTAACTCAACCCCAAAGCCTACTTATGAAACCCTTCTTGTCTTTCTTCATCCTGTTTTCTATAGATGGGAAATCAATGGCATTATAAGCCAAGTCTAAAACGATTGGATTACGGGGCATTGACTGGATGGCTGGTGGGAAGGGTTCTATACGCGGAACAGCTTTCACATTTGATTCGCTAATTGCCGGCTCGTAGAGATCGAGTTTCTCGAGTAGGTATTTTTCCACCTGAACCAACTCCAAAGTAGCATCATTACAACAATGTGGCAAAATCGGGATCATAGGCAAAACAAATGATAATGAATGGAGGAGTTTATGCAACAATGGAAATATAAATGTTATCGTGATAATTTCTATAGGATTCAAAATTAGTTAAGGATGCCAGTGGGTCGGATTATGCAATTTCTATAATATGCAAATCTGCTTTAAAACATGAATCTGTTTAATATTTGCATTAAATCCATGAGTATTATTATTTGAATCCAAATCGGAATTGATTAAATTATCTGTAGGATATAAAAATCCACTAAATGTTTGAGTTTAGCAAGTCCAAAAGTTTTTCAAAACTAAAGCGGATAATGGATTTGGATATCTGAATCTGACTCCGTAACCCACAAAAGTAAAGCCGATTCAGATAACAGATACCTGAATTCGTTATCTCCAAAAGTAAAGCATATTTGGAATTTGGATAATGAATATCCAAGGGTTAATATCCACATCCGTTCCAAATCCACTATGGATGGTAACTAAATTATTCAAATCCGAATCTGCAATATATGCATATGCAAAAAAGTCGAATATCCACAAATATCCGACTCTGCAATCTCCATTGCCATCCCTAACTGATTAACTAGTTTAGAACTCATCATGTAAATAGGAAACTTTTTAAATACAAATGATACCTTCTTGTCAGCTCCAGTTAATGATATAGTAGATATTTTCTTTGAAAGATTCTCAGGAGCTTTCACCTCCTCGATAATTCCAGTTGCATGCTCTATGCAACTGTAAGATCGGCATTCATCATATAAAGTCTTCAACTCTTTGATCATCACCTGTAAATAATATGAAGGTACAACTAAAATTTTAACCATGATTATACCAATCAGATGTCTGAACCCAAAGTTAAGAGTCAGTGCTAAAGAAAACGTTGCAAGTGTCAAGCACGTCATTTGAATATATACATGCATTCAGCAGTTTAATGCAAAAAATATACAAAAATAGTGGGGAAGGCGAACCCCTATTAAATATAGACACCTGATCGGTTTTACTATGAGCTTGAAACTTCTGTAGGGCATTCTCAGCGAGAGAACGAGCACGGCAGTATAGCGCATATGCTTCGGATCTCTTTCCAGCTAAACTATATGATCTTGCCAAGTAGAAGCACCTGCAAAGAATTCCAGAGGTCCGTGCATCAGTTTCACAAGGCAACCTCTTGTAGTAATGCACCCGGAATTAATGTTCAAAAACAATGAATCACTTCTAAGTCTACTTAATTTCATCATTCGAAATGCAGGAAATTAACGACTCTATTTCATTACTCCTAACACCACCAGGAAGGAGAAAAATCCTTCAAATGAAGAAATTGGAGAAAACTGCAGAATGTCATCATCCAGAGGTCAAAAAGAATATTTTATTTTCTTGGAAAAGGAGAACAAGGATATTATTGTCGAATTGGTTGATGCAGATATTTAAGCATAAATATGCTACCCAATAAAAAGGAAGATTTTATAGAGCTGTGTAAGAGAAATTAACCTTTCAGCTCGGAAGGCCAAACTTTTAAGTTCACACTCTTCAGCAAAGGTCACTTCTTCAGGTTTTCTATCTCTTCCAGAACTAACTAAATCAGATAGATCAGCTGTATTCTGCCAAATATAGCATCAATTAAGCAAACTACGAACTAGTACAAGCTTCTTTTCCTGGAAAGGAACACATGCCAAAAACAGATATCCCCTTCCTCACCTGTAATAAAAGATCATATAAGCGGACCAGCTCCTCAGGCTTGGTGACTTTCTCGTTTTTGTCATCACGACGTCTTGTAAGTTTGCTCTTTGCAATGCTTACCAACAACTGATTGCGCTCAATTGTTCGTTGACCTAGAACAGCACTAACAGCCTTATCCAGACCATTTAAGTCATCTTTCACATTTTCAGCACTACCTGCACTGGCCTAGAGTGTATGCTAAATCATCAACATCAGCCTCAAAGAAGTGATTTGGAAATCAATAGTTTGAAAATAATTGCAACTTTTAAATTCTACTAAGAAATAGTACTAAGGAAAAAAGAAATGAGAAGTACACAATTTCTACGGAAAGAAAGCAACACTACAAATTAACATTTCATACCAAGTCACTCCGGATACAGCTCCTAGCTTCATGATATGCTGTAAAAACTTTATCAAAAGTTACGAGTCTTTTCTCAGCTGAGAGTGAATCGGCTGAAGGGCCATGTAAATCTTTTTCCAGTTCTTGGGCTGCAAATTTCGCACACAGAAAAAGTATAAATTTAGGCCATATTTGGAGTCTTAACCAACTTGAAGAGTCACAAAGATAACCAGAAAACAAGAATAAAATAGTTTCAAGCACACAGGTGCTTTTTTCACATCTACAATTAATGAAAAAAACATGATTTGTGACACTGAATTCAACTGAAGCTAGAAAGTTTTACTGCTAGAATTGGCTGCATCTTAAATCTAGCAGAGAAAGAAGAGAGAAGCAGAAAGGAGTGCAGCACAGAAATTTGAAAGCTAGCTTCAAGTGCAATTTATGTCTGGTTTAGGTGCTAGGATGAGTCATGAAAGCAATGCGCTAAAAAATTGAAAAATAAAATGCAAAAAAAAAAAGGAAAAATTAAGAGCAAATACTGACTCAAGTGCCAATAAAATGAAAGCTTAATATATTGACTATGTTCAAATTTGGCATTTAATGGATCTAGGGTGAAGAAGAGAAGACTAAGGAAGGTGAATATTTTTGTTTTCATCTGAAACAGAAGATAATCGACAATCAAAACCACACCCAGAATTCTTCAGTTGTCAGTAGTATATGCATAATTTAAGAAAATATATAGGCCAATCATAGATTACCATAACAACTTCCAAGTGGTTTTCAGTCTTGATTCTTAATATGAGCCATAAACACGCTAAGCTCATTATTGACATTCACAGGAAAAGCTAATGGCAAACCTTTCAAAATAGCAACCCGAGTTTTTGCATTTGTAATTGGGAATCTATTGCCAAGCCAATGAAACTCTGTCAGAGATGCAGCCTGTTGTGATCTTGCCTCCGCCATAACGGCCTGCAAATCAGGATAGTATAAGACATCAATGTAACCTACAAAACCATCAGCAGAATAAAGAGAAAGGACAAAAGTTATTATCCCCCTCCCTCTCCCTTCCCTGCACAGTTATCTGATGAGCTCTTAGGACGAGCACAA
Source organism: Gossypioides kirkii (assembly GCA_005610355.1). Classification (NCBI taxonomy): domain Eukaryota; kingdom Viridiplantae; phylum Streptophyta; class Magnoliopsida; order Malvales; family Malvaceae; genus Gossypioides; species Gossypioides kirkii. Next base: position 33,248,686 of record CP032249.1, read on the forward strand.
ACAATTCCAACAGCTATAATACAAATGGGCATTCTTCTAATAAAAGATATTATCATTTATGCAAACTTTGAGGAGTGCATAACTATTTTGTCGTAAAAAGCAGCCAAAGGTTTTCGACCATAGATGAAAACGTTTGCAGACAAAAGATCAGCTTGAAGGTCGAAAAGGATAGTTCAAACATCTTATCACAATTTCTGAACAAATGATTAAGTTTGTTCCAATCGAACTAATATTAAAAGAAATGATGTGTTATAATTCAGAAAGCAACCATCTATTCTCACCACTTCACCTTTGGTAAGGTGGTAAACGGTTGGAACAAGTTCTTATTGACTTGGAAAGCAAATTTTTAGAAGCATTGATTCATTTTACACCATAACAGATTAATTCCTTAGCCAAGCAGCAGGTAGCAGTCAGGTGAAAAATAAGCAGTGACTCACTAAAACTTAATACAGGCAACATTATTCATGGTAAGAAAAATGAAAATACCAATGCCTCACTAATTCCTATTCACAGAAAAGAACTTACCTCTAGCTTTGATTTGAAAAGGTCCGATGCAGGACCTTCCATTTCACCAATCTGTAAAAGTTCAGAAGCTTGCAAATTGGAACCTCCAATTTTGTGAAGACAGTAGCGAATACTAGGTTCGAGTTCTTCAACCCGTTCACGACACAAGACTTGATTCTCTACATCTCCATATTTCCCTAGTTCTTCATAAACCGACCTGTAACATAATCAAAGATGTTAGCCTTTTGTGCTACAACCGACAAAACAACTATTGGGTAAAGTATTACGAAGGATATTGAATTTTTTTCCATTTGACACAGGATAGGAGAATGAGATCAAGCAAAAATATTAGCCATCTACTTGAACATGTTACTTTATTATTTCTATGTCAGGACACTATTGGAGAAGAGCACAAACCTGGCACTTTTGAAATTCCTCAATGCAGTGTCCCAATTCCGGTCTTGTTCAAACAACAAATTCCCTTTCATATAGGACGCATAGGCCTAGAAAGAAAAAATAAAAAAAAGATGAACTGCAAAGAATTACAGTCATGCTTCATAAAGAAAATAATACAAAATAACGACAAACACTGGTGTAACTTAAGGTTCATGGAAAACAAAATTGTAAATTTGATTAAGATAAACATAGATTTACAGACATCCCTAGCTTCACTTGTCCACAATCTATGCTCCGAGCATAGTTAACATCCAGATATAGCAAACTCAATCAGAAAGCAAAAACTCATTAAGCTCACTGCGATGCTATTGTAAGGCATAAGTAATAATTTACATACTAATTAAAAGCATTTACACCTTTACGCAACTCAAAAGACACCCATTTAACCAAAGATAACAAAAGAAAAAAGCAAGAGATTTAAAAGAAATAATGTACGCACATAACTATTTTATGCTTTTTCTTTTCTTCCTTAAGACCCAAAAATGTGGGTTGAAGATTGTAGATGTACAAATAACAATAAAATTGCAAACCAACCTCAGCTTCTAAAGATGTTCTAGAATCTCCTTTGACAGAACACAAATGTGAAAAGAGGTCAGCCCATTTGACTGCTTTGCGTAATCTACCAATCAAATAGATACGCTGGCGTGCATTTGGACCATCTGGAAGCTGTCGTTTCTCCATGGCATGGCTCCAAGCTCTCTCTGCCATATACAGAACCACATGAAGAAACCTATTTCACATCAAATCAAAGTAACACTGTAAGCTTCAAAAAGATATGTAACTTGAGTACATACATCATAGACCAACCAATCCTTTGCAATACAAAAGCTTCTAAAGCAAACAATTTAAAACCGGACATGTTGATTGCAAGAAACTCTAAAACGTGTTCTAACTATTACTTCAAAAGCAATACAACACCAATAATTACCCTCTAACCATGTCTGCACAAATACAAAGAAATAAGCACTCATAAAAGCGAAAATATAAGCAACTTTCAAATTGTAAAAAATTGTCAAATTACAGCAAATTAACAAGGCTGACCTCACTTCAGTGACTGTGGACTCCGAAATGGCTTTTCGGGTGTATTTACCACGGCCATGTGTGAACTTCAATGATTTATACAGCCTCCTCAAACGAGCAGTGCAATACCTCCTGCAGTCCCAACATTATCCATTTAAATATTAACAATGTCCGAATATAGAACATTTCAATAATTTGTAATCATTTTCAAAGTGAATTTACCGGTAACGAGTGTAATCTCCATGTCGTAATCCATGTTGCATCTGAGCAGACTTAAGAAGTTGCAAAACTGAAAAAGAAGTCAAATTTTTTATATATAATTTCAAATAAACAAGAAACGAATCAAACAGAACATACGATATCGCTAACAAATTAGTACAGTTGATGCAATTGTTGAAGTTAAATATTCGATAATGAAACATCAAAAAACTAACCATTGATTGAGAATTTAGGGCTGATCTGGTCAGAAATGTTTGAATTTGGATCATCAATTTCCATTGCCGCTGCTTCGTTAACCTTCGCCATAACACCTTCAACAAAAAAAAGACAACAATAAGATTGCATGTGATAACGAAAATGACAGAGGTTTCTGGCAGATTTGTGACAGAAAAAATTCAATCAAAAAATATGAAGGGGTTTTACCGGCGAGCAGACCAAGTGTAGAGATCTAAATTTTTTGACAGTACCGACGGCGTTACCTTTGGATTAATCTAATGGTAATGAAGAATGGCGTGCTACCGTAGACAGCCGTCTGAGCTTTGAAGCACCAGCAATCTCGATTTCATAGGCCTATGCTGGGCCTCTTTTCAGGGGATTTGATTGGGTCGGGTAATCTTTGTTGAGATTGGGCCTGATTCAAACAATTTGCTTCGGTTTTGGTTACTTTGCACAGATAGGGATAGTGCGGGTATGGCAGATAAATATGACGTGGGTTAAACCTGTCAAAAGTACTCAAAGTATGACTCTCATTTTAAATTAATCTCTTAAACTTTAGAACGTTTCAATTGCATCCTTAATTTATTGAGGTTATATCAATTAGATTCTTTGATTACTAAAATTTTTGAATGACACAATTGATCCTATGTATCATAATTTAAAAAGAAAGATTAAATAAAAAGTTGGAGATCAAAGAAAAAAAATATTTGAATTTTAATTCGTATATTTGTAACAATCAAAATTATTTCATGAAAAAAAAATTAAAATTTAAAAGATAAGCTAAAAGAAAATTTTTAATTGATGTGGGCAGTGTGAACAGAAAAAGTTATATAATATTAGTGACTTAAATGAAATTTTTTTGAATTGTTTAGTAATTAAATTGTAACTGTAATTAAGTAGTCAAACAAGAATTTACCCATAATTTATTAGAAATAAAGTGTGCGAAACCAAACACGGCATAACAGAGAGGGGACCCTACAAAGATGGAATCGGAGCTTAGCGCTATCCTTTCACGCTATCCACAATATAGAATATATAACCAAAATGAAATCACTACTTACAGCAAACCACCTTCACAGTAGACACGTAGCCACCCCTCCGCCACCGGCTGTCGAAGGAATTCATCGGAGAAATTGAAGGAATTAAGTAATTCAGTTCAAACAAAATGTCGTACTCAGTCTCTCTATCTTCTCCCATTCATTTCCACACTAACTCTAGATTCTTCTCTACATTCCCTCCAAAACTACCTAACAAACTGAAAACAACCGTAACAACCACCACCGTCGCGGCCATTCCACCTTTATCCACCGCTACATCGATTACCGACCTCTCCGTTTTGGATAGCACCACTGTTGCTCTCATAGGTGGAGGTTCAATCGCTGCCTTAGCAGCGGTTCTCTCCCTCACTGACCCCGAACGCCGACGTCGTCTTCAGGCGGAAGAAGTCGGTGGCGGAGATAAAGAAGTAGTTAGGAATTACTTCAATAATTCCGGTTTCCAAAGGTGGAAGAAGATTTATGGAGAGACCGATGATGTGAATAAAGTCCAGCTTGATATTAGGTTAGGGCACTCCAAAACCGTTGAAAATGTGATGAAAATGTTGACTGATGATGGCTCACTGAATGGCGTCACTGTTTGCGATGCTGGTTGTGGCACCGGTTGTCTCGCCATTCCTTTAGCTAAAGAAGGTGCCGTTGTTTCCGCCAGCGATATTTCCGCTGCTATGGTGACCGAGGCTGAGAAGCAGGTTAGTTAGTTATTCCTCTCTACGATTATTGTTTGGATAATTGAATTTTAAGTAATGAATGCTTAGTGAATGATCCGATTTAAGTGTTTATTTCAACAAATGAATGAAAATTTTATACATTTCTTAGATTCAATTGTAATGAACTGTCCTTTATCGATTGGATAAATGAATTTTAAGTAATGAATGCTTAGTGAATGATTCAATTTAAGTGTTTATTTCAACAAATGAACGAAAATTTTATACATTTCTTAGATTCAATTGTAATGAACTGTGCTTTGTTGATTGGATAATTGAATTTTAAGTAATGAATGCCTAGTGAATGATCCAATTTAAGTGTTTATTTCAACAAATGAAAGAAAATTTATCCATTTCTCAGATTCAATTGCAATGAACTGTGCTTTGTTGATTGGGAATTACAAGCTTGAATTATGTGATATTATGATTTCAGGCGAAAGAGCAGTTAACAGTTGGGAATGGTGATATTGCACCGGTTATGCCAAAATTTGAAGTAAAGGATTTGGAGAGCTTAGATGGGAAATATGATACTGTGGTGTGTTTAGATGTTTTAATACATTATCCGCAGAGTAAAGCTGATGGAATGATCGCACACCTTGCTTCACTAGCCGAAAACCGATTAATTTTGAGCTTTGCACCGAAAACATTTTATTACGATCTGTTGAAGAGGATTGGTGAATTGTTTCCAGGGCCGTCTAAAGCAACGAGGGCATATCTTCATGCCGAGGCAGATGTAGAAAGGGCACTAAATAAGGTTGGATGGAAAATAAGAAAGAGCGGTCTAATCACTACACAGTTCTACTTTGCAAGACTTGTCGAGGCTGTCCCTGCATAGTTGGACCGGGAGGAGAGGTTAGATTTTATTTCCATTTTCTTTTACCTGTTCCGCATAGAAATGTCTGGAATGTTTCTAAGCCCTGAATTTTCTTGTATGTTCATTACTATATATAGCTGCTTATGTGCTTAATTGTATATTAGATGTCCTTGTATCTAAATTCCAATACTTGTTAACAATTCTTTTTTATCAGATTTAGTTACTAATCTTTGTTCATTTGATGTTGTCTGCATATATCGTGTCAGAATGTTGCATAATTTTCCGAATGTCGTGGTAAAATGTTTTCCTTCTTTGTGCCCTTTTTCTCGAGCTCGATGTACAGTTCTGCGAGTACAAGATGTTAAACTTTTCTAATTTTTCATTCTCAACTTGAAGAAGATATGTGAGAAAGTCTTAACAGGTTTCCAGGTTATGTGGCTATCCGTTCTGTTCGAAAGCTTTTTACTTTCCCCTTGGTCTCTTTACAATACGAGAACTTGGGATGGTTTTGATAATCATAAAGCTTAAGAAAACGTATATAGGCGATTTTCTGGTATTGAATTGAATCTGACCTGGCCAACACTGTGTTGGTTATAGTATGAAGAAACTGAATCCTACTGAGGTTCGTCTCGGTCTGATGACGAGATTGACGGTGGTTCACTCAATGCTTGTACACTATTCTTTACTGCAAGCATTTTTGGTATTCAATTTGGTATTAGTGGCATGAAATGTTCGTTCCTTTGTTTCACCAAGTAAACAACATTGCATTCTCAATTTCTCATGCATTTTAATTGATTCAGGTTACGGGGGAGCAAGAAAAACCGAAAAATCGAAAATTGACTTGAACCGATATGGAATACAAGTTTAAAAACCGCGATTACTTGAAACCAAATTGTGTTCTATTTTTTTACTTATATATAATTAATTTAAATTTTTTATGATATAGAAATGAATGTTTTATATTTAAAATAGTGAAAATAATTTAAAAGATATTGAAATTTTATTGTTTTTTAGAAATATTTATGAACAAGATTTTGAAATTTTGTAAATAATATTCAAAAGTTATAAAGCAAAGCATATTAATGTGAAAAAGTTGAGGAGAATCCAACCGAACGAAATTGTATTATGATAAACAATTCCAAAAATCTAGAAAATAAATATCCAATATCACCCTAATTTAGTGGTCATTGCCATCAGAGCTAAAAATAGCAGCTATTTTGTGGGTGAAAAGCTTTGAATGGAAGCTGTGATAGGATCCAATCCAAATGAACCATTTCATGAATATACTTTAATTTAAAAAAAATCAAACGGTCAAAAGATTGTACCATATCTATAAATGTTGAAAATCGAATACAAATGTGAAACACATTAAATTATATTGAGATGGATTTGAGGCTAATCTCAAACATCACTGGCGATAACAATTGAAGCTATATGTTGATACTCAGTGGCGGAACTTGAAATTATTTTTGGGATCGAAATTAAATTGTATATTTTTACAATAATAAAAATGTAATTTCATCATTTTAGTAGTTTATATTTTTTATAATTTTTAAAAAATTAAATTAAATTTTTATAATTTTTAGAAGGTTAAAGTGTAATTTTATCATTATTAATTTAAAATTTTATAAATTATAAAAGATTTAAATTAAAAATATACTATTTTAAGGATCATGTCACCTGTGTCTCCACTACGCCACCGTTTGATACCTTTAGGTTTTAAAGTTCAATCCATGTACTCCTCTCCTAATTTGTATCAAGAAAAAAAAGCTATTATTTTACAAAATTTTAATAATCATTATAAATTTTTACTGAAACAAGCCCATAATGGGTGTCTAGAGCTCTATAAAACTAGACTGTCGTAATCAAATCGGACTAGTTGGGATGTAGGGCTCAGGAATTGGTTGATGTATCATTATGAATAAAGTGATTGAATCGATATTTGAATGAATTATTTGAAATTAATTGAATCGAGATAAAAAAACTAATTGAATCAATTTCATAATTTTTAATATATATTTTTTGTAAAATTTTATGAATTTTTAATAATTTATTTAATTAAAATTGGATAAAAATTGAATCGGAAGTCGATAATTTGACTGGTTTGATAATCAATTTGGTTTTTAAAACCATACTATAAAAGCAGCCCATGATGGAGCCCAAGATATAGGAGTCTTCAAAGGCCCAAAACCGTACGCCTGGATCAAATTCCCGCGCATTTTTCTATCTTCTCATCAGATGGTGAACTGAAGAAGACCGGGAAATTTGAACCCTAGACTTGAAAGAAATATGGAAGTCGACGAAGAGATTAGGAGTGATTTCGAGAAAGAAGAAGAGGAAGAAGACGATTCGGTTTCCGATCTCTTGAGAGATCGCTTTCGTCTCTCCGCTATTTCCATCGCCGAATCCGAAGGTCCATTTTTTTCCACCCAATTTCTATTCTTATTTTTGGCTTCTTATTATTGTTTTTTTTCTAGTTAAAGAATTTTCGTAATTGACTAAATTGAATCCAAATCTTCAACTAATTGTTGCAGCAAAGAGAAACGGTATGGAAATTTCTCCACCGATAGTAGCTTGTATTGCCGATTTGGCCTTCAAATACATCGGTAAAATACCTCACTTTTCGTTACTATTTAAATTCTCTATTTTCGTGAATCGGTTTTCTTTTATGTTGTTTCTACTTCCTTCTTTGAATATGAAACATCTTAATATTCCAATTCATTATTTTATTGGGTTTAACGGTGAAGCTGAAAGAAGCAATTATTAAGATTTTGTGTCAATTTGCAGCGCAGGCAAACATAGAGGATATTTATTGCTATCATATTAAGAACATTTATGAGCTAGTTATTGACAATTTAGGAGTTATTTCTGCAAAATTACGAATGCCTTAGTTATGCTTGGTGTTCGAGCACCATTTGCACATGATGGTCTATGAAATTGGGTACCATCAGACACCGCTGAGACAGTGAGATTGGTGTTCGTTGGTGCTTGAGCACTAAGGCATTTGGTATAATTATCATACAATTTCCAGTTTTATTGAATGTGATTGTATATTTAGTATTCTCAGTATAGCTGTGGTAATATAACTACAATCAGTAACCATTCTCAATTGCAGAAGGTGAGAAATTTGCTTTTGCTTATAGAACCCTTTGTGTTGTTTGATATTATTATGAAAAATGATTGCTTGGTTTAATGAAATGTTTGGGCTGTTTGAGTTGCAGGTCAGCTGGCAAAGGACCTTGAACTATTTGCACACCATGCCGGTCGTAAATCTGTGACCATGACAGATGTCATAGTTTCTGGTGAGTGCATAACGTCAAACAATGCTTTTGGAAGTACTTCTTCTTTTGTGGTATTATTGTTAGAGACAATCTTGTTCATCTTCTAATTAGTGACTTATTTTGAGAGAAAGAGCATGCCTATTCTGAATTGATAGGTTAGAAGTAACAGATTCATATTCGTTTGGATCATAGAAACATAAGGCCTATTCACTTCAATGTCAGCTCATAGAAATTAACATTTAGCTGCCTCATTGAGTTCCATTTTGTATGGGTAGGTTAGAGGTAGCCAATTCATATTAGTTCAGAGCTACAGAAACATAAAAACCTATTCACTTCGGTTTTCAGCTCACAGAAATGAACATTTAGCTGCCTCATTGAGGTTCATTTTGTATCAGTAGCTTAGAAGTAGCCAATTCATATTTGTCCAGAGCTGCAGAAACATAAAAACCTATTCACTTTGATTTTTAGCTCATAGAAATGAACATTTAGCTGCCTCATTGAGTTCCATTTCGTATCAGTAGGTTAGAAGTAGCCAATTCATATTTGTTCAGAGCTACAGAAACATGAAATCTATTCATTTTGATTTTCAGCTCACAGGAATGAACATTCAGCTGGCTCATTGAGGTCTGTTTTCTATTGGTAGGTTAGAAGTAGGCAATTCATATTTGTTGAGAGCTACAGAAACATAAAACCTATTCACATCAATTTTCAGCTCACTGAAATGAACATTTTGCTGCCTCATTTAGGTCTATTTCATATTGGTTGGTTAGAAGTAGCCAATTCATTATTAGTTCAGTGCTACAGAAAACATAAAAACCTATTCACTTTCGATTTTCGGCTCACAGAAATGATCATTTAGCTGCTTCATTGAGGTACATTTCGTATCGGTAGGTCAGAAGTAGGCAATTCATATTTGTTCAGGGTTATGGAAACATAAAAACTATTCAATTTGATTTTCAGCTCATGGAAATGAACATTTAGCTGCCTTATTGAGGTCCATCTTGTACTGGTAGGTTAGAAGTAGGCAATTCATATTTGTTCAGAGCTACAGAAACATAAAAACCTATTCACTTTGATTTTCAGCTCACAGAAATGAACATTTAGCTGCCTCATTGAGATACATTTCGTATTGGTAGGTCAGAAGTAGCCAATTCATATTTGTTCAGGGTTACGGAAACATAAAATCTATTCACTTTGATTTTCAGCTCATGGAAATGAACATTTAGCTGCCTCATTGAGGTCCATTTTGTATCGGTAGGTTAGAAGTAGGCAATTCATATTTGTTCAGAGCTACAGAAACATAAAACCTATTCACTTTGATTTTCAGCTCACAGAAACGAACATTTAGCTGCCTCTTTGAGGTCCATTTCGTATTGGTATGTTATAACTAGCCAATTCATATTTGTTCAGAGCTACAGAAACATAAAAATCTATTCGCTCTCGATTTTCAGCTCAAAGAAATGAACATTTAGCTGCCTCATCGAGGTCCATTTCATAGCAGTAGGTTAAAAGTAGCCAACTCATATTTGTGTTTATTTCAGCTCACAGGAATGAACATTTAGCTGCCACATTGTGGTCCATTTCGTATTGGTAGCTTAGAAGTAGCCAACTCATATTTGTGTTGATTTCAGCTCACAGAAATGAACATTTAGCTGCCTCATTGAGGTCCATTTCGTATTGGTAGCTTAGAAGTAGTCAACTCATATTTGTTACGATTTTCAGCTCATAGAAATGAACATTTAGCTGTCTCATTGAGGTCCATTTCGTATCAGTAGCCAACTCATATTTGTTTCAATTTTCAGCTCACAGAAATGAACATTTAGCTGCCTCGTTGAGGTCCTACAGCGATGAGCTTAAAGCAAAAGAACCCCAATCCGAAAGGAAGAGGAAGAAAGTACCTAGAAAAGATGACAAGGGTATCGACGGTATGGTGAATATCCCCGATCTTTGATTCTAGATTTCTCTTAATAGGAAATTTTATGCATAACCAACTCTTACCTGAAAGTACTGAACTATACTTTTATGTCATTACACAATAAAAGCTTGTAAAAACTTATGTTTAATGGTAATTCAAGTTGTAATACAATCTATTTACTAGTTGCATGCTAATGTCAAATTTGTAAATGTTAAACTACTTTGAGTCTTTGTACTATAGGCTAGGAGCAAATTAGTCTCTTTACTATAAAATCGAATAATTTAGTTTTTTTTTTACATTTAATTTTGAAGCAAATAGGTAAAATTGTATATGGTGGAACGTTAAAAAAAATGATGATATGTCGTATTTCAAAGTGACTTGAAAATAAATTGAGTAATTTAGTCATTGTTAGTGTTTTGAAATATGTTGAATTTTGGTATGGTTTTGTTTTCCAAGTTACTTTAAAACATTACAAGCCAATATTCTTTACGTTATGTCTGGTTGAAGGGAATTGCTATGCAGTTCCGTCCAAATTCTGAGGGGATCACCATTTCATTGTTTGGGTCAAATCATCCTATGAAATATGTAATTTTCATTTTCTCTCTATTCGTTGAAAACGTTAAATGGTTATTCAATAGTGAATGCATGTAATGGTTATTCAACAATTCAATGAATCAATTAAAAAAAATTTCTTCCCAGCGTACCCATCAAAAATCACAAATTTACAAGTTTATTTGGTAAAAACTTGGACGGTTTTCTTTCACCATTTTCTTCCAAACTTTCACTTTTCATCTTTCTGTCAATTTGAGGGAAAGGAAAGCTCAGAACGTTGAATTCGTTTCCAAGCAAGCATCAATTTCCGTTGGTAAGATTCAAGCTTCTTGAAAACTGAACAATATGGGTCTTTGATACTTGAGTTTGATTTGAGTTTTTGAGTTGCGTTTCTCTTAAAACTGTTCAAGAACTTGAAAATTGAAAAATGAGTTTTGATGCTTGAGTTTAATTTGGATTTTTGAAATTTCTTTCCTAATTGAAATTTTAACTTTTTTTTACTGTTAACTTAAACAAAAGGGTAATTTGTTTTTTTTTTTTTTTTTGTTTTTGATTTTACATTTCTGATGATTTCGGTAATTCATGTCTGCTGCAAAATCCATGTTTTTTTCAATAATGTTCTAATGCTGATCATGGATGACAAATTCTTTGTTTAAATATATAAATCTTGTCATTTGTACCCTAAATCTTACATTGAATCTTTTCTTATTTCCAGTGAATGGAGGTTTCTAGCTTGAATGGATTGCAAAATGATGAGGAGAAGGCATTGAACAGTTTGCTCGATGCTTTCGGATCCGTTTTAGAGGATCTTAAGTTCGTATTAAACAGATTTGCAATTACTAAGCTTTGTTAGTACAATTTATCGTGCATTATTTGGGAAAATGAAGTTTTTATTGTTCATTGGCCTTTTAATGGTGGTTTAAAATAGTATTTTAAAATGCACATAACTTTGAATTATTTGTTTATAAAAGCAATAAGAAATCGGAACAATAGCGAATTGGGAATTATATAAAATGTGGTACCATGTTGTGATAAGATATTGAAGAATAAAGGAATAAAAGGGTCGACAAAAGCATGTTGGAAAAGATACTAAAATCCATAATTAGAGAAAAATGGAGGGACTTAAAAAGTGAACATGCCATGCTGTATTTTTCTAAGCAGTTTTGGTTTAATGGATTAGGTTAATAATGATGGATGTCACATGCATCTTTATACTTTATTATGGTTTAACGTGTGGGGTCCCTTTAACTCTGCCTAATTTAGGTATTCCATCCATTTTGTGGTGCTAATTCAATTGGGGCATTACACACTTTAGATACACATTAAGGTTGGATTTTAAATTTCTTTTTAGGTTTAGGGTACTTACATTTGTTTTGGATTTTATGGAAAATTTTCAAAATTGGATTAATCGGTTAGGGTTTTGGTTCGAAATAATATGTTGAATTGGTTTATTTGGGATTCGATTGAATTGGATTAAAAAATCTATTAAATTAGTGGTTGAGTCGGTTTTCTCTATTTTTGAAAACAATATGTTTTTTAATTTTATATTTTAATACTTTGTTCAATTGAACTGGATAAATCGATTGGATCAATCAAACTAATAAAATAAAAAATTAATGGTCTAATTAATTCGATCACCAATCCAATTATAAAAACCTTGATTTGAATTGAAATTTTGATTTTATTATCAAATGAGATTTAAATAAAAAATTAAAAAATAACTCGAATTTGCTAATCACCTTAATCAAAATTATATTATTTGTTATAGTTTTTTGACTAATAATTTCATAAATTATTATTTGATATATTCTTATCCAACTATGATTCAAACTTAGATTATTCTTGAAGAAGATGAAAACTCAATCAATAAGTAGACATCTTATTAATTTTGTGGTGGTAACTGAATTCGGATCAAACATTTTAGGTACAAATTAAGTATGGAAGCTTTTTTAATTTAAATTCTCTTAGGTTTCTTAGGGTTTGAGATGATTAAATTAGTTTTGGATTTTATGGAAAATGGAATTAGTTTAATATGTTTTTAAAATTTAGGTGTAGCTAAAGTTTAGAATTTTTTAGTTTAAACAATTACTTGTAGAATTGTATTGGATGGTTAGATCGGGGATTGATCTAAGTTTGGGTTCAGAATAAGATGTTAATTCATTGATTCGTGAGTTGATTAAATTAGTTTAATCGAGTTAAAAAAATCGGTTAAATTGGTGGTTAAATCGATTTTCTTTAATTTTCTTAAAAAATATGATTTTTTTAATAATTTATTCAATTGAACCAGATAAACTCATTAGATTGGTTTGAATTGAAATTTTTATTTTTAATCAAATTAATTTATATTAAACCCCCCCCCCTCAATTTTGTTGTATCACCTTAATCAACATCATATTACTTATTATATTTTTACTAATAATTTTATGAATTATTTTAATATATTGATGGTGAAATTTGTTAATTTCAAAAACAAATTCCATTCATTTATTTTCAATTAATAACGGTTAATTAAAAGTTGCACAATTGATGCACCAAATATTATCCTAATTTTATTTAGATTAAATATACTAATTTAAGACATCATATCCGTGTCTATATATTTTTTTTTGGTAATAAAGAAACACTTCTAAAACTTAGATGTGTGTAAAGCTAGATGCCCTTTCAGATAGAACATTCCGAAAATCATCTTCTACAAAACTAATAACAACTTGAGGAGGTTCTTGAAAAATCACCACTTGATTCATCCTGTCATTTGCCATCATCGCCAATCGGTCTGCCAATTTGTTGCTATTCCGCAGGACAAATCGAAACTTTACCTTCCAATCTTTGATACACCATTCATGGATCGATCGGACCTCAGGGATATTACTTTGGGATGCAAATCCATTAGTATCAATGAGCATTGTATTATCACAGTTTACCTTAATCTGTTTGTGCCCCATGGACCAAGCCAGCTTCATCCCTTCCAACATCGCTCGCGCCTCAATATGGAAAATATCAGCCACTCCTGTTACCATGGCAAACCCCGTTAACCACTGACCATTAGTATCCCTTATTACACCACCAACAGAAGCCTTTGTATTATCCTTAGCAATTGACCCATCAGTATTAACAGCTACCCAACCTGGAGCAGGACTTTGCCAATGCTGTTTTGTTTGAGTAGAACATGCTAAATGACTAAAATTAGCACAACTGCCATAAGATTCAACCCAACCCGTGGGTGAAGCAATCAAATCATGACTACCGTTACTGCCATTTTTGAAGATAAAATAATTACGATGCTTCCAAAGAAACCTATCAGAACAACAAACAAAGTTGCCCATTTGACATTCTTCACATTGAGCTGCCTTTGGTTCTTAAAATTCCATAAAAGCCAATCCTTCATATAAGAGTTAAAAAATTGTAACCAATGTGATTGTGGCGAAACAGACGTCCAAACCGATTGAGCAAAGTCACAATCACGCAACACATGGATTGCTGATTCAATAGAAGCACCACACTGTTCACAATAAGGAAAAACAGACATACCACTTCGAGTGCGTTCCCCATTCATCAAGATTTTATTCCGAACTAACATCCACAAGAACTTTCGAACTCCTTGAGGGACAACCAACTTCCATATTATTTTATTTTCCTCAATCCAATTGGAAGGTTTGCTACTAAAAAAATTCTTGTAAGACTCCAGCATGGAGAACTTCTCTGCAACCATCCATTTCTAGACAATTCGATCAGTTCCCAGCTCAGTTCGAGGAGGTTCATATGCCGTAATTCTGCTCACAATTTCCTTAGGCAGGACCATCCGCAACCACTCCACATTCCATTCCCCTTGGCCGTTGATCAGATCACAGACACGTAGAGTTTCATCAACCAGCCCTCTATTAACAGAAAAAGATTTAAGCTGCCCTAACTCACGCAATCAAACATCATTCCAAAAATTCACCAAGCTGCCATCCTGGACCAACCAAATGAGTTCCTGCTTGACTTCACTCCAAACAGACATAATTGATCTCCATATATAAGAACAGTTGCTACGGTTTATATCAACAAGAATCAGTCCAAAAACATTGTATTTGCTCCTTAATATCCGCACCCACAATACTTCCGTATTAGTGACCAAATTATAACCCAACTTCAAGAGAAAGAGTTTATTTTGGTCTTGTAAATGTCGAATGCCAAGCCCTCCATTATCAACAAGTGCGCAAACCTCATCCCACTTAACTAACGAGACTTTGTTTCCTTTCGTGTTAGATCCCCAAAAGAACCTTTTGGCTATCTTTTTAATTTCCTTACAAACCATGATAGGAATTCGAGTTGTGGTAATAAAATAGTTTGGGATTGCCAAGAGAACTGACTTTACAAGAGTGAGACGGCCCGCAAAAGACAGTTTTCGAGTATCCCATCCATTCAAACGAGCGTGAACCTTATCCAAGACAAACGAGAAAGTGTCCCTCCCAACTCTACTATGAAAGAGAGGCATACCTAAGTATTTCCCAAGATCATCCACCATAGTGAACCCCAAATGCGTACATATGCCAGCAGCAACACCTGCGTCCACGTTATTGGAAAAAAATACTTGTGTTTTCCTGGTGTTTACCATATGATCGGAGAACCAATAGAATTTATCCAATGTTTGCTTAAGACTCTCTTCTCCCTGCATCGTAGCTTTAGAAAACAACAAAAGATCATCAGCAAAAAATAGATGGGATAGCCCAGGCCCCCGACGTGATATCATGAACAGTTCTCACTTTTCTGACTCAATCGATTGGCCAATAAGGTGACCCAACCGTTCCATGCCTAGCACAAATAAGTAAAGGGATAACGGATCAACGGTTCCCACTCTCTTGACTCAATCGATTGGCCAATAAGGTGACCCAGCCGTTCCATGCCTAGCACAAATAAGTAAGGGATAACGGATCACCTTGACGCACTCCTCAAGATGACAAGAAAGTATCAATAAGATTGCCATTCCAAAGTAGCTGCATAGAAGAAAGTGAAACACATTGCATGATAGTATTAACAAGAGAAGATGGCAGGCAGCATCCTCTAAGGTATCCTTCAGAAAATCCCAACGTATCATAAGCTTTTTCGAGATCGACTTTGACCATCATCCACCCTTTTTTGCTCTTCGTGGTACGCATGGTGTGTATAGCCTCCTGAGCTATAATGATATTATCGGCAATGTGACGTGAAGCAATAAAACTAGCCTGATTTTGCTTGATTAAGTGCTGCATTACCTGACGAAGCCGGATCACTATCGTTTTGGTAATAACCTTATAGAGAAGGTTACATAAACTGATGGGTCGATATTGATTAAGAGATTCTGTACCCACAGTTTTAAGAATAAGCACAAGCAGAGTACGATTAAGCCGAGGGTTCATAATCTTACCCGAGAATACCTGTTGAACCAAATGGAACACACTACCACCCACAACATCCCAATTAGCTTGATAAAACTTCGCATGAAGACCATCAACACCAGGAGCTTTGAGAGGACTCATACTAAACAAAGCACGATGCACTTCTTCAAAAGTAACAGCAGCAGCTAATTCACCAAGGATAGTTGCGTGAAGTTTAGGAAACCTCCCATGCATCGGAAAAGATCCCGTTGAGTAATCATCAATAGTATATAAACTTGAGAAATAATCGACAGCATACCGTTGAAGTACCTCATCATCAAAACACCAGCTAGACCCATCAAGCATTAAAACTTCAATTTTATTCCGCCTTCTTCTTGTTAAAGTACGCCTATGAAAGAAGGTAGTATTTCTATCACCACTTGAAAGCCACTCACTACGAGATTTTTGTAACCAGAATAATTCTTCTTGACTAAGTATATGCTCAAGCTCAAGGCAGATAGATTTTTCACGCATGCAAAGCCTCATACTAAACTTCCTCTCCAAAGCCTTTTGAACCCGTTCCAACTCTTTCATCTTTGTTCTCTTTTTCTCAAAAATATTCCCGAACAGAGTCTTATTCCAAGATTGTACAGATTTCGAAAATGATTCAAGATTCTCCAACACATCATTACCCTCCATCCATGAGTTTGAAACCACATCTCGAAACTCGAGTGAAACAACCAGCAAGCTTGAAATCGAAAAGGTCTGATTCCCCGAATAGCCTTGTTAGGATTAATGGAAACCAATAAGGGTCGATGATCTGACTTCAATCTAAAAAGGTGTCAAACCGTTATGAAAGGTGCAAACCTATGCCATTCCTCATTACAGAATGATCGATCAAGCCTTTGAAATAACTGACCCCTTTTCCAGGTAAATCTTGGACCTTGAAACCCCAAGTCAACAAACCCATTAACAAAGAAAAATTTTTGAAACAGAGAACAAACAACCTGTTTAAGAGAAGCACCTCCTTGTCTATCAGCAGTACTAATAACAACATTAAGACCACTAGATAAAAGCCATGGTTCCGTAACATCCTTAGCAATTAATTCAAGGTGGTCCCAAAGTTGCGACCTTAAAGTCTTATGAGGACTAGCATAGATCGCTGTACAGAGAAATGGCCGCCGGTACCACTTATCCCAAATGCGCAGATGGACAAATTGAGGATGAGCTCGCAAGATCTCAATGCTGGTTTCACCTTTCTACAATAATCAAATGCCTCCAGCAAAACCTTCTGCTTCTACTCGAAACGAGTAATCAAACCCCAACTTGGCAATCACATTATCCGTTTTTTGACCAAAAAGTTGAGTCTCAAACAAAGCAACAAAATCAATTTTGAACTCTCTATCATATTCTCTTAAGATTTTATGGAATCGTAAGTGTCCAGTACCCTGACAATTCCAAAACATAAAATAGAAATTGGACATTAATAATCGAGAGAAGTGTAAGATATCTAACGAGCGTTGTAAACTGTCAAAATAATTATCCTTAATCTCAAAAGAAATAATTAAATAGCGTAGCAAAAAGAAGAAGGGTCGATCCACAGGGACTTAGGAAATTCTGATGTAGAAAGCTTTTAGTTCTTGATTTAGGTGAAATGGAATAAAAATGGGGGGTTTGATCTAAAAGTTTAATTAAAGTAAATGAAAATTTAAATCTAAGAATTTAAAAAAAATAAATTTAAAAAGAAACTCAATTTAAGTATCAGCCTTAGGCTCCGCTTTGACTCATTTTCAATCGATCATCGAATAATATTTTACTTCGGATAAATGCCGGTTACAATCTACAAGGCCCAACCCTTGTAACTTGTTTTTCTCTTCGGTAAACCAAAAATCCAAAATCAATTTTTGAATTTCAGTTTTCTGCCCAGACTAACCACGACTATCGCCGTTAGAATAAAACAGTTTAAAATCTAGAAAAACCCAACTCGGACTATGTTGTCTCAATAAGAATAGAATCCGATCTGAATTTCTCTTAGCGGATCGTCGCTAAGTGTGTTCACAGGAAGTCGAATGTGCTACAAGTCGATCCTTTCTCCCAACTATAAATCGAAACAACCTTCAAACCAACGGGCCCTTTTTGAATTTGAAAGTGTAAGGATTTTAAAAGGAAAGGCCAATTGTCAATCCAAGTTTGCAAAAAATTGAGAAATATATCCGAAGATATAAAATACTTTTCAATCCTCACGATTGGAATTGAAAAAAAGAGAATTTTATAGAACTTTAGAAAGCAAGAATAAAACTAATAATGAGGGATCGAGGATGATTTTCTAGTTTACCTCAAAGGGGTATTTATTGTTCTCCAAAATCCTAAAAATAACCTAAAAATAATAAAAGATAATTCTTGAAAATATTTAAATTAAATCCTAAAAACAAAAGATAATTTCTAAGTTTGAATTTAAAATGCAGCTGATCCACTCGTCCATCATTGCTGACTAGACCTTCTAGAAGCTGCTGACTAGATCTTCGAGAAGCTACTGACTGGATGTCACGTCAGAATCTCATGCCCAAAGTCATCCCACTAGCCCAGCCTTGATTCCAGAAAATAAAATTGTAGAACTTTGCCTTTTAAGTGCAATTTTCAGAATTGAAGTCCTGTATAGAAAACGCACAAAAACGTCCAATTCAGCAACATGAACTAATTATTAAGGAGCAATTAAGGATAAAATATTAATCAAATGAAACGCTTATCAAATTCCCCCTCACTTATTCAATGCTTGTCCTCAAGCATTTCTCAACTAATACATCAAAATTCAAGTTCCATCCTTCATTTCACAATGCATTTAAGATAACCAAATGACCCAAGATTGAAACAATTATTGAAATCAAGAGACAATCAAGTAAAATCATAACTAGGAACAATTTTAAACAAAGCAAGACATTCCAATAACCTGTCAATTTCTATGAAGCAAAACTTAATACCCTTACAAGGATTCACTCGTTTCGCTCAAAGTATTTGGGTTAAAGAATCGCTCAAGCCAGAACTAATTAAAACATTACCATAAGCTTGTAACTAAATCCAATCTCCACTACTAAAAATCGAACATGATGCAAAAATCAAGAGGTCTTTAAATAAGGTTGTAACGGGGCTTAGGTAGGGTAGAGAAAAAGGCAAAAAAAATGTGTGGTAAAATGCCAAGACAAAATATGCAAAATGTTGAAGTTCAAGCCACGAATCGAACCAATATAATGAGATAAGCAAAGAAATTTAAGCAATCAAGTTTTTTTCTTTTTCTCCGTTTTTTCTCTCTTTTCTTTTTTTTCTTTTCGATCCTTTTGCTTTTTTTTCCTTTTTTTTGTTCTTTTTCTTTTTTTCTTCTTTATTCGAACTCCTTTCTTTGCTCTCTTTTTTCTTATTTTTTCGTGGAACAAATCTTCTTTTGTCTCGACAAGGGTATGAAAAAGAGGGATGTAAATAGGAAAATGATCAGGTTTTGTAAATATGGTGAAAACAAAGAATAAGGATAGGTTCAAAAGTGGCTAACTAGGGGAAATAAGTGGGAAGATAATTTTGGGTAGAGAAGTGGTTAATCCTAAATGCCCCTATCATATTAAAGCATCATATTCAAGCATGTAGTTTCGACAAGTATTACGCTACAAGTTCTAGAATGTTGAGAATTAGTTCAGTACACTCAATGAAATAAAGAGCAAGAATGAAAGTATATGCTCGTAATGCTCAAAAACTCACATGAAAAAGTGGAACGTGTACTAAGTCAAGTAACATGACAATTAACAAATATATGGAATGTCAAGTAAAATTTTATTGAAAATCACTAGTCATGCCCATTATCTATCATGCATCCTAAATTTCAATAAAAGCAAGATCACAAGTCATAAGGAAATCAAAGAGATAAAGTGAAATATAGGATAAGCAACAAAAAATTCCAACATATTACAATTAAAAAAAAATCAATTTCAACCAATCGATTAAGCAAGATAAAAATTTGATGCAAATTCTATCCCCTCACTTAAATCATATTGTCCCAATATGTAAATGAAAGCACAAGAGAGAGAATAGAGATACTCCCCGTGTTTAACTACGACCGTGTTGGGAATGGGGGAGTAAAAAGGTGGGGTCGATTTTGCTATTGTGCGCCGATTCCTTGCGTGTAGCATCTATTCGAATATGAATATATCGAATCTGCTGATATTTATTCGATGAAAATTTTTGCATACCTAAAATACCAAAAATAAAAATAAGTAAAAATATAATAGTATAAATAAACGAAATAAATTAATGACGAAAAATAAAATAAAATAATAAAAAAATAAAAAACAATGGGTTGCCTCCCATTAAGCGCTTTATTTAACGTCGTTTAGCTCGACGATCTGATTCAGACTACAGGTTCTTGTTGTTGTCGCTTTTTCTCTCGAAGTGTTTGTGCATGGGTTCTACGAGCTAGTGCTTCAATCTCCGGGTAGTTATCTACTAGTTCTCTCGAGTTGTTCGTGGTCATAAATCAAAAACAAAAACTTTTATCAGTAACTTTACCGAAGTCCCCGACAACGGCCAATTTGACAAGTTTCGTAAACTGTCAAAATAATTATCCTTAATCTCAAAAGAAATAATTAAATAGCATAGTAAAGAGAAGAAGGGTCGATCCACAAGGACTTAAAAAATTCTGATGTAGAAAGCTTTTAGTTCTTGATTTAAGTGAAATGGAATAAAAATGGGGGGGTTTGATCTAAAAGTTTAATTAAAGTAAATAAAAATTTAAATCTAAGAATTTAAAGAAAATAAATTTAAAAAGAAACTCAATTTAAGTATCAGCCTTAGGCTCCGCTTTGACTCATTTTCAATCAATCATCGAATAAGATTTTACTTCGGATAAATGCCGATTATAGTCTACAAGGCCCAACCCTTGTAACTTGTTTTTCTCTCTCCGGTAAACCAAAAATCTAAAATTAATTTTTGAATTTCAGTTTTCTGGCTAGACTAACCACGACTATCACCGTTAGAATAAAACAGTTTAAAATCTGGAAAAACCCGAGTCGGACTATGTTGTCTCAATGAGAATCGAATTCGATCTCAATTTCCCTTAGCGGATCGCCGTTAAGTGTGTTCACAGGAAGTCGAATTTGCTACAAGTCGATCCTTCCTCCCAACTATAAATTGAAACAACCTTCAAACCAACAGGCCCTTTTTGAATTTGAAAGTGTAAGGATTTTAAAAGAAAAGGCCAATTGCCAATCCAAGTTTTCAAAAAATTGAGAAATATATTCGAAGATATAAAGTACTTTTCAATCCTCACAATAGGAATTGAAAAAAAGAGAATTTTTATAGAACTTTAAAAAGCAATAATAAAACTAATAATGAGGGATCGGGGATGATTTTCTAGCTTACCCCATGGGGGTATTTATAGTTCTCCAAAATCCTAAAAATAACCTAAAAATAATAAAAGATAATTCTTGAAAATATTTAAATTAAATCCTAAAAACAAAAGATAATTTCTAATTTTGAATTTAAAATGCAGCTGATCCACTCGTCCATCCTTGCTGACTAGACCTTCTGGAAGTTACTGACTAGATCTTCTAAAAGCTGCTGACTGGATGTCACGTCAGAATCTCATGCCCAAAGTCATCCCATTAGCCCAGCCTTGATTCCAAAAAATAAAACTGCAGAACTTTGCCTTTTAAGTGCAATTTTAAGAATTGAAGTCCTGAATATAAAACGCACAAAAACGTCCAATTCAACAACATGAACTAATTATTAAGGAGTAATTAAGGTAAAATATTAATCAAATGAAACACTTATCAATATCCATACCCAAAAATCAAGCATCACTAATATCATCGAACGACTCATCATCAGAGACAACCTCGTCAACCTCACCCTTCACCATTTTGGAGCTTTCCCTCATGTCATCCTGTAATCCATGGAGAATTGCATCCATTGCTTCTTCCACTAATAATGAAGGTTCAATAGCCTCTTCCAAATGAGAAGGGATCTGCCCAGAATTCTCACCCACCACAATCCCAACCATATCAGGTGGTATTGGATTGGAGGAAACACCCAGAGGAGCACCCGATTTGGACATTTGCTTATGTTGAATAAACTTCCCAGCTTTACCAGACCCGTTAGATTTGAGCAAATGACACAGCATAATTGTTCTCCCCATTAATTTTGGTCCAACTGTTTGAAATTGAACATTGCCTAAGCTCTTCCCAATTAAAATAGGCCCCATCTTGGATCCATCATCAAAAGGGTTTTGGGCTGTCCTAGAGGCAGAAACATTTAAGACATTAGTTAGTGCAAGCACCTTCTTATTACTACGCAATCCACTATCCAATAACACCCTTTTCCGTTTATTATTAGGCTTAAAATTACCTTTTTTTTTAGCCTTAGCTGCCAACTCAACTTTCTTTTTATTTGACCCCTCTTTGTTGCCATCCTGAAATTGCTCCTTGAGAATCAGATTTGCATCCTCCACATTCACATCCATATCAAACCTCCATGATCCTCGCCTATAATACCGCTCAAGGAGTCAAACCAAGAACCTGTGTTTTTTCCAGTAAACGTTTGACTGACTGGCATAAACGTCGTCGACCGACTCCTTTTTCTTTGGTGTCGTTCCACTAACATCCAAGGTCTGTATCGATCATCCTTAGCAGCCTTGTGTGACATAGAAGAAGTATTATCCTGATTGACGGTCTCCGTCGTCACAGGAGATCCTTTCCCAGACCTAAAAGGACACGACTCCTTGTTATGGCCATACCGTCTATAATCGAAGCAAACCAAATGTAAAGACTCATATTCCACCCGTTGTATCCTTCAATCAATCATGAGCTTCGATACAAGAGGCTATCCGAGATCGACAAAGACCGCTAGTTGAGCGAATTGCCCCTAGTTTTATTATTCGTATTTTGATCTATTTTGGCGACTGGTCCAATCGCTCCACCAATGAAATTCAAAAGGCTCCTAGAATACAATTCTTCTAGCAACCCCGGCAATCGAATCCACACCTGTAGTTTGCTGGGCTGGGATTGGTCAGTCAGAAAACTGGGTGACCACGGATTAACCATTAGGTAATGACCAAAAATCGTCCATGGACCACCCAAAATTGCTGTAATATACTTATCATCCGAGTTGAAACGGACGGAGAAATAATCATTTGCTAAATCAATAATTTGAAGAGGGTGTTGAGTCTTCCAAATGGCTTGAAGTTTACTAGACATGGCATGATAGGAAATCTTTCGACCAAGTAGTTTCACCTTAACAGTCTTGGACATTTTTTACGCAATAAAGTTATGAACCCTATCAGAGAAGGTTATGGCAGTAACACCATTAACCACCTCCTTCAACGCATCGTCATCAGCCAAGATAAAATCCTCAGTTTCTTAAGACAACCTGTGAGTCCCAGAGTTCCCAAGCAATAAATCCTTCCAAGAGGTAGCAGGTGTATCACCAGAGTTCACCGATCTCTCCTTGCCATCCATAACCGGATCATCAAGGTCCGGTGGCTCCTTCGGTCTTTTCCTCGTCTTCTTAGTAGCTCTCCTGATCGCTCCACCGTTAGCTAGTTCTGTAACCATTTTTTATCCGTGTCTATATTTTTATATTGCTTTTGGATTAAAATAATATTATGTTGAAGTCTCACCTTTTTCATGAAAGGTCCTTATATTTTTCAAAGATTCTATAATTTCTTTGACTCATTTTCTTCCTTTTTATTTTATAAACTAATTTATAACATTTCCATTACATCCTTGAAATGAATGTTTGTAGGATGACCTATATAAACACATCACTTTCCACATTGCAAAAACACCCCTCAATTCCACTACACAAAATTAAATTAAATCCTAAAATATTAAATTAACATTTAAATAAATTATAAACTTTTAATTTTTATTCGTCAACGAGGAATTGGTTAAATGATAAAATTAAAATATTGTATTTAAATTTCGATTTGTATGAATCATGTGTAAGTTTAGTTCAAATTTATTTTGGGGAATAAAATTTTTTTATGGTGATCGAAATTGAGTTATAATTTTTGAAGAGATCGAAATATAATTTTATTATGTATTGATTTATAATTTTATTATTTTTGAAGAGATTAGACATATATACATATATATTTTAATTTTGAGAATTAATGTGTAATTTTATTATATATTAACTTTTAATTTAATCATTTAAGAGAGAATTAAATTTATTTCAATTTAATTTTCAATATATTCCAATTGATAATATTAATTTTGGTTGTGGTTATTTAGATGCATTAATTGTAATATAATCTCTTCAAATTTTTTTAAAAATTATTGCACTTAAAACATTTATTCTATTATACAAAATAAAAAATAAAAATATAATTCAATAGTTTTATTATTATTTTTTATTGTAAAATTGCCTCTTATAAAAAAATCATGTTAGGCGTATTTGAAATACTAATAGATGAATGACACGTGGAAAATTAAGACAAGGACGTAAATCTTAATATCTTATACGCGGCGCGTCAGCTGGCTGCGCTTGCGCCTTCAATTAGTTATGCCCTCGCCTTTGCTTGATTTCGTAAATCTGTTATTATTATTATTATTTTAAATTATTAACGAAATATTAGAAAACAGTTTTAAAATTATTATAAAAGAGTTAATTATTATATGTTATCAAATCTAATGTAAACGAAGCACTTCATAATTATCCAAAAAAAATCTGTTCATAATAAAAACAATTTATTATTGTTTTCGGGGTTAATTCATTACTCATCCTTGAATTATGATCCAAATTTTAAATTAGCATCCAAACAACAAAAGATTCTATGTGAGTCCTTAAAGTATTAGTCTCATTAAGGGAGGTTGACTCCTTCGGGAGGAGCTCTCGAAGTGTCATCCACTGGATAGTCAATTGAACCCTATAACAACAAGTATTGTTCTCATGTCGAGATTTTATCTCTCTCCTCTGACGAGAATCTTAAAGGATTCATGAAAGGGGAAGCATCTCGATTAGTGGAGATGCAACTTGTAAGGCTACGAAAGAGGTGTTAGTGTAGCACGCAACATTAATTATGTAAATCACCTCAGCTCGAAGGTACTATTTTCAAAACCAAACTAGGAACTAATCGACGTACTAGTTTGAAATAAGGGGTTGGATCGGTTGAATAGATAGGTGAACTAGTTTTCTCTATTTTGTATATATATAATAATTTATTCAATTGAATTAGACAAAATCAATTGGATTGAGAATTGGTGGTCTGATCGATTCAATTCCAAAAATCTTTTGACGTGGAGATTCAAACCACCAACCTAACATAAGTGAAACCATGCTTGCGAGTACGTGATTTTTGTCCCTTAGGTTGATATTTTAAGAATTAAATTACAATAATTTAAAGTTTGAGACCTCGGTTAGTGAAATTAACCATTTTTTTTCTAAAAATATCTTTTAAAGAAGCAGTTCATTTATTATACCCGAAATCTTTTTCAGTAAAGAATAGAGCCGTAATGCCGTTACTAGTAACCACCAAAATTTGTGGTCTTGTTTTAAGGGACGGAGCTTATTTATTTATATATTTGGTTAAAATATGCAATAGATCCCTATACTCTTCACAAATTTAGAATTTAATTCATATATTTTTATATCTAAAAATTTAATCCCTTTATTTTTTTTCAGATTTAATTGTTAACATTTTTATTTTTTGGTTAAATTTATTTGTATGATATTTTGAAATTAAAAAACCTCACTTAATAGCAATGTTACTAAAAAAAGGCCATTGGAATAAAGCTAAATTTAACAAAATATTTTCAAACAGCATTAACCGTTGAACTTGAATTTTGAAATCATAAAATAAAAAGATTAAATTTCTAAAAATAAAAGTATAGGAACTAATTTTAAATTTATGAAAAATACAGGGACTTATGGCACATTTTAACCTTATTTTTTAATCAAGATAAATAAATAAATAAAAACAAAATATAAAAAGCCGTCGCGCCAGCGCGCCTATTTCTTTTTATGTTCTTTTTCCCTTCAAAGCCAACTAACAAAGCAGAACTCTTTTTTTTATCCGTTTAATTAATTAATTAATTATATATATTTCTCTGTAAAAACCAAAAATCTAAAATTGTTTCTCTCCCTGTTTTCTCCTTTTAAAAAGAAAACTCAGCGACCGGCGAGAATGCAAATCTCGCCGGAATTTCGCTTTTTCTGATCGTCAGAATTTTGTATTTCTTTTTCTTCTTTTTTAAGCTGCCGAGAGAATTGAATTTCATTTTTTTTTCAAATTGATGTTAAATGGTTATGTAATTATGATTTCGTAGAAGAAAACAAAAAACCAAGAAAAAAAAAGGAAAAGTATTCTCTCTCTCTTGTGGTGAGTAATGGCTTGCAATGCAGGGAAAAAGATGATGAGATCCCTTGCTTTGTCTTCTTCCTCTATGCCTTGATTTTTCTTTTACCCTTTTATCTCTCTCGGAATTGCTCTTTAAAAAAAAAAATTGAACGAGTGTTGCTTTTGACCTGGGTATCAATTCATGAAACGGCTTGCAGAAATTTGAACAAATTTTGTTTTGGCTTCAAAAGGTAAGGTTTGGTTTCTGTTTTATTGAGGTCAAACTTTGACAATTTTGGGTTTTTTTAAGATTAATTTCAGAATTTAGGCATTCTTCATGACTAAATTCTTCGATCTGATCAAATTTAAGAAATGCAAGATTGGGTTTAAAGTTTAAACTGGTGCTGTAGCTAACAAATTTCTTTTCAGGGTCGAAGTTGCATAAATCATTTGTTTTGTTTTAGCTGCTTACAAAAAGATCGTGGGAACAAGGGAAAAGAAAAGGAAACTAGAATTTAAATATTGGGAATTTAATGATTTTAAAATTTTTTTTTTGGTTCGCAAATGGAAAATTCACCTTAATCAGCATCATGTATGTTTCTTTTATCACTTTTAAATTAAGTTCCCCATAATCAACATGTACCTTTTCTTGGAAACCCAACGGGGGTAATTTCATTTGGTCGTTGGTAGGTAAGTGGCTGTCCTTCTAATGGTACATGTTTCAATTTTTTTTTGAATTACCACAAAGTAAAAAAAAAAAAAAATGGTAATTCAAAAAACAAGCATTGCCTCCTATTCTTCCTTTAAAAATGATTTTAAGTTGCCAAATTTTTAAGAAAGTAGGTAGCTTTTGTGTTTATCTTCTGTTCTTTCTAAGATTTTTGATATATGAAACGAAAGAGTTTAGAATTTAAATTAGTAAATTCATGTTTCTTTCAAATTTTGTAACTTCTTGCAATGTTATGTTATCTTTATTTTATGAAAACTTACAAGTTTATTGACTAGGAATTGCTGGTTGTTGAATGTTTTTTGATATAGGGCCATCGAGTCAGGCGGAGTTGCAACCGGCAAATGTTGGGCTAAAAGCTTTCAGTTTTTCAGATTGTCTGGTGTTGAAACCGAAGAATGCCATCTGAGGTCATAGATCAAAATAATGCATCGGCATCTGCATCAGCATCAGCATCAGCATCAGCATCGTCCTGCTTTTTTGAAGACATTCTTTTCCCAGTTGAGGTATTGTAGGGAGAAATGGTGCACCCAATTTTTTTAATTTTCTTTATATTTTTAGTTTATTTGTGGGTCTTGGTGTCTTGTTTTAGACATATTGTAAAGTTCCTGTATGTGCTTCTTTTTGAATTGTGGACATTTTCTTCTCGTTGAAGCTTTCAAGTCACTGTATCAAAAAACAGTAATTCATTTCATGTTGTTTAACATTTGCTTCTGTTGGGCAGAGACAAGTTGGATTTTGGAAGCTGAATACGGTGTCTGATAATCAAGGTGAGAACAAAGATATGGACAAATGATTTGCTTGTTCTCTCTGCTTCTAATTGGTTTATTTTAAATGCATTGACTGTTTAAACTGATTGTCAGTTTCTTGCCTGTAGGCTTAGATCAGAAAAACTTAACTTGTAGCTTTTGTCATTGTTAAACTTAATTGATGACCAGTCTGTCTCTTGGTTACTATGATGACATATGCATCCTTGACTTAGGGATGACATATCAGGTGTATTTAAGAATCACAATTAACCTTTATGATTGAGTGAATACTGCAAATATATTATTTCCAAAATTGTATGATATACTCGGTGTAATTAAGAGCCAACAATTGGTGTTGGTCTTAGTTTTTTTCCCCTTTTGCAAATGCTGTATTTATTGTCTGAATTCATCCCTTGTGAGATCTCTCTGGGAACATGAGGTTTATCCCTGGAGATAGCATACATGCATATTAACCTTGATTGGTTTAGTAAGTTCACTTATTTTTCTTATTCTTGTTAGCAATATGTTTCTTAATATGTTTCTTGTTTTATGGAATTTTTGCTGGTGTCACATGTAAAACTTTGGATATCATTCCTAAATCTTGGATATTTTAAAATGAAAACTTAAATGTACTTTTCTCTGCAAAAAACCTTGTGCATGGTTTGTTTCCTGTTTGTGTAAAATAAATTCTGGTCTTTGCAGACAAGATCGTTGGTTCATCTCCGATGGAAAAACTGTCTACTGACTCTATGGAACAACCCCCATCAAATTTGGCCAGAGATCAAGAAGAAAAGTTAAGCATTGGTTGGAAAGGAATTACCAATTTGTCTGAGCATTCATGGAATTCTGTGAATCACCATCCTAAATCAATGTCAAATCTGTATACAAAACCAGCAGAGAACTTGAATAGAAACAGGACCTATGGCAATGTGATCCAGCATGAAAGTAGCCTGTTTTCAAGTTCATTCTCTGAAGTATTTAATAGAAAGTGTAAGTGTTTTTACCATATGCATCAAGCTTCTATGCATATCTATGGGTGTCTGGATTCATGTGTCAATATACTTTTGCATTCCATGTTTGCACTGTTTCTCTCTTGATTTTCTGATATCAGGTGCTTATATAGCTTTTTACATGTTGAATCTTTTGATTGATGACTATTAATTTCCTACCATATCATGCTAAAATTTCTAAAAGAAAGTATGAAATTGTTAATTAATCACTTCTTGGTTTGTCTATTTTATTAATCTGTTTACACACACACACATGTATTTCTCTATTTGCCTTTTTCTCTACTAGAGGTTTATACCAGTAGGAAAATTTCCCATCTGACTGAAAACCATGGCTGATATCATTCTTCACTGCAATGCTTCCTTTTTCCCCAAGTTTTTCTGGTTACTCACTTTTTTTTTCATTAGCATACAATTATTAAATTTTTTTATCCGTGATTTGCTTTGCTTTTGTCTTTATGCAGTGAGATTATTAGGGAATGATCTATCTTGTCAACATGCCAGTTCAGCTGCTTCACACGTTGAGGAAGAACCTTTTAAATCTATGGAAGAGGTTGAGGCACAGACTATCAGAAACCTCCTTCCTGATGAAGATGATCTGTTCTCTGGGGTGATTGATGACTTGGGATTTAATACTCTTGACTGTAAAGGAGATGAATTAGAAGACTTTGACCTATTCAGCAGTGGTGGAGGACTGGAACTAGAAGGGGATGATCATGTATCCATGGTTCCGAGGAATTCTAATCTTGTAAGAGTATTCAATGTTCAAGGGGGTTCAAATGGCTTAGTTGTTGGGGAACACCCATATGGTGAACATCCTTCTAGGACACTTTTTGTTAGGAACATTAATAGCAATGTCGAAGACTCAGAGTTAAAGACTCTCTTTGAGGTTCGTGTTCCTTTGAATCTGATACATTGTTTATTGAGACTTTCTGCAAGCAAATCCATCAAATCTCGTTTTAAAGGTACATGTTCTAGTAAGTTAATTGACGAACCTGTTTTCTTCTGTCAGCAATATGGAGATATTCGAACTCTCTATACTGCCTGCAAGCATCGTGGGTTTGTTATGATTTCTTATTATGATATAAGAGCAGCCCAAAATGCAATGAGGGCTCTGCAGAATAAATCATTGAGGCGTAGGAAACTTGATATACATTATTCAATTCCAAAGGTTTGGCTTCAACCAATTTGTTCTGGATGGTTATGTCTTCTTTTATTGATGTCACTCTCTGTTATAACCTTGTTTTGTCCAATTTGTTTCATCTTCATGTGAAATGTTGCTGCTTTATTAATTTATTTTCCAAAATCTTGCGACCTCAGGAAAACCAATCTGAAAAAGATGTGAACCATGGGATGCTGGTGGTTTTCAACCTTGATTCTTCTGTTTCATCCGATAAACTTCAACAAATATTTGGTGCTTTTGGAGAAATTAAAGAAGTAAAGGGTTCACTCAATTTCCTTCAGCTTCACAAATCCCTTATGTTTGGGATGATAATGTATCTCATGTAGTTAAATTTTGTGGCAGATCCATGAATCTCCGCAGAAGCATAATCCCAAATTCATCGAGTTTTTTGATGTTAGAGCTGCAGAAGCTGCTTTTCAAGCACTGAATAGCAGTGACATTGCTGGGAAGCAGATCAAAATTGAACCAAGCCATCCATGGGGCATTGGACGGTAATATCATAAACTTGTTCTCTCCCTTTCCATGATATTGGCTCCTGAAAGTTGGAATTTGTTTTTATTTTTAACATGATGATTCTGTGCTCCTTGTCTACTTCAATATGAATATGGAGTTGGTAAATCATGTGTGGTAACTTTTGGGATAGCTTATTTGCATTTTGTGCATCTAAGTTGTATTCTGTTCCTTATTCTTTTTTCTTCTAGTAAAAAAAATTTCTTGTTTTCTGTGGCCTCTACAAGTAATAGTACATCAGAGTTTCTTTTGCAGCTTTATGCAACAGCCTGAGTCAGAGCAAGACGGACCTAACCTATGCAAAAGCCCTTTTGATGAGTTATCATCAGGAAACTGTGGTATGATTTGCCTTTAAATTTCTGCCATCTGATCAATTCATTAAAAACTGTTGTTTCAGAGCAAATGTTTCTGTTGCTTCATATACTCATTCTGACAGTTTCTCCAGGATTGACTGCATCTGGCTGCATGGATAATGGGTCTACTCAGGTTGTTGCACCTGTGAGTACATATGTTGAAACTCATCGAAGTTCTAGTGTTCCAATTAACTTAGCCTCTCCAGCAAGAGTGTCACCGATAGGACAACCATTAAGCTTTCGGGAGCCTGACCACTCTCTAGATGAAATGAAGTTTGCTAACCAAGGTGTACCAAGTTTCCATCCCCATTCTTTACATGAGTATCATGATAGCTTAGCCAATGGTATTCCATTCAACTCCTCTAGCACCATAATAGACATGGCTAGCAGCAGCAGTCCCATGATGGCTGAAGGACTTGATAATAGGCACATTCGAGGAGCAATGTCAAATGGGCGCCTAATGCAACCTAATGCAGGGGGTAAGCTGAGCTGATTATGGTATCCAATAATTCAGTATGTTGCACCCCATTGTGGATTTATATGAATTTCATAATTCAGTATGTTAATATTTTTTACACAGCTCAATTTATTATGTTAAAAAGTTCTGAGTAATGTAATTCTTCTTTTTTCTTGAATTCAATTATGATACTTATGCTTTGGATTTTACTTTCCTAATGCTAACTTTGTGTTACTAATAAAACCTCTAGTGTTTGGGTCATCTGGAAATGGAAGCTTGTCACGCAATGGAAACCATTACATGTGGAACAACTCCAACTCGCACCAGCAAGATCCGCCAACTGCCATGGTTTGGCCAAATTCACCATCGTTTGTTAATGGCATTCATGCTAATCGCCTTCCACATATCCCTACATTTCCTAGGGCTCCTTCTGTAATGTTGAATGTAGGATCACCTGTACGCCACCACATTGGCTCAGCACCACCAGTTAATTCTGCATTTTGGGACAAGCGGTATCCTTATATCGGGGAGTCTCCTGAAACTTCAGCTTTTCACCTTGGATCTCTTGGAAGCGTGGGCTTTCCTAGTAGCTCGCTATCACATCCTGTGGAATATACTTCCCACAACATTTTTTCTCATGTTGGTGGAAATTGCATGGATTTGACAAAAACTGGTGGGGTACACTCTCCTCAGCAGATGTGCCACCTTTTCCCTCGCAGGAATCCTATGATGCCAGCATCTCTTGATTCTCCTAATGATCGTGTTAGAAACTTTTCATACCGCAGAAATGAATTGAATTCTAGTAACGCTGATAAAAAACAATATGAACTTGATATTGACCGAATCGTACGTGGGGAAGACAGCAGAACAACACTTATGATTAAAAATATACCCAACAAGTATGTGAACTGCTCTTCAGTCATTTTATTCTTTATGTATAATGTCTAGAATTGTTTTTTTTTACTATTCAAATAATTTTATTTCTTAGAATATTTTTTCTGTTTGAACTTTCTCATGCTTGAAGAAAACTGTGTGATGAATCATCTTAAAGTTGCAGATAGCTTGTGATGATTAGCAGCACTTTATTATACTAATATGTTGAAGTGAGTTAGCAAAGGTGGTGAATGCTTAATGAATTTGATGTGATGTTATGCTAATTTTCATCCTTTGGATTTTTTATTGCAAGTCCTTTCCCCATGTTTCTTTTTTCAAAATGATTATCAACTTAAGAAAAAGTTAAATGTTGATTTTGCAGGTATACCTCAAAGATGCTTCTGGCAGCTATTGATGAGCACTGTCGAGGAACTTATGATTTTATTTATTTGCCAATTGACTTCAAGGCAAGTAATTTAATTGGTCCTTTAAGCATTTTCCATCCTCGACATTCTGATACATGCTTGGTTGTGCTACATTTACTTGTAGTTCAATGTTACTAACCTAAACTTTTACAAATAATTATTTTTTGTCAGAATAAATGCAATGTAGGCTATGCTTTCATCAACATGATCGACCCGCAACATATCATTCCCTTCTATAAGGTTTGATAAATGGATGATATCTCAAACTTATACCTCTTAGCTCTGCAAAATATTGTCATTTGCATGTGTGTTGTGTGGTTATATTTTGATAAATCAAACCTTCGGGTTAAACCAATACATCTTTTCAGGCATTCAATGGCAAGAAATGGGAGAAGTTCAACAGTGAAAAGGTTGCATCTATTGCATTTGCTAGGATCCAGGGAAAGGCTGCTCTTATTACTCATTTCCAGAATTCGAGCTTGATGAATGAAGATAAACGTTGTCGCCCTATTCTTTTTCACACTAATGGCCCAAATGCTGGTGATCAGGTAAGCTAGCTTGACACCATAAACAAGCGGTAAAACTACCGTGGAAGCCCCCATACTAAGAGTCAATTTGCATTTTGCCCCCTTTTCTCAAAAAATGGGCAAATTAATCTCTCTATGTTATTTTGTTAACAGAAGGACTAGTTTACTCTTTGATCTAATGTACAGGGACTAATTTGCCTTTTTTTTTTAGTAAAGTAGGCAAAATTCAATTTGACTCCTAGTGCGAGGGTTTCTATGGTACTTTTACCTAAACAAGCTCATATCTGTAATGGAGATGGATGTTTTGAGTATTTAACTCCTTTATTGCTTTTGTAGGAGCCATTTCCTATGGGTACCAATATTCGACCAAGACCAAGGAGACCTCGAACAACTAGCAATGACGAGAGCCACCGCCAAGGTAGTTCTTCAACTTTAGCTAACGCAGACGAATTTCCCAATGGGGTTGACTCATTGTTGGTTTCTTCCAAAGATTCTGATTGAGCACTCCACTTATCCATCTCTAACTGCAGAGTGCAGAGTACTAGAACTTTTGTAGACACTACTCTGTATTTGATGGTGGACTGATGACTCTTTTTTGGCTATAGAGAATCAGTTTCAGGAAGCAAGATGCCTAACCAAAACTAAACTTGAAAATTTTTGTTTTTTTTATCGAAGCCCATAGGCCATTATGAGTATAAAGACTGGCATAATGGGGGCTTCAAATTTTGGATAGTCTTCTGACCGAAGGGTATCATGTTGTATAGAAGTACCTGGGCTTATGCACCGACTTTAGGGAATCCTGTGTTGTTTCAGTTTTGTACCTGAGTTATGTGAATCTCATTTTTTTTAACCCTGGGGGTTCTCAATTCCGTATAATCCCTGCTTTTGGTCTATTTGGGGTGTAATTGCTTACACACACACACACACACACACACAGAGAGAGAGAGCAAGAAACAGCATATCTAAGTTTTCTAGTTGTGGAATTTTGAAGCTATTTGTTTACCTTTAATGGAAATATATTCTTGTTCTTTTTTTGGCCTCTAGTATGTCCTCTCTTATTGCTATGTTCTGAAACATACAACTTGGATGACTACTTTATGGTGAACTGCTTTCGTTCCTCGAACTAAGACCCAAAAATAGCAACTTGGTTCGAAAAATGCTGTATAAGAGAAGCATTAGATCTTTGTATAATTTTTGTTTCAATATTTGCCAGATTATGTTAATAACAGCAACAGGGGTGTTAAGGAGGTTTTTGTCTGAAAATGAGGCAAAGGTGAAGTTGATAATGGCAGATATTTCATACTTTCATTTGCCATGGAAATTAGTTGAGTTCTTGCTAGATCTGTCAATTAGACAGTTTGGGTTGCTTTTTTAAAGGTTTTAAAATTTGTGGGTCATTTTAGATTTGAATTATTTTGTATTAGTTGAGTTTTTCGAGTCAGTTCATCTCAATTCAGTTCAGGTCATTTTGCATAATTTGATCAAATTGGTTTGATCGGGTTTGGATTTGAATTAATTGGATCAAATACTTGAGTTCAAGTCAGAATTGATAGGTCTAGTGTTAAATTGGTTTCTTATAATTATGAGGAATTTATATAGGGTTAGAAAATTTCACCACTAGTATATCAAATAAATTTTTTTTTAAATTAGCCTTTTGATCACTTACTCCTTGATTTCATAAAAAGTTCGTCCAACTAATAAACTAAAAAATTGTTCTTTTTCCACAGAATACACTAAAAAATTATTTTCCACCAAAAAGCCCAAAATCGCAGTGAAAAAAAAAAAAAGAAAAAATGAAGGAAAAACCTGAGATTTGTAATAGGAGACACGTTGGCGAAGAAGTTCAACTTCTTTGGTGCGGTGTTCTACTAAAGCCACTAATGCTTCTTCTTGCTCTACTAAGTCGTTTTTGTCTTCTTTATACGCTTCTTCTTGCTTAACTCTCTTTGAAATCATTGAACCGTCGCTCATTTGTTTCTCTTCTTCTTCTTCTTCTTCTTCACCTCTCAGTGCCACACCTTCTTGGCTTCCTCAACCCCAAAACCTCTTCAGTTTTCCTTTTCTTTTAAGTTCAAATATTAGGGCGCGTTCTTGGCGTTAAAAGGGTCTAATTTTTAAATGTGTACTTTTTTTTATTTTTTATTTGATAATTGATGTTTAATTGATAATATTTTTAGAGAGTTTATTAAATTATATATTATAATATTCTAAAATAAAAAAATTAATTAAGTGATTAAATTAGATCAATGGTCTAATCATTTAAGTTATCGGTTTACCGTTTCGATAGTTCAATTAATAAATTAAAAATAATAATTTAATATTTTTTAGTTGGTACAATTGATTTATATCAATTCTCATTTTAATTGATTCAAAGTCACTTTCGAATTAATACAATAAATTTTATGAATAATTTTGAAAAAATTGAATTAAAAGAATAAATTTTGGAGCTTAAGAAAAAGAAATCTAAATATTTTTTAAAATTCTTTGAATTGAAAATGATTAAATTTTATGATTGTTTTAAGAAATTTAATTGAAAATTAATTGAACCCCTAAATTATTTAGGGGTTTTCTTAAATATCATTTTCAATTAAATTTTTTAAAATAATCATAAAATTTAATCATTTTCATTTAAAAAATTTTAAGAAATATTTAGGTTTCTTTTTCTTAAGCTTCAAAGCTTATTTTTTTAATTCAATTTTTCAAGATTATTCATAAAATTTCTTATATTGATTCAAAAGTAACTTTGAATCGATTAAAACGAGAATTGATACAAATCAATTGCACCAACTAAAAAATATTAAATTATTATTTTTAATTTATTAATTCAACCATCGAAACGGTAAATCGATAACTTAAATGATTTGACCATATATCTAATTTAACCACTTAATTAAATTTTTTATTTTAGAATATTGTAATATATAATTTAATAAACTCTCTAAAAATATTATCAATTAAACATCAATTATCAAATAAAAAAAATACACATTTAAAAATTAGACCCTTTTAACGCCAAGAACGCGCCCTAATTTTTGAACTTAAAAGAAAAGGAAAACTGAAGAGGTTTTGGGGTTGAGGAAGCCAAGAAGGTGTGGCACTGAGAGGTGAAGAAGAAGAAGAAGAGAAACAAATGAGCAACGGTTCAATGATTTCAAAGAGAGTTAAGCAAGAAGAAGTGTATGAAGAAGACAAAAACGACTTAGTAGAGCAAGAAGAAGCATTAGTGGCTTTAGTGGAACACCGCACCAAAGAAGTTGAACTTCTTCGCCAACGTGTCTCCTATTACAAATCTCAGGTTCTTCCTTATTTTTTCTTTTTTTTTTCACTGCGATTTTGGGTTTTTTTTGGTGGAAAATAACTTTTTAGTGTATTCTGTGGAAAAAGAACAATTCTTTTATGGTGTAAAAATAAATAAATCTTAAATTGGAATAACAAAAGAAAAAGACAGATATAGGTTAAATATATTTTTTCTTCTCAGTTTTCAATTTCACTAAACAATAGATGAGTTCTCTTTCGATTTTTCATATTTTTAATTTTTTTTTCCATTTTACCATGTACGCTTTAATGCCTTCTCTTTTGAGAAACAAAAGTTTAAATAAGTGGCATTGAAGTGAAAGGACCAATCTGATAAAATTTACCACTTTTCATAAGCTGTTATCAGTTGTAGAATACAAAGAAACTATCTTTTCATTGTTTGTTAAATATTTTATTATGGGGTTTATGAGATTATCATGTTGATTAGAGGCATACTTTTAGTGAACCAAATTGCTTGCTAATAAAATTGTTTCTTTTATCTTGTTGGCAAGTGTGTTGTAATGAGATAAAAGTACTATGGAGTCCCTCGGATTGTATTTTGCCTCCTCTACTAAAAAAATTGGGCAAATTAGTCCTTGTACTTAGAACATGGAGCAAATTGGTTTCTGTTAAAAATTTCATCCATTTTTTTGTTAAAAATTGGTTTATGTACCTGTACACATGGCATGTTGTAACTGTCTAGTTATTCTGTCAGCTATGCCAGTTTTTAACCATAGAAATGGATGAAATCTTTAACAAAAAGGATTAATTTGTATCTAACATTCAAGGAGTAATTTGCCTATTTTTTGAGTAAAGGGGGCAAAATTAAATCTGACCTGTAGTACAGAGGCTTCCATAGTACTTTTACTGTTGTAACGATGGTTCCATCGTGCATTTATATCAGATTGCTTTGTTTTGTTGTTTTATTCTTCCTGCTTGTTTGAAAAATAGCTTGTTGAAGCTGAGGAGAGGTTGCAAGATTCACAATCTAAATTGGCTCGCGTTCGAGGTCGACGTTTCTTGGCAT
Organism: Gossypioides kirkii; assembly: GCA_005610355.1. Lineage (NCBI taxonomy): Eukaryota > Viridiplantae > Streptophyta > Magnoliopsida > Malvales > Malvaceae > Gossypioides > Gossypioides kirkii. Next base: position 33,286,208 of record CP032249.1, read on the forward strand.
CATCTAATGCTTCATCGTTGGCTGCTAAAAGGGTGAGGGTAGAGCAGAGAATAGTCAGTCCTGAACATATAAATACAGGTTCTGAAAACCTATTGCAACCAAAAATGGAACTCGTAATACCTAACATAAGTCCCAAGATTTCACAACCTATTAAACCGGAAGGGTTAGTTGCGAAAACTATCATTGGTCTCGAAGAAACTGCTGCCTCTAATAGGGCTGTAAGAAAAAGAGCTAAGAAATCTAATACAAGTTCTACTACAGATGTGGAAGTTGTTGAAATTAAAGATGGAGGAACTAAAAGGAAGCTTGGTAAGGCAATCACCTCGAACTAGATTGATTACTTATTTCGATGTTGGATTTTACTTGAACATTACAAACTTTCTTCTCTATAGAAAAAAGGGAACTAAGAAATCTAATACAAGTTCTACTACAGATGTGGAAGTTGTTGAAATTAAAGATGGAGGAACTAAAAGGAAGTTTGGTAGGGAATCACCTCAAACTAGATTGATTACTTATTTCTAAGTTGGATTTTACTTGAACATTGCAAACTTTCTTCTCTATAGAAAAAAAGGAACACAAGGACTTGATTCCCTTGGTTGAAAGTAGCTCTTCACCAACATTAATCAGATCCTATTCAAGCAATTTGATCCCAAGTCAGCACAAAAGAAAGTTGAGAAGTCTTGCTGTGTGTCCGGTGAATGATCAGCTTTTTGTAACCAGGTATGTTTTTTAATAAGTGAGACGGAAGTATGCCTTTCATTATGTGAAAACTTTCGTTTTAGTACCATGATGGAAGGCCACATGCACTTCATTGTTTCAACTATTAAGCATTGAAAATTCTGTAATTTCTTTATATTCTTTCGGATCTTAATTTTTCTAGTGTCTTGGATCATATGCAGTGCTTTGGATGGATTAGTCAACTTGTGGCAAATTCAAGGTAGAGGGTGAGTTTAAGGCAAAATTTTCATATAATTGATCTTCTAATTATATCATGGTATGCATTTGATAATGTGTATATCTTTATATCCATGGTGGACTATGAATATGATACATTTGATAGACGTAGTGAAGCATTCATTTTGCCTAAAGGTGTTTTATAGGAACATAGAGCTTTTAACTGTTACATTTCTTCTGCCCTTGGGTAAAAGGGGAGGGTTGTCTTTTAAGTACCCTAGCTAGCATGATAAGATTAGTGTGGTTAGAGCATGTAAAATGGAGGAAAAGGATAATTGTGGTTAAGGCTTAAATTGTATGCACCATTTTTGAAATGAGTGGTTCATCTTCTGACTCACTATGGAAAAATGCAATATCAGGTTGATTTTAGGTTGAGATCTTCTTAAGTTTATCGGTATGATTCATTGATCCTTTTTCCTCCCCTTCATGTTATGATTTAGGCAGGTAAAAGTACCATGGAGGCCCTTGTACTAGGAGTCAGATTGCATTTTGCCCCCTTTACTCAAAAAATGGGCAAATTAGTCCACATTAGATCAAATAGCAAATTTGTCCTTTTGTTAATAATTCCATTCATTTATACTGTTAAAAACTGGTCCTGTATGTTAGCATTAGGTACATGTGACACACCACGTATAACCGTTTGGTTGTTTCATCAGCCATGCTGGTTTTTAACAGTTGAAATGGTAGGAATTTTTAACAGAAAGGACTAGTTTGCTCTTTGATCTAATGTATAGGGACTAATTTGCCCTTTTTTTTTGAGTAAAGAGGGGCAGAATACAATCTGACTCTTAGTATAGGGGTTTCTATGGTACTTTTATCAATTTAGGCATCATCATGAGTGGATGTCCATTAATTTTTCATACTTTTTGCTTTGATGGTATTTATGAGTACATTGCAGAACTGACATGTTTAGATCAGGCTGTGATTTGTTGCTTATTGCAAATATGTTTATCAATTGTATCAATCGAGACCTAAGGTTTTCTTGTTCTTTTTTTGTTTATATGCATTGAACTTCAGATCATCAGCTTCTTTGCTTAGTACCACAAGTTGCGTATCATCGGGAGAGAGAAGATGGCCAGAAGATATAGCGTGGCATCCACATCGAAACAGCCTTTTTTCTGTACACACTGCAGATGCAGGTGATTCTCAGATATCAGTACTAAATCTTAAGAATACAAAAGGGGTAAGTGTTATATATATGAATACATTTAGAATTAATATATTCTTGGATGTATTGAGACTATGGAAGATGGTAAAAGTATCATGAAGGCCCTTACTAGAAGCGGGATTGCATTTTGCCCTTTCTACTAAAAATTTGACAAATTAGTTCCTGTGCGTTAGATAAAAAAGTAAATTGGTCCTCTTGTTAAAAATTTCATCCATTTCTATTGTTAAAAACTGGTCCTTGTTCATCAGCATGAGGTACACGTGGCACACCATGTATCATTGTTTGGTTATTTTGTCAGCATGCTAGTTTTTAACAATAGAAATGGATGAAATTCTTAACAGACCAGGTTGCTCTTTCATCTTATGGACAGGGACTAATTTACTCAATTTTTGAGTAGAGGGAGCAAAATGCAATTTGACACCTGATACAGGGGCCTCCATGGTATTTTTACCTAAGAATAATATAACCTGTAATTCTTTTAGTTAAAACAGTTGTTTTCCATTTTAGTAGGGACCTATCTTTATTTAAAGTCAACTATTGTTTTTCTTGCATGTGCAATGACAGAGATCCAATATAGCGTACTTAGAGGATAAGCCTCATGTTAAAGGTACCATCAACGGCATAACATTCATGCCCTGGGAAGATACCTGTTTTGTCACTGGTGGCAACGATCATGCGGTGGTGCTTTGGGGCGAGCAAGATGAGAACGTATGGAAGCCAAAGACCTTACATAGAACTCTACATTCTTCTTCTGTCATGGGAATTGCAGGGATGCAGCAAAAGCAGATTGTACTGTCTGCCGGGGCTGATAAAAGAATTGTCGGGTTCGATGTGCTTGCTGGACGTGTAGACTTCAAGCATCTAATAGAAAGTAAATGCATGAGTGTTCTACCAAATCCTTGTGACTTCAATCTATTTATGATTCAAACCGGGTAAAAACATCTATTCTGCGACCAGAAAAGCTTCTTTATGTTTGTTGACCATTAACCTTTTCTTGCTTTTTGAATATTGGTAATGAAATAAACCCGTAACACTTCAAACCATATTCCTAGAACCTTCATTTTGGATACATTGAGTTAGGCACTAGGGCTGTTATGCATGATTGTGGTATTGTAATCTGTTTTGCAGTTCGTAATTTTAAAATATCTAAATCGTTAAAAAGTACTATAGAAGCCCTCGTACTAGAAGTTGATTGTATTTTGCTCCCTTTATTCAATAAGTGAGTAAAGTAGTCCCAACTCTCAATACGTTAGATCGAAGAACAAACTCTTTTTTTTGTTAAAAATTCCATCTATTTCTATTGTTAAAAATTGATGCGTGTACGTTAGAATGAGGTATGCATGGGACACCATGTGTAATTGTCTGGTTATTCCGTCAGTCATACTAGTTTTTAACTATAGAAATGTATGAAAATTTAACAAAAAGGACTAGTTTACTCTTTAATACTAACGTATAATGACTAATTTGCTCATTTTTGAGTAAAGGGGGCAAAATGCAATCTTACTCTTAGTACAAGAACTTCCATAGTAATTTTATCTATCTAAATCTTGGATATCTTTGGCCCTTTGTTGCTCTTGGAACTGCTTGTATTCTATGCATTTTCGGATATAGGTATAGTAATGGCCCTCCGAATACACATATTGCGAGGCACATATTGTTAAAAGAGTAATATAACTTTACCTTTCAAAGTTTTAAACAATGTGATGTATCTTTTTGCAGGGTCCATGAAAGGCAGCTCCGGCTTTATGATATTAGATCGATGTATGCTGAACTGCATTCATTTGGGTGGAAACAAGAAAGCAGTGAATCTCAATCGGCTCTTATCAATCAAGCTTGGTCTCCTGATGGTTTATACCTCTCGTCCGGTTCTGCTGACCCTGATATTCACATTTTCGACATTAGGTACAATGCTTACAAGCCATCCCAATCAATCCGAGCTCATAACAGACGAGTCTTCAAAGCTGTATGGCATCACTCTTTACCACTTGTCATTTCCATATCTTCTGATCTTCAAATCGGATTGCATAAAATGTAGAAGTACCTTTCTGTGGCTGACAGCATTTTTGTTCCCATGAGAGAGCAACTTCCGCATTTGCTCTCATTTTACTCTGTTGCTGCTTGATCCGAGAAGAGGAATTGGTCAATGAACATGTTTTTTATTCTGAAGCTAAACTTATACAGTATCGATGATGACAAACCAGTACGAACCTGGATTTTATTGAATCAGGGGAGAACATATAGCTCAAGAATGCTCAAATTTTTTTATGTTTTCCAATTTTTTGGACGTCAAAAGTATTGGTTGAAGCTCTACTGTTATATATATATACACACAATCTTGGCCTAGATATGAGAGTAATCAAATAAAGAATGGAACATCTTTAGGGTCTTTAACTGACACTGCGCCCTAAAACTATTGCTATTGGTTAATAGCATGCAAAATTTTGCATTAGCATTTCTAAGGTTTGCCCTATGTAATTTTTAGTACTCAAGGTAAGGTTGTTAGCAATGTTTTTGGAACTTGGAAGTAGATAGGTAGTAAATTCGATTAAATTATTCGAAAGTTTTTATTTAAATTGTTGGGTTAAGTTTTTTTTTTTAGTTTGGTTAGCAAACTTCAAGCGATTTTTTGAAATGTACGGTGGATCAATACTTATTGATGAGTAGAAAAATATATCTTAGAACAAGTTGATATGATAGTTAGTGTCAAATTAGTGAAGAAAGTTATTTGAATTTTGGTTCGTAGGTTAATGACATTCAAAGTTATTTTATTTAGAAAAGAAGTGAAACAAGTGATTTTGATTGATGCAAACGTACGAATATAGAAGATCATACAATAATGATTTTAACAGTTTAGTGATTTAAATAAAATTTTTCTAAAAATTATTAAATATCCAAAATTTTCATGTAAAATTTTTTATTTAGAAAATGTTAATCTAAAAATTTAGAATTTAATGATTTAATTTTAAGTTAAACAACTATTCTTTAATTAAACCATGGACTATAATTTTATATATTTAGTTCATTTAAAATTAAAATAAATTACTAAAGGTTACACAGATATAAAAATTATAATTACTTTTAATTTTAAATTAATTAATAAAAATATAAATATTTAAATTTTTCTAATTTTAATTAGAATAATACAATGTGAATTCTATTTCTAAAATTTATTGTTTTAGTTTTAAATAAAATAATAAAACTACATATTTAAATAGGATAACTTCATTGGTTTAAAAATTTAAAGAATATTTACATAATTGACTTTTAGTAGTTTCAAGTTCACAAGGGATAAATATCAAATTTACATATGAATTTTGATAAAATATACAATATGATAAATGATCTATGAGTTGGTGTAATTATAAACATGAAACTTTGATTATGATTTAACTGTAAATATAAAATTTTGATTTTAATTCAGTTATACACAGCTAATAAAATTAATACATTTATTTTTCAAATTGAATAAATATAATAATTTTGTTATAAAATATGTAAATATAAAATGTTGCTACATCAATAATGATGTTAATGATTTGTGAAAATTGATTCAAATTAAAATTTCATACATATAATCGCACAAAATTAAAGTTCATGCAACAAACATTGATCCAAAGTTAAAATATAGTAATGATATTTATCTCAAGTTCACACTTAAAATTTTTATTTTTAATGGCAAGAGTTATGCATGTAATATTATAAATTTAATTTATAATAAACTAATTTATTAATTTTCATATAAATATAACCAAAGTATCCATTATCAGTAGTAATGGTTAATCCTCTCACTGTGGATGTTATTCAAAAAAGTAAACGATTTGTCATGAAATATACTCCATTTCTATTGACGGGGCCAAATCTCAAATTTCATGATTAATGAGTGAGATGAGCAATTGTGACACCACATTTCATTATGCATAAATAGCGTACAACACATGAATTATAATGTGCCAATGTTAAACCATTATGTTAACCACAACTTTTTGTACATTGACAATTTTTCGATTTGATATTTTTCAAAAAACTTGTAAAAAAAACCTTTAGAAAAACATGAAACATGAAAAAATCCACAGATTCACCCCACCCCACCCTCCAAAAAAAAAAAAGAAGGGAATATCAGAAAATTAGAATCAACATTCTTCTCTCCTCCCTATCATCACTTCTCCCCCTTTTTATCACAAACGTCAAAATAACAGCACCACAATACTAGGCATGTAAGTAGTCTATCAAAAGAGAAACTAGTCATAACCATTGTGCAATACTCCTTTGTAATAGCAACTCAAAACCCACAATCAATAGTAGCACAACTAACAACATAGAGCTAACCATACTCCTTTTTTGGCCAGGCAGGTTATGATGATTCTTTCTTGTCACAACAAGTAGAATAAACCAAAAAGCAAGAAAAATAGAACTGTAATCGAAACATGTGAAATCATTAACACCACAAATAAACATCAAGACTTCATTATTTCTTTCTCTCGTGGTCAACTTCTGTCAGCTTTGTTAAAGGGAATGTAGCAGTGTGCTATCTCATCAACAAGAGTTGTAACTTGTGAAACCGCTAATTTAAATGACAATCTCTGTATCTTTAATCTGATTTATATGTCACAACTGATTGGAGGATGAATTTGTTTGTTAGAATTTGTATCCTTAATGTAATTATTCCATCATATATTACTTCTAATATTTCAAACTATTTGAATTAATAAAATTTCTAGATGATTATTTAATATTTTTTTGTATGAATGTTCTAAATGTTCCCTTTTTTTTCTTGAAAAACAAAATAATTAAGCATATATTGATTCACTTAAATAATATTAGGTTGCATCATAAGAATGATGTGTGATGGAGAAGATAATTAGTAGATAATTTAAACGGAATAAAGTTTATACGATCATAATGAGCAGAAGACTCATGTTAGGACTATTATGTTTGTCTTGGCTATTAGAGTTGGATTGACTCCTAAAAACAGAGATGTAATTGTTTGGACTAACAATATTTCAGACGGGATTCAAATTGACTTTTTATAAATTAATTCTCTCATAATGTTAATGGTGTGATTTATCTAAATACTGAATAAGTGAATAACTATGTGTGCACAACTTATATATTTTGACACAAATCACGAACTTGAATTAAATATATAAATTATTATCTAAATTGAATTTATAGACTATGTAAAATTCAACATAATACAAAAAAAACACCAACACAATATGCATTTATTAACATGTTACAAACAAACTAAAATAAATTTTAACATAATCATATACTTTATCAAACACCAAAAGTGTTATATGTAATGGTAAGAGATTTTACCATCTCAAGTAGGGAATGCATGTTCGAATATTAGAGAAAACATTGTTAAGACTAGAGACAACACGAACTCCAAATATGAACAATAAAAAAATAAAGGATAAAAAAAAACACACCACCCAAACTAACCCTCTCACCTTATGACCAAATCTAGATCATACACTCTAGATCTCAAATTAAGCCATGACAGTGGACAGCTTTTAAGAATTGATAGATCTGAAATATTGCTGAATCTAGTTGGTTCGTTCGGGTATCACTCCAACTTGTCATTTAAACCCGATATGAATGTACGAAATAATATGACAGATATAATACGAATGGTCTTGAAATAATATTTGATGCACATTAACACATGAAAATTAACAGCATGTTTCATCAACTGCTTGGTTTAAAAGTTTCCTAATCTTTCTCAAAAGCGCGCACACACAACATAGTAGGATAATAAAACCGGGGTCCATTCGATCATTTAAATTCGAAATAGTGAAAAATCATCAAACAACTTACAAGTCATCAAGGATTGAAGGGGCAGGAGTTGATGCGCTTGCGTGAAACCACTTGCTGCACTGCCGATGAAGGTGATAAACCCAAGGGGAGCCGAGCGTCGACGTATGGGGTTTCTGGACCCAGAGCTTGCACATTATTCTGAATCACTGGCCTGTGATGTAATGAAGACCTTGCTCTTGTAGATTGATGGTGCTTCTTTTTTCTCTCATAGTAGACAAGTTCTTTAAGCCCCATTGGACTTCCAGGTGTTCGAAATTTCCTCATCTTCCTCTCTAGTTCCCATACTAGATTGTTATCGTTTGCTTTAGCTTCCTCCACGCCTAACAACTTTATACAAATAAAAAAGTAAGAACAGAGATCATATCAATCAATTACTATACCAAGCACATTTGCCTTAGTTTCTACCTTACTAGTGGACCAAGTGATACCCTGACATATTCAAAAGAACATGAGGAGAAAGTGAAACAATGGCTTCAATTGCCTTATAATCATTAAATCTGATGGTAAAAGTATCATAGAGGCCCTGAGTCAAAATTACATTTTGCCTATTCTACTCAAAAAATGGCAAATTAATCCCTGTACGTTAAATCAAAGAGCAAATTTGTCCTTTTGTTAAAAATTCCATCAATTTTATTGTTACTAACAATAGAAATGGATGAATATTTTAATAGAAAAGATCAGTTTCCTTTTAGATCTAACGTACATGAATTAATTTATCCATTTTTTAAGTAAAGGGAGCAAAATGTAATTTGACTTCTAATACAGGGTCTCCATGATGCTTTTACCTAAATCTGACTAATTTACTCAAACCAAGTTATTAGGGGCTGTGAGTCAGCAATTATGAGTGGCAGCCCTTAAGCTATACCCCTGCATCTCTCTAGTCTGGAAAGCATTGAACCACAATTACAAAGCACAAAAAGGCAGGAAAGTTAAACCTTGCGTGAGGCAAGTTGTTCAATATGCTGGTTTTGTATTGCAGCAATGAACTCATGGTATTCCTTCATTTTCCTAACTTTTTCTTCGGTCTCCTTTAACTTGCACAATGCCTTGATCCTCCCCTCCTCTGCTACTCTGACCTTCTTCCTTGCTTCCTCTAACTCAATCCTACCACTTCTCATACATCTTTCCATCTCATCCAGAGTGTCCAGTAAACGTGCACATGTTCCAATCTTCAAATCAGCTCTCAGGCCTTTGACATACTCTACCATTGGGTTACACATTCGTTCAGCTAAGTCTTCCATTAGTCCCTGCACGTTATCCTCAACTGAGCTAAGTACTGCATCTGTTTTATAAAATAAGAGTTGAAGAAGCTTCTGCGTGATTAGAAAGATGTCATGGTTTTGACTATGAAAAGCAGATATATAATAAACTGCTTTGCGGAAAAGGTTTTGAAGGGAGCCCCGTTGAGTGGCAAGGCTTTGAAGAATGTCATCCTGGTGAGAATTGACTCGGTTTTCCACTTGTCTAAGCAGGTGGACAAGCTGCAGTAACTGTGTTTCTTGCTTCTCATAAAATTCTTTGCCTGCTATGATTGCCTTAGCAGCACAGTTTTCGTCCTGCAAGGATAAAAAACTAGGTTATTGAATGTTTAATATAAAGGTGTATAATACTAAACTTGTAATTTTTCTTCTACTATTATTAATATCATCACTGACATCATTAAAAAATCCGATAGTAGGCTAATATCGAATTTTTTAAAAAGAAAAACAAGCCAAATCATGAGGCTAACCTGAAATTGTTCTTGAATGACAAAATAGTGAAAAACAGCTATTTTAATTACCATACTTTCACCTTTTAAATTATATAAAAAAGTCAAGTTTCAAGTTTGAGTTCTTTAAAAAAAATTTAAAATTTCCACATCATTCGACTAACGAAATCTTTTTAAAGATATTAGTGATCTAAAATATAATATGAATAACAACATGAGAATTAAATTCCCGAAAGTGAGTATAATACATGGATGAAAACTGTAATTTTACACCAGAGAAATGACATCAAATGTACTCTTTGGCTATACAACGCCATGGCAGAAGCTCCAATCCAAATCAATTTCAAAGTAGGAGTAAGATAATCTTCATCGGATTATATACATTGATAACATTTGAATGTAATCTACGAGGGTAGTTATGTATTAAAACCTCACCATAAAACCCGATATTCTTGGCTAAGTTTTTCTCGTGAATTTAGATCCTTATTCCTAACTTTTCTGATGTAAAATTTTAGCTAATGAATGATTAGAGGTGAGAGGAGTTTAAGGTACAAAAAATGGATGCCAGGAGATACTTGACTATACTTTTCCTAACTGATTTGATAATAAGCTGAAAGAAAGATTAGAGATTTTGAACTTGATAAATGTACTTAAAATGTTCTTGCAGAATGAAAATAAATGAAAAATTATGTATTAAACTACCTTTCTATAAATCTGATCGTTCCACTCTCCTCCAGCTGCAGTTGTTGATTCAGGTGTTAGACTCAGACCATTCCTATGGAATTCCTGGCCCTGCCATGAAACCAAAATTCAAACTTAAAACCTAATCTTAGAACTGTTAATTGTTTACTGATTTAGTTTTTCAAAATTTCTAGATTACAAGAGAGAAATCAGCATCGACGATGATCGCAGTGAACCGTCCTTCTTCAGCCATTTCCTCTGTTTTCAAACCAACCAACTTCATCAAAGGAACCGCCAAGGAAGAGAAGACATCCTCTGCCTGGAAAAAAAAAACAGCGGCGATTCATCGTTTCAATTTCTTCAAAAAAAACACGAAATCGACTAGAGGAAAATCACGAAAATCAGAAGCAAATACTTCGGCCAAACCGATTTTGATCTGCGATTTGAGTTGGTGATAAGCAATCTTCACTTCCTCCTGCCGCGAAGCTAGTCTTGTAAGCTTTGCGCCGATCGAAGCCGTTGATTCAGATGCCGAATCCTGCAATCTCCGTCGATTCTCCATTTTTTGGCGGGAAAATTATCCAAACGGTATTTCAAAACCTTTTAATCTTAACAGTAACAGTGTATGGGTTTAAAAATTTTGGATACCGACGAGTTTTATATCAAGTATTCTCCAATAATAACAAAAGATAAATAAAAGACAAAAAATCCCCATCAATTGAAGAAAAAATAATTTTATTTTAGTAATTATCAAGAGATTGAATTTGAACTGCTCGAGTTATCGATATAATTGTATTTATTCATCTTAATAGTTAATTCGAACATCTCGAAAACCCAATCAAGTTTTCACTATATATATTATCATATTTAAGTGTTCTATTAACTTAACAATGAATTTCCCAAAAACTCCTTATTTAATAAACAATATATATTATTTTGAGAGTAATTTTATCTTTTCATATAAAATCTAAAAAAATACTCGTGCATAATGAAATTTGAACCCAAAATATTGTATTTATTTTATTTTTTAACTTTATCATTTCAACTAAAGTTAATTTTTTATTATTATATTTATTTTTAAAAAAATTTACATATAATTTTCACCGGCACAAAATCTAGTATATATCAAGATATTTTACATTATAAAATTACTTATATATATATTTACTTACTAAACTTTAACCTAACTAGAGATCAAGTTTTCTTGACAAAATTTATTAAAATTTGAATTAAAACATCAAAATGTTAAATATAAAAGGCATAAGTCAAAAATAGTCCCTAACGCTTGATTGTTTGATCACTTTAGTCTTTTACCTTTTTTTTTATCACTTTATTCCCAATATATTTTTGGGTTAAATTGACCAATTTTTAACGGGCATGCTGACGTAACCATTAGTTGACTAACAATCAACATTAACCGCTGACATGGCAATCCAAGTGTGTTTAAATGCTGACGTGACACTATTTTGTCTTATATGTCACATCAACAAATGATTTTAAAATTAATTTAAAATTATTTTTTAAAATATATAATTGTTAAAATTATTTTAAAATTATAATCATCATCATCCCCGTTCTTGAAGCCTCCTTAATCCTTTTTTAGGTTTTTGAAATCTATTCTTAAGTTTTGATAAAAAAACAAATTGTTTTTTTTCTTTTTAATTTTCATCTTTAAGTTTCAATTTTTTTGTTTGAAAGAAAAGACAGTTACAATGGATTTCTATAATAGCAGTTTAGATATATATGGTGGAGAGTTGATGGAAGCACTTGAACCTTTTATGAAAGTACTTCTTCTTCTTCTTCTTCTTCTTCTTCTTCTTCTTCTTCTTCTTCTTCATACCTCTCTTTCTCTTTTTCCCAAACACAATCCAATTTTTACTCAGATAGTTGTTGCTATTTCCTAGCAGTTTAAGGTTTAGGGTTGCTGAAACTTAGCCGTCACCACTGGTGGCTGTCGAGTGGGAGTCGGCCACCAATGCACAGACATACACACACTCTCAACTCTTTCATTCCCAAAACCGAAAATGATTACAACAGATTTTAACTTAGATCACACATAAAAAAATCAAAATTTGTTACAACAATAAGAAATCAAAACTGATTAATGAACAAAAACAACAATAATCAAAGATGAAAAGTGGGGATTAAAATGTGTATAAAGAGGTGACCTCAAAACAAATGAGGGGGGAATTAATAAAAAAAAATCGAAGAAAAAGTCAATATGCTTTTTACAAAATTAAGGGCATTTAGCAGTAAGCTTGTTTCTCTCTTCAATCTATATATGGTCTTTGCTTACCAGTTATGGAGATTCAACTCCCTTCATTCCAAGTCTTCCTAAGCATCCTCTTTGTTTCCTTCTTCATATTTAGAAGTTTAAAGAAATCAAAACTCAAAAATTCCAACTTTAAAATTAAAATGGATTTTATCAAGGAAATGAGTTTTTGATTTTGAGAGCAATGAACATGTGAAGATGAAGTGAAGATAAATGAAGAAATAATGGAAAGAGACTGTGAAAGGAAGAAACAATTGGGAAGAAGGATGAGGAGAAAAAGGATGAAATTAAAATTATTTAATAATTTTATATTTCAAAAATATAATATAATAATTTTAAATTAATTTTAAAATCATTTACTGACGTGACATATAAGATAAAATAGTGTATGTGCGTTAAAAATTGGTCAATTTGACCCAAAAAAACGTTACGGGTAAAAGTGATCCAAAAAAAATAAAGGACCAAAATGACCAAGCAGTCAAACGTTAAGGACTATTTTTTACATTATGCCAATATAAAAATGGTTAAAGACAAAGACAATATTAAAATTAAATGATTATATCTTGCTTGTTTTCTTTCTATTTTAGTGTTCATGCACCATGTTGTTGCATTCTGTAATTTATGGAAGTTATGGGTTTAGTTTATCTACTTTTATTTTATCAATTTTAGTCTTTATACTTTTCAATTTGATTAATTTTAGTTTTTTATATTTTTCAAAATTTAAAATTTTAATCCTCACCCAAATAACTGCATTTTGTAATTGCAGTTAAATCCATTTGCTTAAATTCAATTGCTAATCCTATATTATATACATTTGTATATGTACTTTATATTATCCAATTAGATCATTTCAAGTCTTTATACTGACATGTCATTACATATATGATAATATGTTTATTACATCAAATTTTGGAAGTAGTAGAATTTAACTTAATAAATTTAACAATTATCATTTGGTGAAAATTGCAATTTTAAAATTCAAAAAGCATAGAGACTAAATTCACAACTTCCATAAAGTACAAGGACTAATAGAAAATTTTAACCAATGGATTATTATACAGCGAGAGACTTAAAAACAAAGGCACACAATTTCTTGCTTAAATTAAGATCAGTTCAAAATAATGTACAGTATACATTAAACAATCTGATAACCCTAAAATCTAGAGACGCTAAACTAAACTAAACTACATTAATTTTCAAAGTTTCTAATTCAATTCCAACTTAAACCATACATATATAATCTAAATTCCTCAACTGATTAATATAAAATCAAAAGCTTTTTAGAACCCCATATGATCATGTCCACCAGAAACCGAGCTCGAAGCAGCGGCAACAGCAGCGGCACCATTACGTTCGGCATGACAAAGCTGTCGAAGCTTAGTCGGGACGTACCAAATAGCGAGACGAGGATGGGCGTTGAAGATGGCATCGATGTCCCAACCTTGGCGAGCCGCAATGGAAACTAGTGGTTTGTAGCAGGCTTGTCTCCATGCCCCGACGTTCTCGCCTCGCTCCTTGAAAGCTCTCCGCAGCGCATTCGACCCTTCCTCATCGAGGCAATGTAGGGCGTAGCAATGCACGTAGTGTCGCATTTTGGGCTTGTTGATGTAGCTTGCCCCCGCTTTCTTGGCGTACCTAAATACTTGATTTGTCACCTACAAAAAAATCAATTAAAAACCAATAAAATCAAACTTTTTATCAACTTTGATTTTGTTCTAGAGTTAAATGCACTAGATATTCTCAAATTATGATATTCTCAATATTCTCTTTCTTTTAATTCCATATCATATAGTCAACACCCTCTTAATTTAGTGATAAAAACATTATGTTATAAATATAAGAGTTTGAATTCGATCCTAGACAATTTAATTTTTCAATCTTAATTATCCAAAAAATTTCATATAACATAAATTTACTTAACATCAAAATTATTGTTAGTATAAAATAATACGAGTTCGAACATACTATCTTCCTATTTAACATTATATAAAAAAATTCATATTAGATAATAAAACAGTTGATTAAAATTAAGTTAAATTTTGTATTTTAATAAAACAGTAAAAGGTTGAGAAAACGACAAAACATGGTTATGTAAGAAAAAAAGGAGAGTAGATGTCACATGGGGGGCATGCCAGCTCAATAAGGGTAAAAAAAGACAGGAAATGATTTCAGACAAAGTACAGTTAGGGACCCTACCCTGCCCCCCCTGCAAATATTTTCTTTCGAACCCATATTTCTCAGACCCTACCCCTGCCCGTACCAGATCTGTCATATTTTCATTGTAACAGCTGGCTTTCAATCCCCCTTGCTTTATTGGGAACCTCTATCTCTATTTTATTTGCTTTTAGATAGGACGAATTTTGCTTATATTTTTAATTTGGCTTAATAACTACTCAAGTCCTTCAACTAAATTTAGTTTTGCTAAATGAACTCCCTTAACCCGTATTTCAATCTAATTATTCTCTTCTGAATATGTTGTTAACGCTTGTACAGGTATAGAATTCTAGTTTCACCATTATTGTTGTTGGTAATTTCTGTTTAAAATTTGTGAATTTATCATGTTTATTTTTTTTTAATCTAATCAAAATTTTAAATTGACAAATTTTGATAAAAAAATTACGATTTTAATGCTACTATGAGATTTTTAAATATGAAAAGTGTGAGGACTTAATTTTTAACTTTTACTTAAAGGGATTAAATTTATTTAGATAAAAATTTAAAGACTAATTAACGACATATTTTAACTTTTTTTTTTTTTTGAAATGACATATTTTAACCTTTTTAAATTGTTTATTTAAATATAAATTTAAAGGCAAATTAAAGAACTAAAAGTTCATTTGAGTTTAAATTAATTAAATTTTAAGAGTTTTAAAATTTTGTTAGAGAAAAAATCCTAATTATGCTTTACTCTTCAACTCACTATCTATTTTATTGATACTAAATATAAAAAAAAATATTTAATAAAAATTTATGCAAAAAATCAAAGAAATCTTAGTTGAAATAACAAAGTTAAAAGATTTAAATACTATAAGATGTGAAGTTCAAATATTAATACTGATTTGTAAAAAGAATAAAATAAATTTTTAGCAAATTTTCAATTAAGTTAAAATTAGATTAATAAATGCTAATTAAATTTCTAATTATTTTACAAGCATCCATGTTCAAGTTAATAAAATATATACATAAATTAGGAAATAAAAACACGCGTAGAAAAAATTAACAAAAAATAATAGATTTTATATTTGATGCTATTAAGATGTATAAGTTTATACACATGATGACACATAATGAAAAGAAGTTAATTATTTTTTAAGATTTTAAATAATGTATCATCATTCCTATACTTGATGGAACATAAATTTTTATAATGTCTATGCATGAAATATTGATCCAAAACAACAAAGGTGAAACCTAATGGTTAATATTTTACTTATATATATAATTCATGAAAATTTATATAACTATTATTTTAAACCAAATCATAATATAACATATAATACAAACAACTAATTCAATAGGTTAATATGAAAATAATTTCGATTAAGAATCTTTATAATTAAATTTTTTAATTAATTTCGTTCATATAAACTTAAAAAAACATTAAAAAAAAAGGTTGATATGTTACCTTAGTGGGGCATTTTTCGCCACGGTCCTTGGCTATGTTTTGGACTTGAATCAAGAAATCCCGACACTGCTCGTAGAGATGGAAGAGGTAATCAAGGCCGTTCTTTTTGCCACGTGCTACCTCGCCGGGCTCCGTTACGATGAAAGGGTGCTCCCGCTGCCGCTCGTAGCCAACGCCACCACCATCACCGTTTTCATCATCATCATCACCACCCTCGAATTCATCCCCGTTGTCAACTTCAACCACCTTTTTCTGCCCTTTCCTCCGCCGCTGCTGCTTCCTCCTTCCTCCACCTATTACCATCTCCCACGTTCCCCCTCCGCCGCTCCCCGCCGCCTCTTTCTCTTGCTGCACTGGCTCCTCTGATAACCCTGTCAACCACTCTTTTCAACGCCCCCCAACAAATACAGCAAAACTAACTATATACATACATATAATATTATTGCACCTAGGGATGGCAAAGGTGCTCTTGTATATATATATATATATTGACGATGAGCTTATTGCATGGAAAAATGAGATTGTTTCAAAGCTTTCATACAAAACATTTACGTGTAATTGTATCTGTAATAAAAATGAACATCAAATACGTATATTACCAAAGAAAGAAAAACAGCAAAATGAAACTGTCAAAGGGAAGTCTTGTCTAGATTCTTTTAATTACGTAATCAAAGGGTTTCGTTTTTTTATATAATAACGAACGAACCTTCTTGTGAGAGAGCATCGAGAGCGTTGGCGGCGGTGGTAGTGGTGGTGGTGTCACCTAAAACCAAGTGTCGCCGCCGTGAATCCTCTCCTTCAAGTCGTCTCCTTTCAGCTCTAACGGCGGCTTTAATACCGTACCTTTCACCGACGAGGAGATCCCACCTGAATATCTGTGATACACTATTCATCATCTCATCTAACTCTTCTTCTTTCATGCCTAAAAGGGTGTTTACAGTGAACCCTAACTCAGCTATCTTCGCCGCAGTATAGTACCTAATTCCATAAGCTTGAAATAACTCTTCTATACCCCCAAGTTCCCTCGGCCTTCCCATGTAAGCAGCAGCAGCAGCCACAGCCACCGTCTGCGGCTGAGGTACGGCAGCAACTGCTTCCATCAAACGAGCCGGCGTTGGTGCCATCATTCCCCTTGGATCCCACTTGAAGAAGCTCCCGCTAGCAAAAGTCTCAGGGTCCATTTTTGAAGTGAAAACAAGAAAACAAAGAAAAAAGAAATCTTCTTATCCCTTTATGTTTGGTTGGCAAGAGGAAGCTGCCGGTTGATATAAAGACAGCAACTATGGAATCCCCAAAATACCCTTGCATGAATTGGTTTCTTTGTGTTGTTAGAAGGGAACCGAACTTGACAGTTGGAACCTAACCAGTAACCAGTGTGAGAGACAGCAGTTAATGTTTCCTTTGCATGAGGTTTTCCTTATTCTATTTATACATAGGGAACGAATAGGAACTCGACACGTCAATATAGGTAAATGATTAGACTTTTTTTTAACGTACCCTGATATCAGGATACGGCCAGATTTTGGTGTTTTAGATGAGGACCTTTTTTTTTTTTTTTAATATTGGAATGTTTTGAACCATGTGATTGGTGATTATAGAGATCCGTAGGGTAATTTGGAAGCATCTGTGTGTGCCAGATTATGTTTCCTTTGACTTTGACTTTTTCTTTCCTTTTGTTATGGTGTTGAGCATGAGTTTTCGGTTTTAAACTTCCTTGGAGTTGCCCCCATGGTCTGATTTTCATTTGAACCATCATTCTTTTGCTTTTTGAATGTACCCAAATTGCCCCACGAATTTTAGGAAAAATACTGTTCACCCCTGTTTTTCTTTTTGAACGGTCAATATTCTTCCTTTCTTCAATCCTTTTCCTAGCTTCATATTGTTGCTTGATATCTTGTTTGTATGTATCTTATCTCTCTTTTTCGAGCTCATAATTAATGACCTAACATGAATATTTTACATGTGAATTGAATTCTTCAAATTAAAAAATTGTCAGTTACAAGTTATGCGAAGTGTTATGAGTCGTTAATGATGATTTGTATTGTAAATAATGAAGAGTTACTAAAAATTGTGGAGGATCATGTTGTAAGGGTATAGAGAGCCACCAAGAATGGTTGTTTATCTGAGTTGGGAGGATGTTTGGGAAGAATGTGAGCTATATTTGATCTTGTGTATGTCACTTTTGTTTTGGTGTTGAAAGGAAGTATTTATTGAAGGAGGTTGATTTGGTGTAGATCCTAATTATTAAGTGTTCTACTTTATAGATACGGGTGGTAGAGTGGTGAATTGTTAGCTAAGATCATAGTAGAGACGATGAGAGGGGACTATGTGAGATGATCATTGTAGAGGGGATCGTTAAGTTTTTTTTTGTACATCAAAAAATTAAACTTTTGAAAATTAAATTGATTTGTGATATTTATAGCAATAAATTTTTTTCGAAATTGCACATGTGTTTTCGACTAGACGGATCCTTATCGTTTTTAGCTTTCAACCGAACGATTTTCTCTGCTATTGTTGTACCACTAACTACTTTGAGTGCGGGCTCAAATGAATTTGAATCAAACACAAAATCAAAAAATTATTTACTTTACTTTCAGTGGAAAAACAAAAATATTTCTTTAATAGAAACCGATAGAATTGTTATTATGGATAATAGAATTTATACTTAGAAATTAATTTTTACTATTTTCGAGTAAAGTAACAATATTTCAAAGTTATCTAAAACTTATTGTGTATTTAGCTTTACTGGTGCCATCTATTTATAAGGAGAAGAAGTGAAACCCTTGTTGAATTAGTAGAAGTTTATGCGCTTCTCCTCATATGTATTATGATGGGGATTTAGATCTCTCATGTATCGGGTCCAATTATATGTATTTCTTGAACTTTTAACCCAACACTTTATAATTTAATCCAACCCAATACATGTTTTTCTATATCCTAAAATAGACATTAATTTAAATAAATTAATTTTTCAATTAAATAATTTTCTCAATCCAATTCTAATTTTGTTAAAATTATAACAACTTTACCGTAAAAGAATCCGTGAGAAAATATATTTAATTTCTACATTTAACCAATTCACAATGATCAATTTATTTAATTCTATTTTCGAACTTCAAGTAATTAATTAATTAATAATTCAAAAAATCATAAATTAATTCTCAGGTCATTTCTATACTTAGTGAGGAACCACATTCATTTACGAATGTTTATCATTTCTCTAACTTTATCATTTCTATCCATTTCTTTCAACATGCAGTTCATTTCCAATTTCAATGAGCTAGTGGAGGGATCAATTGAGAGTCAATCCAACTTCGACAACCAAAACAAACTATATCCTCAATTGGATTTATAAACGATATAATAGTCCTTACACAAGTCGTTTGCTTAATTTGACCCCATAGACTACAAAAAATTTAGATTTCTTACTAAGTTGTGTTCTCGCATTACAATATTAGTTAAATCTTAAGTAACCACAGAGTAAATATTTACTCGTACATTTTTATTTACTTGCAAAAACCATTGAATCACTGGTTCAACAAAATATTATTTGATACCAATACAATAAAACCATCCTGTAACTAATCTTGTAATGCAACTTAATATTAATATTATGGAAAAGACCAATCCATTTAAGCTAGTAAAAACTCAAATCCTTGATAAATAAAATGACACCAACAAAATTTTTTACCGCCTTTTAAATTTTGAAAACAATATTATTAAAAAATTACCATAAACCTTAAATATAAATTATAGAACAGGTAAAATAAGACATATAATATTTTAAAGTATATATATATAGATATTTATGCGTGTGCTTTTTAGCTGTCTTGAATGGGAATCAATGGTAGTGTACCACCATATATTTCTGGGAGTTGGCTCTCGTCTATTTCTTCAAGCAATGTTGATTTCAGACTTTTGTTCTCAACGAATACTATCTGTATATTTCACACAAAAATTTTTCTATGTCAATCTACCATACAAGATGAATTTTAGTAAGCTAAATTTTTGTTACTCCTTGATACGATATAAGGGCAAAGTCAGAGAATTTTTTATTGGTGAAATTAAATTACATATTTTTATGATTGTAAAAATGTAATTTTATCATTTTAGTTTAAATCTTTATAATTTTTAAATGATTAAATTAAATTTTTATTGTTTTCGAGAGCTAAAATGTAATTTTACTATTACTAAATTAAAATTTTAAAAATCCTAAAAGAGCTAAAAGGAAAATTTATTGTTTTAAGGGGTCAGGTCCCTGTGAACCCTCTGACTCCATCATTGATTCGGCATATATTTGAATATAGGTATAAAAATGAAAATTTTCTAATAATAATAAAAAATAGTCAAGTACATTGTATCAAACATATATAGTGGTGACAATAAATAGTACGTACAGAGCCAATGTCAGAAGTTATTTTAGGGGAAGCGATATTAAATTATATATTTTTATGAGAGTTAAAATGTAATTTCATCCTTGCATTAACTTATATATTTATAGTTTTAAAAGATCTAAATTGAAATGTTAACATTTTGGGGTGGAATTATAATTTTATCATATATTAGCATAAGATTTTATGAATTTTGAGAGGTCTAAAGCAACAAATTTTTATTTTAAGAGAAACCAGGGCTCTTGCTTGACCCTATGCCCTTGGGTAGGTATAGATATTCAATTTACTTTATTTATTGTAGACTCAATATTCTAATTACATTTTGTATCGAATTCAAAGCGCGTGCGAATATTAATTCTTGGATAATTATTTTTCGAATCTTTTTATAAATAACATAGTCAAGATAATTATAAATTTGAATTTAAATATCTGAATTCGTTATCTCTTTACATTTTAATTTCTACAAATTTTTCTTTAAAAAATAATTTTTGGCTTATAAATTTCGGATATTTAGGAAGGACACTTATTTAATTCGGATTTAGATAATATTACCTTCTTCCTGGTTTTGACGTCGATGAAAGGGTGAACAATTTTCCAAGCCGCCATGAAAATGTAGGGTGCATGCAGTATGAACACCTTTCCTAGTCTTTCCGGGTAGTAGTCCTGCCCATTTTCATTAAAAACAAAAGCTTAATATAATATTTAGTATTTAAACTTAAACATTTTTTTTCTATTTTGGTACCTAATTTTTTTTGTCATTTTGGTATTTAAACTTGACACTTTTTCCTAATTTGGTACCTAAACTTAACACTTTTTTCTATTTTGGTACCTAATTTTTTTTGTCCAATTTTATACTTAAACTTGACACTTTTTTCTAATTTGGTACCTAAACTTCACACTTTTTTTTAAGTTGATACTTAAACTTTTTGGGGTTCAATTTGGTACCTGAACTTAACTTTTTTCCTAATTTGATACCTAATATTTTTTAATATTAATTCATTAAGCATAGCTCAATAACTATTTTTAACATGAATTTTCTCTAAAATTGACAATATTTTGTAGCATAATAAAAAAATTCAACAACATTATTATTTTACGTAATTTTTATAATATTTAATAAATTTAGGTACCAAATTGAATCTTAAAAAAAAGCTTAGGTACCAAATTAGAAAAAAATGTCAAGTTTGGGTATCAAATTTGGTTTAAAAAAGTTTAAGCACCAAATTAGGAAAAAATGACATGTTTAAGTAACAAACTGGATCAAAAAAAGTTTAGGTACAAAATTAGGAAAAAGTGTTAAGTTCAGATATCAATTGTTATATTAAGCCAAAGAGAAAATAGAAGGACAATACACTTCAGCGCATTTAAATCCACATCCTTTTACATTGATAACAATATTCATATAAATCGAATTAAGATTTAATCTATTATAATCTAATATATTTAAATATGGTATGATAGATTTATCACTCTCTAAGAACTTTATCCTTATTTAAATATTAAATAATTATTTGGGCCGCTGCCTTACTAACAATAAAAATCCCACCTACCTACCATAGTAAGGCTGGATAAAATATGTATATATAGCTCCACCCTTTTCTTTATTTTTACGTTACAACTTTTTCGTCCCACGATGTAATATTATTATAATATTTTATTTCATCGTCATTGTTACTTTTATATTAATCATAAATAAACACTTCGTCCATCTAAATTTACTTTTAATTAACATTAACTTAAATATAAATTAAAGATTAATGAATTATTAGTTAAAAGTTATCCAAATGAGAAATAAAAGTTAAACCTGCAGGAGAGAGAGAGCAGTAAGGTTTGCACGGATGTCGCAATTTGCATATCCCCAACCTTCAAGATCTCCAATCACAATGAATTGCTCTTCTCCAGGAGGCATTCTGCCACACCAACGATACTGTCAATCACTCTCTATAACAATCCTCTTTTATAATAATTAATTTTGTTGTAAAATAATTTTTTATGTTTTAATTTTATTTTTTATAGTCAATCGAATTTTAGTTCGATTAGCATGGATATTGTTGTCAATGCAGGAGAACATGAGTTCGAAACGTTGAAGCGTATTATCCTCCTACTTATGGGTTGAGAAGGGGTTATGGGTAGTTCTAAGCTATGTGTCAAAAAAAATGGATAAGATCAGAATCTATAATAAAATTGTTCAAAAAAAATTATCCTCTATAAGAATAATAATCATAAAGAATGAAGTATACTCTTTACTAAATTAGTTCTCTATAATAGATTCTTGTCTCAAATCTTAGTAAAATTAATTCTCTTCCTAAGTTAAATAAAAATAATAATTCTCAGTTAAAATATTGTTTCAATAAAATGTTGAAATTTCGTATTAAAAATATATTAATAATATTGTATTAAATGAAAAATTCTTAATAGATGGAATTATATTAATAAATTTTATTAAAGAGAGAATCTAAATTTCACTAATTAATATTATTAATATATTTTTTAATTTGATTTTTTAAAAAAAATAAAATATTATATACATGTTAGATGTTATTATAGGAGTACCAAATGTTATTATAAGTGTATGACAATTGCCTCTCTATAAGATTCTATCCCTTTATTTTAAGTCTGAAATTGCTTTAGTACATACATTAGATTTGCACCATCCAAGCCCAAAGATGCATCCAAAATTTAGGAGGGTTTAAACAAATATATTATATTCGAAAAATGAGATTAGGTAAAATATTAAGTCCATTTAAAATATGAGTCGAGTTTTGGTTTGAACATTCACCAATTTTTTAAGTTTGTAATATATTATATTATGTAATTTATAATACACATTTTAAATCTATAGCAATATATAGTACTATAATGTAAAATTTAAAAATTTACTAAGATACCTTTATATAAAATTTAAATAAAAATATATAAAATTCATAAATATTAAATTAAAAATAATATAAATATTTTTTAAAAAATTGAAAAAAAATATGCTAAGCTTAAAATGAGTTTAGATTAACCATTAACAAATATATAAACAAACCTTAATAAAATTTTAAAGTCATATTTTGAATCGGACCAGGTATGGACAAACCTGATCATGGGTCAGGTCGGATTGAGTTTGGGCTGGGCCAATGCAAAAATTTTAGGGTCGGCCAAAAAATGGGTCTAAAATTCTACCCAAACTCGACCTAGATTAAAAATGCTAAACCAGAGCCCAACTTGTCTTGCCCGTGTTAATTTTTTTATATAAAATTTTAAAAAATATATAATACATCAAATACACTAAAAATATTAAAATAAATGTTTCCCAACAAATTAAAAATATATTAAAAAAATATTTATACTTAAATAATACTAAGTTGCAACTTAACAATCAAATGTCTTTAAAATAATAACAAAATCAACAATAAAACAAGAGGTATACAATATCTAAACAATAACAACAAAATAGTAGTAATATAATAACGAAATAGTAACAAAACAACAGCAAAAAAGAAAGTTTAGGCATATTTGAGTTAGGGCCAAGCAAAAAATCCTACTCGAGGCTTGACCTTTTTGAAAAATGAGTATTATTTTTTGTCTAAGCCCATTTTTTGGGCTTATATTTTTACCCAAACCTTTTTATTTTTTGAGTGGCCTTCGGGCCTGGACGGATGATCTAGCCCATAATTAAGTATAAACTGGATTAATCGATTGGACTGAAAATTGGCTAGAATATTGATTGGGAGAGACTTTGAACCGATTGACTTGAGAACCAATATAAACTAATTGAACCGGATGATTAAATCAATTTTTTCATTATTATTATATTTTTTAATCGAATTGATTATACTAATCTATTTTATTATCAATCTGAATTAAAAATAGTTAACTAATATTATGCTAAGCCTTATTCCACAATGTGAGGAGTCCGGATAAAAATATTATTACCTGGCACATATTTTGTCGAAAATGTAGACTACAAAACCTGTAAATTAACAAAAAGCAAATTAAAGAAAACCATGGGGGGCGGCAAAATTAAGATCAAGATTATCACAGCCAGAGAGACTCTAAAAAGAGAAAAGGGGGTACGCTTGAACTCGTCGAGGCCGCCATTATGCTGGAAATGTCTTGCAGCAAGAACAACAGAAATGGGTCGTCCTTTCTTGTCGGAACCTTGCAAAAACATCTTGTTCTGTTGGATTTCATGTGTGAGTTCTGACGGAGAAATGAAACCATTGGGAACAAAGCTTCGTCTCCATTTCAGGAAATTGAGGAACATGCTCGATGCTGTCTCCACATCTAAATTACGAGCTCTTAGAAATCTTCTCATTGTCATATCATCTACTTCCTACAAAAGTCTAAATTGATTTATAAATCGAGAATCGAAAGTTCAATTTAACTCAATTTTTCAATCATAATTTTGACATAAAAGAAGTCATGATTTTAGCTGAGAATAAAAAGAGACATTGTCGATATTAAGATCCAAATCTCAAACTTATTAGATGTCACTTTTTACAGATGATTATATGAATCAACTAGATTAAATCCGACGAAAAGCTTCGAAGATTACACTAAAGAACGGAAAAACATACCTTGGAAGAAGGATCTTGTGTTTCAACCAAGCTTCTCATAAGACTTATTTTGGTGATCTCGTCTTCTTCATTTGCTTTAGTGGAACTCTCCATGTTATTTGAACTCATCATCATGCTTGTCTACTTATGTTTTGTCTGTTAAAAAAACAACTGAAAAAAATGGGGCTGTATTTTTCAACCCCCAAATATATCAATGTCTGAAGCAAAATTTATGACTCATTTTTAATGTTATTATTAGGTTAAATTTTACTATTAGTCCCTGTACTTTACAAAATTTGTAAATTTAGTCCTTTTACTTTTATTTGATCAATTTTAGTCATTATACTTTTTGAACTAGTAAATTTTAGTCCTTTAATTTTTCAAATTTGGCCCAAACAATAGCAGTTAAATACATTTAGTTAAATCCAATTACTAGTCTTATACTTTTTAAATTTTGAAATTTCAGTCTTTAACGCAAATGACAGTCGGTAAACCTTTACTTGAATTTTCAATAAGTAATATGTAAAAATAATAAGTTGACATAACATTACACATATGATAATATGTTTGACACATCAAATTTTAAAAATCACAAAACTTTACTTAATGAACTTAATTATTATCTGGTAAGAATTGAAATTTTAAAATTTGAAAAGTACGACGACTAAAAGTACAAAGATTGAATCCACAACTTTTACTAAGTACAAAGACTAATAGCAGAATTTAACTCTATTATTATTGCTTCTTAAATTTCATTATTGGTGATGTTAGGTTGGCAACACGTGTGGCTTTTTGATTGCTCCAACTCCATTAATTTTAAATAATAGTTTTTGAGTTGTGTAAAAAAAACTAAAATATATGTTACAAATTTTTTATCAAGAAATTATAATTTTAAAGAATAAAAATAACTATAAAAACTAAAAAAAATATTTTAGTAAATATTTTATTTATGGTAAAAAAATTAAGTAACAAATATATTATATTAAAAATCCGCATAAAAATAAATTGATACTTTAGTTATAATGATAAATTTAATTATTTATCAACATTATGCTTTGGGTTTAGATTTTATTATATCAAATTTTTGTTCTTTTATTATATAAAAAAATACGAACATTCTCTTAAAAATATAATTTAGTTTATTTATATATTAATTTTTTTACTCATGCAAATGCGTTGGTTGATTGCATGTATAAATTAAAA
Source organism: Gossypioides kirkii (assembly GCA_005610355.1). NCBI lineage: Eukaryota > Viridiplantae > Streptophyta > Magnoliopsida > Malvales > Malvaceae > Gossypioides > Gossypioides kirkii. The sequence goes on from CP032249.1 coordinate 33,312,574, forward strand.
TATATTAATTTATTTTATATTTTAAATAAAATTTTATTAATAATATAAATAAATTTTATGATTGAATGTGTTAGCAATAATCTTAATTACTTCAATTAATATTATGCTTTAAAATTTTTAGCAGTATATTTATTGGTTTAAAAACCCATTATGTAAACATATATTTTAATTTTTTGGTCAAAAAAAACATATATTTTAATTTTAATTTTAAATGTTAAAGTATTTAATATTCCTTTTAAAAATATTTTGTTCAAAACTATTTTTAAATTATTATTTTTTAAAGCTGTTTACTATTTTTATTTTTCATTTTCAAAAGTATTTTATATTAGTTTAAAACTTTATTTAATTTGAAATTTAATATGTTTATAAATAATGTTAATTTATAAATTTTATTAATATTTTCAAATTGTTTATAAATTATGTTTTAAATTCAACAAAAAATTAAGTTCAAATGAATGTGATTAAAACATGTAGAAAAACTTACAAAAGTGGTAATATTGTAATTCTTTTAACATAAATGATTAAAAAATGTTTAGAGAATGAAATATTTTAATCTGTAAATGTTTTCTTTCCATATTTTTGAATATTTTTATAAATTTTTACCTTTTTACATAAAAAATTCACATAAGATTTTCAAAATTTATTTATTTAAAATTGATTTGAAAAATATAATAATTTAAAATAATAAGAGTTCACATGATATTAAAACAAATCGTCTCCAACTTTGATTTTAAACTTTGTAATATATATATATATATATGATATATGATATATGATATATGATATATGATAAAAAAATATTTTATTATAAATTGATTTTAATTAAATAATCTTCATCATTAATCAATTGAGTCTTAACTCAATTGATATTAATATTATTGTCAGTGCAAAAAAATGAAGATTCGAGTACATTAAAATTTATTATCTTTTTATTTTAAGAGTCGGGAAAGAATTATAAATAATTCCAAATATTATATAAAAAATATAATAAAAACGTATAATAAGATTAATATTTAAAAAATCATCATCTATATTTGCAACCCCTAAATGCCCCAACAACGAAGAAAGCCCCAAAACTTGGTGAGTTAATTTAATTCACGTCGCTGTCCCTTGGGTTAGACCGTTGGGGGTATTTAAGGACACATTGAACCATTGCTCTCAGTTAGGTAGCTTTCATCTCAACCTTCAACCAAAATTAATATTTAAGGGTTTTGATAAAAATTAAAAAATAAATATTTAAAAAAATGATTTGTAAAATAAAAAAATATAATGTCAATATTCTAAATATTAACCCTTTTCGAAATGAATGTCTAATGTTTATGTTTCAAATCCCAATTTTTTTTATTCTACTTGTCGGATGACATTTCGAGATGTTATTTTAAGTTTAATTTTTAACTTGATAATTATTTAGAGGAGATTTAGTTATTTAATTTTTCGAACAAAATATCATGTTTTAGTTCACTTTATTATTTTTGGTTTAAATCTCAACTCGATGATTAATTAAAAAATGTTTGGTTATTGTAGTTTTTTGAAGACATTTTGAGTTTTGAATCATCTTCTCAACTTTCGAGTTTTGATTCATTTTATTATTTCAAGTTCAACTCTCAATTTGATGATTAATGAGAAATTATTTAGTTATTGTACATTTCAAGTTTTAATTAATTTTATCATCTGAATTTCAACTCATCTTTAAATATAAAAGGAAAGTTACTTGTTATACAAGTTTGGAATATAATAAACCATCATCTGTAAACAACTTTCTTGTGTTCCACTTTATTCATTGCAATGATACTTCCAATGTACTATTGCTCGTATAATTGTCAGCTCCATTACTCCCTTGCTCTCGCAATTATTAGTTAATCTCTTCAAACTCTTCCGACCTAAACAAATCAAATGATATATCTATCCTCAATAATTGTCTGAAATGGAAGGATCATCAATGACTTGTCCCTCTCTATTACTTTTTTTATTTAAGTTTTAATTTTCTTCTCTTTTGTCCTATATTTTGGATTGATTTATTTGACTCACTGTTTTAAGTCTTGATTGATTTAGAGTTTTAAGTGCTTTGATGTGCCCTTGCACCCATCCATGCTTATGTTCATTCTCTCCTAATAAATCTTGAAATCATATTGTAAGCTGATCTAATTGTTTTGATGGAATATATGAATTTCTTTGGATGTTATGAATCACTAATTAGATGCAAAAAAAAAATTTAGTAATTAGCGCGACTCAAATCCAAGTTACATTTGAAACGATGAACATCCTTAACCATCAAATCAATGCACGGAGTTTTAAATGCACAAGTTTTATTATGCTATGGTGGAAGTATTTATTGGAGTTTGAGGGTGAAAAAGCAACTGCTCAACTAAAATTGTTTGGTGATTATCTTAAATTGATATAGACTTGTGGTTCTTTAATAATTGAGTACTTACTATTAATTAATTAGTTTATTTAGGTTGCGTTTGTTTAATTAAAAAAAATTTACGAAAAATGATTTTTTGAAAAAAATTCATTATTTGTAAAATATTTTCCGGACAAGTTTTCTTGAATTCGTTTTTAAAAAGTTATTCTTTGTGAAATAAGCATAATATAAATATATTTGTTACAAAATATTATATCAGATTTCTTTTTGCCAATCAAAATTTATTTCATATAATATATGTCTAACTAAATATATTATATATATGAGAATGGATAGTGACACATTAGAGTTGGAAGAGATAAATGAAGTTAAGTATATTTAAACAAATACTCATATTTATATAATTAAAATATAAATAGATTATTAAAATATTAATATATTAAGAATATTATTTGAAATTTGAAATTTAAAATTTATTACTAAAATAAAATTGGAATATTCTATAATTTATTAAAGTAATAATTTATGTTAATTATATTAATAAGCTATTGTATTATTAAATATAAATAATTAAATATGTATGTTTAATAATATTGAATATTATAATATTACATATTAATATTTTAGATATTAAAATTGAATGTTTATTATTAATATAATAATATTAAACTTGATTTAAATTAATTTTTTATGTAAAAATAAAATTACATAAAGAAATTTTTTTTGAAAAATAACTTAATTTTAAAAGGGTAAGTCAATTTTCAAAAAAAAATTATTTTTTATTAATTTGTAAATCATTTTTTATTGATTAAATTATTTTCCATGAATGAAACAAAAAAAAAGTATAGAAAATATTTTCCGTAAATAATTTTCGAAACACATTTACTTAGATTTCATCAAACACATTTTTCATGAAATTAATTCCCCAACTATTTGAAGCAAACACTGGATATCTAAAAGTCCTCCTTGGGCTCTGGATGTCTGACCTTAATTTTGGACCTATATTTATCATTTTAAATTAAATTAGATTACTTTCAAGTATCTATATATCTATATATGTAATTGAGTGATCTGTAAATTCTAGAATAGTAGAAAAGATTAAAAAAAATTAAAAGTAGAATGTAGTTATAATCTCTTTAACTCGGCCTAGACATTAGACTCGAATTCGAAAGATTACATTAGTCATTAAAATGACCTGGTAAATTGTAGGAATTTTTGAAAACAATCCTTTTAAAATATTTGTTTTTGAAAATGGATTTCGAATAACACCACCCACCGAAGCTATTAAACCATCGATTGAGAAAGCCACATCAGTATTAACCTTTACCCATCCCTCCCCCGGCAGCGTCCAACAACGACGACTGAGTCGCTAGATAATATAAGCTCCTATAGACGACCAGCGACCATGTTGCGAGCTCAAGCGATACTTGCTGCTACCAACTCAACTTTGCAATTGCTAGAATTTCAAAATGCAAACTCATTCCGGCTCTTCCAAAAGCACCAACAAACTATAGCAAAAAAAAGGTCGGCCAACAACATTATTAAAATTAATTAATAGTAAACTTAAACGAAGTTCTACTAAAGTTACTCATTAAATTTTATCTTAGAACTTTTAAATTCTCAATTAACATATAAATTGATTTAACATGGATTATCTAAACGATCAACAACGTAGAAAAATTTGACATAATAAAGAGAATCTCCTTAAGACAAGAGTTCTTCTTGATGGTCTAATTTATCAAACGGGTGATTATGGAACATGAACATATCCAAGTAAACTATGATAATTCTATGCAGGAACGTCGACTTGAGAACTTATTGACTTACCCAACGTGATTAAATCCATAAAATATAAATGGATCTATAGGATAAAAATGCGAAAGAAAAGGTTAAAAGCTACAAGGTTAGACTTGTAGTGATGCTCAAGTCTATCCGTATTTTCTTATTCATTTTTGTGATTCTCTACTAGAAGATTTGGTAAATAGATATCGAGATAACATTTTTATAGTAATGACTATTTGGATAAAAGCATTTATATATATGGTTGAACCCATTGGATACATAGCTAAAGGACAATAGCATAAAGTTTGCAAAGTTTCTCAAATTCATTAGCAAAATTAACGGTCATGAAATCGAAGGATTGATGCGGCAATCAAAACCTGCGGATTTGAGTAAAACGTCAATAAATTGAGTTTATGAACGTATAAGAGATGAAAGATGGTGTCACTAATCTTTTATATCAATTACATTCTATTAATTGGGAATGATGTAGAAGATATGTCTTTGGTTAAGTTTGTAGCTTATATGACTGTTTAGGCATTAATTCCTTAAGGAAAAATTATAATTATGTTTTAGGCATTCAAGTCTTCGAAATATTGAAAAAAGATAATAGTAGTTTATCTTAAGATTCATAGTTAAGTTGGTAAAGTTGACGGTAGTATACTCTAATTTTAGAGTGATTAACGTGGAAATGCACCGTTAGTCTTCCGTTACTATTTAACGATGAAATGATCAATTTATTCAATTTTTATTTTGGGTTATCAAATTAACAAAAAAAATTGCGGTGACCAAAATAAAAACATTCTATATTTAAAATGGCTAACAGGATAATTTACCCTTTAAAAATAATGTAATATAGTCCATAAAATCTAATTATTTGTGATATTTTTCTTTTTGAATTTGTGTTTTTTAGGTGCTTGAATTTTTTTCTTTTTGTTTACATTTTTTAATTTTTCATGATTAGGTGGAAGAATAGGAGAAAAGAAGCTCAAAGATCAAAGATTAATTTTAGTGAGTTTGCTATTTGAACTCTTAATATAGCCTTACTTGAGTATTTTCATCATATCTTGAGTGAGAAAACTTGTATTTGGATTATAATTAGAGGTTTTCATAGGTCGGGTTTATGCATTATATTAACACGTTTTATGATTGTTCAAGTCTAGTTCAACTCGAAATATGGACTTAAAATTTTGTTAAAACCCATTTATGTTTGTAAATAACAAACTCAAGCCTTGAAACCAAATAATGTATGATAAACAATTTTTAGGTTAGTTTCTTACAACAGTATTATTTTTATAGCTTTAAAAGATCATTAATTACATAAAAACCTAAATATCATTATTAACAAATATTGGATGTAGTGATAAGATACATTGTACTTTTAAAAATAAATTTAAATTCAAATTTTGGATACGATATCATTAAAAAAGATATTTATAAATTTCGAATATAAACCATAAAATTAAAATTAAAAAAAAAAAAAAAAACATAAGAGTGGCTATCTGGCAGGACCAGTGGCATCGGAATAAACCAACAACAACAAGAAGATCCATATCTTTCCTAGTTAAGTAATTGCAGTAAAGCATGGGAAGTGGGTTGGCTTGTTTTGGCCTTTGTGCTTATCTAAGATTGGCAGATGGATTTGGAAATACAACGCCAACACGTGGGGATAACATGGCACCAATCAGCAATTACAAACCAAACGTTGAGCCTTCATTGGTTAATCCATGGGGGGGAAAGTGGCCAAATTGATACCCCCACTGGTGTTTTTTGGTGGATCCAAAAGTTAAAGCACACACTACTGTTATAAACCATAATGGGGTTGGCTCATAGATTATGAATCTCCATTAATATATGTACATATACCTTTCATCTCTAATCTGCTGCTCTTTTCTTCAACTTTATTGGCTTATCATATGACCCTCCATTGTTATTTGGGGAATCATTAAGGAACTCTTATACTTATTCTATTTTAATTATAGTTTTAGTCCTTTTACTATGTGAAATTTGACATAATTTATTCTCTTTATTTTGATAGTGTTATTAGTAGGTCCAACTTGATAGCACATTTAGTTGTAGTTAATCGTTAAAGTGATGATTGAATTTATTATCTGTTGAACATGACTGATTGAATTTTCACTAGTTGCAACCGTGTGATTGAATTTGGATCCACTAATAGCATTATAAAAATAGAGGGATCAAATTATGTCAAACTAGAATAGAGGGATTAAATCACAAAGTTGAGTAAAATAGAGGGACTAAAACATAATTAGACCAACATATTCTCTTTTCTCCCTATAAATATATAATGGGATCTGCTGTTTTTTGTTGTAGGGAGCAACAAAGGGGGATTTGTTGAACTTTGGAGATATTTCCAATGGAGGCTAAAGGAGTGAAGTTGGAGTTAGTGTTGATTGTGATTGCAATGGCAATGGGGGTGCTAGTTTTGAGTCCGAGGCTTGTGGAAGGTGCATTCGGGATCCAGCTCAATCCATGCACTCTCCCTCAATGTATTGCTGAATGTAAAAAGATTTTGCAGGAGAAATTCCTTAGTGCAACTTGTGCTACAGGCCCTCAAGGGAAATACTGCATCTGCTTAGGTTGATATAACTCTCTTAGTGCTTACTTAAATTTGCCATATGTATCTTATGATAAAAATATATATAAATAAAATGTTTATATTACTCTTTTTTTTTAGCTTGCACCTCACATATCTACATAAATTAGGTTACTAGTGAACCTGCGAATTGAACCCAAAACTTAAGAATAAATGAACACCATTTTAACCCATAAGCCCAGTGTTTGTATTGATGTAGTTTATTTGCATCATATATGGTATAGTTAATTAAATGTTGATATATGATTTTTGGACTCATTGTTTTCTATAAATCACTTGTCTTAACTCATATATGGGGTAAGAACAGTAGATTGTTTCATTGGTGGTGGATGAAAACATTAGATACGATCATAGACCAATTGATGGTTAGTGTGCAAATGAAAAAAAATTAAATTTATAATTTGTATGGTTTTAAATGATTTTAAATATAAAATATCAAAGTTGGTCACGTGACACAATAGCCCCAAAATGATTATTGTTATTATTTAACAATTGACCGTTAATTTTAATGATAAAAGAGTTTAATTAATTGAAATTTTAACATTCAAGAATTTAATTGAGTGCAAAAGAATATAAAAATTTAATTGATTTTTTTGGAAAATTTTAAAGGCTTTAAAGACCCGTTAACCAAATATCATTAATAGGATTGTCAAAAAACTTCCATTAAATTGGATTAAATGACATTAAAAAAAAGTTATCACTCATGCGATAAATCTTACGCATAATCTTCCTTTAGCAAAATTTCAAACTTTGACATTTTTTCCAACATCTAAGTCATCTCTCTTGGGAGATGGAGGCGTAACTCTAGATTTCCCTTAAGCAAATTTGCCATCTTTGAGGTAATCTCTATTGGGAGATGAACTTTGTTACCAAGTTACACCCCTTAGGGTGTCGTAAACACTTCCCATCATAACTCTTAGGCAAATTTGTCATCTCCGACATATTTTCTAGCATCTCTCTTAGAAAATGAACTTAGTTGTTGAGTTAATTAGGATATCTTCCTTGTGAACGCCTCCCAATGTAACTTGAGAGATCTTCCTTAACAAAATTTGCCATCTTGAGAGATGGACCTACCTGTCAAGTTACAACGAGACGTCCTCCGCAAAGTGTCGATTCCTCCTAGCATAACTCGAGATCTTCCTCAGGAAAAATTTGCCATCTTTAGCATCTATTTAAGCATCTTCGAGGTCATCTCTCTAGGGAGATAAACTTAGTTGCTGAACTACACCAGAACATCCTTCTCAGGCCGACATTGATGCCTCTTGATGTAACTCAAGATATTTTCTCGGCAAATTTGCCATCTTTTCTAGCATCTTCGAGAAAAATAAAATTCAAGTATTAATGTAAAAACAATTGGCTAATTCAAGCCCTAATGTAAGATTAATTACCAAGTTTAAAGACTAACTTAGATGGAAAAAAATTCAAGCCTTATTATGAAAAAAATTGTCAAATTCATGCCCCAAATAGTGATTTAACCTCCTTGCAATAAAAAATGAAAATGAAAATCTCGAGGCCAAAACATGCCTTAAAACTAGAGGAATGTGCAAATTTAAACTCAATAAGTACCTTCATCTTCCCCCCCCCCCCCCTAAAAAAAGCTGTAACAAACAATAAGAACACATTTGGCTCAAAGAGTACCAGAAAGCTTTATTTCTAACTATTTGCTAAAGCACAGAGAAGAAATGACAATTCAAGCCACAATTTTTATGCTGTAGATCAACTTAAGGCCTATACCAAATACATTCAGGGTTTTCTTACATCTCCAGCTTCACTGCAGCAATGCAGCCATCCTTATTTCATATTCTACCATACAAAATAGAAGAAATTACATATTACAAACCTTAATTTGTTTCGAAATAAACAAGCCTTCAGAACATGTTATCTCAAAGGCAAAAGAAAAGCTACTGATTTCCGGTGATTGGGCTATCACGACCTTTTTTGATATCATCCCACCCTCTCACCCATGGTTGGCCAGGGGTTGCTCGGGTCTCGGGAGGGGAATGGTTGTCGAGGTTTTTCAAGACCTTCTGTTGCACTGCAGAGAAGACCTAAATAACCGAAAGATCATATAAGAATGCTGAGAAATAAAAGAAAATACGAGTGCAAAACTTTTATATTTTAGATCATCTCTTACAGGATTAACGGTCACTGCTTCAGGTGGTTGTTCTTGACCGGTTAGCCATTTCCAAAGGTCAGGGTTTTCCTGCAAAAGAGAAAGATTTAAGCCAATATGGCAAACATTTGGATAGTAATGAGATGCATGATTTGTTAGATTTCTTCCCTCGAAGTTAATAGTGTTGTGAAAGATAATTTTTATGGTTTCATATCACTTTATGGATAGAAATACACAGTTCACAAGTATGCTTAATACGATCAGCAATATCATGCATTGCAAAACATATTGTCAGTGTCTCTACTATCTGCTGTGAATCTCTAGGGCCAACATCATGATTCATTAAAAAGAATGGATTCAAAACATTTCTTACATAAAAGGCACCATACTGGACTTGAATCAGTAAAAGTATCATAGAGGCCCTTGTACTAGGAGTCAAATTGCATTTTGCCTTCTCTACTCAAAAAATGAGCAAGTTAGTCCCTGTATGTTAAATCAGAGTTAATTGATCTTTTTTGTCAAAATTTTCATCCATTTTTACTATTAAGAACCTAACCCTTATACATCAGCATGAGATACAAATTGCATGTCACGTGATGGATAGAATTTTTAATAGAAGAACCAATTTGCTCTTTGATTTAGCGTACAAGGACTAATTTATCCATTTTTTTTAGTAGAGGGGCAAAACTAAATCTGACTCCTAGTACATTGGCCTCCAAGATACTTTTACCACTTGAATCAGATTTTGGATCAATATATGTTGATTGACAGCCTCCATCATATTGTTGCTAGCAAATACAGCTATTTTTTGTTTTGGATCTTCTAAATCATTCTTACATGAGATCTGGACCCTTTTTTTTTCTGATCTTTAGATAAAAAGATTCATTTTCTTCATAAAACATATCTCAGAGATGAGATAAGAAATATTAGAAGCCAGCCAAGGTTTTAGTTTGAGTGAAGATCAATAGTTGGCAGATCAAGCATACTAAGTGTAAAGCCAAGATAAAAAGTGAGAAGCCGACAATAGTTGCTGAAAAGCCTAGATCGCAATAGGCCATAATTGGTAAAATGAAAACATCAAATGCAGATGACCAAACATAGGCTCTAAATTGTAAAACAATTCAAGAAAGGAAATCCAGAGCAATAAACAATTCAGATATAGTACTGGGAAAAGCATCCAAAACCCCAAGAATTCTTTAATTCTATTACTAATACAGCAAACAAGACATTGCTCCACTAGCAATGAAACATGATAATCCAGTATAGTTTCATATAAGCAACACCAACTACAAGCATGAACCAATAAGAGAGTATTTTTTAACTTAAAGGCATGTCAGTTCAGCTTATAAGCAATCAAAAAATGGATTTTTTTTACCAAATCGAGGACATGAACAAGAGCTTTAATTCCATTTTCGTCCATGGAATGGATATGTTCTTCAACCCATTTTCCCAAAACCAAATCCAGCTCCAAAAACCCTCTTTGTTTACTCCTATACAACAATCTATAAAAACCCAAAATAGGGATAAAAAAAAAATTCAAAATCCAGCTAAATATTGATGATCAAAACCAGAAAAAAAAAGTACCCAAAATATAAAAAGCTTACCTGTTATAAAGACGCCTTTTGCTTTCTTCGTTAGAAAGATCGATGCTTAATGGCTGAGTGTTACTAATATTAGTTGAAAAATATGTTGAAACCCAACCATACTGCGGCCTGATAAAGGACAATTTTTTTATAATGTAAAACTAACAAAAAAACAAACAAAAGTGACATGAAAAAATAAAGGGGTTAATGGGTACCTGAAAATTGTCGTTGTTCGGCCGGCAACGGCGGAGGTATTAACGATGCGGTGGACGTTACGAAGAGCTATTCTGAGGGTAGCCATTGGCTTAACGAACCGATTCTGGAACACTCCCGATAAAGGGAAGAAAAGCGATATATAAATAAATTAAAAATTAGGCCATGCTGGCTCTAAAATAAGTATTTCACATTTTGATCGCTCCAAAATTTAATTTCTCAATTTAGTCACTCTAAATAAGAAAATTATACGAATTAGTCACTGTAGTTAAAATTTATGTTTTCTTTTTATAGATTGTTGATGTGGCAGATTAACATATTAAGTGATTGACACATGATATTTTTTGTTGACTTTTAACTAAAACTTTAGTCAATGTGCTAGTCACTCAAATGTGTTAATGTGCCACATCAGCAATCCGTTAAAAGAAAACAAAAAACTTTAACAGCAGCGACTAATTGGCACAATTTTTTTATTTAGAGTGACTAAATTGAGAAAATAAAAATTAGAGTGACCAAAATAGGGCAGATCCTATTTTATAGTGACTATGAGTAAAATTTACCCTAAAAATTAAAGTGAATGGAAATCGTGGCCTATTTTAATCCAAGTAAAGAAGTTAGACAGCAGGTTAGACCTGTACATGGCTTGCTGGAGTGAGGCCCAAATTTAAAAAAAAAAATTAGGTTTGAGCCTGCCCAGTTTGGCCCGATCCATTTAGATAATGATAATGAATATTAAAAATATATATTAATATTTATATATTTTATTATTAATTTTAAAATAAAATTATTTAATTTAAAATTGACTCGGGTTGAGCTGGCTTGAGGGCAAAAAATCTTTGTCCTAGTCCAGCCAAGTCAAGATGGGCTGACCGTTCCAGGCAAATCACCCAGCTCATGGATAGGTTTAGGCCAGTGTTGTTTGATCTAAAATAGACCGACCAATTGGACTGTGAATCGTTAAGGGGACGGGTTCAACAAGTGGCTTTAAACTGATTAGATAATGATTACTGATTGAACTGACTAAAAATTGATTGAACCAACTGAAAACCAGTTGAATCGAGTTTTTTATTTTTTTAAAATAATTTTTAATTAGATTGGTGAATTGGTAGCTTGACTGGTTCGATCACCAGTCTAATTTAAAAAACATTGGTTTTGGCTACCTTTTCTAAATAATGTTTTTAGAATCGACCCGATGGTCGAACAAGTCAGACCATCATTTCTTTGTCCAATAGATCCATCCTATTCAAATGAAATAAATTATTAAAAATTGTATTCAATTGGTTCGTACCGGTTGCAAGTCAACTAGTTTTTTTACCTTATTCTGAATCAATGTATCGATTAATTCCCAATCTAATCAGTTTGACCAACCGATTTAACCCAATTTTAAAAACATGATTTCTAAATGGGTTGATCCATTCAAACTAGATACATTTTTTAATAGAAATTTTCAATTTTATGTTGAGTAAAGACATTTTAAACTCGAAGTTGATCACGTCTATGCATGTTAACATCATGTATAATCACTTAAGTTTGGCTCAAAATATAATTATATTTATAATTAGTTTTCTTATTCCATGCAATGGACGGATTGAATAGGATATAATTATTTGTTAATTTTTTTTACAAAACTTGCAATGTTTGATAATTATACAACTATGATTAAGAGTTTATAATAATAAAATTTTATTGCAATATTCCAAATTTCAGTTTTAATTAATTTCTTGAAAGTTTATATTATGAATTATATAAATTAAGGCGAAACAAATAATATTTATACTTATGCTATTAATTATAAATATTAGTATCATTATTTTATATTTTTTTTCAAACTTTTAATTAAAATTCTATGTAAATATTTTTTAAAAATAAAACTTAAATCAATTTAGAAAAATGTTAATAAAATTGTTATGCTAATTTTAATTTTATGAAAAATAATCTAAAATACACTACTATATTGCATTTGTAAAATAAGATTTTGAAAAGCATATAAATATATATATGGGGTACTTTTTAAAAGAAAATAGTAATAGCTATCATACTTATTTAAAAAAATTATATTAAATATCCAACAAAATTATTATTTGATATGAACCACCAAAGGCAAATTCAGGGAGCTGGTAGAGACTCGACCTCCCTAAAATAAAAAATTCTCCTATTCTTAAAATTTTAAATTTATAATGATAAATTTATACTTTGACCCTTTAAAAATAATAAAAATTTGATTTAATCATATTTTCCCTTCGAATCTTCATCACTAATAGTTTGATAGCCATACAATTTTACCCATAATCTCTTACCAACCCGTTTAACTCTTAGCTGTTCAAACCTAGAGAAAACCCTTCTAAATCTCGAACATCAAAAGAACTCAAATAAGCTCCAAAACTTTCCATTTTGTGTTTTGAAAAATGGAAAAACGTTCTTTTTCATGTGTTGTGAAAAAATACCTAACAAAAAAAAAATTCTACCTAGTTAAAAAATTATGAATGGAAATATGCTAAGTATTTATAATTGATACAAACTTTGAATCATAACTTAAACCAATATTTATCTTGTTATTCTAAAATTGGATTCCACTTAATATACATAATGCCACATTAACTATGATTTATCTTCATACTTTTTTTTTGACGCTAGTGACTCGCACTCATGCAATCGGTTAACCTCTATTAAGAGTGAATCTAGAAAATTCTTTAAGAGTTGTAAGAATAAAATTATAAATTTTCGAAAGGTCAAAATATAATTTTATAATGTATTAATTTATGATTTTATTGTTTTTGAAAAAATTAAACTTTTTTTTTTTTATTTTAGAGGGAAGTATAATTTTTCCATATATAAATTTATAATTTAATAAATTTTAAGGGGATTAATTTGTAATTTTTTATTTTTGGGGAGAGAGTGGGGACAGGGCCCTATAATATTCAAAATAGATTTAATTGGGGGCTAAGATCCAAGAATTACATGCTTTGATAATCTTGTCGGACTCAGATGAAAAATTATCCAACCCTAATGTACCAATTACATTAATACTAAATAAAGATGAGCCAGAAATTTTAATATAATTTTTTAAGAAACAATTAAATATATCTCATCAAAATTATTTTAACTTAATAAAATTTTAAAACAAAAAAATATATCTTTTAGTTTTTGGTAAACAAATAAAAATTAATGAGTTTTATTTAAAATAAAAATATTTTTAAAAATATTATTATTTCAAATAATTTAAAGTTAATAAATATACATTTCTCTGCCATTTTTATTAAAAAAGTTCAAATTACATATTCATGTAAAAAAAAAAACCTAAGGTATTAAAATTTTTAGAGAGAACACATGTTTATAAGGAAAAAGAAATTTATCTAACGCGAACTACTTTTTTATATATATATATAAAAGTATGAGTTTAAAAAAAACTGAATCGATGAGAATAATTTTTATTTTCTATTATAATACTAAAAATTGATAATTTAATTTAGAATTATTAGTAAAATAATTGTGCTATTTTTAAAATATAATTATTACTTGAGTAGAATTTCAAGCATATTAATTATCACTTAATTAATATTAAAGTTATATACCAATTAAAATTAAAATTTAATTTTATAAATAACATCTTGTAATTAGACATATTCAATCAAGTAATATTAAAAAAATTATAGATAAATACATCAAAAAAATTATCGATAAAAATAGAGATAGTTAGTATTAATAAATTAGATTTATATAAAAAAAGAATGAAGTATTAACGCAATGGTTATTCGAAAATGCAATATTAAATCATATTCGAACAATAACAACACCAAAAAATGACCGATGATTATTTTAATTGATGATGACATAAGTTGTTTATATTGTTTGAAGTAAGTACTATCAAAACTGTTTTTTTTTAATATATTAGTGTGATTATATAGTAGTATCTGTTAGTACTTTCTTAACCCTTTGACAACGCACACACACAGGCTCTCGAACCCGGAACCCCTAGGATGAACAACATCCTCTTTTTCACTGGAACCATTTGTTGGGTTCTTAAAACTGTTATTTTTATCTATTGTTATTTATTTCGAATGGGTGGAAAATGTTATAGTTCCAACTTTGTATAATATTTAAAAATTAAGAGAAATTGTCACTATCAATGATAGGTAATAATAATTAAAAATACGTTATTTAAAAACTGATAAAAAAATAAACAAGTAAAATCACATGCAACACATATAACTTATGAATTTTACATATATAAAAGGATATAAAATTAAATGCAAAGTAAATAAATAACTTAAGTAAAATTAAATTAAGAATAATAAGCAATAAAAAATTCTTGTGTTAAAAATCCTTCAAATCAGAAATCTGTGCGTTAATTTAATAGTCAAGGTATTCATCGTTCTAAATATAGCTTAAATTCGAATCGCATTAATCACGTTAATGTTACCATCCACTTATATAAAAAAAAAATCCTTCAAATCATACAATTATACTATTTAAAATTAGCAGTTGCATTAAGGCCGGTCCAAATTGGCTTTCCAAATACACAATCTAATAGGTCCACCTCTAACAAAATTTAGCCATGAATCTAAGCAATTCTCCTCATAAACAAACCTTTCACTAGGTTTTATAATTAGATCTGTCATTGATTTGGTCTAGTCTGATCATTGATCTGGTCCAATTAATGTAAAAATTTAGATTTATTTTATAAATTTTGATAATGAATTTAAAATTTTGTCTAACTCTAATCTAGATAAAAAAATATTAAACTTGATTTAGTCCGATTTGCTTGTATTAAATTTTTTATATAAAAATAAAGATAAAAAATATAATACATAAATACATTAAAAATATTAAAATAAATGCTTCCCGATAAATTAAAAATACATTAAAAAGTTTCTATACTTAAATAACAATAAGATAGATATAACTTAACAAGCAAAATACCTCTAAAATAATAGCAAAATTAACCATAAAACAAGAGTTATACAATATCCAAATAATAACAAAATAGTAGTAATATAATAGCAAAATGACAACAATAGAAAAAATTTAGGAAAATTTGGTTCAGGCTAAAAAATATTACCGAGGTATGATCCATTTAGAAAACATATCTTATTTTTTGTTCAAATTTATTTTTCGGACATATATTTTTATTCAAACCTTCTCATTTTTTAAACGGATCTTCTTATTGTCATTATCGACCTATAGTATAACAAAAATAAAGGGGTAAACAATAGTTTGGTCTTTCAAGAATAATAGATTTATTATTTAAACCCTTAAAATTTTATAAAATTAAATTAATGTATCAAAATTTTATAATTTATTTCTCAATCCTAAACCCTATTCTTCGATTTGATTTAAGCATCTTTGACCATCTCTAAGAATAAACTTTAATGCCCTTTATTTTTGTCATGCAAAAGCCTAATGACTCTCTAGCCTCGTAATTAACGTAAGTTTTTTTATTTTTTTTGGAACAAACGTAAACGATATAAAGAGACGAAGTTAAATTTTTTTTAGAGAGATAAAATTAAATTATAATTTTTAGATAATGAAAATGTAATTTTATTATTTGAATAATTTATATTTTTATAATTTTTAAAATATTAAATTAATTTTTTATTATTTTTAAAAATTAAATTATAATTTTATTTTTATTAATTTAAAATTTTAAAAATTTTAAATAATTTAAATAATTTTTTTTTATTTTAGGGAAGTTACAGCACTACAGTCCTAGATTCGCCCCTGGCAATATAATTGAAAAGTAAAGCCAATGAAACAAGTTGACAAGTTTGAGCCTTCAACTAAGACATATCTATTATGCTATAAATCTCACTTTTACTTTTCTTAATTGAGATTCATTTTCATAAAAAACCCATCTCAATCGTGTATCTTTGAATTTAGACTAATACCCTTTCAAGTGTTCTAGAAATTTATTTTAATTTAAAAATTAAAACGAAATTTCAACTTTGATATTATAAGGTTAAAGTTATTAATTATACTAATAATAATATGTTCAATTGATAGAAATATTAAGGTTGTGATTTTTTTATAAAGATTGATTTGTTCAATATCGAAATTGAAGGTGACCAAATAAATTTTTTACTATTAAAATTCTTTTTTTTAATATATTAGTGTAATGTAGTATTTGTTCATACTTTTTTAATCCTCTGACAAGGCATATACACCTTACACACATAGGCGCTCGAACCCGGGATCCCTAGGATGAACAACATCCTCTTTTCCATTGGAACCACTTGTAGGATTCTTACTATTAAAATTCTATCGCTAATACTACTAATGGAATTCTATTAAATTTTAATATATGACACCGGTGGTAAACTCGATTTTGATTCTGAAAACTTTGTAGGACGGAGATCTCCTTAATCTTTCCTCCATGGTGGTTTACAAAGTTTGGTTCCTCTATGATGTGCCTGTTCTGTTCATCATCTCATTGCCTGATGGAATTCTTGGAGAGAACGTTTCAACTGGGTTCTTTTTCTTTTCTATTTTTTTTCTGCTTTTTGAGGTTTTTCTCTCGTCTTTATTTTGCTTGTCTAATTTTTCTTTATTTTGTCTGTGGCATTTATTTTGAACATTAATGCTTTGCTATGTGGCCTGTTTGACTCTTTGATTAATAGAATCCAACTTTTATTCAAAAAAAATTGTTAATATATATAATTTATTTGATTTATATTATCATCGTAAGATGCTATTTGTTAAAAAATAACAAATATTTTTATTTTTATTTTTATTGATTTTATAAAATTATTCATTAATTTATTGATAATATGTCGTAATATACAAACCTTAATTTAATATAAGTCGATTTTCACCATTTTCAATTGAAGTTTATTTTTACAATCAAATAAGTAGAGGAGGAACAAAATTAAATTGTAAATTTTACAATAGTAAAAATACAATTTTATTATTTAAATATTTTATATTTTTTAAAAAATTAAATAAAAAATTAAAATATAATTTTATTTTTATTAATTTAAAATATTAAAAATACTAAAAAAAATTAAATGGAAAAATTTTCATGGGGAGGGCCACCTGAGAGCTTCCCTTGATACGCCCCAGTATAGAACAGTCAAAACAAGAAGCAATAAATAATAGTAATACTGTGTTGCTTGCGGAGCAAGTTACCGCGGCAGCAGCCACGTTTGATTTGATGTGAAATCTGCTTTAGAATATTAGCATCAAAATACACTTGATCAGAGTCAAAAACAGGAAGCAAAGTCGCATATGCTACCCTCTCACATGTCTCTAATTAATTAATTAATTAATTAAAATGTGTATATATATATGCAACTAAAACCGTGGGTATTTCATCAACTTCAACGTTGAAATACAGCAAGCAATAGTTGGTGAAGAAAATAATCTCAAAAACTTGAGGTACTTTTTTTTTTTTTTTCCCTTTGATTTTTTCAGTTCGATTCTAATAGCTTTAATTTTCTTTTCTTTTTGTTTTGTGTCGAAAAAATCAAATTCGATAAGTAGTTATCTTGTTAAGTTCGAGTTATTAATCAAGTCAAATTCAAGTCTTTTTAATACTTGATTTGAATAACTCGTTAGTTTGACTAATTTTTTTTCTTTTTTGACCACTAGTTGCTTAATGTTAAAATGAAAACACAAAACGGATTGAGTTTTAGCTCTATTAGTGCGCTGAAAGGCATTATCTTTTTATTTATTGGTTGGGAAGGAATTATGAGTGGTTTTAGTATTTTATGTAAAAAAAAATTAGATATGATTAAAATCTATAGTGAGATTATTTTAATATTTAAGGTTTTGAGTGGAATTATTTTATAATTTTTCTTATTTTATATAAATTTTTAAAAGAATTATTTTATCTAATTTTATAAAGTTTGGCTCCATTGAAACATTTACTTAGGGATTATATGCTTTAACTCAGGATATTGAATTGACAGGGAAATGAAGACTTTCAATCTTGGATGGTTACTTTTTGTTGCAATTTTGTTGATTTCAGCTCTACCATTTTCACAAGCCTCTCGGAGTAATCAATATAAGGTAAAAACTGGTGTTTTCCGATCACCTCAGGTCGTGCTTGGACCGGGATCTGTAGCGAATAAACTTTTTTCGAATGTCGATTTTCCGAGAGGTCATATTGCCTTAAAAAGTTTCGATGCTGAGATTATTAATGAAAGTGGGAATCCAGTTCCATTGTATGATACTTACTTGCATCATTGGCTAGTTCTTAGATTCTATGTACGTAAAGGTTTGGAAAATCAAGACATTTCAAAGCTCAACACTTCGGATTATATTTCGGGGAGAAATAGCGGAATATGTCAAGATGGAGCACTTGATCAATTTTTCGGTCTCGGTTCCGAGACACGAAAAACTAAGACTCATATCCCTAACCCTTACGGGATAGAAATTGGTAATCCTGCTACGATTCCGTCAGGGTTTGTAGAGACATGGGCGTTGAATGTCCATGCTATCGATACGAGGGGAGTGGAAGATAGGATGGGATGTACCGAATGTCGGTGTGATTTGTATAATGTTACCAAGCAGGAAAATGGAACAGCTTTGAGTCCGAATTATGATGGGGGACTATTATGTTGCTATGATGGCACAAAATGTAGGTTGAAAGATGGGTTTATCGGCGTCGAAAGAACCCTTTACCTCCAATACACTGTGAAGTGGGTCGATATGAATAGCTTGATTGTGCCGGTTAATATTTATATATTCGATGTTTCTGATACTTGGAAGAGATCTCTTAATTCCACTGGAATTAATTCGGAGCACAATTGTCAGGTAATTAAAATATTTATTTGATGTTACAATATCAAATTTATTCTCGAATATGATAGTAATGAATATAATTATGCAGGTGGAGTATCAAGTTGAAGCTTGTGGTGCCACGGGATCGGCAAACGAGAAATGCATTGACGCCAAAAGCGTTAGTCTCGACATGCCATTTGGTGGTTATTTGGTATATGGTGTTGCACACCAACATGCGGGCGGCAATGGTTCTGCTCTCTATGGGAAGGTAATGAAATTCCCTTTGCATAGATTATCCAAAATACAACCGTCAATTCCCATAAATTTTATAAGAATGTTAACATGGTAGTTCAAAAGCAATTAATGTGTTCAATGCATACCTATAAATTTAATAGGATAGGTTGATTTTGTATCAGTTTAATTTGTTTCAGATCAGATCATTTTGGATTTAGGGTTAATTTTCGTTTGAATTCTTTTAAATTTGGATCCAATACAATTAGAGTTGTTTTGAGTTTGGGTCATTTGAGTTTTATTTTTTGTTTCGTTCAATTTATGGGTTTGGGTCATTCAAGATTTCTCAAGTCGTGACATTTTAGGTTTGGATGATTTTGAATTTTTTTATTTGGGCTTGACACTTAATTTTAATCATTTCAAGTTTAGATAATTTATGATTCGAGTCATTTCAAGTTAGTGTTATAAAATTTTAACTTAATTAGGTTTAGATTTGAGTTAATCAAGTTAAGTCAAAATTAACAACTTTAGTCCAATGCGATCATCTAATGAATTTTAGTAATATAATCTCTTCTTCTAATGTTGCGATGTGCATGTTTTCGTACAATGATTTCAGGACGGCCGGAGTTTATGCTCTTCGATACCGATTTACGGGACGGGAGAGGAAGCTGGAAACGAAGCCGGTTATATCGTAGGAATGTCGACCTGCTACCCTAAACCAGGAAGTAAGAAAATATCAAAAGGGGAGACTCTAGTTTTAGAGTCTAATTACAGTAGTACCAAAGAGCATACCGGAGTTATGGGGCTATTCTACATATTGGTGGCCGAGAAATTGGCTTAATAGATGAACCATTGTTGAAGTAATTTTGTTTGTGAAATTAGTGATATGTAGGCATGAATAATGTAACTCTTGGTTGTAGTGTAAACTTTTTTATGTCTTCTTGCTTTTCTTTTTCTTTTACATTCTCAATAATATTGGTTAGTTTTCAATTCTGTACCATTTACTTTTAAAGTAAATAAAAATAGTGAAATTTCAATTTCAATCCCTATACTATGTTAAAATTTGAGATTTGATCTTTATATTTGAACTTTTTATTAATTTTACACCTCGGTGTTTATAATGTCATTAGTTAATCTAAATATTTTATTCTAACTAAAATGTTTTGACGTAAATTTAAAGAATTGTTAACATTGTTAAATTTTTAGTTAAATTCAAGTCGATCATAATGCCCTTTATTAATATGATTATTGAATGATTTTTTTTTTAAATTTAGAATGTTACACCAATAAATTTAACAGAAGAATTTTAACAATTATAACAATTAAGCCTGAATTTTCTAATTTGAAAAATAAAAGTATAGAAACTTGAAACATATTGTAACTTTTAAAATTTAACTATTTAATCCAAAAATAAATAAGACTAAGAATGATAGAAAATTGGATATTTGCATTTTTTAAATTATTCGAATTTAAATTCGTAAATTTGTCTAAAACTCCAAATTTGCTTATTACAAGGAAATCATCCGAGTATTACTAACCAAATTCGAATTCAAATTAAATGTTATTATCTATTGGATATTTGAATTTACAACACAAAAATTAATTTCAAAATTTTCAATTATTCTTTGAATATCCCAATCTGCAAAAAATCATTTGAATCTGCTAAAATTCTTTATATATATATATATATAATTAAAAAACTAAGCATTTTGTAACTAGTAACTTCAGATATCTAAATACATATTTTCATTCATTATATAAATAAAAAAATTAGATTTGAATAATAAATTTTCAAAAGATCTATCCGTACCAAAATCCAAATATTACCAAAATCTACAATATTCAAATTTAAAAGCAAATAAAATATTTGTAAATATATGAATCTGCAATCTGAATGATGATTCCTAATTAAGACATGTATTCTAAGACTAGTCAATTAGTAGCTGCATGGGTTCAAAGTTAAACTTGTATTGTTTTCCCTCTGCTTTGACCTTTCAGTTCTTGGCCCACCTGACTCGACCCCTTTTTTATCTCATATCAATTCTAAAAAATTAGATTGGTTGTATCGAGAATTTGTTAGGTATCACTTCGAATAATAATTTTGAATCGATTAGTCTAAAAATAGATATAAAAAAATTGATTGAATTAACTATTAAATCATATATTTTTTTATTTTTTTAAATAATTTTAATGAAATTTATCAAACATAATCTGAAGATGAATTCAATTTAAAAAAGCATTGTTTAGAACTCAACGGGTCAGCAAGAGAGCAATAATGTTGTTCCTTACTATGCAAGTTAACGTGGCAGCCACTCTTGAAGTTCAGGTTTTTACTTTTTTTTCCATTTAATTTGATTTTTCAAAAAATATTATTTTTAAAATAAAGTAAATTTATGCTTCTCCTTTATGTACGGCTCTCACTTTAAAGTTTTAGTATTTGGGTACTAATTTGGAATAATTTAACCTTTTTTTACTGCAATTAATATATTAACATCTTTAAAATATTTAGTTGATTTAATTTATTTTAAAACCTAAAATCCAAAATTACTCATGTAGTTTTAAAAGTGAGATATGATTATGAAAAAACTTATTTTTATTATTATTATGTAATTAAAAATTATAGCTCTACCTAATTATTTGGACTTTTCTTAAATTTTGGCTAATAAAAAAATTTGTTATTGATTTGGGCTAAAACATTACATTATTTTAAAACACATTGAATTGGGTTAATTTTGGTGGTAAGATTATTCTGAATTTAAAAATATATTATTAAAAGTAGGTCAATAAACTTAAATAATTATAATATCTCATATAAATTGAGTATTTAATTTTTTTTCTAAATGTTAATTTTGGTGATCAACATTATCTCGAATTTTAAAATACATTATTTATGGGTGAGGGTACATTCAACAGGTCTATTTTATATAAATATTTCGCTCCCCTTATAAATATTTCTAGCTGGCAATCTTAAAAAATATTTTACTGTACTCAGGGCGAATCTAGAGGAGTTGATAGGGGTCCTGCCCCCCCTAAAATAGAAAAATTATTATTTAAGTCCTTAAATATTTTTAAAATTTTAAATTAGTAAAGGTAAAATTACATTCTGACCCTCTTAAAAATAATAAAATTTCGATGTAATCCTTTAAAAATTATATTTTTACTATCGTAAAAATTATAATTTAATTTTGACCTGACTAAAAATATTTCTTGACTCCACCCCTGACTATGCTCTATAAGACACTTATCAATCTTCTAACCATACTCATGGAGTCTAAACAGTTAATTCAACAATCTACCAAATATTTTCTTAAAAGTTAAGGTATAGTAAAAAAGAAAAAAAAATACTTTGGAAAAGTTCAAAGCAAAAACACATTAGAAAAAAAAGGCGGCGGTCTCATATTCTACCTTATCTCCGCATGAAATAATATAATATAATACTAATAATATGAATGAGTGTATATATATTGAACTAAAGCTGGGGGAATGCATCAACTAGCAGCCAATAGTGTGGGTGGAGAAGTAATCTGAGAGCATTTAGGTCAGTTGCTTTTTCCCTTTTATTTATTTCCACTTCTATTAGCTTTAATTTTCTTTTATCATATACAAAATTTCATCTATTATCATCGAGAGTAGAGGTATAAATGAGATATTTATATTTGTAAATTATTTAAGTTTGGTTTAAATATTTTGAGCTTGATTCAGTAACTATTAATTTGATATTTAGTTATTGAATCTGTCAAATTTAAATATATTGAAATAGCTTGAGAGATTTATTGAGCTTTTTAGTTTTAATATTCAAAATTGTATATCAAAATTGAATTTGAGCTTGAGCTTGAGCCTGAGTGTAAAATTGAGTACATGAGCTTAATCGAAATAAGCTTGAATATTTTGATTATGTCTTAAATCGAACTTGATCTTGGTAAGTTATACTCAATCGGAACTTGAACCAAGCATTGAGATACATATTCCGAATCAAGCTTGAGCTCGAGTTTATCACTGTTCTGCTCAATTCAACTTGATGACAACACTCTTGGATAGCTTTGAATTTTGGTATCATATGTAAGAAGTTCCAGCAATTGTTTATAGGATGTTCAGTCCAGGGGTTTTTTAGGTTAAAATATATGTCATAGGTCCATGCACTCTTCATAAATTTAAATTTTAGTCTCTATATTTTTATTTTTTAGAATTTTGGTCCCTTTATATTTTAGATTTTCAAAATTTAGGTCCAATTGTTAACACTGCTTTTTTTTTTGCTAGATTTATTGGTGTGACATTTTGAAATAAAAAAAATACTCATTTGCTAAAAAGTGACATTCTAATGAACCTCAATTTAACAAAATAATTTTAATAGTATTAACTGTTGGACCTGGATTTTTAAATCTGAAAAGTAGAGAGACTAAATTTCTAAAAATAAAAATATAATGCTTAAATTCTAAAATTGTGAAGAGTACAGAAACCTTGGTATATTTTAACTTTTTTTATTATATGAAAAAAATTAAAGAAGAATTATTTGTTGTTTAGAGTATATTGATTATAAGTGACTCAAACCCAAACCTTATGTTGAATTGACAGGAAAATGACAAGTTTCAATTTAGGATGGTTAATTTTTGTTGCAATTTTGGTGACTTCAAGTCTACCATTTTCCCAAGCCTTTCAGAGAAAACAACATAAGGTTAAAACTCGTGTTTTTCGATCACCTAAGTTCGTGCTCGAACCGGGAATGGTGTCGAATAGGTTATTTTTAGATGTTGATTTTCCTAGAGGTCATATTGCCATGAAAAGTTTCAATGCAGAAGTCATTGATGAAGCTGGGAATCCAGTTCCATTGCATGATACTTATTTGCATCATTGGGTTCTTTTAAGATTCTATGTACGTAAAGGTATGGACAAGGACATTCGAAAACTCAATGGTTCAGATTATATTTCCGGGAGAAATAGTGGGATATGTCAAGACGGAGCTCTTGATCATATCTATGGTATCGGTTCCGAGACACGTAGAACCACAACTCATATTCCTAACCCATATGGAATTGAAATCGGTAACCCTATCGAGATTCCTTCAGGGTTTGAGGAGACATGGGTGCTTAACGTTCATGCTATCGATACACGGGGAGTGGAAGATAGAATGGGATGTACCGAATGTCGGTGTGATTTGTATAATGTTACCAAGGATGAAACTGGAAGACCTTTGAGTCCAAATTACAATGGAGGATTGTTATGTTGCTATGATGGCACAAAATGTAGGATGAAAGAAGGGTTTATTGGCATCAAAAGAACCCTTTACCTTCGATACATCGTGAAGTGGGTCGAAATGGATATCTCAATTGTGCCAGTTAAAATTTATATATTCGACATTACTGATACTTGGAAGAGGTCTCGCAATTCAACAGGAATTAATTCGGAACACAATTGCAAGGTAATTCAACTGTTTACTTGTTCCAAGAGTTTTCTCTCGTCGAGTCAAATCAAAATTCTTCTCAAATATTAAATCAATTAATATCTATGATGCAGGTAGAATACGACATTGAACCTTGCCGAACCACCGAATCAACCGAGGATGGATGTATTGACAACAAAAGGATTAGCCTTGACATGCCATTTAGTGGCTATGTGATATATGGTGTTGCACACCAACATATAGGCAGCTTTGGTTCTGCTCTTTATAAAAAGGTATTGAAATGTCTTTTTATACATATACATATATTATCCTAAATACAATGGTTAATTTAGAATTTAAAATTTTCCAAGTCATTCAAGTCAATTTTGAATTCAAGTCATTGAAGTTTGAAGTTTAAAATTTTTTTAATCGAATCATTGTGAGTTCGGATTATTTTGAATTCTAGTCATTTTTTATTTGATTTTGGGCAAAAGCGTAGCCAAAGGGCTTGGCTAAATGGAAATTTTGCTTTATAGCCCTACATGAAATTCAAGTCCTTTTTAACCTTTGATTCAATAGAAAATTATAATTTTAGCCCTTTTAAAAATTTTGATAATTTAATTTATAGCATTTTTAAATACAAGACTTTTAGCCTCCCAAAAAAATTATAATCTTATTTCGGTTCCTAAATAAAATTTTTAACTTTGCCCCTAAGTTTGAATCATTTTGAATTTAAGTTTGTTTCATAATTGGGTTGCTTTAATTTTGGGTCAACTTAGAGTTTGGATAAATTTTGGGTTCAAGTCATTCAAGTTTGAAGGTCAAATTTCTTAGTTTGAGCCATTACGAGTGTGTGCATCATTTGGAGTTATAGCCACTTCGAATTCAGGTCATTTTGAGTTACTTGTTCAAAGTATTTCATATTCGAGTCATTTTTGGTTTCAATTAATTTCAAGTTTGGATTAATTTTAAATTCAAATTAAATATGTTTAGATTGTTGACCCTTTATGATCAAATTCGGATTGAGTTGGTTTCATATTGACAAGGTCGAATTTAGGGGTTGGGGTCACAACCTTGTACCTATGCTTTATCAAAAGAAATTTATGTGTTTAATGTGATCATCTAGTGAATTCTTGTAATATAATGTCTTCTTATAAAATTGATGTTTTCGTACGATGATTTCAGGACGGCCAGAGTTTATGCTCTTCGATACCGACATATGGGACGGGAGAGGAAGCCGGAAACGAAGCCGGTTATGTCGTAGGAATGTCAACCTGTTATCCTAAACCAGGAGCTGTGAAGATATCAAAAGGGGAGACTCTAATTTTAGAGTCTAATTACAGTAGTATCAAACAACATACAGGTGTTATGGGGCTATTCTACATATTGGTGGCCGAGAAATTGGCTTAGTCGATGAACCATTGTTGAAGTAATTTTGTTTGTGAAATTAGTGATATGTAGGCTTGGATAATGTAACTCTTTGTTATAGTTTCGAATATCCAAAATTTTCAGTGGCAAATCTTTTTAAAGTTCTCTCCTTCTGCCATTTCTGCAAATCTTTTGATATATTTTTTGGTAAATTTCATTAGTAGTCACCCAACTATTAGTAAATTTCTTCTTTAATCACTTAATTATGAAAAGTTATAAAGTGGTAATCCAATTATTAGTAAATTCCTTAATTATTTAGAAATTTCTTTTTAATTTTTTTTATAGATTTTATTGAATAATATGTTATAAATCTTAATTTATAACCATATTAAATTTTGGTTCATAAATACTATAAAATTTTATTAGAGAAATCCAACTTATTTATTGATATATTTTAATTAATTAAACATATAATATATTTTAATTAATACAAATATATATTTAAGTTGAATTAAGTGAATAATTTTTTTTCAAATTTTTGTTTATCTAAGTAATTATTTATTTATTTATTTTAAACATAAACTTTTATAATTAAGGGATAATAAAAAATTATAAAAATTATAGTTTAAAAAATATAAATTACATATAAAAACATGGTTGCGCCACTTTTCGAAATAATAATGTGTTCCTTGTTATATTATATATATGATTTGTTTATTTGATATATTTTTATTTTTATTTTGAAAAAAAAAGTTCGGTCTCTCAATTTTAAAATTAAGTAAATTAATCCATCTCTAAATAAAAATAGAGCAATTTAATATTTCTCAACTTTAAAAGTGAGTAATTAAGGATATTTAATCACGACGTTAATATTTTTCATCAATTACAATATAATAATAAATTTAACCTTTAATATTCATATATTTTTTATTTTGGCCTTAATTTTAAAAAAATCAATAAATTCAACCTCAACATTTACACTATGAGACAAATTTGTTGAATTAAGACCAATTGACCGAATATGTAAATTTTAAAGGGTAAATTTATTATTATACGAATAAAAATAATACACAATTGATTAAAAAAATTAGTGTCTTAATTAATTGTTATTAAGTGCTCACTTTAAAAAATAATAATTTATTATTTTTAAATAGATTAATTTATTTAATTTTAAAATTGAGAAAAAATAGAGAAATATGTTTACTAAAATCCCATTAAATTGACTTAAATTTATGATGTTGTACGCAATTTCCTTTGGGACTTTGACTCCATTTTCCCCTTTTTTTTGACCTACCAAGAGAAAAGTCTATACGTTATTTGCTTTCTTTCTGTCGCTAATTCAAGTCAAATTTTTTAAAATTTCTTAGTTGTATCACTCTGCCAATAAAAGGGTCTTTGTTTTTTTGAATGTTCTATTCCTTTCAAAACCTCCATGCTTACCTAAAATGGAGGCCAAACCCAAACCCAAATGTTGCAACCCGGTAAAGTAAGGGGTCCTGTTTCAATGGAACATGTTCTTTTAGCACTAGGGGAAACCAAAGAAGAAAGGGATTTGAGGATTCGTAGTTTGTTCAGTTTTTCGGATGCAGCTGATGTGGGATTCTTGGATTATACTCAAATCGAAAAGGGTCGTTCAGCTTTACGGATTCCTGCTGAGTATAAGTATGCCAATGATCTTTTGAAAGTTTGTGATGCAAACGGAGATGGGTGTGTAGATTATTATGAGTTTAAGAGGTATATGGATGATAAACAGCTTGAACTTTATAGGATTTTTCAAGCTATTGATGTGGAACATAGTGGTTGCATTTTGCCTGAAGAGCTTTGGGATGCACTTGTTAAAGCTGGTAATATCTTTACCTTTATATGTTTGATCAGTTTAGTCTTGTAGTTGCATTGATTGAGTTGATAGTGAAAAATCATTAAAAACTTTGAACCACTTGTGGTTAGTGTATGTTGTTTTCGATCTTTTGAATGTGAAGTGCTTGCGAATTTCATCGTTGGGAGACCGGATAACTTGCTTTTGCAGTGCTTGTAACTCGGACTGCCACTCGGAACATGTAAGGAACATATATAGCGTTAATGCGGATTGTGTTGTCTGAAGGGAAGTGTGTGGTGGCACTGTGGTTTCCTGTTTGGTAACCATTAGTTTTCTTACTTTGCACAAAACCTTTTAGTAGTTTATCATTTGGCTAACTTTGTGAAATTATTGATGCTAAAGGGATTGGATCACACATTTACCAGGTTTGACAGTTCTTTCTATGTTGTCTAGTTACAAACCATTAACTATAATGGAAGTTTAGTTGGATATCTTACACTTGCTATCTGAAATTTAGTAGCTTTGTCCTTAGGCCATTGGGGTAGCAAATCGCAGCACGATAGATAAACGTTGACCATGGAGATTATCGTAGATCTTAACAAGAGCTGTATTTTAGTTGGTAATATGGAGTATGGTTATGTGTTGTGTTCTTCGAGTTTGTAAGGGAATTTGGTATATAGTTATACTCGGGAAGATGCTCCCACGAGCTTGTTGATGATAGATTGAGAAGGCATAAACCTTCATGGGAATTTGGATATAGTTATACTCGGGAAAATGCGTGATAGTTCTTGTGATGCTCGAAACATTTTCTTCTTGGTCGAATCTTTTGGAGCCTGTCCGTTTTCTTGCATAACCAGTAACGTATCAGAGACTTGAAGTTGTGCATGTTATTGATGAATCTGCTCCCGTTTTACCCCCCATGATTTATCCCTCTAAACTTCTCAATGAAAATGCGTGATAGTTCTTGTGATCATGGTGTGGAACAATTGGTTGCTACCATCATTGCAATGAATCCATTGTTTATAAGTCCTGGCTGTTTGTATTTTGAAGGGATTCAGATCAACAACGAGAAACTTGCTCAATTTGTGGAGCATGTCGATAAGGACAATAACGGGATTATAACATTCAAAGAATGGAGAGATTTCCTTTTACTCTTCCCTCACGAAAGCTAACGTCGAGAACATCTATCATCATTGGGAAAGGGTTTGCCATGTAGATATTGGAGAACATGATGTTGCTCCTCAAGGCATCAATAAACGCGTTCCGAGAATCAATTATTTAATTGCAGGGGGAATAGCAGGTGCGATTTCTCGTACTGCAACTGCCCCTTTGGATCACCCGAAAGTTGTTTTGCAGGTTCAGAGTACACGTACAAGTATTCTGCCTACAGTAACAAAGATATTGAAGGAAGATGGTTTGTTGGGATTTTTCCGAGGTAATGGGTTAAACATCGTGAAGGTAACACCCGAAAGTGCTATCAAGTTCTATACATTCGAAATGCTAAAGGATGTAACAGGAGAGCATATGGGGGATAACAAGGGTAATATAGGTGCCGGTAAGAAACTTGTTGTCGGTGGTGTTGTGGGTGCTTTGGCACAATCCGCTATCTACCCAATGAATCTTGTAAAAACACGATTGCAAACTTGTGCTTCCGAAGGTGGAAAGGCTCCGCATCTAGGGAAATTAGCCCGGGATATATGGGTTCAAGATGGACCTCGAGCATTTTACAATGGTCTTGTGCCATCTATTCTCGGGATTATCCCTTATGCCAGTATCGACCTCACTGTCTATGAGACCTTGACAGATTTCTCAAGGACACATATTCTTCAGGACAGTGGTACTTTTTCTGTTCACTTCCAATATTTTGGTCTTGCATATTTTTCAGTTTCATCTCATTTTTTGTGTTATTGTAGAACCCGATCCTCTAGTGAATATATGTTGCGGAGCAATCTCCGGAGCTTTAGGAGCAACATGCATTTACCCTTTGCAGGTTATTCGAACAAGATATGATCGTAACGTATACAAGTCTCCATTTCCGATCATTCGTTTATAGATAATAAAATATCCTTTGCATTTATGGGTTGTTTCCCAGAATGCAAAGCACAACGTACCACGTCGTCGAACACTGTGTATAACGGGATATCAGACGTATTTTGGAGAACATATAGGAAGGAAGGTTACAGAGGATTCTTCAAAGGACTAATGCCAACTCTTCTCAAGGTAGTCCCTGCTGCAAGCATTTCATATTCGGTTTATGAGGCAATGAAAAAGAGACTAAACTTTGATTTAGTGAAGTCCTAAAGTTTGGGCTTATAGAGGAATGTAACTAATAATGAGATAATTAAACAAGTAAATAAAGGGTAGAATTACTATGCAGGCCCTTGTACTAAGAGTAAGATTGCATTTTGCTCCCTCTACTTAAAACTTGGTCAAATTAGTTCTTATACATTATGTCATTGAGCAAATTGATTATTTCTATTAAAAATTTATCTAATTGTATTGTTAAAAAGTGTTGTGACAAATGGAATAACAGGATAAAGGCATCTGGCACGTCATGTGTACCTCATGTTGATGTGCAAATATCAATTTTTAACAGCAGAAATAAATGAAATTTTTAACAAAATGATTGTTTTACTATTTGATCTAATGTATATGGATTAATTTACATATTTTTGAATAAAATGGACAAAATACAATGCGACTCTTGATATGGGGGCTTTCATGATATTTTTACTATAAATAAAGATGATTGTTTTGAGTAGGTGACAATTCCCCCTTTCAAACAACGGGGTACATAGTTTTGTTGTAATTTTACCTTTTGAATTGATAAATATATTATTTGTTATTTATTATGGGGAGAGATATTTACTCGAATGTGATATTTAAGTGATTTTATAT
Organism: Gossypioides kirkii; assembly: GCA_005610355.1. Taxonomy (NCBI): domain Eukaryota; kingdom Viridiplantae; phylum Streptophyta; class Magnoliopsida; order Malvales; family Malvaceae; genus Gossypioides; species Gossypioides kirkii. Next base: position 33,343,649 of record CP032249.1, read on the forward strand.
TTTTTTTGTAATTTTTTATACCATTAAAAGTGTTGTAATTGGACCACTATTGGGCCACCTAGAGCTTATAATTAGCATATTAAGTAAGAGCCTTCACTTGCCTATAAATATCTAAAACTATCAATATAGGGCGACTCTTTTCCACTCAAAATCTTAATATGCTAAGCATTCATTCTAAGTCTTGCTATTTGTTCGGCTCTCGGTCTAGAATAGATGAACTGGCCTCCTTTGACACCCCCTCTTCTCTTTTTCCAACTTTGTTAATATCGTGCATCAACAAATATTTTAACAATCCGATTGTCATATTTCTTGTATCATTCATGTAGATAATATATGTCAAGTCTAATATAAATTAAAATTTTATAACTAAATGTTTTATTTATAAAAAATTCAACTGTTAAATATATATTAATATAGACAGCATTTTAGATTGATATGATCGAGAAATTGGATCAATTCAAAATTTTACATGCATGGCAAGTACAAATATATTGATAAATTCAACGGTTGGATTGTTAAAATATCAATTGTATAAAAAGTTAGGTAAGGATGTAAAATCATTTAAGTACTGATATAAGTGAATTTCTCTTCTTTTATTATAGGGATAAATCTTAAAATTATACATAAAATTTATTCAATATGTAATTTGATACATAAAACTTTGATTTTATGCAACCATACACATGAAACTTTAATTTTAATTAAATTATACACATTTGAAGAAATAAATACATTAAATTATTTTCATATTGGATAAAAATAATTATTAGTGTATGCAATATATAAACTTAAAATAAAGTTATATTAATAATGGTATTAATAATTTGTGAGAATTGAATTTAATCAAAATTTCATGTATAAAATTACACATTAGATCAAAATTCATGTATAGTTTGAGATCTATCCCTTTATTATATTATTGATTTCTTATTTATAAATATTTATCACAATTATTTTTAAGAATTTATACATATAATATTTTTGAATAAAAATAACAGTTCCATTTACCATGTTCATGATCTCAAAATGGATACTCTTTTAAACTTTTACTTGTATGCAAGTGAATGCCTAACCTTTAATTTATATCTATATAAAAGTAAGCAAACAGAAGTATAGAAGCGAATTTAACAAAAATTAAACTAGTTCAAGGCTTTAGCAAAAGAAAAAAAAAGTTAAATTTTATTTTTAGTTTCTGTATGTTTGAGAAAGTTGTGGATTTAATTATATATATTAATTTGATATTTTTAGTTTTTGAAAATATTATTCCTCATCAAATTATACATGTTAAATTCATGAAGTTTTACTATTTCAAAAATCTGACGCTATAAATATATTATCATAAATGCAATGTAATGTCAACTTATTATTTCTACATATTACTCACTGAAAATTCAGTTTATGGATCATTTTGCATCAAGATTGGGTATAGGGATTTAGAATGATCCAATGAGAGAATATAGATTAAATCTACAACTGCATTTATACTAGTAATTGAATTTAACCAAACTGTTTAATTACTACTCTTTGAGTGATGATTAAAATTTTGAAATTTAAAAAAATACATATATTAAAATTGATCAAATTAAAATACATAATCTAAATCCATAACTTTCACAAAATATAAAAACTAATACCAATATTGTATAATAAAAAAATAAATTCTATTCATAACATTAAAAAGTTAAAACAGCCCAAAGTTGAAACAGCTCTAAAAATCTTAATGAGTATGCCTTAAAACTTGATTAATTATTTGTTATATAAGCGGTGAAAATTTTTAATTACACAAACAAGTTGAGATTGTGACATATGTTCTATTTTTTAAAAATTTTAAATACAATTTAATAATACATGATAAAATTTCAACTCAACTTGTGAAATTATCCATTAAAATAAAAGTAGAAATCCGGAAGAAAGGCATGACCTTCCCTTTGCCTCAATGACTTGCCTGTGTTTGTCCCCTTCAAATCCTTTAAGAGAAACAAGAAGAGAATACATAATAAATAATGTTATCAAGCGTTTAAATCACCATCAACTTCATTCCAAATACACGAACGCGATCGCAATTTAAATCCCGAGGAATAGATGGTATACTAAAGCTGTTTTCTTCTTCTTCTTGCTTCTCCACATTCTTTTATTGACAGAGATAAGATAGGAAAGAAATAAAGGAAGAAGAGATTGTGCTGTAAATTGTCATAGTTTGAGCAACACTAGGTTTATGTAAAATACATTCATGGACAGTGTGTGAGACAGGTGTCAATGGCTCAATGTTGCAAAGAATAAGAGAAAGAAGACAAAAGTGTCAAATTTCATATTATTCTCTCATGGGGGAATATCTTAGCTTCCACTAACTACTTTTATTCTTTTTTATCAAATATAAGGGGAAGTTAGGAATTCCTTTTAATGGTTAATATTTAATTATAATTTTTAAATACATCACATAAATTATTAATAAATTTACTTTTAAGTTAAAATTATATTAATTTATAATTTTATAATTTTTAGCGAAATTAATTTGTGTTGATCGATATTGTTTTAGTACCAACACGTATCATTTTGATGTTTTTCAAATAAGATGTGTATTAGCTGGTAAAAGATTTTAATATTTTTTTTAACAAATTTCATTATAAGTTTTTATCATATATGTTCTTTTTGATACAATGTCTAGAATTATTTATAGTCCATCTCTAACCCTTAAATAAGTGGATAACGTGCATCAGCCTACTCAAACTTACGTCTTCCTGAATTGACAACAATGCCGATGTCAAACGAGCTAAAACTCAATCATCACGTTTTAATATTTTTTATCTTAATTAATTTTATTTTTTATAATTACATTTAAAGGTAAAGTATAACTATTTAAATAAGTTATTGTACTTATGCTATGTTTAATAGGAGTATTACTTTTTCACCATGTTTTAGTATATGAGTTAATAATAAACTAATTTCAATCCGAAATTTTTAGCCACTCACATGACTTCTTTTAAGAAATATAAGGAAAAGTTATGTACTTATTTTGAAGATGTCTTACTTTTTACAAGATTTTTTAATCTTTTCTTTTTCTTAATTTTGAGTTTAGATTATACTAATTATGGTAATACATTTGTATTAAATACTTTTTTCCTAATGTTATTATACTAGTAATCAAACGTGGCATTGATTAATAATATTAGAATTTATAGGCATGTAATTAAAATATATTTACATGTATATATAGTATATATGAAAAATATTTTTAAAAATATAGATAAATTTGAAATGTTAAATTAAAACACAATGATATTGGAACAAAAATTTACTAATACATTCTTTTTAATATCATTATAAGTTGTTATCATATCTACTTTTTTTTATGCAATGTCTAGAACTATTTATAATCCCTTTCCAACCCTTAAAAAAGGGAATAATATGTTTTAACACACTCGAACTCATGTCCTCTTGCACTGACAATAATACTTATACCAATCAAATTAAGACTCAATCCATTACAAAAATTAAACCTTAAATTTGGTAAGATCATATAATATTTTGAGTTTTTTTTTACTCTTTTGAAAAAGCCAAATAATGAAAGAGGAAAAGTTATATAAGAGGTGGAGGGCTCCCATTATAGAAGAGGATGAAAATTATAAACAAATGGAAAGAGAGTTTAAAGGCAAGTTTTGGGAGAAAGATAAGATTATATTTCAATTAATGCTCTTCAATGCACTCGAACCCACATCCTCCTGTACTGACAACGATGTTAATACCAACTGAGTTAAGACTCAATTGACAATTCAATTTTTTTTAAAGATTAATGATTAAATTTGTCTCTTTTAAAAAAATTAAAAACCAAATTTAACTAAAAAATGTCAAATTAACAAAAAAATTAAATATTAAAAACTAAATTTGATATTATTTATTTTAAATTTAATTGACTTATGTAATCATACTAAAAAAAGTGAGATTAGTTTCGGGTACGAATTTTAATATCTGGAATGTTGACTATGATGTAGAGGCACAAAAGTTTTGCACCATCCAATTATTGATTTTACACTATATACTCATTTATCAATCCAAATTTAGTAAGAGATATAATTTCGGATTTAATTTAGATTATTTATATAATCATTTTTAAAAGTGATGATTTGTAATTTTTTTTTTTGACTTTTTTAAAGTTTATTTAAACTAGATTGTCTAGTTCAGTTGGTATGATGCCAGGCTTTTGGCCTCTTGGTTGTATGTTCGAGCCCCGTTGTGGGCGTTGTAATGTTGCTTTATTCACAAAAAAAATAGAGTGTATTTATGTACCCATTAAATTAAAAAAATATTAAGGATGAATTCTTTTTAAAACCGTAAAATAAAATATGATATAAAATTTTATAAATAAATTAAATTAAAAACAAAATTAGATGCGAAAATGTACTTGAATTCATCGATTTCTTGAAATATTCAGATTTTATGGTTTTGATCTTTTAAAACACACAAGTAATTCAGAAAATGTGGCACTCTCTTTTTTAAAGATGGATATTAGAAAAATTAGGTACGTATAATTGGGAACCATAACCCTAATATATAACTTTTGCACATCAACTTTCATTTTTAATCAGCTCATTATCAATTAGAAATTAGTTATTAGAGTATCTACACATATTTGATCAATACTTTATTTAATAACTAAAGCTCAATAAAATTTAACCAAATTAAATCATTTTTAATTTGAACTAATATTTTATGATAATAAATAATATGTAATTATTATATATGTGATGTAAACATTTTCCAACACAAATACCTAATTAAGCAGTTTGTGTTTTCTACAAAGTTGAGACTAATGCTCTTTTTTTTCTCCATTAAACAAAATTTCATATGGAGAAAAGTTGAATAGATATATATATAGCAAAGCTGGTATCGATTCCTCCCTTAATCAAAGAGCCCATGGGCTCACTCCTAAGGAACAAATCCGAATGTTGCATAAATTAAAACCCAAGCCCATGGAAACTAAGCCGAAGTGGCATTTCTTGTGGTTCTTACAGGGATGAGGCAAGAGGAAGAAGTCAAACGGGTAGAGATCAGAGACGAAATTTGATATCCAAACATTAGGAATGCAAGTGAGTGTGGAATCGGCCTTGTCGATGACTGCCCGAGACAAGATGCTCCTCTGTCGTGCGAAGATTCACGACCCAACGCCTATACGCTCTTGGCCAGTCCCGCTTCCCTTAATCATAAACCAAGCTTTAGCGCCTCCAATCAATCGGTACGTCAAACAAGGTTGATTGCAGTGAAATATATTTAATAGTGTTTAAGGATGTAAACGTAATTTGTTGAATTTCATTAAATTTTAGTGTTTTTTATTTTTTATTTTTCTTTTAATATTTTGTAAGATATAATTGTAATGATATATTATGTTATTAAAATTATTATCTTGATGTTATATGTAAATAACATTCTACTAACAAACAGTGGTACATACCAATTGTATGAAACCAAGAGATTATTATTTAATAAATTACTAACGAAAAATATGAATCAATCGTGTCTACAAATTCATAGCAATCTTTCTAAAAATACACTTGGATTATCACAAAGGCTTATATTAATAAGATAAAGATGTTTAGGCTTAGCTATGCATCAAGAAATACACTTGTGAACTCAACAAGTGGTTCCAGTGGAAAAGAAAATGTTGTTCATCTTAGGAGTTTCGGGTTCTAACGCCTATGTGTGCAAGGCATGTATGCGTTGTCAAAGAGTTAAAAAGTATGAACAGATACTACCATGTAATTACACCAGTATATTCAAAAAAATAATATCTATAATATATATAAAAGCACAAATTTAAAAAACTTGAATCGATAAGAATATTTTTTATTTTTCATCATATTATTAAATTTATATTTTAAAATAAATAAATTATTTTTATCATATTCAAATAATTTAGTGAATTAAATAAAAAAATTTAAATAATTTATTTATTTAAATGAAATATTTCAAATTTTGAGTGACCAAAACGAAAATTTACTAATAGTTTAATTACCGTTATTGTAATTTATCAAAAAAAAATTCACTATATGACCAACTGTACATTTTGGGCAAAAAAATCCTTCTGTACAAAAGCGATGTTCGTGGAATTGTATACGTGGCAACAGTCCATTGGTTAATTTCACGTGGCACGTAAAGTCATTGGGTAAAACAAGTCGACGCCAGTATCCCGAAGATCTATATAAAAAAAAGGGCGTACACAATTGATGGCAGATTTAGATTCAGATCGAAATAAGGGGCAAAAAAACTTCAATAATTAGAGTTTAGGGTTTTTAGATCGAAGATTATGGGGCGTTTTGCTCTTCTCCTTTTTCTAGCTTTGGCTTCATTTCAAGTCCTTTGCTTTGCCGCTGATGATGATAAGGTAATATAATTTTCTACTTTTTAAAACCCTTGATTTTGTTGAGATTTATTTGAAACCGTGAAAATTGAAAGCTAGATTGACTTCCTGTTTTTGTGGGTTATTTTTAGGTCTTTTATGACTCATTTGATGAGCCATTTGATGGACGATGGATCGTGTCCGATAAAGATGATTATAAAGGTGAGATTTTTTTTATAAATGATTTTATGTTTCTATTTATAGGGTCTCTTCAGTTGAATATTTTATGGATCTGTTTTCTTCATGCTGGTTTTTAGGTGTTTCGAACTGTTGGTTGATTGTGGAGCTTGTTATTGTATTACTAGTAAAGATAATATCCTGAATAAATAATTTAAGGTTAAAATATGATATATTAGTCCCCCTACTTTTATAGAATTTGAGATTTAGTCCCTGTTTTTTTCAAGTTAAAAATTCAATCCTTTTATTTTTCTTTAGTTTAAGTAACATGTTTGTTTTTTTTCAATCATATGCCACTTCACATTAGGGTAGCTTGATTTTAGTGATTTGACTGAGGTTTTTAAATAAAAAAGTTGGGAGGACATCATTTCTAACCTTTTAAGACGAGGGATTAAATCACAAATTTTGTCAAAGACATGGTCTAACATTATATTTTAATCACAATATAAATGTTTCAACCTGATTTGATATTTTCTATTCAAGTAGAACTAGTGAGGGGTTTTAAAGAAATTAAGAAAGCAAAATATGGATAGAAATTTGATCTTTGGGAGAAGTAGATGTAGTGATAAAATATTTAATAATGCTTATGCTCCATAATCCACCATTTCTTCGATCCTGAGATGAAGTTTAGGATTCATAATCCACCATTTGAATTTTAGGTTATCATTTAATGATCTTACTTCACTCTGGGCTTTTTGTTTATTCTTCAAATCCATCTTTTGATGTGGAATTAACTGCCTTACAGCTTTTTGGGCTTTTTGTTCTTGTTTGCCATTTAATGCACCTCGTTGTTCACTTGGATCCAGAGTTGCAATTTTTCTCCTCTGATGTCTATATAAATTGCATTCTTAGCCATTCAAGATTTAAAAGAAACCATATAATTACCCATTGGCCTTTTTGTTATCAGTATCCATGTTCTTTTAAGTGTGACATGAAATGATATCATGCCCATTAGCCTATTAGATGTTTTAGGGAGTTGAAGGGTATAGATTGATGGGGTTTTGGGGGTTGCAGGTGTATGGAAACATTCAAAGAGCGAAGGGCATGATGACTACGGTCTTCTTGTGAGCGAGAAGGCACGGAAGTATGCGATAGTGAATGAGCTCAATGAGCCTGTGAGTCTCAAGGATGGAAGCACTGTGCTTCAGTTTGAGACTCGCTTTCAGAATGGGCTTGAATGCGGTGGTTCATATTTGAAATACCTTCGTCCTCAAGAGGCTGGATGGAAGCCTAAGGAATTTGACAATGAATCCCCTTACTCTATCATGTTTGGACCTGACAAATGTGGAGCCACAAACAAGGTTCACTTCATCTTGAAGCATAAGAATCCTAAAAGTGGGGAATACGTTGAACATCATCTTAAATACCCACCCTCTGTCCCATCTGACAAACTTACTCATGTCTACACTGCGATCTTGAAGCCTGACAATGAGGTTAGAATTCTGATTGATGGAGAAGAGAAAAAGAAGGCTAACTTCCTCTTAGCTGATGATTTTGAGCCACCACTTATCCCTGCTAAGACGATTCCTGATCCAGATGATAAGAAACCTGAGGACTGGGATGAGAGAGCCAAAATTCCCGACCCAAATGCTGTAAAGCCAGATGATTGGGATGAGGATGCTCCCATGGAAATTGAAGATGAGGAGGCTGTGAAACCAGAAGGATGGTTAGATGATGAGCCTGAGGAGATAGATGATCCTGAGGCAACCAAGCCGGAAGATTGGGATGATGAAGAGGATGGTGAGTGGGAATCCCCCAAAATTGATAACCCGAAGTGTGAGACAGCCCCTGGTTGTGGTGAATGGAAGAGGCCAATGAAGATGAATCCCTTTTACAAGGGAAAATGGTCTGCTCCACTAATTGACAACCCCAATTACAAGGGTATTTGGAAGCCTCAAGAGATTCCAAACCCTGACTACTTTGAGCTTGATAAGCCCGACTTTGAGCCTATTGCTGCTATTGGTATTGAGATTTGGACAATGCAAGATGGCATATTGTTTGACAATATTTTGATTGCCAAAAATGACAAGGTTGCTGAGTTATACAGGGAGACCAAATGGAATCCTAAGTTTGAGGTTGAGAAAGAAAAACAGAAGGCTGAGGACGAAGCTAATGTTTCAGATGGACTTTCAGGCTTCCAGGTAATGCATTGGCAAGGTTACTTTGTTATTGTTGGTCTACTTCTAATTCTTATCCAAATAACACTTTAAACTTGGTAATTTCTTTCCTGCAGAAGAAGGTCTTTGATGTCCTTTACAAGGTTGCTGATATTCCTTTCTTAAGTGAATACAAGCTTCAAATCCTTGTAAGTTAATCTAAAATATGCTCCTTCATATGCAAATCACTATTCATTAGTGAGTTCCCTCTGAAATATTGTTTCTCTTTTAGGATCTCATTGAGAAGGCTGAGAAACAGCCAAACATCACCATTGGTGTCATTGTCTCCATTGTGGTGATTATCCTCACAGTTTTCTTCAAACTCGTTTTCGGTGGCAAGAAGCAAGTAAGAACTCTGAATCAATCTTGTTGGTCTATATGTTTTGCATTTCATTCTTCCCGTAGCTTTTCGTCTTCCTCCACTGATTAATTGTTGTGCAGCCAAAAGTAGAGAAGAAACCGGAGGTTGCTGAGACATCAAACAATCAATCAACCAGTGGAGAAAAGGCTGAAGAAGAAGAAGAAGAGAAAGAAGAAAGCGCTGCTGCTCCTCGCAGAAGGAGGCGTGACACTTAAAAAAGAGGTGAATGGCGATAATCTGTTTTTAATATGGGCAAATTTTTGGGCTTTAGAGGTGGTCTTCATAGCTGAAACATTCATGGGACCTGGTGATTTTTTCTTTTTAGTTTTACTTGATGAAACATTATTAGATTGTATTAATTGCAGAGTGTAAACAGAGAGTTTTTCATGTCATGTGCCTCAAAAGCAAAAACCAAGTAGAGGGAGTTGAAGTTTATGGTATGATGGTGTTGAAATCCCCAACCTTAATGGGGGTGAATGGATATGCTAGAACTTTGTAGAATTAGTCAGAAAAGTTTCATATATTTTCTCCCCGTTTACTACCACCATGCTTCCGCATGTGCTTTTCATTTGGGTATTTTTTAGTTGATTTTCATGTTTTGGTGTTGATTTTTTCTGTTAAAACAAAGAAAAATACAGCTTTGAACTCAATTGAAATATTCTTGTTATACCACCAAAAGAGCCACCAGTTTCCAAGGAAATTGGTATATATCGAAATCAGGTTAATCCCAATCATATTTTTTATTTATTGTTTGAGTCTTTTATTTGATGTTGGATTTAACAAATTTAGTTGTGTACTTTTTACATAATATTTGTTATTATACAATCAAATTTATATCTTTTTGACTACTTTAGTTTTCCTTAAATTGACTATTTTTAAAATTTCAATAAGCTCAACTTCAAAGTTTATACATTTATATAAATATTAAATATTAAAAGTTAAATTTATTATCATACCAGAAATATTAATGTCATTTCTAAACTGAAAGAGAGAATTTTTATTTTATTTTTTTGGGGTGTAGAAGAAAAAATATTTTGTAAGTAATCAACAAAGCCAACATCTTTATACAATTGAGACCATATTACAACGGGGGATCGTCGTAATTACACATTTTTTTTTCCTTTTAGCTTTGCTCTTCTCCTCCCTCATATTATTATTATAATGGATCTAAAGACATTGTTTTCAAAATTGGACAAAATGGGTTAAATCAGGAATAAGCCAAAATATTAATTTCAAATTAAGGGTTGAACTGGTTGACTTGCGGTGTGAATAAATCCGATCTAGTTGAAAATGAATGACCTCACTTCCTGAAAATCTTATCTAAAAATTCTCTTTATGGAAATCAAACTTGGTGGAGGTCTTGCGCGAGAAATCCGAAGCTAGTTGCCTTAGTTCCTTTGTCAACGCTGGTGCCCCACAATAGAACACCCCTGCCATTGCCATTCGACATCAATTTATCAGGAACTTTAAGCAAAACAATAAAAGAAAAAAGCTGCAATTGTTTCAGTGTACATACCGACTCTAGCATTGTTGTGATTAACAGCAACTTGCTTATAGACCCTGCGCCAATCAGGCTTGGCAAAATGTGATTTTACTCTTGTACCCGAAACAACATCGACCCCGTTCTTAGCATGGTTGAGTGCTTGAAGCATGGTGATTAAAGCTGAACGAGCATCGCCTTCTTCGTATACACTGGTGCAGTAGTTATGGAGTTCTATCACATGGTTACAGTCCATTTCGGCTACTTCATTCATTATTCCTTTGAACCAATCAAAGGATCCTTGTTCCCTTGTCACCCAATAGAAATATGCTCTCCTTGTCTTGAAGTTTTCTAGTCTTCTTTTGGAGTTTGAGAGACTGGTTTTATTAATGGCTGCTCCATTTCCGTTCTCAAGGGCATTCATGTTATCGTCTTCCTCATCTTCTTGTTCTTCCTTGGCTTTGATGTTGTTTACTATGTCTTTGACAATGCTGATCATGGGGGTTGCTCCGATCCCCAATCCAATTAGCAAAACGATTTCGTATTTCTTGTAGTCTTGTGCCGGTGCTCCGTATGGTCCGTCGATTAGAACTCGAGGGAAACTGTTCAAATTTACCAATGAGGTTGAAGATCATGTTGTTAGCATATCATTTGTCATGTGACGAGACAACATTTTGACCAAATATAAAAAGTCAACAACCGGAAGTATTCGATCCGAATTAAAAAATGACATCAACTAGAAATTATTTAAACTTTAAATAAATCAAATTTTAAATGATCTGAACTTGAATAACTTAAACCTAAAATTACCTGGGCAAATAATATGAAATGAACAATATCCAAATTTACTTAAAACTCAAAAACCCCACCGGCTAACCCAAATGTGTTGAACCTAAAATGACTCAAATCCTAAATAACAAAAACTCGAATTATCCAAACTTGAAATGACACGGAAGTTGTAAAAATCAAATTGACCCGACTTATACCGTTCTGAAACCATCTCAACCTCCATCAAGGAAGGTTTGTGAGCATTCATTCATCTTGCCATAGCTTTTTCGTAACTGTTTTTGTTTGTTTTCATAACAAAATAATTTACTTCATGAATCAGATACAGAAGAACACTCATGAAACATAGATATTTCCAAAGGCAGTGCCTCGTCATGTATATATATGTAGCATGAACCTCTAATTTAAGCCTACAGATCCAAATTATGTTACTCGTATTTGGGTATGCATATGGCAAGGGTATGGTTAGAAAATTTTGAGTTTTTTAAAGTATTTGTTGGATTCTTTCATATCCCATATCCATGTGTCGGATATGGGGTACTTGAAAGAAAAATGAAGAATCCAAGCAACATAGGAAATAGAAAGAAGAAAAGATGTTGATGAAGTTAATGGTTAAGTCACTTTTGGGGGCTGAACTTTTTTTTATTTAAGTTAGACCCCAATGTGAGAAAATTGTCAAGTTCAAATCTCAAATAGTGATTTAACCCTAAAGTTAATCATGAGTTTATGACTTACTTTGGGTTGTTAGTTCCTTGCAAGCAATCAGCTCTAAGGAGGCCACTTTTCCCATCAGTAGGTTGTTGACACACCTGGAGAAAAACAAATTCAACATAAATCTCAGCAGCCTTAACAACATTTCCAACATTAGAAGTCTTATTATGGAGTACTTATGACATTAAATATGTCTGCTAAGTAGATGGCTTAGCAGCCTCCACAGCTCAACCTTGAAAAACAAGATATATTATAAAGGGTTAAATCACTTTTGCGGCTTGAACTTTACAACTATTTTCACATTGAGGCTTGAACTTGTTCTCATATTGGGGTTTACATTTTTGTTTCCAAGTTAGACTCTAAATTTGACAATTGTTCCCACATTGGGGGCCTGAATTTTTTTTTGCTCAAGTTAATCCTCAATATTTCTTTGAAACTCGTAAAGTTCAAGCCCCAATGCGGGAACAATTACCAAGTTCAGGGATTAATTTGGACGAAAAAAAGTTCAAAGCTCCAATATGAGAATAATTGTCTAGTTCAAGCTCTAGTGTGGAAAAATTATCAAGTTCAGGACCTAACTTGAATAAAAAAAAGTTCAAGCCCCATTATGAAAGTGGTTGCCAAATTCAGGCCCAAATAGTAATTTAACCCAACTATAAAACTCCAGTTTAGCTTAATTGATTCGTGCAGCAGGTTAAAGATTAGAATCTCAACAGATCCCTTCCCTTTATTCATAAAAGTCGGGTAACTTACCTCTGAAAATACAGTCCTAAGTTGTCGTGTCCAATCACCGAGAGTCCTTATATGAACGCTGAGATAGTCGTCTCCAGGGGCAGAAGTAATCGAAAATGGATGCCTGTTTCCATGTAACCAAATCATTATCATGTTAGAAAAAGAAGTTAAACAAAACCAATTACAAGGCTATGTCTGAACCATATTCTGAAGAAGTCTAAGACTTACCATTCAAATGGAGACACCGCAGCGCAATTGACAAACATGTATTGTCCACTCTTGTATCGAAACCCATGTGGTTTTGACATGTGAAGTGCTAGTACATTTCCAGGATAAACAGCAACCTGCAAATTTTCACTGGCTGAATTAGAAACCATGATGAATTTCATTAAATATTGCATTGGATTAGGTAAAAGTATCATGAAGCCCCTGTACTAGGAGTTGGATTGCATTTTGCCCCCTCTACTAAAAAAAAGGACAAATTTTGTATGTTAAATCAAAGAGTAACCTGATCCTTCTATTAAAATTTGGTCCATGTATATCAGTATGATGTACAGTGGCATGCCACTTATCACTAACTGGTTATTCCATCAGCCACACCAGTTTTTTACCATACAAATAGATGAAAATTTTAATATTAAATGACCAATATACCCTTTGTACTAATGTACAATGAATAGTTTGTCCATTTTCTGAGTAGCGGGGGCAAGATGCAACTTGACTCCTAGTACAGGTGCCTTCATGGTACTTTTACTGATTGGATTATGTATAATGACAATTAGCTTACCTTCTGTATTGCAACAGCCTTGATGCTTGATCTAAGCAGCCTGGTCAATCTTTCACATAAATAAAGGAAAACTGGAATTGCCAAGTACATCCAAGTCTGCCATGTTCAAAACAAATCATGTTCAACAGATATGTTTATTACAGAACTTAGTTCTTTGTAACTCAAATTCGTGGTCATTGCTTACCGTTTTCTTGGAAAATTTCTTGGTCAAGAAGAGCTTAATTCCATGGACAATAAGAAGAGTATAAACAATGACAAATAGATGGTGAGAATACCAAAAGGCATTGAAGCCTGTAAGCTTCTTGAGAGGCTTGGGAAGGTTCTTCATCTTACCCCGTCTGAACCACGGTGTGGCTAACGTGAAAGCTATAGCCATTAAAACCATCATTACAATTCCAGTAATTCCTTCTACATGCCTAACAAAATGCCAGTAACTCGTGTGTTGTTTCCCAAAATATTTTATCATCGGCTTATACTGATCAGGTGTGGCATGAAGCAGGCGGGGGAAATCGCACGCCAAATGAGCTATTCCGTGTATGCCAACCCCAATTGTAATCCCAACTGCTATAACCTGTACCAAATAAACACAACTCATTCTTTAATTCCAACATGTATGCAATAAATCTTATGTTAGATAAATGTCTATATTACCTTGTGGAAGTTGAGGTTGTCATCAAAGGGAACTATAACACCTAGCTTTGTCTTGTTCCTTAACCAGGTGATGGTGTTACGACAGACCGGTAGCAGAATCAAAGCCATATTCAATTTAAGTGTCTCAGCTGCACCTTTGGCAAAGCAAACACAATGCCTCATCACATCAAATACATCTTTTCGTCTTCGATATTCAATATATTTGTATGTAAATAGGCCACACATAACCCCAATCCATAAAGCCATCACCCAAACTCTTTGCCAGTTATCTACCAAGAAATACTTGGTGCCTCTATAGAATCTCCTCACTGGGTTATGGTCATGTGTAGGCTTAAGGTTCTGGCTTATCATTTGGCTCAGGTTTCGGCTTTCTCCTCTTGCAGATTGGTTTGGTGCTTGTAGAAGAAGCATTTCCAGGTTATTTATCTGGTTTAAAGTTTAAGAATTCTGGTCATGGAATTGAATTCAAAAAACAAAGGTTAAAGTATGTCATAGATCCCTCTATTCTTCATAAATTTGGAATTTAATCCCTGTATTTTTATTTTCAGGAATTTAGTTCCTCTACTTTTCAGATTTTAAAATTTAGGTTCAATTATTAACACTATTAAATTTGTCGTGTAACATTTTGAAACAGAAAAAAATATATTCACTTGGTAGTACTGTAACTAAAAAAATTACACTGTAATGAACTTAAATTTAACAAAATAATTTTAACAGGATTGATAACTGGACCTGAGTTTTGAAACCTGAAAAGTAGAGGGACTAAATTCTTAGAAACAAAAACACATGGACTAAATTCCAAATTTTCAAAGATTATAGGGACTTAGAACATATTTTAACGAAAGATAAAAAATTTAAAAACACAAAGCCAACAATAATTGTAAGGGAATTTCTTGAATCTTACCATGATGTATCCCAAATTGTCAGGGTCTAATTCTTCCATAATCAAAGCTGCATATTCCTCAGCTTGTTTCTGGATATTTGAGAGTTTGTTTGCAGAGGCACTGAGGCTTATAATCTGTAAAAGTAACTTAACAGTTAGATATTATATATCAATCGTTTCATTCTATTTTAGTTCGAGGATACATATCCATATCCAACACTATATTTTAATTCAAATAACATAGGCTGCATTTAGACCTAATCAAAAGATTGATCAAAATCGAAAGAATCCGAACTTTAAAAAGAAAACTCAACATTAAATAACCATGAACTTGTGATTGAAAATGACCCAAGTTGAAATGATCTAAATTCGTACTAGCTCAACCCCAAAAACTTAAACCTCACACCCGAAAACTCAAACCCCAAAATGATAACCTATAGAACTTGAACCCGAAATTGACCAAACACCTAACTCAATCCACCCAACTCGGAATCAGATCAGCAAAAATCAAATGTCTAGCTTAGAGCATGGCATGGCATAGCATACCTCTTTGACTTCCTCTTCAGTTATTCTTCCATCTGCATCTTTATCCACCCTGGCATTTTATCAAACACTTAACTCAGAAGGTAAGTTAAGGTGTATAAAGCTTATTGATGAACATTTAATCCGAGAAAATGTGAAAAAAGAATAAGCAAATTTTACATGTCAAAGAAAGTTTGAAGCCTAGCATCAAAGCTTTGATTCGAGATCTGATCCCAAAAGTATTTAAGGTGAACTTTATCAATTGAATCCCCATGAAGGTTTTGTCTTCGAGCTAGTGCATCAAACAACAACCCAGCAAATTCCTTTGACTCCATTCCTATACATTCCCCAAATCGTGAACGAGGCAAATACCCATTGTTCGAACCGGTAATTTCATCGAACCGTTTTTCAACAGCTGCCCATCCATGTCCACCATCGGTCTTGCTTATGAACTTAAGTCCTTTCAAAGCATGAGTCGCTGCGGGTTTCGTCCGGTCGAACCGACCTGGCTTCTTGGTGAACGATGTTAAACGCTTCAATTCATGACCCACTTGCTTAATCTTAGCCGAAGCATTCCTCGCCATTAATGAACCCAAAGTAGTTCGCTTCTCAAGACCTTTGGCAAGCAAAGCCAACTCTGGGTCTTGTTCCAAATCGTCTCCTTTTGCAGCTTTTAAACTATGAACCGCCACCGAATCATCGCAAACATCGAGGGTAATCTCAACGTAGCCATCGTCTTTCGATGAGCTCGAATCCGGGATATTGAACCGAGCACTTTTCCTTGCTACCCTTTTGTTTAAAGGTCCACTTAATGGACCACTATGGGGAACTTTATCAGTCCCTAAATCCTCTGAACTCATATTCTTCAACACTTAATGCTGCCAATGGATTGAGAACCAGAAGAAAAATGAAGGGTCTGCAAGTTTTAAGAGATGCAAGTGCTATGGTGCATGTATATATAGGCGAGCTTGAAGTAAAAATCTTCAACGAGGTATGGAAATGAAGATTTTACTAGAAAATGATGGCATGCCTTAAATTATTGGATCTGTTGGTGTTGGGTCATTATCAAATCATTATTTATTGAGGGAGGTGATTTGAAGTTTCCTATCCGACCTTTATTTCCACGTGCATGAATTTTTTTTTTTAATTTTTCTCTCTCTAAGGAATTTATATAAAGCTTTTTAATGGCTTTTACTTTGTAATTGGCCTCACTTTCTTTGAAAGTGACCTGGAAATTTCTGTGGGAAAACCATTACTCGGAACCTTTATTGGCTAATGGCTACTCCAACTCTTTTATCTAAACAATGGTTGACCATGGTGGGGAACAATGGTTGACCATGGTGGGGAACAATGGTTGATATAACTCTTTCATCTGAGTTCGTTTTCCGCAAAATACTTTATATAACCCTTTTTTGGCATGGCAGATCAGCACAGTGTTGCATGAATTGTTTTATTTGCGTTGATGTTGGGTATCAACAAGGGTGTAATACACAGAGGAGGATATGGTGATTTTGATGGAGGCCAATTCAATCTGTCTGAGCGGCGAGACAGATGAGGTAAGTGAGCAAAGGGGTTAAGGTTGCAAAGGGGTATGTCGAGGACAATAAAGAGGCTTGAATGTTTAAGAGTCAATCATTTCTTCATTAGGGTATTTATAGGGGAGGCATTGACGTGATAAATTTACTATCATGTCATTTTGTGGGATGCATAAAAAGAATGTCTATGATAAGACACATTCTGTTATTGCTTCTGAATTATGGTATAAAGTGATTAGATCCACATGAGATTTATTAGCTTAAAGAATTAGGTTCTGAATAAAAGAGTGAGTACCAAGCGAAGACTTTCAATCTTTTTTCTGTACTTTTCATGTTTGTTTTATGGTTTATGTTTGTGGTTCGTGATTGCTTTTCTCGACAATGTCATTTTTAAGGTTGGAACTCCATTTTTCTCTTGAGAATGCAACGTGTCTTGCCATTACACTCAGCATTTGTTGATTACTCTAATCTTTATTCTAAATATACAAATAGTACAAATATTTCCTTTAAATGTTAAGTTTATAATTTAGCTAGAAATTAATTAATCCAATGCAGGAAATCCCTAATAATATAATTAATTAAAGTTAAAAACCCTAAAATGATAAATTTAATTTTTAATCCTTTAAAAATATAAAATTTTAAAGTAAAATATGATAAAATTATATTTTACCTCAAAATTGTAAAATTTTAATTTAACTTTTAAAATTTTATAAAAATATAAATTATTAAAATAATAAAATTACATTTTATCTTTTATAATAATCCATTCTAAATTTATTAAATGAGAAAAAAAAATGTAAATTCCATGATGTTCCCCTTGGTGCTTATATTGGTATTTGTTGAGGTGAAATGAAGAGTGAATTTTGGGTTCGTGGTGTTAGGTGTAGAATCATAAACTCATATTATATATTATCATTTAATTTAATTAATTAATTAAATTTGAAAAATGTTTGAAAATTGCAACGGAAAAACCGATTAAGTTTGGTTTAGTGCACCCCCTAATAATAGATTAATAAAAGAAACAAGAATAAATAGGATTTCTTATTCGTTAGCCTACACTACTTCAGTTGGAATCCAATAAGTGGCTCCAGTGAAAAAGAAGATGTTATTCATCTTAAGGGTTTCGGATTTGAGCGTCTGTGTGTACAATGTGTATGTACCTTATCAAAGGGTTAAGAAAATATGAACAAATACTATCATGTATTCATACCAGTATACTCAAAAAAAAAAAAAACACTACTTCAGTTGGTCTTTAACGAATGGACCACCTACACTACACTTATAATTTTTATAATATTTGACTTCTAATGATTCCTTCAAAATATTTTATCCATTTTCTTTTATTTTCATCAAAATTTGATTATTACAATGCCGAAACATTGAATTAATTGGTCAAAGAGTGTTCACTTTATTCCCAAAACATAGAATTAATTTAGGCATAATATAATATTTGGTATTCGAACTTGACATTTTTTTCTAATTTAGCACTTAAACTTTTTTTTAACTCAATTTAGTATTTAAATTTGATATTTTTTTTAATTTTGTACCTAAATTTATTAAATATTATAAAAATTACGCAAAACAATAACGGTGTTAATTTTTTTTTGTTATGCTACAAAAATATTGTCAGTTTTAGAGAAAATTCATGTTAACAATAGGTATTGAACTATGCTTAACGAATCAATATTAAAAAAAGATTAAGAAAAAGAGTCAAGTTCAGGTATCAAATTGGACCCCAAAAAGTTTAGGTACCAAACTAAGAAAAAGTGTCAATTTTGAGTATCAAATTAGACAAAAAAAAGTTTAGGTACCAAATTAAGAAAAATTGTCAAGTTTAGGTACCAAATATTAGATTAAGCCATTAATCTGTAGGCATTGCTTTTAAAGCCTAATCAGAAATCAATTGAAATATCAATTTAAAATAAGGGTTGGACCGATTGACTTTTTAAATCTATTTTCTCAATTTTACTTTTTTATCTTTTAATAATTTATTCAATAACAAATAAAATTCATCGAACCGAGCGAACTAATCGAATCGAGAATTGGTAGTTTGACCTATTTGATTCTAAGAACTTTGTATACAAGAATAACATGTGTGGATGTTTAGTATTGTAGGTGTGTGAGATGCACTTTAATGACATCTCAAGTTCGAATTTAATAACATATAAATTATGTGTAAATTTTATCTAAATTTTATATTGATATAAATCCGATCATCATGAGTGCTCTATTTATATTGATTCTGTGTTAAGTTTGAATATTTTTCATATTTATTTTATTATGCTAGGTTTGGATATTTCTAATTTTCAATCGAATTATACTTTGTAATTACAATTACCATTATTTATAATAATATCGTGGATTTGAATGTTTGAAGTCATTATTTACAAAGTAAAGCTAATCAAAATTATGAATGAAATTATTTGGAATCAAATTTAAGATCTTATACTTACAATATAATATTATTATCATTAAATCAAAAAATTATTGACAGATTAAAACATATTTTTAAATCGTGTTAGTGTCGGTATTATTGCACTATTAAATTATATTTGAAAATATGGTATATACATCAAACTAAGGCATGCATATAGAATAATAAAATTCGTTGAAACTATGAATAAAACAAAAAGAAAAAAAGAGGTCGTTAAAACATAATCATTAATTGAAAATAAAACGATAATAATAATAATAGTCAGTTGTGATGGGATCTACAATATTATAATTGGCAATGAATCATATAATATAAAGAAATAATCAAGTTGAAGTATACTAGAGATCTACATTATGTTTAGAATAATAATAAAAAAAATTATCAAGTGATTGGATATAATAATAAAATACATTATAAGGATAATGTAAATTCGAATTTTAAAAATAATATTATTGAAATAAATAGTCATGAATCCCAAACATGAGATATGAGAAAATATAAAAAATTTAGTAAAAAGTCTTATTTATTCGTTATAGTGATACATTAATTATTCAGTGCTTGTCTGAATAATAATAAAAACAATAAGAAAAAAAAGTCCTTTAAAAAATTATTTACTTATTTGATTTGATAAAAAATATATATTAATAGCTAGTACAAGTCAATGCTTCTAATTAATATGTGGGAGTAAATATACTTTTTATTATAAAGTTTGAAATTGACATTTATAATTTGTATAGATAAAGCTTATGAAAACACGTATAATCATTTTTAGAGTTAGTTTGGATTTACTTACTATTTTCTTTTTTACATTGCAAGTTTCGAAAAAAGAATAAAATGTTTAGAATATAGAGTAAAAAGTAATGAAGAAAAAATTTCTACTTACTGGATTTCAATGTGGTGGAGAACAATTTTCAATTCAGAATTTTCAAACATCAAGCAATTCACTCCATTACAATTGTGTTCAATGGAGCGAAAAGATTAAAACTCTAAAAATAACGGGTGACGTGATTTAAAAGGAAAAGAGAGAGAAATCAATTTGGAGGTTAAGAAACAATTCTCTCACATGAAGGAGAGTTTTTAAAAAATGAGGTGACATAATTAACATGTGTACTTGCTAAACGAATTTTCACACACCAACGATTAGTTATTTATTTTTTCAAAAAACACTCACAACGAAAGAATTAATCATTGTTATCGGTGATGGATAATATGATTTTCACAAATAATAATAATAATAATAATAATCTCATGTCAAGCTCTTACCAATTGTAACATTAAGATAATTTAGAAGTGATCCCAAAACAATGCAATGTGGCAAATCAATGAGCAATTTTGATCTAACTAAATCTCCTTATGTTCAATCAAACACAAAAACTATTGATCAATTCAAATATTAGATCGAAAACTACGAACATGACATAACATCATGACTAGGATGAAAACACAAACTCAATTATTTGTCAATTAAAATATTAAAGGGTTTTACGTAAATACCATCCTCGGATTGAACGAAACTTGTCTAAGACCGTAAAATCAATTAAAACACATTGTATATATAAATCATTACTAGGATGTTTTAGTGCTTGCTTTCCACCTATCATCCTAAAAAACTAACCATCAAATTTTCACCCACCAAAGTTTCCTAAGATCATCCCATCCTTGCCTGTTAAAATCAGCAAACAGTACAAGCAAGAGTCTAGTCTTTGATCCTTACATCACCAAACATGTAGGGTTTTGCATACTGGCTCGTAGTCTCTAATGAATATGATTATTTTGCTTTATGAATATCATCATATTTCATCCATATAATATGCTAAGCCAG
The DNA here is from genome assembly GCA_005610355.1 of Gossypioides kirkii. NCBI lineage: Eukaryota > Viridiplantae > Streptophyta > Magnoliopsida > Malvales > Malvaceae > Gossypioides > Gossypioides kirkii. The sequence goes on from CP032249.1 coordinate 33,365,077, forward strand.
GTCATTATCTTCTGGCCATGGTTGAATGATAAATTCTATTTAAAATGGGCCATTATTGTTGGTTTCATTGAACGGTGTGGCCCTTCATAGATTGCAACAAAATATAGTAAGACTAAGGTGCTTGCCTTTTGAAAATGAAAATATATCATACAACGATGCTTAAAGCTTTGAGCAGATACTCGTTTAGTATGAGTTGTGTTATCCTATCTCTATTATTGTATAAAAAATTATTATTAGCTTTTGTATGTAAGTACATTGATATGGTAAGTCAAAATATAAGGTAAGACATTTTCAGGAAACTATATTAAAAATAGTTAGTTTCAATAATAAATCTTAGCATTAAGTTTTGAAGGATCTAACTAAAATTTTCAAAAAAATTTAAAGGTATTACTTAAATTTTTAAAAAACTTGAGAGAGGAGGCAAAGCCTCCCCTAAGCCTCAATGGTGGTTCGATTTTTATTACTTATTTTTCATATACAGAATGATTAAGAAATATTATTATTAAGATACAATGTTTTTATTTCAAATGTAATAATCTCATATCGCAAACTTGAGTATGAATTATTTTAAACCATAATGGATTGAGGTTTGGTTGAAATTATTGTTGAAAAGCATGATTAATGTGTTGAATTGATTTGGCTTAGTTTTGATTTAATGATTAACACATTAGATCATCTGAACTAGGGGATAAACAAAAGTTGACCTTAGTTGACTAAATCAATTGAGTATATCCAACATTAGTATTGTGTGAACCAAAGCCAATTAAGATATATGGGTGTGCTAGTTTCTTTTTCTCAAGAGAAACAACTAACTATTGCATGTATAAATATATTTTCAAACAAATTATAAAGTAGAATCGATCTATTATAACACTCACACAGATAATGAATCAGAAATAATTTGTATTAAAATTCATACATGTATAATATTTATAATGAGATTGGAAACACACATATACGCTTAAATCATCATATGACTGTGGATTTAGGCATGTAATATTCTTCTCAAGTAAATATAATTAGGGGTTTAGAATTTTTTGATTAAAAATATTAAAAGTATGAAATTTAGACTTTATATTTTTATTTCTTGGAATTCAATCTCTCTACTTCTTAAATTTCAAAATTAAAGTCCAATTGTTAACACTGTTATTTTTTTTTGTTAAATTTGTTGGCATGACACTTTAAAATAATAAAAAAAACTCACTTTGTAGCTATTCAACTAAAAAAATAATGTTATAATAAACTTGAATTTAACAAAAAAAATTAATAATGTTAACAATTGCACCTAATTTTGAAACCTTAAAAAATAGAGGGACTAAATTTCTAGAAGTAGAAGCACATGGAATAAATTTCAATTTTACAAAGAGTACAAAGACTTATAGCATATTTTAACTAATTTTTTGAAAGTTTAACTATTAAAAATACAATACATTCACAAGTATAACACAAATACAAATATATGTCTTAATTTGTATAGAACGATGGTTAAAACTTGTTCAAATCAAACATCGACTAATCTGTCATTACACATACATCAATTGCTAGGAATGAAAAACAAAACTATTTCAAACTTTAAACTTTGCAAAAATTAAATTTGAGCATAAATTATAAAAATTTAAAACTGTAAACAAATATTAATACTTAAAAAAATAAATATCGATATTCTATAATAAGTATCGATGCGAAAATATTTAATGGATACCATTTTGGCATTGGAACGCCCAAAATCATCGCCTTAACCAAGCCAGAGTCACATAACTCATTGTCCCTCATCCTCCAAGTTATGTACAAACTCAACCTCTTAATCAAATTTGACTTTCGTCTTCTACTTTAAAGTGGTACCAAAGCTTTTCGTAGTGGTTGGTGCATGATGTTTCTCTTTCACACACAAAATTCGATACTTTGTTATTTAAATAAAAAGATTCAACCAAATAATATTATTTGATTAAAATATGTCTAAATTTTTATATTTTTCATAAATTTAAAATTTAATTATTATACTTTTATTTTTAACAATTTAGTTTTTCTATTTTTTTCATATTTTAAAGTTTAAGTATAATTGTTAATATTAGTTTTTTAGTTAAATTTGTTGGTATGACATTTTGAAATAAAAAAATACTCACTTGATAATAATGTAACTAAAAAAATGACGTTATAATGAACTTAAATTTAGCAAAATAATTTTAACAATTTTAACAGTTGAATATGAACTTTAAAATATAAAAAATAGAGCGATTAAATTTTTAAAAATAAAAATATAAAAATTAAAATACAAATTTATCTCTAAAAAAATTTAAAATACAAATTTACAAAAGTACAAAAATTTGTAGCATATTTTAACTTATTATTTGCCTTCAATGAAGTGAAAAATGAAGTTTTCGATTTTACAGGTGTTAAAATTTTAACTTACATCTTCATTTATTTATTATTTACATGATCGAGATTTAAAAACTTTTACCAATAATTTATAAAAAAGAATTCTCTTTTTATTTTAAGTTGAACAATATTTCATACGAATCAGAACTCTAACGTTTGACCCATTTGTCAAATATGTTTATTTTTGTACCCATGTTGTAGGATCAAATTGCAAACATTATTTGTTAGTGATATATGTATATGTGACAATAATTTGCTCCCATGGTGATATGTGATCAAGGGTAGATACAAGGGGGCACCTCTCCCATTACGAAAAATTTAATTCTAGCTCTTATAAATGATCAAGTTGCAAATTAATAAAGAGAAAAATTTCAATTTGACCTCAAAAATAAAAAAATATTTTATTTAATCCTTTTAAAAAATATGAATTTATAAACTAATATGTGATAAAACCTATATTTGACCTCTTAAAAGTTTATCTCTATGCCCACGTCGTGGAATCGAATTATAAAAATTACATGTTAATGATATATTTGGTTAGAGATATATTCAACCAATGATACATGATTAGGGGCGGATACAGAGTCAGGTAGAGGTCTTGACCCTAAAAATTGAAAAATTTTAATTTTAGTCCCTTATAAATGATCAATTTATAAATTAATATAAGAAAAATTTATACTTTGATCCTAAAAAATGAAAAAAAAAATCTGTTTGATCTTTTCAAAAACTATAAAATCATAAATTAATATATGAAAAAATTTATGTTTGACGTCTGGAAATTTTATAATTCAAATTTAATTCCTAAAATAATTTTTGAATTCCCCTGTACCAACAAAAAAAGTATTTCACACTTACCAAATTTCTTGACCATCCAAATTTGAGTCCAAAGTTGACTAAGAATTAATGGATCATAACTTTGCCTAGACCTTCCTCAATCTAATGGTCTCTTCGTGGAGTTGTTGCGGTCCACCAAACGTGCTGAACCGGCAGACAGCAACCACATCCCTCTACTATTCTCTACTTCTCATTTAGGTTAAATTCTTTATAGAGTCTTCGTACTTTGCATTTTTTTTACGAATTTATGATGATTTGGTCATTTACAATTTCTTTATTTTTTGAAATGTATATTTTCAGTTACGATATTAATTTTTTTCTTGTTAGTTCTGTTAAATAATTTGATATGATTTTTTTTTCTTTAAACATGTGATGATAGGATATTTTTGTATAATATTTGTCTATTTGCACAAAAAAAAATGTTAATGTTGTTGAGAGGAGAACGGACACCTTCCGAAGAAGGCTTTTAAGTGTCATTTGTTCGGAGTTGACTAGATCAAGTGGTATCATATTCCTCTAAAGATGACCTCTTGTAGGTCAAGGATTCAAACCTTACTAAGCGTGAGACACACATGTCCCCCTTGATAGGTGGTTCGTATGTCAGATATAGCTTGATCCAACGAAGCGTTCCTACTCCATGAACCCCGCCTCAAGTTCAAGCTCTCAACGGATTCGAAAGACAAAACCTCGATTGGACTCAGAGACAAAACCAACCTATTAAGGGGTCGGTAGGCTCCAAACAAATTATACTTCAAAAACTTATCTGAAAGGAGTTCAAACTTTCCTTTATAAATAAGTCACGTCAAATAATTTATCGGAATTCATGAAAAAAATTTGACATCCATATTGAAAATACTCATTTTAGTAAGTAAAGAGATAGAAATGATCAAATTATAGGAAACAGACTAACTTGACAAAAATACATAGTACAGGGACCTTTCATTGAATTTTACTTATCTTTTTATAGAAGCACCCTTCTTTTAATTATTACTAATTGTTTCTATTAAATAAGAAAAAGAGAATGAAAGCCACAATTATAATTTGCAGCAAAGAAAAGTCAAAGCCTATAGCCATCAGTACATTAGTGTGCAAGAACAAGGTTACTTGTTCAATGTAGGTGTATCTATGATATTTGATGGGTTTAAATAATATTTTATATTTAGAAATTGAATTTGCGTAAAAAATTAAATATGTTTATAAATTGAATAAGGTTGTATTTAATAGGTGATTAAAACCTTTCATTTTTACTCAATTTTTTAATTAATTAATTTATTTTATTTTATTAGAAATATTATATTTGACATAAATTATTTTTAAAAATTTAAAAACACATTTAAATTTTATTCAAAATTATCTAAAATAATATAAAATATTATATTAATAAAATAAATAAATTTTAAAAAATTAACATTTATTTTCATTAAACAACATAATTATATTTATTACAGATGATGAGACTTGAAGACTTACCCAAATAATTATATATGATAAGTCTCGAATTTAGATATACAAGACCCAAGACCTTTTTAATTATTTAACTATTGTTTTATTACACACTAAAAACAAATGATATCATTTTAGACCTACTTGTAAAATTTTTTTACTCCACTACTCGTATATAAAATAATAATCAATATTTTAATTTATTTTATTATATCCTATAAAACAACTGTTACATACCAATCAAATTAAATAAAATATAAATTTAATAAAATCAAATTTTTTTAAAAAATAATAATAAAAGAAATCTTAAATAAATTTGAATTAATTAATTATAAGTAAACTTTTAGAGTTATAATTTTAGTCTAACTTAAACAGGTATAAATAAATGCAATTGAAATTCTATACAAATCCGAGCCAATCTTGAATCCCAAGTCAAGGCGAAGTAACTAACCGCCTCCTTCCCTTCTTATAAATATACACTTCCTTTGATAAAATAAATATATATATATACACTTCCTTGGACCAAAATAATCAAACAAATTCAAGCTTAAATTCTCTCTTTTCTTCTTCGAATACAATTTCACATGGCTGGTCTTCAGTATAATTTTTTCCCCACAGATTTCTTCTACCCTCGTCCGCCACAGCCTGCACCTGTCCTCGACTCTACTCCTCCTCCCTCCACGGTGCCGATCCAAAAGAGAGAGGTTGTTGTTGATGATGATAATGACGGTAAGCAGCGGAGGCCTGGAACTCCGGTAGTTCGCCGCCGCAACAAGACTAGCGTTTCGATGAGGAGGAGGCAAGGCGAAAAGGTCGGTAGTTCTAGTATTTACGTTAAAAATCCAGGCGATCAACGAGTTAAGTTGCCGCGAAACTCGTTTTCTTCCTTGATTTCGATTCCTGAACAGGACGACTCCGATTCTAATTGAATGATAGGAATTTGAATTTACTCTTTTAGGATATGTAATTTGATATAATTAAATCGCGATTGTGTTTCGCGTTAGTTATTGGATGTCATGCTTTTAACGTTGCGGGAGCTTCGTCACCTCAAAGAATTATATAATAATATTCCGTTTTTAGCTTATAGAAATTCTTATCAGTACAATTTTTGCCTTTGATTTGTTAAGAGGTTTGTTGAAGATGGAAGTAGAATTTCTATTTGAAAACAATTCAATTGGTTAGAAGAATACTAAAAAACAGAGTATGTATTAACTGCGATAATTTTTAAAAGAAACTGTAACTTTTTTGAATAATTATATGATTCGAAAGATAAGAGAGTCAAACTTGGCAACATAATATAACAATATGCACAAAAGAAAATAGAGTAGAGACATCTATTGGTATAAAATCAAAGTAATTTTATTTTATTTTGTAATTTTTTTATATGATTAATAATTTAATAATTTAATTTTTAAATATATCAAGATATTATAGTTTATGTATGTAAATTTTTAAATCAATTCAATATTTCTATCATATTTATTTAAAATATTTTCCTTATCAATATATATTTTTTACATAAAATAAATAGTTAAAAAAATTCAATTTAGGCCAAATTTGACATACATGATTTATATGAGTAAGCATTATATCTAAAGGTTGGTACAAAATGATGTAAAATCACTTTAATTTTACATTAGTGTAAGTAGATTTTTCTCAAAAAAATAATATATATATATATATATATATATACACACATATATATATATGTGTGTATGTTACCTGTCATGTGTGTTGGACTAATAATACTAAATGAAAAAATAAATTTTTTGAAATACATGTAACGAGTAAATAGTTTTTCGATAATATAAAATTATATGTATTCTTAATATAAAGGAAATTATTTGATATATTTTTAGTGGAATTTTTAGATTTCATGAGCATGAAGTTTACAAGTGTCTTATAAAAATATAGTAAATATTTAATATATATATATATATATTAAAAAAACACACTATTAACTTACCAATTATTTACTCAACAAATCAATACACTGAATAAATGATTATACAAAATGAGTAAATAATTGTTTTTTTTATAATTAAATGAATAAAATTTTAAATTAATAAACAGAATCTTAAATTACTATGAATATGAAATCTCCCACTTAAAAAGAGAATCACATAATTAAAGAGGTGATGAGGGACCAAGGTTATGGAATCTTACCTCTTGAGGTAGTAAAATGAAATTCAATGTTCCCTATAACCATCACAAATACAAGAGCTTCATTAAATATTCCCTATGCCCCATGTTTTTATCTCTTGTTTTTTTATTAGTGGTCACATTCCTTGAGGAATCACTATTTTTGTACACAAATTGATCTTTCTCATCACCACCATAAATATAATGGTTGTTTATTGAATTACTTTAATTGAAATAATAGAGGAGATAATGTGCTTCAACACACTCGAATTCACGTCATTCTATATTGATAACAATATTCATATCAATCGAACTAAGATTCAATCGATATATTTTAACTATTTTATTCATAATCATTATTTATTACACATCTAGTGGTTCGTAAATTTATAAAAGAATTTTAAATTTTTGGATAGATATAAATTGATACATACAATAATTAGTGTACCGCACAGGATAAATTATCTGAAACAAGGTTTTCATTAAAAGAAAAGTTTTGTTGACATATTTTAGAAAAAGGGTATCGTTGATGTAATTAAAATACTTACAAATCGAATCTAATAAGTGGCTCCAGTGGAAAATAGGATGTTGTTCATCTTAGGGGTCCTGGGTTCGAATACCTGTGTGTGCAAGGTGTGTGTGCGTTGTCAAAGAGTTAAGAAAGTATAAACAGATACTGTCATATAATCACACCAGTATATTAAAAAAAATACTTACAAATCACACTATTATATATAAAAGATAAGTGGAGACGCAAGGGGAGTCATGGCCTTTTTAAAATGGTAAGTTTTTATTTTAAATTTTTTATAATTTATAAAATTTTAAATTAGTAATAATAAAATTACACATTATTCTAAAAAATAATAAAAATTTGATTTAACCCTTTAAAAATTATAAAGATATAAATTATTAAAATAATAAAATTGCAATCTACTTAATATATTTTTATCATTCCAAGATAAAAAATTTCAAATCCTGCCACATGTTATAATATGATATATACCATTAATAATTTCCTTCTACCTATTTAGTATATTTTCATACGATCTAAATATATTTTTGTAAATTTTTTGCGTTCTTACACAGTAAACTTTTTGTGTTGTTACTCGATTAAAGAAGCTAGTTATAATAAATATTAGACCATTAATATTTCCTACGACCTACCTAATATATTTTTATAAATACAATATCAGGATGAAGGATAAAGATCATATTATTTAAATTCGTGTTAAACGAGTGTTTGATAAAAATATTAATCATAATTCCATATAAATCAAGACTATTATACAATCTATTACCCTGTATTGTATTTATTACATATTATAATATTGTGTAATATTGATTATAATATATAATATTCAATTAAACAATTTCTTACAACTTATGTAATAATTTTTAGGGTTAAATTGAACTTGAATTTTTTTCCAAGTTAAGTTTGAATTTGATAATTATTCTCACATTGAAATTCAAATTTTTTTTTTGTCAAAATTAGTCCATGAAAACTTTAAATTTCAATCTCCAATAAGGAACAAATGTCAATGTAAGAGTAACTTAGACAAAAAAAATTTAAATTTTAATGTAAAAATAATTGTTTAATCTAGGTCCCAATGTAAAAAAAAGTTGCCAGACCCAAAAAAATGATTTAACCTTATTTTTATAATAAAAAATCCTATTACTTTTGAATTTTAAATGAGGATCACTAAAAGCCTAATTGACAAGTCTCAAATATATAAAAATTAGGAGGGAAAATTATATAGAGATGTTTTATACATTATATTAATATATATTACACTTCTTTAAGTTTAGTTTGACTCAAAATATGAGTCTAAATTTTTTTTAAGCCCGTCCACATTTATAAATGGTTAATCTAAATTTATTTTATGCTCGTCCATATTATTTTTTTAAAAATTTTAAAAATATATATCTATATTATTTTTAATTTAATATGTAATAATTTTAAAATTTTTACGATAATAAAAATATAATTTTTAAAAATTAAATTAAAATTTTATCATTTTAAAAGGTCAAAGTATAATTTTATTATTACTAATTTAAATTTTTAGCTTAAAAAAAAATTTTCATTTTAGAGACTTGCCAATCCCCTTAAGTTGACTCTTGATTAATAGTATTATATATTAACTTAAATTTAATTTTTATGTATTATAAATTATATAATATATAAAAAATAATATAATATAATATAAAACATTATTAACTAAAAAACGAATCAAGTTACTTAGACCTTAAATATTTAAATCCAAGACCAACGGACTTAATTTTTTTACTAAACCAATTTTTTCAACCTAATATTTTTCTCCAAAATTTTGGACATCCTTTCCCGTTGGGCAGTTAGGTGGCCAATAAACAGTTGTAGTCATGAACAATGGTTTATCAGTTCAATAATTTTCCCTCTCAATTTCTCTTCTATTATTTTACCATTTTTCTTCTTTCAAATTCCTTTTTTATCCCATAATTTTTTCATTTTTCCCCCTAATAATTCTTATGAAAGATTCAATTTTTCATTTAACAAACAAAATTAAGAAGAGAGCCGATGATAATAACCATCATTTCCCTCGCAAAAAACCAAAAACCTTGAAAAAATCAGCATCAGTTGAAGTTAAGAGCTTCGATGTCCCTTTGTTTTCTTCCAAAACCGGTTCTCCTATCGAATCCCTCAGCCTAGAACCTGACAAGCCTTACACTATTGGTCGAGCCAATGGTTCCTGCAACTTCACTTTCGGCAGTCGGTTCGTAAGTAAGCAACATTGCCAGATTTTATATGATAGTGTTGACCATAAATTATTTATTCTCGATGGAACAATTTTTTCGAATGATTTTAGTTTTATTGTTAATGAATTTCGGAGAAGATTTTTGTTGTATGATGATGAATTGGAAAAGGAAGATAAAGAAGGGGAAGAAGTTATAGGGTTTTCTAGGGTTAGAGTTTCTTTGAATGGGGTTTATGTGAATAAGGTTAAGGTTAAACGGGGTATGGTTAGAGAATTGTTTGCTGGTGATGAGGTTTTGCTTGTTTGTGGGAATGAAAGTGAGTGTAGTTTACGGGTTAGAGTTGGTTTTGTTATTCAAGGGATTGTTTTTAATGAGGAAATAGTTTCCAAGTTGGATGAGGTTACTGGTGGGACGCCACTGTCACTTGGGGCAAAGGTTTCATCAAGACATTCCCAAGGAACAGTGTCAAGTGGAAAGAGGAACAAAAGGGTTTTTGCTCTCCCAGCGAAGGAGATGAATAGGGGTTGGGATTTCTCTGGATCAAAATCTAGTAATGCTATAGGGAGAGCCAAGTTTATTTTAAGTCAATGCCGGAGTATATTGCACAGTGATGACCCCATCTCTTGCATTAGGAAATGTGACATTTTAGCTTCTGGACAGAACATATTTATGGGGTTGACATTAAGTGATAGGATGAAATGTGCAATAGGCAGTGAAGAAGAGGTTAGTAGCCTCTTTCCACTTTTCAGGCAGGAACTACAATCTTCTAATAAAAATGACAAACCGGTGCAGTCTAATTCATTTAGAAAAGTGGCAATGTCAGAGTTAGACCAGGATTTATTTGGTGATCCTTTACCTAGTGACCTTCCATGTAGTAAGGGCCCTGTTGAATGCAGTGGTGAGGATGCTGCTGCCAATAACAGGTGCGGGATGTCATTATTAAATGTTCCCGAGAAGGAAAATGATCCTGACGTTGATGGTGTTGGGACAAGCAAGATTTCATTGAACTATTGTTCAGCACCTGGGAAGATGTTTTACCTCAATCGCCTTGCTTATTCGGATAGTGGCTCATCAAATCACCATTCTGTTGTTTCCTTGCGAGAACTTCTATATCCTGTTGAAAGCATTTCAAAGATATTTATTGCTACATTTACAAATGACATTTCATGGTAAGTTTTTTCTTTTCGTTTTTGCTCTCCTTACATATTAGTCTCCACTGGAAAAAGTTCTCAGAATATCCTGTTTAGAGTCAGTTAGAGTCGCTATAACTACACAATTTTCTGTAGAAAGTATTTTACATGATTGGTTTTATACCTTTACATATTTCTACACCAAAAAGAATGGTTAGTTTTTTTTTGTGGTACCATCGTGATAAATTGAGTTACATGTCTTTCCCCTCAATATATTGAAATTCTACATACTCTTCATGATAATTTCTGTATCCATACCTAATAGTCTTTTTTGGTAGGTTTTTGTTGCATTGTGAAATTCCTTGCCATCTGCCTGTAACAATTGCTTGTCATAATGCTGAGAGATGTTGGAGCTCAAGCCCTAATGCCAGAACCTCCACACCCTTCCCTGAATTTCCAAACTTGGTTGCAGTGTAAGTATTTTACTTGAGAATATTAAAAGTTATATCAGCTGATACTGGCATTTTTCCCTAATTCTAATCCAACATTGTATTAGGTTTCCCCCTTTCCCTGAGGTTATCGCTTTTGGTAATGATCTCAAGAAACGAGGAATTGCTTGCCATCACCCAAAATTGCTTGTAGTGCAAAGAGAAGATAGTATCCGTGTTGTCATTACTTCTGCTAATTTAGTTGCGAAACAGGTTATTACTTTTTTTTATATCAATTTGTCAGCGATTTGATTTTTAACTACTCCCTCCATCCTAATAAACTTGTTACATTAGACTTTTGTTGGTAACAAATTTTCAACTTTGACTTATTTAAAATTTATTATCGATATACATTTTAAAAATCTCAACGAAATAGTTTTTTAGATATATTTTATAAAATTCAATTAATTAAAATATTTAAAATAATTGAAGTTAAAGTTTAAAAAATTGATCCACAAAAGTCAACTGTGACATTGTAATTGTACTGAGGGAGTATGTTTTTTTGTTCTTTCTATATTTTAAATAAAACATAGCTGATTCATGCAGATATAAGATTTGTTTTCACGATTTAGTTACCTCAATCTTTTCTTAATCAGAGTTCTGTATTCTGATTTTTAAACAGTGGTGGACTATATGATTTAGTTTACCTCCTTTTGCAACTAAATTAGTAGAAGTAATGACAACATGGATACTATCTTCCCTTTGCTCGTCCTGCAAAGAGGAAAAAAGTATCCGTGCTGTCATTAAAACAGCTTAGTTGCAAAACAGGTAATTACATTTTTTTGTCAATGTCTAGCGATTTGATTTTTAACTATTTTTTGCTGTATGTTAAATAAGACATGGCTGATTCGTGCAGATGTAAGTTCTATTTTCATGATTTAGTTACCTCAATGTTTTTGTTTATCGGAGTTCTATCACGATGTTTTAAACAGTGGTAGACTATATTATTTGGTTTACCTCCTTTTATACTGATGGAGTTCTCTATGTCCCTGTCTCTTTTTCTCAAGAATGCATGTCTTATGCATATGTGTTCCTTTTCACCATAATAATCGAAGCCAAATTTTAGACAAATCACCTTATTCCTGAAGTTTGCTGATGCAGTAGGGATTTTTATTCTGTAAAAAGTAGACTTCCTCAATTTTTTGGGGTGGGATGTCAATTGGTGGGTTAAATTTGCCTGGATACTCGAGTATATTTGCTTGGAACGATGTTATGTTTGGTTTCTTTATGAAAGTGCTGGCTATTTATTTATTTTACTCAGAAAAGTGCTAGCTGTTCAATTTTTTGCAGTTATTTGTTGTTTAGTTTTTCGATTATGCTCATATTGTTGTTGCTTAGTTCTTATTATTTATTTATATTAGCACTTCTGGATACTGCAGTGGGAGAATGTAACCAACACTGTTTGGTGGCAAGATTTTCCGCGTAGAAGGGAACCTGATTATTTGTCTCTCTTTTCACTTTCTTATGGAGAAATGAATAATTCAAGATCTGACTTCGCTGCTCAGCTAGCTGGCTTTATGGCATCTCTTATTGCTGATGTACCTGGTCAGTCTCATTGGATTGTTGAGTTGACTAATTATGACTTTTCCGATGCTATGGGATACCTGGTTGCTTCTGTACCTGGAATGCATTCAGACAGAGCATTGAAGGTATCGTAACCCACATATTTAACACTCTTCCATTCTTATTTTGTTCTGTGAAGTGGACTCTTGAATGCTAAGCTGGCTCACCTTTTTTAATATTGTTTTGACTATTTCCTTGTATAAAATATGAATTGGAATATATAGCATTCATAAAGTATTGCTTCAATCTTAAGATGGAGGTAGGTTTTTGGTGTTTGTGTGACGAGCTAGTCCTTGGTGTTTTAGATGTATTTTATATTAGGTTCAATGATAGGAAGGAGCCTTGTTTTCTATCATTTCAGGCTAATCAGTTAACACCCTCATCATTTGATGTGAAGTTCCTTGGTCTGGTTGAAGCGTCTGTGGTTGGTGTAAGCCACCTTTTTCGCACTACAGCAGACAGGAATGGTGCACAACTTAAGAAATTGGCGCTCTTTCTTGGCAAAACTTGTGAAAACGCAAATGGGATGTTAAATGTCATTTTGAGAAGAAACACAAACATCCCTGCGGATGAGAATGCTGTGAGTGTTCTTGTTCCTAACCCTGATAAAATCTCTTCAGGAGGTAAATTTCCGATAACTTGATTTAGACTTTGGACCATTTAAAAGTTAGTGCATGAGATACACTTTACATCGTATGGTTTTATCAGTAGTTCCATGGTTTAGTTACTTTAAAAAGAACTGAAACTAGCAGCTGCTTAATATTTGAGATCATCTTTATTTATTGGAAACCATGTGGATATGGAGTTTTGTTGCTAACATATTTCTTGTTTATTGAGATTTGGTACTTTTGTTGACTTCAAAATTTCGTCTTAGCTACCACCATCATGGACTTGTATAATTGTTGGTACTGTTTGAGGTTAACACAGCCATTTGTTGCCCCTTTTCCCCTCATTATGTTTCTTGTTGTGCCTGGCATAGATTGCATTCAACTTGGTTTTCTACCCCGGAATGTTGCAAAATGGGTTTCTCCATTATGGGATATTGGATTTTTTGAATTTCATGGATATGTATGTCGTGAAGAAGCCCTTACAGCTACATTTGGTGGGAACAACAAGAAAGTACAGTTGATACTGCGTGTGTTACAGGCATGGTATTTTGGCTATTTATTTGAGATGCTATCATGTTATATAGCTTGTGGTATCATAGATGGTATCTGTTCTTATTTGTAATGAAGCTATTTAACGTGTTTTGATTTGTGTAGGGGCCAAGTTTTTTAGATATGTCAAAAATGATGCAAGATCAAAATATTGCTGCATTATGCTCTCTCATTGCTTCAATTCAGAGGTGTACAGGCCTTTGGCGACTTCAAGAGGTAACGAACTTAGTAGCTTCATTCCAAATTATAGTCATGTTTCTATGAATTTCATTTTGTGCATTATTGTAATTGTAGACTGCTGGTGTTAAATATATGTCATTATGACTTATTATCGCAAATCTGTTTTTCAAAATACGGTTTCATGCTGTATTTATATGTTAAAATCACTAAATGGTTACTAGCATTTTTATAGTTGCTTGTTTCTACAATATTCAAGCTAGCAACATGATTGTTGAATCTTCATTTCTGGTCAGTGTCTGAAATAAAAAACTTCCCTGCATTTTGGTAGATACAGTCATACAGAATGAAACAATTAACCGTATGGTGTATCTCTATGAGGTTATATTACTTGGAAACATTTGATAATTATCTTAAAATCTCTTTCTTTTTTCTCCTTTCTTTTATAGGTTTTAGGTCAATACAATTGGCCTGAATCACAAGAGTCTGATTTCATTTATGGTAACTTATTCTTCCCTTCAAAATCTAGCAACCTACTTGTCTTATTGTTAGTTTTGTCTGATATATCTTTTGTTTTCAAGGTGCATCCTCAATTGGTTCATCTGTCAGTGCACCGTTTCTAGCTGCTTTTGCAGCATCTGTTGGAAAGAAGTCATCACAAATTTTTGATTCAGAGGAGTCTGATCCAGAGGTAACATACATTGATTTGGCATTATGCACGAAATGTTGAACATCATACTCTTAAATATGTATGTACACACAGTAATATGGTGTTACTTGACAGTGGGGCTGCTGGACTACTAGTCAAGAATTGAGAAATCCATCCATTAGAATTATTTTTCCTACTATTGAGCAGGTGAAAAATGCATGTTCTGGCATCTCTCCTTCAAGGCGAATTCTTTGCTTTTCAGAGGTAAGGTCTCTGTTACCGTGACCTTAGTGTGCAGCTTTTCTTGACAAGTGTTTAAATCCTAGGTTGACCAAAAGAACCATGATTTATCTCCAACTTCATATGAAATGCATTACTAGTGGTGGAACATATGTTTCTTCCTTCCTAGAGTGCAAAGGTCTACCAAAACTATGGATTAAAACTCAGTACTTAAATGATCTAAATCTAAATGGTTGGCAAAAGTCTGTTGACTTTGGACTATAAACTTATGGTCCAACAAATAGGGATATGTTATCAAAAAGGTAATTTGTGTCAAGTTGTAACAACACACCTTGTCCCTACGTGTAACAGTTGTAATTTCGTGGTTATTTTTTTCACACTTCTGTTAATCATACATTTCTTTGTTCAGAAAACATGGCAAAGATTGAGAAATGTGGGTATACTACATAATGCAATTCCTTCTCCCTCTAATAGAGTAGGGCATCCAATGCACGTAAAGGTAACTTACCTGCTTTTTGAATGATCAGAAAATTTCTTGAACAAACAATTCAAACATCTGGAGTCAGTTTATATTAGGATTCCTGGTTCTGCATATATAGTATCTATAGTCTAATGTTAGACCTGTCAATTTACCTCCACAATCTGAGGTTGTATATCTTATTGTGCTCATATTCTTGTTTCCGTAACTTTGAGCATTGTTTCTTCACATTGCCAAATGCTTGCACAATTCGATGTTTTAAGGGGGAAAAGTTAATGAATAAAATGTAAATTCCAAGCAGGTGGCACGGAGGCGCTTCTGGTCCAAGGAAAGCTCATCTTCATCTGGTTGGGTTTACTGTGGGTCTCATAATTTTAGTGCAGCTGCCTGGGGAAGGCCTATTTCCAGTTCAGTTGGGATAAAAGCTAGTGGACTTGCTCAGACCAACTCCACTTCAAGGCTTCACGTCTGTAACTATGAACTTGGTATCATATTTGTATTTCCTCCAATGGAGACCAAGTGCATTGCTGACCAAAATAGAACGAATTTGGATGATGTTGCCTTACCATTTGTTGTGCCTGCTCCGAAATACGGGCCAAAAGACAGACCAGCAACAGCACAGGCTATGAGGGAGGCAGTAGCTGAACTTTCAGAACGAGAAGCAAAGAGCCTTGCAGAAGTAGAGATTACAGAAAATATGATGGAAGAGGTATCAGATGAAGACGATGAGGAAGTAAACGAAGCAACTAATTACATCGTAGAGGAGAAAGAAGAAGATAAAACATATGCTGAGAAGCTTTGGAGCCAGGTTGACTCATCTCAGAGTTCTTGATCCGGCCTCAGCATCCATTATAACCTGTAACATACGAGATTTTTGTGGCCAAGACATTATAGATCCCTTTTCTAATTCATTGTGTATCATATAAATACTTAGGGTGCATATTCGATCGAATCAAATCGAATGAAAAATTTTCAAGTTAATCGAGTTTTCGAATTTTATTTCATCATCTTAACTCGATTTGAAATTTTTACGAATTGAATCGAGTGAGATAGAATTTTAATCGAATCAAATATATTTGTTCGAGTTAAATTAAAAAAATTAATTTGGTCTTTTTAATTTTATGTAATTTTTTAAAAAATATTTTATTTAAAATTTTTAAACATGATTATACAACGAGAAATTGAAATAAATAAATGAAAAAAATCTAAGTAAACAATAACAAAACAATAAGATTATAATAAAAAAATATATAAGCAAAAGTCCAAGTAAACAACATTTGGGTAAGATAAAAGATAAAAAATTTAAAATATTTGAGTTTAGTTTATGGATGAGTTTTAATCTTTCGAGGAAAAAATTGGATAAGGTAAAAGGTTTGAGCTTTGGGAGAAAATGAGGTAAAGTAAAAATATTTGGGATTGGATAATATAAATTTAAAATTAAAAATAATATAGTTTTATTCGGTTTATTCGAATTATTCGAGTTATTTGAATTCGAAAATTGAACTCGATTCGAACTCGAAATTCGAAAAAAAATTTAACTCGATTCGTTTAACTTAAATAACTCGATTCGAATAATTTAAAATTTAAATTTTTTCGAATTTTTCGATTCGAATTGAGTTTTATTCATTCTTATATATACTGTAGAAAAAAAAAAACCACCGCCTAGTGCTTTTATTGTAGGACTGCGAATTACATGGATCATGAGATCCATTTTGTAAGATTTTGATTGTTCATACCTGTTGTACGAATTGCCTTGATCTTCACTTTGAAATTATGCGTCGCCTAAACCCTTCTTCTCCACATTTATTCAACTCCACATATGCCTTCAGTTCATTTCTTTACTTGACAGAGAACGCTTACAGTGGGCTCCTTGATATCTGCAACAGCTTGGCTTCACTCAAACAGGTGCACTCTTCTCTTACTACTTTGGGCATTATCAATTATAATTCTCATTTGGGTGCTCGAATTATCACAAAAAATGCCAAATTTGGTGAACACAACAGTGCTCGCTCATTGTTCGATAGTATCCGTGGTGATAAACCCTATTCTTTTCTTTGGAATACAATGATTCGGGCATATGCCAGTGGTGGTTGCCATGTCGAAGCGTCCGAGTTATATCCTCTTATGCGTAGAACTGGTGTTGCTCCCAATAACTTGATACAGTGGCGATCTTGACTGACAGAGAATAGAGAGATCGGAGAAGAGAAACACAGAAATTTCATTCCATAACGAAGGCATAACCACCCCCATTTCCACATTGCTGTTGTAATGGCTGAGAAAGTCGTTGCAACAATTGAAATTCAGTTAGCTGTTATCTCGACAGCTGGGCTAATAAAATGCACCCGTATCTCATTAGTAACGGCAATACCAGAATTTCAAAATGGCCTTTGACATAACTACACTTTTCGATTTGATCTTAAAGCATGCGCTTCAAAATCATTGGTTCTTGAAGGGAAAGTTGCTCATGAGGATGTTATAAGAAGTGGGTTTGATTTGGATTTTGATGTGGAGGCTGCTTTAGTAACCATGAATAAAATGAGGGATCTTGTTAACTGGACTGCCATGATCACGGCCTATGAACAGGCTGAACAGCCGGATAAGGCTCTTCTGTTGTTCCAAAATATGCAACTTCACGGTGTTTTGTCAGATTCATTGACAATTGTGAGTGTTGCCTCTGCTGTTGGTCAATTGGGGCTTATCAAGAGAGCTAAATAGTTCATTCTTATGCCATTCGTAATGGTTATTTAAAGTATCTCTCTGTTGGGAATGCAATTATTGCCATGTACGCAAATTGCGGCAATGTGAGCTTGCCTCCACTGGTTTTTGATTTGATGGAGGAAAGAGATGTTATTTCATGGAATTCTATCATTTCAGGATACAGTCAAAATCGTCAAGCTAGTGAAGCCTTGTTTCTTTCTGAGGTGATGTTGGATTCGGAGGCTTACACTAATCCAGTGACAATGTTGATCATGGAATGTGCTGATTTCTCGGTATGGCATGCATGGTTATGGGAAACAAGCATTGAATCTCTTCTCACAAATGCACCAAACAGGCATTAAGCCAGACCATATTACTTTTACCTCTCTATTATCCGCCTGTGGTCATGCCGGGCTTGTCGATGAAGGGAGGAAATGTTTTGCAGAAATGAAAAAGCAGTCCGTAAGCCCCCAGGTGAAACACTACGCTTGCATGGTTGATATGCTGGGCAGAGCTGGATTACTCAACCAAGCGTTCGATACGGTTCAACAGATGCCTATACCACAAAACGATGGTGTTTGGGGTGCTTTGCTTTTGGCTTGCGGAATTCATGGGGATACAGAATTAGCTGAACTTGCCGCAAGAAACTTGTAAGAACTCGAACCGAAGCATGCCGGATACTATATACTAATGTCAAACATGTATGCAGCTTCTAACAGATGGCCAGAAGTAGTGAAGTTGAGACAAAATATGAAAGATATAAGATTGAGAAAGCCTTCAGCATTCGGCGTGGTTGAGCTCGGTAATGAGGTTCACGGCTTCCATACTCGCAAGAAGTTTATAGGAAAGTAGAGAGCTTGGCAGCTGAGATTAAGATGGTAGGGTATGTTCCGAACCTTTCATGCGTCCTGCACGATGTGGACGATGAAGATAAAGAGCATATTCTAAACTATCATAGTGAAAAGCTAGCTATGGCCTTTGGAATCACGAAGATTGATCCAGAAATGAGTATTCAAGTTACAAATAATCTACGCATCTGCAATGATTGCTACTCAGCATTCAAGTTTGTCTCTTACGTTTATGGGAGGAAGGTTGTTAGAGATGGAACTTGCTCATGCGATGATTATTGGTAGCAACCAAGGCTGAACTCATGGGCGGAGACAGGGGTAGGCAGAGGCCTTGGCCCCTCAAAAATGGCAGATTTACCATTTAACTCTTTAATTTTTTATGAAATTATAGGTTAGTATAATGATAAAATTCACTTTAGCCTCCTAATAATTTATGATTCTTCTCTGCCCCCCTACAACAATTTTCTAGCCTCGTCCTTGGCTGAACGGAGACGAAGACCAAAGGGGCAGCTAGGAGCCTTGGTCCCTAAAAAATGATAGATTTGTCATTTAACTTCATAAGTTTTTATGAAATTACATGTCAATATATTGGTAAAATTACACTTTGACCTCCTAATAACTTATGATTCTTCTTTGGCCCCCTACAACAATTTTCTAACCCCATCCTTGGATGAACGGAGACGAAGACAAAAGGGGCAAGTAGATGTTTGGCCCCTCAAAAATGATAAATTTGTCATTTAACTTCTTAATTTTTTATGAAATTATAAGTTAGTATAATGACAAAATTACACTTTAAACCTTAAATAATTTATGATTCTCTCTCGGTCTCTAAAGTAATTTTCTGAATTCGTCGCTTGCTGAACCCTTTTTGAGTTTTCAATGTTTTAAAAGGTGGTTTTGAGTGAACTTGAAAAGGCAATTTAATCCCTTAACTTGCTTGAAGAGCTGATTCTTGGGGAGGATGTACTGGTTGAGCTGAATTTCATCACTAATTGTGAAAATCTTACTTGAGCGATAATTTATGTTAGGCATAATAATGAATTTTATCACTCAATATTTATTTATTTTTGTTAATTTTATTATTATTATTATTTTAGTTAAATCTGATCATTAACCTTTTAAAAAATCAAATGACAAATTTAACGGAAATGTTGATTAAAACATACATTTTTTAACAATATTGATGTGATAATCTGTGTGGTACTTCACGTATGTTTCATGTTGGCATTATACTATTTGTTTTATATGCCACGATAAAAAAATACAAATTATAAAAAATAAAAAAAAGTTGCAGTAAGAACACGATGATTGTCATGTTTAAAAATTTAACATTTTAATTAATATTTCTATTAAAAACCAACAATTCAACTCCTTTTCAAAAGTTGATCAAATTTAGAACCCAACGAATGGCTCCAGTGAAAACGAGGATCTTATTCATTTTAAGAGACCCGGGTTCGAGCACCTGTATGTGCAAGGTGCGTGTGCATTATCAAAAAATTAAAAAAATATGAACAGATATTATCATATAATCACACTAGTATATTAAAAAAATTGATTAAATTTAACTAAACAAAATTAAAAGTCAAATTAATAAAAAAAATATAAATTTGTAATTGTGTTTTAATATTATATTGAATAATAGTGAATAACCACTAAACTATTGATCTAATAACAATGTCTGGCTAGTTTCAAATCCGTTAATATTATGTTGAGATTTGAAGTCAAGGGTGCAAATCCATCTCCCTATCACTCATTTCTCAAAGTAGAATATATATAGATATAAATGCTTCACATGCATTTAAATTTTTAAATAATTTAATAATTTTTTAAAATTAAATGAGTAACACGTGATGTTTTACCTTATAATATAACCATTTTGCAATGTTATCCATACTTCACATGCATTCGAATTTGACATTTGATATTATTCATAAATCACAATCACATGGATTGTTTTTTCATAATTGTTTACCACACTTACTTTTCTTTTTTAGATTATGATAAGAAATTTTTTTGGTTTAATATATTATTTGGTATTTAAATTTAATACTTTATTTTAATTTGGTACTCGTATTATTTTTGGTTCAATTCAATATTTATATTTGACAAAAAATATATTTGGGTATTCAAAAATAATAGTACTAATTTTTTAATGTTTAATTCAAGTTTAAGGGTTGATTTGGTAAAAGTTAATTGCTAATATTATTATATTTGAATTTTTTATTATTATTTTGATAATAGAATAAATTTAGTATTTATTGTGAATTTGTTTAATTTTGCATTTAATTTGTTAAGTACAACCAGATATAGGTGGTTTAATTCAGATTTTAGAGTTGATTATGAAAGTTAATTGTTGATATTATTAACTAATTATAAAGTTTCATCAAATTAACTCTAAAACTTGAATCAGGGGCGAAGTTAGAAAATTGTTATACAGGTCGAAATTAAATTGTAATTTTTACTATATTAAAAATACAATTTCACCTTTATTAATTTAAAATTTTAAAGGGGTCGATCTCCTGCCAATCCCTGAATTAGGTATAAAAAGTATTTTTTTAATATACTGGTGTAATTACATGATAGTATTTGTTTATACTTTCTCAATCTTTTGACAAGGCACGCACACCTTGTACACACAAGTGCTCAAATCGAGTTTCTTAAGATGAACATCATCTTCTTTTTCACTGGAACCACTCAATGGGTTCATATAAAAAGTTAATATTGTTACTTTTAAATATCAAAATGTATAATTTTTATCAAATACAAATACCACGCATGAGACCAAAAATTAACATAAATATTGTTGAATTATGACTCCTATTTCAAGTCAAATTTGAGAAATAATTTTTCAATTAAACTCTGTTTATTTGTTTGAGTTAAACTCTTATCACTCTAGATTATTTTATTATTATTTGACTTAAGAATTTAGCCTATAAATAAGCTCTTTTACAACCTTAAAAATTTACACCCATTTAGACATACCCATCATAGTTTAGAACTCCTAATACTTTTGGAGAATTTAATGTTTACGTTTTGAGGGTTCTTTATTTTCGAGTTTTTGGGGTTTAGTTTTTATCTCCATCTTTTGTACTCTTCGTTCTTTGCCATTATAGTAAAATTATCTTTGCCCGTGGTTTTTTATCCTCTTCGGAGGGGTTTTTCCACGTTAAATTTGTGTTCAATTTCTCAATTTCTTCCGCTATTTTTAACTTGTTCGTTGTTTAATCGGGTAGATCCTCAACAAGTGGTATCAGAGCTAGTTCATTTTTTGCAGATCAGTTCGTTCAGAGATGACAGCAACAAGGTTCGATATTGAGAAGTTTGATGGTGACATAAATTTTAATTTGTGGCAAGTTCGGATGATGGCAATTCTAGTTCAGATCGGTTTGAAAAAGGTTGTTACTGGGAAAAAGCTCGATAATCTAGATCAGTCAGAATGGGAAGAGCTTGATGAAAAGGCCTTGTCTGTAATCCAGTTGTGCCTCGCGAATAGGGTATTGCAGGAGGTATTGATGGAGAAGACTTCATCCGTCTTGTGGAAAAAGCTAGAAACTCTTTATGCGAAAAAGTCTCTAGCTAACCGTTTAGTGGTGAAACAACGTCTATTTACGTTTCGTATGAACGAAGGTGAGCTTCTTAGAGATCACATCAGTCAATTTATTAGTCTTTTGAATGATTTAAATAATGTTGAGGTTCAGATTGATGATGAGGATCAAGCTATGCTATTGTTGTGCTCTTTACCCTCTTCATATAAGTCTTTTAAGGAGACCTTGATTTATGATAGAGATAAACTCTCGTTTGAGGATGTGAAGGGTCATTTGTTTAGCAAAGACAAACTCGACAATGAGTTTTGTTCAAATAGCAAGGCAGATAAGCAAGCTTCTGTTTTGGTAGCATTAAAGAAGTGAGACAAAAGGTGTCGCTATTGTAAGAAATTAGGTCACGTCAAAGCAGATTGTTACAAACTGCGAAATAAAAGGGCAACTAAAAGTAACGAGAAAGATTTAGCTGGTCCTAATTTGGCCGATAAAAGTGGTGATGATTTCTTGTTAGTGTCAACGAGCGAAAGCTCCGAGATTACGTCCGAGTGGATCCTAGATTCAGGATGTTCTTTCCACATGTGTCCCAACAGAGAATGGTTCTCCACATACAATTCAATTGAAGGTAGAGTTGTGCACATGAGAAACGATTCATCCAGTAAGATAATCGGTATTGGAATTATTAAAATTAGGATGCACGATGGTACGATTAGGAGACTATTAGATGTCAAGTATGTACCTGATTTACGAAAGAATCTCATCTCCTTAAGTATTTTAGACTCAAAAGGTTGCAGAATTAACATTGAGTCGAGCGGCGTTAAGGTATCTCGTGGGGCTCTCGTTTTGTTGAAAGGTAAAAAGATCAGCAGTCTTTATATTCTGAAAGGTTTTATAGTGACCGATGATATTGGACGTCCCTCGTCCTTTACGGAGTTGAAGTCAACTCATTTGGAGCGGAGGCAACTTGGTCATAGAAGAGAAAAGTGTATGACTGTTTCGTTGAATAGAGGTTCTCTATTGGATGCAGGTTTTGAAAAGTTAGGGCACTGTGTTCGTGAAAATTAGACTCGGGTTAGTTTTGATTCGACAGTGCACAAGTCGAAGGCTAGAAGGCTTCCAGCTTCTAAGCACATATTCGACTCAGTTAATCCCCTGCATAGTTCAAGATAGGCCCGTGGCGGGCTTTGGCAAAGATGGCATTATGGAAATATGAGTCAATGTGGAGATTTGTTGAATTATGACTTCTATTTCAAGTCAAATTTGAGAAATAATCTTTCAGTTAAACTTTGTTTATTTGTTTTCAATTAAACTCTGTTTATTTGTTTGAGTCAAACTCTTATTACTCTAGATTATTTTATTATTATTTGACTTAAGAATTTAGCCTATAAATAGGCTCTTTTATAACTTTAGAAATTTACACCCATTTAGACATACCCATCATAGTTTAGAACTCCTAACACTTTTGGAGAATTTAGTGTTTACGTTTTAAGGATTCTTTATTTTTGGGTTTTTAGGGTTTAGTTTTTATCTCCATCTTTTGTACTCTTCGTTCTTTGTCATTATAGTAAAATTATCTTTGCCCGTGGTTTTTTATCCTCTTCGAAAGGGTTTTTCCACGTTAAATTTGTGTGTTCAATTTCTCAATTTCTTCCGCTATTTTTAATTTGTTCATTACTTAATCGGGTCGATCCTCAACAAATATTATATTAGAAAATATCAAACTCAAATATCAAATTATGTATTAAATGTCAAAGAAATACTAAATTACGTATTAAACTTTTCATAATCTACATCATTGAAAGATCGGTACAAAGTTGACTTCAAGGAAGATTCTGAGCCCAACACCAACCTCAACGGTGCACCTTGTGCCGATTCTCGACGGTGCCAAAAGTTTATGGCTATTTCAGGCACTTTTGTCTCTAAACAAAACCACCTTTGGAAGATATATTCTTTGCTTGTTTTACTTTGGTGGGATGACTTGTCCTAAACCAAAGGCTTTTATTAAAAAAGTAAGACTTTTTTTTTTATTTTCTAAAAAAAGTTAAACTCTGTTATTATTCTTTATTTTTGTAAAAGTTATGAATTTATTTTTTATATTTTAATTTGATTAAATTTATTCATTGTATTTTTGAATAGATTAATTTTAGTATTTATTTTTTTCAAATTTTAAAATTTTAGTATTGACCTAAACAATAACTATTAAATCTGTTTGTCTAAATTCAATCATTAGTTTTGTACTATGCCTACAATTGTATATTTAATTTTTATTCTTTAATTGAATTATTCTAAGTTGTGAATTTTGAAATTTTAATTTTAACTCAAATGACTGTCGTTAATTTACTAATTGATTTTTAGTGAGTAATATGTAAAAATAATAAATTGACATAACATTACATATATGATAATATATTTACCACATCAAATTTTAATGAATTTAATGTTTATCATTTGGTGAGGATTGAAATTTTAAAATTTGAAAAGTACAAAGATTTAGAATGATCAAATTAAAATATGAAACTAATCCAAAACTTTTGTAAAGTATAGGGACTAATAACAAAATTTAACCTTTAAAAAAACCCAGTTTTTGACCAAAAAAGAAATGGTGGCTTGACGTGTCAAGCCTACACTTCTACTCCATCCCTTTCTTCCTCCTCTCTTTTCTTCAACAGCACAGCCAAGAAAATATCCTTCAATTTCGATTGGACGTCATCTCAAACTCAACCTATATTTTCTCATTTCTTCTCTTCCCTTTTATCCTTAATGAAACTCGTGTAGCTTAAGACAAAACTACCCACAATTTTTTTGTCTGAAAAAAGACATGGATGTCGTATGTTCTTCTTCTTCATTAGCAATTCATTTACATTCACGTTCCATATTTCCTTCATCACCTCCACGTTTCCCTTTTCGTTTCCATCGAACTTATTATTACAACAATTCAATTTCTTCTTCTTCTTCTTCAAGTTCTTGTTTTGGTCTCTCAATCTCTCGTTGTAATAACTTTATTCACCATGTTAAACATCCTCATTCTTTTAAAAGAAGAAAACCCATTCAAATATCTGCTGTTTTTGAGCGTTTTACAGAACGAGCAATCAAAGCCGTGATCTTGTCTCAAAGAGAAGCCAAATCTCTTGGTAAAGACATGGTTTTTACCCAACATCTTTTGTTGGGTTTGATTGGTGAAGATCGTGACCCTAATGGTTTTTTAGGGTCAGGTTTGAAAATTGAGAATGCTCGTGATGCTGTTCGTAGCATTTGGCAAAGTAGTAACCATGCTGAGGATTTGGGTAATAAACAACAACAACAAGGTTCTATTGTTTCTTCCACGGATGTACCGTTTTCCATAAGCACAAAACGGGTTTTCGAAGCTGCTGTGGAGTATTCAAGGACTATGGGTTATAATTTTATTGCCCCTGAACATATTGCTATTGGTTTATTCACCGTTGACGATGGAAGTGCTAGTCGTGTCCTAAAAAGGTTTGTTTTTTTGTTAATGGAACATGTTTATATATATATCTCATTGACATGTGCTGTATTGCTCATGAAAGGCTTGAATTCTGTTGTTTCAATATGATATTCATGCAAAGGGGCATAGTTCTTGCAATTTAAAGAACACATTTGACTTTGTTTAGATTTTTTATGTCGTTAATTTTGTATAAAATTTGATTATGGAGACAAGTTATTTGCTTGGTTTCTGCCAAGTGATGCAAATCTGCATGAGCATTTTCATTTTGGTCTGAAAGACACTGCAAGTTTCATGTCATTAGCTTTTGTGCTGAAAATATCAGATTGGGAGCAAATATAAGCTTCATAGTATTTGATAGTTAATTCAGAAACTCATGAAAAAGCATGAATTTTGTTGTTTCATTATGATATTCATACAAAAAGAGCATAAGTTCTTACAATTCAAAGAAATTTATGTCATTAATTTTGTATAAGATTTGATTATAGAGACAAGTTATTTTTGCTTGGTTTTTCTACCAAGTGATGCACATCTGCATGAGCATTTTGGTCTAAAAGACAAAACAAGTTTCGTGTCATTAACTTTTGTGCTAAAAATCTCAGATTGGGAGCAAATATAAATCACTTGGCAGCTGCAGCAGTCACCAGATTGCAAGGGGAGCTTGCAAAAGATGGTAGGGAACCTTCATTATCATCAAAAAAGATGAGAGAAAAATCTTCATCTGGTAATGCTGCTGTTTTGAGGTCCCCTGACAAGACAAAAGGTAGAAATTTGATCTAATCCTGTCTTTTTGTATAGTTATGTTTTTTTTAGAATAACAGAAGGTAATACTTTGTTCCTCATATGTAATTGTCAGGAAAAAGTGCTTTAGTTCAATTCTGTATCGATCTTACGGCCCGTGCAAGTGAGGGACTTATTGACCCCGTTATTGGCAGAGAGGCTGAAGTTCAAAGAATTGTACAAATACTTTGTCGCCGTACTAAGAATAACCCAATTCTTCTTGGTGAAAGTGGGGTTGGTAAAACAGCCATTGCTGAAGGACTTGCGATTAGTATCGCACAAGCAGAAATCCCAGCATTTCTTTTGGTCCGCCTCTTCACAAATCAATCCAAATGCTTCTTGTCATACTTCTATTGAGGTTGTGTCTTCGAAGTGTATTGATTTATTGCTCTTACTGTGCACAGAATAAAAAAATAATGTCCTTGGACATAGGACTGCTCATGGCCGGTGCGAAGGAGCGGGGAGAATTAGAGGCACGTGTTACTGCTTTGCTAAGCGAGACAAAGAAATCAGGTGCCTACAATGAGGAGTTGCTTTTTCGAGAGCTGGAATCTATTTTATTGTTTTTCTCATACTTGGTATATCTGTTCTTCAGGTAATATAATTATTTTTATCGATGAAGTCCACACGCTTATTGGATCTGGTACGGTTGGCCGTGGAAACAAGGGATCTGGTCTTGACATTGCGAATCTATTGAAGCCTGCACTTGGTAGGGGTGAATTACAGGTAATTATTTCTCAAATTGTAATTTTCACATAGAACCTTATATGCCAAAAACATAGGCATGATGTTTACTGCAGTTATTGAAGATGACATAAATCTGTAAAAGTACCATGGGGTCCGATCCCTTTTCTCGTAGAAGGCTTTTTCATATAGACATTGTTTTCTTCTTATCATGATGCATTTCTTTATCAAGCACTAATACAAAATCTTTTGCAGTGCATCGCATCAACAACTATAGGGGAATATAGGACCCAATTTGAAAAGGATAAAGCATTAGCACGAAGATTTCAGCCAGTATGGATCAATGAGCCGAGTCAGGTTGTTTTTAATCCAATCTATACTAAAAGTTACTATCTATTTCCCTCTTTTCTTATTTGGATGTAATGTGCTACCTGATAGGAGGATGCAGTCGGGATACTGCTTGGTCTTCGCGAAAAATACGAATCTCATCACCACTGCAGATACACTCTAGAAGCAATCAATGCTGCTGTGTACCTATCAGCAAGATATATTCCCGACAGGTATCTTCCTGATAAAGCAATCGACCTCATTGATGAAGCTGGAAGCCGAGCTCGTATTGAAGCATTTAGGAGGAAAAGAGAGCAAGAAACTGATATTCTCTCGAAAGCACCTGACGATTATTGGGAAGAAATTAGAACTGTTCAAGCCATGCATGAAGTGGTAATATCTTGGACCTTGTGTGTATGTTTGCTTCTGATGTGCTTTAAGACCCTAACCTCCTTTCGACAATTCTGTCATGAATAGGTCATTGCTAGTAGGTTGAAAAATGATGCTGGTGCTTCCGGTGTGGATGATTCCAGTGAACTCCTTCTAGAATCTCCTTTGCCTTCTACTTCAGAGAACGATGAGTATGTTCCTTTTTTTTCTCTTATTGGGTCATGTTGAAGGTTAGATATATTAGCTTCTTGGTCCTCTAGGCTTTGTCCGGTTTCTAACTAAATTTTTTCGAGGTGATTCTTTCAGACCTATAATGGTGGGACCTGAAGAAATCGCGGCAGTTGCTTCGATTTGGTCAGGGATACCAGTGCAGCAGCTCACTGCAGATGAAAGAAAGCTTCTAATTGGCCTTGATGAGATGCTTAAGAAAAGGGTTATTGGTCAGGACGAAGCTGTTGCTGCCATTTCTCGAGCTGTTAAGAGATCCCGTGTTGGCCTAAAGGATCTTGATAGACCAATTGCTGCAATGATCTTTTGTGGTCCAACTGGGGTTGGCAAAACCGAATTAACAAAAGCCTTAGCAGCATGCTATTTTGGGTCGGTAAGGCTTCATGCTATTCATTCCTTTTCTTTATTTGTCCCATTAATTTTCGTATGAGTTGTATAATTTTGATATGTCCTAGTTGGTAATGCCTAAGGTGAGATCTTATTATAGTGGGGTCTCATGGAATCTTTTTTAAATCAATGGTTGAAATAAATAGGGAGAAAAAGATATACCAATCCATTGTTGATCATGCCATTGAGGATCGCATTGAGAAACCTGAATTTACTTTTTAACCAATTCAACCGATTTCAACACTAAAGAAACAGATAAACTGATTTCCAGAGAAAAATGAACATATTCGGTAACCGATTTAACAGGTTCCAGGTTACCAATACAATTTTTAAATTTTTGACGTGGTTTGATCAAACAGTTACGCTCTTTTCATTTCTGTCTATTAATCACAGTTGTTGATTTTAAAAGGATTCCATGGGATTCCGCTATAATGGAATCTTTAAATAGATTCCACCATCCTAGATACTAGGCACGAAAGGATACCTTTATTTGAAAATGTTATCTAAGGTTTGTTTTTTGGTAATGTATGACTTGGCCTATAACACTAAGCTCTCTTTTTTTCTGTCCTTTAATGCCATTATTGCAGGAGGATGCCATGCTTCGATTGGACATGAGTGAATACATGGAGCGACATACAGTGAGTAAACTAATAGGATCACCCCCTGGTTATGTCGGTTATGAAGAGGGAGGTATGCTTACGGAAGCTATTAGAAGACAACCATTCACGGTGTTATTGCTTGATGAAATAGAGAAAGCTCATCCTGATATATTCAACATCCTTCTCCAACTGTTTGAAGATGGTCACCTCACAGATTCACAGGTTCGTTCATTGTAAATTGCACTTGTTTGAGACATTACATCATCTATACGCAGTTGATATTAGTTGATTATCGATGTCTCTCATTTGAGATTCTGTTAATCAGGGTCGAAGAGTTTCTTTCAAGAATGCATTGGTGGTGATGACATCGAATGTGGGTTCTTCTGCGATTGCAAAGGGTAGACGGGGCTCCATTGGTTTCTTGCTCGAGAATGATGAATCTACTTCGTATGCTGGAATGAAGGCTCTGGTAATGGAGGAACTGAAAGCATATTTCCGTCCCGAGTTACTCAACAGGATTGATGAAGTAGTTGTCTTTCGATCTCTCGAGAAACCTCAGGTTTGTGCCTTTTTGTTGATTAAAGTAAAAGGTAGATTGCATTTTGCTCTCTCTATTAAAAAAATAGGCAAATTAGTCACTGTACATTAGATCAAAGAGCAAACTGATCATTTTGTTAAAATTTCATCCATTTCTACAGTTTAAAATTGGTTCATGTATGTTAGCATAAGGTACATGTGGCATGTCATGTGTAACTCTCCAATTATTCCGTGTGGCATACCATGTGTAACTCTATAGTTATTCCGTCAGCTACATTATTTTTTAACAGTATAAATGGATTGAAATTTTAACAGAAATGACCAATTTGCTCTTTAAACTAACGTATAGGGATTAATTTGTCCATCTTTTATTAAAGTTTCAAAATGCAATTTGACTCCTAATTCATGGGCTTCGATGGTACTTTTACCGATTCTTCAAGGAGCAGTTATATTCTGTGTGTCCCTGAAATTCATGCTACATAAATCTCTATCACTTCGAACTTGAAAATTTACTGGGATCTCGGATTATGTTATACCGATATGCCGTTGGTCACATATATCCGGTTTCTTTTCAGATGCTCGAGATTGTAAACCTCATGTTGCAAGAGGTTAATGCTAGACTCATGTCACTGGGAATTGGTTTAGAGGTGTCTGAATCAATCAAGGACCTCATTTGTCAACAAGGCTACGATCAGACCTACGGTGCACGGCCCCTCAGGAGGGCGGTTACCACAATAGTCGAAGATCCCCTAAGTGAAGCCCTCCTGGCTGGAAATTACAGCCCCGGTGAAACAGCTGTTGTCGATCTTGATGCTTTAGGAAACCCCATTGTTACAAGTCGATCAGATCGGAACATCAGCTTGTCTGATACAGCATCTATCTTCTAGTTGCCTATTCCTAGTACCATACAATTCCCCGAATCTAATCCGAAATCCGGGACTTCATGTAATTAGGTTTCGAGTTTCAACATCTGCAACTCATTTCTCTATTCTCTGTTACAATATATTATTTGATGATGTAAACCTATACATGTAAATAATGTAGGAAGATTTTTTGGGTAGTTTATGGTATATATTTGTATATAAGTAAACCTTCAAGTTGTTAAACTATACATATGGAGTATTTATATTTCATTTTCTCATCACTCTTTGAACTTCTTCAATTTTAAATATTTATAAATTATAATAAATGTGCATTTTATTATTGCATTTCACATAACAAGTATTATATTGTCGAGTATTTTGCTGTGTATCGAGGAGAATCGAGTATATATATATGGCATGGTTAATGTTCATCGAAGTAACGTCTTAAGTAAGTTTCATGTATGTTGTCTTAGACTTAACACGTGTTCGCGGTTCAAGTGTTCGTCAATCCCCACTTGCAGACACTCAGGAACTAGCGGACTGGACTCGCAAGACATCTTCGTTAGCCTTCCCAATCAATTCTTAATGTATCCACATAGTAGGTCACAGGTCGATTGTCCCAGTTATATTCGAGTCTCAGGATGATAATAAAAAATACTATAACATATATCATTTTATATTTGTTTCTAAATTTTTGTCATTATATAATAGAAATATCTTCCATAAATGATGTATGGACCATGAACTTAAATAATTTTTCATTTAAAAAGAACTCATTTACATTTATATTTCAACAAATTAGTTGTATGATTTAATAACATAATAATTACTTTTTATATGGATTTGTTCCTGTTGGGGATCGATTCGATTAAACAACTAACAAGTCAAAAAATAGCGGAAGAAATTAAGAAATTGAACACACAAATTTAAAGTAAAAAAACCTCCGAAAAGGATAAAAATATCACAGGTAAAGATAATTTTGCTATAATGACAAAAGAACGAAAAATACAAAAGATTTAGATAAAAAACTAAACTCTGAAAATCCGAAAACAAATACTATTCTCCAAAAGTGTTAGGAGTTCTAATATCTAATTTCTAAAGTTGTAAAAGGGACTAATTATAGGCTAAATTCCTAAATTAAATAATAATAAAAAATCTAAACTAATCAGAATTTGATTGAAACAAACAAACAAAATTTAACTGGAAAGTTATTTCTCAAATTTGACTAAAATATGTTGTCTCTTATTCTCCAACTTTTTCGTATATCTAGAATTTAATTATTTTTTTTATTTTTAAGAATTTATTTTTTTATTTTTAATTCAAAATTTAAATTCAATTGTTAATATTATTAAAATTCATCCATTGAATTTGTTAATATGACATTTTGAAATAAAAAAAAATTATTTGGTGAACTGCCATGTAACTAGGGATGTCAAGCCCCGTCCCATTTCACATCCCATTGGACGAAGATGGGTATAGGTTTCACAGGTGGTGGAGCGGGGATGGAGACAAAAATTGTATCCGCCGTGAGTGGTGGGGTAGGTGTGGGTATGATCTTGTACCCGCCCCATCCCATCCCTACTCGTCCCGCATCTAGGAGTGAGTATTCGATCGAGTCGAGTCAAATCGAGTAAAAAAATTTCGAGTTAGTCGAATTGATGAATCCTATTTTAGCAACCGAATTCAATTTGAAATTTTTTAAAATCGAATGAAAAATTTTCGAGTCAAGTCGAGTCGAGTTAACGAATCATATCATTTATATTTAATATTGCGTTTACATGGATCGATTATTTAAGTAGTTGACGAAGTACAAGATTATTTAACTAAATAAACAATATAATGATTTTGTTTTTTAACTTAATGAGTAAACATTTATCAAAACTAACTTAATGGTTTTGATTTTTAACTTTAGAAAATATAAACATTTATCAAAATGACGTAGTTTTATTTTTTCTTATTTGGATTTTCGGATAACTCGAATTGTGTAATTCATATTCGAGTTAAACCGAAAAACTTGATTTTTTATTCGAGTTGATCTGAATAACTCGATTAACTCAAATAACTTGAACTATTTAATTCAAAATTTAAATTTTTTATCGAGTTTTTCGAATCGAATCGAATTTTGCTCACCCTTACCCGCATCATCCTCACCCGTCCCGAATAATATAATAAACATATTTTAAAAAATAAATATTTATAAAAAAATTATTTAATAATTATCTTAACAATATTTTATTAATTTAATATTTATCTTGTAGATAAATATTCTATTAATTTAATAAAATTTAATATTAAATTTAATCTAATATTTATCTTAATAAGTATTATATCAATTTAATTTTAGAGTTATTAAGTTTAATCATGATTGAACTTTCTAAACTTTCTAAATTTTCCTTATATAAAACGAGCCTTAGATTATTATTTCATAAACTTTAATTCAAGAAAAATTTGTGAAGAGAAAATTCTTTGAAGATACTATTTCAAAAAAATTTAAGAGATATTTTTCTTATTTACAATTTGGCTTAACGTTTAGAAAAATTACGAAATTACTCCACTAGTAATTTTTGTGAAATTTTTTTTTATTTGAAGTGAGCCCATACTCGATAGATGTGTGTTTGAGGATAACAGAAAAAAACTATTCGATCGAAATATTCATACATTTTTCATAAAAAAAATAGTTTATATTTATTTAGCTGATACTTATTTTATATATATATATATTATGAAGTGGGTCACGGGACGAGTATAGCGAGGATTAGGTAAGTTTGGAGACCCACATGGATGGTGGAACAGGAATAATTTTAGTCTTGTGAGTCGTGGGGCAGAGATGGTTTTGAGTTTTGTACCCACAGGGAATCGCGGGACGAGGATGGGGCTGAAAATTCTTGGGGAGATGGATGGGGGAGAGCATCTCCGCACCCACCTTGCGCAATTGACATCCCTACATGTAACAAAAAATTTTAATAGTATTAATAATTGAAGTTACATTTTTAAATCTAAAAAGTAGAACTAAATTTCTTGAAATAAAAGTAAATTATTCTAAATTTACGAAAGGTAACATATTTTAATTTTTAATGAATGAATAGTAATTTGTTTTGGATTGGTTAAATTTGAGATCAAATTTTCTTTATCCATACTTGATTCAGGTTAGTTAAATTACGTTTAATTGGATGAGTAATATTAAAAAATTAAAAATTATAAATAAAATTAAGCTTTTTTAAAATGATTCTTTCCTAAAATTAAAAGTTTATGTTAATTTAAGTTTTAATATTATAAGTTAAGCCGACATTAATTAATTGTGAAAGAAAGAAATAAACAAGAATTATAAAAATAATATATTAGTAAAATTATTAAGTAATTTAGTTAAAATAAAAACAAAATACTATTTTTAAAAGGTTTAATATATAAATTGGCCCTTGAATTTAGTAATTTTTCACTCATAAACTTTTAAAAAATTAATTTATTTAAAATAAAAATAAATATTTTTTGAATATATTAAATTAACAAATTTCGAGGATACCCTAAAATTCAATAAAGGATGAGTAACAACAAAATTTAACCCTAATTTTTGTATTACAGGGTAAACTATAAATAGAAAAGTCGCTGGGTTTTTAGTTTGTGAAGTTGTAATGGCCAAACCTTCATTGCCTTCAATCAAACTCAATTACACCGCCATCAAGCAAGAACCACTTGATTCCCCGCTGCCGTCCCTACCTACCCGGTTACCGATTCCGCCGCCGTTAGCGGTGGTCAAAACCGAGTCAGAACAGCAACAACCACAACAAGAACAGCTACAACTACAACTACAAGAACAAGAACGACAACCCCATTTATTAAAATCCATTGACGACCTCACCTCCTTCTCCACTGCAATCCAAGCTTTCAAATATAGATTCGACGAATTAACCAAACACCTCGATTTCATTAACCAAGCCATTGACTCCAAATTCAATGAACAAAGCACTCAAATTGAACCCCAACCTTCTCCCAAATCAACGCAAAAAGTACCCAAAACAGTTTCTCCTTCGATATCCTCGCGTTCTCGAATTGAAAACCTTTGCGAAAGGATGAGTAGCAAAAGAGTACGTAAA
Source organism: Gossypioides kirkii (assembly GCA_005610355.1). Classification (NCBI taxonomy): domain Eukaryota; kingdom Viridiplantae; phylum Streptophyta; class Magnoliopsida; order Malvales; family Malvaceae; genus Gossypioides; species Gossypioides kirkii. The sequence continues at coordinate 33,399,914 of CP032249.1, forward strand.
TATATTATTACCCATTTATCAGATATCGCAAAGCTTCGAGAAGAATTCCCTGCGGCTCTAAAACTTGCGCCAGAACCAGCCCAATTGGTTTTAGATTGCATTGGGAGGTTCTTTCTGTCAGGCAAAAAGGCTCAAATCAATAATCCTTATATAGCTTTGGCAAGGCAAGCTTCTGTTTTGGTTTTGGAATTTTTCCTTTTGATGATGAGAGGCGAAGGTGGGTTTATAATTGCTGCAAATGTTAAGGTAGAAGCACGGAAAAGAGCTGTTGAGTGGCGAAAGAGGTTGATTGGAGAGGGTGGTTTGAGTAAAGCCAATGAAACTGATGCAAAGGGTTTGTTGCTTTTTGTTGCTTGTTTTGGGATTCCTGAAGTGTTCAGTAATGAGGATTTGGGAATTTTGTTTAAGTTGACTAATCTCAGTGGCATCTCGGATGCAGTAAAGTGCTCTCCTTTTCTTCCAGGGAAAATTCCGGGTAATTGCTTTTCAGGTTCCATTGATATGAATTGCTTATAAGTTTATGAATTTTTTTGGATGTTACCAATGTCATCATTAATATGAAGTGCCATTGTTCTTATATGGTAGTTAACACTGTTTAGATTAAGGCTGGTAGAGCTCCGCTCAAGCTTGATAGAATGAAATTGAACTATTTGAGTTCACTTACACGATTTATATACTTGTTGAGGGGCTGACATTTTCATAAGAAGTCTTTCAAGTTTGAAGTATTGTTCTTCAGACAGTTGGCCGAACTTCCAACAATAGTAGCTCTTGTCCTGTGTCAGGGTCTTTGTCTTTTTATTGTGGGGTGGCTAGACTCCTACAGGGAAGTCTTCAAAGTGTCTCCACTGGGCAGTCGGCTGAACCCCCAACAATGGTGGGTGTTGTCCAGGTGTCGAGGTTTTGTCTCTCTTCTTTGTCGAGAGCCCTGAAGGGTTAACAAAGGGGGAATGCTTCGGTTGGTGAAGATATGACCTACAAGGCTCACGAGTGAGGTGTTAGTATAGTGTGTAAAATTGATTATGTAAATCACTTGCACTGGGTACTTGAACCATGAACCTAAGGGATATACACCACATACTAAGTATGGTACCATTTGAGCTATGTAGCTCAAGTGGTACCATTGTTGGGGATTCGGCTGACACTTCGAAGACTTTTTCCAAAGAAGTTGACCCCTTAACAATAAAAAGTGCCCCAACGATATTAGGTATTATCCCAATGTTGGAGAAGGGAGACAAAACCTTGAGATGAGGACAATACCTACCATTGTTGGGGGATTGGCTGGCTGCCGGGCAGACGACACTTCGAACACTTCTCCCAAAAGAGTCAATCCCAAGTTCATTCCATATACAATTTCATTCTTCCTAAGAATTGTCTGTCCTAGTTTCAAATTCTAACTATCCTTTTCATGATAATTACCCTTGTTTTCTTTGTGGTTAAAATCAGTTTAGGTAAGATTATGACCCTATGGATTTTAGAAACTTCACAAATTAGTTTAAAATTATATTGCTACTATGTTAACTACAAATAGGGAAATCAATATGGGTAGTTTCACTTACCATGTAACCTTATAACTATTCCTCTAGCTCAAAAGTGGAATGCCATAGAGAAGGTGGCTTACTAATGACAAGAGCAGCACAGAAATGAAGAATAGCCTTTCTTGGTGTGCTTTAGAATCTGTTTTCGTCAATTAGTCAGCTCTGAGTCACCCTTTGATTTCGTTATATTCCTGCCTTCCTGGAGATCAGTAATTAGTGTCTTATTTCAATCTCCTTGATTTAGGAGAGTTTCGTGATATCAAGTGAAAGTAGAAAAAAGAATCACAAAGACTATAATTAACCGTTTGACAACATTGTTTCTGCCTCACTTTTCCAAGTGTCCATAACAAGAATTCTCACAGGAATCGGACGTATATTAATGGCGAACTAAATATGATTGCATCTGATTAATGTATGACACTTTTGTATGCTACAGATATCATAGAGAGTATGGTGAAGAATGGGATGCCTTTTGAAGCTGTTGAGGTTGCTTCGATCTTTGGGCTTGAGTATAAATTCTCCTCTAAGACAATGTTGACTTCATTCTTGCAAGAGCCTACAAAAGCATTCGAGAGGGCAAAACGTGAAGCGAATAAGTCCCACATTGCACTGGTATGATCCTTTTTAATCTCTTGTTCACACAAATGATCTTACAGGTTTTCTCATCCATAAACATTGCATTTACTGTATTATGGCCTTTTGCAGAAAAAGGCTAATGAAAAGCAATTAGATGCCCTAAAATCGGTAGTCCATTATTTAGAAAGTCGTAGTATTGATGCAACCGAGCTTCTTGGTTCATGGCAAATTAAAGAGAAGATAGTGAAGTTGGAAGAAGAAATTATTGAGCTAGATAAAAGGATTGAGGTGAAAAAAATGAAGAAAAGAAAATGGAACCAAAAGGGATCATCAAGTATGGTTAAGAGCCAAGAAATGAAGCGATCACGGTTGGCAACCAAAGGGTCCCCTTTGCCAAAATCTAAAGTAAATCAGTTGAGTGAGCAACTGACTACTATTCTTTCCGAAGGTGATGGTTTGGTCCCTATTCCTAGTAATGCCAACAATTCTCCTGTTACCTCAGCTGCCCCACATGGATCAACCGGTTGTTTTCCCGAAAATGGGATAGCCCAGATGGGAAAGGCTAATGAAAAGCAATTAGATGCTCTCGAATCAATAGTCCAGTATCCGGAAAATCGGAGTAATGATGTAACAGAGCTTCTTGGTTCAATTCAACTTGAAGAGAAGATAGTCAAGTTGGAAGAAAGAGTTGCAGAGCTACATAAAAGGCTTGAGGAGAAAAAAATAAAGCCAAACAGAAAACTGGATGAAATGGGATCATCGAATATGGTTAAGAGCAAAGAAATGAAGCAATCACGATTTGCAACCAAAGGGTCCCCTTTGCCAAAATATCATGTAAATCAGTTGCATGAGCAACCATCTGCTATTCTTGCCGAAGGCATGAGGTTATATGATGGTTTAGTCCCTAATTCTTGTCATGCCGAAGATTATCCTGTTGCCGCTGCTGCACCGCATGGGTCAACCCATTCTTTTCCGAAAACTGAGATGGACCAGATAGGAGGAACCACCGATGTAGGAAGCGGCGGTATCAGTGGCAATGGTCTGCCATATAGATGGCAACAAGGCTATGTTGCACAATCTACAACCAAGTGGTTTTCTGATTTATTTGGGTCATCACCATCTATAGAAGGCTTTGTTGGTCTGCCAGATAGAACTATTAGGACATTGGCAGATCTATATCGGTTTGCCGATTCTTTAGGGTAAAAAATGAGTCTTATATCAGCAGGACTGGCACTTTGTCGATAGTCAGATAGTCACCCTTGCTTTATGATTGCCTAGTTGTGCAGTTTTTTACTTTCATAGATGGTTTCTATAGGTAGAAAGTGAAAGCTTCCATGATTTTTTTTTCGTTTGACCTAGGACTAGGAGGGGAATTTATGGCATCTGCAAAACTTCAGGTGCTTCAACTGATTTTACTTCTTGATATGATCTCAATGAAGGCATTTTCTCTCTGTTTAATAGCCATTCTCTCAAGTTACTGCCTTTTCCACTTTCTTGAAAGTCAATTAGATGGGTTTGGATTGGTTAGATTGATTCTGGTTTGGTCAATTTAGATCGTGTCAATTTGAGTTTTAAAGGTCTGTTTCATGTTTCAAGTTTGGGTCAGTTTTGGGTTGAAGTTATTTTGAGTTTGAATTATTCGTATTTATCAGTTGGGTTATTTCAGGTTTGGTTCTCAAGTTCATATTATTTCGGATTACGTATTTCAGTCATTTTAGTTTCGGTTCATTTCGAGTTCGGGTAGTTTTGGGTTTGGGTCTTTCTGGATTGAAGTCATATATGATTTGGGTCATTTTAGATTTAGGTTAGGACGAGTTCAAGTTATTAATCTTTTATGATTAAATTGAATTGGGTTTTGTATTTGAAAGTGATTTCAAATGAGTCAAAATTGAGAAATCTAATTATAAGACACTAACATAAACATAATTAATTACAATCATAATACAAAAATGATATCAACAAGACGAGAATTGCAAGAATATTAAGGGGTAAATGTCAAAGTCAGTCCTTAAATTTTTTATATAATGTGAAATGTAATACCTATGCGAAAAAAATATCTAATTTGATACATGAACTATATTTTGTCAAGTATCAATGTACCTTGAAGTTTTAAAATCGTTTTAATAAATAATGCCTTGTCATTATAAGATTGATTTTGGGTTTTGAATATAATTTTCACATGTTGATTAAATTACTTGATATTTTCATTTTATTTATATTTTTAAGTAGTAAAACTTAAACAAAAAAAATAAAACATACCCGTTGAAAATTGAACAATAAAAATTATATTCAAAACTCAAAACCAATCATATAATGACACATATTTTTTTATTCGGTATGGGATAAAGTTGTCTATGTACATATACCACATTGCACATTAAATGAAAGTTTAGGGGCCAACTGTGACGTTAACCCATTATTAACAAATTCAAACCCATTTTCGACCCAAATCTTTGAACCATATCAACGGTTCTTCCTTTTGGCGGGAATCAGAGAAAGATCAAAAGCCTTGTTGGGTTTCTTACTTACTTTTGCAGTAATTCTATTTTCTGCAAATTACTCTTCCTTTCTTTCTTCTCCACAATTGTGTTTCTTGGAAACCTTTGAAAATGGATCAAAGCGATAAGCTGAGACTCCTTCAATCTAATTGGTATTCTCCAAGAAGACTCCATGACAGTCCCACTCGATACGATTTTCCGGTACAAATGAATTTAATCTTTTCTCTTCCCTTTTTTCCATTGAATGTTCTGTAAGTTTATTGAATTCATTTGTTCTTCATTAAGGGGGATCGGTTTATACCCAACAGAAGTTTGATGGATCTTGATAGAGCTCACACTCTGTTGACCAACAAAACCACTGAGTTCAAACCTTCTAAATGCAATGTACGTTTTTCACCATTCCTTCGTGAGGTGAAAATGTATGGTTTTGTTTAGTTTTCTCTTCATTGATGGCAGGAAGTGTATCAACAGAAACTGATTGAGAGTCAGTCTTTAAATTCTCAAGGGAAAAGGATTATGGCTATCAGAGGAAGCTCAAAATCCATTCGTTTCGTTGATGAGTTGAGACAAGAAATGGCTGCCATATCGGATAACAAGAGCAAACAGGCTCCATATCGGTCCATCCCCAAGGTTTTTTTACTAGAGCTTCTATATGTAGCACAAAATCCCTTATTTTTTTCCCCAAACTCTTCATTTTTCCTAGAGCTTCTATATGTAGCACGTCTGACACGTATAAGGGGTATCATCCTGAATACGTAGAAAAATTTAAACAATCAAGTTCATATTTTCTTCAATCTATGGGATATCTTTTTAACTTTAGGAGCTTCTCTCTTAGGGTGAGCATTCGATCGAATCGAATAAAAAAATATCGAGTTAATTGAGTTGATAAATTCTATTTTATCAACCTAATTGAGTTGAGTGAGATGAAATTCAAATCGAATCGAATATATTTGTTCGAGTTAAATTTTAAAAAATAAATTTGACTTATTCTAATCACCTACCGTAACCAAATTTGTTATTAACTTTCATCACCTCATAATTTATTTATTAATATTTTATATACAGGTTAACTCTTTAGTTATTTATTTGCTTCAATTATCTTGTGATTTTGAGTAAATTTTGAGGAAAATAAATGTGAGAGTAAAATTTTGAAGGGAAAAATGTTCAAAAAAAAAAATTGGGGGTGGGGGAAATGGGTTTGAGGTAAATGGGAGTGGGATGGGATGGGATGGGAGGAGAGAAAGTTTTGAAGGAAAGTGAGGAATAGTAAAAGTTTTGGAGAAAAAGTAAAAATGTTTGAGTATTAGGGTAAAAATGTAAAATATTATGATTTGATATTTAGTTTATTCGAAATTATTCAAGTTATTCAAATTCGAAAATTCAACTTGATTCAAACTTAAAATTCGAGTTGACTCAAATAATTCGATTTGTTTAACTCAAAATTCAAAAAAAAAATTTGATTTTTTCGAATCGAATCGAGTTTTTCTTCCCCTACTTTCTACTTATCACATCTTAGTGGTTCAAAATTTTCAACTTTTGACATCTTATTCTTTAAAATTTATTTTAGATAAAAAAAATTGAAAAAACATATTATAAAAACTTTCAATGGAGTAGTTTTTAAATATATTTTTATAAAAAATAGTGAAAATTCAAAAAAATTGACTCCAAAAATATCAACTGTGACATTTTTACTGGGGTAGAGGGAATTTTAGTTAACTTGGTTTTTTTTTTATCATTTTGTTTGTTTACCTATATAGTAGAATGGAGTAAGATCAAATGTTGGGATTTATAAAAGTTGATGGTTGGGCTAGTTTTCATGAAAAGATTATCCTTTCATGAAATGATCTATGTTGATTAGGCTCTTTAGAACTAATGTGTGACAACTGATACATATTCAAACATGTATATGAAGTTTGATCCACCAATTAATTAAAAAAAAAAAAAGCAACCGTATGGAACACATCTGTATTTGAAACGAACGTTTGAGTATGGATGACATAGGAAATGATAGGACTGAGCTTATACCGTTGGTTGTTCGATCCGGTGTGTGGTGCAGGCAGAAATGATAGTTTTAGATGCACCGGGGATTATAGATGACTACCATGTGAACACCATGAGTTGTGGCAAAAACAACAATCTAGCTGTTGGTTTGGGTCCAAAACTGTACTTATGGAACTCAGTAGACCAGAGGATACACAAGTTGTTCCATGTTCGTGATGAGGACAATTGGCCTACGAGCATAACCTGGTCCGAGGAAGCCCAAACTCTTGCTGTTGGATATACATGCTCCAACCTACAGCTCTGCGATGCTGAATCTTCGAAATTCGTCTCTTTCTGTCTTTCTCTATTCATTTACCGTATCGAAGCTCCTAGAAGGTTGCTTCGAAGCATTCATCACGTATCTGTTTACCTGCAGATTAGGAACCTTCAAGGTCATAGTGGAAGGATAGCATCCACCGCATGCAACGGCCACATTTTAACATCGGGAAGCCGTGACAAGTCCATTATCAATCACGACAGTAGATATTCTAACTATCGAACTCGATATTTGAACAGTTTTTGGAAATATCCATCATACATGATCTTGTTTGCAGTTAGAGCACGGAATCATTTAGCTTCCTGCATAAAAAGCACTCCGATGAGGTTTGCGGTTTGAAATGGTCGAATGAAGGTGATAGATTGGCGAGTGGAGGCAGTGAAAAGCAGTTATACATATGGGAAGCTTCCAAAATGAGTTCATCGAAGTTTCTACATCAATTCACAGATAATTGCTCCGCAGTCAAGGCCCTTGCTTGGTGCCCATATCAGCATAATGTTCTTGCATCTGGAGGAGGCTGAAATGATGGGTGTATTAGGATATGGAATACACAGAAAGGAATCTGCATTCACAGTATTGAAACCAAAGCACAGGTAAAAATCTATCTGCATTATTTGGTTTTTTGATTCAACTATTAGTAATTTTCTGTAAAATGAGCAGATTTCTGGGCTGGAATGGAACAGACATCACAAAGAGATATTGAGTAGCCATGGATACAGTACAGGGGAGGATCAAAACAAACTATGCCTCTGGAAGTATCCTTTGATGACGAAAGTGGGGGAGTTCGGGAACCATGAGCCCCGAATTATCAACCTATGCCAGGCTTTTAACTATTGAATCCAGTAGGAAATTTGCATGAAAAGAAATTTGAAGTTTCTTGTATTTTCCTGTTGTAGAGCCCTGATGGAGTAACTGTGGTGTCGGCTGTGGCAGATGAGACTCTTCGGTTTTGGGACGTTTTTGGACCCCCTACGACTGGAACTTCAACGGCTTCGGATCTTCAAGGCCTTTTCTCTTCAAGGAATTCTCTGATAAGATAATAATAGCATCGAAGCAACAGTTCACAACATGCTGGTATGTAAATTATTCTGTTAACATATAGATATATTCAAAAGGCATGCTTAACATTTTTACAATAAAGCAAGCAATGAAACTCTAGTATGTTGACTGATACCAATACATCCTCAAGCATATGAAAGAACATTTGGAAAATACGGTGAATACCTGAAACTGAATGTCAAAATACAGTCATGCGGAAAAGATGCATGATCAATACCATTGTACGACACCAAATACAGTCATGTGGAAAAATGGCAGTACTTTATTGAAACATTACTTGATTTTCTACATCAGGGTTCAGCTATCCAGTATAGATACAAAAAAAAAAAGGATTTCTATTCTGTTGGCCGCACAAACTAACCTCTATATAAATTTCAAGCATATTATAAAGACGTGCTCACATGGTGTCCTAATACCATTGTTGTATGTTAAATTCATTCAGCCTCTGAATCATCAGTGTCACTATCTACGTACATCTCTAAATCATCATCATTATCATCAGTCGGCTTGCCCTCTTCTTCTTCTTTTCTCCTCCTCTCTTCCTCCATTTCCCTCTCAGCAGCTCGAGCCTTTGCTTTTTCAAGTCTAGTATTAACTGTTTCCCAAGATACAAGCTTCTCCATGAACACTGATATATAATCTGGTCGTCGATTCTGCCAGTAGAAAAGATTTACAAAGTTTTACTCACTTGACGACATTACATTAGAAACCAACAAATAAATTCTTTATCGGAAAAGTCCAAGCAATTAAAACTAACAAAAATTTTACCTGAAAGTCAAGGTAATAAGCATGCTGTTGACATAGAGCATATCACACCAATAAAATTAGTTTTTAGTTAAACGAAGAATTTGGGAATAATTTAAAATTTGAATCAGTAGGGGAAAATAAAGGTAAACATGTAGTACCTCCCAGACATCAATAGTGAGGAGTGGCTGTAGAAAAGAAACAGATGATAATGTTAGATGCATTGAACTAACAAATATAATAGCCTCCCCAGATTGCTTTCTATATTAGCTAATATACGGTAAAAGTACCACCGAGGCCCTTGTACAAAGAATCGTATTGCGTTTTGCCCCCTATACTCAAAAAATGGGCAAATTAGTCCCTACACATTAAATCAAAGAGCAAACTGGTTCTTCTATTCAAAATTTCATCAATTTTTATTGTTTGTTCTTGTACGTCAGCATGAGATGCATGTAGCAATCACACCAGTTTTTAACAGTATAAATAGATGAAATTTTTAATAGAAACCAATTTGCTCTTTGATCTAATGTACAAGGACTAATTTGGCCATTTTTTGAGTAAATGAGGCAAAATGCAATTTGACTTCTAACCATGATACTTTTACAGCTAATATACATACATACAGTTGTAACATGAATTATGAGTGTAGAGCAAGGATACTCACAAAGTAGTCCCAAACAAGGGGATTCACAGCATTTGGACTTTTCACTATTACAAGCTTTTTATCCTTCTCTGATGGCCAAGGATTTACTGCATTTTCCACATCAAGCCTATTTGCTTTGTCTGCATCAACACATTACGGTCCAAATTATGTTAAGAAGTAGAGAATTTTGATGGAAATAAGTAAAGATGCCATTCTAAGTAGTCACCTACATGCAAGCCAAGCCCAGCCAGAACCAAACTGAGTAGCTGCAGCGGACTTAAACTCTTCAATGAATCGTTCAAATGAACCAAAATCTCTTTCGATCAGATCTAGAAGATCCCCAGATGGCTTCCCTCCACCACCTGGTTTCATTGATTCCCAGAAAAAATCATGGTTCCAGGCCTGCAAACAGGTTATAAAACTTAAAAAGAAAAACATAATCTGAAATTTGAGATTCACTAATGCATATGACATAAACCTGTGCAGCATTGTTGAATGCAGGGAGTATATCACCCTTGTTGTATGTAACAATGATAATGTCTTCCAAAGACAACCCTTCTAGATCTGTTCCTACAACTTGCTTGTTGAGGTTCTCCACATAGGTTCTGTGATGTTTTCCCCAATGGTACTCCAAGGTTTCTCGGCTCAGATGGGGTTCCAATGCATTCTGAGAATATGAAGAAATAACAAAATTTTTAACATTCTTTGCATTATTCTTTTCATATTTGAATTGGAGTTGGGAAATGAACATTGACAAATGCTGTAGATGCCTCTAAACAAAGTAGCAGATAATGTCCCCAGCAGGCAGTAACAAGCTTAGCAATGGGGTCCTTTTTTGTATTTTGAGATTGGAACCAAAAAGAAAGTTCCAATAAAATAATATTTGTTGATACATGATGGAGGAGATGCTGGTAGAGGACAGTTCACCTAGCAGATAGAGAACCATAGGTGGTCAAGTATGGTGGTAAAGAGGAAGAAGCAGAAAGTATCATTCGAGAGAGTGAGGGAACAAGAGAGAATATAGTGAGTGTCTTGGCTGGGTTCCGTACTATTTGGTTTAACCAACCTATTGATGTTCCTCACCCTAGGTGAAGGCTACCCTATCAGGATAATAAGTAAACGCAATGTACGGCCGTAGGCAAACCACCTTTGTCAGGGGTATGGTCCCTGGACATGTGCTCGTCTTACTCTAGGCCCGTGAGGTAGGGGATCCAAGTTCTTGGTTGGTGGGATCTAGTTTTCACTGTTGGCCTAAGCTTGTAGGGGGTTTAGCGAGCTCTACGAGTGCTCGCCAGTGCGGGTATAACAATATTAATAAAAAGTAAAAGTTTTGAGATTTTTACCAAGGGATATGGAGGTGCCTTCAGCTCATATGTTGCCGTTATAACATTTGAAGCAGCCTTTCTCACAAAACGTCTCTGTAAACAAACAAACAGCGTCTTTGGCTAAGAATGAGACCATGGGGGGAAAACAAATGACTTATAACTAATACATCTCTTTCAAAAAACTAGAAACCTCTTTTATCATTGAAACATTTCATCGAACAAGAAGGATACATCACTCCACATTCCATTTTCACGACTCAAAACTTCATTAAACAGAAAACAAAAGAAAGGAAATACAGTATAAAGAAATAGGGAAAGCAATGAAGCAAAGCAAAACCTGGGGTTTTACACATGGGTAGCTACGAGTGGGTAGGCGAAGCCCTGGTTTTTAGCAAGTTCCAAGATTAGTTAACACAAACAGAGGAAGATTGTTAATAGAGAAAGAAGCGGGTAACAATGGTGGGAAAGTAGTAGGACCGACTAACCTAGCGAAGGAATTGTGAAGGTTAATGAAGTAACCATGGAAGTAGTTGCCGCCATTCTTCGAATGAGTTTCGTCGGGTTTCTTTTAATTTTAAGGAAAACTCATACAATGTAACTAGAGACGAGCGAAGCGAGATAAGAAAGCTTGAAAGTTTAACTGCGATATCAGCAGTTTGTCACGACCGCCACGTCACGTGGTGTTTCGGACATGCTTTGTCTGATTGTACATCCACTACTTTGTACAGCAGGACGTAGTTAGACATGAATTTAAATTCACTCAAAACAATTCGAAAAAAATAAATCGAATTAGAATGGTATAACAATATTCATCAATTTCATTAACTTAAAATTCTTTCACTCAATTCAATCAATCAATTATCTTTAATTACTTTACTATTAATATGTATGATTTTTTTTTGAATAAAATTGATTAAATCAAAAAGTGAGGAATATATCAATCAAGACAAAAGGATTAAATTGATTAAATTAAGAACCACTCAATAAAAAATTGAAAAAAAATAGACTATTGAACTGGTTAAATAAATTTTATAAAATTATTAATATATTTTTTTATAATTTTATAATTATTTATTTAATTACTGTTAAATCAACAATTGAATTCATCCAACTAAAACCTTTTATTAATGTAAATCAAATTGAATAGGTATAATGATTTATTTAAACTTTTAACTTCATAAAAAAAATATTTTATCCCCTCATTTAATTTTTCATTTCTTTTAATCTCAAACATGTATTTTTTGTCAAATCATTTCAAAATAGATGAAAAAATTAATTTATATTAACTTTACAGATGTGACATCCACTTGACAGTCCACATGTATATCATTTTTACAATTAACTAATCATTAAATATTAAAAATATTAAAAAGATATTTTTATACTTTTAATAATTTGAATAAATTTCAATTTTTTGAAATTTTTTGAATTTTAAAAAATTAATTAATTCTTCAAGTGACATCTATTTGTATGCTAAGTCAATAAAATTAACAAATAATTTAATTTAAGGGTTAAAAAAAGTGAAAAACTAATGAAAGACTAAAATGATTTTTTTTGTGTAAAATTGGAGGACCAAATAAATAATTATGCCAATTGAATATTACTGTTGAATTCTGATTTTCCAGTTTTTTTGTTACCATTGACTATACATTTTGATAGAATCACCATTTTAGTGTTAAAAAATTATCTTACTAATAAAGATATAAAATCAACAAATAATTCCATATATAAAAGCTTAGAAGGATAAAAAAAGGAGTGCATATGTCAAAAAATGTTTTAATCTTTCATCAAAAGCATTGAAGTTCCATGAGTCTTATGACTTCCATGGTTTCATCGGATATGCTCCGATAACTTGCCAGAAAAAAGAAAAATCGGTGCTCCAATTTATGCCCAAATCCGTTTATGAGGCGCGAGATCTGATGTTTTTATCTCATCTATCTTGGCAGCTACAATGAAATCATTCATGCTCAACCCTCCTGCAATTCAAGCAAATAATAAGTTAACTGCAATGGCTGGAAGGTAATTAAAGGAGAGACAGACAGAAAGTTGGAGAGTTCAGTTTTACCGATCGAAGCAGTCCACAGTTCAGCTCGGACTTGATTCGGTCCTTCCAAATGGAGGCTCGGGAAATGATCAGTAGCTTCCGTAACCTTATAAATCCGATTGATGAGCTCAACTCCAGATTTGAAATCTCGTAATTTCCATAAACACTGCAGTTTAAGTCCACCTTCTTCATCCATCAGCCTCCATCCAACAACCTACGAGCAAAAACATTCCTATTTTTCAACACCGATACTCGGTAATATACAAACAACTAAAGATACATATGCAACATGTTACTGGTAGTATCTTTCAATGGTCTTCCCCGGATTAACAAACTCGCTTTAAAACAATGTATGATCAATCACCGGAGAAATTTCTTTAAAAAGGCTAATTTGTTCATTTTTTGAGTAAATGGGGTAAAATGCAATCTGACTCTTAGTACAATGACCTCCATGGTACTTTTACCCCTTATAACAAAAGCTTTCAATCCCAATTTGTAAATGGCTAAACAATAACTAAAGATGCTCATACAAGATGTTACCATTAACATCTTTCAATCGTCTTCCCCGGATTAAAAAAACTTGCTTTAAAACGATGTATGATCGATCAGCGGAGAAATTTCTTTTCCTTTCACTAAATCAAAGTTTTCGCGCAACTAATATACAACTTTATAACACAAGTTTTCGATCCGGATTTGTATATAGCTATACAAACAACTAAAGATGCTTATACAAGATGTTAACATTAACATCTTTCAATCGTCTTCCCTGGATTAAAAACACTTGCTTTAAAACGATGTATGATCGATCACCAGAGAAATTTCTTTTCCTTTCACTAAATCAGAGTTTTTGAGCAACTAATACACAACTTTATAACACAAGTTTTCTATCCGGATTTGTATATAGCTATACTATGACTAAAGATGCTTATACAAGATGTTACCATTAACATCTTTCAATCGTCTTCCCCGGATTAAAGAAACTTGCTTTAAACTGATGTATGGTCAATCACCGGAGAAATTTCTTTTCCTTTCACTAAATCAAAGTTTTCGAGCAACTAATATACAACTTTATAACACAAGTTTTCGATCCGGATGTGTATATAGCTATACAAACAACTAAAGATGCTTACACAAGATGTTACCATTAACGTCTTTCAATCATCTTCCCCGGATTAAAAAAAATTGCTTGAAAACGATGTATGATTGATCACCGGAGAAATTTCTTTTCCTTTCACTAAATCAAAGTTTTCGAGCAACTAATATACGACTTTATAACACAAGTTTTCGATCTGGATTTGTATAACAACTAAAGATGCTTATACAATATGTTACCACTACCATCTTTCAATCGTCTTCCCCGGATTAAAAAAACTATTAATATAAATATTTTTCAATAACATATTAGAATATTATTTAAAATTTAAAATTACTATTGTTAAGTTTTATTATTAAAATTAAATTATAATATTAAATAATTTATTGAAGTAATGAATTATATTAGTAAATATAAAAAATTAAATATGTATTTTAATAATATTGAACATTATAATATTTGATATTAATATTTTAATTTTTTTTAAATTATTAATATAAAACAAATACAAAAAAATGCAAAAAAGCATTTTCTATAAGCCAATTTGAAATTCTAAATCAGATTGCTGCTAATAAAGAAGAGAACACTAAGAGCTAAAGCATGAACAAAGCTTACAACAAAAAGTAGAGAAAAAAAATCAAGGTTAAAATATGCCATAACTCTACTTTTCACAAAGTTAATATTTAGTATTTTTATATTTATTTCTAAGAATTTAGTCCATAAATTAGGTGTAACAAAATAATTTTAACAATATTAATATTAACCTAAATTTTGAAATTTGAAAAATAGTAGAATTAAATTACTAGAAATAAAAGTATAGGACAGATTTCCAAATTTACGAAGAGTTAAGAGACTCATTATATATTTTTACCAAAAAAACAATTCACTTCCATTGAGGTATTCAGAACATGATAATCAAAATCATTTGAAAAGAGGGTAAATTGCGAAAAACACCTTCTTCATTAGAGCCTTAGCTTCATCCACCGACAAGGGAGGCTGTAAAGGAGAAATTGGAGAGCAGTCTTGCTGAGCAAGAGAGAGAGCTGATGCAGCAGGGATAAGAATCTTATGCTCTGTGTCGACGTTTCCCAACACTTTCTCACCAAATCCACTAGCTATCTCTGCTGGGAAAGGGTCACGTGCCCCAAAATCACCCAAAAAGTCAGGACCTAAAGCTCGAGTTCTGAGGGAGACTCGACTCTGATTCTGACTCTGAGTGGTTGGGTAAGGAAAAGCAGTGACTGGGCGGTGGCATGGAGAAGAGAAAGGCGGAATGGGAAGGCTGAAGGAAAGGTGTGCGACGGCGGAGGCCATCGGAAGTTGACTGTCAGCTTGTGAGACTGTTTGTGGCGCAGGCTTATCCGGTCGTTCAAACTGATTGCAACCGTTCAATGTGTTAGTGGCTAGTTGCGCGTGTTATAATTGTATACCTGGTTCCTTTTCTTTAAATTTATGGGTAAACTACATCAAAGATCACTAAACTATTAATAAGTTTATGTTTTGGTTATCAACTTTAAAAAGTTAAAAAATGTCACTAAATTATTCGAAAGTTTTCATTTAAGTCACTGGGTTGTAGACTTGCTCATGGATCGAATCACCCATCCAAGCCTGAAGGCCCACCCAAAAACTATGAGAATTTGGACAAAATATGAGGCTTGAAAAATGGGCTTGGGTCAAATTTAAGGCCCACTTTCTACAAGGGTCGAACCTTGGGCAATATTTTTTTGGCTGAGCTTAGTTTGGTCCGACCCGAATATATTATGTTATAAAAATATTATATTAATTATATATGTTAAATAATAATTATATATTTATATTAAATCACTAACCAAATAACAATTAATTAAAATTTAAAATTTTAAAATTATATTTAATACAATAAAATATTTATTTATTTTTTAAAATTACAAAACATTTATTATTTTTATAGGAATATTTTTTTAATATAAATATTTTTAATTTATTTTTAATTCTTGAGAAAAAATTTATTTTAACTTTTTTTAGTACAATTAGCGTATTATATTTTTTTTTAAAAATATTTTTAAATAAAAAATAATTTAAAAATATCAAATATGGACGGATCAAGTTAAGCTCGAGTTTACTTTTCTTAAATTAGATTAACTTTGGACAAAAAAGTAAGCTCATTTTTCGTGTCGGGCCTTGACTTGGAAATTGGTCTAGATACCTTACATGAACTTGACCCGATCCGATCTAACCAATGAGCACCTTTACTAAGCTGATAAAATCATTATTATATGGCATTTTCTGTTCGCACCATCTACACCAACCCAAAGCCTTGCTTCCCCTTCTTTTTTACAGTTAATTTTTTTTCTATGAAACAATTTTGAACTTCATAAATTTGCAAACCAAAATTCCAACAATTTTCTTTCCCAATCTCTGGTATTGACCAAAAAAGAAAATATAAAATAGTTGAGTGATATTTTGTAACTTTTCATACTTAAATGACTAAAATAAAAATATACTAATAATTGGATGACTATTAATGCAGATTACCTTATTTTATATCATATTATAATTATTTTATTATTATTTTTGTTGGTTTTTAATATTAACATATTTGATATTATCGTGAGGTTGGGGATTGCCGGATTGCGACCCACTCTTTTCCTTTTTCTACCACAAGTTTTTTTTTTGTCCATTTGTGACTATCATTTTCTGATTCTTTTTTCAATTAATATTTTAGAGTAAAAATAGTGGAAAGCATATTTTATAAGTTCGAGTATGAGACGAAAATATTAAACAAATACAATATATTTTATAAATATAAAAATAATATTAATATGATTATAATGATATTGTTATAATAATAAAGTTAAATAAAGCATTTGAGCAGATTATGGGGTGGTTCATATTGTATATAATGTGGAGAGGAATGTAAGACGAATGATTAAAATACATAAAATAGTTCGAAGAATGTAATTTGTATGGTGATTGTATAATAAATAGTTAAGTTGTTATGTCCCTTTTCTCAAAGAAAGTATTTGTAAAGGGAGATTGACTTGGTATGGATTCCAATTATTTTCATAAAAATAGATGATAGAATAACAGGTTCTCAGTTAAGAACATTGATAGAGTCGATATGAGGTGATTAGATATAGAGATGTTAGGCTCGAGAAAGTGATGGATTGATGAGTATTGATAGATTGTCTTCCTTATATATTTGTTTGAGTATTTCATAGGCCCACTTTATGTTACAAGATGCTCGGTGAGGTTGAGCTTTGCCAAAAGTTCTATCTTCAGGGGTTGGATGATGTAAATTGGGTGAGATTGATTTTATATTTGTGTCCTAATAATCGTCTTTGGCCCTGAGAGGATTCTTCTTATTTTTTTCCTGTTTATTTATTGTCCCTCAAGGTATATTTTTGAGCATACTCATAAACTCAAAGAAACTCGTTCTAGGCTTGCAACTCCTTATACTATCAAATTATAGGTTTGAAATCTTTTCCCACTATTAAGTCTTGGCAATATTCTTTATCGTGATGATTCTCAATACAAATGTCCCAAGACAGAGTGGCATCAACCTTGAGATGAGAACTCATCAAAGCTAAAATAAGAAAGCAAAGGAGGTTGGTAACGAGACCCAGCCTTGAGGCATAAGGAACCTTGCCTCTCAAGACACAACTTTTAGTGTCTTGAGACATACTGACATCAAAATTAAAATTTTCAAAAATAAAATATGATCCTATCTTGAGACATTACCTTGAAATTTGACAATTGAGTTGGATTGAAGTCCAAACTTTAAATTTGATCCTGCATAACCCCGTAATATGTTTAATTCGACCCTAACGAATCGAGTTGAGTCAAAATCCTTCGAATTTTGATTTTTTTGCCATCCTTATCTATACTAGGTGATACAATGATGGTTGGCCTTGGATGTAACAAATTTAATTAAGGTTATCATTAGTCACCCAATTATTGGTAAGTTTTTTTTGTCACTAAATTATGAAAAGTTACAAATTGGTCACATAACTATTCATTTTATCTTTTTTAGTCACCAATCATTAAATGGCTAATGAAAATATGTTGTTTCAATTTTTAAAATTGGATAATAGCAATTTTAAACCTCAACATTTATACATTGTGTCAATTTAGTATTGGTTCTAAAAAATTTAACCCTTAACATTTACGCATTGTGTAATTTGGTAATTTTTAGAGTTTTGCTTTTCTTTGTAACCTTTTCACCTAAAAAGCTAAAAAATAAATTTATCAGCT
Organism: Gossypioides kirkii; assembly: GCA_005610355.1. NCBI lineage: Eukaryota > Viridiplantae > Streptophyta > Magnoliopsida > Malvales > Malvaceae > Gossypioides > Gossypioides kirkii. The sequence goes on from CP032249.1 coordinate 33,417,981, forward strand.
AATTTTGATTGAAAATATATAAAAACTGGAAACACTCAAAAATCTAAAAACCCTCAATGTTACAAAGAAAAATAAAACTGCAAAAATACCAAATTATACAATGTGTAAATTTTGAAAGTTAATTTTTTTTAAAATCAAAACTAAATTAACACAATATATAAATATTATGAATTAAAATTACTATTATGCTATTTTTAAATGTTATCAAATTATCTTCTCGTTAATAATTTAATGGTCAATAACAAAAAAATATTTTTTTTTTTAAATAAAATCGAGCACTTCATTAAGAAAAGGGAAAAAACAAAACAAAATAAAGCGTAGCAGTCCTAAATAAATGGGCATAGCTAATTGCACCACCTGTCCTACTACTAGTACTCAACCGAAACGGTGCCTAGAGCTCCTCTAGTCTCTGCTCTTCTTTACAAAAGGAGGCTGAGCAAATGAATGGCCTAATGCAACTTAAACAACAGAAAAAGAAAAATAAAATAAAATAACCCTAAAACATTCACCCCTATCTTCATCCTTTGAAATGCCCTGATTCAACAACGTTAATGGCGGCCCTGATGTGAATCCTCATCCACGAAACCCCTCTCTTCAGGCTCCATTTTATCCCTGAGATACCTCGAAGCTCCAGAATCCTCTTTCCTTACTTCGGTCTCAGTACTTTACCCAAACAACGTTCTTACCCAATTCCTAGCCGATCTTTTTCAATAATGCTCTCCACTTTTCGTGGAGCCTCCTCAACCCAATAAGTTGGCTCATCCCTATTTCGTCCCCAGGCAGCCATTGTATGCGCCGCTTCATTGGCCTCCCTAGGTATGAAGTTAAACATGACTTCTTGAAAATTTCCTGTTTGTTTTATTATTTCTAAAATAATGTTTCCGCTAACTGACTGGTCCTTTGTTCTATCTTGTAGTTTCTTCATGATGGTTCTTGAGTCCCCTTCAATAATCACACAATTAAAGCCCATTTCTCTAGCAAATGTTAAACCATGGCGACAGGCAATCGCCTCAGCAGTAGTTGGGTCATCAATATTTCTAAAAGAGTAAGTGCTTGCTCCCAGAACAAGACCCATATTATCCCTTATCACTGTCCCTGCTACTGCTTTCTTAGTAGGTGCATTATATGCTGTATCAAAATTAACTTTGACATACTCGTCTGCTGGGGGAAACCACTGGGACTTTTCTTTGATAGGATTTGTTTTGATAACACCATCTAATAGTTAGATCTCTGCCTGATATGCTTTTATGAATGCCACAATATCAGTTATCTGTTGTTGCGTACCGTCATGATAAAGTATGTTTCTATTATGCCAAACTGCCCATAGAGCTATTGCAAAAACATCACTATTTTGTGTATTGATTCTAAGGAATTGATCTGCTAAACATTGCTGCCATGTCTGATTTTCATGTACTGGATACAAAACGACCTGTAATTGTTGGAGAACCTGTTTCACTACAAAGCAATCTCTGAAGGTATGCCAAATAGTCTCATCCTCCCTACCACATACTGGGCATAAAGCATCTCTTCGCAACTTCCTTTTTTGTAAATTATAAAAAGTTGGCCTCCAATCATTTGTGATCCTCCATAGATTAATTCTGACTTTACTAGGTATTTTTAGATTCCATAACTGTGTGTAATATTGTTTCTGTATTTCTGGGCTTGTGAAACTATTCTGTAGTTGATTCTGTCTCTCTGTAACACATATTCTGTAACCATCTTTAACCGAGTATTCCCTAGTTTTATTAATAAGCCATACCCTTTCATCTGGTTGCTGCGAATCCCCTATGGCAATCAACATCACAGTTTTGGCTTGCGATGCAGAGAATAATTCATTCGACACCTCTTCCTTCCAGGTATGTGTATCCTGGTTAATCAAGTCAGCTACTTGTGTATATCTGTAATCAATATTTTGAATCTGTAATTTTTCTTTTCTAGGGAGCCAACTATCATTCCAGATGTTAACTCTTTTGCCATCACCAATTCTCCATCCTAGCCCTAATTCCAGCACTGTGCAAGCCTCTAGTATACTACGCCAGGTAAAAGACGGGTGACTTCCCACCTCTGCATTTAAAAATTCACTTCTAGGATAATATTTGGACTTCATAACTTGCGCAAACAAACTCATAGGGTTGGTGATTAATTTCCATCCTTGTTTTGCCAACAAGGCTAAATTAAAACTGGTTAAATCCCTAAACCCCATACCCCATTGCACTACATAATGTCGTCCAATTACTCCAATGTATGCTTTTTTTCGTTTTAAGCTTTTTCCACCAAAACATGTACATTATACTTTCCAACTCATGACATAATGTAACTGGCAATTTAAATGCTTGCATTGTATACATCGGCAGAGCTTGTAATATTGATTTAACAAATACTTCTTTTCCACCCGCCGACAATCTTTTAACGCTCCAGTTTTGAATTCTTGTTAAAAACTTCTCTTTAATCTATGCAAAAGCCATTTTCTTTCTTCGTCCTGCCATTGTGGAGAGGCCCAGATGTTTTTCTGGATTGTTGGCTATTCTTACTCACAACTCATCACCTATTTGCCTTTGAGCTTTACTATCTACATTTGGACTGAAATAAATAAGAGATTTTTCAAAATTGACCATTTATCCTGAGAGACGTTCATATTCTTTCACAACATTTCTTATCTCTATTGCAGCTTCCTTAGTTGCTGATCCAAATAAAATACTGTCATCAGCAAGGAATAAATGAGTAACTAACAAATTGCTTCGTCCCACATTAACCCCTTCACTCTGCCTATTCCTTCGTGCATTATTTAATAGTCGTGAGAATCCTTCAGCACAAATAATGAAAATATAGGGTCTCAACGGATCTCCTTGTCTTATACCTCTAGAAGGTTTAAATCTTCTCTCTATTTCCCCATTCATCACAACTGAGTAAGTAGAACTTGTTATACACCTCATAATCAAACCTACCTATTTATCATAGAATCCAAGTCTTTTTAACATAGTCTCCACAGATGACCATTTCACTCTATCATATGCTTTGCTTAAATCTAGTTTAAGAGCAAACTGTCCCGCCCCTCTCTTTCTCTTTTTAAACGAGTGTAGTAGCTCATAGGCCACTAAAATGTTATCAGTTATTTGCCTACTAGGCACAAACGCATCCTGCGTCTCTTCTATATAATAATTAAGGGCTTTTTTAAATCTATTCACAATGGCTTTTGAAATAATTTTATAAATCACATTGCAAAGGCTTATTGGCCTAAATTGACTCATGTTTTTTGGGCTATGGGCTTTTGGAATTAACACAATATTTGTACTATTGATTTCATCTATGTTTTTGTTCTACATCCTTTTTTATTATAAGCCAACATTTTTGAAAAAAGAAAGATGGAAAGCCAGCAATACCTGAGGCTTTAAGTGGAGCCATAGTGTGCAATGCCTCCCATACTTCTTCCTCCTTGAAAGGTTCAGCAAGATACTCGTTAATTTCAGTGGGTATACACGGATGGACTTCTTCCCACAAGTTTTCACTATCTTGTAATGTTTGAGTGGTAAATAACTCATTGAAATATGTAGTAGCCAGCTCTTGTAACTCCTTATCCCTTTCCACCCAACCTCCATTCCCATCTTCAAGCCTTTGATTCTATTCCTTCGTTTGCGATACGAGGCGTGATTATGGAAGAAACCGTATTATGGGCTCCCATTTTTAACCAATTTGCCCTAGCTCTTTGTTCCCAAAATAGCTCTTCTTTGTAGGCCTCCATATTAAGTGCTAATTTGACCTCAATAATTTCTTCAAGGTTTTCATCACCCACCTCTTTACTGACTAATTCTTTCAACCGACAATTTAAATCCTTTTTCTTCTTTTGCCGAGATCCACGTGTAGCTCTCTCCCATTCTTGTAATTCTTTTCCCAACGTCATGAGCTTTGTTGGTAAGTCAACATTGTTTTTCCTTGTTCAAACACCCATTCGACATTAAAGCGGAAAGGCCTTCTTTTCTGTCTTACACTTGAATCAGAGGTTCCACAAGTATCTAACGTTACCGGACAATGATCTAACCAACTATGTACTAGATATCGAACCAAATAATTGGGAAATTGAGTCCACCATTTCGAATTTGCTACTTCGCGATCTAAACGCTCACGTATATTATTATTAGTTAATCTCTCTCTCTCTCACGTGAACCATTGTCCCAAGAACCCTAGATCATATAAACCGCATTCCTCAAGAACATCTCTAAAAGTCGCCATTTGCCTTTCCTCCCTTAATCGCCCACCTTTCTTTTCAAACGAAAACATTAACTCATTAAAACCCCCTGTTATGAGTGTAACACCCCCTAACTTTAAATCGTCGTCAAAATAGGGTTATAAGGTATTATCAGACATATCGAACAACTTACAAATAAAAAATAAATAATTGATGAACATACTATAAAATAATCACAAAATTCCTTAATTGGACCCTCGAGGCTCAAAATACGTATTAGAAGAGAATTGGGACTTGTTTTGGTGCTCTATAGATTTTTCGTAAAAAAATTTTCAAACGCGATATAATCCCCTTTATAAACATCTAACCTTTCCTGCAATTTCAACCCACAACCAAAACAATTTATACTCAAATTCACCTAAATCATAATTATTTCATTAACATATTAATTCAATAATTAAATATTTTTAATAATTTTCAAAATTTACTAATAACTTTACTCTTTTTTCATTCAAACATAATGTCAAATTTTATAATTTACTTTTTACCATTTTATTAAACTAACATCAAAATGTGGTGTATATATATTTTTACAACCAACATTACGAGCATATACATGTAACCTATATAACACCTAGTACATGCCACTTTTACCAAAAGAGGAGAATTACATCACCGAGTTTATACTGAGGTTGGGATCGATCTGGATGCTGAAACAGGACCTTAATTTCTACTAACCTGCGCACGGAAACAACCGTACGCTGAGTATTTCATACTCAGTGGTATTACTATAATTCAAATTATAAATAATCAAATAATTTTCACATAATCAATCATATAATACATGAACACATATTATATTAATTTATACATCATTTTCATTCCATATCAATATCAAATCAATTTAACCATTTTATTTTCATTTCTCAATTTCATCACATATCATTTTATATGTCTCAATTTTTTATTACTATTCAATTTTTCTTTTTCACGTAATTTATCCCTATTAACAAGACTCGGACCTTAGCGGATACATGGATCCAACCAAACACACCAGAATGGCACCCAATGCCTCATCGGATAGTTTGAAGCAATAAAATGACACCCAGTGCCTCATCGGTTTAGTCGAAGTAAAGTGGTACTCGGTACTTCATCGAATCTATCCGAAGTAAATTAATGACACCTAGTGTCCCATCGACTCAAGGTCGAAGTATCCTTGAACTCTTCCAATCCTATGGCATGCCAACTATATCCGACTCAGCCCGACTAGTTAATAGGGACTTTCAATTTATAATTCCTATCACTTTCAATTTCAATTTCACTTATTAAATATAAATATCGAAATAAACATTAAATAATGAATAATTTAAATTATAATAATACAAACCCGAATTTTGGGATTACTCCTCGATAACTTTCTCCTTTCCTTTTTGTGCCGATGTTTCGGGTTCTTTGCTAGCTACAAAAATAATAATAATAATTTACACTATTAATTACAACACTAATTTATAATGATAATTGAATTTCTATCCAATTTATACCTTAATTCCAATTTAATCCTAATTAACTCATTTATTTTTCTAACTTAATTCATACTTTATGTTTATTCAATTTCCTTCCATATTCTAGTTAACTATCTAATGTTCATAATAAAACCCTAATTTAAAATTTCTTTCAATTTAATTCTTCTTTCACAAAACTTATAGCTTCTTTTACAATTTAATCCCTTTATCAATTCTAACTTGAAATTCATTCAATTAAATCTCTAATTCACTATTTTGTTCAACATGAACTATGTTCAAAAACCTTAAAACTACCAAGAACTCAACTTAATTTCATCAAAACTTTGTTCTAAAGCTTCTAAAACATCTAATTTAAGAGAAAAGGGCTTAATTGACTTACCACTTAAGATTAAAGCTTCAAAATCCCAGTTTTTCTTTTTTCTTTTTTTCTTCTCTTTTCTTTCTCCCCTGTTTCGTGAGCTTCTGTTTTGTTCTACTTTTGTTTCTTTTTTTCTTTTCTTTAATCTTTTATATTATATATATACATTAATTAATAATAATAAAATAATACCAATTAAATAATAATTTATATTATTATATTTTAATATTAATTAATAATAAATTGAAATCAAGATCTCTGTTTGCCGCCTCAATTTATGCAATAGGCATAATTGTCATTTTAGTCTCTATTTCTTTCTTTTAATTTATAATTAGACTTTCACCCTTTATTCAATTTAGTCCTTTTTATTAATTACTCTAAATTAAATTAAATTCACCTAATCAAAGTTTAATTAAACACACTACTAAACTCATAATTACTCCTAATAATTATTTACGAACACGGTTTACTAAGATGGAGGCCCTATAACTCACTTTTTTTTCGGTGCCCGTGAATTTAGGTCATTACAATGAGCCACGACATTTGGCTTTCAATTTGTAATTTTCTAATTAAATCCCACGATTCCCTTCTATTTTGCTCAACTGGTGAACTATAAAACCCGGTAAATCTCCATTATTTGTCCTCATTATCTTCTATAATTTTTACGCCAATATGACTGTAACACCCCTATACTTTATTTATACGTATAAACCCAATATAAGAGCATTACATTACAGTACGACACAGAAAGTTGAGTAACAGAAAATTTTCTTTAAAAACCGATGTCTTTTAAGAGCATTCAAATCGAAATATCATATATTAATTATTTCATTTTCATAATTCATAACATTCGAGATAACATTTTTCTCACTCATTAGGGATTCACACAGATACTATTGTACATGCCATTTTCTTAAAAAAAATACCTATATTTGGAGTCCACCAAAGGATGATGTGATGTGATGTGATGAGAGGTCCCTGAACTCGACTTTTCTCTTTGTTACTTTGTACCTACGCGTTAAAATAAACGCGTTAAGCCGGTGAAGGCTTAGTAAGCACTACAAGAATAATAGATGACTATTTATTTATTACTTAATTTTATCAAACATTTCAATACTCATGCGTATAAAATTTCTAACCTTTCTTGCATATAACATTTAACTTACCTTAATGCCACCATAACACACATTCATTCTCATATACCAACTTACCTCAATGGTAGATATTACATTTTCATCCCTTTTTCACAACTTAGTCCTTTCAGCCACATTAGTTCACTTAATTATCAGCATTTAATTACACATACACGTATGGTACTTATCTTTCATGTATTCATCATTTCACTTACCTCAACGTCATAATTTGCACATTCTTTCACTTTTCACAATCTAGCCATCATAGCTTTCTCAACCATAGCTCACTTATCTTATTTATCCACTTGGCCCATAGTAGACTTTTATAGAACCTATCGGATAAACGGAACAAACAGAGAGTACCGAAGTACTGAACAGAGAGCACACAAAGTGCTAAACAGAGAGTACACAAAGTACTGAGCACACAAAGTGCTAATCAGAGAGCACACGAAGTGCTAATCGGAGAGCACACACAGTGCTAATAACAGAGAGCACGAAACGTGCTAAACAGAGAGCACGAAACGTGCTAAACAGAGAGCACACACAGTGCTAATCAGAGAGCGCGCTAGTGTTCCTTAATGGCATGCCACTAATATCACAACGGTTCTACTTCGTCTACATGGGCATAATCTCATTTAACATCATTATCCATAACTTATACATCACATTTACATTTCTCTTCACATATACATAATCATGTATTTCTCACATTTATTTTCTAAAAATGCTTCCACAATATCACCATTTAGTCATATAATCAACAATTATAATTAAACACATAATATTTCGCACATATATTTTTCTCACATATTCATCATCATATACCTCTTACTTTTATTTTCACATTAATTTTCAAAGCTGTCCACTTGCGTCACAGTCACTAAATTATTTATATCTCGAGCTACAGAATTCGAAATTAATATCCGCTTGATGTTTCTGAAACTATACTCAATCATCTTTTTACCATAAAATTTCCAGAATTTTTAATTTATCCAATTTGTACAGTAAATTCTTTCAATTTACCCCTTCTCTGCTGTCTGTCAGTTTCGACCTTTCTTCACTAAAAATTATCTATCTTTTAGTACAGAGATCCAATAATGTTCTAGTCTGTTTATTTTGAAAATAAATTCATTAAGGATTCAACCATATAAATTTCATACTCTAATGATTTTTCTAAATTTTTCTACAATTTTTCAAAGTCAGAACAGGGGAACTCGTATCTGCTCTGACCTTGTTACACAAAATCAGTTATAACTCAGAATATACAGATCCATTTAATTCACTGTTTCTTCCATATGAAACTAAACTCAATAATATTTAATTACATATATAATTCGACCCTTAACTCCATATACACAATTTTTAGTGCATTTTCAAAGTTAACCCTATGATTCTGTCCAATCTGTTTCAATGAAAACATTTTCTTTCTCATGTTTTATTACACTAATCTCACTTAATCATCTTTATAACACCTAATTAAACAACAATTTCCATGCTAACAACTCAAATATATTATGAAGAGTAGGCTATAAACTAAAATTCTTGTAGTACTTACAATAAAAGGTTGAATTTCTTCTCTTTTACCCCTTGCTCTATTCTTTTCCTTTGTCTTCAATTTGATCCTTGCCTCTCTTCTCTTTCTCTTCAATTTCACATAAACACATATAAGATATAAGCTATAATTCAATAGTTTTCATGCTAAATAACAGTAAAATACATGTATGTCATGAGAATTTAACCATTTCTTACCTTAACCCTTGAATTCAAAATTTCTCAATTTAGTCCCTATGCTCTCTAACACCTCAAAATAAATTCTATAAGGAGTTTGAGGTGTTTACTAACCCCTTTCCTATACTTTTCTTTCAGAAATTTCAAAGAAAATAGGAGATTTTGGAGCTTGGAGGGCTTAAAAATGATGGAAGGACTTATTTGGAATAAAATCAAAAGTTGGATGGAAGAGAGAATGGTATGAACGGTTGAACATGAAAAGAGCTGATATTTTTGACCTTTAATTGATTTTTAACCTTTCTCAAATTCTCTAGAAATCTCACTTAAAATATCTACCTTAATAAAAATGGTAAAATTGCACTTTTAGTCCCTAAACCTTCCAACTTTACACTTTGGCCCAAAACTTTGCCTCCAAAAATATCTTCCACCAAATTACTCTTTTGCCCCTCCTCAATCAATCTAATTCCCATGATGACTCAAAATTCAATTTAGATAATTTGCTATTTAGTCCTCCATATTTTCTCCCCTTTACTATTTAATCCTTAAAATTTTCTAATCTTTCTTACTTCAACTAAACATTTCTAATTCTCAATTCTATTTTATCACTCAAATCCGATTTAAGAACGCGGATGTTACAATGACTTTTCAAAAAACTTCTTAATTCAACAATTATATTACCTCTCCATCCTAACGAGAGTTCTCCTCTAGTTCCTTCAACTCCTACATCAATACCAAACTCATATCCACATTTTCTACGAATGCGCTCCATTTTTTTTATGCTAAATTTTGTCTCTATTAGAAACAAGATCTGGGGCTGGGTTAGTCTCAACGAGTTTTTGAGACGCCTTACTTTCATGGTTGTCCTAATCCACGAACATTTCAGCTTATGATTTTCTTTGCGATCGGTCGACCTGCTTATCAACGGTTGTCGATATATTTTTAGTAATATTTGTCTCCATATTCGTCAACTGTGTTTCTCCTCCTGGAATCCTTCTTTGTCATTTCTTCCCTTCAATAACACCCATAGGATTTTCTTCTTGTTGCCTATTTTCTACCCATATAGGATTCTGTCCCATAGCTATCTCTCCTATTTCAGCATCTTTTTGAAAATAACCCATGTTGCCATAATATTCTAAAGATGGCCTCACCTCTTTACCTTTGGCCCACCTCGTAAACCCACTTTTATCCACATTTTTCCCTGAACTACTCTGTCTACTTTCCGAGTATTTTCCCCTTTGATCATCATAAGTGGTTCCTCCCGTAGCCATTGACTTTCATTTTGTAAATTTCTCTTTGGTGGGGCCCTAAGTGATAGATCCAACCCTAATTGATCCACTTGATACCTTGGGACTAATCTTAATCTGCAAAAGTTTTCACCATGCCCTAACCGCTCACATACAAAGCAAAATAATGAGAGTCGCTCATACTGAAAAGTGGCGTACGTTGAATTGTTTCCGCCATATACAATTCTTTTTCGTCGTTTTAATGGTAATCGGAGATCGAAACAAACTTTAATTCTCATGTATCTTTTCACCCCTTTAGATATGATAGAAGCATCATATTCTAAAAATTTGCTGATAAAATCCCCTAGACGGTTTGCCATCCCCACCGACATTGATCCAATAGGCAGATTATGAATTTGAACCCAGAAATTTGTATAAAACAACATCACCATCATCGGGTCTTCTCCTTTCTCTAATCTGTGAAATAGAATTAAGTGCCTATTAAAAAACCAAGGAATCCCATTGGTAACTCGCCAGAGATCTAGTTCATTATATAACCGAAACAACACTCTTTTATCTTATAACTCCATAATAGAGACTCCCTCTATTGGATGCCAGAGTTTTGCCAAAACCGATCTCATAGAAGGAAAGTGAACTGCTCCGTTAGTTAGTACCTTCCCCACAAGACATAATTTAAATTCTTCCTCTACTTCTTTTGTTTCGTCTAAATCGTAAACTGAAGCCTCCTCTTCATTGACGAGACGTAAATTTACCAGCTCTTCTTCCATTAAAGCTTTTAATTTCACGAAACAACATAGAATTGTAATTTAACAGAACTCAAAACACTTATGAAGAACACTTTTTGACGAATAAAAGGTTAAAAAACCCTAGACCTACTACTTTTCGGTAGACAAGAGAGAACAACAAACCTTAGAAAATTCTAGACTTGGATTTTTTCATCACAAAAAAAAAAATTAAATAACTACTTTATAATTTTTCATAATTCAATAAAAAAATTACTTATAATTTGGTAAGCACCGGTGTTAGTTTACCCATATAATTTCCCTATAATTAATATGTACATCAGGTCTGTATCTAACAAAAGCTAAAAATTGATGAACTATAAGAAGAGGTCGGAGACAATGGACTTTAGGATTGGGCCTCATGAAAGTGAAAGCCCAAAACTACCCTCAATGATTACTGAAAACTACAAAATTTACCGTCGTTTGCCATTATCATCCGTCGATCTTCATATAGAAAATTAATCGAAGGCACACGCCGGCACCGAATCTCAGGCTCACCGTTGTTTTCTTTAATTTCTTTTAATTCCATTGAAAAAACAAAAACCTAAATTCAAAACCCTAATTTGACAAACTTTCACTCTCAACACCCAAAAGAGTGAGAGAATGGAGCAACATGAAGAGCAAGAGCACGAGGTGTACGGAGGGGAGATTCCCGATGAGGAAGGAGAGATGGACGCTGACATGTCTGGTGGAGCTGAAGATTACGAAGGCAACGAACATGATCTTGAACAAGATCCTAATTCCAACTCCAAGGTCACTCTTGATTTTCTTTTTCTTTTTTTTTATAACTTTTAGCGTTAGCTGAGCTTTTTGTCTAATCAAAAGCGCTTTTTATTAAAATAATAATAATTTTAGGATTTGGAGGACATGAAAAAGAGACTTAAAGAGATCGAGGATGAGGCCGGAGCTTTACGTGAAATGCAAGCTAAAGTCGAGAAGGAAATGGGCGCTGTCCAAGGTTTATTCATCTGAATTTTTGGCTAATTTTTTTCACAATTTTGACATAAAATGATGAAAAAATTAACTTGTTAATTTTGAAAATAAAATTGAACTTCTCTGTTATAGTTTTGAATGTTCTATTTTTGGATGATGGAATATTGTGTGTGTGAATTGTTATGTCTAATGAACTGTTATTTCTAATAAACTGATTTGGTTTTACTTTCATTTTCTTGGATGCATATGAAGATTCCTCAGGTACTTCTGCAACTCAAGCCGAAAAGGAGGAAGTGGATTCACGCTCGATTTATGTTGGTAATGTGAGGTTTATCAACCCTTTCCAATGCCTTTTTAAATTCTGAATCTTCTTTATTTGTTTATTTGGCCAAATCGTGACGATTACCTTATCTGCTATCTAATTAATTTCTTGATGAATGATGATGACATTTACTTATAAGCAAAGCTGAAATTATGAATCTGCTTTAAGTTGACTAATAAGGATGTAGGATTAGTTTTACCAATTTGATCCCTTCAACCGAATTCGGTTTTATGCTTGTGCATATTGTGTGGCTTTAAATGCTTTGTTATGCTATATTGCTTTGACTTTTTACTTCTTTTGAAGTACCCATCTCCATCATTTGTGTCCAACAGATGAATATGGGGATGTGACCTTCATGGATCCTCTAAACACATGGAAAACTAGAAAAATCTGATTGTATCCGTGTTGGACACATACCTTTATCCGATTCTCACACCCGAGTTCAAGTAACATAGTTGTTATGTGCATATCCATGGATAATATGACAAGTGAGAAACGTACCATAGAGGCCTTTGTACTAAGAGTCGATTTGCATTTTATCCTCTACTCAAAAAACGGGCAAATTAGTCTTTGTACGTTAAATCAAAGAGCAAATTGGTCATTCTATTAAAAATTTCAGCCTTTTTTACTGTTAAAAATTGGTCCCTGAATGTTAGCATAAGGTACACGTGACATGTCATGTTTCACTGTTTGGTTATTTTGTCAACCACACTAGTTTTTAATAGTAGAAATGGATGGAATTTTTAACAAAATGGACCAATTTGCTCTTTGATCTAATAGACAGGGATTAATTTGCCCATTTTTTGAGTAAAGGGGTCAAAATGTAATCTGACTCCTACTACATGGACTTCCATGGTATTTTTATCTATGACAAGTCAATGTGATTTAAACAAATTTGACTGATATGAACTTACTTTGAGGAAATACTGATGCTGTTTTTCATATGCTATTTTATGTTGTTTGGCTTTTTTGGGCAACTTCTGGATTGTTGATGTGTACCATTAATAAATGATTCCGATGTAACGTAGTGTAACTCATGTGTGCTAACCCTTTGTTTCTTTCTATATATCATTTTAACAACAGGTAGACTACTCATGTACACCTGAGGAAGTTCAGCAGCATTTCCAATCCTGTGGAACAGTTAACAGAGTGACAATTTTGACCGACAAGTTTGGTCAACCTAAAGGATTCGCCTACGTTGAATTTGTTGAAATCGACGCTGTTCAAAATGCTCTGCTGTTAAATGAAACAGAATTGCACAGTCGTCAGTTGAAGGTTTATAACTTGATTTGGATTATTACTTCATTAACTAAACTGCATGTTGATAAAAGTGTGTTTGGTTTGCCCACAGGTCTCTGCAAAGAGGACAAATGTTCCTGGAATGAAACAGTATCGAGTAAGGCAACCGAACCCATATTTCCGCTCCCGAAGACCTTTTATGCCTGGTCCTGTTTTCTATCCTCCATATAGCTATGGGTAAGCATGGAAATAAGTTTATTTGTTTGGTTGTCGCAAATGAAAAAGGATAACTTGATATGTTCGGTAACTCTGCATACCTTTTTTAGCTAGTGTTGTTGGTTTTTCTATAACTCTCTATTTTTTCCACATTAAATGCACGGAAGTGAAATGATATCCCGTTGCTCATAAATTATGCCTATTATGATCTCTGCTATTCCTCATTTGCTATGCCTTTAATGTTTTAAGCTTTAAGCTTTTTTGCTATTGGGGTTCCAAACCACTTTCCTACAGGGGCGGAGCCACCTTAAGGCCCAGGGGGCCCATGGCTCTCCCCTCCCCCCCCCCAAGTTTATTTTTTTTCAATTTAGTCTTTTGTAAATTTACACTATGACCCTCTCAAAAATATAAGTAGGCCCCTCTAAGGTTTAAGATTTTTGCAATTTTTCCCTTTGTATATGTATTATAGCCCCCTTAAAATGTTAAAATTTTAATTTAACCCTTTATAATTTATAAAATTTTAAATTAATAATGCTAAAATTACACTTTGACCCTCTCAAAAATGATAAAAATTTAATTTAAGCCTTTAAAAATAATAAAAAAATAGGCTATTAAAATGATGAAATTATATTTATACTATCGTAAAAATATTCAATTTTATTCCGATCCCTCCCAACAAAAATTTTCTGGCTCCGCCACTGCTTTCTTGACAGTAATTCAATTTGCTTGTTGTCTAGCATTTTAGAATCTTCTATCTGTTCTTTGTAATTGTTGAAGGAGCTGTTTCTTCGGGATAAATCTTCAAAATGTCATCTGCCGGGCAGCCGGCCAAACCCCAAGGATGGTAAGCTATTTTTCTTGTGTTGTGGTTTTGTCTCCTCCTCCGCTAAGAGCACTGTAGGGTTCATGAAAGAAGTGCTTCGGTTGGTGGAGATACGACCTGCAAAGCTCAGAGGAGAGGTATCAACATAACGAGTAACAATAATTATGTCGGTCACCTATGTGTGGGGGGATCCGAACCAACCTAAGGGAGGGATATAAGCTGCCACATACTTGCAACTATGGTACCACTTGAGCTCGGCCGTCGGACAGACGACTCTTTGAAGATTTTTCCCGAAGAAGTTACTCCACTCAACAGTAATCTGTTGAGACTTGAAAGAACTGAATGCGATTTTTTCCTCTTGATAACCTTGTTATCGAATATATCAACATTTTTAACCTCATTTCAGGAGGGTTCCAAGGTTCAGGCGGCCAACAAGATACAGGCCATATTAGGTTGGATCTCACGTTGTTGGACGTTGCAAATTTTGAGAAGAGCATTACTTCTAGTTTATAATGGTCGTATCAT
Source organism: Gossypioides kirkii (assembly GCA_005610355.1). Lineage (NCBI taxonomy): Eukaryota > Viridiplantae > Streptophyta > Magnoliopsida > Malvales > Malvaceae > Gossypioides > Gossypioides kirkii. The sequence goes on from CP032249.1 coordinate 33,432,990, forward strand.
TGTTATGTAACACGGAGGGAGAAAGCTGAACTGCGATTTGCTTACGGAAGGGCAAATATGTAACATGGAGGGATCCGTTCATTTGACCTTGCATATGATTTGATTCAACAGGGAGAAATGAGGCAAATATGCAAATGTTGTAGTGAAATATTTTGAGTTTTTAATTTTCTGGGTGTTGATGAGTTTATGTTGGAGATTCTTGTTTGCTAAAGTAACACGACTTTCGCATAAATACTATAAATGCAGAGAAAGGTTAGCACTTTGCAGTTGCTTCTTGTTGCTATAGTTTCCAAATGAATTACTGCAAGTTAGAGGGCTTTAAGGGATAAAACGATTTTGGGGCTCTAAATATGTGCCTAAAAATTTGTCTTAGCTCCTCAATCTTTTTGTCATTGACTAATTCAAGGTTTTTTTTAGTTTTGAAAAAAGATATATGTTTTTTTTATTTAAATTTTAATAATTTAATATGTTTTTTATTAAATTTTAAGAGTAAATATTTTTATATTATTATATGTTTAATTCTTATATGATATAAATTTATAATATAAAAAAATGAGTTTGGCTGGCTTGAGTCGGATTCAGTTTTTCTGAAATCTTACTTTTTAGATAATATTTTGATATAATGATAAGTTTAGCTTTCGATAATTATAATTTTTTTACCAATTTAGTTATTATTCTATATTTTAGTTAAATTTGTCCATTAACAGTTCAAAAAAAGTTGGTATAATGATGTTAGCTAGCAATTTGTATGGTTATTCACATATAATTTATGCTGTCATAACACTATATCTTATATTCTATGTCAAATAATATTTTTAAGAATTATTACTAAGATTTAAGTTTTTCACTTAATGTTTTTTATACAAATTTTTTTTAATATACTGGTGTAATTACATAATAGTATCAGTTTATATTTTTTAACCTTTTGACAACATACACATTGCACACACATGTGCTCGAATCCAAGTCTCTTAATATGAACATCATTCTTTTAATCACTGGAATCACTCGTTGGATTCTTTATACAAATCTTAAACTACTCAACTCACGTTATGATTGTTACAAGAGCAACTGTATTAACTAGATAATAATAATATAATTTCTATTAATTTTGTTGACACTGTTACAGCAACGATAGCTCTTAAAATAAATAAAAAGGGTAAATTCATCAACAATCCTTAAATTTTATTTAAAATTGTTTTTTGGTCACCTAATATTAAAAAATTACGTAATAATCATGACTGATATTGGGTTATTACCTTTCGATCACTGGTATATTAACTTCCGTTACTCTGTTAATGAAATGATAACATGACACGTAGCATTTTCCTTATAAATAATTCTAAAAAAAAATTTAGAAAAACCTAAAATTATCATAAGTTATTAAAAATCTTAAAATTATATTTTTGAAATTACAACTAAATATTTTTATAATTATTTTAAAAATATGAATTTAAGTTTTTTTAGAATTATTATTATGAAAAATTCTTAATTTATTCAAATGATATTTTAACAATAGTTCAAGGATCAAATTAGTTATTAATCCTTTCGGTTAATGTGCCACATTATCATAGTAACATAAGTTAATGGACGAGTGATTAAAATGTAACAATCTGATACCATTATTACGTACTACATAACTTTTGAAAGTTAAATGACCGAAATGTAATTTTAAACAAAAATTAGGGACTGTTGATAAATTTAGCCTAAAAATAATATAATTTGTTAATACGTAATGGGCTTGGACCGATCAGACTTTACTTGAGAAATTCCTGAAAATGGGAACCACAGTGTTCCTCCCTTAGCTTCGTTCCAATTTCCAATTCCCTCCGAATCCAGTTTCTAAGCCGTTTTGTTTGTATTGAAACAATTGAATTTCTAAGATTTCATTGTTTTGCTATATCTAGGGTTGGGGTTTTGAAATCATTCAGAGATTTATTGAATTTCACTATATGGCATTGATCGACTGATCAATCCTAGCTAAAATTGGAATCACCGCCTTTTCTCCGTTTTTCATATTTGAGTGAAGGTTGTTGTGTCAATGGCTTCCACTAAAGAAAGTGACAACGCTTCCGATGCTCCTTCTTCGTAAGCTTATTTCTCTTTTGCTTTCATTTCCTCGTCTCATTTAAAAGAATTTGTGAGAGGAATATGTAACATTACCTGCTTTTTTTTTTATCCTTTTGGAATAAATGGATGATTTTTAGGCCCAAAAACGTGTACAAGGATCCAGACGATGGGCGGCAACGATTCTTACTCGAATTGGAGTTCGTGCAGTGCCTTGCCAACCCTACTTATATCCACTGTAAGTACCCATTTCCTTGTATATTAGGGTTAACCTGCGAATTTTGTCAAAATGGAATTCTTTTGCTGTTTATGTTGTTAAATTCATCAAAGGAGAAGAATTTTTATCAACCTTTATATATATATATATATATATATATATATAGAGAGAGAGAGAGAGAGAGAGAGAGAGAGAGAGAGAGAGAACCCTAGACATATCAATTCCAATTCGAACTCCCTGATCATCCCGAACCCAAAACAAATTGACCCAGCTTACCCGATTGACAGGTTGAATGCAACCTGAACTAATGCTTGACCTCACTCCCACATTGGATAGATTTGGCTGTTCATTGTGTCAAAATTTAGTTAATCTTATTCATTAGTTGTTTTGTTGACTTGTGTATGCTTCATTCTTTTTTAATTACTTTCAGCTTGAACCCAAAATTGAACTCACACAAAATGACTCTAAAATTTTAAAATCAGAATGGACATGATCCAGATTGACTCAACTCAAAACCAAGCCAACCCACCATTTGACAGGTCAAATGTGACCTGAATTAAAACTCAAACACGCCGACACATTGGGTAGATTTGTCCATTCATTGTGTCAAAATTTAATTAACCTTATTCATTAGATGTATTTTTGTCCATGCTTCATTCTTTTTTACTGGTTTTGTATTCATCTGTTGATTTCAGAAAATGGATGTATTCTTCATTGATACTTTCTCATTAAATTTGTGATGTAGATTTGGCTCAAAACCGCTATTTTGAAGACGAGGCATTTATTGGATACTTGAAATATCTTCAATACTGGCAACGACCAGAGTACATAAAATTTATCATGTCAGCAACTTGAAAGCTCTCCTTGTCATACTTTAGGCTTGAATTCCTTTAAACTAAAATATGTTTTACTACATGATAAATGATGAGTAATAACTCCATAATTTATAGCTTCCTCTTTTGGGTTTTTTTATGTGACACATGAACTTAAGTAAAAAGATGATTGCAGGTATCCTCATAGTCTATATTTCCTTGAACTTCTTCAAAATGCGAATTTCAGAAATGCAATGGCACATCCTGCCAACAAGGTTCGGCTCTAATGCTTCTTGCTCATGCTGTTAGCCTAATAATTGTTATTACGTTGAAATTCATGTTTGTATCCTTTGTATTAAAGGTCTTAGGGATCCCCTAGTTAAGACCAGGAGCTCATGCAAAAAAAGAAAAGAGATTATTATTGACTTGATGCTGACAGTGATAATCATAAAGTAATGCAGTTGTTTTTATAAGTCTCTAAAGTTAATTTTTGTTATATGCTTTGCATCAAACAAGTAGTAGATGTTAAGAGGGATATTTTAGTAAAAAGACCTCTTTAGTCTATCTCAATTTCAAATTTGAGCAAATTGGTATCTCGAACAGAAACAAGAGCAATTTAATCCCTGTCAATTTCGAAGGTGAGCAATTAAGGACAATTAATCACTGCGTTAATGTTTTCTGCCAATTGTACATAATTTTGATTGGTATAATAACAAATTTAGCCTTTAAAGTTTACACATTCTGTTAATTTGGTATTGATTTAACAAATTTAGCTTGCAATATTTATGTAAATGTGTAAATGTTGAGGTTAAATTTATTGAATTTTCTAAAATCTAGACCAATTTGACAAAACATGTAAATGTCAAGAGCTAAATTTGTTGTTATACCAATCAATGTACAATTGACCAAAGACATTAATGTTGTGATTATAATTGTCCTTAATTGCTTACTTTCGAAATTGAGATAATTGCTCCGATTTTTTTGAGAGGGACCAGTTTGCTCAATTTCAAAACTGAGAAAGACTGTAGAGGTCTTTTTACCGGATATTTTCTGGCATAACACAACAATATGATTTGATTAACTGGATATTGTCTAGTAAACCATATTCACAATAAATTTTAATATGTACTACTATTTGATATCAATCTGGTTTCACATCTACTTTTGGGATGTCTTTTAATTTTTGTACCAAAATTTTATAGGAAGTGGCACATAGACAGCAATTTTTCTTCTGGAAGAACTACCGAAACAATCGGTTGAAGTTCATTTTGCCTAAGTCTCCTCCCGAAGAAGTTCCTACACCTGCACCCCAGCCTCCTTCTAGTGCTCCACCTCAGCAGTCTTTGCCAGCTAGCAATATCGCTATGACTACCGCTCCTCCAGCTCCTGCTTCAACTCATTCTCCAATGCCTTATGGTCTTCCCTCTGGATCTGCTCTTGCAAAAAATGATATGAGACATAGTGGAATCGATCGAAGAAAAAGGAAGCATGTAAGTTTGTACCTCCAAAATTCTTAACTTATTAGTTCATTTGAGAACTTTTAATGAATAAATGCATATTTTATATATTGATCATTTCATGGAGGACCTTAAAGACCGTGATTCTGATTAATACCACTTTGATTATCACAGGAAAGAAGCTTAAATTGACTAACCATCTATGTTGAAAGTAGCAGGATATATATTTCATGAGGTAACAGTCTTATGTTCTTATATTTCATAAAGTCAAAGCCCTATTATACTGATTAATATGTAAATTATGTTTTAGTGACTTATAACATTCACATTAGCTTTTATGAACTTTTGCTAAAAGTACCATGGAGGCCCTTGTACTAGGAGTGAGATTGCATTTTTCCTCCTCTACTCAAAAAATGAACAAATTAGTCCCTGTATGTAAGATTAAAGAGCAAATGGGTCTTTCTGTAAAAAATTTCATCTATTTCTACTGTTAAAAATTGGCCCTTGTATGTCAGCATGAGGTATACACTACCTGTAATTTTTCAGTTATTCTGTTAGCCACGCCAATTTTTAACAATAGAAATTGATGAAATTTTTAACAAAAAGGATCAGTTTACACTTTGATCTAGTTGATCTAGTGTAAATGGAGTAATTTGCTTTTTTTTTTTTTAGTAAAGGGAGCAAAATGTAATTTGACTTCTAGTACAGGGGTCCCCATGGTACTTTTACCTGAAGTTTTACTTTACACCAAGGGCTTGTCACTATGTATGTTTGATTTCTGTGATATATTGACACTGATCAATGTTCAAGTGAAACACAGAAGGCTATTTGTTATATCCCTGCTTTTGCTGCTGTTGGTATTATCACATCAAATCTGTAATAACATAGAATCATTTTGCAGGTTCATTGATCATTACTCAGGGAGCCATTTGCGGATGAACAGTAGTAACACATAGAAAACGGTGGAATCATCTTATTATTATGGCAATTGTTAGAGATCATCGCTATGCCACCGTAAAAGACAGATTTACTATCGGGGCAGCCATCGGCATTTAAATCCTATTCGACTTATTTTGTAGTGGTTACCACAAAGTATAAACCATGATGCTAGATTGAATTTTTAGTGCCCTTTGTCATGCCATTTAAAAGCTACTATTATTGTTTAAATGCTTTGCTTCTTATCATGCCATTGAAAACTTTGAAGATCATTTCAACTATTACGAAATCAAATATAATTTCGCTTATAAATTTTATATTTTGGCATAAATTATATTTTGACTGGATAAATTCGTTGCTCTATTAGAGCAAAAAATAGACAAAAAAAGGAAAAATAAAACCAAAACATTCCCATAACTCTTCTGACAGAAAGTTATGGAAAGATGATATTGCTTTTTTGTATAAGTATGGGCAGATTGTCTACTTTCTTTTCCCCCACAAGAGCTTCTGAGAACACCAAAGAAGCAAAGGGGGGAAAAACATTATCTTAGAACAACAATGGCTTCCATTGCCATATCTGCTTCCTTACAAAGAGTTTACAGTTCACATCATGTTACCAAGAAGCAACATGCACAGACCAAACCAGCTTATTCTCTAGGGACAAAGCAAGCTATCGATGCTGTGACCATTGATGTTGAAGGTCAGAAAGGCTTTAAAATTGAGCAAAAAGATAAACCATCTCCACAAATTAATAACTCAGAGGGTCTTGAAGATAAGTCAGCGAACAAGTTTGAGACTAAATCTTCTGCTCGGAAGTTCAGTGACGAACGGTGGAAGAACGGGACATGGGATTTGAATATGTTTGTTATAAATGGTAGGATGGATTGGGATAGTGTGATTGTTGCAGGTAAGCTTTTCCATTAATATTTGTTACTGATTTTGATATGTTTACGAGACTCCGTTAATGCAAGTTTTTTGCTGGTTTTTATAGAAGCAAAGAGGAGAAAATACTTGGAGATGTACCCAGAAACTTGTTCAAACCAAGAACCAGTCCAGTTTAGAAGCTCAATCATACCATGGTGGGCATGGTTCATGAGAACTTATCTTCCTGAGGCTGAATTGCTCAATGGTATTTTGTTGGTAAAAGTATCTTGGATTCTGACTACATTTTACCTCCTTTACTAAAAAAATTGGACAAATTAATCTTTTTACACTAGATTAAAATAGACTAGCTGAAGAAATAATCAGATAGTTACACTTAGCGTGTCACGTGCACCTTATGCTAACATAGGACCAGCTTTTAATAGAAAACAAATGAATGGAATTTTTAACAGAAGAATCATCTTGCTCTTTGATTTACCTTATAGAGATTAATTTATCCATTTTTTTAGTAGAGGAGATAAAATACAATCGAACTCTTAGTACGAGGACCTTTATTATACTTTCACCTATTTTTGTTGCTTTTTTCAAAGTTATAAAATCATCCCTCTTCATCTTCTTCCATTGAATTCATTGCAGGTCGAGCTGCAATGATAGGGTTCTTCTCTGCATATGTCGTGGACGGTTTAACGGGGATGGATTTAATCGGCCAAACAGGCAACTTCATTTGCAAAACAGCATTGTTTATGACAGTGATTGGTATCGTATTGTTAAGGAAAACCCGAGATTTTGATAACCTGAGGAAGCTTGCTGATGAAGTTACTTACTACGATAAGCAATGGCAAGCGTCCTGGAAAGATGAAACTGCAAGTTCTTCAGCGAAAATTGGAAACTCTTAAATAATTTGGTTTAATGTTTACTTTCTGATTGCCAAATTTGTAGCCAGAGATGCTTATTTGTTATAAATGGGAGTTTCAGTTTGGTTGCTTACAATTTGCAATATTACTTGAAATGTTTATTCAGCTTTTATTTGGTTAAGTTTCTATCCATAACCTTTTTTTTAATGCAAGGCAAGTCTCAGTGTCGGTATTGTGTTAAGACAATAGGTTGTAAATTCTTTGTGCAAAAAAGAAAAGCATAATCATAAATTCATTCCTAGGGTTTATATCTTTTCTCAATTTAATTTTTATTTTTTAGTTAAATTTAGTCATTGTTTTTAAAAGAGTCAAATCATTTTTTTCATTGAAATGTTAACTAAAACATTAATTTTTTAATAACGTTGTCGTGTGTGACAACCCAAGTGATAGTACAAATAATTTAAAAATTATAAAATAATATTAAAAAATAAAAAAAATAGAGTAAAGTATATGTGAATTGTCATGTTTAAAATTTTAACATTTTATTCAACGTGTTTGTTAAGAAAATAACAAGGCCAAATTTAGTTCAAATATAAAGACTGAATTGACAAAAATGTAAACGTTAAAAAGCTAAATTTATTATTGTACCAAAAATACTATAATAATACAAACTTCAAATCTAGATTACAATCAATTGGATGGTTCAAGTTGCTAGACCATTTTGGGTTCAGGTCCTTCAAATTGTGTTATTTCGATTATTTGTTTAGGTGATTTGGATCATTTTGGGTTTAAATATTTTTTTTTATTCAAATGAGCTTTGGCTCCTGATTAAATGGGAAATTTGCAATATTAGCTCTTCTAACAATTATTAATTTTTGGTACGCAAGGTTCAAAACTATCACTCTTAATGTTGTCTCCAAATTTTGAACTTATATTTTTTCCTTAGGAATGCCATGTATTTTACGATTGCACCTAACGTCATAGATGACACTAGACACTAAACTCCCTAAAATGTAAAATTTTGATTTAATCTTATAAAAATTATAAAAATATAAATTAATTAAAATATTATAAAATTACATTTTAACTTTCATAAAAATATACAACATAAAACCAACCTCTCAAAAAAAAAAATTCTAATTTCGTTCTTACCCAATATTTATTGATAAAAAATTATTTTTTTACCTTCCAAAATTAATAATTTAATATAATTTTATCTCTATCTTAGTTGCAGAGTTTGAGTTAAAAAGGGAGTTATTATTATGATAAGTTTTCAAATCTGACTTAGCATCGAAGGCATTAGATAATTTGTTTGAAGGGCAACCAAAAACATTTAATTTCACGTGAATTAAAGTAGAAGAAAAGGCAAAGCCAAAAATTGGTAATAACAAAATAATTTTATTTATCATTTTTAGACAAAGTTATAGCTTTAATTTTCTTTTAGAAAATGAACTCTTATCTTTTTTAGGAGTATGTCCTTCGTGAGAGCTTAAGAGTTAAATTAAACGTTTAAAACAAGAGTTCTGTATCTAGGAAACTCAATCCATTTTATTGGATTTTCTTCTTTTTTATAATTATGGAAACTCAAAGCACACACCATACCCAAAATCCAACTTAATAATAAAAATTAATAAATTAAATTTTTATATCATGAATATGAAACTATAAAGAAAAATCGAATTTTAAAATAAAAAACATGATAATGAAGACATTTACATTTCTTTGGAATTTTAAAATAAAAAAATATTTTTTTATTATTTTTAACCACCCATAACGATTAACCATTAGATTTTTTTCATATATTATTAGTTGGGGTAAAACACAAATAATTATCCACATTAAAATACCCTTTTATTTTCAATTTATTTAAACAATTTTTATTTTTATTTTATATCTAAATAATATTTAAACATTAATGTACCTAAATAAAGAAAAATCATCAAATTTTATATGTACTAAAGGTATAAAATTTTCTTTAAAAAGTATAAAAATTTCTTAAGGCTTTAAGCAAAAAAGAAAGAAAAAAACCAATAATTTGAAAAGAAAACTATTTATAGTTTTATATTTCTCAGTTTTTATTTTCTTCTCTCTTTCTTCTCCATGCCTTGGGTTCTTTCTTTTTTCCGTTACCTCTTTACTTTCAGATGCCAAAACAAACTCCATTTTTGAATCCCAAATGCCGCTTCTCTCCGATAACTCCACTTCCTCGGCACGGTTATCGGCCGAGAAAGCCGAGGCTGAGCGACGCCTTCGTGAGGCGGAGGACCGTTTAAGGGAAGCCATGGAAGAGCTTCATAGACGTCAAAGGAAGGCCGCTTGTGGCGATTCCCCACCGTGTGACCATGCTGATGACTCTTGTGTGGCCAATGCCATTGGAAATCTTTGTCAAAGCTTTCTCCTCTCTTATGGTGTTAGAGTAGGTATCGGGATTCTTCTTCGTGGTTTCAAACTCGCTAGAGGAAAGTCTTATTCTTCGCTTCTTGATCTCAAGGTTAGGGTTTCTTTTTTATGAAAAAAAAAAGGTTTTCCTTTGGCTTGTTTTGTGAATTTATGAAATGTTTAGTGGAAATGTATTCGTGTTTCATTTTAATATATGTAGAATGATTGATTAAATGGGTTTAATGTATAATTTATGTACACTGTCTCGTTTGAAGGCTTGAATTTCGTCATTGTGGTTTCCTTAGTTGGTAGACAAAAATGAACTATGGATTATATTTTGAGGCTATGTATTGTAAAATGTAATGAGATGATTGTTTGGGTAAATTGACTAACAAAATGAGCAAATTAGTAACTGACTCTGTAGATAGATTAAAAGTAAACTGGTTGTTCTGTTAAAAGTTTCATCCATTTTCCCTGTACATTGAAATGAGGTAGGCGTAGCAAGCCATGTATAATTGTATGGTTATTCCATCGGTCATGCCAGTTTTTAACAGTAGATTTGGATGAAATTTTTAACTTAAAGGACCAATTTGCTCTTTGATTTAACATACAAGGACTAATTTGCTTATTTTTTGAGTAAAGAGGCAGAATGCAATATAACTCCTAGTACAGGAGCCTCCATGATACTTTTACCAAAAATTGCTCGGATTTTGGGTTTTATAATTTGTCTTTGCTAGGAATGTGATATTAAGAAATGTTGAATTTTTGTTTTCCAGCAACTTGTCTCAGAGAAAGATTTGATTGTGAGAGAGGAAGCATGCCGCATTGGTTTACTTTTTGGTGGCTTTACTGGTTCATACCATGCACTTCGATGTTTACTGAGAAAACGGAGAAAGAAAGAGACACCATTGAATGCGTAAGTTTGCTATAAATGGCTGATTTGCATTAGATGAGTATCCAATCATGGTTAGTTGAATAATTGAATACTTTTGATGCATGATATTTGACATTGTTTAAGGTGGTGATGGAACAGAATTTTAGCAGGTTGCATTGCAGGATTGTCAATTTTAGCTCTAGATGATCCCAATCGAAGGCGAACACTTTCATTGTATCTTTTGGCTAGAGTAGCTCAGGTACATGAATGTATTTTGAAGTAATAAATTTGCAAAGTGATCTGAGATCATAATTCCAGTTCTCTGATTTACTGTCTAATATTTTGCTTTACTCTTCAGTGTGCTTATAATTCTGCGAAATCGAAGAATAAGTTTCATTTATGGGGAAGCCATTGGAGGCATGGTGACTCTCTGCTCTTTTCTTTAGCTTGTGCCCAGGTAATGTAAAGCTCGTTAATTTTTGTGGCTAGATGTTTGTGTTATACATTTTGACCAGATATTTTATCTTTGTACATCAGTTGATAATAAAACATTCATAACTCTAGGAACTGCTCAAGCTAAATTTTAGAGAAGTACTACTAGACATAACATTTTATATGTGTTCTAGAAATGCAACTAATTCTATTTTGTTCATCATGTGAAGTTACCTCCAATTCATTTGCTTCGGATTACTTTTTTTTTTTTCCAATTAAAAGTTAAGGTTTGAACTTTTTTTTGTCCAAGTTAGGCCTTGAACTTGCCAATTGTTCTTACATTTGAGCTTGAACTTTTTTTTGTCCAAGTTAGTCCCTGATATTTTCTTGAAAACCCTAAAGTTCAGACCCAATATGGGAACAATTACCAAGTTCAAGGACCAACTTAAGACAAAAAAAAGTTCAAGCCCTAATGTGGGAACAATTGCTGAGTTCATGCCCCAACATGGGAACAATTGCCAAGTTCAGAATCTAACTTGGACAAAAAAAGTTCAAGCCCCAAGTAGTGATCCCTAAAAGTTAATCTTTAGTGAAGGTTTCTATTGTCTAATGAATTGGAATTTGCTTCTAAATGATTGGAGAATATATTGTGGTTTCATATATTTTTTTTCCACTTAATAGGGTTTGGTTGATGCATCTTTCATCATCCTCATTTGTTTTTCCCTCATCCCATTTTGCTGATTGATGGTCATGCCAGGTTATGTACGCCTTTGTGATGCGTCCTGAAAGCTTGCCAAAATCATATAAAGATTTCATTCAGAAGACTGGTCCTGTTGCAGCTCCTGTATATAAAGCTGTACGGGAGAGTTGTAGAGGTGGTCCAGTGGGTGTTGCATCTATATCAGCCTACTTAAATAGCCGAGGGAAGTCTGATACTGTGAAGGTGGAAGAGTTCCCGTCAATAATTCCTTGTTCTGTTATTCATCCGGACACAAATTCTTGTCTAGGCCATAATGCTAAGGCAGCGTCAGCTACATTCAGGAAAACATTCCCTCTATACTTCTCTTTGACTTTTGTGCCATTCGTTGTTCTGCACTTACAAAAGGTATATCTTGCATAACATGTTGGTTTCCCTTTCTGCATCCATGATTGTGGAGGGACCTTGAAGTTGTTTTTGCCTTCATATGCTTCTGCTTATAGTTATAACAAAGAAGTAAACAAGAAAATAATGGCCTTAATGCGGTTTTAGCTCTATATCGAAGAAGCCAACATAACAAGACAATAAAGGGCTTACCTTCCTGTGTGTGCTTTACCTAGAAAGAAAACCATTTTCTGAAAAATGATGACTAAATGTGACACCCCACACATATACCGGTCACCGGATCTAAATACATGACGTCACATTATGTTGCCGGAGCAACTGCAGATTAACTCACTTCATTTATTACGAATTTAGCTTAAAATTTGCAAACATATCAAATCAACCATCATTCATAACCATATGCATGCATTATATGTATTATATGTATTGAATATCTTTAATTATCGAATCTCAAGATTACATGAGTTCAAAATCAGAGTTAGGACATGAATCCAACTCAAAATGCCAAAGTTCAAGAATGTCTCTCGAGACCATTCTTCCTTATTTTTTATTTTTGCTTTGAAGTAATTTTGTCTCGAGACAAAAGGTTAATGCCTCGAGATAAAGGTCAAGCCGGTTTAGTTAATATTGTATTACTTAAATGTCTGGTATAGTAATGTTGGTTTGTGGAGTGAGAATGGTGGGTTTTGTTCTCGGTTAATCTTCCTATAGTTGAGTAGTTGAGTAAAAGCAGTTATGTCGTATAAAATCGAAGAATCAATCGACAGTATACCGTTTTGTAACTGAGACAAAATCTCTTGTAGTTGATTTTACAGGTTTCTTTTGGTCCTCTTTGAGCATATGTTACACATATATACGGTTACATATATTCTAGCTATGCGTAGATGTTGTTACAAAGAAATTTCATTTTTTGGAATTTATCTTTTCTTTTCTTTTCTTCTCTTTTCTTTTTTTTTTTTTTTTCATTTCTTGTTTTTCATTTTTTTAATTTTGCATCATCATGATACACTTCTAGTTCATGGATACACCCGGTCGTGCCTGTTGGCTTGCCGTTAAAGGTGCTGTTCAATCAACATCTTTCTTGTCTGCATTTGTTGGAATCTTTCAGGTAGCTGGTTTCCTATTTCTCATTCAGTTTTTTCCCATTGTTAAAATCGGTATTATATATTAAGCATTTTTGCATGTGCAATTCAAGGCGGTTATATGCTTGCATAGAAAGATTGCATTGCAAGACCACAAGCTCGTATATTGGGTTGCTGGTGCTATGTCGGGCCTTTCTGTGTTACTGGAGAAAAAAGCTAGACGTGGTGAACTTGCTCTCTATGTTCTTCCTCGAGCAGGAGAATCATGGTGGTATATTTTAGTAAACCGGCATCTGCTTCCCGATGTTAAAAATGCTGAGGTAGTTTTCTTTCTCATGAGAGCTTCTATGTTGGTCTAGGTGATAACCAACGTTTGCCCATATGCATCGTTACACTGATAACCGAGTTGATTGTTTTCTTATAAATCTGGTTCCTGACTTTATGCTTCGAAACTATCACAGGTGGCATTATTTTGTGCATGCATGGGAGGAATCATGTACTACCTCGAATATGAGCCAGATACCATGGCCCCGTTCCTCAGAGGTCTAATCCGTCGCTTCTTGACTAGCAGAATAAGCAATCCTGGCCCTTCAGTTAGTCGAACAGCTTCCTATGCCTGCTTGCAGAATTTCGAGGCCATGAACAAGCCAAAAGGTCAGGACAACCAGCAAGTCGAAACTTCAACTTCTAAACAATACAACCTTGAATCTATACCGGGGCTCTAAGCACAATTTTGTTGGTTATATCATTCCGGAAATTTCAGTCAACCAAGCATTCTTTGCAATTTATATCCACTTTGTCGCTAAATATATCAGTAGATCATTAGACAATGATTCAACTCCTCTTTAAGGCGAATAACTAAAATACAGGGGTTTATTTGTAGTCCCGGTGTAGGATCAGCCGCAAAATCATGTGGATTTGGTAGTGTGCCATGGGAACAGTCATTGTTATTCAAGAAATGATTGAACCAGAAGAAATAATTTGATAGTAAATGTAAAATTTGCTCAAAAGGGTGAGCATTTGCCCTATATGCAGTCTATTCCATGGTTCATCTTGGCTCCTTGTTATGTATGTATGTGAAGAAAAAAAGATATAACCATCATTGCAGTTTATAGAATTGTTACTCGAAAATAGCAGTTCAGGCTTGTTGGGTGCAAATGCTGTGAATGAAAGCAATCTCTCAGCCCTTAATATGCTGTTGATGTTCCCAAGTGAAGCCGGCCATAGAGAAATCATGGACGTTCTTCCCGGTGTCAGAGCTTTAAAGGCAAGAGATATTAGCCTCTTTGCAACACCCTCCTTGGACTCTGCAAGCGAAGCTTGCAGCTCTTTATTAATCATCGCTGTTCTGGTCGCCACTGCGACCTTTCAGGTTGGAATCAGCCCTCCAGGGGGAACTTGCCAAGATAGTTATTTTCCAAACCCAAACAATGGGACCGGTGGCAGTGAAGCACACATAGCAGGGACCTCCATCATGGGGACTAAGAGTGAAGATACTTTTGCATTATTCATGGTTTTCAACTCGATGGTGTTTTTTTTTTTTTTTGTGATACAGATTAGATTAAACAAAAGCAATTAAACTAATCCCTTTAAAGGGTGATTATTCAAAATGTCACGCCGGGTATTCTATTGCAAACCATCTTGGCTAAAGCATCGGCAATTTTGTTTTCTTCTTTAGGAATATGTTGAATGCACCAATGATGCATTTGTATCAAGAGTTGTTGAATTCTCCTAATCAAAGCTTATTTGCAACTTTCATATGCATAGTAGTATGTATACCTTACACATACATGAACAGTAAGTATAAATAAGAAAAACTCTGATGTGGAAGATCCTGGTAGACATGCAACTTCCATTGATATTGCAGAAGCTTGTCAACCTTTTTTTATGCTAGTCTACTAGACCTGTTATAAAGCTCAGAACATCATAAAGGAGGCCAAACTATCAAGAGTGTTTGTAATGCTTCCTCCACTAAGAAAAATAAAGTCTAATCAATGTGTCGCAAACCAAAAAGGAAGATAGTTTGTAAGACAAGGGTAATGATTACAGTGTCAAGGTTACAAGCAAAGCACCTGTTAGCAACATACAGAAGGAAAATGTTTATGATGGTCCATGAGGACCTAATAGCAAGTTATATATCCAGACTTTCATAAATAACAGATAAAGTTACGTAAAGAAACTAAGATGGCTACATCTTAAAAGTTTGAAGAGATTCTATCATTGATCAGGAGATTTACATATTATATGTGTTCTATTACCAATTTTACACTCAATGCCACCAACTTTACTTGTACAAATACGACTCTGTAAGGAACCCCTTATTACGGATGACTTCGTTTCCTGCTCGACCACTTTCTTAAGGAAACCACTAACGTCTCCTAGTGCCCAAGCCAATGATATATGAGGCCTTGGATCCTGTAGGTTGACAAACAATATGATATAAGACTAAGATCATTGCTATGCATTTTACGAAGTATTGATTAGACTTGGTAATTAATTGTAATGGCACAGACCTTATAGAACTCGGGAAGATTGTGAAGCTTGTAAACCTCATTAACAGCCTGAATTTGCTTAGTTATCTGCGAGTTAATTGCAACCAAGTAAATTCCATATATTTGGAAATAAAAGAATAGTGGAATATAGAGGGAAAAGAAAAAGAACTGCAAGATGAGCATCCCGATTTGTTCTACATAAGACAGCCATCCTACTGAAAGCAGATACGACTTAAATATTTATTTGTCAGGAAATGAGAATAGAACAAATACCTGACCAGTATGACAAACCAGTGCAAAATAAACATGATTTAGAATTTTTTACTCCAATTGAAGCATCAATCTCTAAATTATATACCACTTTTAGACAACTTCTCAGTTTAATATGCTATATTAATACAGAAATTTACAAAATTATGCTGCACATTTAGATACAAAATAATACTTGCAAACATGTTCCTCAGAACAGGCACATGAATTGTATTGTACAACAATCATGATACATGATAAATTAACAGCACTAAATAACATCTTGAAGGGCAACAAACACACACAAAAAGGTTTTATTAACCTGTTATCTCTTCAAACATAAAAACATTTATTTATATTAGAAAGTAACTATTCATCGTAAGTTTACTGGCAAACTACAAGGAATCATTTATGTTCCCGTTAAGAAACATAACATGGAAATCCAAGCGTCTCTATACAAAAAAAGATAGGCAATAAAGCTATGGTATATCATCCTTTTTCTTTATCTTTTCTTTTTCACTTGAGATGTCCATATATCTAAACAATGAAAGCAAGCTCAATATGCAAAAGAATTACCATTTCAGTAAAAGAAAAAAGGAAAACTCCAGCACACTTACCTCGGGTAATCCTCCCGTAACGACTTCGAGTGAAAGAAAGGTGCGTGTTCGATCATCATTGATAAAAACCTCCCATTTGTTAAAATCAATCCAATACCTACTTGCAATAAGAACAAAGATCAAAACCATATCCTTGAATCATAAGGAAGAAAACCCAAAGATTCTTTTTTAACAATGGAAGTAAGCATAATAATAGTACAGAATAACATCAAACCGCTTTTGAAATTGAAGTTTCTGGCGAAGCATTGTTACAATAGAGTCAATCTGGTGAACTCTAATAGGAACTGTCCTTCCTAAACTTATATGGAATTCCCTTCCCAATGCCACTTGTTCAAGTTTATGTTCTTCTTTACACACTGTATTCAATGGAACATCAATGTCCACAACATGGAGATTGGGAACCAAGGATGAAACTCTCTTCAAAAACTGACCCATCTCTTTCTTTGATATAGACGGTATAAAAACTGAAATAATTAACAGAGTAAATAAAAAAAAGGGATTCATTCAGTTCAAAATTATCGATAAAGAAATGTGGCCATTCAAAAAAAATACCTGGAATGTAAACGTGCAAAGCATAGTTGCCTTCGACGTGAGGGAAGCTTCTCACTCTACTGGGCTGACCAGTTTGTAAGTAATCCAAAGATCCTTTTTTCATTATCAAGAAAAAGAAATAGTTGATGAGCAAAAAAAATAAAATATTTTAGTAAAAAAAAATTATGGGAAATTTGTTGTAGTTTGAATTACCGAGGGAATTGGGAGGGTGGAGGAGAGAAACAGGAGGCGGAGGGAGAGGGGACGACAGCGCCTCCTCCGTTTGGGATTTGGAATTGACGAGAAGAGATAGAGGAGGGGAGTGGTCGGAGTCGGAGTCCGATGAGTCGTCGTCTCCATATGTTGCTCTTAGCGCTTCCATATGGAATGGATAATTTGAGAAAGGTGGTTCTTTGTTTTCGAGGCTTTCCTTTCCTCTTCTACGGAACTGCTGCCACTTCCAGTTCTTATGTTCGCTAAGTGTTTGATTTATTTCCCAAAAGACGAAGGTTTTATTCCTTTAACGATATTTGGGAGATTTTGATGTTTTAGCCAAGGTTTTCCGTGGTCCGTCAAATTCAATGGTTCTCAGTTCACCGTTTAATGTAGATTAATTAAATAAATTATTAAAAATATTTAAATTAATTTTCCAATCAGCCAATTTGATATTTTCTCTTAAAAGAATAATCAATTTTATATATCAACAATACATCTGTAACACTCTAACTTGGAGCAATGATGATCTCTAGCAAGCAATGCAACATCCGATACCCAAAATCATCTTCAACTATTATAGACTCCTATTCATCCCTTAATAATTCTAATTAAATTATATTTAATCATTCTCTAAACTCATATTCATTATCCAAAATTAATTTTCCACATGTGATAATAGTTCATTAATATAAGACAAATATCAATTCCAATAATTATGGTACATTAATTCTCAAAAAATCTAATTTAAAAATTGATTTGTGTCAGATATCAAAAACTTCATATAAATAAGAGGTAGCCTAAGAACACATTCAAATCATCCTTTCAAAGCGATTAAAACTTCATCAGTTCACTTCTAAACACACCTAAACTTTCTCAAACAAAATATAACATGCATTGGCATCATATTACCACCTTCTAACTCAAGTAAGCTTTACTTGTCTTTCAAATCACCTGTTTAAGCTTAACAGTTACCAACTTATAGCCAATGTTGATTTCACTTTTTCATTACCAGGTCTTAATGCCAAATACAATTTCTTCCTTCCCCAATCAAAAGTCTTTATACTTAAACTTACTTTTAAACTAACCATTAATTCATCTTTTATTGTTTACCTAGATGATATGGCACACTTTACAATAGCACAATATGTTAGTAAATAAATGAGGAATGATAATACACATGTCAAATAGCCTCCATGACACCATAGGAACATTGTGCAATAATACATGTATATAAACATCAATTCCATAATCCCCATACCATTTCACAATGTACATAAACACAATATTATAGGAATGTATTAAGTTTGTTAAAAAGGAATTATTATAATCACTAATAAATTATCCATTCCCTTCTCACAAACATAATACATTCATATATCATTTCAACTCAAAGTAATAGCAATTCAATTTACATAAGTTCAATAAGCAAATTGTAAACTAATTGTTACTTTATTAGCAATACATTTAGAGGATCAAAACAAAAACATATTAATAATTGAGTAACTAATTAACTTTACGGGTTTTAACCATTAAAACTCAACTAAGAAATACTAGCATCAACAACACGTAGTAGTACAACAAGGGATTAAATGAAGAACATTAAACTAGTTTTAATTACTCTTTAAGAGTTTCAAAATCTAAAGAGTAATACAAAATTCCATTGATTAAATATTAATTAGATTGAAAAAGAGGGGGGTTTAAGAATTATCTTGAGATGAATCCGAAGAAGCTTTCTCAGAAATGTTAGGGAATCTTGGAGGAAGTTTCGTTAATGGTTCATCATCTGAAACTACACCTTGGTAAGCTAATCCCAGGGCATACCCTAATGCCCTTGAAACTGGCACTGCTACAGCATTTCCAACTTGAATGTACCTAGTATACATATACCACGCCAAAAAGAATATCATAATATGACTCAATCATGCAACAATAATTATTAAAATTTGGTTAAACTAGAAAATGATATGAAAAATGGCCAAGACTTAAACCGGAGGAAAGACCATAAATGTTGGTTTCCATGCTTGAAGGCAGTGTTGTTGGAACCATCCAAACAAAATAATTGAAAAGATTTCTAAACAAACCACTCAAAATTAGTAAAAAACCTAAAACTGAACTGATATAAAAAAAGCAGTTGAACCAATTCATATATATATATAATAATTTTTTTAATTGCCATTGAATCAATAATAGAACTGAAAGGTAAAAATCAACGAGATGATTAATTTGATCACTGTTCCAATTTTTAAAACATAACCTAAAAGTTGAAAAAAAAAAGTTCTCAAAACCAAACTAATAGTCCAACCATTTAAACTATTGACTTTTAATTCAACCCATTTAATTAAATAAATTCCTAAAAAAATTTAAAAAAATATATAATTGGTTAATCCTATTCCAAGTGTTTCATGGATCACCCAACCTAGCCCATTTTTTTTAACTAAAACTCCAACCGACTCCCATTCAACAAATCCAATTGACTGATCAGATTTAAACATTGCTTGAAACCAAATATTGCAAAAGAATGTGATCAAAACAACATAATTGGAAAAAGGCATCGTTTATACAAGTACCTTTCCTTGACGGGGCCAAAAAGCTTGTAGTAATCAGGGAAGCCTTGCAACCTTGCGTTCTCGCGAATCGAGAGAACTCGGTCTTGTACAGGATGCAATATCGCCTATCAAAGACATCCCAGATCATTGGAACTCATGAATGTTATGGTACAAAAACATATATAGTTACAAAAATTAAAAGATGAAAGTAAACTAAAACACTATAACGTATAATGTGTGGATAAATTATAACCTGATTATGAGGCTCTGCCCTAGTGACCACTGTGGGTACAGTTTCATCCCACCATAGACGAGCAAATGGTCTACAAAATTTCATAACAGTAAGGTTATGTGATTCAAAAGTTTCTTTTTTATTATCACAGACGGGTGACAGACAAAAACACTCACTTGCTTGATGAGCCGCCAACAAAAGACATGGCATAATCAGGGACCTGTAATTGTTTTAATAAAAATGTTATGCAGTGCACCATAATGGAAGCAGATTAAGAAGAATATCAACAATATCAAATGAAAAGAGTACCAATGGTTTTCCGGATTCCAAATAAACCCTCTCAACGTTAGGATCCCATTCGACTTTGTTACCACTATTAACTATAACACCTGGAAAGTCTCTAAAATTTGCCCCCTAAAGTTGATAAAATGAGAAATGAGATGAAATAAGTTAGCAAGTGAAGAAGCATCTAACAGAATACAAAGCCGATTGGGTTGAAATGGGGAGAAGTGATGTACCTTCCTTTTGGGAACCCGGCAAACACGTTGGTAATCATCAGTATTGAGTTGAAGTGGACGATGATCATAGAGCAAATGCTTTGTTGGTTTTCCATTTAATGAAGAATAGCCAGGCATCTCTACAAGACAAATAAAGAAATAAATCATAAAATACTCATGTTGGACACACTTGAATAACGCCCTTCCAAAACATTTTCATTAACATGGACTTCAGAGAATGTATATAAATAAATAGCAAATACGGAAAATATGCATACCCTCTCTTCTTAACCTGATGAATCGTTGAAACTCTGTTTTAGGATCTTCGTCATAGTCCATTTCATCTTTATCCTCATAATTTCCAACCTATATGGATTATTGAGTTACATAAATGTACATGTAACTGATAAATGAACTAGCTAAGCACTGAAAAAAAGGGGAAATATTCAAGTAATCTTAAAACATACAGATGGAAGGTCAGAAATGGCATCTTCTAGTAGAAGTTTCTTTTCCAACTCTATTTTTTTACCTTCTTCCCATCCTACAGTGTTCATCTGCAATTTACTAAGTATTGTGAGAATATGGAAGCATTTAAAAATTAAAATAAAAGAAAGGCTTTTGTACCTCAAACTCAACAGGTATGACACCTCTTAAGACAAGATCATGTGTAGGAAGTGGATATTGTGGCAATTTCTGAGAACAGTGTGTTAAGAATTTATTAGTGAAAAACATAATCAACACAAGATTAACATATTCCAAAAGGTTTACTATAACACAACATCAAATGATTCAAGAGTTACAATTTTTTGTATTCACAGGAAAAAACTCACTTGATTAGGACGAGCACCCCAAAAGAAAGCACGCATACGAAATTGGGGAAGACCATAAGCACCAGCTGCCATCATTCCCATTCGGACTTGGTAATTTAAATGAATTAGTTTACTCAAAGCATATCGTCCAAGATATCCCTCTGCAAACTTTACAATGTCAACAACATTCTCCATCAAAACAAACTTTGGCTTCAAGTACTCCACTATTTCCATGAAAACCTGAAGTTGTTTGTTCTTTTCATCTTGCAAAGGGTTATCCTTGTTTCTAAACCTATTAAAGCCACTGATGCCTTGGCATGGAGGCCCTCCACAAATCACATCAACATCACCCTATAGAACAATGGAAAAAAATACAGAACATACAAAGAATTTGTGATTGTAACAAAAACAAGGCAAATTTATGTTGTGAATACAGGAAATACTCCATGATTTTATAATTATCTTGTCATTCCCTAGAGATGCTAGTTTGTTGTGAGAAAAACCAAGGGCTAATGTTATAGGTTATATATATTCCAGATTTGGGTTTATACCCAACATAGGTATGTTCAAATTTTTAATTTTTTCTACGTATTTGAAGAGTTATTGAAAGATCATATACATACACCCATATCCAAATATGTCAAACATGAGTAATTCAAACAAACTAAAGAAATAATACAACATAAATTACGTATGAATATCACTTAAAGAAATACATTTTTTTTTTAAAAAAGTAGCATAGGAAAGTACTAGAGAAGCTTACAGGTAAAGGCAGAATTTTTGCTTTGAAGCCACTTGTAACAAAATCCTTCAAGCATTCTTGACAATCACTGTCAAAAAGAAGAAACTGTTAGAGACAAGTTTGCATATGTAAGTACGAAAAACACAATCATAAATACAGTCTATATACCCTAATCCGTCCAGAGGTTCCCATGAATCTTCTTCTGGCCCATAATTCTTCCAACGAACCTACAAAAGGAGAGAGATGTCATGATGGAGTTCCCCAAAGTAAAAAGAACAAAGCTAATGTGAAAAACATAGCTAAAAAATTGGTGCTAAAATTGGCCACATGAGCTAAATAGAGCTATTACAGGCCAATAAACATCAATGTTATAAAGCTCAAATACCTTTAAGTACAACACACGTTCACCTTTCTCTTTCGGATCACCATAACATATAGAAAGAAATTTCTCTACTTCAAACACTTCATCATCACCATCACCATCTTCATTTTCAGCTTTGTCTTCATCTTCCTCTTCATCATCTTCATCTTCCTCTTCATCATTTTCATTTACATTTGAATTGACAGACTGCTTCCCCAAATTCTCAGATTTTGTCAATGAAAATGAAGCACACAGACGTTCCCATTCTTTTAATAATGCTAAAAAATCTTCAGCAGCTTCATTCCTAACCTGATATACCAAGTTTTAAATAATTCTCAGGTTATTACATGTTTTAAATAACAACAATAAATAACAAAATAAATTTTACCGTTGTTTCCGGATGATTCCATTGGAGACTTTCACATGCATATTTATTAATATCCACAGCCCATTTCTAAAATCATTCAACAAAACCCCAATAAATAACTAAATTTTATAAGAATTTACAAAATACAAATCACTTAAAACGCATAATTATTTAAATATTGTAAACTAACTCACAGTCACAAGCCTTAGTCCGGCCATATTTGCCCCAAGGCACAAGCCGGTTGACATTGCTCCACAACCAGAATACAGGTCCAGCAATGAAGCATCCTCGGAACAACTGTTAGCTACATTTACTGTATCTGGGCTGTCATCAGAAATTGTAGATGAAGCTTCTTCGCTAGTATTTGTTTTCCCTTCTATGATTAAGAAAAGAAAGTATTAGACATTGAAGCAAATTAGTAAATTTTAAATGTCCATTGACGCACACTCAAAAAAATAGGTAGCAAATCAGGGGAATAACAGCTACCTGGGGGCAAGTTAATGAAAGACGAATATTCCAATTTGTATAACATGTCACAATAATAATCACAATTTGGAATCTGTTTATTCTTCGCCTCCAAATCAACCTAAAAAACAATAATTATTATAGAGCATGGTGAAACAGTGAAAGACAATAAATGAAATGCAAGAAACGGAAACGTACGTTCAAAGATACTTTTGCAATGTTAAGCTTTGCAACAAGACAATCCAAGGGATTGTCGTCTTGAATTTGTGAAAAGAATACACGCTTCTTGTCAATAAGGTGGCCTAACTTTTTAAGCACCTGTAAAAGGAATGATATTTAACGTTAAATTAAAAGGTTTAAAACTAATAGAAATAGTACAAAAGAATCATCTTACTGTGTCTTGAGCTCTGTAAAACCATTGAGCTGTAAAGTACAACTCTCCATCAACTGCCTCAAACATCTCAACAATTTTACATATATAGCAATCTTCTCCTTCTTCAGCCTATATAAATACAAACAAATAATATAAGCAGTTACCACTATGACTAAATCCATAGAGCTTTTACTCAAATTCTTCTCTGCTTATCAAAGAGAATCCAGAATAATTAGCGCTAGAAATCCTAAACATGTACTGCCAATCAGTTATTGAATATCATCAAGCATATTGTATATTTCCATATAGAGAAAAACATTCATCCTACCAAAGCCTACACAATATCCAATTCAGGGGATGATAAATTTGAGAAGGTTCGTAAACAATCAAATGAATAAAAATATAATGACTGAAAGTTTAAGTACCAATCAAGCAAATGCAAAACATCAATATGACCAACAAATAAACAAGACTACTATGATTTTAAATATGGTAAAAGAAATTATAAAGACAAAATAATAGATGGGAAAGTAATACTGACTTTGACGTGAGCATCATCATAAAGATTAAATGTCATACAACCATCCACTTTTGCCTGGGTATAGTGCCGTCGAGCTTGAATGATCTCTTCAGAGTCACTGTACCAAATAAATTGGAAAACTATCTTTAAGAAAAATATAAAATGTTAGGAAAAAAGTTATTCACTTTTTCTTTCCAATAAAACTTTATTTATTCGTGATTGTTCACCCAAAACAGTCAAATGCTTCTACGTTGATCTTTTGTAATGTTGAACTCAGAAGCCAAACCTTAGCCCCTATAAATTTATTACATCTTATGCATTTGGCATTCATTTTTACTATCTATATACATTTATTTCACAGCAAAAGCAATACTAAATAGAAGGCTGCTATCAAAATCTTTTTGGCCCCAAACTAAAATGCTGGCTGATGTATTTTTAAAAAAACCATTGAACATTTTTCAAAAATGAATGTTAAGAAACTGACCGAGCTCTTAGTTATTTTAACAAAAAGAAATGCTAAATTGAAAAGGGGAAAAAAACCTGAAAACTTAAAAAATAAATATAAAAAACTTTGAAAACATTAACAAACACCCACTAATTCAATTAAATAATAAATGCAATGTGAATAAATAGTTTAAATGAACTTGATTTATGGGAAAATATTTACTTACCCATTCGAACTCTTTGAAACAACCTTTTTTGCTCCCTAATGGCAAAAGAAGTAAATATCAATAAAAAGGTGAAAGAAAAGGAATATTCAAAATTCTATTGCACGATGAAAATTTATAACCTTAGGAAAACTTTCAAAAGATTAAACTTTTCCCAGAAAAGAAAAAGATATGATATGTACACCTTTCCTTGATAGCGTTTCGGCCATCGCCGTCTGGCTTCCTCGTTATCAACAGGTTCCCCTAAAAACTTTGTTTCCTCCTCGTCTTCATTAACAACTACATCCTTTTTTGTCTTTTTCGAAATTTTCGGTGTCGTTTTGCTGCCGTTCTCAGTACCGTCAACTACCATAGCTTCACAATTCTCTGTCTCCAGAGGTGTCATTTTAGCTACACTAGGTTTTGACTTTTTAGCGGTGTTGCCCGCTCCAGAGGCAGAGCTTTCCTTGCGCTTACCACTACGAGAGACTTCACTGTTCTCTCCCTCACTGACAACGACGACTTCATCATTTTCCGGCTCCAGCACTGTCTTGCGATTTCGCTGGCTCGACCGAGTCGGATTCTTGGGCGAATCAGTGTCCTTCATAGGATTAGAAGCTCTTCGTGTGCTCGGCATTATCGGTTTGGACGAGAGAAAATAAATCCTTGACCGGAAACAAAGGTACTTTTATGGATTCTGACCAGTCGGCGATGATTGTTCAGAGCGCCGGAGAAACTCTGATAGCCGGACTGGCGCCGAATCCGAAGTGAGGAATTGAGCTGATTTGGACGGTGGGAAATGGAGGGAAGGGTTTTGGGAAGTACGAGGGAAATAAAAAGGAATGGGGGAAAATGAAAGGGTTTAATAATAAATGGAGCAGCTCCAAAATCAAAGGGGGAATGAAAATTTCAAAATAATTGATTAAGCGGGAAAACAGGAAAAATATATTGGGATTTGTGTCAACCATAAAGGCTGAGGCCCAAAACCAGTTTACAGAACATTATTCATTTTTTTTTTATTTTTCGTATTTTAGAGAGGAATAGGAGAAATTATTTTATGAATATTTCTTATCATATTATTCATGATTTTTTTTCAATTATCTATTAATATTTTAATAATTTTTTCATATCATTGATACATATTTTTGGTAAATTTATCATCTTAAATTCGAAGTCGAACCTTGAACTCCAAATTCAAACCATAAACTTAGAACTTGAACTTGAGTTTAGGGTTTGATTTCGGGTTTAAAGTTAAAAAATTATCAAAATTACGTGGTCTCACTTCAATTATTTAATGATATTTTAGTAATTTTTCTCATGTCATTAATGCATAATTTTTATATTTTTTTACCTTAAACCTTACACTCGAGTTCGAGCTTAGGGTTTTGGATTCAGAATAAAAAATTTGTCAAATTCTTGTATCAATGACATGAAAAATTTTGTTGAAATGTCATTAGATAATTAGAAAGAGACTAAAGATGATGTGAAGGAAAAGGTTCATAAAATAAATTTCCATGTATAAATGTTTGAGATATTTGTGAAAATAATTTAAAGTTATATTATGAATATTATAAAAATTCATTTATGTGTATTTTATAAAGTTTGAACAAAAAATATATTATTTAAAGTTTAAAACTTTTCTAAAGTTATGATCAAAAAATATATTATAAAAAATAATTTATGTGTTATAAAATACTAAAATAGTTAAATATATTTATTTATAAAAAAATGATTATCAAAAAGGTATAGACATAATTTATTTACATGTCAACGTCATGTATTATAAAAAAAATAATATATTTATTTATAAAAAATATTTGTTTAATGAAATTTTTAATTTGACATATTCAAAGTTTCAAAATCTTGTTGAAACCAATATTTGTAAAAATATTAATTAGTCTAATTTTTTTTATAATAACTACTTTTTCTGGTCTCGTACGTTACATAGTGATATATACATTTATTTATAAAATTAAGAAAAAGAAAAACAATTATATAACATATTTAATTTAAATCATACTTAAAAAAATTATATTTTGTAAGTAATATCACAATATTATAAAAATATTATTTGTGTACAATGTTTAGAAAGACATATTATAGAATGATAATTTCACTTTTCAATTCTCGTTGCTTTCATCACTGCAAAATCGATATAAATAAATTAGTTATATTATAAATGTAAATGAAAATGTTGGTTTTTTAATTATAAAATAAATACTTTATATGTACCTTTCTTGTAATAATACCTCATGGAGCTCTTCATGGTTCAGTTTGAATCGGGTGCTAACAAAATTTTAAATCTGATTGTTAGGCTTAGGTTGGATTTAGTTCGAAAAATAGACTTAAATTATTGTTTAAATTCAACCCGGATAAAAATGCTAAAAATCGAATCCGATTTAGTCCGTATTAATTTTTTTAATTTTATTTATTTATATAAAAATAAATAAAAACACAATACACCAAATTCTCCAAAAATATTAAAATAAATATTTCCTAACCAATTAAAAAATATTTTTATACTTCAATAACACTAAGATAATGCAATGTAACAAACAAATACCTTTAAAATAATAGTAAAATTAACAATAAAACAAGTGTTATATAATATGCAAACATTAACAATAAAATAATAGCAATGTAATAATGAAATGATAGCAAAACAGTTAAAAAATAAGTAGAAAAGCAACAACAAAACATGAAAAAACAGCAGCAAAAACAATGGGTTTTTTATTGAAAATTTGGGTCAGATCAGGTCGAGACCGAGACAAAAAACCTTACTCGAGGTGCGACCCGTTTTCTATATAAAACTTATTTTTTTATCCAAACTCATTTTTCGAACATACATTTTTATTCAAACACTTTTATTTCTAAGCAACCTAGCTTATGAACATCTCTAAATTACCTCTTAGACTATATTTTTCGTGTATGTTTCATTTTTCGTGCTTTTCTTGTCCAACTTGAGAATAATTATAGTGTATTGTAATATCAAATTGGAATAGCGAACTCTTTCATTAGAAAATAATTTCAAGGTAGAATAATTGAATCCTACAGAAGTATAAGAAAATTCATTAGAAAATAAATCATACTAATTAATAGTAACTTGAAATTTATAAATATATTTATGAATTACATAGAAAAAAATTTACAAACTTAAAAAAGTCCCTGCATATTAATATGAATTGGGATTAATATTATCATAAATATATATTATAAAAAAACATTTCAATCTTAATTAATTATTTTGAATTAAATTATAATTATATTTATATGTCAATTTAGTAATATAATGAAAAAAATATATTCTCGTCCATTCAAAAGTTTTTCTAAACTTGTGATTTGATATACATATATATTACAGATAAATAATTTCTAAAAATATAACTTATGTAACAATGTAATTATAATTTGTACCAAACATGACATATGAGATTACAATGTAATTACATTATGTTAGACAAGCATATTTAGAGAATTACAATTATTCGTAATTGCAAGAGAGTGTAATTCATATATTGACAATTATACTTTCATCCAATTATTTTGTGTTGTCCAAATAAACCCATAAATTTTTAAGCTAAAAGTGTTTTTGAACCTAAAATTAAAAACATTTTTTTAACTTTTACTTTTAGGAAGATCATTTTTATTTATAATTTAATATATTTTATGCAATATTTATTTCAGGTATACAATTATTTATAACATTATATGTAATTAAAAGAAATTATTTAAATTAATTGCAGTGATTTTTTATTATTTTTAACTTAGCATGGAAGATTCTAGATAATATAATTAAAAAAAATTAAGTTTCATAGGCTATTATTAAATACGTATTATTTGAGTTTATTTTAATTTGAAATAATAAAATAAGGTTTAAAATTTTAAAAGAAGAATAATTTTAATATTATAATAATAAATTGATTAACACTATCAAAGGTAAATAAATAATAATTTATTTAATTGAATATTGATGTTCTGAAATTTAAAATTCCAATACTGAAAATAAAAATTGCAATGGGGTAAACAAGTTTAACTTAACAAAATTGCAATGCATTATTTTAGTTTCTATTTTTTTCACTTTAATCCTTAATATTATTTACCTCATTCAATACTTAAAAAAATATTTTTCGGGTAATCAAAATGAAAATGTAAATCTGATGTGACGTATGTAATCCACAGTTGTTAAAAAATTTAACAATTGAGTAATTAAAATGAAAACACTTTAAAAATTGAATAATCAATAAAACAATTTACTCTAAACTAAGCTAAACCTAGAACAAATTACAACTTGAAACAAGCTAAAACAACATTAACCAAAAGGAATTTAAACTCGAATGACTTGAATAACTCAAATCTAATATAATTTACACTCAAAATAAGCCCAACCCACTTAAGTGATAGCTGTACGCATACCCATATGTCTTTTTGAATCAAGGAATGCAGTAAATTCCAATGACGTCATTATGAGAGCAAATGACAGCTCAATTAGAACAATCCATTCTATTAAAAATGAAAAATTAGTATTCATTAGCTGTGTTTAAATGTTTAATAATTAGCTCAAAACTCCTGATCATATATAAGCAATCATAGCAGTTTGCTCCCACTTTTTGACTAACTTTCTAACTTTACTCATAAGTCACGAGCAAATATATTAGAATTAAAACCTTTGAGCTGGGGGTTTTAGGTATTACAATAATGCCTACCATGCCAAAGTGGGAGGAATTAGCAAAGAAGATATGAGCCTTCTTCAATTAGTTTGGACTCCAATTAAAAGCGAAACCTGCAATGGGATTGAGTAGTAAGGAGTTTGATGTTTTTTTTAAGTAAGCTTTTAAATTTGATTTTTTAGTTTTGTGGATGGGGAAACCAATATTAAAACTTGTTAATTTTAGAAATCATATTCAACTCGATTCTGAATTTAATCAAAGTCTAATGTGATTACTGAATACCAAACAAAGTTCGTGCAAAAAAAAATGCAAGATTGTTTAAACATTGAAAGAGCCTTGAAAATCCACTATTATTTAAATGATGATGAATTCACCCATTACCGATAACTTGATATTTGTTATACGTTGATATCTTACATAATCTATTGTCACTTTTCCATGAACTCCTCCAAACCATTTTTTTTATGGAGAAACTATTGTTAGTATCCACTTTTAGGGATCAAACACAACTCAAACTCTAAATTTAGTTAATATCCAATGTGACTATCAAATACCAAACAAATTTCAAACAAATAAAATTACTGAAAATTGTTTAAGCATTGAGAGAGCCTTGAAAATCCACTATTGTTTCAATAATGATTAATCTACCCCTTACTAGTAACTTGATGTTTGTTATAGGTTAATATCTTACATACTCCATAGTCATTTTTTCATCCGCTCCTTCAATCTATTTTTTTGATGAAAAGATCACAGTTGATATCCACTTTTAGGGATCAAACACAATTCGATTCAAAATTTAATAAAGACTTAATGTGCTTATTAGATACCTTCAAATAAAAAAAAAGAAATATGAAAAATTGTTTAAACATTGATATAGTCTTAAAAATCCACTATTGTTTTAAATGATGATGATGGACCCACCCATCATCAACAACTTAATGTTTGCTATACTTAATATCTTACATACCCCATAGTCACCACAACATCATTACATGGGCTCCAAGGAAAGACCCCATGTATACAAAGATAAACATATTACACCCTAAAAAAATAATTATAAACTTCCAACATTAACTCGTAAAATAGACCAAGATTTATAGCATGAAATGGAAATAAACATGGCCTTAAAGCTCAAATTATATAATCAAGCACATAAAAGGTACGTATATATTTTTGAACTTATAAAACTAACATAGATTCAAAATATATAATATATTACACACCATGTATTTTATACTACATACTAACCATTATCACCTGACAAAGCAAACCTCAAAAACACCTTGTTTTTAACCATGGTGGTTAGGGTTCGGGTTCCTTGATGGCCAACGGTTACCATTCCCATTTTCAGTAGAACCACCACCACTTCCACCACCAGAACCACCACCGGTTCCACTTCCAGCACCATATCCACCACCATGAGCACCACCACTCCCATAACCATAACCAGAACCTGAACCTGAGCCGGTACCAGACCCAAACCCGAACCCATAACCCCTCCCGAACCCATTAGGTGACCTCCCTGAACCAGAACCATAACCCCATCCACTACCAGGGCTTGAACCCCATCCCCAACTGTAGTCCCAGTTAGGACCATGGGCTGAACCAGTAGCACCATTGGAACCACCATTTGGTGCATTAGAGCCTTCCATGGATAGTGTTTTCCTAGTACCAAAAGCACCCACAATATTAACTGCAAATAAGAAGAAAAGGAAGAAGAAGGTGAAATGAAGGGACTTAAGTTGCAAATTTTTCTCCATTTTAGTGGAATGATATATATGAAGTGAATTGTTGATTGGGGGGGTGTAAGTGGGAGGGTGGTATTTATAATGGGGGGTTGGATTTTGACATTTAAAGGCCACTTGTTGCGATGGTATTTTACTTTTTATATGGGTGCACATGTATGGAATGGATCGAATTTTTTTGCCCACAACGATAGAAGCACTACCACGCCTGAATCCCACCACCGCCCTTTTTAACTTAAATTAAAAAGGTCAATTTCTTCTATTAGTCCTCTAAGTTATGGATTTACGATTTATACTTTAATTTATTGATTTTATTTTTTTGGTACAATGATGATTCTAACCCAGGTTTTTTGTGGGAAGATGAACACTCGACCAATAGGCCACCGGTTTTTGAATTTTTCAGATTTAGCATATGTAATTTATGAATTTTGAAATTTTAGTCATGAACAAATGATAACAGTTAAATCTACTTAGTTAAAGGTTGCTATTAGTTTTGCATTATATGCGTAAAATTATAAATTTAAGCTATATTCTCTAGCTGGATAATTCTTAGTTATTATATGTTTTTCAATTTTTCAAATTTTAGGTTTTTTTTTTGTATTTATGTGAGTAATATGTGAAAATAACAAACTTATATAGAATTACATATCTGATAAAATATTTGCAACATCAAATTTTGAAAATAGTATAACTTAATAGCTATCATTTGGCCATGACTAAAATCTCAAACTTTTAAAAGGACATGTATTAAAAATGACCAAAATAAAGTATATGGACTAAATCCATAATGTGTGCATATTACGGGGACTAATAGAAAATTTAACCAAACTAAAAACATAAAAACTCATTGTACATCAATATTTTACACTCATGATATGTTTCTTTGTCTTGTCTTTCATGCCTTCCAAATGCATGTAACTAAAAAAAAAAAAAGGTTCCAAGCCACTAACTTTGTTATTTGGTTATCCATTTTAATGGATAAGATGTAATTAAATGTTGAAGAAATTTCATGATTATGTCAATTCTTTTTTAATGCTAAGCTTGAGGAGTGAACTTCCACATGGGTTATGTTGCCTGAGAAGTCATTATACTATAGGAAGAAGAGTAAACTAATCACTCTACTATAAAAACAAGTAATTTATTTTTTGTACATTTAAATTTGAAGTTAAGAGGAAAAAAATTAAGCTTCGGGGACCTTGAACATTAGAAAATGTTGATTTTTCGTTTTAATGTGAAAAATAAACAAAAAATTTGGATTTATTTAGCAATAAAATTTTATGATATTTGTCATTATGTATTTGCTACACGGTTACTTGATTAGATACCCACTCGTAGCTTACGTGATTTGCACATTGAGTTTGCATGTGAGATGTTTGTCTTTTTTTATGAGCTCGCACAAGATGAGTTCGCACCACCATGCAGGCGAACCCATATTTAGCAAACACATATTAATCTTAAAGTAGGATATGTATTAGAATGTATGGAGACATCCATGAACAATAACTATATCATATTAATAGAAAATTTAACCCTTTTAAAATATAACACTCAACAAATATTTTTTTAAAAAAATAATAATTATTTGGCCTACCTTACTAGCTAGGTATCACATGTTGTCTTATAGTTTAATAGTTGGTGGTCAGAGATATTGTACCAAATGTTGATGTTTTACTTGATTTTTAGCATATTACGGGCGTCGTTAGAACGGGTAATTAGTGGACTTGGCTCCTTTTAGCTACGAGGTATAATATTTAGTTTAGTCCCTTTTACTTTTGAGGTATTAAATTTAAGTCCCTTTAAAATTTTTTTAACTTTTGGTCCTTGAAAGTTTTAAAATTTTATTTCGTTCCCCTGATGAATTGCTGGCTTCGCATTTTTATTTAAAGAGTTAAGAAACTTTCATGTGTCCTTAATCCTTAAACTGAAATGTCGAATTATATGCCAAAGTTAGGCATGGGTTGTCCCACGGGTCCAACAAGCCTTAGGGTCTCATTGCAAAGGCTAGCAAAAGAAAGAAGATATTTGGTGAAATGAAAGATATTTTTAGGGGTTTGAATTTCATGGATGTAAAATATCAAGTAAGAGAGAGGTATGGGGTTTGGGTGATGCTAAGGCAAAGTTGGTAATGGTGCAGGCAATTGAGTAGGTCGTATCTTTAACAGACCAAGCCAACAAGGCCACATGGAGATACATACGTACGTACATATAGATATATATACACACGTACAGGAAGAAATCAGAATATTTTTTGGGGGGCAAAGTTAAGTTATATATTTTTATGAGAGTTAAAACTATAATTTTATCATATATTTTTATAGTTTTTAAAAACAAAATCAAAATTTATCATTTTTAAATGAGCAAATTATAATTTCACCATGTATTATTTTAAAATTTTATAATTTTTGAAGTGGTTAAAACAAAATTATCCCATTTTAGGCTGGCCAATCCCTACTAACCTCCTCACCTTCGCCTTTGAATGCATGCATACACATACACATGCATACATAAATAATCACAAGCCAAATAGTAACCATCCCAATCCATTGCTCGCCTTTTTTTTTTTTCTAGCTAGAGATGGCAACAGGGAAGGAAGGGTCGAGTTTTTTTTCGTCCCGGTTTGACTTGATCCAATGGCAGATCTAAAAGGGTTGACAGAGATCTCGATTTTTCTAAAATAAAAAAAATTCATTTAAACTCTTTATAATTATAAAATTTTAAATTTATAATGATATATCATACTTTAACCTCTAAAAATTATAAAAAATTAATTTAATCATCTAAAAATTATAAATATATAAACTATTAAAATGATTAAATTATATTTTTATTATCATAAAAATATATAATTTAATTATGATGTCTCAACAAAATTTCTAACTTCATTCTACCTCTAAATCATATTTTTAAATCCGCCATTGACTTGACACATATATTGGATGTATAACATGATAAACAATTTCATCTTATCTTTAGAACAATTCACGATACAAACCAGAATCCGAAAATAAAAAGATAAAAAATACAAAAGAGATTCATACAATACGAGCATAAATGATTTTTTTAAAGAAAAAGAATGATTTGATACCTTCACAGAGAATGAACCGAAATAACTCCACAAATCCTTAGGAATGGAGAGGCCACAGGGAGAATTGTAAAAAGAAAATAGATTAAGATTAAATATATAGAAAATGTTTGGGAAAATAGTTAATAATAATGTGTAAAACTTGCCTACAGATTTGCAAAATATGGGCAAGAAACTAAGACTAAGCGAGGCGGCAAGAAACCATAGAAAACCTTTGGTAAAACAATGGTTTGATTTGATTTTCATCCCTCTACTTTGCAAAAAATAAAAATTAGTCCTCTACTTTAATTTGTTAAAAGTCTCTACACCTTACATAAACTATTGATTTTTTTTTTTTTGCATATAAAATGTTTTCCCCCTTCAGGATACATATAACCTGAATAACTGTTGATTTTCGTTAATTCCAA
Organism: Gossypioides kirkii; assembly: GCA_005610355.1. Classification (NCBI taxonomy): domain Eukaryota; kingdom Viridiplantae; phylum Streptophyta; class Magnoliopsida; order Malvales; family Malvaceae; genus Gossypioides; species Gossypioides kirkii. The sequence goes on from CP032249.1 coordinate 33,467,649, forward strand.
ATATATATTTTTGTTAAATTGTTGATTTCGAAATCAATAACTTTGTGGTAATGTTTACCTGAAATCAACAATTTTATATATTTTTTATATAATCATCTTAATGTTATTTTAATGTTTACATTAGGATAGTATTATATATTTAGTATAAATTTTTTTAATGTGTTCTAAGTTATAAAATATATAAAAATAACTTAATATAAAGTATTGTAAACTTAAAATGGCTCGGGCCAGGCTTGAACCTTGAATGTTCAAGCCCAGGTCTAACTCATATTTTAAACGGATCTAATTTTTTGTCAATATTTATTTTCGGGCCTAATTTTTTGCTTAAACCTTCTCAAATTTCGGAAGGGCCTTCGATCCTGGACAGGTAGCCCGACCCAAGTCTAGGTTAGATGATTAAATGTTAATGGTTTGTTTTTTAGTCCTGGGTTCGATTTCTCTTATACTTATATTTTTATTTTTATTTCAAGTTTTGCTTTTATTTTTTAATTATTGTTTTTAATACATTAGCTTCTCTAGTTAGATGATAATAGTGAATTTATCCTTAAGTCTTAATTTCGATTCCTCTCCTACAAAACGCATATTTTGTTTCTCTTTCCATAATTAATTTATTTCCCTAAATATAAAAAAAAATCGATACATTCTCCTAAATATTTTTTAAAATAAATATTTTCTTCAAATTTAGCCCCTATAATCCCTAGTATTTTTTTTTTACCAAAGTAGTTGTAATAATTAGTTACTTGAGTGGAGAAAAAAAGGGTACTTTTTGCTTGTGGTGTAATGGGAAGAGAAAACAACTTTTGACTTCCACAATTTTATTTTATTTATTAGGGGATCTAAAATTTCATCCTTTTCACGAAAATGATATGATCTTGACACGTGATATCTCTTCTTCTTTTCTTCATGATTTTCCATTTTCTTTCTTTTTCATTGTTTGGAGTCTGAGAAAATAAAAATCTACGGAGTTTGTGTTGTTTAGACCACATTTTAGTTTGATTAAATTTTGATATTAGTCCATGTGTTGTAGGTAAGTTGTGATATCTATTAAATTTATTTATGAATCGAATTTATAATTTTATGCATGGTATAAGATTAATTTTAGAATTTAACTGAATAGATTTAATTCTTACTATTTTGTCAAGACTAAAATTTCATAATTTTAAAAATATAATATTGAAATTAATTGAATCAAAAAGTACATGGAATAAAATTGATCAAATTAAAGTATAAAGGATTAGATCTACAACTTTTATAAAATGTAAAGACTAATAGCATAATTTTACCTTTCAATTTCACATGAGCGAACCATCCACAGAATCTGCAGAAACGTAGCAGCAATAATAGACATTTTTAAAACATTAAACAAAAGCAGGACCCTATGTTAGTTTTTTCTATGCCACAGCTTGCACATAAACATAAAAAAAATAGTATTATAATTAGATAAAATATATACAGTGGGCAAAGCTAAAAGTAAGACGGAATCCTGTACTTAGGAATGAATTGCATTTCGGTTTCTCTATTGAAAATGATCAAATTAATTATTATATATTTCAAAATATGTAAATTAGCATCTTGTTAAAATTTTATGTTAAATAATGATGTGGACGTGCTGAAAATTATATTTTATGGGTAAACTATAAAAATGGTCACTCAACTATGCATTTTGCTCTATTTTGGTTACTCAACTATCAATTTTTTATTTTTTATTTTAAATTTTAGAGTTAGGACTAAATTGATAGATTTTGCAAATATTGAGGGCCAAATTTATCGAATGTTTTAGAATTAGGACTAAATGATAAATTTTCTAAACATCGAGGGTTAAATTTATTATTTTTTTATATTTAAGATCAAATTGATAGAATGTGTAAATATTAGAGGACTAATTTTACTACTAGACAAATAAAATAAATCGGCATAAGCTCAGAGTAACTAAAATATTTTCGAAAAGTTTTGTGACTAATCGAAAAAAATAATTTGATGATCAAAATAAAACAAAAGACATAGTTGAGTCACCATTTTTATAATTTACCCGTTAAAAATAATTTTCAACACGTACACGTCATTATTTAACAAAAAAATTAACGAGTAAATTAATTTACACGTTTCAAAACGTATAAAAATTAATTTATCTATTTTTTTCTAGTAAAACATTGAAATGCAATCCATCTCTAAATACAAACATTGGCCTAATACTTTTACCAAACACTTCGCTTAGACTCAATTAATGGGTTGTAATTGCACCTACACTAAGTTTTTGTTAGGGTTTTCATGAATTAAATCACTTACTTAACCACTTCCAAATTTAATTGATTAATCGACCCTTCGACTTAATATCCATCTATTGACGTCCTTGTTTTATTATTTGTTATGTTTCATTAATTAAGTTAATTTTAAATAAAATTAATAAACTATGAGATTATTTTATGTTGTTTTGTATTTTATGTTTTGTATTGTATCGTAAAAGTTATATTAAGGTTCGAGCAATACAATGATGGAGGTTTACACCGTAAGAAATTTGAAAGTCGCTAAAAATGGTTGTTTAAGACTTAATTAAGCTGAGGTCATACTTCAGTGTATGTGTACTAGAGGTATCTTTAGATTGGATTAAAGCTTGGTCCCTAAACAAATTCGAGTCTAGGTTTATTTTTGGGCCACCTCGCTCGATTTAAAAAACTTGTTTAACTATTTAAAATTAATAGAGTATTAAATATATATTTTTATTTGATATTTTATATATTTTTATAATTAAATTTAAAATTTAAATTTGACTCGATATGAAAATTTTTTTGTCCAAATTCAACTCAAAAATCAAACCGAGTTAACGATTTGACCCATGAACAAGTTTAATAGTCACTATATTTTATGGTCTCTTCATCTCCTTCTGGAAGAAGGGATATTCACTGATGGAGGAAGACTTGAATTGAGCTTTTTTTGTGTTACCTTTTTAGTAGAGTCAAATTTAGTGTAGGTTTAAATGGGCGGTGTATTTAATTTACTTTTTGTTTCATGTTACAATATTTAATTTCATCGTTATCATAATTTTTACACTAATCATAAGTAAACGTATCAACTATCTAAACCTACACTTAGATTAGGATTAAGGTATGTGTCACATGTGACTACCTTTGAGCTCAATGGTAAAATTGAGAAGTTGAAAACATTGATAATATCGGATCTAATATGATGGCAGTCATTGATGGCGTCGTGACAATGCTCCTTCATAATGCATCCGCAATGGCGTGGCACCCCACATGCGAGAGGTATTAGAGTGGGAGGTGCCTATATATGCAGAAAGAATGAGTTTTATTAAAGAAACGAGATAATTCTTCATTATTAAGTTGACTAAAAATTATTTGAATTTAGTTTAAATTATATATTATAATTGGATGGGGTTTGATATAAATTGATTAAATTAATTTGAATTATTTATATATATTTATTTTATATAACATAAACATTTTATTACTTCTATCAATTGTATATCTATATTTCTGTTTAAACATTTGATCGAGTTGATATCACGAGTTAATCGGACACCAATACGGTTGGAAAAATTATGAAAATCTTTTTATAATTAAATTTAAATTTAATAATATTATTGATTGAGTTGATGCTACAAATTAACTCGACACCAACTTAAGATTGATGACAACACAATGTTAAACCATTGTATTCATTTAGTATTCTTAATCTGATGTATTATGTGTTTAAATTTTGTTTTACTAATAACTTAATATTTTTTTAATATCGTACACATTTTATGTGTTATTATTAATTAATTCCAAACCATAAATTTTATTGTTTAATGTATATTATTTTTAATCATGCATCTGTGTTCTAAGTACGTGTTTTTCACATGCATACGCATGTGATAAAATTTCTACTATGTATTAGTAATATTATTGATCAAGTTTGTATCATATGTTAATTTAATATCAACTCAAAATTGATGACAACAACATGATAAACAATTATAATGAATTTAATATTTTTAAATTGATGTATTTATACGTTTAAATTTCATTTTTACTCACAAATTATTTATTTTTTTACTTTAATATGGTACATATTACATGTGTTATTGTTAATTAGTTACAAACTATACGTTTCATACTTTCTTAACCCTTTGACAACACATACACATCGTGAACACACAGGTGCTTGAACCCATATTTCTTAAGATGAACATCATCCTCATTTTCACTGAAACCACTCATTAGATTCTCAACCTTCCAAATACTTTAAACTCATTAAATTGTACAGTATAAGTAAATCCCACGATGTCATATGCTAATAAATTTATTTAATTATATTTTTTATTTTATGTATGCAATCAATGTTTTAGGGATAGAAATTCTGATTATGGATTAGGATAATATTCGCATTTAGATTTTAAAATTATTATCCGCTGTGGGTGCAAATAGATATTCCTAATATTCGAATGCATGGGTTATAAAGATGATTATAATTTTAAATTTGTAAATATGAAAAGAAGTTTAACATATTTGAATTAAGATTTTTGTAAATTTGGATATCCAATAAAATTTTTAAATTTTTGAAATTATCATTTTCTTTTTGAATTCAGATATCCAATGAATAATAAAATTTAATTTAGATAATAATATTAGTATAATTTTTGGATAATAAATATATTAATATTTTTAGATAAATTTACGAATTTTGAATTTAATAATTCAAAAACCGCAAATAATTGACCTACGATGTCATTTCTACGATAATATATCAAATACAAATTAATTATATATTTTCATACTTCTAAATATTTTTATTAGTTGAGTTGATACTCAGTTAATTGATATTGTCAAATTCAGACAGAAGTTTTAAGTTAGTGGATTTATCAAAATTTGAGTTATGATTGTGAAATGTTCTAACTTTTATTAGATTCATTCACTTTTTTTTTTGTTTGAGATTTTTTAGTATTCGATTATCACATTAGACTCAAATTAAATTTAAAGTCAAATTAAGTTAAATTCTTAAACGGAAGGCAAAACTCCTCTAAATTTATTTTCTTCATTTATTTGACTCGAACTTGAAATCTCGTATAAAAAATATCGAATTTTTTTATCATTCAATCGAAAAACCTTTTTATATGCAATTAGTTAGTTAAGTTATGATTGTTGAGGGCGGAAGGAAAGGCATAATTACAGGGATATAGATTGAAGTAGAGATTTAGTAGTGGAAGTAATTGGGCAAGGACCTAACTTTATTCCAACATGTCTAGAATCTAGGGTACATTGGTGGTTCCACAACTAGAATATTTTCCAATTTTCTGGGCCATTCACCCACGAAAATTCATGTTTAACATTAGGATAAAGAGCCCCCATTTTCAATGGAGCACACCGAATCTATAAGCTCAACTTGTAAACTTCACCTTCAATTGGCTCAACTCGTGTGGGACTGTTTGCCTAAAATGCTACGACAGGGATGGCAGTAGGGTGGAATAAAAGAGGTAGTCAGATCTATTAGTAATAATTTTCGAATGGTTTTATGGTGATATATCTAATATGATTATGAGGATAGATTATTTGATATTTGGTCTTTTGTGCATCGTTGATGCAATGGGTCTTTTGAGACTTAATTTTTTATTGATTAATCGGTGTTTATCATTAAATTGATTTGATGATGGCGATTGACGAGATTAAGATGTAAAATTCAATAATTTGATCAAATTGATGCATATTTGATTTGATTTTAAATTATTTCAATATTACAATTATTTTTTACTTGTCCTTCTCTTTTTGAGATTATTCTGTAGACATGAGTACATAGATTTGTGCATTAACTAGTAGGGAGTTATATATTATTTTTGCATTCTTCAAAAAAAAAATACTAATATTAAAAAAATAAATTAAATATATATTTTAAAAGTGAAATATATATTTCCTTTCTTATTTTTACAGAATTATTTTACAAAAAAAAATAATAATCTTACAAAAACATTGTAATCAATTATTTCGTTTTCCTTTTCACTTATTGGCAAAGATGGTTAAGATTATTTTTCTTTTCCAGTGTCCTTTCATTCTTCTTCTTCTCTTTTAGTTTACTTTCTTTTCCTTGTTTTTTAATACTACAAATCCGAATATAGTGTTAATGAAAATAATCATCTGGTATATATAAGGAAACCTTTTTCTAAAAATTAAAATTAAAATAATCTTTTCTTAACTCACACAGGCAGAAGTAAACCATTGCTACCAACATGCCACAAGCAGGAAATCTCCAAACGCGAAGTTAAAATCCTTTTTACGGGTTAGATTTTAATTGTATATATTTATGACAGTTACTAAAATTGAAAATTTTTATTTTGGGGTTGAGGTCTTTGCTAGCTTCTTAACACTGCCCTTGGTAATCCCTATGACTTGAACCCATAAAATGAGTTGTGAGATGAATACCTATTATCTATACAACACATGCAGGTAAAAGTATTATTGAGGCTCTTATATCAGGAGTCAAATTACATTTATCTCCTCTACTAAAACTATGAATAAAATAGCTTTTTTATATTAGATCGAAGAACAAGTCGATCATTTTACTAAAAAATTCATTCATTTATATTGTTAAAAACCGATGTGGTTAATGGAACAATCAAGCAATGACACATAACATGTGCCTCATATTAACATATAATGACTAGTTTTTAAAAGTAAAAATTGAATTTTAATAAAATATCTAATTTATTTTCTGATCTAATGTAAAAGAAATTTTAAAACAGAGAGAACAAAATACGATCCTCTACAATACCTTTACCCATAAATACAATATTCAAAATTGAGTTGAAAGCTTGCAGATTCGAAAATTTCGGCCAGCCCTATGCTCGGACCACCTCACATGCGATGCGACACCCCTCCATTTCCCCAATCCAAGTTGCCTCATAAAATTGGACCCAATTTCCCATTACTTCAACGCTGAAACTTGAGTACCCCTTTTGGCCCAACTTTCAACTATATTTAATTTATAATAATAATAATAATAATAATAATAATAATAATGTCAATACTCAATAGTGAATGGTGCAGTGAAGGAATTGACCCATCACTAAAACAGTAGCATAATAATTTATATACACATATTTTGGTTGGATTTGCTAATGATTTAGAAGGCTGAAAACATTTGCAGGATATTTTCATCCAAATTTGGCTATCTTTTGATGATTTATCATACCACTTAGCTACCCCACCCTTCCCTACTTCGACGTGGAGAGCAAATTTCAGTGAGTGTGTGAGGCTGTGAACGTTATCTACAAATAGAAAATAATATCTTACAAGGATCATGTAGTGTTAGGCAGTAATTTTACATTAATATAGTGTTGATGTGACTTATATCTGTTTTAAATTTACATGATTATGTAGTGTTGGGCAATATTTACTCCAACGAGAGTGGTCCCATTGAGGGAAAAATATTGCTAGATGGTGTAGGAATTGGATTTTCATGTTGTTTCTCATGTGTAAGGTTAATATAAGAAATGAAGTAGGGCGCGTTCACTATATAAGTAAAAGTATTATAAAATTTTTTATATTAAATATTGGATTTCATTTTGTTTTCTCTATTCAAAAAATAACAAAATAATCCATGTACGTCAAAAAAATATGCCAAATGATCTTTACTCGAACTTCCCAATATATCAAACATTACTAGCATATGCACCGACAATAAGCTCAATACAAAGAGCAAAAAATAGCATTGGCTCTTCCTTTATCAAATGGGATAATTGATGGAAACAAGTTAAAAGGCAAACAGTGGAAACAGACTTAGCATCGACCCATGCATTGTTTTCTCAATCAAATTGAATAATGCCACTAATATCATTGGCATGACATAGTAAAACTAGAAAAGGGTTAGTCATATGAACTAATTTAGTTTTTTTTTAATATTTTTAAAACATTTTTTTATACTTTTTGAATTTCTTTTGAGAATTTTAATATTTTAATACTTTTTAAATATAATTTTACATTCTTTAAAACTTCTTATAATATATATTTTTAAAACGTGGTATCGTCACATCAACAATTATTTACATGTGAATTATCAAGTCAGCATTATAATAATTAAGCCAGGTATTATTAACGATCATGACAACACAATATTGATAAAAGAGAAGGTTATCCATCTATCTATAATATTATTTAAGCACTTTATTAACTTGATATCACTCTTAATCGAGTCACCAACTCAATTATAAAATTATAATTAATATTGTCATAGTGACACTTTTGATTTTTTATACTTTTATATCCCCTTTAAATAGAACAATTATAAATTACAAACTAAAGATCGAACGAACACTTGTTCATTAGTATTAAATATAAAATTAATTATATCTATATTCATAATCAAACAAATTTTAATAAATAATTTTCTTTTACCCACATCATCGGTGTGACAAAATCTAGTGTTAAAAAAAGTTTATAATAAAAAAGGAGCAAAAATATCATGGAGGCCATTGTAGAATCAAATTGTATTTGTCCAATTTACTCAAAAAATAAACAAATTAATCCTATATGTTATATAAAGAGTAAACTGGTACTTCTATTAAAAATTCCATCAATGTCTATTGTTATAAATTGGACGTCAGTATGAGGTATATTGGCACGTCAATGTCATTCAATCATAACGGTTTTCAACAATACAAATAGATAAAAATTTGAAAAAAAAAGATCAATTTACTCTTCAATCTGACATACAATGATTAATTTATTCATTTTTTATTAGATGGAGCAAAATACAATTCGACTTTTACAGCATTCTATGATATTTTTATAAAAAAAAAGACTTCTACCATTTTTTTTAATATATTCAGGCCGTTGTTCTGGCCCAAAAGTTTTCCTTGGGCTTATTAAATAAACAAAACCCACTCTCCAGTGGCCTAAAAGAAATTCATTTTCTTAATGTATCCCCAAATAATAGAAACAGATTGGATAATGTTTTGTTTTTGTTGATTTATTTCTTATCGTAGACGGAAAACAGAGGATTAAATTGAACAAAGTTACAAAAATGGATGTTGATTTATTTCTTATCGTAGACGGAAAACATAGGATTAAATTGAACAAAGTTACAAAAATGGATGTCCTTTTCCGGGAAAATAAAAATATCCAAAATTGAAAAAGCAGGTAAATATTATCCTTTATTATTCCACTTACTTGGCAGCATTAGCGCCCTTCAAAAGATCTTCGCCATTCACGCTTGCATCATTATTTAATGCTTGGGCTTTGTCTTCGTCGATCTAAGCCCCACTCACTCGCCTCCTCTGTTTCACAATCAAATAGGGATGGTTTAATTTTGACCCCAGTCCCTGTCCTTTCTCAACTTTTAAAATTTGTCTCTCTACTTTTAATTTCGAATATTTTATTTAACTTAGAATATGCCACCTTGAGTGACCAGGTTCGAATCTCACTCTATGTAAATAATGTATAAATTTTCTTTAAATTTTATTCTAATTTTAAAGCTCATTAGTCCTGTTTAATTTTATTTTAGTTTAAGTCTAGATATATTTCAATTTTTAATCCAATTATGTTTGTAATGATTAATTTTGATTATAGCTCTTTGGATTTATTATATTATTTGTGACTTTTCTTGCAACCTGATAACAAAATATGTGACATTTTTATCTATACTATTATTTAATCTACGGACTATTATATCTTTATTTTTTGGATACCCACTCCTCCAAATTACCACTTAAAGTAATCTTTTTAGAACAAATTTTCGGGTATAAATTCACATGGGACCCGTACAATAACCACAATTTATTATGCTAAAGGTCGTGTTCCATATGAAGTGATTGACAACATGTTCAATTGTCACCCTAACCACCCTAGCTAGGTTTGTGGTGGCAAATCACTTGACAAGCTTGCCTTAAGATCGCCAATGGAAATGTGACATGAAAAATGACATATGGCACCTCGAGATCGTGGCTAAAGATATATAAACCATTAGCCCCGTCCCACGCATGAATGGTCTCTCTCTCTCTCTCTCTCTCCTCACTAAGCCATCATTTGAACCTTGACCACTGCATACAACGACTCTCTGCCTTGCCCTAAGTAAGGTGAACCATCGTGCATCATTGTTATCTCTATCTTGTATGATTCAAGCATCAACATTGACTGAGTTGATATCACAACTCACGAGTTAACCAAACACTAACTAAGTTATAAAATACACCATGGTGATATTAAAACCAAGACATTCTGTTTATTAAAACTTCAAGTTAACCATTCAACGAGAGTTTTTATATAAACCTTTTATAAATATATATTTTACACTTATATTAAAGTGCAATTAAGAATAGGTAATTCAAAATTAGCAAAAGTGAAAAAACAATACTATCAATTGAATTTTAGTAACCAAGGTGACTAAACTCATTAAATTAAATGTAGAGGACTAAATTTCAAATGTCCCAAGAGTATAAGCTCTCGAGGCAAAAATAGACAAAAAATTAGACCAATAGAAGTCATCGGTTGATTTGTTTCAGCATCAAACAATAAAATTACAGCAATGAACTTAGATGATTTTTTTTCCTTTTTTGGAAAACAACGCTGAAATGAGATTTTTTTGAGAAAAAGAAAGAGAGAATTATTGAGATTGAAGAATTTGTTCTTCTTGAGGATGGTTTGTTTGAGTCGAATATTGACGATTTCTTGTACGGTAAAGCCTTCGCCTCCATACAAGCCTCCTTCTTTGAGCTCTAGATTTGTTCATACGAAACGCGAATTAAAATCGAGATGGAGATCTATGGCTACCGAGCCGGATTCATCTTCCTCCGCGCCGTCTGTTGATTCCGATTCTCTCGCCGATAAAACTGCCGCCGGGTAATTTCTCTGTTGCTCATGAAATTGAAAATTTCGAATTTCATTTGTTATATGAATTGTGAGAATGAAAGTTTAATTTAGTTAAGTTTGAATTTTGATTATGCATTTGAAAACGTATAAAATAAATAAATTTCGAAAGCTTAGGAATTTATGATTTTATAAGGTATGAGAAGCTAGATTTGGATTTTTCATTTGTTATATTAATTTTGAGCTATGAAAAGCAAATTTGTTAAGGCTGAACTTTGATTATGTATTTTGAAATGTATAAGAAAACACAAATTTCGAAAGCTTAGGAATTTATGATTTTATAAGGTATGAGAAGCTGAATTTGGATATTTCATTTGTTATATTGATTTTGAGCTATGAAAAAGCCAAATTAGTTAAGGTTTAACTTTGATTCTGTATTTGAAATGTATAAGAAAGCATGAATGTCAAAATCTTAGGTCGATTTTAGTATTTTATAAGCTATGAAAAGCTGACTTTGGAATTTTCATTTGTCATATTAATTTTGAGATATGAAAGGCCAAGTTAGCTAAGGTTGAACTTTGATCATGTATTTGAAATGTATTAAGAAAACACAAATTTCGAAATCTTAGGATTTTATGGTTTTATAAGGTATGAGAAGTTAAATTTGGAAATTTTCATTTGTTATATTGATTTTGAGCTATGAAATGCCAAATTAGTCAAGGTTGAACTTTGATTATGTATTTGAAATGTATTAGAAAAATGAATTTCAAAATTTTAGGAATTTATGATTTTATAAGCTATGAAAAGCTGAGTTTGGAATTTTCATTTGTTGTATTGATTTTGAGTTATGAAAAGCCAAATTAGTTAAGGTTGAACTTTGATTATGTATTTGAAATATAACAAAAAAACATGAATTTCAAGATCTTATAAATTTATGATTTTATAAGGTATGAGAAACTGAATTTGTTTTTTTCATTTGTTATATTGATTTTGAGCTATGAAAAGCTAAATTAGTTAAGGTTGAACTTTGATTATGTATTTGAAATGTATTTAAAAAAACATGAATTTCAAAATCTTAGGAATTTATGATTTTATAAGGTATGAGAAGCTAAATTTGGATATTTCATTTGTTATATTGATTTTGAGCTTGAAAAAGCCAAATTAGTTAAGGTTGAGCTTTGATTATGTATTTGAAATGTAGAAGAAAACATGAATTTCAAAATCTTAGGAATTTATGATTTTATAAGCTATGAAAAGATGAATTTGGATTTTTCATTTGTTGTATTGATTTTGAGTCTTGAAAAGCCAAATTAGTTAAGGTTGAACTCTGACTATGTATTTGAAATGTATTAAAAAAACATATTAGAAAAACATGAATTTCAAAATCTTAGGAATTTATGATTTTATAAGGTATGAGAAGCTAAATTTGGAATTTTCATTTGTTATATTGATTTTGAGCTTGAAAAAGCCAAATTGGTTAAGGTTGAAATTTGATTATGTATTTGAAATGTATATAAGAAAACAAGAATTTCGAAATCTTAGGAATTTATGATTTTATAAGCTATGAAAAGCTGAATTTGGATTTTTCATTTGTTTTATTAATTTGATCTATGAAAAGGCCAAATTAGTTAAGGTTGAACTTTGATTATGTATTTGAAATGTATATAAGAAAACAAGAATTTCAAAATCTTAGGAATTTATGATTTTATAAGCTATGAAAAGCTGAATTTGGATTTTTCAGTTGTTTTATTAATTCGAGCTATGAAAAGGCCAAATTAGTTAAGGTTGAACTTTGATTATGTATTTGAAATGTATTAAAAGAAACATTAATTTCAAAATCTTAAGAATCTATGATTTTATAAGCTATGAAAAGCTGAATTTGGATTTTTTATTTGTTATATTTACTATGAGCTATTATAAGACAAATTAGTTAAGGTTGAACTTTTATTATGTATTTGAAATGTATTAAAAGAAACATTAATTTCAAAATCTTAAGAATTTATGATTTTATAAGCTATGAAAAGCTGAATTTGGATTTTTTATTTGTTATATATACTATGAGCTATGAAAAGACAAATTAGTTAAGGTTGAACCCTGATTATGTATTTGAAATGTATAGAAATACATGAATTTCAAAATTTTAGGAATTTATGATTACAAAATGTGCAGATTTTGCATCATAGAAGGGCCTGAAACAGTCCAGGATTTCGCTAAGATGGAACTGCAAGAAATTGAGGATAATATTCGAAGTCGGCGAAACAAAATCTTTCTCCAAATGGAAGAGGTGAATGCAGTGCTTTTCTTTTAATTAGATTTTTGAGTTTTCGATGTCAATAGGGGAAGTTTCTGCATGCATTTATACTGAGAAAACCATATCATTGCTTTATCAAATGATACACCCCTCAAATAATATTCTTGTAGGTTCGGAGGCTAAGGATACAACAGAGAATTAAAAGTGCTGAACTAGGTATTTCCAAGGAAGAGCAAGAAAGTGAACTTCCTAATTTTCCATCATTCATCCCATTCCTGCCTCCATTGGTGAGATTTTCTTAAAAATGATTTGTTTTTGTTCCATCAGCCTATTGTTTTTACCTGTTAATAGATGAGATTAAATCCAAGTTGATCTATGTACAATCGTATATCTTTGACCGGGTATTTTACTTGCAGACCTCAGCAAATCTCAAGGTTTATTATGTGACTTGTTATTCTCTTATCGCTGGAATTATTATATTTGGTGGACTTCTAGCACCCACTGTAAGTCACTCATGCTCTCAACATTTGGAATCTAGTCTCTCTCTAGTTGGTTTGTGCTTTTAAGAATAGAATGAATGGAACGTGTTCCTGAGAGGATAAATCATTTGAAGGGAAATAGTCCATTATATATGCGACAATTAGTAGGGAGATGATCACTTTTAATAAACATTTGATTTTAATATGAAAATACACATGATAGAATTAGATATTGTTTTTGGAATCATATTCTATTCTGTTACATGTCTTATTTCTTCTACTTATACCCTAGCTGGAGCTTAAGCTAGGACTGGGGGGCACATCATATGCAGATTTCATCCGTAGTGTACATCTGCCAATGCAGTTGAGGTATGATTGATCCTCCTGGTTTGTAGTGGATGTTTAATATTCAGTATAGCTTAAGCTTGCTTGAATGCTACCTTTTTAACCACGAAGAAGTTGGTGTCCTTTAGGTTTCAGTGTAACACTTACCGCAATTGTTGCAAGCCATCTTTTATTTACTTAGAAATATTAGTGGGGAATTAATTTGTTAGACAAGTTTGGCTTCTAGAAAGAAGTGGCATCTGTCTTTGTTACTAAATCTTAAACAGTGTATGCAATTTTGTTTCATTGTGGTATTATTTAATGCGGTTCCATTGGTGGTAAATGCAGTCAGGTTGATCCTATAGTTGCATCCTTCTCTGGAGGAACAGTAGGGGTTATCTCAGCCTTGATGGTAGTCGAAATAAACAATGTCAAACAACAGGAGGATAAGCGATGCAAGTATTGTCTTGGAACAGGTAAATTCCTGAAACTCTGTTTTCCTAGGGTCCCAAGTACCCAGGTTCTAGTCCCAAGTGCACTTATATGTGTAGGTTTTAGTTCGGTTAGTCAATATTAGTTTGGATTGTTTCAGGTTTTAGTTCGTCAATAGTGTTATAGTTAAGGGTGATATCGGTTCAATTTAGTTCCGTTGGGTATTTTAGATTTTTTGAACTGTCCATCGTAATTCGGTTCGGCTCAGTTCTCAAGTTTTCTATATTAGCTTTTTGTTTTGGATTTTTAGACTTATTTTAACAAAATGAACTTTGTTTTATGGCTTTTGAATATTTTTTGACAAAATTTCAGAGCCTTTTTCATAAATATTTCTAAAAAACAATAAAATTTTAATAACTTTTAAATTATTTTCACTATTTTAAATATAAAGTATTTATTTTTATATCATAAAAATATTAAAATAAATTATATATATTAAATAAAAAATAAAATTTGGTTTGGTTTTGGTAACCGTGTTTTTTAAACTCGCATTTCATAAACCGTCCAAACACCTCTGTTCGGGTCAGTTTTTCTTGCTCAGCGCTAGTAATAGTTTGATTCTACAGTTTCTGGTAGCTCTTGCTCAGCCCTAGTAATGGTTTGATTCTACAGTCTACACTTTCTAGTAGTAGCTCAGACATGTACTCGTATTTGTATTCTAATTGTACTTGTAAAATTTCAAAAAAAAAGAATACTGTATTTTATCCTTCGGTAAATGCAGGATATCTTGCTTGTGCTCGCTGCTCAAGTACTGGATCACTTGTTCTTACCGAACCAGTCTCGACACTAAATGGTGGAGACCATCCTTTATCAACCCCCAAAGCGGAAAGATGTTCAAACTGTTTGGGATCCGGAAAGGTTTGTCATCTAAAAATATATGGTCTCAGTGGTGTGTTGTTTACTTGTGCATGTATCAACCGGGAAATTTGATGGCTTTCATTATTTACCTTTCCTTTCCAGATATAGCATTATTTCGCATCATTCATTTGTTCACTCGTGACCCTTTTTTGGTAACTTCGGCAGGTGATGTGCCCTACGTGTCTTTGCACCGGAATGGCAATGGCAAGCGAACACGACCCACGAATTGATCCATTTGATTAGAGGTGACATTCTCACCCTCTTTATTATTGGTTTTCAAATGTAGATACAAACAAGATAACCAATCCTTTGTATATATGCAAACATCCTTCTAGTCTTCCCTTGCTGCAACAAAAATCGTATTTGTACTATTTTCTCAAACAATCCCTGTTTTTGAAATGAAAAACTTCAATCCACATTTCTTTTCTTCCAATCATTATACTTTGATAAGGTTTTAGACTTGACAAACAATGTTAGGAACATGATTCGTGTTGAAACTTCTAGTTCATATAAAAAGGAAACCTGGATATGGTAAAAATCATATCATACATACAAGTATGCAGCTGGATCTAGGTGTCTCGGTAGGAAAATTACTTAAACCATTTCGGGGTTTGTGGTTGCCCCTCTTAATAATGTTATCTTTTAGATTTAAACCTGTGTCTCCCATTGAAAATGCAACGTGCCTCATAATCGCACCCAACACTTCTTGATTATTTGTACATACTTTACCGCTTTGCTTATGATTGAATTACTGAATAAGGTTTTTTTTATAAATATAATTTTAATATTAAATTTTTTTTTCACCCAAATCGGATGTGACAAAATCTAGTATAGATAAAAGATTTTTGTAAAGTTCAACTTTATCTTAATTTAGTTGGCTCCATTGTTGCAACAACTTGATAGGTGTAGGTTCCAGTGCATAATATTTTTCAATTTAAGGTTTGACGAGATTTATGAATAATTTAGAAATTGTATAAAAAAATTCGTAAAGACGAGATTGAGGATTGATTAGGTAGAATTAGTACACAACAGTGCTTCCAACAGTCATTAATATGTTAAAGAGCAGTAATATTGGTTTCATGTTACTCAGTCCTCGGATAACATATATTTCTTAAGATCCATATGAATATACAGTCTTCAAATATTAAAAAGAAATAAGTAGATTTATATTTTGTCGATTGAGTCTTAGTTTAATTGGCATGAGCATTGTTGTCAATATAAAAAGATGTGGGTTTGAGTGCACTGAAACGTATTATCCTTCTATTTATGGGTTGAAGAAGGGTTATGAGTAGCTCTAAGCATTATGTAAAAAAAAAACATATTTTACTAATTAATATGAGGGAAGAAGATATTAAGATATATATATATATCTCCCTCCCCATTGATTTTGCTGTGATTGAGAAACTAACCGTTAAAATTTGTTGGCTTACGTTAAAATCGACCAATAGAAACCTTGAAATGTGAATTTTCCGTAAACGAAAAGTTTTCCTTTTTGTCTTAGAATTTGGTTAACAAAAACAATAATCAGGCTGGTAATAAGGAATACATGAGCATTATCATATTTATGCTTAATTATTGGTAATAAAAAGTCAATAATCTTAAAAATAACTTGATTTTAATATGACATCAGATATAAAATTATCCTAACAAGTAATTCGGATTGATCAAAGCTAGATGTCAAATAAGACTGACTTGTAATTAACTTAAATGATCATAATCTAAACTTGAAATAATATAAATCTAAAATAACTTGAAAATATTAAAACTTAAATCAATACACTCATATTAACCTAATTTTGCCATCAATCATATCTAGTCAATAATATACCAAATCAAAATTATCCAAAATTTTCATTTTTTTACTTGAATTTTTAAATAAAACTCGATTAATTTAGACTCAATTTATTTCAATTCTAAGTCATGTAAATTTTAAAATCATCAAATGGGTGAAAAAAATTGGAACCGGTTCATTGCAACATAAAACGCGGTGCCATACAAGTTACACCCAATATCTTGGGTGTCGTTTAGCCGTAAAGTGCTGTTTTGTTTTTCAGCCACCATTTATTAACCTGGATAAACATGATGATCGCAAACATTGCAAAATCTCAAATTTAAAAACATATAATTATATCCACCTCCTGTCATCCACAGTTTATATCCACAAAATCATACCTTAAAACATTTAAATACACACGTATATGAATGAATGTCAATATGTCATAAAGTTATATTTTGGAATGTTGTGCTTTAAATCAACTTGTAATGATCTGCATTTCAAGCATTTATGATTTGAGTTCAAATTGACAGCTGACCCAACTTTTTTTCTCTATATATTTGCATGATTTTAGCATCCCACAATGTGTATTTCTTTTCATTTTCTTGCTCTGTTTTCTGGGTTTTTTTTCCTTGAAGTCCAAACAGAATGTCTGGAGACAAAAATCCGAGTTCGTTTACTATTGGAAACACAGCACAAGAGAAGGGTTTGGATTATGTTCCGGAATGTTACGTCGTTTCACCTTCGAAATCTTCGAGTTTGGGTACTGAAAAAGCTCGAATTCCGACTATTGATATGTCTCGATTACGAATGAATGACAATAAACGCTCAATCGCCATTAAAGAACTTGGTGAAGCTTGTCGCCATAGGGGCTTCTTTCAAGTGAGTATTTTTTCCCTTAGTTTTGCTTTGACTCTAACTTCTAGTTTCGATATTTAGTTCGAGCTTAATCAAGTATTTTTGTCTAAGTTCAAGTTCAACTCGGAAATACAATCGAATTACTCCATTAGGCTAATTAAGTATTAATAGGTGTCACATAAGTTTTTTCCAAAACTAATAGTGGTAGTTATTGTTAGTTTTGGTCCCCAAACATTTATAATTCAATCGTGATCTCTTAATATAAATTTTTGTCATTGTTCTTGAATATAAAGATGCTTGACTTCGGTTGACTCGATAGTTACCGAATTGAATTCGAATAAAGTTTAGTTTAATAATACACTTGTATATATTTTTTTTTGCATTAGGTTGTGA
Source organism: Gossypioides kirkii (assembly GCA_005610355.1). NCBI lineage: Eukaryota > Viridiplantae > Streptophyta > Magnoliopsida > Malvales > Malvaceae > Gossypioides > Gossypioides kirkii. The sequence continues at coordinate 33,485,868 of CP032249.1, forward strand.
ACCATGGGATTAGCCAATCTATTCTGGATGAAGCACTGGCAATGGCGTTCGGTTTCTTCGATCTGCCAAGTGAAGAGAAGCTTAAATTCAAGTCAAATGACGTTTACAGCCCGGTACGGTACGGCACCAGCTTGAAAGACGGGGCTGACAAGGTCCAATTTTGGAGAGTTTTCCTCAAGCATTATGCACATCCCTTGGATGCCTGGATTGATTTATGGCCCCATAACCCTCCTCAATACAGGTAATTTACATTATGTATATCGTAAAAAGTATCATGAAAGTCTTTATATTAAGAGTTAGATTGTATTTTATCTCTTTCATTCAAAAAATTAATAAATTAATCATTATTTATTGATCAAAGAGCAAATTAAACATTTTGTTAAAAACTTCATCTACTTCTATTAAAAGTTGATCATTGTATGCCAGAATAAAGTACAAGTTAAATGCGCTAATTTTTAATAGTAAAAATAGATGAAATTTAAAAAAAAAATCAATTTAATATTTGATCTAACGTACAAGAACTAAATTATCATATTTTAAATAAAAATAACAAAATACAATTTAATATTTAATACAAAAACTTCCATAATATTTTTACATACACGCAAATATTCTAACTCATCGTGCTTATTTGAATTTGTGATGTGTTTTCAGGGAGAAAATGGGCAAATATTGTGCGCAAGTTCGAAAACTTGCCCTTGAACTAATGGGAGCGATCATCGAAAGCCTCGGGATATCCCTGAATCGACTAACCCCGAAAATGGACCGTGGCATGCAAGTCATAGCAGTAAACTGTTACCCCCCATGTCCTAAACCAGAAATGGCATTAGGGTTACCACCACATTCAGACTACACTTGTTTAACCATTATCTTACAAAGCTCAACAGGTCTTGAAATATTGGACACTGATGATGGAAATTGGAAAATGGTCCCTGAACTTCATGGTGCATTACAAGTTCATACAGGTGATCATTTTGAAGTGATGAGCAATGGGGTATACAAAAGTGTGGTTCATAGGGCTACATTGAACGGTGAAAAAACTAGGGTTTCCATTGCAAGTTTACATAGTTTGGGGATGGATGATAAAATGGAAACTGCTAATGAACTTATCGATGAACAAAATCCAAAGAGATATAAAGAAAGCAGTTTTAGGGATTTCTTGGATTTTCTTGCAAATAATGATATTGCTGATGGGAAACACTTCATTGATACACTTAAAATTTAAAATTATAAAAAAATGGGTTTTCTTTTGTATCGGGAAAAATGGGTTTACTGTTTAGTTTCTGGATTTTTATGATATTAAGAGGTCTGTTTGGGGATCCCCTGTTTCTCTGTAATTTGATATTATTAATGAATAACCTTTTTTTAGTCATCTTTTCTGTATGGATTTGAGTTTGACTTCGGAATTTTTGGGATGTCACTGTAAGATCCAAACATTTTGGTGGTGTCCTGTCGGCAAGACAAGATTTTCTGTGTCTTTAACTTCAGATCCAAACTATATAACAAACACAAAAATGTTCTCCCCTGTGTCAACAACAACAAAGAACAAAACCAGAGCTTTTACATTAGAAGTTGGAACAAGTTGATTTAATTGACTTCTGATATATATAGGTAATTACTTGGTAATGGAATAAAAAATCTCTAACAAATGGCATCAACTCATTCTCGTTTTTCGAGTTTTTTTACTACATTAGTAGTGTAGAGGATAATAATAAGGTAAATTATTAAAATAATTATTTTTATTTATCTCTTATTATATTTTAATAATTTATATTTGAAATATTATTTTTTAATGATTTTATCATGAAATGTTAATTGTTGTTAATGATATAATAATAAATTAACATTACACATTAAATTATTATTTTAAACGAAAATTTTAAATTAATTTTATTATAAAAATCTTATTGAGTGACATATACTTTTAACCTTCATTATATCACATTTTCAAGGAAAAAAAATCTTAATACAGCTAGACATAAATCCTTAACATCGTGGGTTACCTAAATCAAACATGTGTTATGAAAACTCAAACATTTCTTACGAAAATTCGATCAAACCAAAAAACTAAGGACCAAAAAAATCAAATCATCATAGGACTCGAGCTCCATAGATATCACTAAGTAAAGCCAAAGCATGGTCTAACACTTGGACGAAAAAAGTATTATTTTGAAAGATCGTGCTCCTTCATGCCCAAAAAATAACTGGTGGTTGCGATCATGACCGAAGCAGGAGCAGCAAAGATGGGTGAGGACCGACTGTTCAATGGCTAAGCAACTGACTGCCAAAGAGATTAGAAAACTCTAAACCTCATGCTCGAAACCCATCGTTCGGGATCTCTAATTAAAAATTTGAACAATCAATACTAAAAATTCAGAACTTAATTTTTTTAATTTATCAAATACGTCGTTAATTTTTAAACAAACAACACCTAAATAAATTTCAAATTTCAAATAATTATAATTATATTTTAAAGATATATATAAAATAAAACTATATTAGATACCCGGACCAACTCCTGACTCGATAATATTGTGGAAAGAAGCATGCAGCAGCAGCTTCAAGCCCGCCTTATGAAGTGTCTCTACTGTTCTCACTCTCACTCTCACCTCCCACTACCACCGCCACAGCCGTTCTCTTCCCTTCAACGTTTTGCTTCTTCTCAACCCAAAGGTACGTCGGTTTCTTCCAAAGCCAAACTTTCTGCGACCAATTACTTGTTTCTGATTAATTTCAAGCTACAATGCTTTCATCTTTTAGGCATTTCATTTTCTTGAGAGGCAGGTTCTTCATTCTTCCCTTATTTTCTGTTTGCTGATGCTTCCGTTTCGTTTTTATCAGTGCTTTCTCTGTTCTTCGACTATGTGTAAAGCTATCAGATTTGGATTGGTCTAGCTGTTTTGATTGACTTAGAGGAGATTGATTAAATTTTCGGTGCATTGTTCTTCCTTCGTTTTTTGCTATTTTTTCTGATATAAAAGAAAAGAGTTTGGATGGTAAAGATTAAACGAATAGTAATTTTTAGAATTAAAAATTGAAGATTTAACAAATAGTAATTTTAGCTTGTTATGGATCTATTATGTTCGAATGTCTTAGATTTTGATCAATTTCCAGGTATTAATCAAATACACTCTACAATTTTGTTTTTTTTACTGTTTACACTTTATTGTTTTGACACATTTGAAGAGGATGAGGGGCAAGTTGAGTAGCAAACAAAACGAGAAAATTTGCACTGAGATGTTAAATTGTTGCTTGGACTCTTTTTTTTTAGTGGAGTCTTCCAATTGACACTTGGATATGGGGATGTGACCTCCAAGGATCTTCAAAAACATGGAGAAACTTAGAAAAATCTAACCACACCCGTGTTGGATACATATTGATATCTGTATACGCACTCATACCCGAATCCGAGTAACATAGTATTAAATCCAAATTTGCAATATGAATTGATTGATTTGCTTTGTCTTTCACTTGCTTTGAACATTTCCTTTTAACTTTTTCTTATTGAGAATTACATTTCTTTGACTGGCTTAACATGTTTGGAAGTTTCGATATAATGTAGAAAACAACTTGCCTCTTTCATGCTTTTTTGCATTATCTTTTTAAGAAATCCATGGACCATCCTATTTATTAGGGTCTACTGTGGGGAATGTCCATTTTGCAATCATGCATTTCTTTTGACAATATAAGAAGGGTCTCTGATGTTTCTTCAGTCTGGTTCTAATTGCATGTAAGAGATAAATGCCACATAAAAAAGGGTAAATAAGTAAATAATTAAGTAGCATGGATATATGCATAAAAAATAGTAAATAAAAAAAATTAAAACTTGAGCATATAGACATCACCTTGTTTGTCGGATTCAGCGAAATACTTAATTTGCTAGACAACAGTGAAGTATGGTAAGAAGTTGTCCAATGTAGATCATCTTCCTTTGCGATGAAGGTGGTTAGATTAGATTGTGTCAATTTTTCATCACTAATATCATTTTCATTATGAATCAATCATTGTCGGACAATGGCAGGAAACAGAAACCAAAATGGAGCTATGTAATAAAAAACTGATACTCAAGTGATTTCATGAGTCTTGTGTTGGATTGTTGTCTCATTGTTTATGCTCTTCCTTAGTCCTTGAAAAAGTTGACGTGTCAGAACTCGTAGTAAGGCTTGTTAATTGATTTAAAGTTCCTACTCTTATTGTATTTTATTTGGCTTTAATAGGTGTTGCAAAGGTTATTCTAAAGAAGGGTAAAACACAACTATTCAAGGATGGAAGCCCAATGGTTTATAGTGGAGCAATTGATAGAATAATTGGTAGACCACCACCTAAGACTGGAGATATTGTGTTGGTAGCAGATGGGACAGAGAAACCTATTGGATGGGGTTTGTATAATTCGGTTTCCATGTTCTGTGTTCGGCTCATGCAACTAGAAGAGGAAGCAACAAGGTAGTTAATAAAAAAAGGGCAGGGTTTTGTAGTTAGGTTTTACTTACACCCAAAGGCAATTAACTTCCTTAAATTATGTCATATAGAGATCCTTCTTGTGCACTTGACATGGAGAAGCTTCTTGAAACAAGAATCAATGCAGCTATAGAGTTACGTCGTGGATTAGGGCTTCCTTCAGCCACTACGAATGCATACCGTCTTGTCAATAGTGAAGGAGACAGGTAACTATAACTTTGAATTATACTTTTTGATTGAAGATTTAAAGGGGAATGACATTTAATAAAATGCTATTGGTAACAACATCTGCATGCTCGACAGTTGCATCTATAATTTTTCTCTTAGAGTTGGATATAAAAAATGGTTCTATGTTACCTTTGCATAGCAGTGAGTGTTGAATATAGGTATAAATTCGAAGTGTGTACTCTTTTCTATAGGGGTGTGTAGTTAGTTATTTGGTTGGAAAACCCAACTTAACCAACATACCATAGAATCTTTGTTGTGGATGTTTAGTAGAAGTTATTTGGTAGTAATCTTCGAATGGAAGAAGTTTTTGGTAGGGACTTTATGTAGATTGATATGACTTCCTTTAATTACTGTAATAAGCATTTTGTATTTAAAGAGATGATGAATAAAATAAAGGCGAGCTGAATTTTATCAAAACCTTAAAAGAGATATGGGTGTCTCTCTAATGAATCCTAAGGCTACAGGCTTTTTTTCATTAGTTTGTGAAAATTGAGAAGAGATAGAAGGGAAGAAAGAGAGAAGAGACTGTCAAGAGGCTTTTTCAGCTGCGAGAAAAAACAGAGGAAGAAAGAAAAGAAAAAGAAATAGAGAAAAGGAGAACATAAGGGTCAAAGTAACTTAGATACCAACCGCTATTTCTTATATTCATTTCTAATTCCTACCAAACTTTTTCTGGAGGCTTAACATCTCATTTGCAAATTGGATGTCACTGCTTCACTGTAGATTGTCAGGATTAATTGTCGATGTCTTCGGAGATTTAGCAGTGGTAGCATCATCTGCTGCTTGGGTTGAGAAATACAAATCAAAAGTTAAAGCATGCATCAGTAGCATTGATGAGATTAATCATATACATTGGAGACCTTCTGTTGAAATTTTAAAAGAAGAAGGAATGGATGCAGCAGATCTGAAAGAATTGCATCCATCCACTTGTCCCCAGAGAACTAAGGTAGAAATCTCTTGAAATATTGCACACTGCACATTAATAATAAGTTTGTGATGCACATTCTTCATCCATGGTGATTGAAAAGCAATGAAGTCTGAGCTTGAAGTTACACTTTCATATCATGAAAGTTCATATACTTGTGTCCTTGCTAATAAAATATTATATAAGATCTGACGAGATTAATCATATGCATTGGAGACCTTCTGTTGAAACTTTAAAAGTAGGGATAGAAGCAGCAGATCTGAAAGAATTGCATCCATCCACTTGTCCCCAGAGAACAAAGGTAGAAATCCCTTGAAATATTGCACACTGCACATTATAATAGGTTTCTGATGCACATCTTCATCCATAGTGATTGAAAAACTATAAAATTTGAGCTTGAAGTCATGCTTACCATGAAAGTTCTCCATGAACTTGTCTTCTTGCTAATAAAATATATGTACTTCATTTAAGATTTAGCTATGACTGACAACATGATAGATAGACACATAAGAAGAATTGTTCCCTTTGTACATATTCCAATTGACTGCTACTATCATACATAGATTGCAAGCACAAACTGTGGTTTGTTATGCCATTGAGTTGGCTCTTTTATGCCTTTGCTATTGTTATATACTTTATTCGAAAGAAGCCACCAACTTCTGGAAGTCCCATGCCATAATTGTGATAGCTGGAGCTGGAGCCAATATGAGGATATTGTTTATCGAATTATTTATTAATGCTAGATAACTACAGCATTAATTCTTTGTTTTTTGATTAATACTATGGCACCTCATGAAATTTCAAATTATAAAGATTTTTATTGGCATAAATCTGCTCTTGTAGATTTTCTGAACGTTCTCATTTGAGGATTCTCCATCCAGGATTGCATCTCTCATTTATAAAATGAAGACAATCTTTAGACTTCAGTGTCTCTCATTTGTTGAAATGTCATTTTTCTTGATAAGTGACTGTGGTCACCCTTTTTGCTTTGGATTTCTGAAATGCTTCATACAGCTATTGCTCTGTGTCCTTCAGTTTTCATTTTAGTGCCATAGATTAACATGAGTCTTATAAGGTGTCTGTTACATTTATATATTAGGTTATAGAAAATGGAATATCTTATGCAATCTCATTGGAGGGTCAAAAGACAGGATTTTATGCTGATCAGCGGGAAAGTCGAATGTTCTTGTCGACGATTTCCCATGGTCAGAGAGTTCTAGATGTTTGCTGCTATAGTGGTGGTTTCTCCCTAAATGCTGCAAAAGGAGGTGCTATGAGTATTACCGGTACGTGACTGCTTAGATTTTTATTAATTGTTTGCTAAATGCCTACTTGTACTGAATGTTTTTGGTTAATTAAGAGTTGTCAAGGATGCCTGGCATGATTATTTAGATATTGCAGCCAACTAATAATAGTGCAAGGCCAATTTATTTAGAAATTTGTAAAGTAGAACTATCATAACCTAGTATTATGGTAATGTAAATTCTTACTCAAATTTGGTCATTTTCACTATCTGCTTGAAATTATGTATTTGATCCAGTAGTGCCAAAATCCGGTCATAGCCTATCTCATAGACTTTGGTTTTGCCTCTTTTCTTTGCCAAATAGCTTAATTTCTTAAAATTTGAAGAAGACAGCCACGAAAATCCTTATAGTAGAGTCCAACTGGTACGGAATCGAAGTATAGCTAAATTTAATTGAGTAGTTTTTGACCTTAAGTTGCTTCCTAATTAACCATCTTGATATTCCTTGTCATAAGGTACATCTACATAGATTCTTCAAAACTCTTTCTCAATGATTGCAGATATTTTCAGGGACTGTTAATGTGATTCTGTCTGATATTCTTTTAGGTGTTGATACATCATTGCCTGCACTAGAGCTAGCCAGAGAAAATATTGCTCTTAACAATCTGGACCCTGAAAAGACATCTTTTTTGAGAGAAGATGCAACAGTATTTATGAAGGGTGCTCTTTCTAGAAATGAATCATGGGATATAGTTATTCTTGATCCTCCAAAACTTGCACCAAGCAGAAAGGTATTACTAATATATATATATATTATTTAGCACTATCTAATATCCCTTTAGATAACATTGGAAGGTGACCAGAGTTCTGGTTTACATGTTCAGGCACATTCATGCAGACAGACTAATCTGTATGCCTTACTGTAATCTAGGTTAAAATTTGTTACTGTTCCCAGCACTCTTCCTAAATTCGGAATTTAGTCCCTTTATTTTTATTTTTAGGAATTTAATTCCTCTACTTTTCAAATTTAAAAGTACAAGTCCAATTGTTAACATCGTTAAATTTAAGCTCATTATAACGTTATTTTTTACATGGCCATCAAGTGAGGGTTTTTTTTTTTTAAATTTCAAAATGTCACACCGGTGAATTTAACAGAAAAATTTAACTATGCTAATAATTGGACCTGAATTTTGAAATCTAAAAAGTAGAGGGACTAAAAATTCCAAATGTAGAAAGAGTATAGGGACTTAGAGTATATTTTAACCATTAATCTACTATCTAGTAATTTGTGTTTGAAATATTGTACAAATATCATCAAGTGAATGAGTAGAGCTCAAGACAGCTTATGTTCAAAACTAATTTCTTATTCTTTGTTTTGGGAGGAAATCAAATAAATTTTTCTTTGCTGTTTTTCCAAATTAATTAAATAACAAGAATATGCTACATTTTCCTTACTGTCACACAAATGAACATGTAAAACTTCTCATGCATCCCGATTCCGGCATCTCTCATATATGAATATTAAGCTGTGACTATGAGTCTAATAATACATCATATATGCTTTTCATGTTACTCTTGGATGCTAATAATACCCAGGTTCTCCAAAGTGCTTCAGGGATGTATAGAAACTTAAACTCACTAGCAATGAAAATAACTAGAAGAGGTGGCCTTCTCATGACCTGTTCTTGTTCGGGAGCGATGACTCAAAGTGGGACGTTCTTGCGCACTCTGCAGGTAAATGATTTTTCTGTACCTGTACTTTCTTGAGCTCTAGAAACCATCTGACAATGCCTTGAATATATATTGTATGCGTAACTCTACAAAATTTGCATTGTTACAAGAAAAGAAATTGGTTTTGATTTGTTACCATTCACATTGCCTTGTTACTATTTTAGTAATACCTTAAAAAGGCACTTTCTTCCACTTGAGGATAGGTAATGCAAGTTTTCTGCTTTATCTTTTTACTCTTTTTGTTTCCCTTTTGAACGTAGCGAGATTTTATATACCTTCCATAACACAAGATCTTTATAAATAAAAATTTTATTTGTTACACTGAAAAATGAGACATTGGTGCTCTCAAGCTATTTGAGTTTGATTTGAAAAGAATTCGAACTCGATTTGGTAATTATTGGGCCGAGCTCGATCTTGATCACAAGTGCTAGCTATCAATCGAGTTGACTTCAAGCTTAGTAATACTCGGCTTGCAAGCCTTACAATCTTCTCATTTTTAACATATATTTTAAATATTATTATTAAATTACATTATTGTCCTTAGTATATTAATAACCGTAAGCATTATTATCGAGCCGAGCTCGAGCTCGGGCTTGAATACATACGATCTTAATTAAGCTCAAGTTCAAGCTTGAGTACGAAAATTGATAAACGAGCTTGGGTAGCTTGATTATATCTTGAGCCAAGTTCGAGCTTAAAAATAGATGTTCGGTTGAGTTCAGGTGGAATATCAAGTTTCAGGCTTTGAGTGAAGCTCGAGCTTGCTAGTATTCAGGCTTAGCTTGGCTTGACTCAATTACACCCATACATATGAATTTAATCCAATTAAGTAGCCAGATCAAAGCAGGTTTCACGAATAGATAGTTGATAGTTGGTAAGAAATTGATGATCTTCTAATAGTTGTTCTCGGAAGCAATGAAGCAAGAACTAGCTTTTGATAGCCTTCATTTTTATATAAACAATGATCAATCTAGAAACACAGAAGTTGTGAAATACGTAGCTTGCTTTAGAGAAGTAGGAATATGGATGAAGAGCTCCTAAATTCCAAGTTTATGTTCTCTAAAACCAGGGTGCCGCCTCAATGGCTGAGAGAAAAATCACAGTCCTAAGGCAGAGCGGAGCCGGCTGTGACCATCCCATTGACCCATCCTACCCAGAGGGTGCATACCTTTCGAATATCCTGCTTCGAGTACTTTGACATTTCATTCTTTCAGAAGTGTTGCATGATGATGATGATGATGATGATGATCATGGTGGTGATGATTTTGTGCTGTTTGTTGATTAAAAACTCTACTACTGTGTATTGAGATGTTGCTGAAATTATACATAGAATTTACTGATAGAAGCTAAGCTATACCAGGCTTCAAATTAGAATGATTTACTGTATGAATTAGTCATTTCAGTACACACACGCACACTAGTATTTAATTAGAGTCCGTTAGCACACCTTCGCACCTTTAAACGCACCATCAACATTGAATTTCAACGAACCTTCCACGGGTGGACTCCATATCTCGATCTTTGTACAATCCTTCTTGGAAGCCTTTGAATCCGAAACATACATCGCAGCTTCATCTGTGTTACTGGTTACTAATGAATTATCAAAGTTGTTCTTATTCATTTTGTTTGTAATAACTAGTCTTTTCATCGCATCATTTGTCATTTTTGAATTACTGGATGCCAGGTAAAGGTATGCTGCAAATAATGTTTTTCATATAGCAATAAGATTTGTTTTCCTCATTTGATTTTCTCTAAGATATAAATATTATCTAATAAATCATCAATTGAACATACAAAGCCTTAAGAGTCCATTGCTTGCGTTTAATGAGTAATCCAAATTAGTCATTTGATGGGGACATTCCACACTTGCACGTAAGCATTCCTAAACCTAACTCCTACTAATATATTGAACTATGGTCATTTTAGCATTAATGTACCAATTTTTCCATCAATGATGAGCTTTATATTAGATTGGATTTATATTGTTATAAATGAAAGAATATTTGTTGTAAAAATAGATGTTAGGAAATGGCTAGCACTGTCAAAGAATTCATCAATTAAATACTCAATTAAAAAAAAAAAGAGAAAAAGATCTTGAAAAGACATGATATTTATAGGTAGAGTTGTTCAAATCGAACTAATATTGACTGAATTAATCGAATTTTTCAATCATTTAACTATTAATAGAATCGATTTTATTTAAAAAAATTAATCGAACCAAAACATTTCAATTAATTGAATCAGTTAATCGATTTTATTTTTTGATTAAAACAAATATAAAATATATCAAAAACAAAAATAAATTGAAAATATTTGCTTGATCGAATTAAAACTGCATAGTTTGTATTATTAATTATTAAGTTTAGTTAATTCAATTAATTAGCTAATCTCAAACCAAATTAAATGATAACTAAACTTTCAATAAATCATTAACCGACCTCCAACTGATTTAAATCGATTGACCGATAGATTAACCGAATTAGATCAATTTGCCCAATTAATTACATTTTAACAAGAAATTTAAACACCCCTATTTATAGGTACCCTACAGTGAGACTCAGTTATTTGTTGATATAAATAAAGATTATTTGATTAAGTGCTAGTTTTTCATTGATGTTGCAGTTAAAAGTGATTTAGAAAAGTCAGACAAAAAAGTACTTGAAAAGATGTAATTTATTAACATAAATAAAGGTATTTTAATAATTTCTACTTTCAAATGCAAAAGTAAAAAACACTTAAAGCGAAAAAAACATTTTTTGACCGCACTTCTAGCTTTCTTCATTGCTTTTGCTTCTGCGGTGGAAATGACCAGCAACCCAGAAGTATAAGAACTAGATGCGATAGTAGTAGTATGATTTCAATATCTCCAAAGTGTATATCTATATGTTTAAATTATAGATATTTGATACCCAAATTTTTTTAAATATCAAATAAATGACTATAAGAACATTACGAAAATAAAAGCATAAAAAAGTATTATGAATTATACCTGCTGATTGTACAAAATAAGTAAAACAATTACTTGGCTTAATGAGATGTAAAGAGCTTTAGAGTCGACCACCGTTATACAAAAGTGTTGGGGTGGGGTGATTGCTGAGAGCACCATTTCAGCATCATGATTGTTTACCAATGGTCTCTTTACTCTTTTATCGAATCCGAATCATCCTTTTTGTACTGTTGTAGAATGATATTACAATTATTCATGGTTCGGGCATCGAGGAGACCGTGATTCCACAACTTGGTCATGAATAACCTCCAACACCTGTCAATTCAACATAGGTAGGTATACGTTTATTATGATCTTTGGATTTAAGCATACATCCGATGTTATGTTGAAAAGGGGACAACATAAATGCAATCTCATGAACATTATGAATGTAAGAATAGTTAAACTGCGACCGATATGAGGATTCGTTTGTTTCTGAGGTCTAAAGATCGCCCATTAGGTTTTCGTCTTTTGAGAAAACGGGTCTCGATAGGGAAGGATGGCCCTTGATTTCTAAAGCCTAAATCAAATCCTTGGCTAGTCGATGTGGGATCGTTTTTTATTACATCAGCCAATCAGAAACACTACGAAGACGAACATGTATAATCAGACAAGAGAAAGAAACTACAATTGATGGAAAATAGACAAGCTGAAGTGCTAGGCTTAAATGACATTAATATTAATCAGAAACAAAAGAGAGATGATGTACCAGATGAGAGCCGGAGCTTTGACAAGGTCCTGCCCATGTAATTTTGAAAAAGCTTCACATGCCCATGGAATATGACCATCTGCTAACACCCTGCCATCGTAGAAACAGCAACACCAGGAGAAACAAATGAAGATCTAATGAGTCACTCGATTCAACTATGTGTGAAATGAAGAAACTGCCAAAGGAACACAAAAAAGACCAACATCCTGGGCATCATATAGGTTGGTTTAAACGTGTTAAAACAAATTGTGTCATAGTTAGAGACAGGCGAGAAAAACTTATAATGACAATGATGTTTTGATTTCAACTAGTTCCAAGCGAGAATAAAAGAAACAGAAGCAAAAACCCGAAGTAAAACAGAAAGACAAGATTACCTTTGCTTTCTCACAAATGAGTTCCACATATGCATTATTTGCTTCTCATCTTTGGTTACATCAACAAAATCATCAAGCATCTGCAACATGCTAGAGCATCTTAATGCCATCTTCTAAATGCAAAAACAATTTCACCAAGATTCAATTCATTAGCCCTAATGACCAACCCTGGCATTGCAGATACTTGGAGTCATTTTTGTAATGGGCTGTAAACATGAGTAATTACTGCATTATTTCTTATTATTAGTTGTTTGTTGACTGCCTTCAGTTCCTATCTTGTCTACATCGCAGATATTGAGTCATGGAGTTCAATTATCTCCCAAAAAGAATTTTAATGAGATTAAAATCAATACATATCTTTTCATCAAATACCATTTATACATTCCTAGGAAAGAAATCTACTAATGTCAAAATGGTTACTTTACTTCTGATTGTCATGTAAGTTGGTGTAAATAATCCTAACTTGTTGATACCTACATCACCCTTCATTTCTTAGCTGTCCACTGACCAAAATCCAACACAATATGTCCTTCCACAAAAGCATCAAAATTGAAAGACTACGGAAGAGAAAACAAATAAAATAAACATACCCTTCGATCTTCAAAATCTGCGACATCGTCATCGACCTCATCCTCACTGTCTCTTTCAGACGTCACTTGATCTATCGCCATTGGCTTCAAGCAGAGATGTAGGGTTTCACAGTTTTTGATGTATACATTGTCAGTAATGGATTTCATAGTCAACTATAACTAAGCTTCTTAACATCTCTTGACAAAAACTAATGCAAAGGCATATTACGCTGTACCACACACCATAACTCAAGGAGAAAATCAAAACTACAGTCCTCAGTCCATTTCACATGCTAGCTAAGCCACAACTAGACCCATTCTCTTATTAGTTGCTAATGTGTGTATGTGTGATAAGTGTAAGCAGCAGCAGCAAGCAACTTTTCTTTTTTTCTTTTTTCCTCTTTCTCTCCTCTTCTTTTCACACTGCATTATGGATATTATTGCATTTCCCAGAACCAAATTACAAACACAAACTACAAAGTTTTCAGTCACCTGTGCTCTATGTGAGTGAAAAAACTGTCGCTTCCGAAGGAAAGATCGGCTGAAAACACAGAGAAAAAAATAAAATCAAACCCATATTCATGGTTCAACAATAAACCCTTTGTCATAGCAGAAAATGGGGCAAGGGTGGAGAGGGAAGCATATTATCTAAACAAGACCAGTCCAAATGAGCACATCAATTTTATAAGAACACACTTCCATCTTTTAACTAGTTGGTCGCAACTGTTATTTTTCAGTTCTATTACTAAACTGGGAGGGAGATGATGGATACAGGATTTAGAACATTTATGCCTGAATCAGGAATGGCAGTGGCCACTAGACACTTTGGGTAGTAGATAAATTACTTTCCACCCCAACAGTTCTTGAGACCAACACTATACAGAAAAACAATCATTCAACATTAGCTATTACATTAGCACCAAAAAATACCAAGTGTAGAAATGTACAAAAAATTGACGAGCAATGCCTTTAAATTCACAGAACAAATTCCATAAACAATGCTCTGATGAAAAAAAAGAAACGCATTTAACCATTGCACAGCTTTGGAATGAATTAGAACACAATGAATATATAGATTAAAAAAAATTTCAGGACATACTTTTTAGGATCAGAACGTTCCATAGATATTTTTCTTGTCTTTGCAAATTGCAACAAGGCAGGGGGGCCAAGATTGTTTCCGGACACTGACTGAACATGTTCAGAATCAGAATATGATTGTCCTGCAGTGTATGAAACCCCTGCAACATTGGAACTGGATGGAAGATGTTCGGCACACTCCAGAGCACACATTATACCATTTTGTATAATGTTACCACCTGAGACAAGAGCCCTTTCATCAGTATTTTAAACAGAGAGCCTAGACAACCTTCCATTTCTAAAGTAAATAGAAAATTTCGCTAAAAGTTAATATTTTTTATAAAAGGAAAAGTTACAAGTAAATGGTCATATATAAAAATGTAATACCATGAACCTTGTCAAGAAGCTCACAGCCTCCTGCTGGCAGATTTGACTCTAAGAAAACAGGATGTACATGCCTTGCATTTTGAACTAGGCCCTTCTGTCGTCTACGCCTTGAGCTGTGTATACATATGAGCTACCAACTTTGGTTCGTGGAAATAAGATGAGGAAAGAAACTCACTAGCATGTAAATGGAAAATTAAATAACTTACTAATATATAAATGTCTGTTGTTTAGGATCGACACCATCTGCAACAAGCTGAATAGAAAACATACACATGTAAACTAGAACAGTGCCACGGACAAGATGTACGGAAATAGGCACATTTATATGGTTACAGTTCTCCTATCTGAAGATGAAGCTAACACCTTTGTTCACCATATAACTAAATAGAAGTACAGTGGCAGATTCAATATTGAGTCACACTATACTAGCAAATTTCACCTTAATCACTTGGCAAAAAAAAAAACTTGAACTTTTAAGTATTACAGTAACCTTTTCCCTGTGAATTTGTAAGAAACAATTTTAAAAATGCATTAACATTAGCCCAAATCAGTTCATTTAGCCAAGAAGAAAAAATCAGAAACCAATACAGAATTGCAAGTCTTGTCAAGAAAATACTCTGACCTCAGATCTCCAACTATCAGTTTTGACTGAAACATTAACAGCTTGATACTCTTCAGTTACCTACAAAGTACCGATGTATTAGAAAATTTGGTATGCATGCATCAACTATCAGAATACCACCACAGATCCTGAAGTTTTACAAACCCAAAATTCAAAATTGAAGAGATCATGGGATGCAGGCAAGTGAAGCCTCAGACCCTATATAAAAGAAAAAAATTATGCCTCAACCATAAATGTCCAAGTAATATGGATACAATTTCATTTGAATCAAAATGAAATAGAAGGAAAAATAGAAGCAAGAGGAACAACCTTAAAGCTAGCACATTTTACTAAGCAGAAAGGGCAAGAGAAGTCTTCAGTTACTGCAAATAAATGGAATTTATGACATGAAATCAATAAGCAATGTACAATGCAAAAATTACATAAAAATTCCAAACAAAATGCTAACGTTTAACTAGTTAATCAGAGTGTCTTGTCTACCAAACAAGGACTAGGAGACAAGAATCAAAAACATTCTAGAAAATAACCCTTAGCTTGAGGGTACAGGCAGCTAAAGAAAAGGATGCAACCTCAAGAAAACCAGAATGTGTATAAGATTTAACCCCTATCCTGAAGAAAAGGATGTAAGAACTAAGAAATAATACCTTCAGTCCTCTGTAACTTATTGTTATAATATCTGTAATTAAAGATGACATTTCCTGCTCTCAACCTAAAACCAAAAGCAGCATAATGTCAGTCTTAGAGATAGACATAGAGACCAAGGTTAAATCACATCAAGCAAATGCACATTCCTTGCTTCTTTCAATTATATGATTTTTTTTTTGTGTGCGCGTGGGAGGGGGGGGCAGGGGGGGGGGACTATGTTTGAAACACAATAGTTAGTCTAAAGCACCTAATGTGACTATCTGTAGATTGGCATTTGGTAGTAAATCAAATTAAACATCAAAGCACCCAATAGAATCACTAATGACCATCCTCCACTTTTTTCTAAGTAAGATGTGCCTCATTTAGAGCACTGTGGAGCATATTAAAGAAATTACAAGGTTATTTCCAAGCACATTAACAACCAGGAAAGAGCAGGTAATATCAAATTTTCAGGGCATAGAAGGGGGAATAGATTTGATCAGAGAGCAAAACTACTTTTAATGGTTACTATAACAAGGATTACCCAATAATATGAGGCAGCGATGAAGAGGAAACACCACTGCATGTGTATGAATTATAGGGAGATTTTTCCTTTACCCCAACCTCCTTAGCAGAAATGATGACCTGAAGCTGCAGTGGTTGGTTCTTTTGGAGTGAAAAAAGTCAAATTAAATGCCATAAGTAAAATATTTCTAGAAGACAATCAGAAATGTCTATTTAAAAAGAAAAAGAAGAAGCAAGGACATACCGCTGAGGAAGAATTGCTGGAACTTTGAATTGAGATGCATTTGTCCTCATTCGAACATTTCAACTGCAGCAGGAAAGGATAAAAATAAAATATAGAAGTAACCGCAATTCAGATACTTATCTAAGCTTTAATCATCAGTGCTTGAACATTCATCGCAATTTTCTATACTGGTTACAGTGAGCCATCTAAAGAAAGTTGTACCAGGGTTAAAGTATCATTCAAAAAAGAAGTCAACGACAATAAGCAAAACTGCTTGAGACAAAGTGATCACTTAAGAAAAAACAGATAAGTACAGGGAAACCTAATTGACCAACAAATGGTATAGCAACACCATCAACATCCCAAATACATAGAGCTCTATACTCCTAGTATAGCATTTCTATCAACCACTATACCCCTTTGATACAGTTGTAAAAATATTTTTTGGTTTCTACCAACTTCTAAACGTGGTAGGAATTTTCATTGAAGCACTCTTAGACGTAGACAGGTGGAGTTCAAGATATCCTTCAGCTAAAGCTGATTTTAGGATGAATTTTCAAGCTTAGAATGGCATGGTTGAACAACATCACAAGTATATACCCAATAAAAATAGCAAGGAAAGAATCAGAGACTAACGACTGCAGAGTCATTCCTTAAGAATATTATTTTATATTTGAGAAGAACATAGAAAATGGAGCACTGCCCTGGAAGTAATACTTTATGACTTGCCCATAGATACAAAAACAATCAAGAAAGCTTTCCCTGAATCTTAAACAATTCTTTTTTGCTATGACATTGACTAAAATAATAGCTAAGCAATTAGTAGAACAGTCCCCCAGAATTTGTTTTTCTTTAAATGATAACCAGAAAGCTATGATGGCACACCTTCAATAAGCAAGAATGCAAGTCAACAGGTAAAACCATCTCAGACCTTTGTCCCAAACTCAAGTTTGGGGATTTTTCCCAAGACAAATATAGTGATTCTAATGGTATCCTACCCCAAAGGCAGCATCCTCCATTTGCTGTGAGAATAAGTAGAATGTTAATGAAACAGAAAGAAAAAGTGACATTCAATAGCTAAAATTCATACTAAATTGAACTATTATAATGTAAGGAATTTATGAAATACATACCAAAGCTGACAAGCAAAATGGCAAGCGAGCCAGATTTGGCCTCCATAGCTAGCTTATTAATCTCAGGGAGAATAAAATTTACTTGGGCTTGATTACTGTCATCAATGCCAGTGAAGCTAGTCAAGATACAAGCCCGACGAAAACGATAAACTGCAGAATACTTCATTGTGGGGTTCAAAAAGTAAATATATCATAAATGAAGTACAAAAAAAGGGTACAACAATACCGGAAAAGAAGATACATAGACAAATGGATTTAGTTTTAAATGTACAGACATAACACACCCTACCTCTGCAAGCGCAACATCAGAAACTAGCCTTGCCAACAAGATGTATAAAGGAAAAACAGTTTGTGTCAGTACACCTTCATTCACAATCCCTGGTACAGACACTGCCATTTGTATTCTACATATCAACCAAATAAAATGCAGTTAATAACTAAAATTTACCTGTATATAGCAAATTTTAATCAAGTCAAACAAGACAGCACATGATTATTAGAAAACAATAACAAAAAACCAATCATCATCAAAATTTAATTAATAAATCCATTCATAATCACAAAACAAAATAAAAATTAACTCCTATCATAAAGAAACTTGTCATTGCTCCCTAACTGATGCAAATTCCAACAACCATATGTATAGTCAAACATAAGAATCTATACAACAGATTTGCCTATCCTAAAAGTTGCAACCATAAGCACTTTCAAGTTGCAAACACATTGGAACATTACCTTCTTTTGTGTTTTGCCTGAAGTTTGTAACGCAAACATCTTTGAAGAAATAATGGCTGCAAATTAACAGAAAAATCATTTAAAGATAACCACAACTAATAAGTAGATTAATATAAAAAAATATCTGTGTTAGAAATCCCTTCCAATGAATTTAAAACTAAGATGGCTCAAAGCAGCATGTACTTTTTAACTGTCTGCAACGCTGAATGACACCACATCTTGAACAAACATGAAAAAAATAAAATGTTGAATGCAACAAGAAGTAGAAATATTACGTTTCTTATAGCGCGCCTTTGAAGAATGTTATAGAGTTCTACAGGCTTGCAATAAACCGATAGACTCTCTTCAGCTGCAATTTCCTCTTCAGCAGATAAATTCAGGCCAGAATCTTCTTGGCACATTTGATCTGTGCTTCTTGAATAGCTGGAAAAAAAAGATAACATGAGAACCCCTCAACTCATGAACTTATCCAAATAGACAATACTCCAAAATCACACTTCATTACAACACAAAAACAAACAAACAAAAACTCTATAATAAATCAATAATAATCAAACATAAAGGCTCTAGAACAAGATAACACTCACAATGACATTGAGAAAAACAATGTTTGCATGATCACATACTTTTAGCTTGACATTGTTAGAAAATACGCGAAACCCAAAACCAAGATACCTATGAGCATAACATATTGGCATAATAATATTAAAAATTAAAAGAAGAAAAAAATAAAACCCTCAAAATATGTGTTTAAAATCCCAGAGAACATACGAGGAGGTTTCACGAGCCACTAAAGGAATGCCCGGCATTCTTATTAGATAATCCTTAATTTTAGTATCATAGCTTTTCTCTCACCTAAAACCTGCAAAGAAGAAAACCGAGATTGTAAAAAGCTCTAATTAATTTTAAAAATTGAAGTTCATGTTTAAAAAATTTTTAACAATTCATCAAATATAAATCAGCTTAAATTTTTTCTATTAACGATTTAAAATTCGAATAAATTTTATTTTAAAATGCATTCGCCAATCTCTCCAAAGGAATTTTTTTTTTAAAAAAAATTATGAGAGTGAATGGAGAAGTGTAGTAAATTACAAGACCTGAAATAGAAACAGCATATAAAATAGAGCCTAAAAATTAAAAAAAAAATGGAGATGAGAGGGAATTGATTGAAAGAATAAAGATGAACTGACCTTTGAGAAACAATGAACACTAATTAATAGCTTCGATATCGGAAGCGAAAATTTAATTTTGGAATCCAATTTGAAGCTTTCTTGAACGAGTAAATGGCAAATAGGCAAACAGTGATTTGTAAGTTTCTCTGCTTTTAGATAATAGTTTTTAGGCTTAATACCACTTTCTGGTCCCTATACTTTTGTTAAATTGTCACTTTGATACTTTTGCTATTATTTTTTTATTAATTTTTTTAGACTTTCATTCTGTATAACTCAACCCCCAAACCCAAATTTCTCTTAAGAAGTTTTTAAATCAACTAATGACACGATTTCATGTGTCAAAACAACTATAAAAATACTTTAAAAATAAAAAATTTTAAAATTACCAAAAAGATCATAAAAATATTAGAACTTAGAAAATTATAAAAAAGTAAAAATAATTTTTTATATTTATAAAAAATAAAAATTATAAGTATGCGAAACATTAAAAAATTAAAATTTTCATAAATTTTAAAAATTTTAAAAATTTGTTTGTTTGGAATATTAGGTATTTTATAATAGTGAACAATGGATTATGATTTTTTTTTTAGTTTTTGTTATATTTTTAAATTTTTTAAGTGAATTTTTTTAATTTTCTTAACATGTGGCAACGTGATATTGGCTGTTTAGAATATTTTGCACCAAATTACCTCTACAAAATTTGATCTGAAAGATTGCCTCATTTGATTTATAAATAGGTTGCATTGTCATACATCCTTGGGAGTATTGGTCAAGTGCTTGTACTATTTTTGGTTGTCTTTTTGCTTTACATTTGTGCACTCTTGTGTTAGACTTGTATCGAAGAGTAAGGTTGATTTGTAAGTGAGGTTTTGGTTGAGAGATTTGTAATAAGTTAGGGTTATATATGGAGATTGCAATTACTTCTTTGTGTAAAGGCATATTGAGGTTTAATCAATAGATAGTTGGATCAATTGTTGAATAAAATCATTCATTAAGTGAGATTTAGCAGAGTAGGAGTGAATATGAATTGCATTAACAAACCTCTAGCGTTTATTTTCTCTTTTTTTATTTGCTTACTGCTTGTGTTTTATTCAAACTCGTATTCAAAATATCTACTTGAACATACTATCTAAATATCAAATTGAACAGAGAGCAAATCGAGGTTCTTACAATTTGTATTAGAGCAAACTTCATGACCTGTTTGAAAATGAATCATATGTTTAGTTTGTAACTATGGAATTCATGAGGGAAAGCAGTTTAATTTCTCGAGACATGTTGCTAATTAGTTTAGAAAATTATACATATCAGAAGACTCATATTAAGATTTTCATCATGTCTAGTAATGAAGCTGATTCGGAAGCTATTGAAGAAGGGTGGACTTAACCCATTGTGACTGTTGATGATGGCACCATGATCGCCTCTCACCGTCCTTGCGGATCACAAGAGAAATCAACACTAATAACAACAATCAAATAATCAATAACTACGTGCGGTGTCTACAATGTGACAGGTCAATTGTAATATTTATAATGTCAATGAAACAATAGAGGATTCCAATGATTGAACCCAAGGGATTGCCGATAAATGTTTTTGTCAAATTAATTACAAGTTAAGCAATTGTTAATCTAATTGAATCAGAAATTATTAGTGTAAATTCAAATAAAATAATATTTAAGTTATATCTAAATTAACAAATAAAAAAAAAGCACATATTGATATAAATAATATTTTAGATCGATATGATACAAATATCAGATATAAAAAATTACATGCATGACTGATAGCATGTTTAATTGACATGTTTTATGATAGAAATATCAAATGCTTATTTTCTTTTCTCTTTATTTTCAATTCTACCAAGTAATGGATGGAAAGAAAATTATTTTTCTTTTAATTTTCTCATCTTTCCTATCAAGCACACTTATGGAATTGTTGGGTAGTAGGAAGGGTTTGCAAATGCCCCAAAAAGATATGATTCTTAGTTTTAGTCCATAGTCCTTTCTTGATCTTTAAATAAGAGGATAATGTGTTTTAACCCACTCGAATCCATGTCCTCTTACACTAACAACAATACCGATATCAACTGGACTAAGACTCAATCAGCAAAAAAAAATTAAAAGGTGCAATTTAAGGCTAATTTATGAGTGAGAGATGTTGGGTGAAAAAAAAACAAAAATATTAAAAGGTGCAATTTTTGCGTGAGATATTGGAAGAGCAAAATGTAACGTCTGGCTCATTTATGAGATTTAAAATTGTGGGATACAACAATGCCCGAGCTGTAAAGTGTAATCGGTTGTTGAATATTTTCTTCCCCGTTGATTCAATTGGTTAAACCGAAAATTGAAGGTATCATTCATTGAATGTTTAGTTTAATTTTTAAAATCTTGATGATAAGAACAATTATGTTAATAAATTTAATTTTTGATGATTATAGTATTAATCATAAAAAATATTATGAAATTTTATACTGCTATAAGTGAATAAAAAGATAATTACGTTTATTTTCTTTAAATTGAAAAAAAAATAACGTTGATGGTCAAAAAAGGTTAAAAAATATAATTAGAACCATTTTGACAAAATATGTAAATATTAATGACCAAATTTATCATTAAGCCTAATTTTATTCCATTCTATTTTCAAAACATCAAGGTTGCTTTCTTTGAATTTTGGTTTACTTAACTTGATTTTTATTAGTTCTTTTTTTGTGCATTTGCTTAAACTTAATTTTTATTTGTCTTTTTTTATACAATGAGTAGAATAATCCATAATCACTCCTCAACTTCAATTTTTAAAATAAGAGGATAAATATATTTTAGTGTGTTCAAACTCACATCCTCCCATATTGACAACAATACTGATACCAATCGAACTAAGATTCAATCAACGAAAAAAATATTAAAATGTGCAATTTAAGGCTAATTTATGAGTGAGAGACGTTGGGCCAAAAAAACGAAAATATTAAAAGGTGCAATTTATGGGTGAGATGTTGGAAGAGTAAAATGTAACGTCTGACTCATTTATGAGATTTAAAATTATGAGATACAATAGCTGTAAAGTGTAACCGGTTGTTGAATATTTTATTTTTCGTTGGTTCAATTGGTTAAACCGAAAATTGGAGGTATCATCCATTGAATGTTTAGTTCAATTTTTAAAAGGATAAATTACACTAACAACCACTCAACTTTAGGGTAATGGACAAAACAGTCACACAGATTTCAATTCAGTCACTCAACTTTCGAAAAATAACAAAACAGTCATCACTAACCATTTTCTATTACAGACGTAACGAAACTACCATTTTCCATTACAGTTCCGTTACAGACTTAACTAAACAACCATTTTCCATTCCCATCCCATCCGTCTCCCTCTCCTTCTTCCCCACCATCCCTCCCCTTACTCTGATCTCTCTCCCTCTCTCCCTCTCCCCCTCTTCCCCACCATCCCTCCCCCTCTTCTTCAATTGTTCTTTCATTTTCCTATTTACAGATTTGGTAAGCAAATAAGATATGCCTCCCGTAAGGCTAGGGCTGACACTAGGAAACATGTGAAAGACAGATTTGTGAAAGCAAATGAAGAATATGATTATGATCCTCTCGTTGGGCGAAACTTCTAAGGCGAATTATGGAATCATGCCCTTGATCATGAAGGTAAAAGATTTAATAATACGATACTTAGTCCATCTAAAAATGTTTGCAAATAATGTTATTCATAATGGCATGATAAGCATTGAACATATAAAGTACAGTCATTTAGAATTACATACACATCCAAACTCAATGGAGTCAAAATGATAATTACTTGTCTCAATTAGTGAATAAAATTTTGAGTGATTCAACTTCATTTGAGGTATTGTCCTTCATAAGTCTGTTAGCAAAATGACACTGAGACTTTAGCTTACTTTCAATAAAGAAAGAAAAGGTCTACAATGGATCAATTGCTAAAATAAAGAGCTTATTGTAGAATACTAGATTCAAGAAATTAAGAAATCAGTAACATTAGAGCGAAGAAATTATAAAGAAACACTGAAAGTTTAGTCATCTTCAGATTAGTCTACTTTTATTTGGTTTATAGGGAAAGTCAAACAGGTATTCAAATAAGAACTGCTATAAAAAAACAAGTTTTTTGCTAGAAGTAGTAGGAGGGATGGTGGCAAAGAGGGGGAGAGGGAGAGAGAATCAGAGTAGGGGGAGGGATGGTAGGGAAGAGGGAGAGGGATGGAAAATGGTTGTTTAGTTAAGTCTGTAACGGAATTGTAATGAAAAATGGTTAGTGGTGACTGTTTTGTTATTTTTCTAAAGTTGAGTGACTGAATTGAAACTTAAGTTACTGTTTTGTCCGTTATCCCAAAGTTAAATGACTGTTGGTGTAATTTACCCTTTTTAAAATCTTGATGATAAGAACAGTTATGTCAATAAATTAAAATTTTAAATTATTATAGTATTAGTCATAAAAAAATAATGAAATTTTACAGTTATATAAGTGAATCTCCCTTTTCATTAGTTCTTTGATTGTGCATTTTCAAAACATCAAGGTTGCTTTCTTTGAATATTGGTTTACTTAACTATATTTTTATTAGTTCTTTGATTGTGCATTTTTTTAAATTTACGGTTCGTTTGATTCACTGGAATGGAATAGGATTGTAATAGAATATAGTTGTAATGGAATAGAGCTGTAGCCTATAATCAGTAATCCATTGTTTGGTTGAATGTAATGGAATAGAACTTGAATAATATTCTTGTATTTAGTTAAATAGAATGATTTGTAATAGCATAGTAAAAAAGCTAAAATTACCAGAGTATCCTTAACAAAAAAATTAGATAGATGGTTATTGTTATTATTATTAAATTTTAAAAAAAATTATTATTGAATATAACAAGTGGCTCTAGTGAAAAAAAGGATGTTGTTCATCTTAGGGGTCTTAGGTTCGAGCGCTTGTGTGTGCAAAGTGTGTGTGCCTTGTAGTCAAAAGATTAAGAAAGTATGAACATATTACCATGTAATCACATTAGTATATTTTAAGATAATATATAAGCTATTTTTCTTTTATTTTTGACTTTTTTTTCACTAATTTATCCTCTCCCTCAAATGCTCTCTCTCTCTCCCTCACTTTGAAAGATGAATCGTTCATCTTTTTTCTTCTTCAAAAAATCATCTTTTCTAGGTTTTTTTTTAATTCAAACGGAATGTTCATTGTTTGGCAGAAAACATTTTATTAAAGTCTAAATTTCGGCAACACTCGCCACTCTGATTGTGACCAACCCAAAAGAATCATTCGATTCTCTTCTTTTTCTTTTCCATCTTAATTTTTTTTTTCCTAAAATTCATCACAAAAGTTCATATCTACATAAATTACTTGTAGCTTTCACCACTGTTTTTGCCGTCATCTGTTACTTGCATGTCGAAAATTTCTTCTTCCATGTTGTCATCTGTTACCATCAATTGCCAATGTTCACTCGCCTCTCTCATGTCTCATTCTCTCAAAACCCCAAAAATTAATTTTTTTTTTTTAATTTTTGATCATCAACCACCATGCCCATCATTTCCATTCACCATTCACCATTCACCACTAACCGAATACTCATAAATTTAAAGAACTCTCATCTGCAATGTCTTTGAATTAACTCAATCAAAGTTTCTCTTCAATTTGTTGCAAGTTTTCCTCTTGGAAATGTTTGAATGATTTTTGTTCTTATCATTTTTTCTTTTCTCTTTTGGGTTTTCGGTTGGATTAAATGGAAATAATAGAAAAATATTTATTCAGAGTTGTTTGGAATAACCATTCAAAAATTTAAAATAAGTTAAATGTATCTTATTATTTAATTCGAAACAATTTAAAATTTATCATAAATATGGTTTTAATAAATATTAGTTATTATTTAACAAAAATATAATTTTAATTTAAGTTGTATAATTTAATATAAATATAAATTTTGTTATGGTATAATTAGCATATCTTAAACTATTATCTTTAATAATTATTTTCTAATCTAACCTCTCATCTATATTTAAATTCAAATAATATTCAATTTAACGGTAAATTGAGAATGTAGTGAGAGAGGTGAAAGCTGTTAAAGTCAGTCAAATTTGAATAAACAAAAGACTCTGTTTTAAAAACAGAAAGCGTGTAATAAGATGAGTACATGACAGATTCGTGATGTTCTTAAATATGTTCTGCACTAGAAAAAAGACTGACATGAGTTATTACATTATATGCTCATCTGTAATTTTGTCAATAGAAAATATTAAAATTACTTATCTTAGTCGCAATTTTTTCTTTTCAAAAAGTAAAGCAAAATAATTTAAAATTATTTTATAAGTTCTTAAGATTATGTTTGCACCATTTATTAAATTTGATTAAACTCAGTTCATGTTTTGGACAAATTATTAATTTTTGTTTTATATTCGGTATTTGTAATTATCTAAAATATTTTATTAATATATTATTAATTTTAAATATTTTAAAATTAATATAATAATATTAAGCTTCAAGTTAATTTTAAGTTAAATTATATATAGCTTTTGCTGACATACCCACATTTTTTACCTGATAAATTATGGGATCTTCAAATTTTTAGTTTAATTTTTTTAAAGTTCATAATTCAAAGTAATGTGAATTCGAGCCCTCAACCCTACCTTCACTCTAATAAAAAAAAAATTCAATGCTATTATTTTTTCAATTTAAATAAATTCATTTCCAATTTTTTATACTCATAATTTTTTATATTAATAAAAAATAAAGAAGTTAAATCAAATTTCTATACGAACTTATATTTTCTTTTGTAATAATTACTATTTTCATTCACATACACAACTTTTCTCATTTAAAATTTAAATTATATATTATATATTATATAATGTTTAATTTAAATATCCAATTTTACATTATTGGAACCAACAACACACAAACTAACAACAAAAACAAGTAGAGCTTATTACAGTCAATTACTTGGAGTTTTTAACATAAACAGACAGCCACATCATCCTCCCGAAGTTTCTAATGCTGCTTTTAAATTTAGAAAAAAACATGTTTTCATCATCAACAACATAACAACAACATCATCATTAAGGATCGGTTAAATGGCCACTTGATCCTGAACTTCTGCACAGCTCCATTACAAAAGCATGCAGTAGAGGACTAAATTAAGAAGCCGCAGCACCGGTGAGCTGCGCCGCCCTATCTTTCATCTCCCGTGCCTTGCTAGCCAACTTCATCCCCGCACTATCCAACTGATCCGCAGCCGGTGGGTGCCTCCCCGTCACATACCTGTATATATAGTCATTTAACAATAAGAAAAAGCTACTCAGAGTAGCTTCAAAGCCCTATACTAAAAATAGACCCGAACAGTCAGATTGAATTTTACTCTTCTAATAAAAATTAAAAAAATTCATCACGTAAAAAAAAGGTAAATTAATCATTTCGTGTTAACCTAATATGATTAGGCTGACGGAATAACTTTGTACGTAAATTAATTATTTTTGTTAAAAATTGTACTGATTAAAGTGTATCTCATACTAATTTATGAAATTTTTAATTATAAAATCTATGAAATTTCTAATGAAAAGATCTTTGTTTTTTTATCTTTGATAAAATTTACTCTCTTTAAATTTTGATAAAAATGTAGACTAATTTACTATTTTTTAAATAATTAATTTAACTCCAGTATAGGAAATTTCATGGTATTTTGGAGATAATTAAAAAAGAATAAAAGATCAAGGACCTGTAAATCCAGGACAGGACCGTGACGGCTGCAACACCGAAACCACCTGAGGCGACGAAACCCGTTGCCAGGAGAGCTGTTGCAATGAGAGCAGGGACAAGAACTGGACTGAAAATAACGAAGAGTGGAGTGGCTATGGTGAGAGCAATAACGGTGCCAGCTAGGGTTAAACCGGAGAGAATGAGGAGGGAACCACCGGCTGTTGCGGCAGTAGCGGCTTTCACCATTTGGTGAGCCATTGGTTGAGTGTTTTGGAGGTGGTGGTCAGCCATTGATTAAAAAAAACAAAGAAAAGAAGTCGGAGAAATTGCTAGTAAATGGACAGTATGTATGATATTGGAGAGACAGAGAGGAGAGAGGTGGGTTATATAGAAGGAAAAAAGGGGGCACGTGTAAGAAGAAAGAAAGGCACGTGGTGAGGATGCTTTCATGCAGGGGTTGCATGTAAAAAAATGGCTTGGTTTTAGGACACGTTGATTTTTGTCGGGTTTGATTTTTTAGGTTCTTTGAACGATACGACGTCCAATGCGTGTATTATAAGAATTAAAGGGTTCTAGTGGAAGCTATTCGAAGAGGTAAGGTTAAATTTTATTGTTATTATTATTGTTGTTATTGTATTTTCTCTTCGTATTTTAAATTTTAGTCTTAATCTAAACTGTAA
This sequence comes from Gossypioides kirkii, assembly GCA_005610355.1. Taxonomy (NCBI): domain Eukaryota; kingdom Viridiplantae; phylum Streptophyta; class Magnoliopsida; order Malvales; family Malvaceae; genus Gossypioides; species Gossypioides kirkii. Next base: position 33,513,968 of record CP032249.1, read on the forward strand.
TAGTTAGAGTTTAGTTTGGATCAACGATATGTTTACTTTTAATGAGATTAAAGATGACGATGATGATAAAATTAATTATTGTAATGATGAAATGAGATAATATAATAATGAAGTTTGTGTTTGGATTCAAACGTTATTATAACGATGAGGTGAGAATAAAAATAACTATTAAGGATAATAATAAAATTTATTATATATTTATTTTAATTAAAAATAACTCAAAAAAAATGTTATTTTTGTAAAACAATTCTCCACGGGAGTAAATTTACTCTCACTGGAGTATAAAGCACCAACCAAAATTGAGGGATGTGGTACAATTCAACTACCTCATCGCACTTAATCACAAGTGTAAAAAAGGAATTGCTTCACCTAGTAAAAGGCATATGCCATATTGATTTCATCTCACCATGAGTGAAATGGTATCCAAAGGAGCCTAAATTTATTTGACTAATTTCAATTATTAATCATCTATTATGCATATATTTATAGATTTGATCTATATTTTTTAATTAGATCGTTCTAAATTTTTATATTTTTTTAATTTTAAAATTTTAATTATAATAAAATACAAAGATTAATAGTAAAATTTAACCAAAAGATAAATAATAATCACATCACATCTTGTGATTAAATCGTTTTGATCGGTATTATTGTCAATGTCTGTCTTTGGACGTTGCTGTGCGACTGCAACCATAGCAGGGTTCGACACGGTAGGGCTGATTCATTCATAGGCTGCAAAACTCAAAATCGATTGCTCACTTCAAAAAAAGAAAAAGTAAAATTGAATTTCTTTGTAATATTTTTGGATTTTAATCGGCATAAAATTTAAGTGGTTACAATTATGGACCACACCAAGCATGGGTTATATGCTTGTGTAGTGTTGGGTCAAGTATGAATTGGGCTTATAATCCAACATAACCCAAATTTCAACTCCATTCTATTAAACCCTAAAATCAAGCAATTTCATTCAATTCACAACAATAAATAATGAGAACATTATAAAATTGTTAGATAAGAAGTATAGCAAGGTTGAGGTCTCGAGTCTTGATAGTCCAGGTTTGAGTCACATCATATATAATTGTTATATGTGTTTTTTTTTTAAATTATTAAGTTTAAGTCTTATCATGTGGATCCCATCAAAATTTATTTTGATTTAAGTTCGGATATATTTCAATTTTCAATCTATTATGTTTTGTATTGAGTTATCCTAATTATAATTGATTGAACATATATTATTCGTGATTTGTACTTATGATAATTTATACTTATAAATTCCTTAAAAAAACATTGCAAATAAAAACCTCTATGATTAAGTTCAATTAGGCTTATGCATTGTTGTACTTATCAAAAGTTTTTCCTCTTTACTAAAAAAAACTAAAATTAAATCTAAAAAATATTGAAAAAGAAAAAAAAATGAATGGCCAAAATGAAAAAAATATTAAAGTTGAGTAAGTAAAATGAGTGTAGAATAATATTACCTAACTCCAGGGTACAGCTAGGGCGGCTGGTAGAGACCCCGACCCCCTACAATAGAAAATTTTTCATTTAGGTTCTTTAAAATGTTTAAAATTTTAAATTAGTAAAGGTAAAATTGCATTTTGGTCTCTCAAAAAATGATAAAAAATTGATTTAATCATTTAAAAATTATAAAGATATAAATTATTAAAATGATGAAATTACATTTTTACTATCGTAAAAATTGCAATTTAATTTTGATCCCTCGTAAAAAAAATTTTCTGATTTCGCCCCTGCCTAACTCTCGAATTAATGATGGATAACCAACATGAAAACATTTGTTAACAACTAATTAACCTAATCATTTGTCTCATGTACCAGAAAAATAGAAATAATTAGAGGAAAGATTCCAAAAATAATAATGAAGAATAATCATTCATTCATAATTACTATTTTAGCCCAAATATATCAAAATATTTTTGGCTTTTATATGAAAAGAATATTTAGTTGGAAATTCAACTAATTAATCATAGCGACTGACGACCCTCAATAATGTTTTTTTAATAATGTAAACAAATTTTATTAATATTTATTAAGTCGATTTGTATAGAGCTCATATTGTTAAAAAAGTTTCAATTTCGAATTTTGTAAATAGAAAAAATAGCTCTAATTGAATCGATTTTGTTAAAAATAGTTCGGTGTTGAATATATTGGTGTGATTACATAGTAGTATATGTTCAAACTTTCTTAAACTTTTAACAACTCACACACAGATGCTCGAACTCGGGTCTCTTAGGATGAACAAGATTCTCTTAATCACTGGAACCACTCGTTGGATTCTAATTGAATCAATTTTAAATTTAAACAGAACGTAATATATCTATTGAATAATAGATACTAGAAGCGACGTTAAGGGAAATGGCCGGAACCTTGCCCCTAAAAAAATTCAATTCAATTTCTCTAAAAATAATAAATTTATAAGTTAATTTATGATAAAATTACATTTTATCTTTCAAAATATAAAAAAATTTATTTAATCCCTTAAAAAATTCAAAATGTAAAAAAAATTATTTAATCTCTTCAAAAATAATAAAATTATATTTTAATCTCCCAAAAATTTTATAATTAAGTTCTAACTTTTAAAAAAATTGATTTCACCCCTAATAAAATATCTCAAAAATAACTTTCTTAACTAATTTTGAAGCATGTTAACAGACTTTATTGAAGTCGCGAGACAATAGATTGACAGGTAATTGATATTTGGAAATTGAATTATGTTTTTTTTTTCATTTTAGTCCTTACGTATGCCTAATTTCCCAACTGACTGCAATTTCTTTATTTGAAAAGTCGTACTGTTTTCAATATCTCTCACATTTTCCAACAGCAACGAAGAAATATTGGGTACCCTCAATTTCTTGAACTTTTATCAAGAATAAATTTTAAAATTACACATAAATATTGATTTTATATAATTTTAAGTAAAAATTTTGATTTGATATAATTTTTATAAACTATTAATATAATTATCGATATAATATTATTTTAAGTTTAATATATTACATAGCAAATAATTATATTTATTTAAAATATAAATAAACATAGATCTAGAGTTATTGCATCTTTATCTATTGGAGGATCCCTGCCGTCGGATAGGAAACTTTTTGTGGTGTATTCTAGTCTGTTTGCTTTGGATTAGAATGTCTTTTTGACTCGCTGCAGTTGTATATTTCTTTAAAGGTGTACCATCGTATAAAATTAAATTTTCATATATTCATTTGAATCATAATCATAATCACATCAAATCAAAATTGATGTATCAAATTACACATCTCACCAAAATTTGTAAATAATTTTAAGATTATTCCTTATATAAAAAAATAAAACTCAAATTCTCATGTAATTTGTCATCTGTTAATTAGTTGAGATACATTATTAGTGATAGTTTGGATTTTAGCAATGAGAATATACAAATTTAAAATTTGAAAAACATACTTATTAATGAATAATTTTTTTAATATTAATTTTATTATAGATTTTTATCATATCTATTTTTTTTAAATACAATGTTTAGAATTATCCATATTCCTTCCTCAATCCCTAAATAAGAAGATAATGTGTTTCAACATACTTGAATTCATGTTCTCTTACATTGATATTTGTATGTAGACCAAAAATTGTATCCTCAAAACAATTAAAGAAATTGATCTGATAAGCCAAAGGATATACTCTCGTTGCAAAATCAAAGAAAAAAAAACTAGTGCCTTTTTCTATCCACACAACTTCAATTTGCATTACAATAAACCAATAAAAATAAACAAAATATTTTTTTTAATGAGACCAATGTATCATCTACATTATTTTATGATTCTTTTTAACATTATATTTAAGATTCGAACTTAAATTCTTTTCGATACTAATTAAATTTCATGCTTCATGAAAATTATTTTTCATTTTTAAAGTTCGAATCCCCATAATTTTTAATTCACAAATACCTGTTCCCCAACTGGCAATAGACCCAATTGAAACACCGGGGTCAACTCAGCCTTGTTAGATCCCAAGCTTCTCGTTCTCTTGGGAAACGAACCGTTGGGCGAAACCGAGTCATTTGTTTGCTCCACGTTTAGCCTTAACTCTAACAGGTTCAGGTTCAGGTTCATTGTTGCCGATCCGATGTGGGAAATTAAGCAAAGCCCTTGAACCACGCATCTTATAAGCTGCTCGATCATAAACCAAAGCAGCTTCCTCAGCTGTCTCGTACGTACCTAACCACACTCTTGCCCCATTCCTAGCTGAGTCCCTAATCTCCGCCGCAAATTTCCCCCACGGCCTTTGCCTAACTCCACGGTAATGTCTCCCTTTCACCACTTTTTGAGTCAACCCCATTGGCTTCGCGTTTTCCATAATCTCTACTGGTTCATCTTTGGGCTCGGGTTTAACTGTCGTCGTCGTCGGTGACCAACCGAAGTTAAGAGCTTCATGAAGGGAATTGTAGATGATCATGTCCTCGGAGTCATCGACTTTTAAGGGCAAATCACCCCAGTGTTCTGTCAAGCAAGAGTTAAGAGAAGTAAAGTTAGATGTTAGAGGATATTGATGAGAAAGGTTAACACTGTTCATTTTAATGAAATTTTTAGGGTTAAGCTTTTGATTGATCGAATAGTGTAAAGCAACGAAAAATCAGAGAGAAGAAAATGGAGGAGAAAGAGATTGTCAATGGACACAAGTTAGAGAGAGAGAGAGATCGTACTTATAGATGAGAAAAGAAATTTAAAATAAAGGTAAAATCGTATTTAAATTTTGTTATTTAGCAAATTGGTCCTTTTAAAAAGACTGGAGCAATTTAATTTTGAAAGTGAAAAACTAATATTCACAAAAAAAAAAAATTAAGAACAATTAATCATGACGTTTACGTTTTTTTTTTCAATTATACATAATTTCGATTGGTATTATAACGAATTTAGCGATTAATGTTTATATATTTTTGTGTAAATATTTTGGACTAAATTTGTTAAAATAATACTAAATTGACAAAATGTATAAAATTTTGAGAGATAATTTGTTATTATGCCAATAAAAAATATGTACAATTGATGAAAAACATTAACATTGTGATTAATTATCGTTAGTTGCTCACTTTCGAAATTGGTGAGGTTAAATTGCTCTATTTTTTGAGAGGGGCCAATTTGCTCAATATCAAAATTGAGAGGGATTAGAGAGATGTTTTTACCAAAAATAAATGTCAACTTCTTATTTTCATCCTTGTTTCTAATATTTTTGAAAAGAACCAATTTGTTCCATATCAAAATTAAAAGAGACCAAAAAGATTTTTTTACCAAAATAAATGTCAAATTTCAGATTTTCATCCTTGTACTATATTCAATAAAGAGATTTGATCTCTAAATTTTAATTTAATATAATTTTATCCTCTCACTCAATTTCCTTTTTTAAAATGAACTCGATTAAAAGTTGAAATTATAATTATATTTTTATTATTTTCATTTTAAAAAAATCTTGCTCAACTTCATGATTTAGATTTGTTTTTTAATTGAATTTAACAAGTGGCTCCAGTAGAAAAGAAGATGTTGTTCATCTTAAAGATCTCGTGTTTGAGTACCTATGTGTGCAATGTGCGTGTGCATTACCAAAAAGTTTAAAAAATATGAACAAATACTACCATGTAACTACACCTTGTTATACGAATAGCTAAGTTGTATTTCAATGCGATGCGTTTAACTTTTTTTTATATCACATTACAATATTTAATCTTTTCACTAATGCTATTTTTACACTAATCATAAATAAATACACAATCCGTCTAAAGTACCTCAATCCCCAAATTCACACAGTATAATTTGAATTAAAATAAATTGATAATTTAAAAGGTCGGGGTGTATGTTTGTCTTTTGGGAAGTGGATGAAATATCCAAAATGCAAGTGGGCATATTGGAAGGAAATGTGGGGCACGAGAAGGAAATGTCTACACGTCTATCACACGACAAGACAAGTTCTATATTACCTACGGGTGGTTTCGACAATTCTCAATGGTTTACACGTACATCTATGGGCGGAAATGAGAATGAATGCCCCAAAATTATTCAAATCCGATTTAATAATTATCAAATTAAATTTAAATTATAGATTGAATCAAATTTGAATTTAATAATATTTAATTTAAATAATTCATGAGTTTTTGTCTAACCTTTCATTGTTAATATATATTTTAGATATTTTATATTATTAAATTATATTATCACTTTTAATATATATATTATTGACCGTAACTTTAATTATCCAATCAAATTTGAGCTTGAATACGTATGAGTTTAATCGAATTTGAGTAGTTCAATTATATCTCGAGTAAAGCTCAAACTTGAGCTTACTAAATATTCTGGTTCCACTCAGTTGAATTACACCCTTATAATTAGGGAAGAGCAATTTTTTATTTTTACCGAAAAATCGATCCATTCAATTTTTTCTATTTTGGTTTAGTTTGGATGAGATAAATTGGTCGATTTTGATCTTGACTTAATCGATTAATTCGTTTGGTTATCGATTTTTGAATCTCATAATCGAATCGGCCAAAAAACTAACTTATTTTTATATTATTTTAAAATTATTTAAAATATATAATAAAAATATAATCATATAAACAAAACCTAATAATACATAATCGATTTTCTCAACTAAAATTAATTGAATCAATTTTATCATATCAAAATTGATTATGTCTAATAAAAAAAATCGACTGACTCAATTGATTAAACTGATTACTCTTCTCTACCTCTAATAGAATCATATCAAGAGCATTAATTTAGCCATGTAATGGCATAGGACGCAAAGTGGATAAGGTTTATTAATTTGATTTTTTGAAGTTTCTTATTTATCATCATGGTGATATTATTAATCTATATTAATTTACTCATTATTTGATAATTTTTCTTTATCAACTACATAATTCATTTACTTTTTAACAGTTAGGTTAAATTATGCTATTAGTTCCTATTTTTTATGAAAGTTGTCGATTTAGTTTTTATACTTTAATTTGATTAATTTTAGTCGTTGTATTTTTAATTTGGTCAATTTTAGTCCTTGTACTTTTTGAATTTTAAAATTTTAGTCTTGACCCAAACAAAAAGGTTCAATCAGTTTGGTTGAATTCAATTAACAATCCCATGCGATGCATACAATTGTAGGTTTGGTCCATTTTCTACAATTGGATCATTCTAAGTCCTTGTATTTTTTCGAACTTTGAAATTTCAATATTGACTGAATGATAGTTGTTAATCCATTAACTGGATTTTTAGTGAGTAATGTGTGGAAATAACAAGTTGACATGGCATTATACATATGATCATATATTTAGAGCATCGGGTTTTGGAAATAACAAAACTTAACTTAATGAATTTAACAATTATTGTTTAGCAATGATTGAAATTTTAAAATTTGAAAAGTATAAAGATTGAAAATAACCAAATTAAAACACAAAGATTAAATCTATAATTTTCATAAAATATAAAAAATATTACGAAATAAAATAATTAATATGAATGGGTTTTGCTTTAACAAATTTACATTCAACCCCTTTTTATGGGATACATGCAACTATTTGGATCAATGAAAAATGTATATATTTTTTAATTCAAAAAGTGGATCTAAACTCTCATTTTCTAAAACATGTGTTAAATGGGAAAACTTTTAAAAGGTTGACATGGATTCGACAAGTTTATGCTTTATGTTGAAAAACAAATGTAAAAATGAATAAAATTCTCATTTGAAATTTATAATTAGGAATAGAAAATTATAATTACAAATAGCTTTATATTCAACCAAGGGAAATGATCATCTATTTTGGCATTAAACAAAATATAATTGATAATTTTACTATTACACCAATTTATAATTTTATAAAATTTTAAGGGATCTTAAAATTTTTTTTACTAATTTGGGGCAAGATACGTACCTGCCCCTTGCATTTGTCCCTGTAATAATTGGCTCTTGGGATATGGAAGGAGAATTGGGCGGTGCATGGTGCTACAGAAGGAAGTTAAAAAAAATATAAAAGAAAAAAATTAAATTGCTCAAAATAAAAAAATTAGAGATTAATTATATAATATAATTTAAAATTTTTGTTTGAAATGATGATTTAATGTGTCATGTTAGCTTTTTATTATACTGTTAACGAAAATTAACGTTTAATGATTAGAATGTTACAGCACGATAACGTAAGTTTGATTATATAAATGACTAAAATATAAACTGAAGCAAATAAAAATGACTATTTTAATAGTTTACCTAAAATTATCGTTATCTGTTTGGAATGTTGTTTAATACATTACATATATATAATTCATGTGATTAGTAGTGTATGCCTTTATCCTTTTAATATTATATATGCTTTCGTCAGTTTGATTATATAGAGACAAAGTTTGGCTACGAATTACTCCATTTGTTTAATACATATTTTTCAAAAACTAATTAATTGGGTTGTAATATTTGAAAAATATTTTCATATTAATGTAGTTCTAGTTTGATTATCTAATAATAGTATGGAAGGCAAGCAAGATATTCAAGAACCCAACTAAGCTTATGGAAATGGAGTTGATGCACTTAGACTTAAAGTTTTTAAGTGATTCAATCATAAGATTCAAAGCTAAGGAGATAAATACAAATTTAAGAATTTGTGCAAGCTTTCATTGATGGATAAATTAAGTTCAATCTTATCAATAAGTGATTAGAAAAAGTGGTAGCGGATTTCTTTAGGTATTTGAATCAAGTTCTAATTTTGGAGTTGTCATTATTGAAAGGATTTTACTTGAATATCTTCCCGGCCCAAACATGATTACTCTTTGTTGATATAGTGTACAATAAGGGAGGAGGGTCGAGGAGGAGATCAATAGTGGAATTGTGGAGGCTGGTTTATCTAAGGAGGTTGAGAGTTGAAACAAAGGCAAGAGGATAGACTAAGAGGGCAATTGCTTAGAGTAGCTTTACAATGCTGGAAATTAATCCCTTCTTCATTGTTGATCTAGGTATTTATAGAAGTGGTCCCCTTGTCCATTAGTGTGATGTGATAATTTGGCATGAAGAAATTTATCTTTATCCAATGCGTGAAAGACATATATCAGGGGGTCCATTTCATTATTCATTCAATTAGTAGAAGATTGTTACTCTCAACTAAGTCCCTTATAGCCTTAAAGGCGTGTTCACACATGAAGAACGTTCATACTTAAAGAGTGAGTGGCTAGCTCCTTTGAGGAAGGGATAGATGGTCTCACCAAAGGGTGTTGAGAAAAGATGATCAGGCAAGGCATAGTTTCAGATGGAGTCAACAAGAAAGTCAACAATACTTTTGGTGTTGACTTGTGTTCGAGTGATGGAAAGGTGTGATACCTTTAAATCGTAAAACAGATTAGTACACCTATAATTATACCAAAAAAAATTCAACCTTGAAGCTCATCATACCATGTTTGTGGATAACAAAAAAAAAATACATAGAGATTAGCCTTAGTATTGTTTATAGGTTAAATTAGGTGTTTAATTTATTATTGTTGAATATTTTTTGTTTTAGTTGTCTTATTATTTACATGGGGACTGCCTTCTTAAATAAGGAGCATGTGATTGTCATGCAACTTCATTAATTAATATAAGTATGAAAGAAATAAAGCGTAAATGAAAGATTGGTGCTCGCATGCTATTTGAGTTTAATTTGTAAATTTCAAATTCGATTTAGTAATTATTGAGCTCAAGCAATTCAAACCATCGTTCAAATTGAATTTAAACATGATAATACTCAATTCTAACAACTCATAAGCCTAATTAAATTATTCTTTTTAGCGTATTTTTATATTATGAAATTATATCATTACCCTTATTATATAGAAAAAAGCTAAAGTATGAACGAGCTTAGAGCTTGAGTTCAAAAATTGAAAAATGAGCTTAATGAAGCTTAAGCTTGAGTAGCTCAATTATGTCTCAAGTCGAGCTCAAATTTAGAAATTGATGTTCACCAAGCTCAAGCCTAATATCAAGCCTTGAATTCCAAATCGAACTTGAGCTTCAGTGGCAGAGTCAAAAAAAAAATTTTGTGGGGGCCAAAATTAAATTGTATATTTTTTAGATAATACATATGAAATTTCATCATTTTAATAGTATACGTCTTTAAAATTTTTAAAATGTTAAATCAAATTTTTTGTTATTTTTGGAGGTCAAAATATAATTTTACCATTATTAATTTAAAATGTTATAAATTATAAATAGTTTAAATTAAAAATTTACCATTTTAGGGAGGACATGATTCCCTGAATCTCTTAATAGCTGCGTCACTGTTGAGCTTGCCACTATCTATTTCTGCTCTGCTCATTTACAGCCCTAACAGGAAGTCTACTTATTGTTGGAAGTCAATTAGAATGACTTGATATGGCAAGTTGGGGTTGTTTCCGACATGATTTTTGCTCTGTTTCCCACAGACAATGTCAGTTGTTGATACAAGGTTTAGTGTTAGGAAGGTAGAGATGGTTCACACGGAGAGTGAAGAGGAGCCAGTAATGGTGGTCTGAGAGTGTTTGAAGAGCTGTGAAGGTAGTTTGGAATAGTTCTGCTAATTCTTAAGTTACTTGCCTTCTTCTTGAAGATGGAGCGAGCTTATAGGTTTTGTCTATTTAAGCATCAAGAGGCAACCCTAAGCTCTCTTTAGAACTAGGGGACAAATCCTTGAATGATGCTTCTTGTCAATGGTCGCTCTTCAAATCAACAACATTTTAGAGTTGTCGAGGCTCTAATAAATTTATTATAAATTGATATTTTATAAAATTTCAATAAATTTACTTGATTTTTATATTAAATAGAGAATAAAAAAATTATAATTGAAATATGAAAGCCAAAATCAATTACTACAAATATATTATTTATGTGTATTGAAATTGTGACATAGGTGTAGGGCCGTTTAAATTTAAATAGATGGAAGTGATTTTCTCGCTTTTCTTCCTTCTACTTTTAAAATGCAATTTGTCAAAAGGAAGTTTAAATTAAAAAAAAAAGGTATAGCTGCTTTAATTTAATTTAGTTAATTAATTAATTTTACGATTATGATAGGGCATGCCCCCATTGTCTTCACTCTTTGTTCCATTATTTCATATTATTTGCCGACCGAACTCTGTCTTATCTGTTTTCTTTTTTCTATTTTTAATCTAATCTATATATTAATTGTTTTTTATTTAATTAACGGCGAAGCCAGATAATTTTTAGAAGACCTATTACATTTTTTAACCTTTGTTTTTTAGGGAAATGTATGTTTGGGTTACAAAATAGAGCAATTTAATATCAATATAAATGGACCAAAAATTAGAATAATTCGACTTAAAATTTAAACATGATAACAATATATGATGGGACTGATCACACACAACTACATATAATAAGTTTCAAATATAAATATTTAAATATTCAGAGTTCCATTCTTATTAACGATGTCAAGACTTCATTAGTTCTATAATTATTTTTATATCTGTATTTGATATACATTATTCGTGTGTAATTTTATATACTGACAATAAATTATTTGTTGTTATTCTATTAAAAAAATTAATAAGTAATTAAACTTTTAATGATATATTAATACATAAACAAACTCTACACTAAATAATGTATTAAATATTAATATTTTTTTTATAAAAATAGTTGTAGTTCCTTTTCACAACAATTGTTTTTTTTTCTTCCAATAACTAATATAATGTGCGTGAGTCACGTTACGTTAATTAATTTCGTCGATTTTGATTTTCTATTTTTGATAGAAAACTTGGACGAATTGTTGATAAGGTCATAAAAGAACAAAAATTGATTTAGGAGGCAAGTCTTTTATACTATATTTGTCCTTTTAACTTAAGACGTAATAATGAAATTTCGAATAATTAAAGTACTATCACAACAGTCGTTTAAAGTTTAATGTTTCGAACACAATTATCAGGGACGAAGTTAGAAAGTTTTTAAATAGTTAAAATTAAATTATAATTTTTATGATAGTAAACATGTAATTTTATCATTTTAATAGTATTTTTTTTTATAATTTCTAAATGATTAAATGAAATTATTATTATTTTTAAAGGATCAAAGTGTATCATTGATAATTAATGATTTTATACATTTTAAAGGATAAAAATGTGATTTTTTTTAATTTTTGGAGACCAAAGCCTCTACTTGCCCCCTCTCGTCACCCATGTTCACTCTAATATTTTTCTAACCCTTTGTTCAAACATGTATACTAATCGATCTTGATCCAGTTTAAACAACATTCTTTAAGTGGAATTGGAAAAAAATAGCATCGAAAGAGCTGCTCTCTTTTTTAAAGATTTGGCTTGGTTCAATTTTGAATTTAATCGAGATTCAAAATAAATTACTAGATGACAAAAAAAAATAAAGGAATGAATATAAATATAGTCAATCCTCTCAACAAGAGCCACATTTATCTACCCAGAATTTGTTTGCTATCGACAGATAATCGTTGTAAGCTTACCATAAAATTCATATCTTAATTTTCCACCAAATAATGAAAGTGAGAATTATATTTAAAAAAAATGTGAGAATCAAATCAACAAAATTAAAAGACGTATAATAGGTGCATGTATTATTACTTTCATGCATATTTTATTTTACATTCTTTCACGTGATTAATTATAAAGTTTATAAATTTAACAAGTTCAATCAATCAACATGAGTTATCAAATTAAACTAATTAATTTATAACGAGTTACTAAATTCAAGTAACCAATTTATAAGTTTATGATGTTTCAAATTAATAGTAAAATATTTAATTAGGAAACTTAATAGTTTCTTGAATTGATATATTTAATTCCACTCATTAAAAATTATTTTCGGTTAATAAAATATGGTTGATATCGCATGAAATTTAATCATTTTATTGAAATAATATCTTGATTAAGATCATTTCTATTTAATAAATGATAATTAGTAGGCTCATTTATATGAAATAATTATAATTTTATTTAAAAATTTAGAACATATGTAATTATAAAGAATTAATTTAATAAAGATTGTATTTCATAATTATAAATGCTGCTGCTATGAGAGAAAACTAGTTATAAAAAATTAAATTTTCTAGAAATTTAATTATTGGAACAAAATATACTGTTAAAATGTTATAGAGAGTGGAGCCAGAGATGAAATGTCAAAGGTGGTCAAGATTGAAGCGTTGAAAATACTGAATGCATAGGGGTCAAGGGGTTTTGTTTGTTTGTTGGTTGGTTAAAAGTGGCGTGCGGCAATGCCCAATGGCCATGCCTTTGCGTGCCTTACGGCGACGATCCTACCATGCCTTTTTGGATTATTGTAATATTAAAAAGAACATATAATTTTTTAAATTCTATTTTAAATTTTTCTTCATCTTCCATTTTTATTTTTTTTAAAATTTAATATATCATTTATTTTCGGATTTTAAGATTTTTAAATTAAAATAATATAAAGTTATTGAATATTTAATTAAACTAACATAATTTTTAAAAAATAATATAAGTGATCACAAACTTGAATACTATACATAAACTTGACTTGAATTCAATTCACTTGACATATGAATATCTTTAATTATAATAATTTAGAAATGATCACGAAATGTTTTTAATTTGACACATTTTGCAATATAAAATAATGTTGATGCCTATTACAAAAAAAAATTATTACTAACATTGTTTATGAACATTTCTTTCAACAATCTTTTATCTACTTTGAATGGTTTAAAGTTTTTCTTTTAAAAGATTTAGTTTTTTTATATTTAAAAATAGTAAAAAAAGTTGAAAAATAATTTAATAATTTTTATTTTTTATTTTAAATTCAATAAGGATAAATATTAAATTTATACATGAACTTTAATTTGTTGTAATTATATACGTGAAACTTGATTGATACAATTATATATATTTAAAGAAATGAAAAAATATATATTTATTTATTTATTTATTTTCATATTAGATTAATATAATTGTTTGTGTATGCAATATATCAACGTAAAATGACACTAATTCAATAACGTTGTTAATGAATTACGAAAATTTGAATTAAATCAAAATTTCATGCATAAAATTACACAAAATCAAAGTTCATATACAATATTATTTATTGAAACAAAGTTTATCTACAGTTTTGATATTTGTCCCAATTGAGTAAAATTCATAACTTTATCTTTGTTTGGTGTCTATCCTTCTCACCTCTATTTTTGCACTACAATTTCGTAATAATAACAACAACAATAATAAATATTATTTTCGAGGAATATCTAATTTATGATATTTTGGAGAATTCTTGAGGTTTTAAATTCAAATTTTATCATAAAATTGAGTAATTTTATTTTTATATGATTTAATACTTGATAATAATGATAATATTTCATCAACTTCATAAAAGTATAAATATTACTAAATTCTATATCTTATTTCTTAGACTTTAATACTATATATAGTTATAAAGGTCAATTTCTAATATTAGTCCCCGTACTTTATAAATTATGAATTTAGCTTTTGTACTTTGATTTGGTCAATTTTATAATCATTGTACTTTTCAAATTGGTAAATTATAATCCTTGTACTTTCGAAATTGAAACTTCAGTCATGACTCAAATGGTCGGAGTTAAATTAGTTTGGTTAAGTTCTATTATTGGCTTTGTATTATGCTTAAGATTGTAAATTTAGTCCATATTCTTCAACTAGATCATTTTTAGTCTCTATGTTTTCGCATATTGAGATTTTGGTCTTGATGTAAACGACAACAGTTAAATCCATTAATTAATTTTTTTTTTTGTGAGTGATATGTGACAATAACATTACATATATGAGAATATGTTTGTTGCATCAAATTTTAAAAACTGCAAAATTTAATGAATTTAATAGTTACCGTTTGATCAAGATTGAAATTTTGAAATTTCATAAGCACAAGGACAAAAAATGACCAAATTAAAGTGTAAGACTAAATTCATAACTTATGCATAGTATAAGGACTAAAAGTAGAATTTAACCAATTATAAAAGAATTAACTGGATATTGCTTCAATGGACAGCAATGAGTCGACTAGTTGACGATGACTACACTATTAATTAATATCATGGGGACACATTGCATGGTACAGAATATCTTCATTTCACAGTCTTCAGTTTTCAACCCACATGTTACTGAATCAAAATTAGTTTAATATGTCAAATTCATGTTATGATATGATAGTTAAAGATGTTTATCGTTTTAGATGTGGTCTGAGTTTCAGTCTTGTTTGTTGTTTAAGTTTTATCTTGTTATTGTAATTCGTCAAAAAATTTATTTTAATATGTCAAAAAAATTTCTAATATATAATTACACACAAGTGTCATGCTAGAAAATTTGGATTACAATATAAATTTTGAGAGCTAAAATGTTTTAGGATGAGTTTGGATAGACGGTGCATTTACTTGCAATTAGTGTAACAACAGTGATGACAATGAAATTATTTTTAAAAAAATAAAATCAATTCACCACTTATATAATTTTTTATGATTATTTTGGGGTAAATTGATCCGCAATCTTCAATGCGACTCCCTAAATAATTGCGCATTGATATGCCTATCATATTATACTTCAATTATTTTTTAACTCATATACTCTACTAGTGTCTCAAAATAAGTTGCTATAATTGAATTATACGAGTTATTCGAATGGTAAAATTCAATTCAATTCAAACTTGAAACTTAAATTACTTATTTAAGTTATTTATAAAGATGATTTGCGTCAAATGTTTATCTACGCATTGAAAATGGTTGTCTGTGATTATCAGACACCGAAAAATATAAAAATTTATCTTATAAATGTTTTTTTATATAAATAAGTTCTAGTTTTCTGAACTCTTAAAAGTGGTTTGTGGAAAGGGTTATAAATTATTATTACATTTAGAAACGTGGTAATTAAAATTCTACAAACATTGAAAATGGTGATAGCCTTGGTTTTGGAATGGTCAAAAAGTTGCTCTGGGCAAAACTTTCAACATTGCTTCGGTAAAGTTTACATTTTACAACTATTCCAACAGCTTTTGAAAGTCCACGGCACGTGCAAACACTAATCCAAGTATTTGAAATCCTCACGTTTCTACTTCGTACTATCGAAACTAAATCCAAGTATTTAAAGCTAAAGATAAAACATTACTCCTAATTTACAACATCTCAAACTATCGAAAAACAAAACAAATTTCTTGAAATTTCTTTTTAAATATTTATTATCCTACTTCGGTTTACTTTTATGCACACTATATTTAATATATTTTTAAAAAAATTATTAAATTCATATGTTTAGTAAATTTTAATATTAACCAGATAATATAATTAAAATAATAAATTATTGAGTATTTTATTGTGTGTTTTTAAGGTATAGAGAATTAGATATTTATAAAACATGGCTACTGTTTATTGAAGTCACATCTTAGGTAACCTTCATGTATGTCAACACGCATGTCATTCTAGGCTTAACATGTGTTTGTTGATCCACTAGTTTGACTTCGCACTCTCTGTCTGCGAACACCTAGGGACATGTGAACTTGGCTCGCAAGCCATATTGTTATGATATTTCCCGTTACCGACCCGAAACTCAAATATAACACAGGCTACCAACCCGAAACCCATACATCAAGGGCTCACGAGCCCAGTTCGCATGTCTTTGGATGTTTGTAGGTAGAGGGTGCGAAGTTAAACGAGTGGATCAACGAACACGTATTAAGTCTAGGACGATATACGTGTTGGCACGCATGAGACATTACTTCAATGAACAGTAATCATGTCTTATAAATATCAAATTCTCTTAACCTTAAAGATACACAGTAAAATACTTAACATAAATAAATTGAAATTTAAAAATTCAGATTTAAATTTTATAAAAATAAAAACCATCCAACCCAGTATGTTACTATCGGTAAAACAGTTTCATTACACACCTACTTTTGATTAGTTTGAAAACTTTTTATGTTTTGTTAAAGTTTTGCGATCAATACCAAGAATTTTTATGTCTGACACTAATCATTGGGCAAGTGGTGTCGGCCATTAGATGACTAATTTTAATTTTTACTATTTATTTTAGGTCATTTTGATATATATTTTTAACTTGAGTCATTTTCGTAAATAATAAAAAATTTTGAGTTATTTGAATAAATTATCCGAAATTATTAAAATAGTGAGTTGTAGAGGAAAATTCCCAGTTGGATGATGTGATTGTAACCTCCAGTTTGGACCCATGGTTAAAGTATAGGATACTTCCGGTGTCTATCCTGGAACCCTCCTACGAAGATCTCCATGTATCTTCTTCCCCTTTATATACTAACCCACCACACACTCTCTTTTCCACTCAAATCCATCATCATCTCCACCAACTTCACATAGCTTCCCACAAATGGCTTCTTTCCAAGAAACACCATCTGCTTTAGAACTCATAAAGCACCACCTCCTTAATGATTTTGCTTCAATGGAAACCTTTCTTTCACCTCCTCCAACACCACACTTTCATAAACAATCCACCCTGAGCCAACGTCGTCCTTCTATTAACGTCACAATTCCACCATCCAAAGTTAACATAACCTCGACCGCCACGAAAGCCGTCGAGGAACATGACGAGAAAAGGCATTACAGGGGTGTAAGAAGACGGCCATGGGGTAAGTTCGCAGCCGAAATTAGAGACCCTAATCGAAAAGGTTCTAGAATTTGGCTCGGAACTTTCGAAACCGCTATCGAAGCCGCTAAAGCTTATGATAGAGCTGCTTTTAAGCTACGTGGAAGTAAAGCCATATTGAATTTCCCTCTCGAAATCGGAAATTCGAACTCACCTGAATCCCAACCCAACTCGATTTCCAATAAAAGAAAAAGAGAAGAAGAAAAAGGAGAAGAGGAGAGGAAAGTAGTGAAAAATGAAGAGGTAACGGAAAACGTAACGACGACGGGGATATGTTTAACGCCGTCTAATTGGAAAGGGTTTTGGGATAGTGAAAATATGAAGGGAATATTTAGTATTCCTCCATTATCACCGTTATCCCCGTTTGGTTATTCTACTTCAGGACTTGCCGTTATGTAAAGATGGTGGTGTCGTTTACCAAATAAGGAAAGGTTGGTTGACGTGACGGCTTGAATTATCTACCATAAACGGAAAAGTTAACAGCCGTCAAGAAATAGATTAATGAAGAGGTGTGTGTTTTGGATTAGTATTAGTATTGTTAGTTTATATCTTAGCTAGATTTGGCATACGCATTCTGTGAATGTAAAATAACGTGGATTTGAGTGCGTTAAAATTCATTATTTATTGGTAGGAAGAAAATATAGATAATTTTAGATATGGTGTAAAAAAAAAAGTCAAAACCTAAGGTTCTTTATTTAATTAAATTTGTATTTGTTTCTTGATTTGTTGATTTAATGAAATTATTATTTCATTTTTACAAAAAATTAAAAAAATCAAGATCTTACCATCATTAAGAGGTGAATGAATCATTTAGATCAACCCTTTAGTTTAGTAATTCTTTGTTATGATTAATTAATTAAGATTTATGTAAGGGGTTTTTTGTTAATAAATTGTTGGAAATGTTTTTAATTATTTGATTAAATAATATTAATTAAATATAATTTTTTTGCATGGTTACTTATACGTTACTATAATCTAGGATAAATATAAAATCTATATATAAACGTACATTTTGATACATAAATTTTGATTTGATGTAATTATACACATGAAATTTGAATTGTAGTTCTTATGTATACATGAAAATTTAATTTTTAATTCAATTATACATATTTTAAAAAATGAATATATGTATTTATTTTCATATTAAATTAATATAATTGTTTGTGTATTCAATATATCAATGTATAATTATGTTAATTCAATAATTTGTTAATGATTTATAAAAATTTAATAAAATTAAAATTTTATGTATAAAACTATACAAAATCAAAATTTATATATAATTCCGATCTTTATCCCCAATGATGTAAAATATATATTCGAAAGCGACTATAATATAATCTATATATGATAACGTAAGAATGGGATTTTATAAAAATTTCAATCAACAATTTCTTTTTTGTTTTTATATTAAAAATAAACCCAAATGGAATTTTTAAAGAATATTTTATAAAGTTTATCAAATACATATTAACACGCAATTACATTTAAAAAAATTTAAGAAAGTAGGTGAGATTATTAATATTAATATTTGTTAATATAATCTTTAATATAGAGGATAAAGATGTTTAGTGTACATATAATTAAAATTGAATTTGTTACAATCTATTTAGATTTGAGATCATATTTACAATACTTGAAGGCTTCAATTCTTGATAGAAGAAAAGTCCTCTCTAAAATAAAGTTTTTAATATAATTATCGAGATAAATTTTAAAATTACACGTGAATTTTGATTCAATAAACAATGTTAAACGTGAATTTTGATGTTGTGTACTTTTATACATTGTTTTTTTATTTGATTCAATTTTCACAAACTACTAAAATCCCTATGGATATAACACCATTTTGTGTTTACATATTATATACTCAAATAATTATATTTATCTAATATAAAAATAAGTTGATGTATTCATAATTTGCAGTGTGTATAATTGAATCAAAATCAAAATTTTACGTACACATTTGAACCAAAATCAAATTTTGATGTGTATAATTGCACAAAATTAAAGTTCCTGTATCAAATTATACATTAAAT
The DNA here is from genome assembly GCA_005610355.1 of Gossypioides kirkii. Classification (NCBI taxonomy): domain Eukaryota; kingdom Viridiplantae; phylum Streptophyta; class Magnoliopsida; order Malvales; family Malvaceae; genus Gossypioides; species Gossypioides kirkii. Next base: position 33,533,640 of record CP032249.1, read on the forward strand.
TAAAGTTCATGTATTTTGATATTTATCTTGAACATTAATTCGGATTTGGGAGGACCGAGCAATTTTTTTTTAATAAGAGATAAGTGTGTCTAAACTTGAAACATACGTCAATTAAATACTTAAATATAAGTTTTTTACCATTCCACCCATGGTTCAATCGACTAATTATTTTAGTTTTCAAATTTAAATATTCTGAGTACAAATTATTTTAGATTTAAATTTCTTTTTTATTGTATTTGAGCAATTGGAAGCTCATACTTTACCACTTGAGAGGGACTATTTTTTTTTTGGGTATAATTAAGGTACCTTTCATGTTCATGAAGACTGATCTATTCGCGATAATTTTTTCCAACAATATCATCTCTTGGTTCGAACTTAAATTTTCTCCCAAATTATTTTAATTGATTATTAAGATTACCAAATACATCACTTTACTCTAAAAATCATGTTCTCAAAATTATATGGAACACGTTTTACAAAGTGTTTTCCAATAACATGGCAAAGAGATGCATGCAAGGTTTGATTATGGGGTAGGGGTCTACATAGCAAGTGGTAGAACAAGTACCTTTTTCCCTACGGATGTAAGCTAGCAAAATAAAAATTAGTGGCAGAGTCAGGGGTTAAAATGAAAAAAAATTTAGTTTAGTATTTTATAATTTATAAAATTTTAAATTAATATTAATAAAATTGTGCTTTGGATATTTAAAAAAAATAAAAATTTAATTTAATCTTTTAAAAATTATAAAAATATAAACTATTAAAATAATAAAATTATATTTTTACTATCGTAAAAATATACAATTTAATTTCAAAAAAAAATTCTGGCTCTGCCACTATTAGAAACAGCTTGCAAATAGCTAACTTTGCATCTGGTCATCTTACACACAAAATCCATAATGAAGGCGTCAAATAAACTGACAAGAAAGTTAGAGGGTTAGTTCGGGTGTGGATCCCTCCAAGTAGCCACTCCAGTTGCAAAGTGTCGTGTCTCTTAAAACGTTGCATGTCCACTCCCTCAAGCTCCTTTTTTGCCAAACATGTAGATGGATATGGCTTGAACAAGTTGGGAGGTCCCAGCAACCTCCGGACATATATATATATAACATGGACATGCAAGGACAATCTTTTTCACTTAAGTTGCTGTCTGTAGAGCCAAGTTGAAGAACACCTATTAAAATGACCCCATGTTTGGGCTGCTTTAATTGTCAAAGGATAAGATCATCCAGCACGTAGTACTTAGCGTTAAAACCGTGTGCAGAAACAGTTCCAAGCTACTGTGGGCAAACCACAACACTGAGAGATAAAGCGACGGGCAATGCCGGGGCTGGGATTTCTATTTACGTATATACTCCAACTCTCCTTCACTTTGTTTAATATTTCAACGTTGGAAATTAATTTCGGTTTCGACGAGTGGGAAGCGAGAATTTATTTTTGGAGAGGTGAGAGGTCGAATTTGAATTTTAAAATTTTGTTATTATATTAATGTAAAATTTTACAATTTATTAAGGGGTTAAAATATAATTATTTATTTTTGAAGAGATCATAATTGAATTTTACTATTAAATTAACTTAAAACTTTGTAATTTTTAAAACACTATTTCGAGATGATTTCTTTGTTCTCGTTGATCTATTTTTTATATTAATTTTATAAAATTAAATCAAACATATGTTATAAAATTAAGTAATTCTAACTAAAAACATAAAAAGAATATTTATAAAATCAAAACGTATTATATATCTTTATAAAATCAAGAAATATAATTGAGAAAAAACAATAGTTATAATAAAATTAAAAGATGTGTATTTTCGTTTAAAAAATAGCATTTCAAAAAATATAGAGGAAAGAATTTTAATAAATTCATCTTAACTTGAATTCGAAAATATTAATTAAAAAGTTGATTAAGTCTTAATTCAATTAACATGGGCCAATGCAGGAGGATGATGATTCGAGTGCGCTGAACACATTATCTTTTTATTTATGAGTTGATAGGGATTATAAATAATTTCAGATATTGTGTTAAAATGAGTAAATATGATTTGAAATTATAATAAAATTATATTATAGCAAGCATTCATGAATCCAAGCTAAAGCTAATGAATGAATCCAAAGGATATGTTTTCCCCCAAGGTGAGTCCCACACTTGAAAAAGCTGTCAATTTCCATGGCAATGGGAAAGGGAGATTTTGATCTTCACTGTATAAATAGATCCTCACTCATTACTACTTCATTTCCAATTTCATCATATACAAATTCCTTGAAAACTTTACCAATGGCGGCTACCTTTGAAGAATCAACAACCCTCGAGTTCATTCGACAACACCTTCTCGGTGACTTTGCCACCGCCGATGCTTTCATAAACACCCTCGATTTCGGCCTCTCTCACCTTCAACCCCAAAGCCATCAACTCCCTGAAATATTCACCCATGGTGTAAAACAAGGAGCTCTTGATTTAGAACCAGGGCCGACAACTAAGAAGCCACTTTGTGAAGAGAAAAGGCATTATAGAGGTGTACGAAGAAGGCCATGGGGAAAGTTTGCGGCGGAGATCCGTGACCCGAACCGGAAAGGGAGTCGGGTATGGTTAGGGACTTACGATTGTGATGTCGATGCTGCTAAGGCTTATGATAGTGCTGCGTTTAAAATGAGGGGTCACAAAGCAATATTGAATTTTCCACTTGAAGCTGGAGAGGGAAGCCAGCCACCGGCAGTTACTACCGGGAAGAAAAGGAGGAGAGAGAAGAGAGTTAAGTTGCCGGAAAGTGACGTCAAGTCGCCGGGAACTAGTGAAATGGCTTGGGAGGTGAAGGAAGAAGAGGTTGAGCTTGATGATGATGATCGGGATGGACTGTCTCTCTTGACTAGAAAACGTGTTATGGTAACATGTTAGATAATGTATTAAATGCCCGAACCTCACCATATTTAAATGTATTTTGTAATAATATATACATAAGTGATGAATGTAACCAATTAGAAATCACGAGAGTTAGGTGAGATAACAAAAGTTCTTTTTACCTTAATCAATGGTTGAGGATTCAATCCTCGTCCTGAGTATAGAGCAGTTTTAAAATTTGTGATCAACATCTACCTCTTAATGAACCTATAAAACGCGAAAGATTAATTATTAGATTTGTTACCAATTAGAATTGTGTTTTATTTTAGAAGAAAATGTAGGAATTCAAGAATATATTGTACAATGAATTGTATATAAAGTTGCAATTGAAGCTTTTGTGGAGAGGAATATGGCACAATATTGGTCTTAGTGTGTTTTTTTTTTGGTAAATATTAAATTTATATATGAATTTTGGTTTAATGGGTAATTTGATATATGATTTTTTATTTGGTGTAATTATACATAAAAAATTTGAATTATGATTCATATGTATTTGATTTTGATTCAATTGTTCACGTTTATAGAACTGAATGTATACAATGTATCAACATAAAATGGTGCTAATTCAATAATGTTATTAGCGATTTGTGAAAATTTAGTCAAATTAAAATTTTATGTATAAAATCGCAAAAAATCAAAATTTATGTATAACATTGCACATTACATCAAAGTTCATATATAGTTTTTATATTTATCCCATTTAAGAATTAATCGCATAGATTTTATTTTAGATATTTTAAAAAAATAATACATTAATTTTATTGAATTAGGAAAAAGGTTAAAATATGTCATAAGTCTCTATACTCTTCACAAATTTAAAATTTAGTCCCTTTATTTTTTCACATTTCAAAATCTAGGTCTAACTGTTAACTAAAAGTACATGAATGTAGTACCCTTAACAATTGGACTTGGATTTTGAAATCTGAAAAATAAAAAGATTAAATTCCTATAAATAAAAAAAAGTAAAGAGACTAAATTCCAAATTTACAAAAGGTAAATCAACTTATAACCTATTTTAACCTTAAAAAAATATTCATCGGCCACAGATGTTCATCCCATACTTAATACGTGGGATTGATCCATATAGTATAACTTGTGTGGTAGTTTAGTAGTGTGCGTTTGTGAATTGTGAATGTGCAAGTTGCACTTGAATAATATAAAAGATATTATATTTAAAATTTGATTTAAATGACTTCATTCTTTTATGATATATTTTTTGATAGTGTATAAATTAAAATTGTGCATGACCAATTTATTAAATATAAATTAAAAACAATTCATTAATTTTAAAATTTTAAAATATCTCCTTTTGATTTTCTTTTTTTCGGTTCTATCAATTAAAGAAAAAGGTATGATGATATATGTAGGAATTTGAGTGCAAATTCATTTTAAAGTTCAAGTTATTTTCAACAATGGAAAAGAGTAATGCTTAAAGTCTAGATATTATTTGGACTATCATACATGCATTGCTACCCAAAGATATTTGTGATAGTTTCTACTCCAAAGGGTTGAAATTAGATGATAATAAAAATATTTAAAATATTTTTTTTATAATTTTCGTGTCTGTTTTATGATTTATAAAGTTTCGTGGTTGTATAATTAGAATAATATTATCTTTAATATTCAAACTTGCATTCTCTCATTTGGAGTGCAATGTATCTTATCACTTTATTTTTATGATGTATATATTATTATTCGATTTTTTAATTGTAAATAAAATTATAAATTATAAATACATCAAATATATTTTATTTAATTTATTAATTCTAAAATTTTTGAAATTTCTCTTTTTGATTTTTCTTTTGTTAGTGAGTGCTATCAATGAGTAAAAAAAATGTGAATAGAATAAGTGGAAATTTCAGTGCAAATTCATTTTCAAGTTTATGTTATTTTCAACTATGGAAAAGAGTATTGCTAAAGTCTAGATAGTATTTGGACTATATTTTGCACGTGTACGAATTTTCCCACCAGTATAGGAGGACTTTTCATATATAATATTTAAAATTATTCATAATTTTTTTAATTTTTAAATAGTAAATTAAATATGTTTTAATGTGCTTAAATCGATAATAAATTCGGATATTCAAATTCAAATAAATTATTCACAAAAAATAAAATAATTTGGATAACGGATATTTAAATTCGAATTCGTTATCCACAAAAGTAAAACAAATTTGAATGGTGAATGCCTAATGGTTAATATTGTATTTGTTAGTAGTTTGTAATGTCGGAATATAATCCCATATTGTTAAGAAAGGTATAAGTTGAAGGGTTTATATGTACGATGTTCTTTAATAAATGGTCTATTGAGTATCAATAAGATAAGCGCTTAGATTATTTTTTTGAAATTTTATGATAATAGTTATCTTTTTATATAATTCGAAGAGAAAAAAGAAATTGTTTGAGATCAAAACCAAACTCTCATACTTACAATATAATGCTCTTTTTATCGGATTAAGAGGTTGTTGGCAATAATTATTATTTTACCAAAAATAATTATATGATTCTAGAAAAAAAAATTTGAAAAAAATATTGTGTTAAATAATTAGAGCTTATTTGTATGTAAGGTTGCGAGGCTATATGCAAGAGGTGGTGAGATTAACTACTATTACACTGATTTATTGGTGAGCTAAGTGGAAGGTTAGCCATGATTTCACTGCTCTAATTAACAAGCAAGGTGCGACATCGTAACGTTGAGTGTAGGTGGAGGCAATGTGCATAATTTCGAGTTGTGAGTGATAGAGATGTACGAACAAATGCCCCCATCACAGCAACTTGCACAAACAGAAAATTCCAGATGATTATTAAATAGCTGACTTATAAAGAACTAAGAGAAGAGGGATGACATTATTATCATCAACTCTCTATTCATATGATATCATTATCATGAAAAGTTATTGTAAGAACTCTCCCACTGTGTCATTTATGATTTTTTTTAATTACTTAATGATATTTCAATAATTTTTTCATGTTATCGATATATAACTATGAATTATAAATCTTAAACCTCGAATCTTAAATTTAAGGTTTGAGATTCGAGGTTTGAGTTTATGGTTTAAGTTTGGAATTTGAGATTCAGTGTTCAATATTCGAGGTTTCGAGTTTAGAATCTTGAATTTAAAGTTCAAAGTAAAAAAATTATTAAAATTATGTATCAATGACATAAAAAATTACCAAAATATCATTAAATAAATAAAAAATTCATAAAATAATTTCTCCATTATCGTAAATTTCAACCTTTCATATCCATTTCCCATTCTTTAGATTTTCCAGCTTGCTCTCGTAGTGTGTAATAATATAATAGCTTGATGGGTATTACACTCAAAAGTCAAAACCATGTGTTTTTTTATATTTCAATTTCTATATTTTTTATCTTACATATTTTTAATTTCGATGTTAGCAAAAATTTTGAAATGGTTGAGTTGAAATTTTAGAGATTTTGATTATTATATTCAAATCACATCATATTAATATTTTTTTAATCAAAATTTAAGGATACGTTTGGAGTTATTTTTAAGATAATTTAAATTTGACAGGAGACATTTAAGTTTAATATTGACCTTGAAAGTACTTATAATATATGTTTTTCACATTTTTATTCATAATAAATTTAAAAATTAAAATATCAAATTTAGTGAGATGAAAGGACAGCAAATAGTGTAGTGGTGAACTCCGGGTATTGGTCTAGATAAAAGTATTCATTATTCTAAGTGTAATCTGAGTTTGAGTCACGTTAATACTGTTTATAATTCATTAAGAAATATAGTGTAGTGATTATAAAACATGTTAATGTATTTACTTTTTTAGCTAGATTTTCTTTTAATAAAAGGAGAAAAAATACTAAACATTAAATAAAAGTCCTGTTTTTATTTTTACTTTTAAAAATATCTTATGGATCTAATCAAGAGCATTCAACTTTGATATTTCCCATGAGGGTTCATACGAAAGAACAGTGACGTAGATGAGAGGGCAGGCAATGATCTTAATCCCAAAAATGATAAAATTATTATTTTTATTTTATTAAAATTTATAAAATTATAAATTAATATAACGATAAAAAAGCACTTTGATTCTTTTAAAAATTTATAATTCATCTCTCGGATACTTCAAAAATAATTTTCTGAGTTCTCTGATTGCGCCCACAAAGGCACATTTAGACTAGTTTTTCACTGATTTTGCTTTCTCCCTCATCTTTATTGTGATTACAACTTGTTTGACTACTTTTCATATATTTAGGTATTGATTACATAATATTGAGTGCTATGGTCTTCCAACTTGTGCGTTCTTCTTGCTTTCTATTGACAGCTTTTTTCTATTATGTGTGCTCATTGTAATTTTTTTTATCTTCTTTTCTGTCATGATCTTGCTTTTCCCGAGTAGCATATATCAAGCATGAAGCGAAAAATATTTTAAGGGGATCGAAATTAAATTATAATTTTTATTATAGTAGAATTGTAATTTTATCATTTGAATAGTTTATATTTTTAAAATTTTAAAAGATTAAATCAAATTTTAACAATTTTTATAGGAGATCAAAGTGTACTTTTATTTTTATTAATTTAAAATTTTAAAAATTTTAAAAAATCTAACTAAAAAATTTTCTATTTTAGAAGAATCGGGTCCTACCAATCTCTAAATACGCCTATTGCATAGATACATCTGCATATGAGAGTAGCTTTATTGCAATATGTTTGTTGCATAGTATCTTTCTTGCTGTTGCTCCTTCAATGTTTCTTCCAATATATTGTGTCATTTTTTTTTTCTGCAATTTGAATTTTGAACCAAATACTATAAGATATTTTAAGTACCGATTTTCAAAAAAAAATTTAGATAACAAAGTAAAAAATCGTGAATAATTTAAAGACTAAATCATGACATAAATTTTTTAATAAATATATTAAAATATTTTTGCTTATTGATTGGGATGTGATTCATCTTTTTAAGTTTTACTCGATTTGATATTACATTTTAGGACACATTTTGATTTTGGTTTAATTTTTACAAAATACAAGTTATGTTATTGATATGACACCTTTTATGTTTATTTATTGTATACACAAAAAATTATAGTTAATTAATGTAAATATAAATAAAGTGATTTGTTCTTTTCCGAACGTATACAATTGATTAAAATCAAATTTTCAAATATATAATAAATAAAAATTATGTATATTATAATATTAAATCAAAATTTATGTATAATAATACACATTATATTAAAATTTATATATAATTTTAAATATTAAATCTTATCGAAAAAAGAAAAACACTTCAATTTCAACTTGTCTCTTTGCAAAATATTACATAACTCTTTATATTATACTAATTCTTGCAATACTAAATAAGACACGTATTATAAAATCTTATGAAAATTTTAAAATAGTTAAAAATAGGTTAAAATATTATAAAGTCTTATAGAAGTTCCAAAAAAAAAAATGTATAGAAATAAATACAAAATTAAAAGAAGGGTGTCTGGATAATTTTCCATAAGTGGGGCAAAACTGTCCCAATCCCAAACTCGAAATTTTTAAATTAAAAACCTACCCTGCCCAACCTGCACCCAATTTTCAAAAGCAAAACTACTCCTATAAATTTGGATTGGATCGGAACTCGGTTAGCATTATTTTGCCATAAACCATACCTAGATATCACTTATCATGAGCCAACGACACAACTTCCAACCCAAAAGACATCTGTTAAATAAAAGGGACTTCTGCAAGTCCAAGACCCATCACATACTTCTTCCAATAAACATAAGCAACAAATTAACAAGCACTACTATTTAGAGAATAAACGACAAGGGAGGATCAGAGTTTCAGGGTCCAAATGCATGTTGTTCGAGCAAGCATATCAATATAACAAATTAACGATCAATGTCATGTTTTCTGAATACATATGGTGCTCCAACATATATTTGACAATAATATACACTTTAAGAACGTCTTCTTGGCCTATGCAAATGTACCTACTTTGTTTTCAAAGTAAAAAAAGGAGCAACGAAAGATCCACATAAGGATTCAAGAAAATGGATAAACATCGGAATCAAAGTAGCTGAAATATCTATGCTGATACAGTTTGAAGCAAAAATTTCTGGTTCAATATAATATACATATAGGTTGGCAATGTGTCATCATGGTATCAAATTCTTAAGACAATCCAAACTGGGAACAAATATGTAGCAACCCAAAGATGAGCTAAATGCAGATGGTAAATCTACCATATGAAAGTGGACGTGCAAGGAAGAAGTTTACCAGATATGAGACTGTCTAAAATCACAATCCTTCATGGTGACTTCACAGCGTCGAAGTTGAAGTGATTTTGCAAATTATTAGAGGCAAAATATGAGGCCATGATGATGTGTTTACATTGGAGCATATATCCATCGAGTCTAAATAGATGTAATCTTCATGTTGTTGATCAATTCGATAGTATCTTTACAGACTTTCCCACCTGTTGATTCATCACAGTTCAGGAAACTCGGTTGGTTTGTCGAAGCAAGAAGTCTAGCCCACATCCTATCAGTCAACTTCACGGTGTTTTGAGTCTCAGTAACGTGCTGAAACAGAAATACCATACAGCGACATTCCAAGTTAGACATCAACTCCAATACAGTACAAAAACAAGGTTAATTTGCAAAGAGGTGACAAGAACCAATTATCTTCAGTTTTGGGGGGTTGATGCTTGTAAGGTAAGGAAAAAACTAGTTCAATTTCGAATAAGTTAGTTCGAGGAGAAACATTTTAACTTCAAAAGAATAAATGCAATTAGATGTCAAGCACAATTATTAGATTTCAAAATAAAGTTAAAACCATTGAAAACTCTAAAGCTTACAGAAATTGGAATATAGGCGTGTCTGCTGTTTACAGGTCCAACTGTGAACCCTGTATATCCAGCCATGGCCCCATGCACAGCACTTTGAGCAAGAAGGGTGCAGTAAATATTGTCTGATGCATTACTCGGAATAGCTCGTATCATGTATGTAGGATCTGGAGGATGAAAGAAAAAAATAATTTTAGTTTTATCACATGAAATAATAAGAACAAGCAGTTCCGATCTAGAGGAGAGTTCAAATTTTGTCCACTAACTTCCACATCAAAAACTCAAGCAAAGGTTCTTAAAATGAAAAGATGTCTCATGTGAAATTTGGTGTCCGTGCAAGTAGATAATTTCAAACCAGCTGCTTTTATGATGACAGTTAATTCACTGAAATTTTCGTAGATGACACCGAGAGAAAAACAAGTTACCAAGAGGTTTGCAGTAAAACTGTGGCTCATGATTTCATGTTTGGTCATAATATTTGAACAAGGTTTCTTTAAAGTACCAAGCATAATGAAACAGACAGAAGCATCTTATTTCAGGAGGGTAGCACATGATCAACTGCATAACACATCAAGTAATTGCAGCACCAACCATCATTTACCTAACTATTTGCAAAATAAGGATTATGCATATCCAAGAAATTTCTTGCGGTTGTAGTACAATTAGCATGACAAAACACCCAAACCTCTTAACCAGGATTATCTTAACTATAAAAATGACAGATCAAATAAAATTGCACTAGCCACAAGGACAAGAGTGGGGATAAAAAAGATATGATGTTGAACTTACCAATGTATTTCATATTTATTGCCATCTTCCGCTCCATAGTAAAATGATCCTGCATGAAGTAGTAATAATTAAGGGGAAATGATAAAAGCACAGGTGAGAAGAACAAAAAGAGGGCTGATTACCAAAGACCCTTGGTAACACAATAGCGTTACAATTTCCTCCAAAATTTATAATTATATACCACGAGCTGTCGTGTTAATACACTAAAATCCTTCTGTTATGGAGCTCAAGAAGGAAAATTACTACAACCAGAAATCAAGAACCAGACCAAAGAAAAGTTTCAACTCAAACAAAAATGTTTCATGCAACATAATATTCTTGTGGTGCACTAAGATATTCCTCTCGGTATATAGTTCAGAACGCATGAAAGAACACCATCTTTTCTTTTTTTGACTTCCTAGATTATAGATGCTTTTATTTCTAAACCTGCATTGATATATGATTGTATAAAATGAAATTAAACACAGAATCCAACAAAGGAATATCAATTACAACTAGCACCCACTTCAATGCTCGTTTCAATGAAAAACCTTCTGGAGAAAGGTTGCTTAAGGGAAGGAGAAATAAAAGCCTTAGTTTTTTTCCTTAAGGTATTGTTGAGACTGTGATACCACTATGTACTGAATTAAAAATCTGAAGCTGATAAGAGAGATTATGCACCCCACCTTGATGTTTTGGGTTAACCAGAGACCAACATCAAGGAGAAGCCTGTTTCCAGATGCATCTTTCTCATCAATTCCTTGCATACTTTGAGCAAGATATTCCTGACCAGCTCCTTCAGCAACAACAATAACTATATGTCCATTCTCTTTTAACCGCTCTTCAATAAACTCAAAGAGTCCACCTTTGCCTTCCAAATAGAATGGTGATTCTGGAATTAAGCAGCAATCCTGTTGCATGTCAAATATTATGATTTTGTTAGACATCAACCACACAAAGATGAAGAATTTGAACCAAAATATTACACTTTACTCTTTACTCAAATTGAATGAACTCTTGGGAAATTGAAGCATGGGGAAATAAACAATGATAACAAAAAGGACAAGAAAGGGTATAGTCATCTTATATTCAGTGTAATTCAGAGGTATTTATCATATGAAGCTAGTTGCATAGAAAATGGGACCAAGACCTTACCACATCGCGACTTGCCAGCGTTGCAAACATAGCAATGAAACCTGCATGAGTAATAGTTAAAAAGGATGCCAGCCACACCACACCACACACACACACACACAATATGCATTACCTCCATATATAGTAAAGAGATATGATAAATATCCCCTTACTACATAATTATCATTTAGTTTCTATAAAGTTCAAAACACTAACCGCTGTATCTTCCCATGAGTTTGACAATTCCAATGCCATTTTCCACACTTTCTACCTCCACATGTGCAGCATTAATGGCTCTTTGAGCTTCTTCAACAGCAGTATCAAAACCAAAAGATTTGTCAATCACCTTAAGCCAGGCACAATTATAATCAGTCAGTTTAAACAGAAGATTGCAACCTTCAAAGTTGTATATGAAAATCATATTTCTATAAGAGCATTAAAAAAATATAATCCATCGTGGCCTTGCAAAGGGATTTTAAAGAAAAAATATGATGAGAGAAACAGAAGAAAAATGTCAAATTTAGCAGTCAACGGTTGGAAAAAGAGGCCCCGTAATTGAATAATTATTAAGATGCTTTACACTCCAAACATTCTAAAAACTGCAGATACAAAGAACGCCACTTTATTTGCTTGTACCCAGGAACAGTACCCTCTTTGTTAGAAGTATTTATAAGCTATAAAATTCACTTGATATAGGACTATCTAAAACCCAAATGATAGGTGCATGGATCTAGTCTAAATACTAAAAGTAAAACATACTTTATATTCTTTGTAGAGTTAACAAATTTGGTAGTCATATGACCACTGCAAAATACTATCTAATTTTACTCTCTCAAACATTATAATATTGTGGTTGAACTTACTGCAATATCATTATCAATTGTCTTGGGTATGCCAGCAACTGCTACCTTAAGACCACGCTTCTCAACTTCCTTGAAGAAAATGTGCCCATAGGAAACAGCAGAAAGTAAGAAATAGAAAAAATAAATTCCAAAAAGATCAAGATGGATACACCTAAGTAAAAGGAATGATCTCATGTTGGAAGACCTATTACCTCATAAATCCGAGATGCCCCCCGCTGGGTTCCATCTCCTCCAATAATGTAAACCTGAAATCCGTAGAGATTTTGACAAGCTACCTGCCAGTGAGGGACCTTTGTTATGGACAAGAAAGCAACTGCTTACCTGATTGATTCCCCTGTCCTGGATGTTATCAACAATCTTTTGAGTATCATGACCCCCTCGTGAAGTGAGAAGAAAGGTGCCACCACGTTTATGGATATCATTCACAACTTTGGGTGTTAATGTCAAGGTATTTTTAGAGTAAAAGCCTCTATATCCTCCCTAGAAATTTCAACAGTATAACGATGAAACAATGTTGCAACCAACTAAGATTTAATACAATCAATGTAAAAGAATGTAATTTAAGTTTAAGAGAACCGAGAAACATACGTAAAGAAGAAAATAAACAGACTAATGATCGCAAAGTGAACTGCGCAATGTACTGTGGAATCTAGAAAAACTAGAAGCTCTTTAAAATCTTTTCACAGCAACAGTCCTATTAAACATGTGAACATTTAAAGGAGCCACCATAAAATATTTTTCAAGTGAAATAAAAAAATCACGTGCTGAAATAGATGCACTAGTCAATTATTTTTCCAGGTGACATGAAGCCAGTATTTAGGGCCTTGTATCAATTAATAACACAAAACATGCAGCAGTCCTGCTAGTATGAATAGTTTCTCGTAGCTGTAAACATCAACTCAGAATGATAGTTGCCATGTTGCATATTGCCATACTAAAACCATGAATTTCTAAAATACCAATTGAATATGAAATAACTAGGTAAGAACCTAGACAATCTGAAATCAATAGTTAAAATATGAACTTGAAAACAATTAAACTAAGCTCAAATGGAGACACTATATCCATAGAAAACCATCTTGTCTTTCTTGCTGAAAGAGAAAAATGGCTAACACAATTTCAGATTTTAAAAACTATGTTCATGCACAATTTTTAAACGAATATAAGAAATATGAACAGTAGATATATTCAATAAATAAGCAAAAATCACACGAGTTCATCAAAAACAATCCACACATGATCAAAGAAAATGTAATATCAAATGAACTAACCTGAATGCCAAGTATATCATCAACACCATACATATAGTTTAATCCACAGACAATCTCCCGAATGACTGTATTGATCCCTGGGCACAAACCACCACAAGTTACTATACAAGCACGCACTTCCTCTGATTTGAAATATACCTGCAATAAAAAATGCATTAAATAGGCTAATGAATCCATGTCAAGAGCATGATGACATCTTAAGAAACATACCTTTTCACGGGGCCCTGCACGCCGGAAATGTACTCCTCGGGAGCTATCCTTCTGAACAACAATCTAAACAAGACAAAGGAAACAGATAAGACATTGTAGGATCGAATCAAATAGAATAAGTTTATCAGGACAACTTTGGGGATGTGTTTTTCTTCATTTTCTTCTTCTATCTTGATTACATACCTTCTGAGCAACCACATCTTCTGGACGAACAAATGTTTGCCTGGCAAGAAAAAAGATTAAAGTATAATGACCATTAAACCAAAATTGACCACAACTATTACGAAAATTATACCAAAAATAAGTGGACTTACTTGACGATAGCATATGCTTGGCTATTTTGCAAGGGATTTGGATACGACTGAAAAAAAAGAGATATGATTTATGTATAAAAGGAATACAAAACCAAGAAGTTGGAAGAACTCAAATGCGGTCAAAAACCTAATAAAAAAGATGAAGAAATACAGCATGGATATCAACAGATTGGACGATAGTATAAATTGTAAGTTCATATGGAAGTGAAGTGACATTGAGAGATAACTAATTGAATAAGTGAAGTCAGAAGAATCACAAAGTAAGATTTAAGGTGACAACATCTCTTTCAATGCTCTTCTTGAGTCCCTACAAATGTGAGAGATTTTTAGAAATCAAAGACTCTACATTTTGATACTTTTCTTACTTAAATACTTTCCAAGTTCTTTCATTGATGGTTTCCAAAGCAGCTCAATTATTTTAAAAATCTAACATTCATCTAATTTTACTCCAAAAATCACTTATACTCAAGTACTTCTCAATTCTTTTTGATTTTTTATAAGAAGAGTTCATTTTGACTTTTTTTTTTTTTTTCCATATTTTCTCTTCCAATCTATTATCAACACCAAATAACAGAAGCCTGAAATTCCTAATCATTACAAGAATGATTTTCTCTACACTAATCCAACTAAAACAATTCCAAACTCGGAAAAAGAATCAACAACAGTCACGAAAGCAAAAAATAACAAAAAATAAAATATGAAGGCTGAAAAGTGAAGTGAATACCGGCAAATCAGGGAGGAAATCAGTCAGGTGAGGGACATCGTCAATGACAAACCCATCATCCACCGCCGGATCTGAAACCTGAGCTCTGATCGGTATTTTTTGGCGGGAAAAAAGCGGATTTTTGCTGTAAGAGTTTCGATGCTTAAAGAAATTCAAGGAATGGGAACATCGAGATTTCGGATTGAGGATGAAGGTTGAAGTTGGTATAGGAAAGGCACTGCGGAATGAACTGGAAATCAACAAATCCATTGGAAAATTTAAAATCCAAAAGGTTTTCAAAGATTTGTGATTTTTGCGGAAATTCTTTTGTAGTGACAATAACTAGTAAGAAATGAAAGAGCCGTGGAGTCGTTAATTTTGACTGTTTATTTCTCTTATGTCAGAAAGCAGTTAAGTCAAAATAGGCTTATGATCATTGGTCAGTTAACAAACATTGGATTCTTTATATAGAAATTTTTTAACTATTTTGATAATATTTTTTTTCTTGGTAAACAATTTAGGAAATTCCTTAACAGTTAGAATGGATCAACAAGAACCAAGGTGATCGTTAATCGATTGCCGATTGTCGATTGCTGATTGCGGCCTCTTATTTTGAAGTTAGTGCAACCAAATCAAGCCAGTTTTATAGCCGACAGGATGTGAATACGTGGTTTATTAAAATGGATTTGGAAAAAATGTAGGATAGAGGACTTTCTGGAAAACACCTTGGTTGATGTATGTTGGTCGTGTGTTGCATTCTTACAGCATCCTTATGTCACGGGCCAAAGTTCAAAGCTCGTGACTAACGCACACAATGAGTCCCATGGAAGTCTATCATTGACATTGGGATCATTTAGTTCACATGAGCTAACCCGATTCAGAGAGCTGTTAGTCAAGCTTATCAGATTGAAGCTTAGGTGGTCCAATGATGAAGTTTTATCAACTCAAGGCATCTTGGTAAATATGAGAACTAATCCTAGAAGATAAAAGAGAACCATATTTTTAGGATTAGATAGGATTTTATTTGGATATAATCTTGTAAATCCCATAATTTAAGGGATAGGTTAATCTCATCCGTCGATGTAATTCGATCTTGACCGTCTATTGTGGGGAGCTCAACTATAAATAGGGAGCCTCCCCTCATTTGTAATTTGTAAAACACACTCAAAATACTCCATTGTGAATACAATAAGAGAGCATTTACTCAAACTCTTCTCTCTTGTTCTTGTGGCCTTTCTGTTGTCTTTTAAGCCTTCTTTTAGCTAGCCGCTTCCGCTATACAAATTTGGTGCTTTGGAGAAATTCTCTTGGTGAATCCTCAAACGTGAAAATCAGGCTTACTTAGGCGTTGTTTTGATCAAAGAAACGTCTAAGGCTGCACGCCCCACGCATCAAGTTTTAAGGACGTGACACTTTCAGGTACTGTACAATGGTGAGACTGTGAAATCATTTCGGCCCATTCATGGCATTCATTAGGGGAACCCATTATCCCTATGTTTGTTTCTGCTATGCATGGAGCAACTTGGACACTTAACCAACCCTCATCTTGATTTAGAAGGCGAAGCTAAAACAGTGGGTCATGTACTTAATCTCTTTTGTCTTTGTTCTGGATATAAGGTTAATGCCGCAATACTAAGTTTGATGAGAGTGGATGATTTGAGGGTGTAGTTAGGCAAATATTTATTCCATGGGTGTGCTGTATACACTTTATAGTCCATACTAGAAAAAATGCGTAGAAAGCTCAATGATTGGGATGCTAGTAAACTTTCCTTAGTTGGGTATGTCACTCTTGGTAAATTAATCCTAGTCAATTGAGACCATTGTTGCAAGCCAATTTGCGGTAGGGGCTAAGCTTAAGAAGGCTTCGTGATCAAAATAAAGTATTCTTGTTGAGGTTTGGGTTCTACATTATTACTGATACATGAAAGTTTTAAGTTATTTAAAAGGCAAGTGTAGCGTACAAATGTCACGTCTTGCATGATAGTAATGCCTTATTAAGTCTAGAATCGAGTAAACATGAAAAACTACTCTAAAAACCCAAAGAAGGACCAAATTCATGTAGAATGTTTCAAAAGCTCTATAACTCTACACCTTTCTATAGCATTTAATAAGGTTAGGTGAGAAGGTTCTAGAATGTGATATTGACCATCCATTAGGATTAATTGTAACTGTTGGATCATTTGGGGCTTGCTTATATAAGTAGAGACTCCCTTCACTTATTTGTATATTCAAGCTAGCTTTGAGTAATAGAAACACTTCCATGTGTGATATTGACCAAATTCATGTAGAATGTTTCAAAAGCTCTATAACTCTACACCTTTCTATAGCATTTAATAAGGTTAGGTGAGAAGGTTCTAGAATGTGATATTGACCATCCATTAGGATTAATTGTAACTGTTGGATCATTTGGGGCTTGCTTATATAAGTAGAGACTCCCTTCACTTATTTGTATATTCAAGCTAGCTTTGAGTAATAGAAACACTTCCATGTGTGCCAAACCTCTCCCAAGCGAAAATCAATAGCTAATTTAAGCTCGTTAGTGAAAGAATCGAATGTAAGGCTGTATGCAACTGGAACTAAAATATCGACACGTGATACAAGAATAATCTTCTCTTTCCTCTTTGCTAAATTTAAAGCCTCCAACAACAATGTATTCAAGAAAAATTCTCACATTCACTAACAAATTTATTTAAATAAAAATTGTTCAGTTCAAAAGATTATGAAGATAGAATATTTATTTAAAAAAATAAAGAAAACTAGGATTAGCAATACAATTTAAACATATACAAAGTTTTAAGGAGTTAGCAAGTTTCATATCTCCATCAACCCCTCCCATTACTCCCGGGCAAGGGTGAAGAAAATTTACATAAAAATATTTCCCATGTCTTAAAATTTTCCAAATTTAAATGTATTATTACTTTTATATTTAAATCATCAAAATAAAATTTTATTAAATAATATTATCAAACATGTAATATAAAAGAAAAGCACATGCATTAAATTTTTTTCTCCAATTAGTTGTTTTTATATTAATTATAAATGACTAAAAATTCCAAGGTTGACCATAAAATAATAAATTAATATAAAAGTAGTAATAGTGAAGTTGGTTTTATACTTGTGGTGGAACATTTAAATGCACCACAACATTGCTCTAACTTGGGATAAGCTATTTTGATAATTTTTTTATTATATAATTATTATTGTAAATAGGTGCTTTGTTTATTATATCAATTTTGACATAATTATAAAATTTAAAATATTTTTATAATTTCAAAAATAAATAATTTTTTTGGAGTTTTTTAAGATTTTTTGAGAATTTTAGAATTTTTAAAATAAATTTTCAAAATTATTAGTAAAAACATTGTAAAAGTACCAAATTAAATGTTTTAGTTATAGATTAATATGTCACCTCACTTTTCACTTTTTCCGTTAAGGCTATAACGATAATTAGTGGACGAGTGATCAAAACGTTATAAGTTGATAACTTTAGTGATCAAAATATAAATTTTCATAGTTCAATGAAAAAAAGAAAATTTTCTGAAATTTAGGGACATTTTTATAGTTTACCCATTAAATTATTACATTTTGAATTTAATGGTTAGAATTCTATTTAACTTAAAATTCAATTTAAAAAGGATTGTAATTAATAATTATAAATTAAATTATTTAAATGTGTAATTATAACCATTGTAATAGCACAATTTTAGGAAAACTTTTTTTTTTACAATTAATAATTATAAATTAAATCATCACATTTTATATTTAGAATTCTATTCAATTTAGAGCTAAATTTTATGTAAACATTTATTAATTAAAAATTATTAATTTATCAACAGATACTCAAATCCGAATCTTTTTTCTATTTGAATCACTCATTGAGTTCTAAACTCATTTGTTTTTAGATATATTATATTGTATATTATTGATATAAATTTTATAATAGTTTTAAAGGTATTTTAAAGTCAAAATAGGTTTTCTGGCTGGGTTTACATTTGCCGGCTTTTATTTCTACTGTAGGAAGGCCTGAACAGCCTTTCACGTTTAATGGACTTTTCAGTAAATGGCCTTCAAAACTTTCAATTGGGCCCAATTAGTTTCTCAGCCGGTTAATAAAAAGTGTAGATAGGTGTAATTTCGGTCTCAGTCACCCTACTTTTTGAAATTCCTTTTAAATTGCCATATAAACAAATCTTTTTATTTTAATAATAATAAACAAATAATAAACAATATAATTTAAAAAAAGTTTCCCTATAAGTTGATTTCAATAATTTTATTTTAATAATAATACACAGTCACCATACCTTTAGAAAAAAATTTTAAATAGACTAAATCTCAAATATGTGAAGAGTATAGGGATAGGGACACAATTAAACCTAAATAGAAAAACAAAAAGTATCTCATTAGCTATAAAATGACAAATTTAACCTTCACAAATTTAGAAGAGAATTTCAGGAAGGCGGTTAAACCCCAGGCCCAGAGCATCCCTGAAAACGGCGCCGCGCTTAGGGTTTTTGAGTCTACTTCTTCTTTTTGGTTCGAAAGTTGATTTTTTTCTTCTTTCTTTTTTGATTCTTAAAAATCCGAAATCGTTCTCTCTTTCGTTTCGATTGTTAAAGAAAGGAAAACAAGAAAGGAATGGCGAGTTCTATAGCTTCTCAGCTACAGGCTATCAAAACGTTTATTCAAGTTGAGAATGAACCTCAAAAGCGTCCTTTAACTCGCCCTTCCATTTTGTTTAACCCCAAAGAAGCTGCTGATATTGATATTGATTCTATTTTGAACATTGCACTGTCAGGTTAGTTCCCGCTTTGTAATTCTTATTTCTTTCAACGAAGGTTGTTGATATGATATGTTTTGTTAAAAAAGAATTGTTTCATGCTGTGTTTAGGGCTAGAGATTCTAGTAGGCGTGGACGAAAGGTTTAGAAACTGCAAGAATGATTTGTTCAATCTCAAGAGTAAAGAATTGGATAGAGAATTGATGGGAGTAGATGAAAATAATCAAATTAATGCCTCGATAAGTTCGTATTTGCGGTTACTATCAGGACATCTTCAACTTCCTGCCTCTCTTAAAACACTTGAGTACTTGATACGTCGGTACAAGTAAGTATTAGTTTTCACCTTTTGTGATAACGTGTTGTTTTTAGTTTTTCACCTTTTGTGATAATGTGTTGTTTTTAGTTTTTCACCTTTTGTGATAATGTTTTGTTATTTAAATGTT
The DNA here is from genome assembly GCA_005610355.1 of Gossypioides kirkii. NCBI lineage: Eukaryota > Viridiplantae > Streptophyta > Magnoliopsida > Malvales > Malvaceae > Gossypioides > Gossypioides kirkii. The sequence goes on from CP032249.1 coordinate 33,553,833, forward strand.
GGTTTTTAGTTATTATTATTATATTTTTTCTGTTGTATGTAATGTTTAATCGATTGGCGTTGGCATTTACAGGATTCATGTTTACAATGTTGAGGATTTGGTTTTATGTGTGCTTCCATACCATGACACGCATGCATTCGTTCGAATAGTTCAGTTAATCAACACAGGGTAAGGAAAATGTGGAGTTTCTTTTTTATCATCCCTTGGTTATCACTAATAGTTGTTTGTAAATGGTGGGTTGTTTTTCTTGATTGGTACAGGAATAGTAAATGGAAATTTTTGGATGGTGTTAAAGCCTCTGGTGCACCGCCTCCTAGGCCTCTTATAGTGCAACAATGTATTCGAGATATGGGAGTTTTGGAGGCCTTGTGCAACTATGTGAGTTACTGTTTGTATAAAGTATAGTAATTTGGTTGCTATCGCCTGGTGATTCTCATATGAATTGCTATCTGCTGTAGGCATCTCCGACAAAGAAATTTCAGGCATCGAGACCAGTGGTTAGCTTTTGCACTGCAGTTATTGTTGAAGTTTTGGGTTGTGTTGCAACTATTGACAGTGACATTGTGAAGAGAATCCATCCGTTTGTAGCTTCTGGTCTTCAATTTGGTGCAAAAGGAGGTTCTGATCACAAGGTATTTTGAAGACATAAGTGTGATTATTTGGAAATTGTTTTTACTATTCCTTCTATTTTGTTTTATGGTTTTTGTCCCACGAGATTTAGTTTGCTGATTTCAAGATGTAGTTAGATTGAATTATATACAATTTTTATGTAGGCTGGTGCTTTGATGATTGTTGGGTTACTAGCAAATAAAGTGGCATTGGCTCCTAAACTTGTAAATAGTTTGATTCGAACAGTTGCTGAGGTTGCTAGAGAAGATGTAAAAGAGTCAACTGATTTGCAATGGTTTCGGTTGGCCATTATGGCTTTGATAAATCTTGTTCAGGTAACAGCATCCTGCTCCTGCCAATTATGTAATTTGCAAAAAACAATTTCATCCTGAAATCCTGTTCTTAATGAGTTAATAGTTTCAATCATTCTCTGTTGGTGTGGTTTTGGCATTTTTTGTTTGAGGTTGACATGCATATCATTTGTGAATTTGGTTTCCGTATTTTTACTATGGTTACATGTTTGACAAGGGAGCTTTGTGTCAGTTCCATCCATTTATATGTTTAAAGTTTCAACTGTTGTATCAAACCTTGAACAGTTCGTGTTGATTTTCTCATGATGCACATGTAAAAAATATATTAGCTTGATCCATATTTTCATTCTGTCGGTGTTTTAGCCATACTGTCTCCGTTAAATTACTAACTTGAGATGACGCTTAGTACTTACTCTTTTCTTTTAATGGATCCTTTTATATGATTAAAGGGAGGTTTTGAATAGGTGCTCAATGTGCCTTTCTTACAAAAAGGTTCTGGGTGGAGTCACTCAATTTGAGAATCTAGTCATCCTTGCAATAAATGTTAGGTTCTATTTTTATCGTTCTGGTTTCTATTTTTCTTAATGTAGTTTGTGTAAATTTTGCAGTCACAGTCTGTTGATGTATTCCCAAAGAAGGCTTTGGAAAGTTTGAGGGATATCAAGTAACTCCTTGTTTCTTTGAAATTGTTTAGAAACTTAATGCAGTACTGCAAGTCTTTTGTCACCAGGTTCAATTGTAATTTACTGGGTTTTTTGCATGCTTTGAAAGGGATATTGGTGCTGTTCTTCTCGAACTATCCAACGAATTTAACATCGATATATTCCTTGCCATACTGTTGGAAGCTCTGGTTGATCAAAGGTGTGAAGTTGATTAGTTTTTGCTACTTGTCCTGCTTTTTTGCGTACTTGCTGCTTCTAAACTGATTTTTGTTCATTGCAGTTCTTATGATGACTCATATCATCTTGCTTTAATATCAGTAGTAGATTCAGTTCCTCTGAGGAATTTAGTGGATCCTATTGTCTCGAAGATTCTACTAACCTGCATGAAATTATCTGAGAGAGATGGCAAATTGGTATCTTCTGAATCTGGTATGTCTTATAATTTATCAACATTTTTCTTTCATTTTAAATTTTGTTTCACAGGTGCTCAGGGTACTCTTTATTTACTTTGATATCTTTATTTTTATTAGTTTTGGATTTCATTGGCTAACTGTCTATTGTAGGCATAATTTTTTTTCCACTGGTGCTAATTATGCCATATTTCTTGTTCATCTGTGAAATATTTTTCAGTAACCTGGGCCAAGAATGTTTTAGCTGCTATTAATAAGAATTATCAATCACAATTTTATGGAGCTGTTCACAAGTTCCTAGAGGTTAGTTTGACTATGACTCCATATCTTTGCTTGTTTTTATCTTTTTCATGCTTTTGGTCTTATGTTTTTGTTTTGGTCTTTACTTATTCTAATAGGATGCCAAAGTACAATCCAAGAAAGAAGACACCGTGTGTGAGTTCTTGAGTAAAATATTGGACGGGAATTTAGATTTATCGATAGCCTTCTCAGAGTCCAAAATCTGGTTTGCATCACACCATCCTAAGGTATTATTTAGCATCACAATATTTGGACTTTTTGAATATGTGTTCAAGGCTTCTTATGCTGTGGTGCTGTGATGTAGCCCGAGGTTCGACGTGCTACGTTTTCAGGGCTTAACCAATCTGCTATTCTTAAAATGAAGTCTCTTGATGCACAGGTAATCGTATGCATTATACATGTTTTGGTTTCTGCAGTGTTACTTATTTGCTGCTTCAAACCTTTAGTTTGATCTGATAATGTTGTCTCTGGTGCTTGAATAATTCACTCTTTCTTTTCCGGACAATACTTCTAATATTTTTTAGTTACTTCGTTGTTGCTTTACTCTTCTGAGTTTCTTTGGATATGGTGTTTTTTAGTACCTTCTTGCTGCAAATTGTTTTGATTCTTTGCATTATTTGTGTTTGCTTCTTCTTTCTATTTTCACAGATGACATTTTGTTCCCTTTTTGTGCTTTTTCTTAAGTAAATGGTAGTGCCCCACTTTTCTCCCTTCTACTCGTTCTACTCTTTTTAGTATGACATTGGTGTCTAATTGTTGTAGCAGTCTTATTAAGATCGGTTGGCAAGTAAATTGGCTCTTTTTGGAAGAAGATATTTTTATGTGTGTGTTTACTATATAAATTAGGTGCATTAGATTATCTCATTTCTCGACTGATGTTTGTTCCATGATTCTGTTGGCAGAGGCTTGTAGCCGTTAAAGATGCTGTATTGCACCAGCTTCATGATGATGATTTAACAGTAGTTCAAGCTGCTCTGTCTGTGGATGGATTGACTGAAGTAGTTAGTTGTTCGGATCTTCTTGAAGCATTACGTGATGTGCTTAAGAAATGTCGAAGTTTTCTGACATTAGGTCAGTAAGTTGAATTTTGAAATCTACTGTCTCCACTACTGCCTCTAAACTTCCTGGTGAAACAGAGAAGTATAGGTTCTTCATTGGTTTTTTTGTATTATTCCAATTTATACCTGTTGCCAAAAAAAGGAGAAAATAAACAAGTTGAGAAAATACTTCCCTTCTGATTCTGCAGTGGACTTGATTAGCATTCCTTAATGATTTTGTTTTATTTGATTTGAGAGTGAGTTTGTTAACTGATATTGGTATATGGTGGATGTTCTATGGTTGACCTAAGGAGATTATCAGGCTTTTAAAAATTGAACACTCTTGTAACAGAAGTTCTTGAGTGAAGTCCCTCTGAGGTTTATTTGTCTTGCTCGTGTATTAAATGAGGTCACGTTAGATAAAAAGCAGTGGTAATAGTTTCTGTTTACTGCCTAGGATTTGTTCAATTGAATTTATAAAATAGTGAGGGTTTAGCACAATAGAATTGCAGGGGCTTTGTTTCTTATGATTTATGCTCTTCATTTTCAGGTTTGTCAGTTAACTCTACTTTGTCTTGTGATGTTGCTGTTTCATTCCTAAGGATTGCCATGCTCAGCTTCCATGATCAGATAGATTATTTGAAAGAAGTTGCTTCCATGATATTCTCACTACTACTAATTTTGCCAAAGGTGCTTGTATTACTTAATTTCTTAAGGTTCCCTATTCGGACCTATTAAGCCATTCTTCTGTTCTTAATTGATATGTAATAAATTTACCTGTGTGCAGACTCATAGGTTGAGCTTGAAGGTTTTGGATTTGGCCAAGACAATAAAATGGCCATTTTTCCAGACACTTACAGCTGCATCTGGGGAGGAAGTGGTGAGTCTTCCCTTTCTTTTCTTCTTCCTTTTATGAAGAAACATGAGCCTTTTGGCTGTAAGAGTGTTATTGGCTGCCATTTTTGTTTCTGTAACTTTTAATTGTATGTTAAGCATCCATCCTAAAACCCATTGGTGATAAGATCACAAGAATATAATTTGGCTGATGAATGGGTATTGAGTTTCGGATTTGTGTTTTATTTGGTCATATCTTGACTTAAGATTGAATTTCGGAACTGGAGCAATCTCCCTCTAGTAGCCTGTAAAGGCCTCATACTATATGAAATTGCTATATTTTTGGCCTTGGGGGATCAATAGCTGTCAAAATTTTAGAGGTAACAGTGACATTTGATTTAGGTGAAAGTCTGGTCGTATACTACTTCTTTTTCACTTTAAATTTCAATTATTAATTATAGTTGTTCACCTTTTAGGTTCTATGCGTGCTGAATAACTTTGAAATTGTAAAAGTTGCAGAAATTACTGTCAGGATCCTCAGTTGATGCAGAGGCTGTTGGCAGATTTGAGAAGAAAATGCAGAAGCGTGGCACTGTATCTACAATGAATATGGAAATTGTTAGAAGTCTATCAGAAGAGTTCTTGATGCAACCTACTGAGTATATGCCTTGGCTTACCGGAAGTTGCGACAACTTTAAATCATCAAAGACCCTTCTCTTTTTGGTTCTGATGCAGTCATTTTCTATATCGATAAACAGTATGTTTCTTTACTGTTTTGGTGGAATGCATGAGTCTTGGGATTTCTGCTGTTTTGCTAACATTTCAGTTTTACTATATTATCGATAATTTAATGTGCAACTTTTTGATACTTTATTTTAATATGTTTGCTTTTGGTGGGTGATTTAATGTAAAATTGATTTGTTAGTGAAGAAACTTTGTAATTTTTTTGGACTCTTTGCTTCATATATCTCATCATAATTTATCTGAAGTTTTCTTCTGCCTTGCTGTTGCTTTTTGCACCTATACTAAGTGTTTGTTCGGTATGTTTTTATCTATTAGATGGAAAATTTTTGGTACTTTTTGATGCATGCTTTCCAGTTCTGAAGTCTCAGTGGGAAGCTTTCGGGTCTACACTTGGCAACACTCTACAAGAGGTTGAAGTCAATATTTCTGTTATTATTTGGTGTTAAACTGCTCTTTACTTTTTTGTTCAAATTATTCAATGTTTTCTTCTTTTGTTTTGTCAGTTCAATGAAGAGATGCTTGATTGGGATTGCAAAAAGTTTCTAGATCAGCTTTTCGTTGCTGATGTTGATACAGTAAATAAGAATATTCTTATATGCCTATTCTGGAGGATACTTGATTCAGCAGTAAATGCTGAATTCTTTCTGGTTGGTGATACTTTTCTTGCTTTCTGTTGCTGATTTTCTGGTTGTGTTGTGTCACTCTGACCTTTTCTTTTCTCTTTAGGATGACAATGAGAATGGTATTACCCGAGTTCAGGATTTCTTCATCTTTGTTGCTGGTTCTAGTTTGAAGGATGCAATCAAGAAACACCTTCAAGAACTTGTTGAGAAGCATCTACATGTCTTCCTTACAAAGTGCAAAGTTTCACCTGTTCGATTTCTGTCTAGGTTTTATACAGCAGAAGGTGTTTTATCTGGTTTCCCCTTTTTCTTTTTCAGTTTTCAAGGGTGACATGCATTTATCCTTGCAAAGTAACAGTGTAAAATGAATTTGAAAAGACTGTTGCTTAAGCTTATGTCTGTCATTGATTTTGCAGAAGTTCCTGCTGCAGTTCAAGTAGAGAGCCTTCATTGTTTCTCATTTCTTTGTTCTCAGCTAAATGATAGACTACCATTTGAACTTTTGGCTGAATTTCCCTCACTTCTTCTTCCACTCACCAGTGACAATCAGGTTTCACCAGTTTTCAAAATTTTTAAATGCTGGCTTGTCTTAGGAGCTCATGATGGTCTCCCTTTTCTTTTTAGTTCTTCATTGTGTTTAAATATGTGAGATCCTGTTTTCAGGCTACTAGGATTGCTGCCATGGACTGTATTGAAAAGCTATATAAATTGTGGTGTCAAGTGGACTTCTCCAGCAAGAAAAATGGTATGATGGATGATATTTTTTTGATATGGTTATGTTTATTCACCTTTTTATTTAAACTATAACTGGAATTGGATTTTTAACAGGTAATACTGCAATTTGGAGCCATTTTCTTGATGAACTTTTGGGGTTGATGGTTCAGCAAAAGAGGCTTATATTATCTGACAAGAATTTCCTCCCTTCTTTCTTGACACGTTTGCTTGGCTCTTCTTGTGGGAGCATTTTAGTTTCTCCAAACATTGAGCAAAGGTATTGACATGCTTTGTTTCTTCTCTAATATAATTTATTGCCTGGCATCTACAATAATTAGAGCCTAGTCATTCTACCACTTAAAATAGCTTCAGTTATTTGCTAAAGATGATGTTCCTTTAGTTTATTTCCCCAGTGGAGTGAATAGTTTGCATTGTAAATGTAATCTTCGATTGCTACATGTACTTGCATCTATTGTGTTCAATAGATCTGGTAGAATAATGTCATGATATATGAGATTGAGTTTTATGTTGTCTTTAGCTAAATTGTTCTGCGCTATTCATAACATACGATTGTTTCCATACGTTAAATTGTATAATCAGGCTGTGCTGTTTTTAATGAGGAATAATATATTTCTCTTTAAATATTCTATTTCAGATTTAATAAATCTACAAAGGAGAAAATTCTGGCTTTCATATTAAGTTCTGCTCTAAATCTCTCTGAATCTGGAAAGGTTTGCCCTTTTAGCTGTTCCCTATTTTTCCTCCCTGTTTAAGTGATATTATTTCAGGGATTATAGTTATTTTCATGTGTGACGAGTGATAATGACTTGAAAATTTTTTATTGGCTTGATCTTGTTGGCAGCTAAAGGTTTTATCTTTGCTCAAAAGATTAGGCAATGCTATTCTGCATGTTAAAGAGATTGAGGCATTATTATCTCTGCTTCTGAGAAAACGAAGTCAATGCTATTTTGACCTGGAAAACTCACCCCTGAAATTGTCAGAAACTGAAATTAAGATCCTGTGCTTGCTTTTGGAGGTAGGGTTTTAGTTGGTTTGTCTTATATGGGTTCAATATAGGCATGCATCTCTGTATTTTTTATCATTAAATTTTAGTATGATTTTATGATCATAGCTGTTCAATGATGATTTTGTCCTCTGCTTGTCCTAGATATGTATTATGCCCTCATCTCTCGGTGGACAGTTTTTTGAATATGTGTTCAAGGCATTGCAAGTATGAACCTCCTCTCAACTTGTATTTATGTGCTAGGGTTTCAGGACTTAATCCTAAGCTTTTATATTTCTTGTTTCAGTTGGATTCTAAGTCTCCAGAAGACCCTGCCATTAAAGAACCCTGTATTACTGTTTTACAAAAGCTAAACAGTCAATTCTACAGTGGCTTATCAAATGAGGCACAGGTTATTATTATCAACTTCTATTAATTTTCTGGGATGCGTTACTTTAAATTTCAATGTTTTACCTAGTTGATGAATTGAAATAGGATGTTGAAAGGGGGAAAAAGAACAAAGATATGTGTTCTTGTGCGGTGACCAGACATGCCTGAGGGATTGTATTATATGTCAAGTGGAAGTGTTCCTGCAGATTTTATATCGATAAACTGAACTTGGGAAATGCTGTGTGTGTATATTCTGATCACTGCTGGATAAAGCTTGGATTGTTTGCTTATCCTTGAAAAGTTTTTCATACAGAATCATTATTGATCTCTTTGTGCAATTAGTTGTAGCTAATCCTGTACGTTTTTTTGGTCTTTTTCTCTGATGTGAAAATGTTACTTTCCCTTCGTTTGTTCTTTGGGGGCGGATGGTTGTGGTTGATACTTGATATATTTCTATAGAGTGCATGGTTATCTAATATAATTTTCATAGGGTAGATGTTTATTATCAATCTGTTTGTGTGATGGCTGATGGCTGTTATTGATCATTTCAATACAATATTAAATTGCAAAGTTCATCTTGGATGAATGGTTTTTCATTAATTTTCTTTTATTTGTTCTGTCAGGGTCAAATGTTTCGACAGCTAGTGCTTTTGTTTCACAACAGTAATAGTGATATTCACAGTGCAACCAGAGATGCATTGATGTGTTTAACTGTTTGTTCCTCCCTCCCTCCTTTACAATTGCACTTTCCTTTCTCTTTTGATGAATCATTTGAATATTTCTTGAATAGTATGTATAGTTAGTGCCAGTGTATTTGCTCTTCTAAGCTCTTGGTTCATATTTTATTAATCTTGAAGTTGTTTAAAAATATAGGATTAACTAGAACTAAATTTTGCACGTCTGTCAGATTTATGTTTGGAAAAGATTTTAGAAGTTTTCTATAGTTTGTCCTATGCTTGATGCAATGTACGTGCAATAAATTCTTGGTTTTGCACAGCGACCATGATTTACATCAGTAGTACAGTGATAAAGGACCAAAATGAACCTGAATGTGTTTGTAGTTGTTTGAAGATATTTTGGTTAAAATATCATGTAATTTGAAACTTTTCATGACACCAAGATGAGGGTGTGATAAATTTATCTCCATGCTGTAGCTTTTACATTAGACAATAAGTTCCTCTTGGAGTTCTTTTTGTTGTACAAAGGCAACTGTGATAATCGGCTGCATTCTTCTGGATGTCATAGATTGCTTCGTCTACAGTAGGTGAGATGCTTGATCTTGTATTGAAGGAGGATCCACTCGCAATTGTTTCAGCTCATGGAAAGAAGAAAAAGAAATCAGCTGCTAATCCAAAGCCTGGTTATGATTTAGTTTTTAAAGGAGAGCAGACTCTCTATTTTCTTAGCTTCCTTCTTGATGTGTTGCTTCTGAAGAAAGACATATCAAAAAGGTTTGCTTCTACAAATGATATTTCTCTATTTGCATCGATTTGTTTTTGTGATATTTGTTTAAAGTTGAAGCCTTGCCATTTCCAATCAAGTCTAATTCCTCCCACAAAATAATTGTATTTTGTTAAATGTTTTAGGCAGTTCCTTGTCGGTCCCTTATTTAAGCTTATCGGGAAAGCATTCTCCAATGAATGGGTACATGGTGTTCTCAGTCAAGATGGAAGTTGGATACAAACTTCTGGCGTTCCTCAGTCGAAGTCTACTGTAATTGTTTATGTACAGCAAACATTATTGTTAATTCTGGATGATATTTTTGCTTCATTCATGGATGAAAGTAGTTCCCTGAAGGTATGCCTATTTTTCCGCAGTTGAAAGTGTAGAACATTCCACTGCATCTACTTCCCTTTTGTTTCATTTCCTTTTTTCTTTATTGATTTTAGATAACATCTATATGTCATTGGCAGGATGGCATAATGGATAAAATTGATATCAAACTGCTGGTTGATTGTGCTCGTTTGACGAAGGATGGAGTAACCCGCAATCATTTCTTTACCCTGTTATCCACTGTTGCAAAGTTAGTTCCCAATCGGATATTGGAGCACATACTGGATATACTTACGGTTATTGGAGAATCTGCAATCTCACAGGTTTATCAAACTATCTTTTGGCGTTATCTGTCTTGAACTGTATCCAATTAGTCAAATTTCTCATTATACTTTACTAACTTTTAAAGAAATCCTGGACAACATCTTGAACGCAAATCATTGTTTTTTCCCCATCAATTTAAAACTCACCTTGTTTGGAATATGAACTATTTCAAAGTTTTTGGAAACCTTATCTTCATTCTTGAATGACTTTTTATTTACAAATTGTTCTGTTCTGAACATCTATCTACAGACTGATAGCCATTCTCAACATGTGTTTGAAGATCTTATATCTGCTGTTGTTCCATGCTGGCTATCTAAGACCAACAATACAGAAAACTTGCTTCAGGTAATTGTATCTTAAATATTTTCATTGTTTATGTATATCTGGATTTGTTGTTTCTAATACTCCAATTTGACTTGGTTAGATTTTCGTAAACATATTGCCTGAAATTGCTGACCATAGAAGGCTGTCGATTGTTGCATTCTTGTTGAGGTATCATCTAAACTTAGAACCTGATTATTTCAGTTGGTTTTTTTCAGTGTTTGCTTGAATTAACTTTGTTTTCTGCAGGATTTTGGGGGAGAGTGATAGTTTGGCTTCATTGTTTGTCCTCCTTTTCCGTTCATTAGTTTCAAGAAAAGGACTATCTTGCCTTACAGATACATACTCTTCAGATAGTTTCTTGTATTCTGCACACCAAGACTGGGAGTATGCCTTTGCCGTACAAATATGTGGGCAGTACTCGTGCCTGATTTGGCTTCCTTCTCTACTAAAGGTTCTTCAAGTAATGAGACCGGATGATCTCACTCAAGAAGTGTTTATGCAATTCTTCTTTGCCATGCATTTTGTTTTATACAAATTGCAAGACCCTGAATTTGCATTGAAGCTTGAATCTAGGGAGAACTCAGATAGCATCCAGGTATAAGCCCATATGCTTTTTAGAATTTCTCGTTGTTTATAGTTAGCCAATATATTGCAGACAAAACCAGGTGTTTCAACCAGGTTTTGATGCATGTGCATATATAATAACTAACCCTGTTCATTTTGTACCATGGAAAATATTTGGATCATTTCATTTTTCATTTTTGACAAATTACTTGATGCTATATGCTATTCGTTCAAAAAATCTGTGTATCTAATTGAATAGAAGTTGTGGATAGATTGAATTAGGGTTTATCGAGTTGAAGTGATAGAATGTAAGGCTCAAGGTCAACCAAACTTTTTCCTTGCATTCGAGCTGGGCACTAGTTAGTTTGATTATCATGAAGACATGAACTCAATTAAGAATATACATGCATCTCACTAACATTCAAAAGTTGAGTATTAGAATACTTGTTAATTGAGCTACTTAACCTCGAGCTTTGCTCAATTATGAGCAAGTTGAGCCAATTATTAACCCAGTTGAGTTTGATAACTCTGTTGTTGGTTGGTTTTTACTTTTTATACCCTTGAGTGAAGATCATTTCTTTTAAATTTTATAAGCCACTTTTCAACTATTCAGTGAAAGAATAAAGTCTTGTCAGCATTACTCCTTTTACACAATCATGGTGGGTTATATCTTGCATACTTGGAATCCATGTAACATGATAGTAGCCTATTATAGTTGGATGATTTAATTTAGATTGCTTCATTTCATTAATTTGGTTGTAACCTTTCATGATCTTTTATTATTATTTTTCTTTTTTTAAATATTTTATTCTTGTACTTTGAGACTTAAAATCTATTATCTTTCTAAGCTTTTCTGTAACTCGTTTGCCTGAGCAATTAGCTGACTGTATGTGTTTTCTGATTCTCGTTATATTCTTATGTTAGTCAGAAGCATTATCTGGATATGAATATTGTTTTGCTTATTGCAGAGAAAACTTGGAGAACTTGTAGAGCAGGTTGTCTTTCTCTCACAAGTTGTTGATGCAAGAAGAAAGAAAATAGGAATTCCAGTTGCAAGTTGGAAAGAATTTAAGGCTTGTGTGCATGCTATATTGAAGACAATTACAATGAGTATGATGCCTTCCACATGCTTTGAATACGTCACCAAATTACTTGGCAATGCAGATAACTCTGTGAGAAAGAAGGTAATGTGGCTACTTCAGTAATTTCCTGTTTCTATTAAATTTGGGGATTTTGATTTTTGGGACTGAGATATCTTCCATTACGAGGTTCAAGTTTGTGTTTTATGCCTAAATTTTGCACAATTCAAATGTCTGTAACAGTGTATCTCAAAATTTTGGTTGTTTTTGGTCATTTTTATACAGTTCTAAATTCTTAGCGATGAGCTTATTATTTAACCAATAAACTGTACTTGCAAACAGGCTCTCGAGATATTATGTGAAACACTTAAGGACCATGTCTCTGTTAAGTCAAAGCGCAAGGAAAAAAGAGATGTGAATCCAAATTTAAATAGCTATGAGCTCCATTTGGATGATACTGCTCTTGAAAATTTTCAGAGGATGTGTGCAGAAATTGTTCAGATAGTTGATGATTCTATTGATGAATCAAATGTGTCATTGAAACTGGCTGCACTTTCAACACTGGATATCCTGGCACAGAGGTTTTCTTCTAATCATTCAGTCTTTGGCATGTGCCTGGCATCAGTTACAAAAGGCATTAGTTCAGACAACATGGCTGTCTCCTCCAGCTGCCTTAAAACAACTGGCACATTGGTTAATGTCCTTGGACCAAAGGCACTGGCTGAGCTTCCTTGTATGATGGAAAATGTTATTCGGAAGTCTCGTGGAATATCTGTGAGTTCCTATTTAGAAAGAAGTGATGAATCTACTTCCATTTTGCTGTCTATTCTTGTCACTTTGGAGGCAGTTGTTGAGAAGCTTGGGGGATTTTTAAACCCATATCTTGGAGATATAATAGAACTAATGGTACTTCATCCTGCATATGTGTCAGCTTCAGATCTAAAGCTGAAAACCAGAGCTGATTTAGTGCGAAAGCTCTTGACTGATAAGATACCTGTAAGTCTTCATTTAGATATTATTTTTTTCATTTTTTGTTTCCCCCTCTTTCTCTGTCTGGAAACTCCCACTTATTCTGCCTGCTAATCCTTGTTACTATTTCTTCTGATTTTGTTGCCAGGTTCGACTTACTTTTCAGCCTTTGCTAAAGATATACTCGGGTGCTGTTAAATCTGGAGATTCAAGCTTGGTGATTGCTTTCCAAATGTTAGCAGATCTAGTTAGTAAAATGGATAGGACATCAGTTAGTGGTTCATATGGAAAGATTTTTGACCAATGCATGGTTGCTCTTGATTTGCGTCGGCAGCACCCTGTTACAGTTCAAATTATTGATGCTGTAGAAAAAAGCGTTATCAATGTGATAGTTTCTCTTACAATGAAACTAACAGAGAATATGTTTAAACCTCTTTTTGCCAAGAGTATTCAGTGGGCCGAGACGGAGTTTCAAGATGTTGCTGGTAGTGGAACCATGAATATTGACAGGGCTATATCATTCTATAGCATGGTTAATAAACTTGTGGAGAATCATAGGTGATTAAATTTTTCTTAAGTTTCTTATTCATATTTGATGTGGAGTTATGGTTAGTTTCTGAGTGTCTTCTCAGTGGTGTGGTTCACCTTTATCTTCATCAGTTCCAGATCTCAATGATTTTCCTTTTGAATTCATTTCTGTTTCTACTTTTTCTGGCGCTTGTATATTGAAGGTTTGTGGTCCTAGATGAGTACATTTTGGTTATGAAAAGTGATGCATGAATTTATCAGATACACAAATTTGATAACGTGCTGTTCTATTCAGGAGTTGGTCATATTACATGGAACTCCTTTTTTCGTAGAAATGCTGCAATAGTTCTCTGTTGCTTAGAACAACTTGCTTTTATATATGTGCTTATTATTTTTTAATCAGTTGGTTTAGAATTATATGCTGCCCTTCCAAAATGCAGGTCTTTATTTGTCCCCTACTTCAAGTACTTGGTCAAGAGTTGTGTACAGCTGCTTAGTGATTCTGCAGATAAAGCTTCTGATTTAGTACGGAAGAAAAAGAAAGCCAAGGTTCAGGAGGATGGGATTATTGTCAATGGCGGCGTATCCCTTAAAAGCTGGCATCTTAGGACATTGATCTTATCATCACTACACAAATGTTTTCTCCATGACACTGGAAGGCAGAAGTTTCTTGATTCATCAAACTTTCAGGTTAGCTAATCTTATTTTCTTAATTGTAGTTTTTTTGGTTCATGGACTTGGTTCTAATTAAAGTGTAGGTATATGTTAAATTATTCCTTAACTGTACACACATATACGTATGTATGTATTCAATCTCACATCTAGGTGACCCTTGGGTATTAAGGATTTCACTTTTCAGATGCCTACAATTCCTTTATCTTGTATATGTTGCCCTTCATCTGTTTACTGAGCATTCTTTGTGTAGCATCTTATTTAGAAATTATGGGTAATAAGTATCTGTTGAATGACACTGATAATTCATTTGGTTAGGGTAGCTTATCCAGATTCTAATTGTTTTAGCTGATGGAACATTTTGAATTGTGCATGCAGGTTTTATTGAAGCCCATTGTTTCTCAGCTTGTCATTGAGCCTCCAACTTCCATTGAAGAGCAGACCGATGTGCCATCTCTGAAGGAAGTAGATGACTTGCTGGTTGTTTGCATAGGTCAGATGGCTGTTACTGCTGGAACTGACCTGCTGTGGAAGCCCCTGAACCACGAGGTGGTTTTCTATCCTTTTTGCCCTTTTGAGCTCAGAATTGCAGTCTTTTTGATACCTTGTTGCACAGCCCTCATATCATCTAATATGTTCAAGAACTGATCATTTCAAACATGACAACATATGCTTTGCATTTATCTTTTGTGTATTTCCATGTTGACTTGTATTGTTATTTCAAATACAACAGGTATTGATGCAAACACGGAGTGAGAAGATGCGTGCTCGAGTTTTGGGGTTGAGAATAGTTAGGGAATTTCTGGAGAAATTAAAAGAAGAATATTTGGTACTGCTACCAGAAACCATCCCCTTCCTAGGTGAATTGCTGGAAGATGTGGAGTTACCGGTCAAATCATTGGCACAAGATATCGTCAAGGAGATGGAGACTATGAGTGGCGAAAACCTTCGTGAATACCTCTGATGACAGTCAGGGTATGGTAAATCATTACCCCATGTTTCATTTATCTGGGGAAAAACCATTGTATGAGAAAAGGGTTGAAATAGCAAATCTCAACTTTCAATTTAAAACTAGTTATTGTAGGAAGCCTAAGTTAAAGGTCAAATAGTGCCTGCCAAATTTTGTATGCCTTGGCCAATGGCCACCTTTATTTATTTATAAAATATCCGTTTTGTTAATGTAATATAATTTTTTTAAAATTTCGTTATGAAGCTTTTGCAGCTGTTTGTTTGTACTTTATATGAGCAATGCAATTTTAAGAGTAATTATGATGCATAATGCATCATAATCCAGATGCATTCTTTAAATATCTTTTGGTGGAAGTAAAGAATTGAAGGTACAAATTATGATGGAGATATCAATAATAGTTGAATATTGGCATTTAGAGATTTGTGTCATAATCATCTGAATTTTTTTTAAAGAAATTCATTTTAATCTTAAACTTAGCAAATATAAAAGTTTAATGATATGATATTACGATACAGGTTGATTGTTGATCTAATTAGTTTAACCAATCAATTCAATTATGCGTAAGAATAATAGTCACATAATCAATTTTTGATGAAACTTGTGTTCCAAGATCAAAGTAAATTTAATTGTTAAATTCAAGTATATAAGTGAACAAAAAAGTACATTTAACAAAATGGATTTAATGAATGATAAAAATAAATTTAATTTTCAAGTTTAAACATCAAAATGAATAAAAAGAAAAATAAAAAAGTAAACTTGATTATCAAATTTAAGAAAAATTATATTATTTCTTAAAAAATTTGTTACTCTGATTTTTTATTATGAATTATTACATTTTAAATATTTTAGACGTTTATATTGTATATATTTTTGGGTGACGTGGATAAATTGGTGTTAGTATCGAGATTGTTTGATCAGTTAATATGCACCGCACGATTTACTGACTTTTCCTCTCTATCGTTTTCGGGTGTGGCTCAGTTACAGTTAGTGAGGGTTTAGGGCTTTGAAAGCTGAAGCAAAGCCAATACCCCCTTTGGATTGTAAAAGGAAATCAGATTTCATTCCTCAAAAAAAAAAAAAATGCTACCGCGATGGAGCAGAGCTTTAACCCATCTCTCAAAGCTACGATCATTCAATTCCATTGAATTAGGCAAAGATTTCAGTTCGATTCATCGCCAAAGCTATGCAGCTGTGGCACCTGCATGTGCTCCTTCTGCTGATTCCTTCCCACCTACCAAATCATCGGTAATATCTTTTATTTTCTCTCAAAAAATCAATGTGAATTGATACCAATATATCTCTTAAAGATCTTGTTTTCGGGTTGTTTATGATCTGGATTTTTATTTTTGAATAGGTAAATTTGGATAAAATGTTTTGGTCTAAGCCCTGTTCATTGGCTTTGGCCCCAGATTCTCCCCTTAGAGTGGAAGACCCAAAGTATGAAGGCATTAAGCGTATTGTTCTCAAGATGATGCTTTTCTATAGTAAACAAAGCAAGTCAATTCGAGGGGCTAATGTTATATATAGGCGTGTCCTTTCCCAAGTTGATAAACCTGCTATTTATGAAGGTCTCTATCCTCTTTTATTTATAGATATATATGAAAGCTTTTGTTAAATTTTGGGATTTTTCTTTGGTTGGCAATAACATTGCTCTTATTTATGTGCAGTATTTAACTTGGAGAAGACGTTCAGGATGACGTTTTCTCTGCTTGTACTTCATATGTGGCTCTGTTTACGCCGATTGAAAGCTGAAGGAAAAGATGGTGTTGAATTAGGACAATACGTCTATGAGATTTATAATCATGATGTTGAGCTTAGAGTATCTAAAGCTGGGGTATGTTGATCTGCTGTTTTGGATGAATTAGGATGACATCGCTTGAGGCTTGAATAGTCGTTTTGAAGCTAATTTTATTTTCTTTGAAATGGCAGGTTAACTTACTTTTGACGAAATGGATGAAAGAATTGGAGAAGATATTCTATGGAAATATTGTTGCTTATGATGCTGCCTTGCTTCCGGAGGCTACACACGAGGAGCTAACAGAGGTTATATGGAGGTAAGATCTTTATTGGAACTTGTTCCGGGCATTTATGGTTGTCCTCATTGCAACTTCTGTATTAATTCTATGCCTGTGCAAGGAAGATTAGTTTTGTTTAATAATTGATATGCCTGCCATTTAGAACTATAGTAAGTGATGTGTTATTTGTTAAACCGAAACTTGGTGATTCCCAGTGGATAGCGATGAAATTGTGATGTAAGAAATGGACTTGGTCCCTTTTTCAGTTTGGGTGGTGCGATGAAGTTGTAGCCACTCTCAGTCCTTCTGTGGTTTATCAAACCCAATCTTACTTGCATCACCATTTGGTATACATTTTTGGCAATGAATTTACTCAGGTTCAAACATTGGTTTGGAATTTTGCAGGAATATCTTTTCTGATGATGGTACATCCAAGCCAGATGCTGCCGCGTTACGTACAGTCCAGGCATGTTCCCATCTCTTTTTTTATGCCATTGTAATTAACAGTTATGTAGGATGTGGTGTTGGTTCGTTAGGTGTTTTCTTTAGTTCCTTTTTGAAATGCCAATATATCCATATTTTAATCTGTTGGAGAAGAACGACTGTGCTCATAACATGAAATACAGTATGAACAACAATATAAGTTTATTTTGAGTTGATCTATGTTTTTGTCTGCAGGCGATGGCAAGGTATGTTCGTCGTGAAGTCAATTGCCTCTTGTTAACTGGTAGGTTATTTTTTACCAGTCCAACTAACTAATTGACGGTGATTATTTATTGGGAACTTTGAGTTTATGATGTTGAATCCAATGTCTTCAAACTTAACCTAAAATTTGGGATTTAATTTGCAGATAAAGAAGCCATGTTTTCTGGGAACTTCATGTTCACCCCATTGGAGAGTAGCTCATCTGATTCAGTCAGAAGGTAGAAAATGGGAAGAAGCTGATTTGGGGAAAGAGAGAAAATATTTGAAAGAAAGAAATAATGGTGGCTCATGCTAATCTAATATGCTTGTAAAGGCTTCATTATATCACAGTTAAAAGTAAAACTGTTTGGTAGCATTTGTTTATTTCATACAGCAGTAGGATTGTTGGAAAAAGATATTGATGCATTCTTGTAGCCTTAATTGCAAATTATGCAATCAAGTTTGATTTGTAATACCTTCACTATCTAAGATTCTGTTTGTTTTGCATATATGCGTATATATATGTATATATACCATGTAATAAGTAATCTTTCATACAGGAGAGAGAGTTTGGATGAAATGATGAGCCCAAAAATATGTCAAGGAAATCAAAACAGGGCTGCCCTTATAACCATTTTCATCTGCATCAAAATCACAAATCTTCTTGAAGCTGCCATCCTTTAGATTGTAGTGTATAGCCTTCTCAGGTATATGCAGCACCATGTATGCTTCTTCATCATTTGCTTCCCTAACAATACAAAGAACCGAAAAGACATAATAATTCAAATCCGAAGGAATTGAATAAGTCCGTACCATTCCTGGATATGCAACTGTTAGTAGATCAAGATTAATGTTATACTTCACAAACCATCCAGAGTAATCACTCTCAATCTCGTACACACTGAATCGAGTTGTTGGAGATCGATATATTTCGATAAGATGCAAATGGCTTTGAGATTCCCCGAAATACAGACACCACCTAAGGTCTTTCCAATCATCAGGAATTGGAGGCATTGGCAAATCTTGAAGTTCCTCGTCTTCGAGGTTGAAATAGAAAGAAGTTTTATTCCATGCACCAAGCCAATGAATGACGCCATTGCAGAACACCCCACCACCAAACCCAGTGTTGACATGGGCAAGGAAAGGCTTACCGGAGAGTCTCCAGGAACGAGTTTGAGACGAGTATATTTCGATTTGTTGGCTCACGTAGTTCGATTCTGGATCATCCGAAATGCTGATCCATGGGTCGGGGTTTCGAACACATACAACTCTATAGTGAAGTGACTTGGTTGGATCAAATGCTAAGCTCAAACGACATACAATTCTAGCATTCTGCAGGTTACTTGGTAAAGGAATCGTGACAAATTGTTTGGTTGTAGGATTATAAATGTAATAATCATAATTGAAATTGTTGTAATAACGGGAGCTACGACATAATAGCAATCCATTGCATGATTGCACAACTTTCAAACCTGATGGGTGGTTAATGAAATCTAGATACTTAAAGGGAGCATCATCAGTTGATGGTTTGTTTACAAGAGGGATGAAGCCATATTCAGGTTTGTTGGCTTGATGACTTAATTTGCCCATGATGAGGCCTGATATGTCGAGAGAAAGGCGACAAGAGAATTCGGGTTCGGAGATGATAGAGTGCCAGGTTTTCGAAACGGATTTGAATCGGAGAAGAGATTTAACAGGTAAACGAGCTAGAATCAGTATCAGAAGATCATAGTTGTTGGCAATGGCCTCAGCATTTTGAGAATATCTTGGAAAGCATGTTTTGGAGGGTACTCGAATGGAAGACAGAAAGAAAAGAATGAATTGTCTCATGTATTATCACTTTGAAGCTATATATATAAATAGAAATATGACAAAGCTGCTTTCTCAATACTCCTCTCAAAGCAATGGAGAAAAGAAGCTTAGTTTGAAGATTTCCATGTACGCCTGGAATCGTTGACTTGCAAGGTTTATATAAACAAACTAGAAAGGGGGATTTAAAATTCCAGAAAATCCATTAATAAAATATGATACTTGATTCGATTCCTTTGTAACATGTCTATCAATTCCATGCCTGAGTAAGGAAGATAAGCAGTGTTTAATAATTGACATGCTTGCCTATTTGCCTATTGTTATGACTTTTTATTCTAGCTGAGGGTCCTTTGAATAGATGTTTATTTCTAATACGCTGTGTAGTTTTTTTTATCTCACGTTATAGGATTGTTATAGTATTTAAGATTATCGTCATCAATATTTTTATATTTAATCATAAGTAAACGTATCATCTATCCAAATAAATCTTAAAATAATATATAGCCTAGTAATCTTTGTGACTTAGGTTTGGAGCAGTTTCTGGTTTTGGGTAAAAATATCAATTAAATAATAATTCAATAGCTATTTTTTATATTTTTTAAATTTATAATTAAAAAGTAAAGTTAATAATAGCAGGTCGTTGTTTAACAGGAAAAGGACCTGACATTGGCTTAATGGAGGGTTATTGAAAAAGTTGTTGTACCAAAAGAAAAAAATCTTTTTCCAGTCAAATCAGAGTTAGATAAAGAAGGCAGAAGAGCTGTGTGAAAGGAAACGATAGCAGTAAAGGAAAGTGGAATGAATTTTCGATGAATATAATATTTGAGTATAGATGAAATCAGATTGAGAGGACTTGGAAACATCCAGGATGGCGTTGAAGCCACTCACCTGGTCTGGCATGTGCAAACTGACGTTGAAAATGAGTACTATGGTCTGCCACTCACACTAACTTAACACCTAAGCTAAGTATAAGGGTAATTTATTCAAATGATCTAAAATTTTTTATTATTTACGAAAATAATTTAAGTTCAAAAATATATACTAAAATAACCTGAAATGAATAGTAAAAATTGATATTGGCCATATAATAGCCGACACCACCTGGCCAATGATTGGTATCAGATATAAAAATTTGTGTTTTTTGGTGTCGGTCATGCAATGGCTGACACTTAAATATTTTTTTAATACGGTATTTTATTGATATACGAAAATACGAGAATTTGAAAAAAAAATTTGGGTGCTGGCCATGCAATGGCGACACCTCTTTTTTGTCAGATAAAAAATATAATTTTTTTTGTGTTAGCCATTGCATTGTCGACACCCTTTTTTATCAGATAAAAAATCTAATTTTTGGATGTTGGCCATGCAATGGTCGACACCCTCTTTTTCAGATAAAAAAATTTTAAAATTTTTTGGTGGGCAATGGCCGACACCCCTTGGTCTCAGATAAAAATTTTTTAAAATTTTTTGGCGTTGGCCATGCAATGGCCGACACCAACTTCCCCTTATTTCTTATAAATAGTGTTTAATTTTTTTATTTTGAAATTGTAAATAAGAAATATTTCTCTTAAAATAACAAGAAAATGAGAGTGTTTTATTATTTATAATTAGATGAGTGTTTTATTTTTGGGGATAGTTGTGAAGTGTACAATCGAATTTTGGAGTTGAGCTATATACTGTCATGTATTTTCGGAGTTGAATTATATACTGTCATGTGAAGCGACAAATATATGTCTTTAGTGGTCAGATGATTTTCTGCGCCATTGAGCAAAATCCTATATGTATATGATATAATTACCGCTAAATTTAATTATGTGGTATAACCGTAAAGGTTATGCTAACAAAGGTTGGTTAACTTTATGTCATCGAATGGGCGACCGAGATGACTTGGTCGGGTATTCAATCAATATGGACCCATATTACATGAGGGTTAGAAGAATTTATTAAAATTGGCCAGATATTCAGGCAGATGGACATTATCTAACCGAGACGAGTTGCGTAAGTTTAGGGTATTGTAGGTTATTTTGTATTATTGTTCAAAATTTAAAATTTCGTGTATTAATATTAACAATTATTTATAATTTTTTATCTGTAAATTTAATTTGTACTGTTGTAATATTCAACAAGATTTATATTTTATCGTATTAATATAATTTTGATTTATTAAATATTTTGTTGTGAAAATGTTAAGGAATAAATATTATCGATAAATTAAAATATATTAAAAATATTAATTAAAATTAAATTTATGAAATAAACAAAAATAATCAAAAGAAAATAACACTAGTATAGTTAATGGCCGAGATCGATTTTTAACTCCAGCACCAGATATATATATATATATAACCGTCAGTACTAAAAATTTGAGCTTTTTGTTCTCATTAATAGTACAACAATTTCTTTGTTTATGTTCAGTTTTTTTTAATCTCAAAGTTTTTTCAAGATGAGTTCCAACATTTTCTTTGTTTATGTTCAGTTTGATAGAAAAATTATCAATACAGACGATGAAGGTTGTGTATTTGAAAGCAGAGAAAAAATCGGAATAAGACTGAGCAAGCGTGTTTCGTTGGATGAATTGAAACGGAAGATCAGTACAAAGATAGCTACTCGTTGCGGGAAGCAAATGTTGAGACTGTTTTACAAATTTCCAGTTTCATCAGATCCGATAAAGTTCTCCAAAATAGAGCTTGTTGATAATGATGATCTAGGGACAATTATTGAATTTATTGCCCATCTGAGATCGAAAATCCATGCCCCATTGAGTTATTCGCGGAGATATCACACCCCAAACCAATTCAAGTCTTAAATCTAGTAAGCCAGCGTTCTGGAATAGATATTGATCTTAATGTATGCTGGGAAGATTAATCGGGTTATAAAGAGTCCACTCCAGAAAATCCAAACACCGGTAGATGTTCGTATAACATCCAACACACGTGTCATCGTCTACAATTTCATCCGGAAGTGTTGGCCCCAATAGAAGATGATGAAGAAAATGAAGCTTTGGAAGACCCCGATTTGGATAACATACCCGAAGACTTAGATGAGGAAGGGTCGGTGGAGGGTGATGATGTTAACACCCATTCAGGAGGAAATACGAGCCCGAGTATAGTTATTAGGAATAATCCAGGGGCCTTCATGAGCGACGTAAACCCAAATACGGGTCAAGCTCGTGAGTTTCTAGAATATAGAAACATAGTTCCAGCTCACTTACTCGACGAACAAACCGACGAAGAAGAGTTGTTCGTAGGACAACAATTTGAGAACAAGAAGGACTGCTTAAATGCAATAAAATAATACAGCTTAAAGTTAGCTGTGGATTATAAAGTAACAAAGTCGTCGCAGTCTTTGTACATCGGAGAATGTTTGAAAGCCGAGAGTGGGTGTAAGTGGCGTATCCGAGCCGTGTTAATGCAGCAGACTCAGCTGTGGACAATAAGGAAAATGGAAGGTCCGCACACATGCACCATGGCTTGTATGACACAAGACCATCGGAAGTTAGATGTAAAGACCATATGCAACTGCATCATGCCTATGGTGAAAGCATCTCCATTGAATAAGGTATCGGTCTATATTTCGGCCAAGCAAGCTCGCTTCAATTATAAGGTTTCGTACCGAAAGGCATGGTGGGCAAAGCAAATGGTGATGCAGGAGTTGTATGGTGACTGGGATGCTTCATACAATAAGCTCCAAGGGTGGATAGCCGCGATGCGAGAGTATGTGTCGGGGACTGTAACTGATTTACAAACATTGTCGTATAAAGGTTCGGACGGGGTGATTGATCCGGGAAAATGATGTTTTCACCGATTATTTTGGACGTTTGACCCATGTGTTAAGGCATTCCCTCACTGCAAACTGATGGTGCAAGTTGATGGAACCTGGCTATACGGTAAATACACACAAATACTACTGATTGATGTTGCATAAGATGACAACAGAAATGTACTTCCATCGCATTTGCCATAGTCGATAAAGAGTGCTTCGAGTCGTGAGAATTTTTCTTAAAAAATCTAAGGAGGCACGTTGTTAGGCAAGACAACATTTGCCTTATATCGGACAGATCGAAGGGACTACTTGCTGCAATAAGGCGATTGGAGATTCCGTGGAGGTCCGTTTATTGCATCCGACACATGTTGGTAAACTTTCATAATGATTATAAAAAATAAAGAATGGAAAGCAGAATTCGTGGAAGTGGGTAATAATTATTGTTTGTATTTTTTTATTCAATTTAATTTTAAATTTTATCAATTTTTGAAATATAAAAAATGCTTATTTGAAATTCCATATGCATATGCAGCTCATCAATTTGAACCGCGGAGATTCAGACAAAAATTTGCAAAGCTTGAAGCTAAGATGAAACATTTACCAAATGGCAAAAATCTTCGTGAGTGGTTAGGTAGCGTCCAGACGTATCAATGGACACAAAGTTACGATGAGGGGGCTCGGTATGGCTAGATGACGACCAACCTGGTCGAGTCAGTTAACTCTGTCTTGAGGCCGACACGACATCTACCAATTGTTTCTGTTTTCTCGGTAACCTTTTATAGGTTGGCCACATTGATGCCTACGATGGGGCAGCGACAAGTGGCGCAGATGGAGGCCAGACACGTGTACGTTGAGGACATTCGAAGGGCCATGGCTGCAAACAGTCAGAGAGCTCGAACGATGAATGCAGAAATTATTCGCGAGAGTTAGAGATTTTTCGGGTTTCAGAGTACACCGGTCGTCGCTCGAGTGTTTCATCGAGGTCGTACGCAATTGATCTGACAAACAGGCGATGCGAGTGCTTTAGATTTCAAGCTCTCCGATATCCTTGTGCTCATGTTCATGCAGCTTATGCGACTGTAAATTTAAATGTTGAACAATTCATAGACGATGTGTATACGCTGCAACACACATTGCGTGTATGGGAGAATGAATTTCCCGTAATGCCTGATGTATCGAACTGGAAAGTTTCACCGGTTGCTTTTGAGATGCTACTAGACCATAGTCTCCATAGAAAGCTTAGAGGTCGACCACCTTCGACGAGGATTCGCTCTGATATGTACATTAGGGAGACAGGGGAACCGAAATTGTGCAGTGTTTGCCGAAGGCCTGGCCATAACCAATCCACTTACCCACATCATGTCTATATTTCCGGTCAATCTTCTCATAATGCCGGATTGTCCGACGAAGAATGAGCGCATGTCCACTAGTATACATGAAGAATATTTGTGTAAAAATTAATTTGAAAATTAATGAAAATGTTTCAATTTAAATAATTTAAGCTTCATAATTATATAAGTTTGAATTTAAAATTCTACTTTAAATTTGAAGTTGAAATTTAAATTACATTTAAAATTAATATAATATTATTTAAATAAAAAAATATTATTATATTACAATTTATATCAAATATTGTGTTCATTTGACAAGACATTATTTATCAAATTTTCATATTTAAATAAAAAAGATTATTATTATATTACAATTTTTATCAAATAATGTATTGATTTGACAATACATTATTTACTAAATTTAAATATTTAAATAAAAAGATTATTATTATAATACAATTTATATCAAATATTGTGTTGATTTGACAAGATATTATTTATCAAATTTTCATATTTAAATAAAAAAGATAATTATAATACAATTTTTATCAAATAATGTTTGATTTGACAATATATTATTTACTAAATTTAAATATTTAAATAAAAAAGATTATTATTATATTACAATTTTTATTAGATTTTAAATTTATTAACCAAAATAACCTTAGACCATTCTAAAATTACAAAACTACCATCAACGGTCCCCTACTATAAAAAGCAATGGACCACCCAAATTTCAGCTCACCTAATCCGAAATTTCAGTTCACCTAAACCGAAATTCCAACTCACCAACACCTCAATTTCGTCGTTGACCGACTTTGTCCGCCGTTGATCGAGTTCCTTCAATATTATAGATCCGAACGTCATTATTCGTAGTCATGACAAACACCGTGTGGGCGCGATTCGAGCAGATCCGAAATTCTATGGGATGGTCAGATCCCGGCATCATTATTCGGGTTATAAGCCCCATAGATTGCCTAATCAATATATCGAAGATGCGGGGTTCGAAATTGCTGCCCGCATTAAAAACATGAATATTCGGGCCGATTTAATAACGACCTTAGTCGAAAGATGGCGTCCCGAGACTCACACATTTCACCTCCCGTGTGGAGATGCAACAATAACATTAGAAGATGTTGCAATCCAGCTCGGGCTACCCGTTGAAGGTGATGCGGTAACGGGTCCGAGTATAGTAGACAAACCTTGTAGCACTTGCTACTGGTTACTTGGCAAGGTGGCCCAAGATACTGAAAACGAAAAATTACCGTTTTTAAAGTTTACGTGGCTATACAATAATTTTAGACATCTCCCTCAAAATCCAACGCAGCTGGACATTATCTACCATGCTCGTGCTTTTCTTTTGCAGTTACTAGGCGATATCCTTATTCCAGATACTAGCCAAAATAGAATAAGCATCATCTACCTCCCATTGTTTGATGATTTCAAGGCAACGGGAAAATTAAGTTGGGGCTCGGCAGTGTTGATGACATTGTACCGGGAGCTTTATCGAGCTACAAATCTCGCAGTTCATGCCATAGGCGGCTACACGTATCTGCTCCAATCATTGATTTTATACCGACTGCCTTCTATCGCCAACCTCGAACACATGCCATATTCCATGCCACTAGTTATTTTTCAATTTTTAAGATAACATTTAGTTTCGGGACTTGGGCGACACGAAAAATATCCTCATTTACGTCGCTGGTTAGACAAACATGGAGGAGATAATGTAAGATATATTTTCAAATTTTTTATAATAATTTTTTCTATTTTTGAAATTTTTTTATATTTTCGGATTTTTAAAAAAATAAATATCTGATATTTTTTACAAATAATTTTTACATTTTTGAAATATAAAAAATACATTTTCGAAATATTATTTTACAAAAAAATCTGATATTTTTTAGATTTTCAATTTTTTTTTACTAAATTCATGTTTTTATACTGTGCAGTTCGTGTGACAGCCTTATATTTTAGACGAAATTACGCCTTTCATTCCACCATTTGTTTACCAGCACAATTACCACCTGTTCTTATGTAATGTGTCGGTATTCAATTTTCATATGGTGGAATGGCACGCTAGGGATCGGGTTTTGCAATAGTTCAGTGCTATACAACATATCCCGAACCCTCCCTTCCAACTCAGTGAGACCCAACAGCTCGACAAAAAGGGACATGGTAAAAACCGAATAAATTGAGCTCACGATCTTCAAGCATATATTGTGCTTTGGAATGACCGAGCAAATAGGTGTTTAACCTTGTATTGGTGTAACGGGGATTATTCTGGTACCCCATATTACAAGCAATGGTATATGACATACGGGATGCTGGTGGTTGATCCTCGAGAGTATACGCCGAGGAGACTTATTCTGGAAGGCAACCGATGGGGTCCAACGAATAACGCATATGGACGTCGTGGTTGGATCCCCGATTCAGATTTCGATCCCGAGGATGAGCCCAATGACGAGCCCGCGGACGAGCCAATGAATGAACCCGTGGACGAGGTCGATTACCAGCCCGATTACGAGGCTCAAGACCAACCCAAGTACCAGCCGGAGCACCAACCCAATCCCTAATATCAAACATCCGACTCTTCGTCTTTTTTTCTACACGATTATTATCATCGTTCCATTGAGGAGATTTTTGGCGTCGACCCTGACCTTCAACGTACATGTTACTCTGGTTCTTCCTCATATCAACCGGAGATCCATCCGGAAGAACGTACTCCAACAATGGAGGATATTTTTGGCTCGGCACCTCAGGTTACTTAACCTACTCCTGATTACGTTGATGATACGTACGATTTTACCACCTTTCTACGTACACCAATCGGGACATCCAACATTGACACCATCGAGGATGAGCCGACGAACACCAATTTTGTAACACCCCTATACCCGGTTCACACGTATAAACCCGATATAGAAGCATTACATACAGTATCGGAGATTTTAACACGAGTATAACAAAAATTTTTTTTCAAACGATCTGTTTTAAGTTATTCTATTCAAAATACATAATTTCAATTCATCAACTCGTAATAATCCAAAACAATATTTATAACCATCCACTGAAGAAACATAATAGTACCATTTGTACATGCCATTTTTACCAAAAGTAATGTACCTAAACTGAAGTCTTCCAATAGTGATGTGATGTGATGAGAGGTCCCTTAGCTTGACTTCCACTTCTCGTAGTTTTTGTATCTACGCGTTAAAATAAACGCGTTAAGCCGGTGAAGGCTTAGTAAGCACTACAAAAGTAATGAATGATCATTTAAGTACTCATGCATATAAACTTCTTGCCTTACTCACATGTAACCTGTAACTTACCACAATAATACAATTTACACTTTTATCCACTTTCTGTAGCTTAGCCCATAGTAGACTGTCATAGAACCGTTAGGATATACAGAACAAATAGAGAGCACCAAAGTACTAACAGAGAGCACATAAGTGCTGGGCAACAGAGAGCACACATAGTGCTAAACAGAGAGTACACAAAGTACTAATCAGAGAGCACACACAGTGCTAATAACAGAGAGCACGAGACGTGCTAAACAGAGAGCGCGCTAGTGTTCCTTAATGGCATGTCACTAATATCACAATGGTTCTAATTTGTCTACTTGGGCACAATCTCAATTAGCATCATTTCTCATAAATGATATATCTCACATAAATACATCATCAAATACTTCACATTTATATTTTCAAAGCTGTTCACTTGCGTCACAGTCACTAAATTAATTATATCTTGAGCTACAGAATTTGAAATCATAATCCGCTTGATGTTTCTGAAACTAGACTCAATCATATTTTTACCATAAAATTTTAAGAATTTTTGCTTTAGCCAATTTATACAGTAAATTCTTTCAATTTACCCCTTAGCTGCTGCCTGACAGTTTCGACCTTTCTTCGCTAAAAATTATCTATCTTTTAGTACAGAGATCAAATGATGTTCCCGTCTATTTCTACTGAAAATAGACTCATTAAGGAATTAACCATATAAATTTCAGTCTCTAATAATTTTTATATATTTTTATATGATTTTTCAAATTCAGAACAAGGGAACTCGAACCTACTCTGACCTTGTTACACAAAAACTAGTATATCTCGAAATATACAATTCCTTTTAATTCATTTTTTCCCATATGAAACTACACTCAATAAGATTTAATTACATATATAATTCTACCCTTAACTCATTATATACAACTTTTGGTCAATTTTCGAAGTTAATCTTCTGTTCTGTCCAAAACTGTTTTACTAAATCACAAATTAGTCCCTTCATTTTATCATTGTAAACATTCAAATTATGTACCTATATAATAATTTTTATGCTAATAATTCACATACCATTATAGAAATTAAACTATAATTCAAAACTCTTGTAGTACTTACAACAAAAAGGTTATTTCCTTCTCTTTTCACTCTTTGCTCTTCTCTTTTCCTTTCTCTTCAATTTGATCCTTGCCTCTCTTCTCATTCTCTTCAATTTCACATAAACACATATAAGATGTAAACCATAATTCAATAATTTTCATGCTAAATAACAGTAAAATACATGTATGTCATGAGAATTTAACCATTTCTTACCTTAACCCTTGAATTCAAAATTTCTCAATTTAGTCCCTATGCTCTCTAACACCTCAAAATGAACTCTATAAGAAGTTTGAGGTGTCTACTAACTCCCTTATATACTTTTATTTCAGAAATTTCAAAGAAAATAGGAGATTTTGGAGCTTGGAGCGCTTAAAAATGATGGAAGGACCTATTTGGAATAAAATCAAAAGTTGGATGGAAGAGAGAATGGCATGAACGATTGAACTATGAAAAGAGCTGATATTTTTTTAATTTTAATTGATTTTTAACCTTTCTCAAATTCTCTAGAAATCTCACTTAAAATATCTCACTTAATAAAAATGGAAAATTGCACTTTTAGTCCTTAGACCTTTCAACTTTACACTTTGACCCAAAACTTTGCCTCTAAAAATATCTTCCACAAAATTACTCTTTTGCCTCTCCTCAATCAATCTAATTCCCATGATGACTCAAAATTCAATTTGGATAATTTGCTATTTAGTCCCCCATATTTTCTCTCCTTTACTATTTAATCCTTAAAATTTTCTAACCTTCCTTCAACTAAACATTTCTAATTTTCAATTCTATTTTATCACTCAAATCCAGTTCAAGAACGCGGATGTTACAAATGTAACGTCTCCTGAACAAACTGTACTACGGCCTCGGCCTCGCCGAGCCTGAAGGAAGCCAAACTGTTACACACCAGCACCGGGGACGTTGTCAGGATCTACTCAATTTTGATTTTTTTTCGTTTACTTTTTAAATTTAATTTGTAATTTCGTTTTTATTTTAAATTTAATTTCCAATTTCCTTATATTTTAATTTTTTTTCTAATTCCCTGTATATTCTAATTATTATTTTTTTAAAATTTATTTCATCTTTTTCAATAATATTTATTTCCCCACATTTTGACAACATATTTAATATTTTATATATAATTCGAAATTATTTTAATACAAGAAAATACAAATATTGTTGAATATTAATAAGCAACAAATTAAATTTACAGATACAATAAATTATAATTATTTATTAGTATTACTACACTAAATTTTAAAAAATAAATTAACAGATATAACAAAATACAAACATAGATAATTTCCATTTGCTTGAATACCGAGTTGCAAACATTAGTACCGAGAAACTTACTCGGGTTGCCGTTAAACACAACCTTTTTCAGTTCGTAAGACACAATGCAGTCGGTCTCGGTTACCTGTTAAATAACGGAGAAAGTCATCTGACCTTTGACAGCATAACTTTTACGGCCTTACCACAACGCCTACATAGAGTACAATATATCTACGTTGGAATAGCTATTCGACAGTATTTTCTGTGATAACAAATTATTCCAACGTAGATAATGTCCATCTGCGTTGGGTATCTCGGATAGTCTTCAATGGCGCAGAAAATCGTCTTAGCACTGAAGACATATCTTTGCCGCTTCACATGACAGTATATAATTCAACTCCGATAATACATGACAGTATATAGTTCAACCCCGAAATTCGATTGTACACTTCACAACTATCCTCCAAAACAAAACACTCATCTAATGATAAATAATAAAACACTGTCATTTTTTTGTTATTTTGAGAGAAATATTTCTTACTTACAACTTTAAAATAAAAAAAACTAAACCCTATTCATA
The DNA here is from genome assembly GCA_005610355.1 of Gossypioides kirkii. NCBI lineage: Eukaryota > Viridiplantae > Streptophyta > Magnoliopsida > Malvales > Malvaceae > Gossypioides > Gossypioides kirkii. The sequence continues at coordinate 33,584,502 of CP032249.1, forward strand.
GAGAATGAAGGAAAGTTGGTGTCGGCCATTACATGGCCAACACCAAAAAATTTATTTTTTTTACCAAATAAAAAGGGGGTGTCGATCATGGCACGGCCAACATCAAAAAAATTTGAAATTTTTTATCTGAAAAAGGGGGCGTCGACCATGGCATGGCCAACACCAAAAATTTTTTAAATTTTTTTATCTGAGAACAGGGGGTGTCGACCATTGCATGGCTAACACCCAAAAATTGGATTTTTTATCTGATAAAAAAGGGGTGTCGGCCATGCAATGGCCAACACAAAAAAAATTATATTTTTTATCTGACAAAAAAGGGGTGTCGGCCATTGCATGACCAACGCCCAATTTTTTTTAAAATTCTTGTATTTTCGTATATCAATAAAATACCGTATTAAAAAAATACATAGGTGTCGGTTATTGCATGGTCAACACCAAAAAACACAAATTTTTATGTCTGACACCAATCATTGGCCAGGTGGTGTCGGCCATTATATGGCCAATATCAATTTTTATTGTTCATTTCAGGTCATTTTGGTGTATATTTTTAAACTTGAATCATTTTCGTAAATAATGAAAATTTTTGGATTACTTAGATAAATTACCCAAATATCAAGCTTGCTTTGTAAAAAACCAAAAGTTAAAAAAAAACACAATCTTGTAAATCCATCAATAAATGGTTGTTCATAATCCCCTTAAATTTATCTGATCGTAATCTTTAAAGAATAAATACCCACAATTACTAAATTCATTATCTTGTAATCCTTAAATCATTTATAAGACCCTTTAATCTTAGTCCTTAAATACTTTATAATTTATGGTTATTTCGTTATTTCGTCAATGTTTGATTATTTGTTTAATCACTTCATCACTTAATAGTAAAAATAGATAAAAATCTTAATATAATAGTTAATATATTTTTTGATGTAATGTATATAAATTAAATTTTTTTTAGTGAAAACAAAATACAATCAGAGTTGAATCTCTACTATAAATTTATTTATGTTTTCTTTTTCAAATAAAAGTTAATTCCAACTTAAATATTTAGGTTTAACCATAAATTTTAAACGAAAATCAGTTTCTATATTTGCGTATCGCGCGGGGCTAATTTGCGCGTGGATCATGGCGTTGACTACTATGGTTTCCCATGTCCTTGCTCTATTTTGATGTGTGACGACTTACAGTAATTTAACAGCTAAATTAAATATCAAGCTTGCTTTGTTATGCAGTGCTCAATTTTTGGTTCTTCATGATATACAGATTCTGTGAACTTCCATACCGATCATGGCACTGTGTTTCAGTTTCAGTTTAGCAATTCTTCTGCTAAGCTTATCCCTTATGATAAGCTTAGCAGTCAGCGATGATGTTGAATTCATCTACAATGGCTTCCGGCCAGCCAATGTAAGCCTTGATGGCATCGCACAGCTCACTCCCAATGGGCTCCTAAAGCTCACCAATGAAACCAGGACAAGCTCAGGCCATGCTTTCTACCCTCACCATATAAACTTCAAGAACTCAACCAATGGTTCCGTTTCTTCCTTCTCTACCACCTTTGTGTTCGCTATTCTTTCCAAATACCGAGGTTTGAGCAGTAACGGAATGGCTTTCGTGATTTCACCAAGCAGGGACTTCCCCGGAGCTCTAGGAAGCCGGCATCTCGGACTCTTCAACAAGTCCAGTAACGGAAATGCTACAAACCACATTGTTGCTGTAGAACTCGACACGGTACAAAGTATCGACTTTAATGACATCAATGACAATCACGTTGGGATTGATATTAATGGGTTAATTTCTACTAAAGCTTTTCCAGCTGGATACTACGAGGACGGCAATGGCAGAACTCAGTTTAGAAACCTGAGTTTGATCAGCGGGCAAAGGTTACAAGTTTGGGTGGAATATGATGGGGTAGGTAAGCGAATGGATGTTACTTTAGCTCCATTTACAGTTTCTAAACCCAAGACTCCACTTTTATCTTTGCATCGTGATCTCTCTTCAATTGTTAAAAATGAGATGTATGTTGGGTTTTCATCCTCAACATCTACTATTCTCTCATCTAATTATGTCTTGGGTTGGAGCTTTAAGATGAATGGTCAAGCAAAAGACCTTACCCTGTCTCAACTTCCAAAGCTGCCTAAACCAAAGAAAATATCAAGGCTTTTCACAATTGGGTTGCCTTTGATTTTAGTGACTGTGATTTTGGTAGCAGTTTCAGGTGTTATTTATTATACAAGGAGGAAGAGGAAGTTTGCTGAAGTTGTTGAAGATTGGGAGCTTGAGTATGGTCCTCATAGATTCAAGTTTAAAGATCTATACTCTGCTACAAAAGGATTCAAAGACAAGGAGCTATTGGGTGCTGGTGGATTTGGAAGAGTCTATAAAGGAACTCTTCTAACTAGTAAACTTGAGGTTGCGGTGAAAAGAGTCTCACATGAATCAAGACAAGGGATGAAAGAATTCGTGGCAGAAATCGTGAGTATTGGTCGTCTCCGTCACCGAAACTTAGTTCAACTCTTGGGATATTGCCGACGTAAAGGTGAGCTACTTCTAGTCTATGACTACATGCCTAATGGAAGTCTAGACAAGTACTTGTTCAACCAGCCCAAGCTCACCCTTAATTGGAGCCAAAGGTTCAAAGTCATCAAAGATATAGCATCAGGATTGCTTTATTTACATGAAGAATGGGAGCAACTTGTGATTCATAGGGATGTTAAGGCTAGCAACGTTTTGCTTGATAGTGAATTCAATGGAAGATTGGGAGATTTTGGGCTTGCTAGATTATATGATCGTGGAACTGAACCACACACAACTCATGTTGTGGGTACAATTGGTTATCTAGCACCAGAGCATACTCGGACCGGGAAAGCTACACCCTGCACTGATGTTTTTGCTTTTGGGGCATTTCTGCTTGAAGTTGCTTGTGGAAGAAGGCCAATATCACAATCCCCAGTAGATGAAGTCATTTTGGTTGATTGGGTGTATTCTTGTTGGCGCGAAGGTGATATTATTGAGGCAAAGGATCCAAATTTGGGTTCAGATTATGAAGTGGAGGAAGTTGAGTTGGTTTTAAAACTTGGGTTGATATGCTCTCACTCGGAGCCTGAAGTAAGGCCAACTATGCGTCATGTTGTTCAGTTTTTGGAAAGGGATATGGCTTTGCCAGAAATATCATCATTTTGTCTCTCTTCTAGTGGCCTAGCATTTGCCCGTCGTGAAGGCTTCGATGAATTTGCCAAGTCCATGTCATACACATCTTACTTCTCCAAGGGATTCTCCCATTCTTCTTCTGTTGCACCGTCTCTACTTTCCGGTGGCCGATGATTGTAAACTTTTCGTAGGGTTTTTAAAAAACAGTATCAGAAGTAGTTAGTTTCTATGTTGGTGAATCCGATCTTTTCTATTTTTATTTGGGTTTTAAATAAAATTATTAATATTTATTTATAATTTTTTTTATTTTATTCAATGATGATATGTCGTGTTATTATTTATTAATGGTACATGAAATTCAATAGTGTATCAATATTCTTCCAAAATAATAAAAATTTATAAATATATAATAAAATTTAAAAAATTATAATTAAAAATAGTTATAAAATTAAAAGATAAATATTTTAATAAATAAATGAAGACATGAGAAGCAAATTTTACAAAAATCCCATCTCAAACTCTAATATTTTATGGGGTTAATATATTATTCGATATTTATATTTGACTTTAATATTTAATTTGATATCCGATTTTTTTTTGTTTCATTGGCACCTGAATTTGGTTTCAACGCTTAGTTTAGTATTTAAGTTTTTTTCAAATTGATACCTGAGTTTTTCTCTCCCATACAAATACCTAAGTTTGACTACAATATGTTCAATTTGGTACTTAAATTTTTTTTTATCCTAATTAAGTATCTATGTTTTTTTACTAGAACACATATATTAAAGCCACACTAAATACTAAATTGAATATTGAAACCAACTATAAGTACCAAATGGTATATTAACCATAATTTTAAGAAAAAGACTATAAAAGTCAAGGTGGGAAGTTTTTTTTGCCAACCAATTGGGGACCAATGCACCGGCCCTATAAATAAATGTTAAAAGCAAAGGGGAGGCTTTGGGGATGTGGTCCTGTTTGAATCTGCAGAAGCTAATAGAAACTTTTCAAGCTCAGCCCCACCCATACATGGAATGGAAGGCTTAGGCAAACTTTTTGTTACTAGGTTTCTTCGTGTCAAATATTTACATTTTACATAATTTTAAGTATTAAAAGACAATTTTAATTTCATCATTTAAGTTAATTCGAGTTGAAATGATTGATATAATAGAAACTTTTCAAGCTCAGTCCCACCCATACATGGAATGGAAGGCTTAGACAAACTTTTTGTTATTATGTCACTTTCTTCGTGTCAAATATTTACATTTTACATAATTTTCAGTTCGGGTTAAAAATAATTTTAATTTCGTCATTTAAGTCAATTCGAGTTCAAATTATTGATTTTTTCCCTATCAAATTGGATTAAGTTTGAATTCAAATTAATTGGGTCAAGTTTCTAAATTCGGGTTAGAACTAGTTCATGAATTTGGAAAGTCATTGAATCCACAGGTTTGGGTTCGGGTCGAGTAGACCAAGGACTGTTTTGGATAGAAAATTTCAAGCTAACTCAATATTCAACAGAACTTGCTTTCATAATATCAAAAGAAACCAAAATTGAAAGTAAGATTAATAATAAATTTAATTACTAACGTTTGCATATTTTGTCAAAATGATTTTAATTGTATTTTTTAATCTTTTTTGATCATCAACCTTTTTTATTTTTTCAATTTATTTTTTCTAACAAATTTAATAAATAAATTTAAAGTTTCAATATTTCTCTTCTTTCAAAAGGTTTCAATCCCCGTTAACAAAATTATCAGTACTTTTAAAAACAAAAACAAAAGCATAATAACATATTATCACTCACATTTTCCTTTACTTAAATCATATGTCAAATCTTTTTGAGTCTTTTATAGTACAGTCTGGATGTGATAACAATTCCAGATTTTTCAATGAATTTACAGGAATTATTTCAGACATGGTAAACTAAAAGGCATTTAAAAGGGATTTACTAGGGAATGTAGTACATAGGATTTGGCAACTTGAACGATCGTCTCGATGGGTCGGCGCCCAATAAATCGCTCCATTGATCCCCGGAGTTTCCCACAATCCTATAACCCTCTTCTACCATCTCACTCCTTTTCTCCGACTTAAAAACCACCGCTAGCTTGCCGTGCTGTTCCGGGTCCCTGTGTGGAACAATAGTACGATAATCAGTTGGCGATTACAAACATCAGTAATTCCGGCTTTTGCAGGATAAGCAAAACATTCCTAGAAGCAAACATTGCTTCACGAAGTGAAAACTAAGGTAAGAATGAAATTTCAACCATTCAACTTCAATCAGATATAAGCATTGTGCACAGACAATGGCAGTAAAGCCAAAAGTCTCTCATGAAATGACGAGTCGAGCCCCAACAAGGTTTGGCAAGGCATGAACAAATTTAAAGCCAAACATAATATAGAAACATGTTATGATACTCACTATTACCAACCCGTTAGTCGGTCAAGTTTGACCCGCACTCTGAATGGGTTCGCACATAAGTAGTGTGGGCGAACCCAAGATGAGGCTGTACAATATGAATTCGTCTACACATGATGCGAATACTGTGTATACGAACACACAGAAAAATACTCAGCAAAACTAGTATCAAAGTATCCAACAATTAGAACTCAAAAACCACCATAAAAACACCATTGCAGTCCAAAAATATTCAGCTAATAGGATCCTATAAATAATGAATTAAAAGAGGTAAGATGTTTGTTTACCTTAAAATAAGCTTGTCCCAACGTCGAAACCCTGCTTTGGTAAGATTTTCGATTGTAATAGACCTGTGTTTTTCATTTCGACCGGTGAGTAAGAAAACTTTGAACCCTAAATCTAAAACCTTTTCATAAAGTTTCAGGCTTGGTTCAATTGCTGGTGCCATTCCCTTTTGAACCCACTTATCAAATTCAATAGGATCAAAAATCTCTAACCTGCAAATTATCAATGAAACCCATATTAAAATTTTGCACAAAATTCAATTTCCCCCAATTTCTTAGCACCCAAACAGCTTACCCATAACCATGCTCAATGTAGTAAGGAAGATTGGACAACAAAGTCTCATCAATATCAAAAATCCAAACATCGTTTCCATCTCCACTCAACTCGAGGTTTTTGGCGTAAACCCCAGCCTCATTCGAAACCCTTTCGAGATCCAGTTTATAACCACGACCGGCCATATAATTTTTAACATAGCCCAGACATTCCTCGGGAATCGTCTTCCAGGGACTCAAATTGTTGGCTTCGACGGAAAATCTCCAACTGGTACAGTGTAAGTTGAGTTCATCATCGAATTTTTCAAACTGGGTCTCGATAGCTTCTGGGTATTGTATGATTAATGGTCTGGGGAGAAGATGAGAGTTAGAGGCGGCATCGTGAGAGAAAGTGAAGGAAAACAGAGAAAAGAGAAGGAAAAGTTTTAAGAAAAGCATGATAAAATAGCGATTGCAGATCATGAATTGAAGAAAAATCTGGGCAATCAATTGAAGACTCAAAGAGAGGTAAGGAAATTTGAATTCAAGAGATATTAATAAAGCTGCTTGCTTTATTTGTGGGCTGATATATGGAGATTAAAATGGGGCAAGATTAAAAAAAGTGCGTTCCTTTGGAGTTAGGAGAGAGAAAAGAAAATCCCTTTGAAACAGTAACCTTTGCAGGTTCGAAGAAGAAGAAGACAGTTACGTGTTGTTCGAATGCAATAAAGGGCAAGGTTTTTTATAGTTTAATTCTAACCCAAGTCCTTGTAAACATTAATCTTTTGAAATTTTATCCTTTTATGTTAAATTTTCAATTTTTAATATTCAAATATTTAATTTAAAAAATACAATCCAAATTATTATATTTATATATTCAAATTTAATAATTTATTAATTTAAATTTAATTTTTAAATTGTGCAAGTAGAAAGATTAATTTTTTTAATTAAACGAAGAGGGACTAAAGTTTTAAAGATGGAAAGAGTACAGAGACTGAGGGTTAAATTAGACGCTTTTATTTCCTTTTCGGTGACGAATTAGGTAGCGTCGGCTTTTATCTTTTTGAACCAGGATCAAAGAGGTTGTCAAGTGGGACCCATTTGGCCGGTGGAGCTGAGATGATAACGTGGCGCTTTTTAATTGGGTTCTCTTATGTGGCCGATATTAAATAAATTAATAAAAAATTGACCATGTTCACATTATAGAAAACGTTTCTTAAATCATATTCTAAAATCAATTCCATCAGAGGTCAAATGAAAAAGATATATATTGGAGTCTTCGATTGATTTATTTTTAGATAATTATCATTTTAATCCTTTATTTGAAAAAGCATATATCTTTTAAAAAAATATAATCTCTTTGCCTTTTATTATTAAGGCATACAAAATTAAAAACTTCTGGTTTAATGATAAGCTTATGTGACTTTTAAGTTGATTGATATAAAATTCAAGATTCGACCCTGTATTTATATAAACACCACACCAAAGTAATGTTTAGGGAAAGAGATTAAGAAAATAAAAAAGGGTAATAACAAGAACATGTTCCATGGAATTATCTTGATATTGGCTCCAAACAAAACTAATTTTCTAGATCCTCCGCTATATATAATGTACAATTGCATTTCTTACAGATGAAAATACTAGCAAAGACTTACAGTGGACTTGAAGTTGCAGAAAGAAAGCATATATATATATGCAGTAGTGGGATTAGGGAAAAGAATATACAGTAAAAAAAAAGAAAAAGAAATCATTGTTTTCTGGACTTCCACTCCAAAATTGCAGAAAGAAGAGAGTAATTTGGAAGCAGATTCTTATTTGGCAAAGCCAAATTTGTCATTGGTGATATATCATTCGTTTCAATCCATTTCTCTATTGCTTTGCGCTCATATGTGTATCCATCTGCAGCCACACATGGTTCATCCATTACATCCTGTTAGGACAAAAAAGAAAACACCCCAAATTTCAATCAGACAATGGAATAGGCATTATGAAACATCAGTGCATATGCTACTAGTGGTGTGTTCTTTTGAGTGTATATCCAACGTACAACGACGACAAATCCTTGTTTTCATTTGCCAAACTGTAGAAGACTATCTCTGCATACCTTTGATATGGGGCAAATGAAGTGGTTAGGATGTGCAGACTGTATATTGGAGATTGAATTTCGGGCCTTGTTTGCAACCTCCTTCATTTTCTCTAGTATGGGAAGTACTTGGTCTTTCAAACCAGGTCGGTCTTTACGTCGAAGTTCAGCACAACTCAGTCCCAATATAGCTAATTCCTTTGTTTCTTCAACTGGCCAGTTTCCAGCTTCTGAATCTAAAATTCTGGTTAAGTTGTTGCTATCGATTGCTGTTTCCACCACATGAGTTAGTGCTATAGCGGGTTTTGCGGTGAGCAACTGCAGTATTATCATCCCAAAAGCGTAAATGTCAGATTTTGGAGATATCAACCCGGTTCTTTGATACTCGGGATCGATATAGCAGAGTGTTCCAACAGGTCCAGTGTCCTTGTACGCGGTGGATGTAGAGGAAGAATCTGTAGTTATCATCATGGAAAGTCCTACATCACCGATCTTGCTCATAAAGTTATGATCAAGTAATATGTTCGCAGGCTTAATGTCACGATGAATGATTGGTTCAGGCTTTGAGTTGTGGAGGAAAACAAGAGCTGAGCCTACTTCCCAAGCAATTCTGTATCTTTCGAACCAAGGGATTGGTGGCGTATTGTTCTTCCGCAGCAATCTGTCCTCCAAGCTACCATTTTCCATGTACTCGTAAACTAGACAACCATGTTCGGGACATGCACCGAGAAGGAGAAGTAAATGCGGATGACGAATTTTGCTCAATATTTCAAGCTGAAACAGGGAAGAAAGACAAGAATTTTTAGGGTCAAATCACCTCATAATTATCTATGAACTATTATGGCTTTGGTTTAATCCAAGAAATTTTGTACCTCCTGCTGGAATTGCTTAGTTCTACCATTTTCTTTTGAGTGGAGAACTTTCACCGCAGCAGCTGTATGATGGAATATGCATTTATAAACAGTTCCATATGCTCCCATTCCAATTCTAAGATCTTCCGAGAACGAGGATGTAGCTGACACAATCTCGTCCCAAGTGAACTTCTGGTATTGCTGGAGGGGACCTGTAAGATAATTCTCGAGCTTTTCTTTTTCTTTAGCTTCGTGAGAGGCTTTCATCTCAGCCTCTCGCCTCAGTGAAGCTTCTCTGTCGGCACGTCCCTTCACATGCACAGCTTCTCTTCTAGCAGCTTCACACTTCTCCTTCTCTTGTCTAGCTAATTCTTTAGCTTCCTCCTCTTCCAAACTTACCTCCTTAAGCTTCATTGCTTCCTCTAGGCGACGTTTACTTAGAGCATTCAACTGAGAAAACAGTGTTGACAGAGAACGAAGTGAATCAGTCCGTTAACTCGACCAGATGATGCAGAGAACAACTTAGAAAAGTAAATAAGCTCAGTGACCATGATGCCAAATAGCAGCAAAGATGTGATTCGGGAAGAAGGCAAAGTCGATATAATGCAACTAACCTTCTGGGATGCATCGATGGTCTCACTTTGAGCTGCAGCTTGCATTTCTCGAATGTGTCTGAGTTCGGTTCTCAGCTTTTCTAGCTCAAAGTTGATATTTACCTACATATATGTGCAAGTTTCATATTGAAATCCAAAACTAAACCCAAAGGCACTATGCATTTTCAGTAAAAATCACATTTTTTTTCACTAAAACATTTGTTTGAAGCTAAATCGCTACTTAGAGGTCAATGGAATTATGAGTTACTGCATCCTATAATTTAAGCGTCACGCAAATTCTGGAGTTCACCTATGCATATCCATTAACTGAAAAGATGATGACACAAAAGAATGAATTTCCTTATTCATAAGGCTATCATGATGCATAATGAAATACCATATAAGGCTATAATGATGCATAACACTCATCCCGTTTTTGAACAATAAAGGCCAAACCTACCTGACATTCAGACGGATTATTGTCTGGCTGAGCATCCAAGGTTGATATTTGATCTGATAACCATGATTGTTGATTGGTTGGCAAGCTTCTGCGACTAGAATTTCGACTGACTGCTTCTCTAGATTCTGAACTGTTGGGACAAGAGCTCATATCATCATTCCCTGCTGCTTTGTCAAGAGATTGGCATTGAGAATGGTTGTTATAGGGAGATCTAAACTGAGTGGACTCACTCGATCTGAACTGGTTACTCGCAAGAGAACTCGTTCTTGAATGTATACACGTTTGATTTATCATTGAAAGCGCTTGAGATCTCTGCATTGGCAGGGTTGGAGAACTGAAAGTAGCATAGGCTGCCACAGAGCCGAATTATGTAGTTACAGAAAAGAGAAATTAAGGTTCTCCATGAGTAGTTTGTGTCAATCGTTTAGTGAAAGATAAGTACCTGTCTGCGAACTGAAACTGTAGTCCGATGAGTTCTTGGAAGAAAAACTTGTTTCGCTACTGACATCTTTAGTGCTTCCATTCATCTCTGAATCAGATGGCCGAATCGATGTCAACTTTCCTTTAGAAACAGCATAGACTGTACAAAAGCTTGGAGCGCAGGCTGATATTCTCGAGGACAAGTTATTTTTCTTAAGCTTCCTACAAATATCATCATATTTACAAAATTAGTGGTGGAGCTAGTGGATAAGAGTAAATATAGAGCATATAAGTAAACAGATATGCAAAGACCGGCTCTTTGATGTTCACTTTCCTTTTCCTAGGACGAACCAGAAAAGGAAAACCCGATATGCAATACCCCATTTCCGAGAATATGAAAATCAATGCATCAGTAGATTTTACACAACAGCAACTGGTTCATATCCAAAAAGGTATTGGAATTGCTTTTTTTTACTATGTTGTGTTAAAATACCTTGTAAATATCCCACGAGATGAAGCTCCGATTACAAGTCTAGTGATAGTGTTCTTTGAAACCTCCTCTGCTATTGCATTCGCCACTTGGTCTGATTCAATGATTATAATATCAGCTTCCACCTTCAGAATTTAAGCAAATTTAGTTCACTTTTTAGGGGAACATGCACAATAAGATTCAATAAGAAAAATAAGAATATACCTTTCTTTGAGCACACATTTTCTTATAAGGAAGAAGCATTTCATTTGCCTGCCATTCCAGTTCCTTCTTATAGGCTGCAGCTACATCTTCTCGAACTTGTGAAATCGGAAGCAAGTTCCCCACTAGAATTGATATGATTTCAGTCAATTAGCATTAAACATAGCAGTCTTAAATTAATGACATTTTCCCAAATATTTAACAATTTTTTCTCGAGAAACAAACAAGTTAACTATCATCCATGAACAGATACACTAATCTTTGAGAACCTTGACTCACTTGGTGTAGGAACAAGTGTAACCTTCGCACGAACATGTAACAACTTAAACATGACATTTCCTTCAGGAACGAATTTGTCCAATGCCCATTTAACCACATATTTGCTTTCTCTATTTCCATTGATAGCTATACCAATAGTTAAAGTTGGAGAAGGTGGCAACACCAGTTCATTTTCTGCTTCTTCTTTCTCTTTCTTCTCCATTATTCAGCCAGTTTCTTCTTATAAGACCAAATAATCTGCAGCTTCATAGAAAATACAATGTTACAATTATCCATTAGCAACTCTACTTGGCTTGGAACTTGAATATAAGGAAAGAACCTGCAAATTTAGTACTCTTTTGGCATGTAATCAACAGAGAAAGATAATGCCCCCTTTTGCTTACAATATATATACCTATATACACATACAATCAATCAAGGCAATTTAAAGAAACAAATTAATGAAAATAGAAATGTACAAATTAAAAATATTTATATTAAAAAGGGCATTTTCCATTGGAGCTTAAGCTTGAAAAAAAAACAGACATAAATGAAAAGCTATACCCTTAATTCAGATAAATCAAGAACTAATAGAAACCCATAAAAGTAATACAAATATCAAATCAAAAAAGAGAAAAAAAGAAGTACTAAAAAAAACATACCAGCTTCCTTTGCAGCTCAACAGCTTCAAGAAATCCACCATTTTCACTTAAATAAGAAACTAAACTACATCATACTTAATATATTTTTTTACTATTACTGATATAATATATAATATATTCAGATTTCAGAGACAACTATGCCGTGAAGCGTTTACCATAATTTGATGACGACAATTTCATCAATTTTTATTTTGACTTTATTTTTTCTGTTCAGACTGCTACTCGGTTTTTTGTTCATGTTAAAGGAGACGAAGATGGTTGGTTGCTTCGGATTAGTATAGAAATGGAAATATTTGGTATATTCCATCCAAGAAAATCATCAGAAAAGACTTCATATTTTTCGGATAATATGGTAAGATTTATCAAATTTGTTTAGTTCAAAGAGTTTGAGTTGTAGCTGACTTCAGCTGGGTTTAATTATTAGTTTAATCCCTCTACTTTGGAAACTATTCCAATTGGATGACAATGTCTTGGGTTCATTTGCTATCCTAAAAAAACAGTAAAAATCAAATATTAATTTTACATATTTATTAACAATTGAATTAAACCTTTTTGTTTTTTTATAAAATATGAGGACCAAATTCTAATAAACTAAAATATAAAGATTATTCTTAAATTTTACACAATAGAATGATAGGAAGGGTCTATTCAAGGATATTTATTGGTACTAAAAATAAGTAAACAGTCAATTTGTTCACATGAACTTCGTCTAAAATTGTTTTATTTTTGCTATTAATTTATGGATTCTTCACACATTTTATGATTTTAATTTTAGTATTTTAATATTTTTACTTTTTATTTAATAATTAAAGTTTAATTGATAACATTTTATCGGTAGGTGAGAGTTATTTTTACTTTTTTTTTCTTGAAATAGTATTGAAAATTTTACAACTTTAAATTTAAAATCGAATTTTTTTTAATCCTAGAGTTAATATCTTTATTTGCTTATTTGACCTTTTACATGTGTAAAGTTAGTTATCAATTAAATTTTAATTATTAAAATCAAAAGAATGAAAAGCTAAATAATTAATTGGTCGAGATTAAAAGTAAAAAGATTAAATTTTAAATATGTAAATAGTACTAAGATTAATCTTTAATTTGTAGAATAAGTGGTCAAATAGCATGTAGTTTATTGTATATATAAAATTGAACTAAATTCCATTTTCATTGACTTTAATGATATATATATTGGGATTAAATTTTATTTTTTTTGAAATATCAAGAATTTAGTGTAGGTTTAGATGGGTGATATGTTTATTTACGATTAGTGCAAAAATAATGGTAATTATGAGATTAGATATTATAATAATATTATAACGTAAAATAAAAAATAAATTAAACGTATCACATCGCACTATACTATTCATCTAAATTCAAATTTAATCATTGTTTTGTAATTTTAAATATATCGAGGAGGCAAGAAGATTGTCACAATTATGGCATGCTACTATGCTTTTTCATTTTTTTATTTTCTATTATTTTAAATAAATAAAATTATTTTAAAAAAATCTTCAACCAAATAAAGGTCTTAAATGGCATATGAAGCATGAATAGTGAAGCTAGGAATTGCCCTTTTTATTCTATATTTTTTTAATCTCTATTAAAAAAATAATTACTAAAAGATTGTCACAATTATGACATACATACTTAAAATATACACGTGCGTGGAAAAATATATACAGTAAATAATCAATTTTATTATTTAAACTAAAAATAATATAATATATGTAGTATGTAAAAAATATAATAAAATATATACCATACTTTTCATGCACTATTTTTACGGCGATTAACCGAATTGAATTAATATTAATCGAATTATATAATTTTTTAACCGTTAATTAAATCGAAAATTTTTAAAAAAAGTTAACTGAATTAATCGAAATTTATATGTTTTTATTTTTTTATTAAAATAAGTATAAAATATGTCAAAAAATATATTGATAATGTTCATTTATCTTGAAAATTAATTGAATTAGTCGAAATTTTAAGTCTTGAAACACTACCTAATTAAGTTAGATTAATTCGATTAATTACCCGATTTCAAACCGAATTAATTGATAATCGAATTTCCAAAAAATTATTAACCAACTTCCAACCGAATTAGATTGATTAATTAACTAATTAAGCGAATTAAATTAATTCAATTGATTAATTTAATTTTAATCGAAATTTAAATACTCTTAACTATTTTTTCAATATTAATACATCAAAAAAAGTTTTTATAACTTTTGTCACCCCATTATATCGGTGAAACAAAAAAAAATATAAAAAAAAAATTGACGGAGAAAAAATATATATATATATTTTAAATTAATGGTATTTTCTTTAGAAAGAATAAATGATTGTTTTTTAAGGGATTAATTTTAAATTAGGTATTTTTTTAAAATTGATTTTTTTAAGGACATTGATGACCAAAGTTAAATAAGTGCCAGACTCTTCTTTCAAGGTGCAATAAAATATATTTAAAAATAACAATATTTGTCAATATTTAAGTTCTGTTTGTCGTAGTATATTAAATACTAATATTTTTAAGTGTGATTTCAGTTAATTTATTTAAATACATTATATAAAATTTATAAAACCCAAAATATCCTTAAAATATTTATTATCTTCTAAAAAAATTTAATTTTTTAAATATCAATTAACTCGTTATACTAATTTAATCAAATGTTTTAAGATAGAGATTAACCAGTTTTTGCAAAATTTCTTCGTGATTCTAATTTATGAAAATTGAGAAATTGCGCTCAACTTTTGTGAATTAATAAAATATGTAGTAAAACCCAAAATTAAAATTTAACTTTGTCTACCTTAAAAAAATTAATTTTGTCTAATAACACTATCATTGATATTCACACTTAGCTAGGTGAATGTTAAATTTATAAGTAATTTATTGCATTAATGTTGGGTATAAATGCTTGACTTTGAAGGTGACTTTTAGTGGTGTATCTAGGAGATTGGCCAGGTTCCAACCCCTTTAAATGAAATTAAATGAAAATTTTTTTATTTAAATTTTTTTATTTTTTATATAGTAAAAATAAAATTATATTTTGATTTTTTAAAAATAGTAAAAATTTGATTTAACCTTTTGAAATTTATAAAAATATAAACTATTAAAATAATAAAATTATATTTTTACTAAGGTAAAAATTATAATTTAATTTTGATCCCTAAAATTTTTTTGATTTCGCCCTAATGATTTTCAATTATCTTTCTAAGTTATCGGATCTTAAATTTGTTAAATTCAATTCCAATCTTTGATTATTTGTTTACGAGTAGTTGAAATGATTTTTGAGTCGTTTTTGTGATTCGATTATCGCTTGACGTTTAAATTATTTAAATTCGTATTTTTATAAAAATAAGAAGTTTTAATTGTTTAAAATAAAACAATAAAGATATGGTCAAATATATATACTATGATAAAGATGATAAAATGACATGGACTAAGATTGAATTTTTTGAGGTTTAAGATTAATATGCACATCAAGTGGAATATTTTAAGTTAATGTTTTTCATCAATTGTACCTAATTTTGTTTGGTATGTAACAAATTTAGCTTTCAATGTTTATATATTTTGTCAATTTAACTTTAATTCTTATAAATTCAACAAATTCAACCTCAATGTTTAAACAATTACATAAATATTGCGGGATAAATTTGTTAAATTAGGGCTAAATTGGCAGAATATGTAACCTTTGAATGTTAAATTTACTATTATACCAATAAAAATCATGATAATTGAGAGGACCAATTTGTTAAGTTTCAAAATTATTTATAGATAGCCACAGTCAACGCGTCCATTTGCTTCGCTTTATTCCACCAGTCTTCCAATGTCTCCCCATCTACCTTTTTGGTGCAAAATCTGACAAACAATAAAACTGCCAACTACTCATCTTTGTCTTATACTCCCAGGATTAATCCTGTAATAGCCAAGGTACTTCGTACTGAAGCAGCTGCACAGCACAGCTCATAAAATTGGTGAAAGCTATCAGGGTTCATCAACTCGATGGACCTCAGGTCTTTTCTTACCCTTTCTGATGCTTCATTACTTTGCTATTACAATTTTGCAGTTTCGCTTTGTTTTGCCTTTTTTATTTAATTTTGATTGAATTAATTCTGGGATTTTTTAGAAAGTTAAATTTTTTATAAAGAAGGATCATACTCTTGTTATGAATGTTGTTGACATCCTGCGAATTTTAAAACGGAGCTTAGGTTGGAGTGTTTACGGCTATGGTTTGCTTGAATTGATATAGGTCCTTAAATGGGAGGATGTGGAACTTGGGAAACCCAAAGAGGGTGAGATACGTATTAAAAACAAAGCTATTGGACTGAATTTCATTGATATCTATTTTCGGAAATGAGTTTATAAGGCTGCTACCATGCCCTTCACTCCAGGTTGGTTCGATTTGTGTGAAAGTTTAAAAGTAGAACAAGTTTTTACATTATGAGAAATGCAGAACATTCCAGGCTGATATGATATGTGTTTTGCGGATTAGTTGATATAGAGAAAGTCTTTCTAGTCTGTTCTCAATGAGTATTGTCTAAATGCTAGTCCTTGGACTCTTGTCACTTGAATTTTAGAGGTACTTTCTTTGAACAAATTAATGTGATTGCACCGAAGTTCCGGAAAAATAGCTCAGTTAACATTTAGCAAGAGATGAAAAGAGTAGCATAAAAGTTTGTAAATTACTCTTTATGGTTGATTGTTGATACTTATTTCCGTATCATAATTTAATTTACTTGGTTTACTTAACCATACTAAGCCGTATTTTAGATCTTCAAGATAATGATCAGTCTATATTAAACTTACATTAAAATCTGAATGAAGTAATTCTCTCGCGGTCTTTTTCAGTAATTATTTTGTATTTGTTTTTCCTTGCATGTCCTGAAGTAAATGGAACACTGAATTTATATTCGAGATTTTCTTTCTTTTCCATTTCATCACGTAGTCGTCAACCCCATGGATTGGGAAAAGGATGTGTTCACTATGTTAGCATGAGTCTTTTCCAGTAATGATTATCACAGAAATCATTTATTTCCATTCTTTAAGTACAGGTATGGAAGCTGTTGGAGAGGTGATTGCTGTGGGACCTGGACTGACTGGCAGGAAAGTCGGAGATATCATAGCTTATGCTGGTGATCCTATGGGTTCATATGCTGACGAGCAGATTCTTCCAGCAGACAAAGTTGTGCCAGTTCCTCCTTCGGTTAACCCTATTATCGCTGTATCCATCATGCTGAAGGGTATGACTGCCCAGTTTCTAGTACGTCGATGCTTCAAGGTAGGTTGCTTGGATACAAGTTGTTCATAACTTTAATCATAAAATAGGTTTGGTGCTTGGTTATTTGCTGTTTATCCTGATTCCTGACATTAACTCTCATCAACTAATCTTATTTAAATGTAGAAACAGAGTTGTAATTGTATTAACAAAAAGTTTTAACACAATATCATGTAATATAGGTCGAATCTGGACACATGGTTCTTGTTCATGCTGCAGCTGGTAGGGTTGGATCTTTATTATGCCAATGGGCAAATGCACTTGGTGCCACTGTCATCGGAGCTGTCTCGACCAAAAAGAAGGCGGCTCAAGCAAAGGAAGATGGATGTCACCATGTTATAATTTATAAGAGGATTTTGTTTCCCGTGTCAATGAGATGACATCTGGCAAGGGGGTGGAAGTTGTCTACAATTCTGTAGGGAAAGATACCTTTGAGGTAATCACGGTTTTGAGAGTGATGCTCTATCGTCTACTTGCTCGTTCTTACGTTTAGGATGAATGCATATTAAGTTAAGCCATTAAAGGATTACATTATCCACTGGCGAAAAATGATATAACTTCACTGAACTTTGTAGCATTCTACTAAAAGTTTTATATTTTGTTAGGGCTCGTTGGCATGTTTAAAGCCCTGTGGCTATATGGTGAACTTTGGGCAGTCATCCGGTACACCAGATCCAGTTCCGTTGTCTGCCCTTGCACCCAAATCATTGTTCTTGACTAGGCCTTCCATGATGCAATACACGTCAACTCGGGATGAGCTGCTGGAAACTGCAGGGGAAAGTGTTTGCTAATGTTGCATCAGGCGTATTGCGGGATCGGGTGAATCACAAGTACCCCTTGTCAGAAGCATCTCAGGCACATGCAGACCTCGAGATATTGTGTTTT
Organism: Gossypioides kirkii; assembly: GCA_005610355.1. NCBI lineage: Eukaryota > Viridiplantae > Streptophyta > Magnoliopsida > Malvales > Malvaceae > Gossypioides > Gossypioides kirkii. Next base: position 33,602,783 of record CP032249.1, read on the forward strand.
GAGTTAACAAAAGGGCTAAAATTTTTGTTCGGCCCGACCCGGAAATAGACACTTGTAGTGGGTGTATTTTAAGTTCAAATTCTAATTATTTCAAAACTGGGTGATTCAGATAATGCAAATCATCTCGAATTAAAATTATTGTTAATGGAATCGAATTTTCGGTTGGAAATGGCGAGGTTAAGGACGATTCTATATTTGTGCGACAATCAAACACGGGGAGACATGGGGCATCTGATTATCTCTACGCCGCTTTGAAGACGATAGATATTAAACAAGTCAAATTCGGAAACGTAAACCGAATGGGCCTCTTAAAACTTGGGTTCTACCATCAACGCTTCCATTTGCTTCGCTTTATCGCACCACAGTCTTCCAATGTCTCCCCATCTACCATTTGGGTGCAAAATCTGACCAATAACACCACCAACCACTCATCGTTATCTTATACTCCCAGGATTAATCCTGTAATAGCCAAGGCACTGCATACTGAAGCAGCTGCCACAGCACAGCCCATAAAAATGGTGAAAGCTATCAGGGTTCATCAACTCGGTGGACCTCAGGTCTTTTCTTAGTCTTTCTAATGCTTCATTACTTTGCAATTACAATTTTTATGAGTTTGATCGAATAGTTCTTTGGGGAAGTTAAAAATATGTGTTTTTGTTGTTTTCATGCTTTGCTGCATGCTGTTTCGCCCTCCTTTTTTATTCTACTTTGATTCAATTATTCTGGGTTTTGTTGTTTCGCCCTTTTTTATTTAATTTTGATTGAATTAATTCTGGGTTTTCTAGAAAGTTAATTTTTTGATAAAGAAGGATCATACTCTTGTTATGAATGTTATTTACATCCTGAGAATTTTAAAACGGAGCTTATGTTGGAGTGTTTATGGCTATGGTTTGCTTGAATCGATTTCTTTGCATTGGCTATATAGGTCCTTAAATGGGAGGATGTTGAACTTGGGGAACCCAAAGAGGGTGAGATACGTATTAAAAACAAAGCTATTGGATTGAATTTCATTGACATCTATTATCGGAAAGGAGTTTATAAGGCTGCTACCATGCCCTTCACTCCAGGTTGGTTCGATTTGTGTGAAAGTTTAAAAGTAGAACAAGTTTGTACATTATGAGAAATGCAGAACATTCCAGGCTGATATGATATGTGTTTTGCAGATTAATTGAGATACAAAAAGTCTTTCTAGTTTGTTCTAATTGAGTATGGTCTAAATGCTAGGCCTTGGAATCTTGTCACTTGAATTTTAGGGGTTCTTTGAACAAATTAGTGTGATTGCACCGAAGTTCTGGAAAAAATAGCTCATTTAACATTTAGCAAGAGATGAAAAGAGTAGCATATAAGTTTGTAAATGACTCTTTATGGTTGATTGTTGATACTTATTTCCATATCATAATTTAATTTACTTGGCTTACTTAACCATACTAAACTGTAATTTAGGTCTTCAAGATAATGATCAACACCATCAAATATATTCAATCTTTAAACCTGGACTCTTTTATGGATCGGGAAGGTGTTATGACTATTTTAACTAATGGAACTTTAGATGTCCAATGCAGTCTATATTAAACTTACATTAAAATCTGAATGAAGTAATTCTCTGACATCTTTTTCAGTAAGTATTCTGTTTCCTTGCATGTCCTGTAGTAAATGGAACACTGAATTTATTTTTGAGATTTTCTCTTCCATTTCATCACGTAGTAGCCAACCCCATGGATCGGGAAAAGGTTGTGTTCACTATGTTAGCATGAGTCTTTTCCAGTAATGATTATCACAGAAATAATTTGTTTCCGTTCTTTAATTACAGGTATGGAAGCTGTTGGAGAGGTGACTGCTGTGGGACATGGACTGACTGGCAGGAAAGTTGGAGATATCGTAGCTTATGCTGGTAATCCTATGGGTTCATATGCCGAGGAGCAGATTCTTCCAGCAGACAAAGTTGTGCCAGTTCCTCCTTCGGTTGACCCTATTATCGCTGCATCCATCATGCTGAAGGGTATGACTGCCCAGTTTCTAGTACGTCGTTGCTTCAAGGTAGATTGCATGGATACAAGTTGTTCATAACTTTAATCATATTATAGGTTTGGTGCTTGGTTATTTTCTCTTTATCCTGACATTAACTCTCATCAATTAATCTTATTTAAATGTAGAAACAGAGTCGTAATTGTATTAACAAAAAGTTTTAACACAATATCATGTAATATAGGTCGAATCTGGACACACAGTTCTTGTTCATGCTGCAGCTGGTGGGGTTGGATCTTTATTATGCCAATGGGCAAATGCACTTGGTGCCACTGTCATCGGAACTGTCTCGACCAAAGAGAGGGCAGCTCAAGCAAAGGAAGATGGATGTCACCATGTTATAATTTATAAGGAAGAGGATTTTGTTTCCCGTGTCAATGAGATAACATCTGGCAAGGGGGTGGAAGTTGTCTACGATTCTGTAGGGAAAGATACCTTTGAGGTAATCACGTTTCTGAGAGTGATGCTCTATCGTCTACTTTGCTCGTTCTTACTTTTAGGATGAATCTATTCTTAAGTTAAGCCATTAAAGGATTACAATATCCACGGCGAAAAATGATATAACTTCTCTGAACTTTGTAGCATTCTACTAAAAGTTCTATATTTTGTTAGGGCTCGTTGGCATGTTTAAAGCCTCGTGGCTATATGGTGAGCTTTGGGCAATCATCAGGTACACCAGATCCGGTTCCGTTGTCTGCACTTGCACCCAAATCATTGTTCTTGACTAGGCCTTCCATGATGCAATACACGTCAACTCGGGATGAGCTGCTGGAAACTGCAGGGGAAGTGTTTGCTAATGTTGCATCGGGCGTATTGCGGGTTCGGGTGAATCACAAGTACCCTTTGTCCGAAGCAGCGCAGGCACATGCAGACCTTGAGAATCGCAGAACAACTGGATCAGTTGTGCTGATTCCATGAAAGCATCTTCGTTGTCTTCTCATTTGGCTTTGAACATCAATTGCTTGAGAAAAATAAAAGACTATAACGTGTGGGATTATGTAAGAACTTGATCTATATATATGGAAGTGCTTGTTGAAGGCTTGAAGCCGCAGCTGAATAAATTATTGCTATTAGTTAAGCATGTATATATATATACACATGGTTTATGTAATGATGGAATTGAAATAGGAATAAAAGAAAATCAGTGGTAAAAAAATAATATCCAAAATTTTGTGCACCTCGATGGAAATTAATTTATTGGACTTGAATGTTAAGGACACTGGGTTGCTTTCTTTGTTCACAAATCTAGAAGTAAGGCCTCTTCACTGTTCCGGCGAGCAATAGCTTGGATAATGGTAAAAGTACCATGAATTTACTCAGAAAAAAAGTAAATCAGTCCATATATATTAGATAAAGAGTAAATTATTTTTCTATAATCCATCTATTTCTATGATTAAATGTTCACATTGATGTTGAAGCAATAAAAATTCCATCTTTTGGACTGTCTACACATTAGTTTTAAGAAATTTCAAGTGTTACTTCACTACAAATCATAGCTGAAAATGAAAAGGGTTAATTGTGACATTAGGATTTCACTGTATCACGGGTTTGGTCGACATAGAAATTTGGAGTTTAATTCTTATAATTTGGCATAAATTTATCTGTTTATTTTTAAAATGTTATAGAAATTTGGCGTTTAATTCTTGTATTTGGCATAAATTTATCTTTTTATTTTTAAAATGTTTTAGAAATTTGGAGTTTAATTCTTGTAAATTGGCATAAATTTATCTTTTTATTTTTAAATTGTTATTAATAGATCCAAATTGAAAATACCATTAGTTGTTGTCGCTAAAATGATGGTATGATTTTTTATTATTATTGTTATTCCATCACACAATCTGAACCACACAATGAACCGTTTTCAACCAGTAATAAAATTATGGTAAAAAATCTCTCCAGTGCCTCTAAATTTCAAAATTGAGCAAATTGGTCCCTTTTAAATTGGAGTAATTAAATCCTTGCCAGTTTCGAAAGTGAGCAACTAAGGACAACTAAGCATGACGTTAATGTCTTTCGTTAATTGTACATAATTTTAATTGGTATGATAACAAATTTAGTTTCAATGTTCACATATTTCGTCAATTTGACTTTAATTCTTATAAATTCAACAAATTCAACCTCAATGTTTCCATAATTACACAAATATTGTAGGATAAATTTGTTAAATTAGGATCAAATTGACAGAATGTGTAAACTTTGAGGGTTAAATTTATTATTGTACCAATAAAAATCATGTACAATTGATGAAAAATATTAATTTCGTGATCAATTGTCCTTATCTACTCACTTTCGAAATTAACAAGGATTAAATTGTTTTGATTTTTTAGAGGGATCAATTTGTTCAATTTCAAAATTGAGAGGGGCTAGAGAGGTCGTTTTATCTAATTATGTTAGCCGAATGTTTTAGGCTACTAAAAAGAATCCAGTTATGCCATTTTATGACGGGGACTAAAAACAAAATTAGACCAAAAGAAAATAATAGCATTACAGAAAATTTTTCATTTTGTATGCTATATTTCTCTTAAGAAAAAGCTCTCAACATGAGTTTTTTTTCAACCCTTTTATCGAATTTCATCATGCCATGCAAACTTTTATTTTTTGCATTATGCCCCTTGTGTGTAATCCTTCTTCTCATCATCCACCTCTCCAACAATTGTTTTCCAAAACCAGTGATCCCTCCATACTTTTTCCATTTGTTCAATTGGCACATTTTTGGTCTCCGGCAACAGAAAGTACACGAACGCGGTCATCGCCACGACCCATCCTCCGAAAAAGAAGAAAATCCCGGACTCGAAACGGCAAAGCATGGCTAGTAAAGATTGTGCAATGAGGAATGTAAAGAGAAATCCCATTGCCACTGTAATGCTTTGTCCTGCTGATCTAATCTCCAGTGGGAAAATCTCACTAGGAACTAACCATCCTAATGGTCCCCATGACCATGCAAAACCAGCTACGTATACACAAATTAAAGCTAAAACTAAATAAGCATACCCTTTGCTTAATCCGCCATGATCCCCTAACAAAATAGCCATAATTACTCCTATTGTTATTTGTGTCACAAACATTTGAATTCCTCCTATCATAAACAAGGCCTTTCGGCCGAGTTTATCGACCACGAGTGCTGATACGAATGTCGCGGTAGTACCAACAAGGCCGGTCACGACTGCCGACATGAGTGAAGCACTTTCACCTTGGCCAATGGTCCTAAATAGAATTGGTGCATAAAATGTGATGACATTTATGCCTGTTACTTGTTGGAAAAATGGTATAACTATTGCCATTACCAATTGAGGCCTATATTTTCTTTGTATAATTTTCCGAAACGGGTGGTTGATGGTTTTCGAAATCGAGCTTGCTTCGATGAGATCATCTAGTTCTGCTTGGACATCGGTGGTGCCGCGTACACGTTGCAACACGGTTTTGGCCTTCTCAGGATTATTGCTGTTTTGCATTAAGCTGTTGGGTGTTTCGGGGAGGAGGATTGCTCCGATTGTTAGGATTGAGGCCGGTAATGCAGCGAGTGCGAGGGAGATTCGCCAACCCCATCCACCTTTGATCTTTTCGGTGCCAAAGTTTATAATGTTAGCCGAAAGAACACCGAGGCCGACGCCACATTGGAAGCCAATGTTCATGGCTCCTCTGTGTCTGGGAAGTGCCATTTCAGAGATATACAATGGGACTGACTATAAACCAAATGCAACAAAGCAAAAACACAATTAGGTCCCAAAATATAAGCAAATTCGGAGAGGTCTAATTATGGTTTTGGTCCTTCTATAATGCTAAAATTTGAGATTTAATCTCTTTACTCTAATTTGACATAGTGTACACGATTTTTTTTAACGATCTTAAACATCTCGCGGACATAAAATTATTATTAGTTAAAAATATTTAATGAAATTATGCCAAATTAAATCTCAAAATTGAAGCATAATGGAGGGACTAAAACCATAATTGAACTGCAAATATAACTATTGTGCATACCTGGTTCGCAAATCCAACCCCAACGCCTAGCAAGAGACGACCGAGTATCAACATGTAGACGTTAACAGCCGCACCACCAAGTGCTGAACCAGCAAGGAATGCAGCTCCTCCTATAAGGATGGAGGGCTTGCGACCAAAGGCTCCGGTCACCGGCGATGCCAAGAAAGACGAAATAAAGCCAGCTATGTAGAGTGAGGACGTAAATGAAGTCAACAATTGGCTGTCGAATTTGCAGTAATTGCTGATTTTGGTATCTTCTTTCATCTTTGTGTAAACTTTTGGAAAAAACTTCTTCAAAAATGGCTCCATCGACGTCACTCCACCTTTGTTACAACACAACACATGCCTCCAGATTAGACATAATAAAAGATTGTATATTGATGTTAAATGGATAAAATGTGGAGAATAAGTGCAACTGCACGAATTCGAAATGACCCAGGTTGATTCGACTCAAAACCAATCTAATCCACTCGGGTTTAGATGAAATATAAATTAAAGAAAATTTTGCATATTGATGTTAGATAGATAAAAGTAGAAAAGAACCTGAAATTCCAAGATCATAACCAAAGATGATTCCTCCTATGGCAGCCATCATACATGAAAGAAGTACAAGCAAAGTTAGCCTGCCATTGTATTGCCCACCTTCGCTTGTTATGGCTAACCCAACTGCCATGGCTCAAATCCACCAAGTGAAAGATTTGAGATTCAAGATAATGGAGCAGACTTTGTTTGAATATTGTGTTATATAGCTAATAATTGAGACCAGACTGTACCGTTTTCTTTGACTCTTTAATCTTCTTTTAAATGTCAGCTTCTGGTTTTTTAGATTAACCAAAACGAGTGAATATAGGCACTCCACGCAAGTTTCAAAATAATGGTCTCATTTGAGAGAGCTTAACAACATCTTGCCAAATTTTCTTTCCATATTCACATTCTATGTACTAAATGATCTCTCGTCTCAATCGCGGAGAAGACAGCTTCCATCAATATCCTGGGTGAATTCAGAATTTTTTTTAAACACTGAAATTGAATAATAAATTTTTAAGAGATAAAAATTAAATTTTATAATGTGTTAATTTATAATTTCATTATTTTTAAAAATATTAAATATAATTCCCTTTATTTGAGGGCAAAGTACATTTTTAATATAAATTAATAAATTAATCATTTAATAAGATAATTTTTTCATTTTAAGAATTCACCCATGCCTAAACTAATTAAATAAACAGACCATAGTAGGTAGAAACTAAGCTGGGCGGCATACCTATGGCTTAAATCTAACATAAATTTGAACTTCATATGATGACTTGATGGTTAAGAGTTTTCATCGTTTCAGGTGTGACTTGAGTTTGAGTCACGTTAATTGCGTTTGTTGTTCAGGCTTTATCTTGTTATTGTAAAAAAAATCAACCTAAATTAAAATTGGTACGTACAAACTCTGTATTAAGAGTTAAATTATATTTTATTTATTTACTTCTATTAAAATTTTATCTATTTTTACTATTTAAAATTGACATTGATGATAGAATAACCAAAGAATTACACGTAGCATGTAATGTGTGTCTCATTCTGACATATAAAGACCAATTTACAAAGATAGAAATAGATAAAATTTTTAATAGAAGAACTAATTTGTTCTTCAATCTAATATATAGAGATCAATTTGCTCATTTTTTGAATAACAGGACAAAATGTATTCTGACTTTTAATACATCGCTTAGCCCAATACCTTTAAGAATGTCAAATGTGAATTTAGATTTATGAATTGGATGAGTTAAATTAATCTTGCATCGAATCTATTTCAATTTAATGATTTAAGTCTTAAAATTTTCGTGTCATTTAAGGTCGGGTGTAGACCTGTCCATGCTCGCTCAAAAAGTGGGACAATTTTGGTAAAAATATAGGTGTAAAAAATGGGTTTAGTGGATAAGATTTTTTTGGTCCTGAGCTCGATCTAATCCAAATTTACAAAAAAAAACAGTTTTTTTTGTTGTTTTATATTATTCTATTGTTATTTTTTTGTCGTTGTCTCACTATTTTACTTTTATTTCGCTATTATGTTATTATTATTTGAATATTATATAACTCTTGTTTTATTATTGAATTTGTTACTATTTTAAAAGTATTTACTTGTTAAGTTGTATTTCTCTTAGTGTTATTTAAGTATACATATTTTTTAAAAGATTAATTTTAAGTTGTTGAAAAATATTTATTTTAATATTTTTAGTATTTTTGATATATTAAATTTTTAAAAAATATATAAAAAAATATAAATTTTTTTATCATTTTTATCCGCTTGAATAAAAAATTAAATTTATTTTTCAGATCGAATTAAGCCTAGATTTAACAAAAGGGCTTAAAAATTTTGTTGGACCCGACCCGGAAATAGACACTTGTAGTGGGTGTATTTTAAGTTTAAATTCTAATTATTTCAAAACTGGGTGATTCAGATAATGCAAATCATCGAATTAAAATTATTGTTAATGGAATCGAATTTTCGGTTGGAAATGGCGAGGTTAAGAACGATTTTATATTTGTGCGACAATCAAACACGGGGAGACATGGGGCATCTGATTATCTCTACGCCGCTTTGAAGACGATAGATATTATGATTATGTAAGCTAAACAAGTCAAATTCGGAAACGTAAACCGAATGGGCCTCTTAAAACTTGGGTTCTACAATCAACGCTTCCATTTGCTTCGCTTTATCGCACCACAGTCTTCCAATGTCTCCCCATCTACCATTTGGGTGCAAAATCTGACCAATAACACCACCAACCACTCATCGTTATCTTATACTCCCAGGATTAATCCTGTAATAGCCAAGGCACTGCATACTGAAGCAGCTGCCACAGCACAGCCCATAAAAATGGTGAAAGCTATCAGGGTTCATCAACTCGGTGGACCTCAGGTCTTTTCTTAATCTTTCTAATGCTTCATTACTTTGCAATTACAATTTTTATGAGTTTGATCGAATAGTTCTTTGGGGAAGTTAAAAATATGTGTTTTTTTTGTTTTCATGCTTTGCTGCATGCTGTTTCGCCCTCCTTTTTTATTCTACTTTGATTCAATTATTCTGGGTTTTGTTGTTTCGCCCTTTTTTATTTGATTTTGATTGAATTAATTCTGGGTTTTCTAGAAAGTTAATTTTTTGATAAAGAAGGATCATACTCTTGTTATGAATGTTGTTTACATCCTGAGAATTTTAAAACGGAGCTTATGTTGGAGTGTTTATGGCTATGGTTTGCTTGAATCGATTTCTTTGCATTGGCTATATAGGTCCTTAAATGGGAGGATGTTGAACTTGGGGAACCCAAAGAGGGTGAGATACGTATTAAAAACAAAGCTATTGGATTGAATTTCATTGACATCTATTTTCGGAAAGGAGTTTATAAGGCTGCTACCATGCCCTTCACTCCAGGTTGGTTCGATTTGTGTGAAAGTTTAAAAGTAGAACAAGTTTGTACATTATGAGAAATGCAGAACATTCCAGGCTGATATGATATGTGTTTTGCAGATTAGTTGAGATACAAAAAGTCTTTCTAGTTTGTTCTAATTGAGTATGGTCTAAATGCTAGGCCTTGGAATCTTGTCACTTGAATTTTAGGGGTTCTTTGAACAAATTAGTGTGATTGCACCGAAGTTCCGGAAAAAATAGCTCATTTAACATTTAGCAAGAGATGAAAAGAGTAGCATAAAAGTTTGTAAATGACTCTTTATGGTTGATTGTTGATACTTATTTTCATATCATAATTTAATTTACTTGGCTTACTTAACCATACTAAACTGTAATTTAGGTCTTCAAGATAATGATCAACACAATCAAATACATTCAATCTTTAAACCTGGATTCTTTTATGGATCAGGAAGGTGTTATGACTATTTTAACCAATGGAACTTTAGATGTTCAATGCAGTCTATATTAAACTTATATTAAAATCTGAATGAAGTAATTCTCTGACATCTTTTTCAGTAAGTCTTCTGTTTCCTTGTATGTCCTGTAGTAAATGGAGCACTGAATTTATTTTTGAGATTTTCTCTTCCATTTCATCACGTAGTAGCCAACCCCATGGATTGGGAAAAGGATGTGTTCACTATGTTAGCATGAGTCTTTTCCAGTAATGATTATCACAGAAATAATTTGTTTCCGTTCTTTAATTACAGGTATGGAAGCTGTTGGAGAGGTGACTGCTGTGGGACCTGGACTGACTGGCAGGAAAGTTGGAGATATCGTAGCCTATGCTGGTAATCCTATGGGTTCATATGCCGAGGAGCAGATTCTTCCAGCAGACAAAGTTGTGCCAGTTCCTCCTTCGGTTGACCCTATTATCGCTGCATCCATCATGCTGAAGGGTATGACTGCCCAGTTTCTAGTACGTCGTTGCTTCAAGGTAGATTGCATGGATACAAGTTGTTCATAACTTTAATCATATTATAGGTTTGGTGCTTGGTTATTTTCTCTTTATCCTGACATTAACTCTCATCAATTAATCTTATTTAAATGTAGAAACAGAGTCGTAATTGTATTAACAAAAAGTTTTAACACAATATCGTGTAATATAGGTCGAATCCGGACACACAGTTCTTGTTCATGCTGCAGCTGGTGGGGTCGGATCTTTATTATGCCAATGGGCAAATGCACTTGGTGCCACTGTCATCGGAACTGTCTCGACCAAAGAGAAGGCAGCTCAAGCAAAGGAAGATGGATGTCACCATGTTATAATTTATAAGGAAGAGGATTTTGTTTCCCGTGTCAATGAGATAACATCCGGCAAGGGGGTGGAAGTTGTCTACGATTCTGTAGGGAAAGATACCTTTGAGGTAATCACGGTTCTGAGAGTGATGCTCTATCGTCTACTTTGCTCGTTCTTACTTTTAGGATGAATCTATTCTTAAGTTAAGCCATTAAAGGATTACAATATCCACGGCGAAAAATGATATAACTTCTCTGAACTTTATAGCATTCTACTAAAAGTTCTATATTTTGTTAGGGCTCGTTGGCATGTTTAAAGCCCCGTGGCTATATGGTGAGCTTTGGGCAATCATCAGGTACACCAGATCCGGTTCCGTTGTCTGCACTTGCACCCAAATCATTGTTCTTGACTAGGCCTTCCATGATGCAATACACGTCAACTCGGGATGAGCTGCTGGAAACTGCAGGGGAAGTGTTTGCTAATGTTGCATCGGGCATATTGCGGGTTCGGGTGAATCACAAGTACCCTTTGTCCGAAGCAGCGCAGGCACATGCAGACCTTGAGAATCGCAGAACAACTGGATCAGTTGTGCTGATTCCATGAAAGCATCTTCGTTGTCTTCTCATTTGGCTTTGAACATCAATTGCACGAGAAAAATAAAAAACTATAACGTGTGGGATTATGTAAGAACTTGATCTATGTATATGGAAGTGCATGTTGAAGGCTTGAAGCCGCTGCTGAATAAATTATTGCTATTAGTTAAGCATGTATATATATATAGCTACACATGGTTTATGTAATGATGAAATTGAAATAGGATTAAAACAAAATCAGTGGTACAAAAATAATATCCAAAATTTTGTGCACCTCGATGGAAATTAATTTATTGGACTTCTTAATAACTTACTGCAGTTTGTTCAGCAATGCTTTAACCAAAAAAACATTTTTTGCTTTCAAAAAGACTACTAAACTGAAGGGAGCCTAAGTTTGGATAATAGTAAAACTACCATGAAGGTCCTATGCTAAGAAATAGACTGCTTTTTGATTTTTTTTACTACAAAAAGGTAAATCAATCCTTATATTTTAGAGTAAATTATTTTAATGTTAAAAAATTCATTTATTTTTACGGTTTGGTGTTGACATGATTGATGAAGTAATTAGAAAATAACATGTGGTATATTTTTGCTGATGTGGAGGGATTAATTCAAGTAAAATGAAATTTTTAAAAGAAAAAGTAGATAAATTTGTTTACAAAGAGTGCAATGGATGCAACTTTTTATGTGGTGGAACTAATTCAAACAATCAGACAATAACACATCATCAATTAGCAATAGAATGGATAAAATTTTTAATAGAATGATCAATTTACTCTTTGATCTAATATATATAAATTAATTTATCCATTTTCAACTAGAGGAGGCCAACTGCAATCCACATCCTAGTATAGGGGCCTTCAAGGTACTTTTACTACAGATTTTTGTTCGTGTTTGTTATTTATTTTAGGCTTAAACAATAAAATGGTACATAAATTATACTAGTTTTCTCAAATTAGTACTTAAACTTTTTTTGGTCAGAACTGATACCTAAAATATTAAACTGCTACTTATTTTACCCCAACTGTTAGTCCCGTTAGAAAAAAAAATTAGCCAATTATAACTTGCCCCATAGATCTCTATTTATTTTACCCATTTTCTTATATTTTCTTCTCATCAAGCAATTTTTACCGAACTTTCTTACATTTTCTCATCAATCAAACACCCAAAAAGCTCCTACCATTTTATCATTTTCAATCTTCAACTGTTACTACCATCTTCAAGCTTTTAATCTTTTTTTTCTTCATTCAATTCTTCCTTACATTTAAACGAAATGAATTTAAAAAGATTCAATTTAAAAATAAGTTGAAAATTTATTAAATTTCGGGACTTTATATCTTTAAGCTGAAGTTGCAATGATTGCTTTAATGACGAAGCCTGTTGAACTTTTTCTTTTCAATATTATTTGCTAAGGCACAATAATACCGAAGCTTCATAAATTTTTTAATTTTTTAATCAACTTCTGCAATTAAATTTTTAATATATAATGACTTCTCGATTTAATTTAAACATTTGATATCAATACGTATATAAACCAGTGTAAGTTAATTGTTTTCCCTTAGACTTGCTTGCTTGACACGCTCAATAAGAGGGTTGAGGGAAAAAAACTTACTTACACCGGTGTAAGTATTGATAAGGGACCAAATGAATATATTGATAAGCCAGTTTGCTAACCCGCCGATGCAAGTGAAGGTCGATTTTGGTTCTGTTATGGATGTGCTTATGAAGTATTTGGGAGATAAAGCCCCAAAGCACTAGGTGCTGCATTTTGTAAGTTTAGCAGTTTGTACTCTGAGATTTATGTTTTGGTTTTAGTTTCCTCCTATCAAATAAGATACAAAGTCTCGATATTCAACAAATTTTCAGCTTTTTTTTAAATTGAATATTTTTAAATCCATTCCGTTTCAATGTAATGAAAGAATTGAGTGAAGAAAAAAAGATTAAAAGCTTGAAGATGGTAGTAACAATTGAAGCTTGAAAATGATAAAATGGTGGGAGCTTTTTAGGTATTTGGATGATAAGAAAATGTCAGAAAGTTCGGTAAAAATTGCTTGACGAGAAGAAAATATAAGAAAATGGGTAAAATAAATAGAGATCTATGTGACAAGTTATGATTGGCTGAATTTTTTTTCTAACGGGACAAACAGTTGGGATAAAATGGATAACAGTTTAATAGTTTAGAGACCAGTTATGACAAAAAAAAAATTTAGGTACCAATTTAGAAAAACTAGTATAGTTTAGGTACCATTTTTTTGTTTAAGCTTTTATTTTAAAGTTTATTCGTGTTTGTTCAAAATTTTAAATTTATGCCTGTGTTTGTTTTTGTAAAATTATATATTTATTTTCATTCATTTAATTTAAATGACTTTATTCGTGAAATATTAAACAAACATGATTGTAAACATTAAAAAAATATTTTTATGAACATATAATTAATCATGTTCACAAATAATATTCATGAATAATAATAAATAAACATATATTTTTTATTTTTAGATATAAAATAATCAAACGCAAAATTAATAATTATATTATAAATATATAAAATAAATTTACTAATAAAATTATTATTAATAATGTACTACTCTAGCAATAAACTAATATACGAATTTTAAATAAATTAAACAAATATGAATAGACATAAATTAAATAAACTTTGTTCATATTTTATTTATTTAATAAAATAATCTTAAAATATTATTATGTTTATTTATTTAACTTGAAAAATAAACATAAATTAATTTTTATTAGTAATTAATTAATCTTTATGTTCATTTAACAACATTAAATTTAGATATAATTTTTTTTCCTATAGTTATCAAATTAAATATTAATTTTATAATAATATTAATATATGCAACAATTTTTTGACGTAATAACAAAACATTATATTATAAGTATGAAAGTTTAGATTTGATTTCAAATAACTTCAATTTTTATCTTAATCATAATTTTTTTAATATATGCAAATATTTCTAATATTATTTAATCAATAATTTTTTTCATTTATATCCTTATTTTTTATTATCATTTCTTCTTTTTAACTTTTTTTAATTATTCTTTTTCTTTTACATTTTTTGTATTTTTAAATTTAAAATAATAATAAAGCAACATTATCAAAACAATTTTTACTTTCTCATCTATTAATTTATGAACTTATTTAAAAGTCTTCAAAAAAAATATTCATTCACTATAATATTTTTTATAAGTATATATTAATTAAGTAAATTGTTTGAATAAATATATATATATAGAATAATTATTAATAAATTATTAATTTTTAAATAACTGTTAAATTTTGATATTAGTTGGAGGATAGCGGGAAAAATACCAACAGTAATAAAGTTAATCATTACTTTTCTCTCTCCCTCTGTAGACGCTGCAATTTGCATTTGCTTCCTTCCCTTACTAACAGACTCACCCAACTCTATATATATTTTCCCTGCTTTCGTTTCCTCTCTTCTCTTCTGCGATTCATTTATTTTCATCCCTCGTTTCCCATTGTTTTCTCATTGTTGATTTCCAAATTTCTCTGCAAACACTTGACTCTTTGTCCTCAGATTTCAACAAGCCCAGTGTATATCCCTTTTCTCTCTTTTTTTTTTTTCCATTTTGATCGTTGCTTTGCATCTTGTTTGGTTTCTAAGAAACCGCGGGCGAGAAAATTTTCAGAGAAAAGAAAATATACAGTACTAACTAATTTAGTTTTCTATTTTTTTTTTTTGTACTTTGAAGCTTTTTCGTTACCTCTCTTGTTTGATCTTTTCATTTAGCTCCTTTGATCTTAATTTTCTTTATTATAATTTCGGTTCTGTGTTTAGTATATACCTTACATTCCCAGTATTTCACGGAAACCCTAACTCACTCCTCTCCATGCATCTTTATATATTCAAATTATTTCTTCTTCTTCTTTTCTTCTTATTAATATGGATTCAAATCAATTTCGATTTGATTTTCATTTTTTGTAATTAACATATTTTCAGATCAATGGAGAAAAAATGGCAAAAACTCGATGAAGATGATCATGATCATGATCATGAAGCAGCGGCGAATCTCACTGTAATTACACGATTTTTTTTTCCTGCGCTATTTCCATGATGATTTTTTCGTTTGTTTTGTTCTGTTAGACATACATACACACGAGCACTTGTTTCACGCGCCATTCTTTGCACTACAAAGTACGCGTACGTTTTCCTTTTGCCGCGAACATGTAAGTGTAAAACCCCCTTACGTCTCCCACGCGCTCGCGTCTACTCTGCCTTACCCTTCCCCCCCCCCCCCCCCCCCACACCCTTTATTTTTCGTTATAGCTCAGATAGTATTATGATTATAACGTAAAGAAAAAACAAAGCATGGATGAGGCTGATACTGTTTGGCAATAGCAGGAAATGATCTACTTGAAAAGGCAAATGTCAGAACACTGCTCTAAGGACGCCGGAATGAAGCTTTCTTCGAGCAGACAATTGGTGCTCCCTTCCTCACTCGATGGTACGTAGCTTTTTTTTTCATTATGCTCTATTAATGCAGTCATTTTCATTCTTTTTTATTTTACAGATGCTGTTGCTCATATTAGAGTTGGGTCTTACTATGAAATTGATCATTCCACTCTTCCTACGAACACCCCAGAGCAGCTCAAATTAGTTCGTGTTATCATGGTAATAAATAAACAAATTTTTTGTTTATAGGTATAGTTTTTAAATCCTGGTGATAATGTGTTTGGTGTTTTTTGTTTGTAAGGTGAGTAAGAAGTCTAAGTGCAGCGTGTCGTTAAGGTACCCAAGCACGTATTCTCTTCGAGCACATTTCAGCGAACGGAACCCGAGGATAGTGGATGCGAAGATGTTACCCACATTAGATGAACAGTACGCCATGGGATCGGAGATTGCTGGAAATGTTTTATATCGTAGGATTCCACCGCATGTGATTGCAGTGCAAAGGAATCAATGGAGTTTTTGGGTAATGGGGGTTTCTTCTCCCAAGGAACAAGAAATAGGGAAGAACCCGAGTCCAAGCCCAGCTGTTATTACCAGCTATGTCAACATGGTGATTAAGAAAGGATTGTGCTGGTCTGAGTTGGTATCCCCTGGGATGCTCCGATGGGGTCGGCGTAGGCAGGTTAGGTTTTTGCACCGACACGTGGAGGAGAGAGGGTCAAGAGGTTTTAAAGGAGAAGAGGAAGAGAAGGAAAATGAGGAAGACAATGAAGAAGTTGATAAAGAGGAGGAAGAAGAGACAGTTAGTGATGATGAGATCATGGAGACAGATGGGAAGAGCTGTAAGAGGAAGGTCTATGGAGAAAAGAAACCGAAGCAGGAGAATGATAAACAAATTACTCTTTACAAGCCAAGTAAGAGAAAAGAAGTCAAAAACTCTATTGAAAGATGGTCTGTTCAGAGGTGAGTTATAAGTTATTGATTTAATGTTTTTTTAACTATTTTTCTTTTATATAAATCTGGTTTTTCTAAGTTTGATGATGGATATTATTAAAGGTATAAATTAGCTGAGAAAAACATGTTGAAGATTATGAAGGAGAAGGGAGCAGTGTTTGGGAACCCAATACTAAGGCCAGCATTGAGAGCAGAAGCAAGGAAGTTGATTGGGGACACTGGTTTGTTGGATCATTTGCTGAAACACATGGCTTGGAAGGTAGCCCCTGGAGGTGAAGAAAGATTCATGAGGCGGCATAATGCCGATGGGGCTATGGAGTATTGGTTGGAGAATGCTGATTTAATGGACATAAGGAAGGAAGCCGGGGTTCAGGATCCTTATTGGACCCCTCCTGCTGGTTGGAAGCTTGGTGATAATCCTACCCAGGATCCAGTTTGTGCTAGAGAGCTCAAGGAGCTTAGGGAAGAGATAGCCAAGCTAAAAAGGTATGGAACCTTTCTCTTTTTACTATATATTTTATCATTCACTGCTTGCTGGTATTGGCCTTTATATGTGCTATATGATTCGAATTGCTTTCATTTATAAAAAAAAAAGGGATATGCTGGAGGCCAAAAAGACTGATGAAAATCTAGCTCTTGTTATCACCCCAAATTCTTCTGTTGCCAGCCAAAACGTGGTTCTTGATGCTACTACTATGTTACTTCCATTGAAGGTAGATATTAAAGCTCGACTTATATTGTTTACCATCCCATATGCTCTTCTCCTAGCACTTTATTTGGATTACTGCTCAGGAAAAGTACATGGACTTGATGAAATGGAAAGCTAATATTGAGGGGCAGCTCGGGGAGATCTCAAAATCTTTATGTGGAATGGAGGTATTCATCACTGAGTCACTCAGTTTCCTTTGGCTGAAGTTTATGTATGTACTGTTTTTTCACAGAATGTGATGATGAAATGGCGTGGATGATGAATCATGCAGGAAGAGATGGGGAAGCTACGATCAAAAGTGGAAGCTGCAAATGCCCTAATCATTATGGGATCAACAACACCGCCGTTAAACACTGAAAGTGACAAAGCTATACTGGTAGTATCAGATGAAGAAAAAGATAGTTACCCAGAAGAAAGGATCCCATCAGTTACTAGAAAAAGAAGAAGCCCAGTGGCAACCACAGAAAGTAAAGCAGCAAAAATTCAAAGGCTGAAAAGTGGGTTCAGGATATGCAAACCACAAGGGACCTTCCTATGGCCAAACATGGCTTTGTCTCGTCAGGTTGTTGCTCCCATTGATGACCTACTTGCGGTCCCCACGCCTCCCTCTGTTAGCTCTTCCACCACCACAGCTCCCCGTCGTAGTCCCCAACTGACTTCCACTGTCGAACCACTGGCTGAGAGACGACATACTGTTGCTATAAAATACTTACCCACATCTCCTCCTCTGCCTCCAGAGGCAACGACTGAAACTACTCTCATCAACCTCAATGAGATCCCCGGCAACCTCCACGACCATGGATATTGCGGGTCTCACAGCTCACCTTGTCCTCTCACCTACCAGAGAAGACATCATCATTGGACAACCTCCACTTCCTTGCCGCGAGTATATTATATATATATATATATTCCTGCGATACCCGTTTCATTAATTAGTTCTAACATAACTCAAACTGACATTGTACTTTCACGTTCCTTTATAGATGATACCTACTAAGAAAGAGAACGAGACAAGCCAATGGGAGGAACAGCAAAGGGGATACTCATCACATTCACCTTCTTCTCCAAGTACTTGGTTGGCTCTATCTACTCCCAGCTCTTCAATGAACAAAAATCCCAGACGAAGCTAGAAGAACACTACACTACTATTATATATATTATCATCTATATACACACACATTGGAATTTAGGGACAATAATACCCATATTTAAACATTTGACAGTCCTTTAATCTAAACAAATCCCTGTCCTGTAGCTTCCCTAAAGGATGTTACTATTATCAATATTTTAAAAACATTTTTATAGGTTTCTTTATTTACTTTCATTATCATCACCTACGCCTAGGAGACCAATGTTACTATTATCAGTGTAACATTCGTCTATCCAAATTCAATACAATTTGGTTATACTCAAATTTAATTATATAAGTAAGCTTCAATACCAGCTTATTGATTTTTATCAACAAGTACTTTCAACTGAACTTGAAAGTCAAGTATTATTACTGAATTCAAACTAATCAATTTGGTCCAACTCGAAAATATTCTAACCGTAAATATTTTAATTATAAAATAATTTAAACAAACATCTCAAAATTATCTAAACTCAAGTGTTAAATTCAAATAAAAATTTAAAATGATTCGTATACTCAATAACCCGGACTCAAAAAGTTGATCTAATAATACAAAACCATATCCGACCAACTTAGTTCGGCCATAAAAATTAACAACTTGAATCAGAAATAATAATATCACCAAATGATTTAAACCAAAAATAGTGAGAAGCCCAAACCCAATATACAAACACAAACAAAGCCCTAGTTCAAGAAAAACTCAAAATTAGACCAAAACATATTAACAAACGTAAATAACTTAGAATCCAAATTGATAGCTATCTGAAATCATCATGACTCAAAATCAGGGAAGCTAGGAATTTTTTTTAGAGAGGGTCGAAATTAAATTGTAATTTTTATGACAGTAAAAATGAAATTTCATCATTTGAATAGTCTGTTTTTATAATTTTTAAAAAATTAAATTAAAATTTTATCAGTTTTAAGAGGGTCAAAGCACAATTTTACATTTCTTAATTTAAAATTTTAAAAAATTTTAAAGAATCTAAATAAAAAAAAATCATATTAGGGGTCGGGGGCTAGATACGCCACTGCCCAAAATCATTTAATAAAAAAATTAAAAACTCGACAATATCACAAATAAGAAGACTTCTTGACTTGGGTCCGGATTTGTGGGAATAAGTTGCGATGGGCTGTGCACTATTTTCAGCCCACTAAATTTGTGAAGGTCTTGAAGCTTGGGGCAATAACAATTGACTACATAGTATTGCATAGGCTAAACTACATTTCTCGCTACTCAATTATTATTAAGGTATTGCTATTTTGATTACTTAAATATCAAAATTATAGATATTATTGTTAACTTTCATTTTAGTAACTTTTTCTAAATGATAGCGTAACCTTTTCTTATTGAAAATATCTATATATTCTATCAGTTTGGTTCACATTCTAAAATTTCAAAAATACAAAAATAAAAATTACATAAATTCTCAAAATAATCTAAAAAGTTATATGAAATTTTAAAAAAATATATATTTTAAACAGTCAATTTTTATATAGAAAATCCTTAAAAAAAAACTGGTATATAGAGTAAATTATGAGTTATTGACTAATTATTTGAATTATGGTCAATGGAACTAATGACTAACAATCAACCACAAACCCCTTTTATCTTCCTTCTTTTTACTTATTGGATTCTGTTCCATACATATAATATTGAAACGTGGCTACTCCATTAACTTTATTTATGCTTTCTTTTTTATTTTCCTTTCCGTCCCTCTCCTTTTCAGATTTTTCTTTCTTTTTTTATTTTTTTTTGAATATATTGGTGTGATTACATGATGGTATCTATTCATACTTTCTTAATCCTTTGACAAAGCACACATACCTTGCACACACAGGTGCTCGAACCCGAGACCCTTAGGATGAACAACATCCTCTTTACCACTGGAGTCACTTGTTAGATTAAATTTTTATTTATTTTTATTTTCACGGAATTATATTTGATTTCAAAATTAAAATCCAATCGATAATTCTATTAACACATATTTAAAAATTTAATTTAAAACTTAAAGTTTAATTGATGAAATTTAGATCTCGATTGATAACACATATTTGGATTTTACAAAAATCAGTTAATGGTGTTATCAATTGGGATTAGGGGCATTATTAAAAGTTCGATGAGTATAGGGATTGGGGGCATAATTAGACCTATATTTGTTATCTTGTATTTTTTTTTAAGTTAATTGCAATCACAAATACAAATATAAATAATACACAAATATTATCTATCACCATGTAATAATTACAAAACATGATTAAATTGAAACAAAATAACTCTAGATAGGACCTAAATAGAAATAAATTTTGAACTGCAAACCCGCATAAGGATTTACAAAATCTGAGCCTTAAACTTAAGAGCTCAAAGTTTTCGTGACACAATCTTGTATTAAAAAGATTCAGTGTTATTTGAATCAGATAGATCAAATCGATTAAATAAAAAATTAACTAGTATATTAATCAAGATATAAGGGTTTAGTCTCAAGTGAATCGAAAAAAATGGACGATTGAATCATTTTAATATTATAGATTTTATGAATTTTTCATTATTGTTTGAACAATAATTGAATCAATTAGATCGAAAATCAATATTTTTAATGGTTGGATGACTGGTGCAGTAATTAAAACATTGGGTCCCAAAAAAGTGTATTAAAGGTGCCAAACTCCTGCACCAAGTCTCCTCCAAATAGTAGCTATACATACTAGTATCAAATTTTGAATATCCCTGTAGATGACGTTCTTCATCAATGGGTTTAAAGTATATAAAGAAATCCCGTAGGAAGAAAAGATCATCAAACCCAGCAGAAAAACCCAGACTGTCATCAATGAAACCCAACGCCCGCAGCAATCATGAAAAGAGTTGCAAGTATCGTGGTGTGAGGATGCGAAGTTGGGGCAAATGGGTGTCTGAAATACGTGAACCCAAGAAGAATTCAAGGATTTGGCTGGGCACATTCCCCACGGCGAAAATGGCAGCTCGAGCACACGATGCAGCCTCCCTAGCTATCAAAGGTGAATCAGCTTACCTTAATTTTCCTGAGTTAGCTCATCAACTTCCTCGTCCTGCTACTTGTAGCCATAAGGATATTCAAAAAGCTGCTAATGAAGCAGCCCATGGGAATGGCAATGGCCTGGTTGGTGAAGAAGAAGAAGAAGAAGAAGCAGAAGAGGAAGAAAGATTTGAAGGGGAAGCAACAACTTCGACTACAACGTCATCGGCGGATAGTGATCTAAGTATGTGGTTTGACCTTCCCGATCTCTCACTTGAACCAGATGGAACCCATCATCGATTTGGTTTCAATTCATGGTGGCAACATGAACAAGCTGGAATTCACACTGATTTCCAGTTTGAGGAAACGATGATGGAATCAATACCGGTAAAATTATCATAGAGGCCCTTGTACTAGAAGCAGATTACATTTTGCCCCTTTATTCAAAAAATAGGTAAATTAATCCCTGTATATTAGATGAAAGAGCAAACTGATCCTTTATGTTAAAAAATTTCATTTATTTTTACTATTAAAAATTGGTGTGTGTAATTGACAGAATATCCATACAGTCTGTCAATTACACATGGTGTACTACATGCACGTCATGCTAACGTACAAAAACCAGTTTTTAACAGTGGAATTGGATGAAAGTTTTAACAAAATGACTAGTTTATTCTTTTATCTGATGTATAAAAATTAATTTGTCTAATTTTTCAATAAAAGGAATAAAATGCAATCTAATTCTTTGTATAAAACTTCTATAATACTTTTACCGATGAATACCTCACCATCATAGCTAATGGCTTTTGTTTAAAGAATTTGGGGCTATGGATGTTCCTCTATTCACCAACTTTACATGTATAAAGACTATTTAGTTCATTGTATATGTAATAACGGAACCTGAAGATTTCATTTTGGTCAGGGTATAATGGGTTCCACTCTATTTTCTAAGATTTCATCATCATAATAATAATCTCATCAGTTTGTAATTATTCTTTCCTTTGCAGGCAAAGTTAAAAGAAAAAGTTATCTGTTAGGCCAAATCAAGAATAGGGCTAATTCCATCAAAAGTCCTCGTCTTAAATTTCCAAACATAATTGAGATCTCAAAGTATCAATAACCTATTAATTTAGGCATCAACTTGGAGCATATTTAACATGACTCAATTACATGGTTGATAAAGATACTAATAATTTAAGGATTCAACTAGAATATTTTAAATTTTAAGGACCAAATTAAAATTTAAATAATAAATTGGAGGTCTCTGGTACAAATAATCCAGCAGAATGTTATCTGAAAGCGTGAAGCATGCTAGAAGTCGAGTCAAGTCTTCTGCTTTATGCTTTTCCTTAAGTCTTGATTTATTTCATGCCATTTCTTAAAGGCAAGTGTCAAATCCTTCCTTTTTTATCTAAAGAAATATTGGGGCTTTAATAATTTAGCCTTAGTAAAAAAAAAGAAGGTACGATCTTGATTTAAAAACAGAATATTTTTTAGATTTTTATATAATTTAAAAAAAAATCAACTGATATCGTGACACTCTCATAATATCTCTTGATGGTGTTAAGGAAAAAAACTATATTGTTTATTGAATTCAAGTTTGAGGAATCATATAAATAGAAAAAAAATTAAAGATTAAGTTGAGAAAATTTATCAAATTGACGAGAATAAAGATTAATTTATTATTTTTGAACAGTTTAATTTAATATTTAAATGTTTAATATTATTATTAAAAAATATTTTTTAAAAAATAAAATGATTATTTTAAATATGATATTGTAAAATTAAAAAAAATATACAATTAAATGATGTTTTAATTTGTTAATATTATGACATTTCAATAAAATAAAAAAATAGTCTATTGTAACTCAATATTAATATTTTGATATAAAAATATAAGATTTAAACATTTAAAAAAATACAAATTTCGAGTGTTTTAATGTTAAAAAATATTATCAAACATTAAAATGTTGATTTTAATTATAATGTTATAAAGTAATAAAAATAAATATTTTTGAACAATTAATATAAATTATTTAAAATTTAATTTAAATATATACATCATATTTATAAATTATAATTTCACATCAAATTGATTTGACTTGAAAATGACTTGAAAGGGAATGAAAAAGAAGGCATTAAAGGTGGTTTTAACCAAGGTTAAAAAGGAAAAGCATGATGGTAAAATTATAAATCATATTTATATTAAACACTTGTGGTAAATAAGAGACAATGGTTGGACAAGATTAGCCCACGTCATGGTGGTAAAAATCCATTCTTTCAATTTTATTTGAGTTAAGAAATTGGTTCCAAAAACAGTACAAGGCATAATGAATAATTCAGTTAAATTACAATTTTTCAAACGAAAAATTGACTGAACGATTAAAATTTTAACGGGATTAGTATGTCACCTGTATATTAATATGATTTGACTAAATTTTGAACGTCAATGATTAAAGTAATAAAAATAAAATTAGGACTAAGTGATAAAATGAATAAATACTAGGGATTAAATTAATTATTATTTTAATTATAAATTGACATAAAAATTAATTTAGCTATTAACTTTTACTATTTTGTCGCTTTACCATTATTCTTATTTTTAATGATTTTAATTTTCAATTTTCAAATTTTAGTCAAATTATTTTATTGAAAAATTATTTGAATTGTTAAAATTTTAATGGTTATGATGTCACAGCTCATATGATAGTTTTTTTAAATTTATTGATATTTTAATTTTTATGAATTGTACATGTAATCGTAAGTTATCACGTTGAATTAATTTTTCTATCTAAAAGAAAGTAAATTAAAAAAATTAAAATAAAAATGATAAAAAAATAGGATCAAAATAAAAAAAATTAAATTTATTGAAAATTTAAATCAACCATCTGCGATTTGATGTAGAAGTGTAGAGTACACATATACAAATATATGCATTAGTCAGCGTCAAATTGGAAGGACCCCAAAAAGTCTAAAACAAATGCATGCAAGGCTGCAATAATTTAATGCTTGCTTGGGCCAAACAGTACCTACCCTTAATTGTTTTTTGTTTTATTTTTGTTTTGTTTTCATTTTATGGGGGTATAGCTTAGGTCACTCATGCCTCATGCACATGTTGATCCAAAGCTAAAACTTACAAAAGATAAGAGAACAAATGAAAGGTTAAAATATGTTATAAGCCCCTATACTCTTTGCAAATTAAGAATTTAATTTTTTTTTATTTTTTAGATTTACATTGTTAATTTTTGTTAAGTTATGTAATTAAAAAATGACGTTGTAATAAATCAGAATTTAATAAAATAATTTTAACACTGTTAATTATTGGACTTGAATTTTAAAATTTAAAGAGTAGAAAAATTAAATTTCTAAAAATAAAAATATAGAGGCTAAATTCTAAATTTATGAAGAATATGGGGACTTGTGGCGTATTTTAACCAAAGACTAAACTTGGCAGTATTATGGAGGAATGAGATGAGGTAACTAATGCCGCATGCTGACGTATATATGTAATATTAAGTTTATTGTACTTTGATTTTGGTTCATGCTGCATGCATGGCCCCGAATTGTTTTCCTTTTTCAGCTCAATTTGGCAGAATCAAGGTAGGTTCGAGTTATAACTACTCGATGAAGAACCGACACGTGATGCAAAAGGGCGAACTCAAAACCATTAAAATACAGAGGTTACACGAGTAAGTATACAATATAATATAGAAGTGAGTAAAATTTACTGAAAATTTTAAAAAAAAATTTGAATCTTAAGTTAATCGAATCAAGTTATTTGATTTTTTTGAGTTTCGAGTTGGAATTCAATTGAATTTTATAATTCAAATAACTCAAATAATATATTGGTATATATAAATACCCCTTTAGTCCTATAATACTTTTACCTGATTTAACTTTATTGATACGGTTAAAAACTAACGTGACTAATAGAATTATAAGATAATGACACGTATCGTACCACATATACCTCAACATTAAAAAATGTGAATGAGTAATCAACATTTGACTCTTTGGTAAAGACAGGAGGAATTTTAACAAATTGGTTGACAAGGCTCCCGGCCTATGTTTTACAATTTCGCGGTTCCTTCTACAAGGTTCTTGGCCGCAAATCTTTACCGTCCATAAGTCTATTCGACTGGTGAGCAAATTATAACCAAAACTAATTCCTACTAGTTTACCAAGTTTACTTTCCTCTAATGTTAAATAAATTTTTTAATATTTTTTAGATTTTAAATTTCAAAATAATAATATAAAAGCTTAATATTTTATAGAAAAAATAAAAAATATATAAAACTACTTAAGAAAATGCCTAGAATGACCCTGCACAAATGGACCTGAACAATCGTTTGTCTAGGCTTATTTTCTGTGTAAAAAATTATAATTTTTTATATATTTTAAAGTTTTATTTTTTGCCACATGTCAAAATGTGAGGTTTTCGCGCGTTATTATTGATATTGATTGTCAATGCCAGGTCAAATATTTTAAGGGTGGTAATCAACTACCTTAAAAAAATACTAAATTCACTTGCAATTTTCAAGTTTAGGTACCAATTATGTTAAAAAAAAAATTTAGGTACTAAATATGTATGTACAAATTGCCAGGTTGCTTGAGCTTGTGCAATAAATTCTTTTAAAAAGGGTCTTCTAGGATTAGACATCAACTTTGATATGATTTTATAAGCAAAATTATAACAACCAATGGGTCAAAATTGATTGATGGCATTAGGGAATTGACTATTTGTTGTGTACCAAAATATTACAGAAGAAAGTTAGAGATAAAGAGGAGAAGAAAGGGGAAGAAGGAAGGAAATAAGAACACAAGATAGAAGGGAAAGAGAGAGAAAGAATTAAGAAGACATTCCTATTTCATGAATTTGACTATATCTTTATAACTAGCTTGCCTGTGTTGTTATTATCAATATTACCCTTTAGTGACTTATACAATTACTGTTTAACTTATACAAAAATATTACTACCGTATCACTATTTGGTATCAAGGCAATATTGATGGCATTAATCTATGTTGAAGAAATCTTTTACCATGAAAATGACATCCCAGAAAGTATGGTAAAAAAAGACTGAAAAGGGATTGCACTTCATTAAGATTGAAAATTGTGGCTTTGATTTCCTCTACTGAGATTTCTTGCTTCAATTTCTCATTCGTTTTTCTGGATATTATTACAATAAATCACGTGTTATCTGGACAAAAAAATTCCGAAAATATGCTGAGGAAGCCTTTTATCTCATATTCATCACTAATCCAGTTCCTAATGTAGTTCTTGATCCTATTCATTTTGTTGTTCATTATAGTACCATAAAAATCATTAATATATAGACTTATTCTAATAATTTCTCATTCAAGATTCTTAAATTTCCTCTTACTTCACTCTTTAAGTTTTTCCTAGATTTTTTTTTTTTTAGTTGATCCGATAAAATAATGCATGTTCATCCTGATTCATTTTCTCTCCGAACCTTAATTATAATTTTAGAATTATCTTCTTTCCTATCTCGATTGTTTTTTCCACAAAACCGTGGTTGAGCATTCAACCAGCCATTTTGTTAGTGTGTGGATACATTGCTATACAATTTATGTAAAATAATTAGATATAAATAAAATAAAAGTACGAATGTGTCATAAAATATGTTAGATCCTAGTGGTAGAGTCATTGTTTCACCTTCGAGGTCTAGGGTTCGAAACCTTCCTTATAACGTTTTTGATAATTTTTTTTTTGTCTTCCCTGCTTCGTCTTCTTTCTGCCGGAAACTCTGAAACCGCCATGGATGTTGACGGCCCTTCCTCTGGCCGGCGAAAGGTATAATATTTTTCTCAGTTTTCTTCCACGATTTTTTTATTCTGTCGAATATCGAGATCTCGAGATGTAACGGTTTGATCTAGCTAAATTTGTCATGGTTTAACCTTGCTGTTCTTTTTCCAGGTCCGATTCACTCCTAAAGCTCCTCAATCTTCAAGAAAGCCCAAACTCGCTGTTGCCAAATCGTATAATTCCTATTTCCCCCCTTTTTCTTTTCACTGTTTTCTGTTTGGTCTCTCTAATTCTGTATTCATATATCAAAGAACGCGTAAATTTTATTCATCGGTCAAAATGCAGTGAAACGAGTGATGAAGATGAAGAAGCTGCTCAGGCGCAGTATCTTCTTGGACATTTCAACGTACGTAATTTTTATTTTGCTAATATTGTATCTTGATTTTCTTTTCTCGTTAAATTCAGGTCTTTGGTTCATTTTGGGCGTAATATTTTCCATGCTAGAGAGTTGAATTTATTTGCCCATATAAATAATATGTTTACCTTGTTTTTATTGTATTATTATTTGCTAGTTACTACTAATAGTAGTAGGGGGATTTTGTACAATTGATGCATACTTGTTTATACAATATATATATATTGCGGAAGTTATGATTTTTTAAAAATAATAATACTTTATATAAATTATGTGTGGGATTTATTCGGATTTTGTTCTGATTTAAGTTCGAACATATTTCAATTATCAATTTTTTAATGGTTCATTGATTTTGACAATAGTTATTTAGATGTGTGTTATTTGTATTTGTAGTTGTGATTATATTTGTAACCTAAAATAACCCAGTTAAATATTATCTAATTATCATTTATGATAGTTTTTACACATTAATTTTGCTAAATAAAATAAATTAATTATATATTTTTTTTGTATTCCTTCATCCATATTTGTGCCTGCATTGTCAAACAGTGGCCAGCAGCATACAATATCCCTAGATTGAACAAATGCCCTTTGTTCATTTTCACAACAAAAAGTTAATACATGAATTGAATGGCTTTTATTCTGCGAGTAAGATAAGTTTTTGTGCCATTTGCATCCAAGATGTTTACATTCTTTGGCCAAAAACTCATATGTTTGCTGTTGCATTTTGCAGGAGAATCTAACGCGACAAAAGCCGAAAGTTGAGAAGAAATGTAATCCTTTATCAGCTTTTCTTTCATTTCTGTGTACTAGTTTTTGTACAGGAATCATAGAATAGATTGATGATAGCAGGCAATGAATACCCTTCATATGGTATCTTCTTGTATGCATATAAAGTGTTCTATAATTTCTCTAGGTAGTCAACGTAAAGCCTAATTGGTGGCTAGCTTTGTCCTACAAAAAGCTGGTCCCGGAGTTTAATCCTTCTTTCCTGACTCGAAGTTGACATGAAATTTGTCAAAACAGATAATGAAATTCAGTAGCATACTAACTAGCTTTTCGTAAAAGATGAGCAAAAAAAAAAACCATTGTGAGGTTAGAAGAAAGCATTTAGAGAAGATCCATGATAAACTAACTTAAATGAATGCAGTGTGGGTACGGTTGAAATGCATGACTTATTGTTGTGGTTTAGATAAGTTTACATGGTGAAGGATTATAAGAGCTCCACCTTTGTATTCTATTAGCTATTTCGAGTTTGCGCGGAATTTTCTGCGTAATTTTCAAATTTTGAGTCTGCAGCTTCTGTACAAATTGCATTTGGTCCTGGAGCCCCATCATCCCCTTCATTGAGGTCATATGGCAATAAAAGAGCTGGTAGAATCCTAGATGATTTGTCTTCAACTTCCAAAGAAGATAGCGCTGCTATATGTTCTTCAGATGCTATTGAAGCACCAGCCCCAAGAGTCAAGAGTGAATACAGAGAACCATGGGTAAAATTTTGCCTTTTGTTCATGTGTCTGTGAATGAGAGCAACCTCATGCCTGCATTCGTCTCTTACGAACTGACACTTTTTGGTTCCATGACATTGCAGGATTACAATCGCACTTACTATCCTACTACCCTTCCTCTGAGGAGACCTTACTCGGGTGACCCTGGTAAGTTTTCTGTGTCGAAAATGAGTCAAATGAACTCCAAAAGTGTCTTCTTACCTTCCCTGGAGGCAATTTGAGATAATATTACTCTTTTCATATGAATGAAACCTGTGCTTGCAAGTACTAGTCATACACTTTTGCTTGTTTTCGTGTCTTGCTTGTAGAACTTCTAGATGAAGCAGAATTTGTAGAGGCTGCTAAAAAGGAATATGATGAGACAACTATTAATCCTGCATCAGATCTTGGGCTACTGGTTGGTGATTATATTAATAATAATGTTCTAGCCCCTTTAAATTCTATATTTGTGAGAAAAGTATCTAAAATAATGATCATTGGTGACAGGAGGAAGGTGGCAAACAAAAGATGCTCTTCTTTCAGTTCCCCGGAAATCTTCCTAGAATTAAGCAACCAGTTAGCAAGAAGGGGAAAGAGAAAGCTGAGCACTCGGTATCATCTGATAGGTTTGGATCTTTAAAGAAAGGATGCCGGTTAGAAGAGCTGCCGGAGGGATATGTGGGGAAAATGCTGGTTTACAAGAGCGGAGCAGTCAAGTTGAAGATAGGAGAAACACTATTTGATGTGAGTCTCACATATACCTTGCTTGACACTTACCGAAGCATAACTATACCGAAATCAGAATTTACTAAAACTCAAAATGACCCCAGAATGACCCATAACTTAAATGATTTAAACTTGAAAATGCTCAAACAAGTAACCTGAAATGACACAAACACAAGTGTCAAACCCATTGAACAAACCCAACTAGCAAGCCCAAATAGCTTGAATACAAAATTGACCCAAACTCAAACATGAAACGATATGAAAATTTTAAAATCCAAAATTTACCTGACTCTAAACCAATCCAATCCGCTCTATTGACAGGATTACTAACATTCCCAATCTCTATAATCTTTTTGTGCATTTCTCCATGGATTGCAGTGACAGTTTGGTCTATGGATGTGGCTTCCAAGTTTAATCTATTGGTGCTTATGCATATTGTAAAGAATTTTAGTAATAAATATATTTTGATGGAAGCTTATAGGTTAAGAAATTAAATGCAGGTATCGACTGGTGAAAATTGTGTGTTCGCACAGGATGCTGCTGCCTTCAATACCGCAAGCAAACAGTGTTGTGTCATTGGTGAGGTTGGTCAACGGGTAGTTGTCACTCCGGACTTAAGTTTTCTTTAGGAATGTAATCGTTGTAAGAAGAAGAAGAAGAAGAAATCCGGTGTTATCCAATCTGATTTTCTATTTTGAATAGGATATTTCAACTCTCAAATATTCTATATGTGAATTAGATGTTAGTAAATTAACAAATTTTAGATCTTAAAATAGTTTATTATTAAATTATATATGTTATACATGTCTCGTCAAAGTAGGTCTTGCCAATCGTGTAACATTGTTTATGAACAACCTCTCAATAAGATTGATCTTTGCCGGTACATGCATGGTCAATCTTTGCCAGTACATGCATGGTCAATACATGGAACGCCTTTAATCTATCTCACCAAGATAAGTGTTGAGGGCCTTCCTTAAATGAAGCACACATGAAACTCCATCAAGTCCACATTAGTCTGATCACAGTCAGATTATTAAATCCACCATGTGAATTGTTATCTTTCTCCTCCCTTATTTTACCCTCAACAAATTGATACAATGAACATGAACAACATGATTAATCCTGACGATAACATCTCCAAGAGTCCCAGTGCTACAACCAATCCACCACACAAACTTTTCAGATCGGCCAAGCAGCTATCAATACACTTCCATGATGGGGTGTGAATCAACTGTCTCCTTTTTGTTCATCGTTTCACTCTCAACAATTTGATACTGTGACTCTCAACATACCTCCGCCGTGTGAACTATCATCTTCCTCTTTTCACACTCAACAATATTTCACTAAATATTTTGACTTAGAAAATTTGAAACTTTTAGACAAGAAAATTCAACAAAAATTTTCCCTACTAGTTTAGTTTAGTGTTATCGAACTATATTTACAAATAGGAATTTAAATATTTAATGAGATAAAAGGGGAAAATAGGGTTGGCCCAAATTATTTCAGATCTAAATAAAATAAACAGGTCGGGCCCCCATTTCAAACATGGTCTGAAAGATAGGATCGATCCAAGCAATGGGGGTAAATTTGTCAATTCAAATAACCTTTGTAATGCCTTCTAAAACCCTAATGAGAGATTCCGACTTCTTAAGTATATGATATTATTTGAAATTGGGCAGCAGCTCCTTCTAAACCCAAATCAGACCTCAGTCAGCCATGGGTACGCTATTTTTCTTTACCATTTCGCATCTATTAATCCTTACTCTAACAACTGTTTTAATTTCTCATTTGCTTTCTCGTTTGATGTTAATATGATAATTTGAAATCTGGAGTTTGTTTATTTGTTTTTGTAAATTAATCGATTTTTTCCTCAGCTTGATATAATGTCCTTTAATTAGAATATAGAAGCTTACTAAAGCTTTGGTTTTTACTGATTAGGTTCTCAGCTTTCATTTTTAGATTCAAAGACTAGATTATGAAAAATGGTTTTTTTTTTTATGTAGATGTTTGTTTTGGTATTTTGGGTTATGATTTGTGGCGATTTTAATTTTTGTTGTGATTTTTGTGAAATTAGGGGCTTACAAGTACGTGTCAGAGCTATGGAGGAAGAAGCAATCCGATGTGATGAGGTTCTTGCAGAGGGTGAGGTGCTGGGAGTACCGTCAGCACCCTTCCATCGTGCGAGTTAACCACCCAACTCGCCCCGACAAGGCTCGTCGATTGGGGTACAAAGCCAAACAGGTAAATTGATATATCATTTTTCTTTAAATGCTGTTTTATGCTACTGCAACCTTATAAGGTTTGGTTTTTGGTCCTGTTTTTTTTAATTTATTATATATGTGTTGTCGTAGTTGTAACACATTCTAGTTATAAGATTATCCTTTGTTTTCAAAACAGCATAGTTGAAATGTTCATCGAGTTAAAAGCCACAAGAGAAAGAATTCCAAAGGAAACTGAAGCTTCGGGTAGGGAAAGTTTTTTTATCCTGAGATTTGAAAACCAGAAGTGCATGGTGACTGGAGTTCTAAATTATTCTTTGTGTTAAATCGATTTACTTCGGTTAAGTGCCTAGTTCAACTTTGATCCATGCAAGGACAATTTTTTCCTTGTTTTATTTGTCTTCACTTAACTGGGAATTTCTGCTTCTGGATAAAACTGGGGTGGTAATGTTTCTACCTGATTACTATCTGGTGCCTTGTTAGTCTTTTAATATCTTTAACTTCCTACATATTTACAGTGGTAACTTGATTTCATTTGTGTTAAGGACATTCAATGTGCTGTTAATACTTTCTCTACGTGTATGTTGTATTTGGTGGCTAATCTGCTTTTTAACAGGGTTATGTTGTCTATCGTGTCCGTGTAAGGCGTGGTGGGAGGAAGAGACCAGTTCCTAAGGGTATTGTATATGGAAAGCCCACAAACCAGGGTGTTACCCAGCTGAAATTCCAACGTAGCAAACGTTCAGTTGCAGAGGAACGAGCTGGCCGGAAGCTCGGTGGTCTTAGGGTCGTGAACTCTTATTGGATCAATGAGGTGAGTTTTAGAGCTGAGCCCAATTATATTAACATTAGTTATTCATCTAAAGAACAATGACTGATTAATTCCATTTGCAACATTTTATGCTCATAGCATAAGGAATAGCACCAAACAAAGTTATATCTTGCATCTTTATAGATTTTATATCTATTTTGTATGGAATCGATGCACACCGATCAATTTTATTGATTTTGTAATGGAGTTTGATGCTCAACTCTTTGTGGGTGCTTAATTTCCAATTTGTTTTCTTTTCTTTGAAGGATTCCACTTACAAATACTTTGAAGTCATCTTAGTTGATGCTGCTCACAACGCTATCCGCAATGACCCAAGAATCAACTGGATCTGCAATCCGGTTCACAAGCACAGGGAACTCCGAGGACTGACCTCTGCTGGCAAGAAATACAGGGGTCTTCGTGGCAAGGGGCACTTGCACCACAAGGCTCGACCTTCAAGGAGGGCAACCTGGAAGAGAAACAACACACTCTCCCTTCGTCGCTACCGATGAACCCCTGGAACATAGTTGGTGTTTTTGTTACTGCTATCTTGGCTTCATTACTATTGTAGGGTTTATAAGAATTTTGAGATAGTTATATTGTGTGTGGGACATCTTGAAAATCTTTTATGGTAGAGGCTATTGAGATTTATGTGCTCACTGAACATGTCCAATGCTATTGTCATATTGAGATTGTGTTTGAGTATTTTTTTATTAAATACTAGAAAATGGGATTTTAGTTTTTACCATTTTTATTCCTTTTATAACATCAAAATACTAGAAATGTTGAACATAATAAGCATTATAATATCATGGCTGGCATGAGCCATCAGGATTGTTTCTTTTCTCTCTTTTAGTCTTTAATGTGTGTGTGTGCGTGTGCGCGCATTGAGCTGTGATGCAATGTCACCCTTGTTTAACTCATTAAGCACTTTGTAAGTTGTAATTAGATGGTTTCGTTTTGAAAGAAGGTTGTCAAAGAAGAGGTGATGGTTAACAAATAACACTCATCATTACAATTTTATAGTAGTTGTATCCAATTCAATTCCAACTAACAAAATCAGGGTTTCATAATTCCATATTCTATTATAATGTAGGTACAAACTGAACTAGTTCTTAATCCACACAAATACTATTACTTAAATTAAAACAAATTAGGTACATTATTATATGCTTTTGGTACGAAGTTGGGATAGTGGTGGTAGGTGACTGTTCATCTAATAGTTGAGAGCCGTAAGTAAGTAATGGTCTCCTGAGAGATTGGAGTTTGAGTAGGAAGAGAGATAGCTGAGAGTATGATATGAGAGAGAGCCCTCTATATATTTGTGAGCCTTAAAAAGGGACGCTTCCAGTCATCCTCTTAGACATCACGTGTCATCTTTGTATTAATTTCGTACTCTCTGAAATCCAATTGATTTATTATTGTCTTATCTTCGTAGGTATGAACTATCATGTCAGGACAATGGATATATGTGATATACAGATAACAAAGTATTTTGTCCATGCTAGTGGTATGGTCCCCATGGTGTGAGTTCACGAAATCTTGGGTTTGTGAAGTTACAAGCTCACAGAATTTTGAGATCATGAGATCTTGGCCTCGGAAGTGTTCTTAGTTTGCAAGAAAATTATAATTCGTGACATTAATCAATAAAACTGATAAAAAATTAAATAATCTCACTAAATATAAATATAACACAGTGAGTACAATATCTTAAACCCAAAATTTAATTTCTCAAAATTTGAGTACTCAACAAATATATATAGTAAGACATCAGCTAAATTAATATGAAAATTGAAGAGTAAATGTTGGTTGAATGCCCCCCTCCAAAAGGAAAGGACAAGTATCATCTGGTGAGACAAATATTGAGATGCCCTTTGTCTAGATAGGTGCTAAAACTGGTAGCAAATTCCCCTACAATTAAGCTCCTTTACTTCTCTACTTAATAAAATAATCGACCTCAAGCACCCAATTTGACTCATTATCAAAGCTTTTGCATTAATAAGATCCTTATGCGGAGGCATTATTCTATTTTGGTATTAACACTTTCTATTGCTAATGTTTTTAATTATTCAAAATGAAAAAAAAAGAGTGAAAATTCTTTAAGTAGTCAAATGAAGCAACAAACAACTTCACCTAACCCTAGAGCTAAAATGTAAGTGTAAATTATGGGGTTACAGTATTGAGAAAAGAAGAAAGAGATACTGAGATTTGATACCCTCTCATTTAAATGTTAGATATGAATCCTAATCATTATTTTTATAAAAAAAAATCTTATTTTTAAAAACCAGAAAATATCACTATGATAACATTTTTATCTTTTTATATAAAAAAGATAACGAAATTTTTGAACTTAGAATAAATTTTAAACAAAATGGTGGGATTTCAACTTACAACTCCAAAATGCCTAAGATTCTAATTTGTCATTCAAATCAAAATATTATTAGTTTTTTACATAATTTTTTTTATAAATATAGTTTTTACTTAATTTTTTTTCATCCATATTCTAATATGTTCTTAAAAGTAAAAAAATCATGTCACTTATTCTTAAGAAAAAAAATTATTATTTTTAAATATGGTATGAAGATTTAGAAAGAATTAAATGTTGAAATTTGTTATATTAAGTCAATTTTTTTCCTAAACTATTAAAAAAGAAATTTACTAGAACAATTTGCTATTAAGGCTAAAATATTATACATATTTATATGGTTGAAATATGTTATACTACGAAACTAAAAATATGCCAATCATAAGCATCATTTGTATTTCCGTCAGAATGTATTCATTGACATGTTAATCAGATTGTATTCATATGAGATGATATATGATTGATGAAATATGTATATATATTCAACTTTTTTTAATATAAATATATATATATATATATTGAACTGAAAATAATGTAGTAAATGGAGGGTTAAGTTTCCCAAAATCCCAAAATCTCTTTAGTCCATAGTTAACCTTTATTGTTATTCCTTTAGAAGGTCTAAATCGTAAGGTTAATGCTCTCAAAATAAGTCCCTCACATTATCTTCATATTAAAGCATCTTTTGAAACACAAACCAAATGGGAGAACATGGCATCTCATCATAATCTATTGGGCCCCTCTTCCTTTTCAAATCCTCTTTGCTCTCAACCACTGCCCACTATTTTCATTAAAGCTTTCAAATGTGTAATTATTATAAATATTTTAGGGGATCTCATTTATCTTCTTTAATTAACTTTCTAATGAATTCCCCCCCCCCCCCTAAAAGCTTGGTTAATTTTGTGTGTTTTCAAGATAAACAACAAAAATTTGTGGCC
The DNA here is from genome assembly GCA_005610355.1 of Gossypioides kirkii. NCBI lineage: Eukaryota > Viridiplantae > Streptophyta > Magnoliopsida > Malvales > Malvaceae > Gossypioides > Gossypioides kirkii. The sequence continues at coordinate 33,639,013 of CP032249.1, forward strand.
CATTTGCCACACTACTTACCATTTCACCTACAAATCATCTGCTGAATGTATGCATGCATAGCATCTACACAGTTGAATAGGCGTACAGCAGTCTTAGGATGGGTTTGGATGGACGGTGCGGTACGTTTAATTTATTTATGTCTCACGCTACATCGCTGTTTTTATATTAATTGCAGGTAAATGCACCGCCCATTCAAACCGACCCTTAATGAAGAGTATGCATGCATACATAATAAAAGATTGAGTTCGAGAGAGGGAGAGGGAGAGAGGGGTATGTCACATGCTAAGTTCACTCAACCTTGGAACCCTAATAATTTTGTTTCCAGGGAAATGAAAAATAATATAATGTTGGGATTAAGGACCTATAAATCTATGTAAGCAAGGGAACTACGGTGTTTAAATTTTATTGCAGAAAAAAATGAGAAATAGTGGGTCCATTTTTTCTTGTTTTTATAATTTGGTCATCCAATGATGTTATTTTTGTGGAGAGTATGTTCAAATTCTTTCATCATTCTCTTGTGGAACCCTCCTCCCATTTTTCTTTGTCTTTTCATTACAGCATTTTGGATCTCTCTACTTAGTCTTTGTCCTAATTGCCTTTAAGCCCTTGATTACTTCACAATTTGATTAATTTGCTTCACAACTATGACCTTTATCACTGAATCTACATATGTATATTACTTTGACAATATTTCAGTGCTAGTCTTCGTTGGGGATGAGGACGGGACAGCATCAATTAAATCTTGGGTCAAGCATGTGAGGATGTTTGCAATTCTTTCTCTCGTGTGTAAAATATTTTTTTTATGAAAATCTAATTATAAAAAAAAGTTAAAATATGTCATAGGTCCCTGTACTCGTCACAAATTTGGAATTTAGTTTCTCTACTTTTTAGATTTCAAAATTCAAGTCCAATTGTTAATACTATTAATTTCTTTTTCAAAATATTCACTTGGTAGAAATGCAACTAAGAAAATGGCATTATAATGAACTTGAGTTTGAAAAAAAATAATTTTAATAATGTTAACCGTTGTACTTGAATTTTTTAAAATCTGAAAAGTAAATAAACTACATCCCTAGAAAAAAATATAAGGACTAAATTCCAAATTTACAAAGAGTACAAAAACTTATAACATATTTTTAAAAAAGCATTAGGAGAGCATGTCCTCCATTTAAGAGTCCAATTTAACTTCACTCCATTTTTTTAGTATCCTCTATTTCTATTTTACTGTTTATTTACGAGGTTTAAGGTTCCTCTTCTTAACAATATCTTCTCCAAGATTCGAACCTATATTATCCGCTTAGAAATGTAATGTTCCTTATCACCGCACTTAACACTTGTTGATAACTTGAATCCAAATGTAATCCGTACCCAATAAAACTATTAAACACCGAAATATCCGAGAAAAAATTATTTAAATTGATCTTTCAATATTAACATTGTAAACAAAATAATTAATGAATTATTCAATATTTTTAAAGCGAAAAGTAAGCCCTAAACTTCCAAAATTGTAAATAATTACAAGTATGACATAAAGCTTAGATGTTAAACAAAAACAATGCCAATTGTGGCATTTTAGGAGAATTATTCAAAACCAAGGAATGATAAGTTTTAAATTTATGCAAAAGCAATCACACCATCATTGTAACTTGGTAGGCCTATATATGAATTTAAACTTGGTGTTTGATATTTGGTTACTTCAATAAAAATTGACCTCACCTACACCCACACTTCATTAATTTTTTTTGATCAATTTCATTATAAATTTTGATTATATCTGTTCTTTTTGACATTATGTCTAGAACCACTCATATTCCATTCTCAACCCATAAATAAGAGGATAATATGTTTCATCACACTCGAATCCACGACCTTTTACATTAACAACAATATTTATACCAATCGAATTAAGACTCAATCGACCTTTTATTAAGACTTAAATCATATTCCAAACAATTAATAGTCAACCCACTTAAGTCATTTTGCTAATTATCATTGCCCTTATGCGTGACTTCAAAGCAAAACAGCCAGCAGCCACTATAATCCTAAACGGGAAAAAAGTCATAAAATAAAGTGATATGCTTTTGAATTTGTGTTTGGTTTGATAATTATGGTGTTCATCGTCTCAAATGTAACTTGAATTTGAGTCGTCCTAGTCGCGTTGCTGTTATAACTTTACCCTCGTATCTCATTAAAAACCCTTAAAATATAATTGTATTTTTAGATAAACAAGTATATAAATTTTAATTAAACCCAAGATGAAAAATTTAAAATTTAATTACCATAATTTTTTTTTAAAATGTGACACATGGCATGAAATTAATAAATGTCCCGGAATATATTAAATTGATTGAATGATTGCAAGGTTGTTGTTATTTGTTTGGAAGATTGATGGATTAGTACTTTAATGGGTACCAAATGTTTGATGGAATGTTTCAATCTCCAATCCCATGGAATAAGAGTATTTTGATGATCAAAATTAAAGACCCTTCACTTCACTCGCTTGTGGGTCACTTAATTTACTTTTTAACTCAATGTTATGTGACAACGATGTTCACTATCTACTACACCAACCTACTAAAATCCATACTTTATATTAAATAATGTTAGGCAAAGTTTTGATATCGACCGGAATAGATGAACACTCGATCAATAATAGATCACAATTTAAGGTTCGATCTGATTTGATCATAAGAAATTAAGAACTTGAACTAGTTCAAATTGAATTAAATTGACCTAATCTCGAAATGATCGAACTAAGTAACCGAAAATAACTCGAATCTAAAGTGACCAAGACCTAAAATGATTTGAGCTCATAACAATTTGACTTAAAGAAATTGAATCTCAAACCTGAATGAATGATCTTAAACCTGAAATTGATCCAAACTCGAAAATTGAAAATGATTTGAAAATTTTAAAACCCAAATTTACATCATCAAGATCAACCAACCAAAACGAATATGATCCACCTTATTTGAAGGGCTAAGCAAAGTGTTTAATTACACTTCTAAGGAACATGATTTGTCCATGGTTATTTCATTGGAATAAGTAAATACAAAATAATCGAAACCCTAGATGAACAAAATTCGAAATGGTTTGAGCTCATAATGACATGATCTGAAAGTCCAAATCTGAAACCCGAATGACCTGAATATAAAAAATTTAAACTTGAAATTAACTCAAATCTAAAATAATGTAATCTCGAAGTTGACCCGAACCAAAATAACTTGAAAAATTTTAAACTAGAATTGATCCAACCCAACTCAAAACCAAATGAAACTCATCCATTTAGAGTTCTAAGCAAAGTGACTGCTATGGAACCTGAATCTCCACTATTATTTCATCGAAACTTAAGACATGCATAAGGTTTTGTTGATAAAACTTGTCGAATTGCGTATCAAAATCAAACCCTTTTCTTTTTAAAGAAAACATATTTTGAATAACTTGTAGCATATGAAAGTAATGCAATTCTTTGCAAGATTTGACATTGCTGCGTTCTTATCTAATAAGCAACCGCTGGATATTTGGCAATATATACATAGAATTCCACTCCCTCCTTTTGTTGTTGCCCAAGACATATGTTCTGTTCAAGAATCAGCACAACTTTGCTGAAATGGAAGCCAATTTATTGAAAGGGACGAAGGGAGAAAGGAAAGATAAGGCTGAACCAAAGGTCGAATAATTGCATAAATGTAACTATTACATATCATTTTCAGTGTAAAGCAAAAGAAAATGAAGATAATAGAACAAGATCATCGAGTGCATTATTCAAGTTTTAATGGGAGAATGCGACCCCATGCACGTTTACACACGCACTAGCGGTTCATAGAATCACACACAAAAGCATCAAATTACTTGACTTGGATGATAAGAGAATGCAATTTCATTGTCGAAACTTTAGATGAAAATGGACATAACCACTCAATTGTATCATCCAAAGCTGGAAAATTTTGAAGAAAAACTAAAAAGGGGAAATTTCTAGGACAACTTTCAAAGATTTTCATGTGCCAATTTGTTTTAATGTGATTTTCCCCACTTTATGATCGAAGTATGCATATGGTGGAAAATAGAGGAATTACCCATAATTGTTCAAACATTGATATGATTAGATAAGGATTCTTCTTCTTGTTTTGCTTAACAAATAGTTTAAAAGTAACAATGTGAGTTTTGATTAATGAAGCTTGATATTTAAGATTAATTTTATAATTAATTTATAAAATTAAATTGAAATATCTTATGAAATATTTTCAAATATTATAAATAAGTGTTCGCATAATAAATTGGAATCGACCCGTAGTCTGCATAGTTTGTATCCTTATACGGGCTCGCACGTGTTGAGTTTGCATCCTTTTATGAGCTCGCATGGGGTGGGTTCGCATCACCATGCAGGCGAACCTACACTTAGAAAATACGTGTTAATCTTAGAATAGGGTATATGTTAGCATGTATGAGGATCTACCTAGAGCATTACATATAGAAATCGTATCATATAAATAAAGAAATTAGCCCTTCTTGAGAAACAGACACACAAAAACACTCAACACAATTATGCTTTGAATATGATAAATCAAATTTCTTTTAAGTGTTTTTATATATTTAAAATATTATATCTATAGATAATTTTTAAAAATAAATAAAAATTTTGAAGTCAATAGCCGTAGAAAAGAAGTCAATGTGCAAGTTAATGAGCATGCAGTGCTTGGAAAAGGTAGCTGCATTCATTCTACTAACATTCTTCATGCGTGCCCTATGCTCTTCTTCAATTTTAGTAGATGAAGGGAAAAGAAAAAAAAAAGCCACTCGACACTATGATATTGTTTTTTTTTTCTGAGTAATGATAAATTTAATTTTTTTATTTTTTTATCACATTAGCTATCAATTTTCAAATTTTAATTAAATTATTTTGTTTTGAATGGAAAAGTTGAACGAACTGTTAAATATTATATTAAATAATATTAGTGTCGTAGTGCACATGGTAATATATATATTTCATTGTTAAAATTTAAACATTTCAATAACTAAAATTTAGAGGTTGAAGGTGAAAGTAATTTAAAATAAGGAGTTAATGAGAATCAAATTGACAGTAAAAATAAATATTAAAAGTTAAATTTATTATAATAGTTTTTTAATATGCTTGAGCATTCGATAATTATATTGAATTTTGATTAAATTTGAAATTGTGTAGAACTGAATCAGAAAACTGAAAGGTAACGAGCTCTCCTTATTATTGGATTTCGATTAAACCATTTTTATGATAGAAAAGAAAGGGAGAAAACCATGAGAAAAAGGCATATAGGTGAAGTATTTTGAGGAGCAACGGTTAGGGCGGAAATTGAGACGACAAGTATCACGCGTTGGCTTCGCAATGGAAAGCAACCGACCAATCATGATGATGCATGTTGATGATGGCAGTGCCACAAATCTGATGCATCCTTTGCTTTGCCCTGGTGGTAGGGTCATGCATGCATGCATGCTGCCATGCCATGAACATCACGCCAAACATACACCCCGACCCCGATTCTCTGCACATGACAGGCACGTGAGCCCTGTTTAATACTGCCATTCTCATCCCTCCATAGCCTTCCTTTTTGCAAGTGATGGGTATAAGGGGGACAAACTAAGTGGTGAAACCAATTTGGACCCACCCCCATCATGCATTCTCTCCCCCTTTCTAATTTGGGGTTGAGTAAAATTAACAAGAAAAATTCAAAATTCAAAATTTGTTTGGATTTTAATTTTGTTATATATAGAATATAAAGCATGTCATACTCGAGATATGATCTCTCGTCATCGTCCAGCTCATCCATTCTCCAGCTTTTCTATTAAAGACACATGTGCTCGTCACTCATCTCAACCTGCAATGTATAGTTCAGTTAGTCACTGTTGTGCTCACTCTCCCCTATTCATCAACATCCTCTTGAGGGCACTTAAAGACACGTATCACTCCTAAAGAGATAACGTGTCGCCACGCATGACACCTAATTACCCTTACTACATCATACCAATGAATCATTCCTTATAAATACGAAAATAAGCCTTCGTAAAGGGAGATAAAAATGAATATTCAACAAATTTCTTTATGAATTAAATCTCAATTCAATAATATTACATAATAATTGAGGCTTTAAAGGTGTATTGTGGGCATCCCCACCAGCAATTATATATTTTATGTATGTTTTTTTTTTCAAATGTTGAAATGTTTTACCCATTTCATTTTTTTACTAAATGAATTAATTATGTCTTGTAAGAGCAAAAAAAGGTATATATATTACCAATAATTAGCATGCCATTGGCTGTTCTGTGACATTGCACAAGTGAATTAACAAGGTTCAAAATCAGATTCTTCAAAGCAAAATAATAATAATAATAATAATAAAGGGATAGAAGGCGTGGAGCTTAAAAGGCGAAGCAATTAGAAGGCATGCATGCCGAACATTATTCGCCTTTTTGCTTGTATTTCTCAAAAGACAAATAAAAAATATAAAAAACATAACATATTTAAACACGATTTATAGTTTCACATTTGTACCTCTAAATATAAATAAATAAAATTCTATTATAACATGCGTATAAATCATATAGAATGAATTATCAGAAACAAAATTTTATTTTAATTATTATGATATTCATTATTATAGATCCATGTACTGTCGGGCCCTAATATTAAAAAAGAAAACAGGTTAAATGGAGGCTTGCAAAAGTGTTACTAATCTTTAAGAAATACTTTTTACCAGCATTAATCATACAAAGTAAAAGGGCATCATACATAAAGCTACCCTTAAAACAAAGTCAAACTCATTGCAAACAAACAAAATAGTACTACTATTTACTATTGACCATTTTGGTATCAACTTGTTCTCTTTAGGTGAATTGTACATGGAATTTGAGATTAAGAATAAATCACAAACATGGTGAAACTCTCAGAAAGCATCTACCTTTGTTTCCCTTGCCTTGAATTTACCTCTATAAACTAAAGATGAAGGTTCTTACATCCACCTCAAAACGCCCCACATCCCGACCATAACCATGATCCTTCATTTTCTTCTTCTCTTCTTCTATCTACTAATTCCATCTCCTCCTTTAGTCCTCTCTGCTTCTGCACCACCTCCTCTGCCTCTCCCTCTCCTCTCCCTTCTCTTCTTGAAATCCTCCCTTAATGACCCTTTCTCCACTTTCAAAGATTGGGATCCTTCCCCTGCCTTTTCCAACCCTGGTTCCCATGATCACCCGGCTTGGTGTTCATGGTCAGGTGTCAAATGCAACCCCATTACTGCTCAAGTCACGTCTCTTGATCTCTCTTTTCGCAACCTCTCTGGGATGATCCCACCCGAGATCAGGTTTTTGACTAGCTTGGTCGAGTTCAATTTGAGCAGAAATTATATCAATGGGCCGCTACAACCTGCCATTTTCGAGCTCACTCAACTGAGAACTCTTGACATAAGCCACAACTCCTTCAATGCAACATTCCCACCTGGGGTTTCCAAGCTTAAGTTTTTGAAAATTTTTAATGGATTCAGCAACGATTTCATTGGCCCATTGCCGCTCGAGTTCATACACTTACAGTTCTTGGAACAGCTCAATCTTGGGGGAAGCTACTTTGAAGGGGTGATACCAGTTGGCTATGGAAGCTTTAAAAGGTTAAAGTTCCTTGACTTGGCAGGAAATGGATTGGAAGGTACTTTACCTCCCCAACTAGGATTCTTGACCCAGCTTGAACACATAGAGATTGGCTACAATGGGTTTGCAGGCAAAATACCAGTGGAATTTGCACTGCTATCAAATCTCAAGTACTTGGACATCTCGAATTGTTCACTTTCAGGTCTACTTCCTGAAGAACTTGGGAATTTAACCAAGTTAGAAGCTTTATATTTTTTCAAAAACAACTTTATAGGTGAAATCCCAGTGAGTTACACAAAGTTGAAAGCTTTGAAGGTTCTTGATTTATCTGTTAACTTACTCAGTGGTACAATCCCAGAAGAGTTAGCTTCTTTAACTGAGCTAACATGGTTGAGCTTAATTGGCAACAACTTTTCTGGTACTATCCCGCAAAGCATCGGTGAGTTGCCAAATCTCAACACTTTACTTCTCTGGGACAACAATTTCAGCGGCATTCTCCCACAGAAACTAGGTTCAAATGGGAAGCTACTAAGTCTCGATGTATCATCAAATTCTCTAACTGGGCCACTCCCTCCAAATCTTTGCCATGGAAATAAGCTTTTCAAACTCATCCTTTTCAACAACAGGTTCACAAATGAGCTGCCAAGAAGCCTAGTGAACTGCACATCGCTTTCCAGATTCCGAATCCAAAACAATCTCCTCAATGGTACCATCCCATACGGCTTCGGGCTCTTAAGGAACTTAACATTTGTGGATGTGAGTAAGAACAGGTTTACAGGCGAGATTCCTGGGGATCTTGGCTATGCACCAATGTTGCAGTACCTTAACATCTCGGAGAACGATTTCAACGACGAACTGCCAAGCAACATATGGGGTGCAGCGAGCTTGCAAATTTTTTCAGCCAGTTCATCGAAGCTCACAGGCAAAATCCCAGATTTTTTTTACTGTAATAACGTGTACAAGATCGAACTCCAAGGTAATTTTCTAAACGGAAGCATCCCTGGGGATATTGATCGTTGTCAAAAGCTATTGTCTTTGAATTTAAGCAGCAATTTGCTTACGGGTATAATCCCAAGGGAACTATCGATGCTTCCTTCGATAAATGCGGTTGATCTTTCACATAATTTGCTCACCGGAACTATCCCTTCAAGCTTCGAAAACTGTAGCACTCTGGAAAATTTCGACGTTTCTTACAATTTGCTATCTGGTCCAATCCCATCGTCCGGTCCGACATTTCCCAATTTACACCCTTCCTCATTCTCCGGTAACGAAGGACTTTGCGGCAGAATTGTAGCGAAACCGTGCCCGGAGGCGTTGGCTACAGGTGATATGGAAGCTGGTAATAACAACCAACAACATCCGCCTAAGAAAGCAGCGGGAGCTATAGTTTGGATTGTGGCAGCTGCTTTTGGTATCGGCTTGTTCGTTCTCGTGGCTGGGACCCGTTGTTTCCACGCCAGTTACGGCCGTAGATTCAACGATGATCGTGAGATCGGACCGTGGAAACTAACCGCCTTCCAGCGGCTGAATTTCACGTCGGACGATGTGCTGGAGTGCTTGTCGATGACCGATACGATCATAGGGATGGGGTCTACGGGAACGGTATACAAAGCCGAGATGTCGAGTGGCGAGACCATAGCGGTGAAGAAGCTGTGGGGTAAGCATAAAGAGACGGTGAGACGACGGAGAGGGGTATTGGCGGAGGTGGAGGTGTTGGGAAACGTCCGGCACCGTAACATAGTGAGATTATTAGGGTGTTGCAGCAACAGAGAGTGCACCATGTTGCTGTACGAGTACATGCCCAACGGGAACCTCGATGACCTATTGCATGGCAAAAACAAAGGGGACAATTTGGTGGCTGATTGGGTGACTAGGTACAAAATCGCTCTCGGGGTGGCTCAAGGCATTTGCTATCTCCACCACGACTGCGATCCGGTGATCGTCCACCGTGATCTGAAGCCGAGTAATATTTTATTGGACGGTGAGATGGAGGCTAGAGTGGCGGATTTTGGGGTGGCCAAGTTGATCCAAAGTGATGAGTCCATGTCGGTCATTGCTGGCTCCTATGGCTACATTGCGCCAGGTGCGTCTACCCATCTTTCCGTTCATTTTAGTTTGAGATTATGGAATCTTGCTAACCTGCGCTTAATCCTTGTTCATGGTCGGTCCATACCTATGAAATTTTGTTTGCTAGTTTTGGTAAAGTTTGTGCATTCAAAAAAATTATAGGATAATATTTTATTCAAATTCTCGAATTTCATACAAAAATTTAAATACAAAATGATTCCTAATTCGAATTATTCCCATTTTAAATCAACCCAAGTCTTGACCAGTTTATTGATAGGACAATGGCACTTTTCAGCTAGTGAATCTATTACATTCTTCCCCTTTTTGTTGATTTACAGCAAAAATGGGTCCATCCCATCACACTTAATAAGGTAACAAACAAATAAAAATGGAATAAAATTTAATTCCATTTAAACCATATATAATAAAAGGTTTTAAATTTTTTATTCGAAAATGATTATAATATTATTTCAATAACATTATGCATAGATCCACCCTCTAATCGTAAATATTCCACGATGAATTCCAGAGGCTTGTGTAAAACTATTGAGTCCAACTTTAATTTGCTTTAGACTCGTGGTGGTGCGCATTGCGCACAAGTAAAAAGCCTATTTTGGCACCTTCCGGTTTTTTGTAACTGTTGCATGGGCGTGAAGACTTTTGCTTTATTTGTTGAAGCCGTTGATATTGCTTTGCTTGTAAATCCTTGTAAGTTTGTAAGATAATATTACAAGGAAGGGCCCATCCCAGGGACAATTTTGTCAAAGCCTTTTGATTCATTACATCATGTTGTGTCTGTTTTGTAATGTTGTGGTCATCATTAACGTTGTTGTGTTTTTGTTTGCAGAATATGCTTATACTCTACAAGTTGACGAAAAGAGTGATATCTATAGCTTTGGGGTAGTGTTGATGGAGATTATAAGTGGGAAAAGATCGGTGGAGTCGGAATTTGGTGATGGGCACAGCATCGTGGATTGGGTTAAGTCTAAAATCAAGAATAAAGACAGGATTGTTGACGTTTTGGATAAAAATGTTGGGGCAACATGTGCATCCGTGAGGGAAGAAATGATGCAAATGCTTAGGATTGCGTTGTTGTGCACCAGCTGCAACCCGGCAGAGCGGCCGTCGATGAGGGACGTCGTGTTGATGCTACAAGCAGCTAAGCCCAAGCGGAAACTACCTGCGGAGGGGGGTGGTGGTGTCAATGGGAGCAATGTGGTTGTTGTTGGCATTGGTGATTCTTTAGTACAAAAGGCTACACTAGAATGTTAATATATATATATATCATTACTTTTAAATGGTGACGATTTGGTATAGGAGAAGTGGTTTTCATTTTTTTCTTCTCTTTTTTCCTTTCAATGGAATTTTCAAGTTCTATTAATACATACATATATTTTAGATGAGACTTGTAATTATATTAAATTCGGATTAAATTTAAAATTGAATTTTTTTTTCCATTTCAAACTTTTGACCAATAAATCTAACAGATACTTGACGGGTTTTAATGATGTTCAACGGTAACCAAGGACAAATAAAAAGGAATAATAATCCATAGCCCATGAGAGAGCCATTCAATTTCAAGGTTTGATGCATGAAATTAATTGCAATGGTAGTAAGACATAAAAAAATTAGAGAGACCCAATTAAACTATAAAGCCCACACTTGGTTTAGAAAGATGGATGGTGGAGAGTTGATGGACACTCAAAACTTGAGTGAGTAGCTATTAGTGGGAGTTGTCCGGCTTGTTAGTTTTTTATTTTTATTTTTAACTTTTACACGATCTACACACACGTTCATATGACCCTTATTTTGTAAAAGTGTTTTTATCTTTTAAAAGTATTGCAATTTGATTCATGTTCATTCTTAAATTTATCTCAAAATTCATGTAAGAAAAAAGTTAAAATAATATTGAATGTTTGATATAACTATAATTTTGACTGTTAATTATTTGTAATGTGACATTCTATGACTCGATTCAGACGACGGGAACGGGTTAAATTTAAATTAATTTGAGCATAAAAAATAACAACACCAACACTAGCAGAATTAATTTAAACTTAAATGATATAAACAAGTAGCCTGAAACAATTCAATCTTAATATTTACACCTATAATAATATTATTAAAAAAACTCAAACTTAAAACTAAAATGATTAAAACCTAAAATGACATAAATTTATAATGATTTAAACTCAAAATTAATATGAGACTAATTGAAATGGCTCAAAAATTTTAAAGCCCAAATTTAATGGTATAAAAGTAGATACAAAGATGAAGTAAATGACTTTTTAACATGTAACTCAAACTATAAAGGATAATTATTTAAATAGAAAAACTATATTGATTTGATTTGAATTGATTTAACTCAAAATTATTCCTACTTATTCAACTAACCGATACAATTAAAATAGATTAGAGGCTTGATTAACATCGAGATTGAAGCATAACTAAAATAATCCAACTCATGTAACCCATTTTTGTTTAAAAAAAGAGGCATAAATATGTGCAAGTATAACATCAAGATTATTCCACTTCTCTTCTTCAATCTATAAATAAAAAGATAATGCAATTCATCGCACTTGAACTCACATTCTTTTATATTAACAATAATGTTCATACCAATCGAGTTAAGACTCAATCAACTGCTTCTTTACTTTTACATTACAAAAATTTATGAGATGATTTTCTCAGTGAGGAGTTTGACCTTTCCTTGACTCCTTAGCTGCTTGGATAAGCTGCACACGTAGACTCTGCTCAGACATCTGCTTAGGAAACATTTGTAATTACACAAATCAAAACCTTAGGCGGAATGGCTAATGGTCTGAAATCAGTGTAATAATCAAAGGAGCGCACCAATATATATTTTGGAGAAACCAAGGTGAAAACTTTCTCCATTTCTTCCAAGCAATGTTTTTCTTGTTCCACCATGCTTATAAGCTCAGTAACCATATACAGGATTTTCTCCACCGGCTGCTCCCATTCACATCATTACAATTACATATATAGAAATTTCAATATACAAAAAGTGTCAATTACTTTAATTATATATCTAAAACCAACCTGTGAGAAGATGTTTATAATAGTGGCTTCTATGCCATCCATGGCTGCCATGGCTGCACTCATAGCTTCATACAGAGACTCCACATCTACCTGCATGCACTCTACTGCTTCAACATTTTTCCTTCTTATAATCAACCTTGCACTCCGATTTCTCCATAATTAATTAACCAATACTAGCTAATTAATAAGATGTAAGTCTAATTTTGCTTCTAGCTAGTCTCTATACTCTTTGAGCATATACAATTTTAACCTCGAAATTTAATCTCTTCACTAATTATTTAATAATTGATGTCAAATTAATAGAACTATGAAAGGAATTTTATTAAAATGAATTAATTTTCACTATACTTTTTTTAAAACAATGATAAAGAATCTTATAATCCCAAATTTAGGATCTGAAACTTTACAATTTCAAACTCGACTATGTAGCTTTCTACATGTACTGTAATATTAACTACATGTAACTTGTTTATTATTATATTAAGAACAGCGTATAATCCAATTTAACGAAATTTCTTTGATCAAATATAATATATAAGAATTAAATTTTAATATGTAATATATACCTTGGCATCTTCATTAAGAGGGACTCTAACTAGGATTGCTGAGAGTTTACGAATCACCCGGCTAACAGCTTCGTGATTTTTGGCCTCCAATTTCGCCCACTCATTTAGTAGACATAACTGTGGACCTATAATTTGATGTAGTTTGATCTCATGTATCAGCTTCTCTACTTGAATTCTCTTTTCTAAAGTAGAGCTTCTCATCTTTAGGATTCTTAGCCACACACCAAACAATTTATCCTGAAAAATCAAATATTAGAAACAACATAATCAATTTCTCTCTTAGTTTTTAATCAAGTTAATTTATATTAGTTCAGTTTGAGTCTTACTATTTCCGAGTCATTTCAAGTTGGAGCTATTTTCAGTTTGGAACATTTTGCATTTAAACCAGTTGAATTCATCAGTAATGTTTTTTAAGTCGTATCATCTTCGAGAGAATTAAGTAGATTTCGGATTGGTTTAATCTAAATATAGTCAATTTAATATTTAAATTTGGATCATTTTGGCTTTGCACTGATCAGTTGGTGTTTAGGTATCAATTCGATTTTAAACCAACATTTTAAATTCAGATCATTTTTAGTTTGAATCGTTTGAATCATATCGAATTAATTGAATATGTATTCAAGTTAATTGGATTGGAGTTTTGGGTTTGGTTGAAAATTTACTAGAAACAACGTATAAAATTTAAAAGTATTATATATATATATATATACGTACCTGTGCATCTGTATTCACAGCGGTCATGGCAACTTCAGCTCTAGCATTCACAAACCTCCACTGCAACATCCTATTATAAAAAACTCGAAACTGATGATGCTCTTCTTCTCGAATAGGCGACACCTTCTTTTGCCTAAAATACTTTAAAACCCCACTTACACCTTTGGAGTACTTAGCCTTTACCTGAGTCGTCGACCCACAAAATCCTTGTGGCTCCACTCCTACCATCAACGGCGAAGACCTACCTGGAGACAATGCCCATGCCGATGGAGAACTCGTCACTGATTTTGATCTCTTTATTGCACCACCACTGCCACGCTGCTGCATGAACCTAACCACCCCATCTCTACTCTCTTGATGGTTAGGCTTCTTTTGCATGGTGGTGGTGGTGGGGTTAATGTTCTCTCCATTTCTTAGGGTTCTTGATGACCTTGTCGTCGACTTTGACCTGTGAGCCGAGCATTGGGTCGAATTTATCACCGGCGGTGCCCTGTTTAGGGCTGACGTTCCACTTCGACTCCGCAGTAGGTGTGGAGATACGGACCTTGCCTCCGACTGATGGCGGCGCGTCGTCAATGACGTTTCCATGTTACAAATTTTATGTTCAGATGAGATGTGTTTGCTAAGTGAATAGGGTTTTATAGAGAAAGTGCAAATCCATGGTTTAAATTGCATTGCAGCAGTTTAAAATACATTAATGGAACTAAGTATAAGTTGATGTCACGTTGATGAGGAATATATATATATATATATATGAAATGCATGACAATAGTGAAGAAAGGTAGGTGAAGAGAAGACTATTTTCCCTCACGTCAAGGCTTCCACGAGCAAGGAATATTAGTTACGACCTCAGAAAATTTAATTAAATCTTTGTCTATCTTATTCATTAATCTACAATACATACAATTTTATAATTAATAATATATATCTACAATACATACTATATTATAATTAATAATAACATTGAAGTGGATAAAATAATATCTACTACCTACCATGTTATCTAAAATCGACTTTATTTGCATTACATAAACAATTCAATCATTTATTATTGATTGAAGGTAGAAAAATTGTTTTTAACATCTAAAATTTCAACACAAAGATCAACCTGTTCATTTTTTTAATATAGATGGTTTAATTTGGATAAGTATTTTCAGAATTTTTATTCCTTTTTGGCATCCAACATGACCTCAATCTTTTCCAATTCTTAGAGTTGAATTTATATGTATTAATTAATGACCATGAAGTTAGTGGCTATACTCAAAGCCATGACCTGAATCAACCTCAACCACTAAATCTGCTTGGTGTGTTGGCAGTGACGCATCATCTATGTAGTGACCTTGAACATTGTTGGGGTTAGGAAAGATCATCCATTTGAACATTCTTCTCATTAACATCACCATCTACTTGTTCCTTTTCAATTAGTTCCTGTGACACGGTTTCAGCGTCAGGAGCAGTAGCAACTGCTTTAATATCTACTTGTGTCAAATCTTCATCTGCAATGGTCATTCTGGTGGTTCCATCTTTCACAACCAGACTATTTGAGCATGCTTGTTATAGACCCTATAAGCCTTGTTGTTGTTGGAGTTGCATAGGCCACCATATCAGTAAAACGAGCAGGTTTACAAGTTTCTCTTTTGCTTTTCAAGAACACAATGCTCGCAAATTCTAACTTGCAAGCCAATGCTGCACCTTTCAACAAACCTCCTTTTGCAAGGATTTCTCACCAGCATGTCCCAACTGCATATGCCACAACTTGGTCAAATTCAGCTTGTCATCACTGGATGCTAAAACTGCTGCCCCCAATAACTGTACTACCTTGGAAGGAATACAAGTTATTTCTCCTAATGCATCCCATTTCCACAAGTTCTCCAGATGTAATTTTCAAAATTCCATCTCTCATATTAACAACTGAACCTCTGGATTCCAAGGCTCCCAAAGAGATGAGATTTTTCTTCATAGTGGGTATATACTGAACATCGGTTAGAACCCTAGTTGATCCATCCTAATTCTTCACTCATATCGAACCTATCCCAACTTTTTTGCAGGCGTTGTTATTTCCCATATAAACAACTCCTCGATCTAATTCAACTAAATCAAAGAACCATTCTTTATTAGGGAACATATGATAGGTGCAACATGAATCTAATATCCACTCAACCTCTACCTCTTGGGATTATCCTGCACTTGGGAGAAAAAGTAGAAAAAAAAAAAATATAATGTAATTTGATTCTTCCTCGATGGAGTATATATGATAGGTAAATCCACGCATGGTTGATTCACAATCCATTATCATGATACATTTGGCTACATCCGTCCCCTACAATTACTATACTTTATAGTATTTTTTTTACTTGTTTAAATATTTCAAATACAAATTGCAACGATTTCAATTTTTATTGATCATCATTCTATTTTTTATCTTATTTATGAGATCCAACAAATAGAAATTTTCAATCACTATCTTTAATTTTTACTCTAAAATAAAAACTTTACAAAAGTTTGGTAAGAGCTTTTTTTACTTATTTCAAAGTTGCTTGTATCTTCCATTGACTTTTCTCACGACAAAAGACAAATTCAACTTTTCCAAGTTTGGTCTTTGACTTTGATGTCACTCTCCTTTTTGGCTTTTAGCTTTTCGAATGACCTCTTGCTACCAATGCTTCTACTACATTGTTCTGACTTCCTTTTTTAGTTTTCTTACTGAGCTCATAGCTATACAAAGCACCAGTTACTTCATTAAAGGTCACCCTATCCTTTTCATATAGTAAAGTCGTTGCAAGATATTCAAATTCATCACAAAGAGATGATAGCAACATTAAAGCCAAATCTTCGTCTTTAAAGGTTTCATCCAAGCTCAGAAAGTCAGTCACTAACTGATTAAAAATTGCGATGTTCATTTATGGTGGTGTTTGGTTGATAATCAAACCTAAATTTTTTTTTTTTTATGTAAAGATGATTTTGACTACACCTTTTTAGGAATTTCTCTTCCAAATTTTCACGACGTATGTGCAGAAGTCTCATTCTTGAAACTATACTTCTACTCTTGAAAAGACAAGACCGAATCATACCATATGTCAAGCGATTGATGTATTTCATTCTTTTTTCTCCATATCTTAGGGTTTTTCTTTTTCAATACCCAATGTCTACCTTGTTGAAACAAAGCGTCTAACACCTCGCCTTGCCACACGTTGAGATGACAAGTTCCATCAGACAATTCTACCAAAAACTTTGCATTTGACACTACTGCCCTCATGGGTGACGAGCTTGACAACGGTATTATCGCAATTTCAACACCAACTAACAATATTCAATAGTAAAGCACTTAGCTGCTAGGATAGTGAGTTTAGTTCAGGAACAGTGCACCAGGTAAGTTCCCAGGAAAAAGAGGACACTCTTAAATATTAAGTCTTTCCTAGCCAAAACTTTTTTTAGACATGCAGTTTTACACAACTACACTTATATCCAATAACCAAAGAACCATAATTAATCTTTAATGGTGAAATTTTCCTTTCTAATGTGGAAGATGATACACGAATGTAGCTTCAATACTAAACACCAAAAGTAAATTGAAATTACCCAAACACAACAAATTAACCCAACAAATTATTATTGAAAATGATAAAAAAAAAACCAATAAATACAAATAAAATAATAAAAGAACAAAACATCAAATTTACAAAATTCAACATATTGCCTACTTCCTTAGATACTCTAGATAACTTCACTAATACGAAAAATTTTATACTGAAATCCTTAATTAAAAGGATTTCCAAAATGTATGCTTAAAAAGTATACGAAAGGGTGCAGAAGAGCTAATTGTCTTAAAACAATGGCTAAAAGCCCTAATTTATACAATAGTTGAGGCCACATAACTTTTCCCACTTTCTATGTGGGATTTAAGAAGCCAACTGTCCAACATTTTTACCGTAGCATTGAAAAAGAATCCCAAAACAGACTTACCCTTTAATTTTCAGGATTATAAATCTATTAAGACTTGACTTAACACGTATAACATTAGAGACGGGTTTAATTTATTTTACATTTTAGAAAATAAATTTCAACTTAAAAACACTATTTTACATTATTACTTAAAAATAATTAATTATAAAATTAAAAAATATACACCATGGTTTTAGTTTTCAAATTTGGGTTATCTTCAATTCATGAATTATATATGATGAGAAAAGGTGCATTTTCAGAAAGATTTGGCAAGAAATCCTATAGTCATTAATGTGAGATTTGAATGTAAACACAAATAAATAACATCACCCCCACAGCCTATTAGCCAGGTAACCACAAGAACCTATATGGCAAGGACTTAATCATAAATATTATTATTATATTAAAAATTAACCAATTAGAGGTTTTTTATTTATACAAAAAGCAACTTTAAATTTTAGAGAAAAACCCCATTTTTGGCTAAAAAGGCACGTAATAAATGTTATATTTTTTTACAACATTCACTCCCTTATTTTAAATCATCAAATATTTCATTTGGAATCAAAGTTGAGTTGTAGTATGAAAAGTTACAAAATAATCACTTAATTATTCGATTTTTTTTTGTCACCAACAGGCAAATTGCGGAAGGAAAGATAGCTTGACAACTTTTAAATTTGACTTAATAACAACTTTAACCCTCAATATTTGTACAATGTGTCAATTTAATATTTACTCTAAAAAAATTAACACATAGTGTAGTTTGGTCTCTCATTTATTTATTTTTTTGCAATTTTGCTTGTTTTTATGACATTGAGTGTTAATTTTAAAAGAGGGTTAGTATTTTGCCCACTGCTAAGTGGAGTTTTGTTTTTTGACTCCACAAGCAAGATTTAGTACATGTTTCTATTTTAATTTATTTTTAATTTTTTTTAATATTCTTTCGAGACATATGACAGCATTTCATCCCTGCTTGTGGATCACTGATAATAGATCAAATAATTTCCGTTCAAAAGAATGAGAAAAATTGAAATTTATTATCTTGAATTTTATAGTGCAAAAGTAACTCACATCCTTAATCAACCATAATATTATAGTTTTATATTTAGAACTAAGGAAATTTCTGTGTTTGTTTTATGGTCTATAGAATTTCTTTTTTTAAAATTTATAATTATTTTTTTAATAATATCGTCTTTTAATATTTAAACTTGAATTTTCTCATATAACGCACATTGTAATTATAATATTTATTAGTAAAATAGTATAGCTTTAAACGAAAATAAAAATACCGCCGCTTCTTCCTAACATCTTGTAGATAATGGAGCAAAATTATGTAATATGTTTAAAAAATACTAAAATTTGAATCTTAAAAACTTTTTAAAAATAATTGTTAGATAAAGAAAATAGATTAAAATCAAATTCAAAATAAAGCAGATAAAATCTCAATTCTTTTCCCTCCTCAAAGGAAAAGAAATTGGGAAATTTCTTGTAGGAAAGAATTTTTAAAAAACAGACATCTTGAAGGAAGCTAGAGAGTTATAGTGAATGCCTTATAAGTCGAATTAGTGATTAAACCGATCAATAAATGCGATAAACTTAACTATTAGTCTAATAATAATTATTTATTTATAAATTTATAAAAAAAACTTAAAAAATATAATTTAATTTAATTTTTTTTCAACTTTGATCTTCTTATCGCTTTTTAACGGTCAACTGAAATACCGACCAATTTTCGGTTCAATCGAACTATACGAGTGAAAAGAAATAGGCAAACTTATGTAGGTATTACCCAACTCAAAACAGACAGTCACTGTGCATTATAGGGCCTGAAATGGAGGCATATGATTGTCATTTCATTCTGATACTAAGAAGATCATCATCATGAGTCATAAACCTAAGTACCCACTCTACCTAATCCCCTCCATGGATTTCTATTTCTTTTCATGGCACTCCACAGTATAGGCTAGCCCTAGAGAACACATAAATTTATCCCAACATACATACATACAGGGATATATATATATATATATTTGACTTCAGTATCATCTGTACAAAACAAAAGGTAATCTTTGAGTATCCAAACAAAAAACAAGAAGATCAGAGAAAGGTTTCCAGATATTTCATGATTAATGTTAGCATCAACAAAACTCCCAAACCATAAAACCAAAGAAAATCATATGAAATTTTCCTTGAATCAAACCCTGTATTAAAACTTCAAATACATTACCAGTACAGTAAAAGATAACAGTTCATTGCTAAAAGAGACCTGAAATAAACTAACCACTGTGTCTAAAACTGAGTAAAAAGAAAAAGCCCACTGTTTCAATGTAAATGAAGGACCAAAAGATAAGCATTATAGCTTATACACAAAAGCCAAACTTCATTTACCATTCATATAGCTTTTTCAATGATGGAAGGCTGAGGGCATTGAATTCTGAGCTAGGCTAACTTCATCATCATCTTGTTCTGAAGGTGGTAAATTAAGATCAAATGGGTGAACAGTAGGCGAAGGCATCATGTGAGCCAGATTATTAGGAACCGCTGGTGAGTAATTATAATGAACTTTCTTATGGCCACCAAGTGCTTGACCCGAATGAAACACCCTATCACAAAACAGGCATTTGAAAATTCTTTGTTGATGGATCTTTCGAGCAGTAGCATCACCACCATTTTTACTTTGTTGTTCTCCTCGGGCAATCTTCTTGTGTTTGTGATTGTGACTAGCTCTATGCCCACCCAAAGCCTGGTGAGATCCGAAAGTTCTACTGCATGTCTCACACTTGTAGCACTCAGGGTGAGCCTTGGCCGCAGTAAAGACCTCATCATCCTTCTCGTTACCAAAACCCACACCATCACCAGATATTTCGTACCCTTGGGTTAGTTTTGGATTATCACTCCGTTGATCCCTTGAAAGCATTAAAAGACATAGTGCAGCATCTTCAATAGTGAAAGGTGAGCTCACCGGGTCAGTTGGTGAGTCGGTCATCGCCACGTCGGAGGAAACCTTGCAAAGAGTTTTAGATCTTTTCCCAGATGGGTTCTCAGAAGATTCAGTGGACTCAGTAGAAAGTTCATGTTTGGTGGAAGTAAGCGAAGAAAGAGGAGCGTTGGAAGAAGAAGAAGAAGGTGGTAAGGAGAAAATAGGTAAGTGAGATCTCATGTGAGCACCAAGAGCTTTGCCATTGGGGAATCTTCGGTCACAGGTCGTACATAGTCTGGGATTTTGGTCCATAGCCGTAAGCCAGATGAAGAACACGAAAACAAAGGGAGTGTGGGTTAAAAGAAAGAAGGGAGATTAGGTATTGTTATTTATTTATATAAATTCTTGAGCGTTACTTTGCCAAATCAGAACATAAGCACACACACCCACTCTCACCTTGCCTATTTTATTTTATTTATCTCTATTTTTAATTAATTAATTAACTGCTATCATTATCTTATAAGGTGCCAAACTCGCAATGAGATATATGTAAATTTTGTTTGAATATAAAGAAAAGGAAATTCCAATATATATATATATATATATATATATATATATATAATCATTTCTATAGGTATAAATTATGTGTAATAAAAATAAATAAATTGACTGTTAATATTTTAAAAAAATTGTAAATTATAAGTGGTAATTACAAAACTGGATACGCTGTGATCTTAAGCTAATTTACTTACTTTATTTGTGTACATGTAAATTACTTTTTAACTCACTTTATTTGATGCGGAAATAATTTTCTATTTTTTTAAAGAAAAATATATAATTTGATAAAAATTATTTTTTCTGATTTGAAAATATTCACTGATTTTCTTAAATTTTGATGAAAATGTGAGTACCGTCGCAATTTCGAAGAATATATTCGAGTAATTATAGTCAAAAACTATTATAAAACGCAATTAAGTTGATAGTTATAATATATCTATAGAGGATCCGCACATGATATGACGTAAACAAAAATAAATACAGATGGAATTCAAACATAGAGTGAGACTTGAACTCCGGGTTCTAAAATTATTAAGGCCTCCTTGGCTTTAAGCTTATGTTTACAAAACTGTTATCAATGATCATCATATTTTGTTTTTGTCATTTGTTTTACTTTTTATTTAATGTTTTTTTTTATGTAAATACATGTTAAACATTTAAATATTTTATTATAATATTAACCCCATTTTTTTCTGTTAAAATTTTCTAAATAGTGATAACTAATTGATTTTACATAAAATAATTTAGGGTCTATTTGAACAGTATAGAGTAACTTAATGAAAGTGTAATTATCATAGTAGTAATTACAAAGAATTGTAATTCTTTAAACGTGTTTTGGCTAACAGAATGTAATTACATCATAATTTTTTATGTCATGTTTGTAGTATAATTTGTAATTACACAGTTACAGAATTTATATTTTTTAAAATATTAGTTAAAATAAAAAATTATTAGTATGATAAAAATAATTTCTAAATAAGTAATCAAAATTAAAATCAAATCATCATATATGTTATGTTAGTCTAAAAAGTAGTCGATTATACTATTACTAATAAAAATGGTAAGAAAAGTAAATACCATATACAATTTTATCAAATCATTCTAGTGTACATTTGTTGGGTTATTCTCTCTTTAATATTTAACATATACACCTTATCATCATATGTTGGTCATTGCCCAAGCTCATCATCATCTGAATTTGAATCCGCACCATTAAAATTGTCAAAATCTCCTTCTTCCACGTAGTGTACCAAGTATGGATTGTGTCAGTTATCCTTATGATCGAAGTTATGAAATACGCAACATGCTAATATGAGAAATGTCTTTTAAAACAACAATTGTCTTATCAGCCACATTTCGAAACCTTAATATTTGTTAGGAGTTAATTAAAAATAAGAACTAAATGATATCAAGGGCATTTTATATAAACGGGGTTTATGAGAGACGAGGGAGATAAAATTGATGGGCAACCATCATTATCCAAACATTATAATAATAAATGAAAATTGAAATATAAATGGTAGCTTTTATTTTTAAAATGGAAGGTAATAATTGATAGATTTTGAGGCTTAGCTGCTTTTCACACCAAATAAAAGTTAAAAAGAAGAACATTTGATTGACTGCTCAATTTGGTACGAAATTCCAATCTAATTTCATTTTCTTTCTCATGATTTGATGAATCTGATAAAGATGAGTTTCAGATTTATTTTTTTTTAGAAAAATAAATCTGAGATATTAGCCTCAGTAGAATAAGTTATAAGACAAGCAATATGGAACGGGTTTATATCTATTCAACTTAATTTGTAAAGAATAACCTCAATATTTTACTGCTTTTTTTAATTTATTTTTCTTATATTTATCTACCGAATTTATACAATTTTTTTTTAATAAATCGTTATAACAATTTCATTACAGTTAATCGTTATAAGATTTAAAAGGCGACATATTTATATACCGAAATTATAACAGTTTCGTTAAGAGGTTGAGAGGGGCTTTGACTTCTCTACAATATAACCTCCTTCCTCTTTAAAATTAAGAGCAAAACCAGGAGCAAGATCACATTGCCCTCATTAAAACAAAGCATGAAAATTTAAGTGATTTCAGGTCCAAGTCGCAGCAGCAACATGCCATGCAGCGACTTCACAAGGCAATGTACACATCTTCATCTACCAACTCTTTCTTCTTCGAACTCGATTCAATTCGAATAAAATCGACTAAAAAACTCAATTTTAACTAAAACTTACTTAGAAACAATGCAAATATGAGTGAGTAAAGGTCTAAAATACGAGAATTTTAAATTTTCGAATTTCAAACAAAACATATTTAACAAGATGCTTTGAGTATCATAATGGTACTAAAACCTTCCTCGTGCATAATCAATGATCGAATTTTATATTAACTTTTAAGAAATATATTATATAATTGTTTTCGCTCACATCGTGGGTATCTCACAAGTTAACTCGATATCAAATCAAAAATAAAAGATAGTGCTATGATAAAAATTGTAATATGATGTATTTAGCGATTTAAATTTTCTTTTACTCACAATTTAAACTATTTTTTTTATTTTAACTTTGTACATATTGTACATTTGCTATTATTATTTTCAAACCTTATGATTTATTATTTATTACAAGTTATTTTTAAACGCACTTATGTTCTAAATATGTGATTTCCACGCGCATACGCAATTTATTATAAAACCCCTAATTGGGGTGGTGTCACAAGTTAATTGGATATAAACTCAATTGTATATAAAGATTAATGGTGGGTTTGTATGGACGGTGTGTTTATTTACAATTAGTGTAAAGACAATGATGATGGTGATAAGACTAGATATTGTAACGATAATATAATATGAGACAAAAAGTAAACTAAACGCATTACACCCCACCGCCCATCCAAATTCATCCTGAAATAAACTTGATGTTTTAATAAAAACTTAAAATAAATTACCAATACACTAAAAAAGAAGAGTTCAATTTGCGGAAGGGAATTGTCAGGAAAAAGTCCACTGTTTCAATGTAAAATGAAGAACCGAAAAGAAGCATGCTTGTATATACACCAACAAAAACAAAAACAAAAACTTCATTTGCCATTCATATAAACTTGTTAAAAGATGTAGGGCATTGGATTCTGAACTAAGTAACTTCACCATCATCTTGTTCTAAAGCAGGTAAATTAAAATAGACTGATTCAACAGTAGACGACGACGAAATGGAAGTTTTATGAGCAATCGGTGGTAAGTAACCGAAATGAACTTTCTTATGACCACCACCAAGTGCTTTTTATCACAGAAATGGGCATTCAAAGATAGATTCTTTGTTGATGAATCTTATGACCAGTAGCATCACCACCATTTTCATCGTCTTCTTGGGCGATCTTCTTGTTTTTGAGTTTGTGACTAGCTCTATGCCCACCCAAAGCCTGGTGAGATCTGAAAATTCTATTGCATGTCCCACACTTGTAGCGCTTTGGGTGAACCTTGGCTGCACTAAAGAACTCATCATCTTCTTCATCCATCTCATTATCAGAACCCACACCAACATCAGATATTTCATAACCTTGGGTTGGTTTTGGAATATTACTCCGTTGATCCCTAGAAAGCATTAAAAGACATAGGGCAGCATCTTCAACAGACAAAGGTGAGCTCACCGAGTCAGATGGTGAGCCGGTCATCGCCATGTTGGAGGAGAACTTGAGAAGAGTTTTAGATCTTTTCCCGGTTGGGTTCTTAGCAGACTCGGTGGACTCTGTAGAAAGTTCATGTTTGGTGGAAGTGAGTGAAGCAAGAGCAGGATTAGAAGAAGAAGCAGATGGTAAGGAGAATTTACCTAAGTGAGATTTCATGTGACCACCCAAGGCTTTTCCGTTGGAGAATCTTCGGCGACAGATCGTACATAGTCTGGAATTTTGGTCCATGGCCGTAAGCCAGATGAAACAACACAATAACAAAGGAGTGTGGGTTAAAAGAAGAAGGGAGATTAGTATTGGTTTTATATACAATTGTTAAGCCTTTCTTTGCCAAATAAGAAGATAAGCACAGAACTACTGAGTTCTGTGTTGGCTTTATGCTAAAGAGTATTCATCATAGAGGTGATTTGGGTTCAAGTTATATTAATTGTGTTTATTATTCGAGTTTTGTCTTATTATTATAATTCATTAAAAAATAAAAAATAAACACACAAAGTCCAAAATAACTCTTACATTGCCTAATTTATTAATTTATCTCTATTTTAAATTTATTTATATAAATTATTATTGTTGTATCAGGTGCATAGTAAATCAGAAATTTACTAGTTTAAATATATTAATTAGTTGACATGATTGGTTAAACCATCTCAATCAATAATAATGCGATAAAAAGAGAATTTACATTGAAGTTTATTAAAAAACTTAAAGATTTTTCATTTATCAAGTTTTGCTTGTTTTCAAAAAAGATTTATTAAATTTCACTAGAAAAAAAATTGAGATTGAATCTCTTACATTTTTGAAAGAAATATGTCTCCATTTATCTAACAAGTGAATATTTTGATATAATTTAGTAGATGCATCTGCAAATTAATCACATGTGAGCTATCAATTCGTAACCTGTAGTTTGTGAGATTACTAGTTTAATTATTTGTTTATGAACAAAATTTTGAAATTATGTAATCAAAATAATTCTTGCTAATGTTGGTGAGTTTATTACTCAAGTTTTTAATAATTACTATTTGCTAAATATTCGGTGTGAGTAAGTATTGCAAAGCCTGATATTTATGTGTATAAAATAGTTTAGCAAAATTTATGAAGTAAATATCTTCAATTAGTAGCTAAACCATATCTTTTGAGAACAAAAGTTTTTGTATATATGCATGGGCGAAATCAGAAAAAAATTTTAGAGGGGCGAAGTTAAAATTTAATTTTTAAGATAATAAAAATATAATTTTTAAAAGATGAAATTAAATTTTTACATTTCAAAGGGATGAAAGTGTAATTTTATTTTTATTAATTTAAAATTTAAAAAAAATTTCAAGAAAATTTTTATTCAAAGATACTAAAACCCAAAAGACATTTAAACAGCAAACACAACCTAGCAACCAAAACACAAAAACAATAAAGAAACAGAAAAACCGCAAGAGGGAAGCCCTAATAGAGAAGAACAAAAGCCCAAAAAAACTTATTTTAGAATTTTTGAATCTGTAATGTATGTCCAAATTGCTGCACCACAATGCATAAAATGGATATTCAAATGAAGTTGAAAATATATATTAATTATGAATCTTCTTATTTTATTTAATGTTTTGAGCAAATTGAAAATTTAATTTAGTCATCTTTCTCAATAATCAATCAAAATCATACCAATTCAATTCAATTAATTATTTTCAACTCACCTCAATATCATGTCATGCAAAACAATATAAATATGCAACAATTAAAGTGATCCGAATCATAGAAATAGAAACCGAACACTCAAGCTACTTGTTGTCGACTCTCGCTTTTCTTTTCCCTCTCGACGATTCAGTGATGTCGTTAACTATGAATAATCACAAAACATATCAAATTATCAAATTCCAATCAATTCACAAACAATTATCAATTTATGAAAATTTTGTAATTTATTTAATTTAGTCCCTAAACCTAGGACAAACATAACTTTCAATCCAAAGCTTCAACATGAAATCCGATTCCAAAATTACTCATTAGGGATCTCCTATTTCTTATTCCTATAGAAATTTCATGTCAATTTTACATTTTAATCAATTTGATCCCCTAATATACAGAATTAACAACTAAACTTTACAATTTAGCTCTTTTTGTAATCTAAGATGTATATATCATAAATTCATACTAATTTCATCGAATTCTCAACAACGGTAACTTTCAAAACTTTAACAATTTTATAAAGTGATAAATGGGTTAGCTAAATGAAGCTCTCAGTACCTAAAATTTATAAAATTACAAAAATAGTACTTGAATTACTTACCCAATTGCTTAGCCGAATGGTAGGAAAAACCTTGAAGTTTTCTTTGTTTTTCTTTTATGTAGGACGGTCTAATGTGGAAGATGAAGATAAATTTCTTTCTTTTCTCCACAAATTATATCTATACTTAGCTTAATGTTGTTTAACTTAAGTTAATTATGCTTTAGTTAAGAAGTAATCTTAATTCTACATAATTAACCAATCATCTTTACACCGTCCACTAAGTCTTATTTTAACAAAGTCTAATTGTTATTTGGGACCTTTAGTTAATTACAATTTAAGTCTTCAAATCATTTCTTAATTAAAGATCTATAATAATATTTACAGGCTCAAATTACAAAAATGATATCTTAAAATCACAATTTTCGATACAATTAAAAATTGAATCGTTACAAAAATGATTTTTTGTTACTTTAATATTCCAATCAATTTCTTTAGCGCCCGATGAGTGTCGCCTCCCCTTGAGTGGCTAAAATTCAGCATTGACAGCTCAACTAAGGATGGTGTGGGAGGCATTGGAGATATTCTCCGTAATGAAAAATGCTCGACACTCGTGATTTTCTCGTGCCTCCTGGATTCACTATTCCTTTATGTGAGATTCTAGCTATTTGGGAAAGCGCTTGTCATTTTCTTTGCTTGCAAGTGGCACATTTCACATAAACTAGCTATTGAATATGATTGTGATCTTGTCGTCAAGTGGTGCACTGATCCTTCTCTAGCACAGGGTCTCATTGAGAATTTCATTAGAAAGGTTATCCAGATTTTTGGGTGGTTCGTCATATATCCCGCAATACTAATATGGAAGATAATAATCCCGCCAAAGTAGAGGCCAATAGAGACTATTATTTATTGCAATACTTTGCTTAACCTTTTCTACTTCCTCAACTTTTGCTACCCAAGTGTGCTCTTATTTTAGTGTGTTGTTTTTTTTTTCTCAAGTACTCGATTATGTTTGTTTTCGACTTTGTATTGAGTTTTGTTGAATCAATAAATTTGATATCTTTACCTATAAAAAATGTACATAAAATGATTTAATGAATTCATCGAATTAAATATTAATTGCAAATATAATTTTTTTATGAATAGAGTCAAATATATTTAGTTTTATAGCACTTCAATGTGTAATTAAATTTTACTATAAAATTTTATTATTTTGTAGTTAAAAATAGAAAATGAATAAATTAAACAAAAAATAAATGTATAAATAATATTAAGGGTATAATTATCATTTTATTTAAAATTTTGTTTTTTTAATTAGATCTCAAGAGAGTTTATAATTTTTTTTTTAAATATGACGAAGATAAGTGGACATTCTTAAAATTATAGGAGTCCAGTATATTTTACATTAAACTTGATAGGTTTGAAATATATATGATAGATTTTATTTTAACTTGTTGGAAAGTAATTTTGAGAATTAAAATGGCAGTTAATTAATAATAAATTATTAAATTTAATTGTTTTTTTAATTAAAATTAAGGTATTTATTGTCGGTAATAATAATTAATTTTTTTATCGTGTGTGATTTTCAAAAGAATAAATAGTTGACATGTATTCTATTCTTATGAACGGAGATCAAAACCTCGTATAATTAAAATATGAGGTAAACAATCATCATCTATTTTGCATACCAACTAATAGTTAGAAAAGAAAAAAAAAACATTTGATGAGATTAATTAGATAAACAAGCATAGAAGAAAAAAGTTTTGACTGCTCGTATGAAAGTCCGATCTAATATGTTCGATGAAATTGACATATTTTTCTCATGATTTGATGAAATTGATTTATCAGATAAAATCAGTTTCATATTTACTTTTAAAAATTTGAATTTAAAAAATAAAGAAGACTAAATGATGAGGTATTAACCTAAGTAAGGAACAAGTTAAAGACAGGAAGGCGAGCTAATATAGAATGGGTTGGGCTGTTTATATCAATGATAAAATTTTAATTTATTCTTTTAAAATTTAAAAGTTTTAAGCTATCAAATTAATTGCATTTTAGCCATCATAGAAATATACAATTAGATAGAGTTCATTTATTTTAAATTTTGATGTTTGTCCAACCCCCCCCCCCCCTTTTATCTTATGCTATTTGAATCTATGTTTTCTTGTTTAGTATTGGAGATTACATAAGTTTATTCCATGGATGCTGTTACTGTAGATAAGTTTTCATTCTTAGCTTTCATCTACCAAGTTGTTTCACCATTTTTTTTCTATTTGTAAGTGGCACTGGAAATTACCTGCTCGGCTTAGAAGCAACAGTCCTCTGGACAGTGGAAACACCATCCACGAATTTTGTCCGGAAAAGAACATTAGCGTTATTAAACATGCCCTCTTTCAGTGAAACTACGATAAACTGCAAGTTTCAACAACAAATGTTCAAGATCAGTTCAATGACTAAACTCCATCAAAACTAGGCAAGCCATATCAACATGAATACTTCCACCACTGCATGAATGGCGGTGCATTGTATATCAACAACACCATTGTCCACATGTCAGACTTATACAGACTATAACTTATCACATTCATCAAACCTGAGATTGTGGAAAGTGAGCTTTAATCATTCTCCCTATATTCTGAGTGTGGCTTAGATCAAGTGCTGCATCGACCTGTTGCAACCATGTCGAAAGGAAGTCTTATCACTTTTGACTGCCATTCCATGAAAAAAAATGTACTCAAAACAATTAGTAGAAAGAAGTAAAACCAGAATGTACAGTTCCGAAAGAAAACACAGGCCTGGAAGAGGATCATGATTGTGCAAGTTTGCATATTTGCTAGTGTCTATAAATACATAAATCATCTTTTAGTACATGATAATTGCCTATTCTGTCATTTTATGTTGTTATCATGCTTTTTGTTATAATTTATAAGAATAGCATCGTCACCAAAAACCCTGTGTGAACTTGCTGAGGGTTAGTTATGAAGATGCCACTTCCCCATAGCATGAAAATTAAAACCAATTACTTAAGCGGACCCACTTTCATGAAACAGTGAACCTTACTGAGCAGAAAAGAATATCAGCACCCTACTGGTTTGGGATGTGTGCAGGTATTGGGCGGGCAGTAGAAGCAAGTAGGAAGAAAATAAGCATACCTCGTCAAGTATATAAAGTGGAGCAGGGTTAAACAGCAGCAGAGCCAAGATTAAAGAAAGTGCAAGTAGAGATCTTTGACCTCCACTCAGTTCAGACAAGGACTGTTTCCAAACACCTCCAAACGCAACACGGACCTCAAGACCATCTACGAAGCTGCAACCTTCTGGGGGATCGAGCTTTGCCATGGCTCCGGGCAAAAGGGTAGAAAAGATGGACCCAAAGTCTCTTTAAGAAAAGTGCATCATGAACACCCAGCAAAATTAACTTTTAGACACCTCAAAACCAAAATAACCATAGGAGAGATGAAACATAACATCTAAAACACGAGATTCAAACAGATACGTAAAATGCAGAAAAACCAAAGAACATAACGGAAAGTAATCCTTACTTGTTAACTTTGACCCAAGTGACCTTAAGTGTTTCTTTCTTCTTCTCATCTAGTTCTTCAAGCGTCTTCTTAATTTTAGACTTGTCATTCTAGACAGAGGAACCATAGGATAAGGAAAAGTAAAATGCTAAAAAAGAGGATAGATTGAGAGTATCTAACCTCTACAGTGTTTTTCTTGGACATCAGATTATTATATTCATCTTCTGCTTTCTCAAACATTGCCACTACTTTCTTGTTCACTCTTTTTTCAAGGCTTTATGAGAGGCGACAAAAAAAAAATTGAAAATCAAGTCAAACCAAGGAAAAGTGAGCAATAACCTCTCATATTATTAGAAGATAATAAGTATGATATTGTTCTGGACTATATGAAAATGAAAAAAATTTACGACAGAATTTATTTAACTCTGCACACCT
The DNA here is from genome assembly GCA_005610355.1 of Gossypioides kirkii. NCBI lineage: Eukaryota > Viridiplantae > Streptophyta > Magnoliopsida > Malvales > Malvaceae > Gossypioides > Gossypioides kirkii. The sequence goes on from CP032249.1 coordinate 33,670,309, forward strand.
TGATTGTTCGGCTTGAAGCTTGTCAAGTTCTTCCCTTGTTTTAAGAGGATCACAGGATGCAAAATCATAATCCGTTCCACCTTTGCCAAAAAATTGTCTTTCAGTAGCAACCCAGGCGTGCTTCTCAATCAATTTGTCAACTTTCATGGAGCAATCTTTCTGCTCCCTCTCCGTTTGCTTTACCTAAGAGACAATAATAAGTTGTATTTAACTGCATCAAGTTATAGGAGACCTACATGGACTAATAAAAAAAAACTTACCTCATTTTCCAACCTTTTCCTCTCAAGCTTTATGTCACTAAGCTTATGCTGAAGTGTTTGCTGCTCCTTAATAATGCTGCTAATTTGGGAATCACACTCCTTCCTCTTTAAACGAATTGAGTCTAACTCAGATTGCAATAGGTCATGGTTTTTATTTAGAGTATCAACCTACACCAGAGAGCATGGAAAAAAAAATTATTTATAACATAGAATTAAACAAGATAGGAATCTGCCAGTACCTTGGCCAGTTGTTCTTCTACTTCCAAATTAAGATTGTAAATCTGTGTTCCCAAGGAAGCCAATTGGCTCTCTAAAGATGATTGTTCTTGTTTAACTGCTTCTCGTTCCATAACAAACATCTCAATTTCATTTTCATGCTCCTAAAACATGCAACAGCAAGTCCCAAGAAATGAATGAGCCAAAATAAACTTAGCCTTCATCTGTACTCAAAATTAAACCACAACTGATTACTAAAAGAAAACAAGGGAGACTTAGACATTCAAATTCCACAACCACCATCCCCCACCCCCCCAAAAAAAAATGGTAGTGTGACTAATGCCTATAATGGTAACCACATAAACTAAAATCCAAAAACATCTATAAACACAAATTCACCATAAACTGTGTCTCTAGAATCAATAACAATATAGCAACGCGGCATAAAAAGTTCAAATAAGTTAACTCTTTGTTTCTTCAAAATCACTTTTAGAGGAACTACCAAAAAGTTTCAATATACCTTTAGATCCTTTGAAGCCAACAACATTTGAGATTTTGTAGCCTTAATCTTTCTCTCCAAGGTTTTAAGTCTACCCTCTCTGTTATTCTCATGATCCCTAATTGATTTCTCAAGTTCCAAAATTGCACTAACATGCTTTTCATACAAAGTATGCTTTTCTTTAACAGCTGAGTTTGCTACTTCAAGTTCTTGCTCAATGTTCTTTATCATTTCTGCAAGCTAGTTTCATTTAAAAGAAGGAAACGAGAAAATTAAACAAAGAAAAGGAAAAAAAAAAAAATAGGGGCTTCATGATGGCTTAAATGAGTTAAATTTATTGGTTAAAAGTATAATAATCAAAAAGAGAGAAGTGGAAAACCTTATGATGCTCATTTTTCTCTGCTCTGTTCTGGAATAAGGAAAGGTCATGCATTTTAAGTTCTAACTGAGCTTTAAGGTGCATGAACTTTTTCTGAAGTGGCTGTAGGTCTGCAATCTAGAAGACCAGAAAAATGAAGACAATATAAACAATTGAAAACAGTGGAAATTTGATTTACTGTAGAAACTGGCTCTTAAGTGGTAAATAAACGTTCAAAACAAAATACAATAGAACCTGGGAACAAATAGAATGCAGATTTTTCCATTCATAGAAAATGTGATTTTGAATATCGAAATAATTACTAAAATCAAAGATCCAGTTAGATAATACAGCTACCAATGTATTGAAAGTCCTGGATATGGACAAGTGTCGATCTGTGCAATTGATAACACGGCAGCAATATTTCCATGAATGGATTGAAACCATGCAGACTATTCAGTCTTAAATTAATGAATCATAAATCGATAAAAATGTATAACAAGCCCCCATCAAAATGTAAAATGCAAAATTTGACACTGACTTCATGATTCTGATGATCCATCAAAAGCAAGGGTGCAGAGTGTAATTTTTTTCTTTCCAGGAAGCCAAAAAGAGAAGAACAATTAAGAAAGGCTAAAGGATGTTATATAATGCACAACGATTGTACTTTTAATCAATCCTCTCAATCAATTCATTTTCTGATAAGAGCGAGCATGCTTAAGAACAATTACAAGTCAGAATCTGAATGGAAATGATATTTGCTATGGAGTAATTTTTCATACAATTTCTTCTTTAAAAGACATACCACTAGATAGAATGACAAAGAAGGATAGTATCACGTATAAATTTGTATCGTACATGATATAAACCAACTAGACGAATCTTAGTTTCAATCACATAATAGAATTAATCCTCAATTGGCAGTTAACAACAATAACACAAAAATAAAATTAAAATATGTTCTTATTAATATTAGAATCAGATGTATCTAAGATAGCAGGTGATTATATCCATACATCAAAGAACAATTCAGCTAACTCATACATGAATCTGACAATACACAAATGCATCAGTAACGTACTAAATATAAAAAGATATTCATTCAATGCAGATTACCTTCATTTCAGTTTCAGATAACCTCTTCTGATGACCTGCAAGTTTTGATTCACACTCTGCTAAATCATGAAGTTGTCTAAGCAGATCACCCCCACCCCTGTGAAAAAGATTTCAATTTTCAAACCTCTTAATTTACACAAGTAACTACTTGGAGACAATTACTTAGGACAAGTTATAAGAAGAAAAACAGTCACTTTCTAAAAAAAATTTAAACGTCCACTCCGACCTTTCCAAAAGCAAAAAGTTTCAGGAGAAAACAAGAGGGACAAAAGGACAAATACTAAAATACTTTACGAGAATAAATAACCATGTACCTGCGGCTTCCACCAGTCAAAAGACCACTAGGTTGAAATAGATCACCTTCAAGGGTGACACTAGGAGTGCAAATTTCCCTATTAAAAGCAACCTGCAATACGTTGAGTTGAAAAGAAAAGAAACCATACATGAACTGACAGTTAATGCTGTTTTCAGGTGACAAATAAAGGTAAAACTTAGACATGAGCTCTAGCCAAATAAGAGAATAGTGAATCGTTTCACACTGTTCAAAGAACCACATATGAAAGCATTCAGATGGACATGCCTCCTTTGCAGCATCAGTAGTTTTACAAACAAAAGTAGCTCCAAATACATACTCCATAGCACTCTGCAGGACCATTCAGAACTTCAGAATAAGACATTAAACAAAATAAAAGTTACCAAAATTTCCATCCCGGCTACTTAAAAAGGTTCAAAAGTATGCATAGCTCAATTAATCGAATTTAAGCACCACATTATGAATTACATTAAGCATACATCAGAAATTTCTAATAGGCATCATGCAGCAGGAGGTTTAACTAATAAAATAGCATCATGAAAACATACCTCCAATTCCTCATCATAACCAACCAAAGAAAGTGCCAGCTTTACATTCTCCTTGCCAACCTTCCAATGCGAACATTAAATCAGAACAGAGAAAGAGAGATTCAAAAAGAAAAAGAATAAGGACAAAAACAAGAGACCAATTTCATAGCAGCCTGATGAACCCTTGGATGAACAGTACTAGGTTGGACTTTGTTTAATGGTATAACTGTTACTCTTCTTCGTAGATCACCATTCTGAAGCAACTGCTTTCCAGTATATTCGGTGTCAACTACCACATTAAATAACTTCCCACCAGCAGTAACCTACAAATTGATTTAAAGAGTTACCATATAAATTTGATGGTAGGCTACAAATATACCATTTACATGTTGTCAACCTCTAAGGCTGCCATTGCTGAGCTATCCTTCACTTTTATCAGTTTTACAACTACTCCTTTCACCTTTGACCTATCAAAATTTTTCACAGGATCACAATAAGTGAACTGAACATTTGCTAGCTGTGCTGAAAGATCTTGTACTGTGTCTTTCAACTTCTGGATGAGCTCCAACTCAATTGCACGGTCCTAGATAAATTTGTCCATTAAAAACAATTTAGCCAAAAGAAAATTCATGGACATTCCACACTGGACAAAGAAACATATAAGGAACCTTTTGCAAAGTTTCCATCTGGCCTTCTTTGTGTGGAAGAGATTGCAATTCAATTTCAACTTTTTCCACATCGTTTCTGCTAGAATTAAGCTCATTCTCCACCTCAACTGCTTCATCACGCTTTGACATTAATTGATGCCTTTTCTCTTCCAGCTCCTTTCCACAATGGCTAATTTTCATTCTCAACTGTTTCAATTCTGTTTCAGCAGCCCCAACTGCAACCTTAGCATCACCTAGTTGATCTTCAAGGCATTTCTCCTCATTGCCACTGCTCTTGCCAGCTACGATAGCCTGCCATTTTAATGACAGAAAAATTCCTCAGTAAACTTGGTTGCAAGAAATATAATGTTTATTAAATAAAAAAGAAAAAGCTCACATATGAAGGTGGTTACCTGGTATTCGTTTTCACGCTCTTTCAAAGTCTTAGAAAGGTCCTCAACTCTCTTTTTCAGATCAGCTGCTCCTTCTTTAGACTTTTGCACAGCAATGGCTTTCTCTTCTATAGACTGCTTCAAAACTTCAATATAGTGAATAATCTGCAACAGAAAATAAGAAATACAAGTAGTTTACATGAAAACAAGATAAAAATTAAACAAATTGAACAGAATATAAACAGATGCTTGAGCTGATGCTTATAAAGCAGCAGAGATCGGGGCAATAAATCAATAACCTTTTCAGCATTTTCTTTCTCACCCTTGAGAGTATCCTCCTTGCTATTCAGCACAGAAACTTCCTGCACAAGTTTTTTTGATAAGGAATCTACTTCATCTGATAAAGCTTTAACTTCCCCACCCAAATTAGCTTCCTTTTCAGCAGTCAACTTCGATATGTTAGTCTCCATATCTTGAATTTCCACCTTTACCCTTTCTGTATCATTATCTATTTCGGTGATTTTTGCCTTCAATCTTTGGACTTCACCAACCGCACTATCTCTAATCCTCTTTGCGTCAACGTAATCATACGCAACGCAAAATCTTTTAAGTCTATCCAGCTCAACGTTCCCATTAGACCATTGCACATACTGCATTCGTTCTTTCCTTAACTTCTCCAAAGCAGGCAGTATTTCCTCATCAAGAAGTTTATTAATCTCATCAACCTTACTCTGTTTCTTATCAAGTGTTTTTAACACAAACTCTTTCTTTGTTTCATACATCCTCGTCCCGGAAGCCTCTTCGAGCATAGATAAAATCTCGGGAGGCTTCATATTCAAAACCTTAGTGATCCGACCTTGCATTATGAGGAAATGCGGATTGTTAACATTAAGTTGAACCGAATGGAAAAGATTCTGCACTTGACTCGGCTGCGCAAGTTTTCCGTTGATCAAATATTTGTTCCTTCCACCAACCACAATCTACGAAGGTTCCAATAAGATTTTCAGTTTTAAAAGATAGAGATAAACATGACATTTGCAGCAATATTTCAAATGAAACAAAATCATAGCTGAAATAAAGAAAAGAAGAAGACAATTACGCATCACCTACTTGTCGAGTTACAGTGATTTCAGAGTGGTCCTCGTAACCGAGTGGACTCCGGGATCTATCGGAATTATCAAAGATAATGGAGACAGTAGCCTTGGTAATTCCGGCTTGGCCTTGCTTGTAAACGAGCTCTTGGAGATTGGCAGCACGAACTTGTTGCAAATTAGTGATCCCTAAAACAAAGCATATGGAGTCGAGGATGTTGGATTTACCAGAGCCGTTTAAACCCGTTATGGAATTAAAGAAAGGATCGAAACCAGGGACTAGGGTCCTCGTTGCGTAGGATTTGAACCCTTCCAAACATATTTCCCTGATGTACATCGTGCCTTAAATTCGGGGACTCATAGAAGGAATACTCTAGAATTTGAAATAAAAGAAAATCGCATGAAATTTTGGAGGAAGTAACGGTAGTTGGGGCGATTAGATTCACATTTGGATCAAAAAGCGAGGGAGGGAGTGTGTTCTGAGTTTGGAGCCGCCGTAATCAGTAAGAGGAAACGGCATCGGAGATTGAAACGGTGGTTTTTCAGAATTTCGAAAGTCAGCGTTTGAGATACTGTGTTGGTGGTGATGATGATGAAACTGACGAAACCAAAGGGCGGGAAATGGATGTGCGAATTGATTTTTCGAAATCTGACGGATGGGGAAGCCCAGTGATTTTTAATTTTTTTTACAATTTTATCGTAATTAGTAGGTGATTTTTTTAAGGGAATAACAATAAAAATTAATGAATGGAATTCTATCCTTTTTTACATATTGTTAACTAACATTTCAACTCATTATTAGTTTTGGAAAATTAATAATCTATTATTTTACATTTTATTTATTACATTTAAACAAAAATATTACTTCAATTTATCAAAGAAATCACATTTTATATTTTTATTTTTGTTTTCATGTTTAGGAATAGTAATGGAACGGGACGAGGACAAATGTTGTTAACGAGGACAAATATTGTTAAATCCATTGCGGCTTCACGATTAGTATGCTCTACTCTAGTGTTTGTCTTGTTTCATAATGAATATATAATTTTAAAAATTATTATTATTTTCATGAATTTTGAATACATTCATCTCCATCTCACCTTATTTCATTTTGCTTCAATTTAATTTAATTTATTTATTTTTAATACATTATATTTTTTAAATCATATAAATATTTACATTACATTATAATAATTTTACTTTTTTAATAGTTTATATACATACAATAATAAATTTATAATTTCATGTAGTGGAGTGGGTTAAGACAAGATCCACAATTCAAAAGAAAAATACTTCATTTTTTGTTTCGATTACTTTTTGATAAAATTTGAATCGGAGTTCGAATTGATTCGGAGTTCGAATTGATATGTGTTTCTAAGTAAATAATTATAAAAAATACAAATAAATAAATATGTCAAATAGTAAAATAATTAACTCATATAATTTATAATAATGCTTTAAACATATTAAAAGTAATATAAAAATACAAAAAATAATTTTACAAAATATTATTGTGGTATAGTGACCCTTTTGTTCTAAGAGACTTGTGGATAACATATGAAATCTAAATTTCTTACAAAATAAGAAACATAGTACAGAAGAAAACTAAGCACAGTTAAACTCCAATTGTTCCATCGGAATTCACTCTTCCAGAAACATGACCGGGGAACACAACATTATCATAGAGAAGCCCAGCCACTGCTGCTCCAATCAATGGTCCAACCCAATAAACTGCCTGGTTCTTGAACCGACCAGCAACTACGGCGGACCCAAAGGCTAATGCTGGGTTCATTGACCCTCCAGAAAATGGTCCTGCCGCCAGCACCAAGCCTCCCGCCATCAGTCCTATTATCAGTGGTCCAATGCTCCTCAGTGGACCGCTTCTTGTGTCACCACCGGCATAAACAGCGTACACCAAACCAAATGTCAGCACACCTTCTACCATGGATGCTCCGAACCCTGTCATTTCACTTGCAATTGCATATATTGGGACATCCTGTAAATACCATTTATGTCATTTTAAGGGTAATGAAAAAGGAACTAACTATATGATGGTGCAACAACAGATGAAATGATATACCTGGGAGACAGTGGCGACCTTCAACAAAAGGCAAGCCATCACAGAGGCCAACATTTGAGAAACCCAGAAAAACAGCGCGGTCGAGACACTTATATGACCCCCAACTGCCAACCCAAAGGTGACGGCCGGGTTCACATGCCCACCGGAAACGTTTGAGGCAATGTACACCGACGAGGACAGCGCGAAGGTGTTTGCAATGGCGACTAACACCAGACTAGACGGATCGGTTGCCGTGTCCGACATCAATTTCCCTGGTAAAAAAATAACAAGACGGCAATCATGTCATGTAAGGGGAAAAAACCCAGATTCATAAACAAGAATGAAAAGGCACTAACGTGAAGCCATGGCAGAACCGACAACTACAAAGACATAAAAGAATGTGGAGATGAACTCAGCAAGATAAGATCTGAGGGCATCGGGGGTAACAGATTGCTTGAAACGGGCAGTGAAGGAAGCGGGAGCCATTTCGTAAGAAGAAGAATATGATGAAATGGAGATTGTTTTGAGTATAGAAAAGAGAGTTGGGATTTCTGGTTTAATTGCTTTTGGATACAGAGAAGATGGGATGGAAGGGGCGACGGAAGTTTATAACAAGCATGAAAGCTTGCGACCTGTTCATGTTCAAAAGTTAACTGCCCACTAGTTCACGTTGTTTCTGGCGGTTCATACCGTTACGTTGATTTGGCGGGGAAGCCGACAGTTAAATGTGTACGGCTTGGGGTACCTGTTACGGAGACCTGATCAGGGCGGATCATAATCAGGCCGATACAAAATTTTGGGTTTGTTCTCTACGTTTACGTTTGGCCCAAAAATGAGTTTAAATTTTTGCTTAAACTCAATTTAAATTAAAATTATTATACTCAAACTTGATTCGATTTATTTGTATTAATTTTTTTATATTATTTGATGTCGAATTAATTTGTGACATCAAATTAATAAAAATCTTAATAGATATATAAATAGATAAATAGGTTATTATGTATATCCATATATTCTAATATCTTTAAAAAACCTTAAACATTTATTAAATTAATTATCACCCACTGTGTTAACTCTTATAAAAAATATATATGATAGTTATTTATTATTGATAAAAATAACCTATATATTATTAGGTGGTAATAAAGTTGTTCATGTGTCGGACTGAAGGTTTAAGCCGAGCTAAGTAAAAAATTTAGATATGTTTTTATATCCGGTCGACTTGAAAAATGAATCTAAAATTTTGTTCAAGTCTAATTTGGATAAAAATGCTAAAATTCGAGCCCGACCCATCCGTAAATTTTTTTATATTATTTTTATATAAAGATAAATCTAAAAATATAATACATCAAATCTACTAAAAACATTAAAATAAATATTTCCCAACAAATGGAAAAAATTTAAAAACCTATACTTAAATATACTAAAATAAGTGCAACTTAGCAAGCAAATACATCTAAAATAGTAGTAAAATTAATAATAAAACAAGAGTTATACAATTTTCAAACAATAACAACAAAATAATAACAATATAATAGCGAAATGATAACAAACAATGAAAACATAGTGGCAAAACAGCAAAAAATAGTAGCAACTTTTTTTTTGTAAATTCGAGTTGGGTTGAACCCAAATAAAAAAAACTTACTTAAGACTCAGTCCATTTAAAAAATGGGTAATATTATTTTGTCCAAACTTATTTTTCGGGTCTATATTTTTTTCAAACCCTCTTATTTTCGAACAAACCATCAAATCGGACAGGATGACTCGACCATAAACAAATTTAAGTGATAATGATATTTTCTCTTCATTTGATAAATATATTAGGATAAAATTGTGCATTTTTAATAATTTCACAGTTAAGTAGGTGTCTTCTAGTCAAATAACACTAAACTTATTTGGTTGTTTATAAATAGTATAGAATCTAGCTGTTTCTACTAGAGCTAAAAAGAATTTAGTGGGTTGTTTTTTTTAAAAGAGCGAGTAATTTTTTCAATTGTAAATGACATATTTTACTTTTACTTGATAAATATAGTGTAAAGAAATGATATTTTTGGTAATTTCACTAGTGAATTACTTTCACAAGTAAGTGCGATTAAGCATTGCAAATTATACGACACATGAATTAAGCTAAGTCTAATTGTAATTCAATTGAATCTACCTGTAAGATAAAACGCTACTTAGCTCATAAGGACATATATTTAGAGTATGTTTAGCATTGTTTTTAAGAAGTACTTTTGAACAAAAAATACTTTTGAGATAAAAACAATGCTAAATAAAATACTTTGAAGTTTTTCAAAAATGTTTGTAGGACAAAAAAATATTTCTGAAAAACACTTATTTGATCAAAAGTACAAGAAAAAAGTTTTAACTTTTATTCAAAAATATTTTTTATTCAAAAATGCTTCTGAAAAATAATATTAGACTAACCTTTAAGGGAGATCATGACTCATTAAACCAACCAATCTAAGGGATAATTGATCGGATGAAGACTACAAAGGATTCATAAGAGATCAACGCAGGGAACATGCAAATATTAAAGCTAATAATTGACCTTGAACATTTTCTCTCTCTTTCTAATTGACCTTGCTTCCTAGTAGCTCAGGATGCAACTCTCCCCACACCTCTATGTGAATTGCCCTCAACATTCTTCTAACTTTGATCATCAACAATTTTGTCATTTTTTAGTACAATTAAAAATTTACATTAAATATAAACAGATATTATTATGTAATCACATCAGTATATTCAAAAAAAAAAAACTTACATTAGAATACAGAAAGAAAAGAGATTTTAATACTTGTTTTCTATCTAAACGTTATACTTGAATTTAATTAAAGCTAATAATTGTTGGTCACTTTTCATGGTGTTTTGTTCTTTTGAGAATATTTGATGGAAATGGTAGCTTTCACAAGCCACCGACTCTTTGGACGGCTAAAGTTGATTACTTATTTTATTGGTTTGATGAGAAATTGTTACTTTCAATTGTGTGCCCCCAATCATGTATGATATAATATCATTGTTGTGTGGATCTTAAATTTTTTGGATTAATTCAAATCAAAATCTTTTAAAATCAACAAATGAACAAATTACGATAGACATTGATCATAAAATAGCATAATAAAATCAAATGCCAGCTCACATCTTAATCCACTTTTGGGGCTGAAATTTTTAAAATCTTCTGATTCACACAAATAATATGCGCATAAATATGGCATGCTAAGTACTGCCAAAAATAGATAATAATTAAATGAACGAAAAATTAGTGTAGCAAAGAATATTTGGAACCACCAAAGCATTTTCCAGTATACTGCTGCTGCTGCTGCTCTAAATCTAAAATGGCGTTCTCAGTCACAAAAACAATTGAAAAATGAAAATCCCAAGTGATTTCAGGCTGATTTCCTTACTATTATTAGAAATAAATTCAATTTGTGATGGGAAAATATAAACATGGAATTGCAGAAGATTTTCAGCTTCGACAAACTAGAAATTAATCAGCCTATATTAGACATCTGCAGCAATATAGCAATAGAAGTTTCAAGAACTCGACACACCCGGAATTCGAGATTGATCTTTTCTTTGATCGTTGTCTCAAGTATTTTTGTGCTGTTTCTCTATGGTAACTCTCCAGCACATCTTCCTTGTAAAGTAAATCTCTGGTGTCTCCTATATCGTCGGTGCCGAAAAATACGTCTCCAATGGTGCCGCGATTGATCGACGAGTGGTAGAAAGAATCAGAAGAAGACGTGGGGAGGGAAGAAGATTGCGATGGGTATTGGCCTCCACTGCCACCACCACCGCCTGCATGATCATAGACGCTGCCACCGTCGTCATAATTTGGGATTCCTCTGGCCATGGAAAAGGGTTTAGGGAGGAAGAGAGGAGTTTGATTAGGTTATGGAATTTTTCTAGTCCATTCCATTCGGGAAATAGATAACAATAATGGAGAGTGATTTGACCAGAAGGTATTTAGCCGAGTTCGATTATATCAATTAAGGGTTAGACTCCAATCAACATTTAAACTACGACGTTTTGCAGCCATACGCAAGAGGATATCATTTTCTGATTCCAATATTCCTTTATTTATTTACTTATCTTGATAAATTAATCCAGAATAATCGATGAGTTTAAATTTTTAAAAAAATAAAAAATTGAACTAAATCGGTTTTTTTTTTTTGCAAAATATATTTAATGAATATTATTTTCTAATTTTTTTTTAATTATAAGCTATTATTAATTTAGGTTGTTTATTAAGTAATGAGATTTTGACTCTTAATAATAAAAATTAGAAGGAAAAAAATTGAAGATGTGAAGATAATATGCTATTGGGTTTAGTGTATCGGCAATGGATTAGATTTGGATTTATAGGCTTAAATGGTAAAAGATAATGACGTGACGGGTTTTAATTTATAAACATATGGTGTTGTATATTTTATTTTATATGTAATATCACTAAATATTAAAAATTCAAAAATATTAAAAAGTTAAAAATTTGTTAAAATTCTTTAATTTTTTTAAAAAAGCTAAATTATGATAAAGTATAAAAAATCATAAAAAAAAAATAAACCACAACCTCTGACTCTGTCTAATTACTTCCTTCAATCATCATTAACAATAAGATTATTTTGACAAAAATAATTGTCACTTATCATTTAAATGATGTCATGTTATTCACCTATTAAGAGTTGACATGGAAAAATTATTTTATAAATTTTTCTCATCACATCATTTGTAGTCTATTTATAGTTGTTTATTGATATTTTAATATTTTTTTATGTTATTGTTATATAATTTTGATGATTTTTTTATCATGAATTTTGAATCCGAAACTTGAATCTTGTTCAAGTTCATGTTTGAGGTTCAAAATTTAAATTCTGAGTTTAAAATTAAAAAATACTAAAATTATATATCAATAACATAAAAAATTATTTAAATATTATCAAATAATTAAATATATATATAAATAATGCGATGAAAATTATCCATAAAATAATTTTTACTCTCCAAGGTATATGTATGATTTTATCTCTTTTCGTGGCTCAAAAGGATTAATTACTCAATTTGTGCTTGAAATTTTATAATTCAATTTGAGGATATTTTTAAAAACAAAAATTTTATTTTGGGCTTTGGCCCCAATAATTTTACACTTTGTTTCGATCCTATTAATAAAAAAATTTTGCTTCGCCCTTGCGTCTCTCACCTATAAAGAGCATACATTCACCATTTCTCTCACCTCATACCTCATTTGTAGCTCCTCCATTTGGTTCACTTCCCTCTTTCTCATCATTTTTCTCCTCTTCAATCGCCAGAATAGTATAATTCTCCATCCAAACAGGATGAACTGTCTTAAATCTTCGCTACACACTTCTGAATATCAACAAAACTTTAAATTGATTATTGTTGAATAAAAATTTCTAACTTAAATTTTTTACTCAAATAATATAAAAATAATAATTAATTACGAAAAAGGTATGAAAAATATATTAATTACGAAGATAGACATTTGCTATAGTGTTCTGATGGTGTCGCTTGACAAATTAACGACATGTGATGACTAAAATATTTAGGGACCTAATATACAAATTTACCTTTTTAGTTGGCAACTGTAAAAAAGCTTTAAGGTGGCTCCAAACAGTGTGACGGCACCAAATATTAAAAAAAATAAATTGCTTCATAAATCTCTTTATTTATTATTTTAACATAAAAAAATAAAGAAACCTTTTATCAATTAGTTCAAAAATTAATTTTATAAAAAATCTTATTTCAACTAGAAATAAAATTTATTTATTTTTTGAAAAATAATTATAATTTTATTATCAATTTGATTTACGGACACGATATAAAATTATAATTACAAAAGTATTAGAAAAATTTATTATTTATAAATTATAATTATTAGTTAAATTTATAGCTTTTATGGATACAATATAAAATTATAATTATCAAATTTTTTATAAAATATTTTTTTGGTAAAATTTTTTTTAGACTAATTGATAAGAAGCTTCTCTAGTTTTAGTGTTAAAAAGGGAATAAAAAATAATAAAAAACAACGGGGCTTATAAAAAAAATTTACCCTTGTTAATGTTGGGTGTCGGACCTTAAAGTTTTTTTAAATCATTACATTTCAATTTGGTGCCGCCATAACACTATAGCAAATGCTTATTTTCATAATTAATCTATTATTCATACCTTTTTCGTAATTAGTTATTATTTGGATAAAAAAACCCCACATAATAGATGTATTAAAATTTAGTACATAAAAAAAGGTTAATAAGATAAAGTTAATGTACTTTCTAATAAAAACTTAAATTTTTTTATTTAAACTTAATCAAAATTAATTATAATTTCTCATCATCATCTCTTAACAACGACACTAAGCCTGTGTACTTGAAAGAAAAAAAATCTGCACCGATTGTAGCCAACAAATGGTTTTTTTCATCTGTTTTTCATGCCTGAGAACTTATATAGAAAGTTCATAAGTTCTCAAAACTTTCCACCCAATTTCAGTGGTCCGATGTAATTAACTCACTTTTCTGAACCAGTTAACGTATCAATTGTATTAGTCGCATTGGTCGGAACATTGTACACCAGTCTCGAAATGGTACTAAATATTTCATATTTTTCTGCTACTTAAAAGAATTATTGGTAGTAAGCTTTTTCATGTTTGAGCACTTGCATTGGTTAGTTTCTGTTTAAGTGTTGTTAGGAAGAGCTTTCGTGTGGTTACATTTTTGTAGCAAAAATATCGATAAAACAGTACACTAAAACAGATCGATATTAACATGACATCCATCAATGCGATACTATCTTTCTTTTATTGCTTGGGCACGAGTTAAATGAAATTCAAATTTGTTTTAATCAAACTTGAAAAACTTGTCTCATTTCATATCCAAATTTTAGTGCACAAACCGAAGATGAACAGAGCATGTAAAATAAACGATCCTTGCATAGATGGGTTGAAACTTTTCACCAATTTCCATCACACTTTCCATTTACGATGAAACCCAAGGACTAAATTGCAAGAAAATTTAGAAAAATCATTCTTTCTCTAACCAAAACATTAATTAGGCATTATTAATTTTCAATCTAAGCAAGGAAGGAGGTTTAACAAGCGGACGAACCTCCGTCTTGAAGAGAAGGAAACAAAGCTTGTCCACCGAGAAGTACAAGAATCCTCCGCCGGCGTGCGTCACAAACGACCCAAAACTCTTCCCCACTATGCAATGCCATGCCGGTCCGTACAACGCATCAAATTCCTGCATCCCCAAAAATCATTTTTTTTAAAAAAAAAATCTCAAAACCCCCAACATCCAAAAACGTGACCGAGAAAGCAAGATTTTAGGTTTACCTTCTTAAGGCACATTGCGAGCTGCGTAGGTTTGGTAATACCTGGGTTGTTAGCGTCGACTAAAGCTCTGGCTCTCCGGATAGCTCGCTCTTGCATTGCGAGAGGCATATCGGCGGATCTCAGGCGGACGTTCAAATCGATGGCCATTGCTGCTAGTTTCAATTGGTTTGGAAGAGGAGGTGGCGGCGGAGCTCTGGCGACCGGCGGCAGAGATGAAGAACGCTGGAGCCTACATTGTGAAAGATTTTTTGGTCTTTCGTCAATATTTCTTCGTCCATTATAAGAACGTTGTCTCTCCATTCACTCAAAACTAGTTGGGTGTGTTTTTTGAACGATGGTTGCAGGGAAGAAGGCAAGTGTCTTCAAAGTTTGAGCTTTGACTGACACTGTTTCTATTTGCTTTATTTGGACTCAAAAAAGAGACTAACTCCTGGGTTATATACTCTTTTAGTCCTTTTTATTATTCTGAAATTCGCGGTTTAATCTCTCCACGGATTTTTTTTAATTTTTATTTTGTTATTATTTTCTACTATGAAAAGGATGGATATTAAATTATAAATTTTGAGGGTTTAAAATGTAATTTTATTAATATTTTAAAAAATAATAATTAATACATTTAAATAGTAATTTTAGTGGAAAAGAAGATATTTATCGTACGAGATTCGGGTTCGAGTATTTGTGTGTCTGTCTTGACAAAGAGTTGAAAGTATGAACAGATATTACCATATAATCACACCAATATATTCTAAAAAAATTAGTTCGTGAGAGGGCACTTGAGGGTTAAGGCTGTTCGCAGCTCATATTCAACTAACAAATAAATATATGTCAAATGCTTAATGTTGTTTTAAGAGGAATAATTTAGACTTTTTAATAATATTATAAAACAAAATATTAAATGCTGTCGATGTAAAGTAGAAAACTTAAATTTTAAATATTAGCATAGTAAAAGGACTAAAATTAAAATTAGACCAAAAAGTTTTTATTTGCAATTCAAATTTAAAAAAGAAATAATGGGAAGTATGACGTTACGGGAAATGAGTGCAGTGCAGGCTACAGGCTAGGGATATAATAACAGGGACTAGGACCCGTAAGTAACCAAGGAAGACAGAGAATTATTGGATCAATTATTTTTGTCTTGAGGTTGAGGGGGTCCTTCGTTTTACTTCAATATATGTTGATGGTTCGGATTAATCGTTAATATCGAAGGTTTATTTAAATTTTGAAAAAATTTAAGTAAAAATATTAGATTCACAAAATAAATTTGGATAAAATTTTTAAATTTATTTAAAATATAGATCAAGTTTGAGTTTGAACATTCAAAGTTTTAGTCCGATCCGATCTAATCTGTTTTTAAGTTTATAATAATTTATACTATGTTATTTTTATATATATTATGTATTTTAGAACACATTAAAAATAAAATTATATTAAGTATATAATACTACTTTAATATAAACATTAAAATAATGTGAAAATTAATTATATAAAAAATTTAAAAAATATTAAAATATTAAAATAATATAATATAAATATTAAAAAAATTTTATAAAATAATATTAATGGACCTACAATGAATTTAAGTTAATCTTTTGCAAATATAAATGGGTTGAGATAAAATTTTAAACCAATATTTCAAATTAGGTCAGACTTGAATAAACCTAAAATATTTTAATATTATGTTTAAGTTCGATCCGAACTCGGCTTTCACTTGCACCAAAGGGAAAAAACAGAGTAAAAATAAGTGGAAAATCAAGCCTTTTGGTTGGGATGATAGTTATTTGTAGCAGTATAAGAGTGAAACCAAAGCTCCCAATAAAAGGAACAAACATGGGAAGGAAAACCGATATCTGAGAGTGAAATCCTCACCATTTATAGCAAAGCAAAGATAGACAGGTAAAGAGTTTCCATCTAATAATATTGAAGACTTTGTTCATCAATTTTCCTTCATTAGTTCTATGAGGGCCAATTTCTGTACCAACCGGCCCATGCAGAGACCAAGCCACTGATACCAAGAGACAGAGGATGGGTGCAGAAAGGGTTTGGCTCGATCTCTGCAACTGCAATTATTAAATCAGCAATATTTGCTGCCACTGCCATCAGCCTCATCACCCTATCCCCTCTTATCTTTCTTATCTTCTCTTTTGCATCTTTTGAATCTTCTTCTTCTTCTTGTAAAGCAATGAGCTTCCTTTCGGCCTCAACCCCTTGTTTCATGATGATCAAATCTGAAACAATGAAGAAAATATAACCGAATGACTCACCAAATGCAGATATGAAGCTCATCCTCTTAGCCAACTTGGCATTCAATGTTCCAATCCTCGATAGCCATAGAAAGTGGTCGAAAAAGAAATACACCATCTCTCCTGCATTAGCAAGTACAGCTAGGAACTTGAATGTTGGGGTGGCACCAGGGTTCCTTCTCAACCCATTGAAACCAGTGAGGAACCTGCCTGTTCTAAAGGCTTTTCTGCTAAGACCAGAGGACACCTCCCATTGTTTGAACCTGTTTGCTAGGTCTGGGTGTGTGGCTTCTACTTGCCAGTTAACAAGCTTAGAGACGTATTGGAAGGTCTTCACAAGCTTGTCAATGCCATCTCTCTTGGCTAGAAAGATCACAAGCTTGTCTACTGTGTCATTCATTGTTGAGGTGGTGGTGAGCGTAAAGCTTTTTTGGGTGTTGTTGATAATGATGAACCTAGTGAACACGTTATTTGATTTCTTGACATGTTTAAGGAGAGTGAGAGCCACAGGAATTTTTTGGTTTCGGGGATAATACTACGAGGGATTTACCTTGTGGATTTAAGCTCCTCACACTCACAGCCAGTGGTTTACTTGTTGTTTTCTGTCTTATTATATCAACAGCAATTTGAGGTGCCATGTGGACGTATTTCTTCTTCATATAGTAACACATCTTATCTACCACATATATAGGATAAGCTATTTCGTATTTGCCCAGACACAGCAGTGAAACACAATGACTGTGCTTCATCGTGATTGGTGTCAGTCTTAAATCCACCTACACATACGACTGGGGGGGGGGGGGTATGCTATGGACTAAAGCTTGTGAGCAACACAAAAGATAATAAAGGAAGCACATATACTATCTTCATATACGTGATTTAAAACATCCATGACATGGAACTGGTTCTGATCCAAACTTGAAGCACCTCTCTACAGCTGCCTCAACAAGTACAATAACTTGAGGAATATATTCTTCCATTCTTCGAACTGTGTCACTGAGGTCAAGGCCTTGGGCTCCCACACCACCAGTGGCATCCACCCCAGCAATGTCAAAGGAGAGGAGAACATCATCCATGTTTGAGATAAGGTTTGAAATGTTCCTTCCCTAAATGAAAGTAGAGAATTAAACCAGCTGTTCTGTTGATTAGCTAACTTGTAAACGTGGGCTGTAGCAAGCATTATTTAAACTTGGGAGTATGGGCTTTTCGTTTCCCTTTGTGAATGGAAGTTTTAGGGTCCTCAACCCGCATACTTCTTGAGGGCCTAGCCCTATGATTAGCCTTAAAGATCATGGGCTCGTTTAGAAAATTAGATAGAAGGAATACCATCCACGACCCAACACATTTCCAGACAAAAGTTCATCTTTCAAAGATACGCTTTGGATCACTTTATCGTAATTATGTATCGGATCGGGTTTGGATTAGAATCATAAAAGGTATTTAAATCAATTTTTAAGATCTAGTTAAGTTTAAATAAAAAAAATGAGTTTATTTTTTTGTTTAAGTTCGACCCAATGTAAGAAAGATAAACTCTAGTCTGTCTTGACTCGCTCATATTTAATTTTTTAATTATTATTATTTAAATTTTTTTAAAAATATAATACACTAAAAGCATTAAAAAAGCTAATAAATGAATTTAATAGCATTAAATATAATATTTAGAATTTTGTTTTTGGGTTGAGTTATTTAGTTGGGTAAGTTTGTTTTTTTTTTAGTTTTGGGTAATGAATTTAATTGTTATTTGTTAGTGATTTAATATAAATATGAATATATAACATTATTATTTAACATATATGTCGAAACCATTTTTTTTGAGAAAAACAAAAATACAAGTCTCAGTTTATATTTTAGAAAATAAAAATGGAGTCGTCACCAATAATTTTTTTTAAAACAGGTGTAATTGAGTCACCTTTCGAGATTTAAAAAAAATCAGTAAAATAATTTTGGTCTTTGAAACCATAAAACAAGTTCGGGAGTCGGTTACGCATAAGGAATGATTAGCACCCTTACACGCCCAAAATTGATATCTAATCAATTATTCAAAGTCTTTATTTGTTGAAAATTTTAAATCGCGATCCTTAAATGCATGAATATCAAATTTATTCTATTTTGAAAATAAATTTTGCTTTCAAAGAAGGCTCCTAATTTCGAATTAATCGAGAAAAAGTCACATCCAATAAGTTAGGACATAACAATTCGAATATTAAAAATAACCAACTTCCAAAAAAATCTTGTATTTAAAACTTCAAAAGGATATTAATTACTCCGGTTCAAAAGAAAAAAACTGCACCCAATGAGTTAGGACACGATCTTTTTAAATTCTCGAAATAATAATATTGCCTTAATTTTAAAAATTTTACTTCGTCGAAATCCAAATATTTCTTTAAAAAAAAAGAAAAAAACTGTATGAGCATAATTGATATTTAATGGTGGCACAAATAATAAAAAAAATGTCACAACAAAAAACTCAATACAATTTCATAATGTGTATATGCGAATAAGTAAAAGGAAAAAAAAACTCGAAACCCTACCAATTAAACGAATAAAATATAAACAATTAAGAAAAATATACCCATGGATGAAAAGAGTAAGTTAAAAATATATATATACATATTATATACAGAGTAAATTAGTAGTCAAATTGATAATATACAGGATAAAATATACATATATATACATACTATATATAAAAAAATCTAGCCATATATATATATATATATAAGTTAAGGAAACAGACATAAAAATAAAAATAAACAAATCTGAATCCAGGACTAAAATATAAACAAAATCAAATTTGCTAGCGTAATTGAAAATAACATGATAAGGAAAAAAGGATTAGATTAAGACAGTAAAAAAGAGGAAGGGTTAAACGTGGAATTAGCCCTTCCGTTTGCAAAACACGCAGGTCAAAAGATGCCACGGGTCGGATTGTCGGGTCCTATTCGGCAACTAGATTCCCCACATATTTAGACGCGACCATCGGACGGCGAAGACGGAAAATGCCGTGCTCGGTGGTCGAAAGCTCAAAAAAATGACCTTTTTTTGTTGCGCTTTTCTTCCCCTAACAAGATCTGGTGTTTAAATCCATTAAATTCGCCCTAAAACTACCAAATCAACTCAAGGGGATTTGGCCCTTTGGGTTTCTTTTTTTAAAACGATTTGCTCCTCCTCTTGTGGCCACAACAGCAGCGGACGGCGACCAAGGTGAGTGCAACTTTTGTTTTTTGCTTGTTATATTATTTGTTTAATAATTATTTCGAAAATAGAAATATATATATATATAAAATAAATAAATACACAAATATATAGTCACAGTATACCTTGAAGAGAAAAAAAATATTTTACTGTTGTATTCCAATTGTTCTAATTACCATAGATTTTTAGTTTGATTCTCTTTTTCGTATCTCTCTCTGTATTTTTTTCGTACCCAATTACATTTGATTGTGAGGTTTTTATAACCCTATTTACAACAAAGTTTTTCAGATTTTTCGGTACAGACGTGTGACGTGCGGATCGTGGAGTTTGGATTCGAAGGAATCGACGACGGCAGCACAGGCATGGGCGTGGTTGCTGATGTGGCAGAGGCATGGGGGCAGAGGAGGCTGAAACTTCAACATTTAGCAGATTAAGGTTTCTACACTTTTAATATATTTGGATTTATTAGGGTTTGAGCTTAGTTTTAGGGTCTGAGCTTAATTGTAATTTAGTTTTTTATTGATTTTTTTATAAAAGACAATTTAAATTAAATAAATTTAACTTAAAATAAATTTTTGTTTGGGTTTTTTTCATTTGGCTGAGCCCGAATAAATTGGACTTTTAACAATATATAATTAATATAATATATTCGAGTCGAATCGAGCTGAACTGATTTCAAATAAAAAAATCTTGTCTAAAGATCAACTCATATAAATAACAGACTTTAAAATTTATCTAAATTTATTTTTCAAGTCTTATATTTATTTAAATTTTCTTATTTTTCAAGCCCATATTAGGAGTGACTCCGCCATGATCTATCATCAATAACCATGTCCTCATATTTTTATTTGTACTTAATTGATGGGGGAAGGCACAAGCGGGCTACCAAAATAGTAAAACAAATTATAACCAAAACAATGTAGTCTGTATATCCCACATGCGCACACCACAAAGACTTCAGTGTTATAAAGTTGACCATCCAATCATCACACCGCCCCCCAATTGAGACACTGGCACCCACCTTTTTTCTTCTGAACTCCGACTTTCGGGGTCCTCTTCAAGGTGCTACGGCTGCGAGGAGCCTTTCCTTTATTTACTGTATTTATAATTCTAAGATAAGTTGTACTACCTATATTTATAAATCTATATTCAATGTTTTATTTATACATAAAATAATTTATTCATTAAATCAATATATAAATACTGGTATTATAAATTAATTCAATTGAAAAATATTTTTTTATAAAGTATAAAATATGGTTATGATAAATTTTTTGTTTTTTTAGATCAAATTTATGGAAAGATATTTAAATTTAAAATTAATTTAAAAGAAAAATAATCCATTAGTCAAGTTGCAGGCAAAGTTAGAGGTAGGGTAGAGAAGATGGTGGTATGCATATCAAGCAATTCATTCAGTACTATAAGACTGGAAACAGGAGGAGAATAGGCTGCGCACCAATTCTGACTTGTAGCAAAAAAAGGTAAGGCGTACGTAGAGAAGGATTGGTCGACTCGAGCTGGATTCCACATAAAATTTCTTTATTTTTTATCATTAACTCCAGATATAAAATTTTTAGCTTCCAGTTTTATTAGCTAAAGGCTGTCTAAATTGGATCGGAAATTACGTGTTATTGTTAAGAGTAAGTAAAATTTGATTTGATTCGAAAAAATTAAAAAAAAAAATTAAATTTTAAGTTAATCGAATCAAGTTTTTTGAGTTAATTCAAATAAATAATTTAAATTTCGAGTTTGAGTTGAGTTAAATTTTACAATTTGAATAACAAATTTATGTAAATATCATTTTGATTACTGTCAATTTTGAAAATAAGGAAATTAGTTTTTCTAACAAAAATTGTAAAATATATTCAAAATAATTTTTAAATTTTGAAATATTTATAAAAATTCCAAAATTTATATATATTTTTAAAAAATTCTAAAATTTAAAAAATTCTAAATAATTTATAAATTTTTTTAAAAATTTAAAAATATTCTAAAATAATAATTTTGAATCTAAATAAATTTTTAATGATTCAAGATTATCATATTAAAATATCTTATCTTCTTTTACTTATTTTGCTTTGAAATTTTTTTCAAATACATATACTCTAATATAAAATTAATTATACTATAAATTTTTTTTATTTAAAATATTTAATTTTTAATTTAATTCAAATAAATTTATTTAATTTAAATCAAATTAAAATAATAAAATAAGACTCATCAATTTAATTAATTTAAAATTTTTTATTATAATCGATTTTATGGAATGCTGACCCTTCATTATTAAGTTCACCCAGTCCGACAGTGACAGGAACAGGCAGCCCATAGGAATATAAGGTTGGCCGAGTACTATGTCCAATTCCACTTGTACTAAGATCCTAAACACGATCCCCATCATGCCATGAAATTTCTCCAAAATCCGACATGGCAGTTGTGGGTCCCAGACCTCGAAAGAAGGAGGAGGATATACGCCTCCTCTCAGAATAATGCTCCTTGGATATGCGAATATGCTTTTCCGACTCCATCCGCCGTTTCCATTATTTAACTCTAGCCCTCACCTGGATTGACGGAAATATCCTCCCTTGTTTCCCACAAATCACGCTTTCGCCATTTCCCTCATTTTTTGACCGGTGTGACCCAATTGACCCTATCCTCAAAAAAAGCACGTTGTCGCTGAATTCGATTATTATCTTCCATTCCCTGTCCCTGTTGGTTTGACAATTTTCTTCATACGGGAAGAATTGAATAACCTGCATTATCTATACTTTACCCTTCCTTCTTTGCTTTATACTCAAATTCAGGGTTTAGTCCTTGTAGTCCCTCTCAAAAGAAGAAATCGCATTGGTAGCCAATTTAATGGCTTAGAATACTGAAAAAGAAAAGCATAAAAAGAGAAATAGTAGCCACTCAAGTTGAGATGCTTTTTATTATAAGGTGATAGGGAAATTAAATTTCACTTTCATTATATCTTTTGCAAAAGTAATTCGCGAAAGAGATCTATTATTAGATCTGTTCATGGGTCGGATTATCCGTTCATGTCTGAAAGTCCGTTCAAAAATTAAGAGGGTTTGAGCAAAAATATTAAGTTCAAAAAATAAACTTAGACAAAAAATTAGGCTCGTTTAAAATATGAGTTGAGCTCAGGCTTGAACATTCAAGGTCCAAACCCAGCCCAACTCGACCTGTTTTAAGTTTATAATATTTTATATTAAATATTTTTATATATTATGTAATTTAGAACACATTAAAAAAAAACTTATACTAAATATATAATACTACTCTAATGTAAATATTAAAAAAATGTTAAGGTGACTATATAAAAATTTTTAATAAAAAAATGTATAAAATTATTAAATACTAAAATAAAATAATATAAATATTTTTAAAAAATAATATGGATAGGTCTAAAATGAGTTTAAGTTAGTCTTTTGAAAATATGGACGGGTTTGAGCAAAATTTTAAGCCTAGATTTCGGATCGGGTCGGGCTGAGCTTGGGCAAGTATAAAGTATATTAATGTCATGCTTAGGCCCAGTCCAATCCATGAGCACCTCTACCTGTTATGGTGTTCGCCATTATCGACCCACTACCCAATTATCCGACTGGGACTGATCCGTAGCCTGCATAGTTCGCATCCTTACATGAGCTCGCACATGGTGAGTTCACATCCTTATAAGATCTCGCACGGGGCGGGTTCACTCACCATACAAGCGAACCTACACCTAGAGAACACATGTTAATTTTAAGATATAATAAGTATTAAAATGCATGAGGACCTACTTAAGACGTCACATCATATAAATAGAGAAATTAACCTTCTTAATAAATAGATTTTCAAAAACACTCAACAAGACCATTACATAATATATGCCTGCATAATCAATTTCTCGCCTTAGATTTAGTAAATTGTAGTCAATTTTTAGGGGAACCAAATAGCATTTTATCAATAATTTTAGGGGCCTAAATAACAATTTTATCAATTTTTTATGCAAATATAGAATCTCATCCAATTGATAATTAACTCAAATTGAATTTTTTAGCAGTGGGAATTGGGACCACAAAGACTGCCATCGCTTTTTAATTTTCTTTTTTAATTTATCAAATAAATAATGCTTGGCCAGTTGTTGAGGGGCAATTACGTCAGTTTAATAAAAACGAGGTGGATCCAATCAACGAGGAAGTAAAATACTAATAGGAAAATAAGTAGGGGTATATTTGACAATTCAAATCTTTAAATTATTATTTATGTCAAGTTTATGAATCCTCCCTCCCGCTGCACTTGGAGCTTGAAAATCCGTGTCGTTAACAACTGGGGAAAAGAAAAGAAAAGCAC
This sequence comes from Gossypioides kirkii, assembly GCA_005610355.1. Lineage (NCBI taxonomy): Eukaryota > Viridiplantae > Streptophyta > Magnoliopsida > Malvales > Malvaceae > Gossypioides > Gossypioides kirkii. The sequence continues at coordinate 33,694,899 of CP032249.1, forward strand.
AGAGCAGAGAAACAATAGAAGAGAATTTTTAGGGAAAAGAAAGAGAGAAATCAAAGGCAATATTGCAAAGCAATCTAGTGAAGTCAGCTAAGCTCGAGGTAACGATCCTTTTGCTTCCTGCTGTATTTTCCTTCATGTATCTGTTTAGTCAATATCGAAGCTGTAATTCTTGTAAATTTGCTTTTTTTATGCTAATTTTCTGGGTTCTTCTTTGAGATTGCTTTGGCGTTAATGTTAAGGGGAACTCCACAGGATGGAAATTTGACCATTTGGGTTTTATTTTTATTTGGAATGGTCAAAATTTGTATTGGAAACTCTGGTCCCTGTTTCTTGGCGATTCTCTGTTTTTTCCATGTGGAATCTGTATCGACACCTGCGTTTGATCGTGTTTTGTTGCGTTTTTAGCTGCCGTTTTTATGAATCTGTTGGATGTTTTTAAGATTCCATTGAATCCTGTGTTACGTTTCATCATTATTCGTTATGGAACTAATTTTGCTTTGGTTACAATCTATTTCAGGGGTCCAGTTAATATTCTATGTTAAATTTGAGACTGTTTCATGATTGAAAGCATTAACTTCAATTGGGGTCTTTTCTTTACTGAAGACAAGGAATACCGTTTCTTTTATAAGTTTCTAATTGAAGGACTTGTTTCCACTTTGAAACTTTATTGAATTTTGACTAGGTTTTCATGGAATTTTCCAGCACAGTATCCTAATTTTAGGAACTTGATATTGTTATATTTCTGTGGATTTTGAATTTTTAGCAGCATCTCAATTAATTTCTAGGAGCCATATCAACAGTATAACCTATTTTCAACAATTTGACGAATTTTAACTATTTCTGAGTGATACCCGATCAAGTATTTTCTCTTTGTTTGATTTGATTGTATTTTCTCTTTGTTTGATTTGATTTAGAGCTTTCCTTTTCATTAAGTTCTGTTTTTGATTGAGCAATTATTTCTTTGGAATTGTATATCAAATAGCAATCTAACCTAGCTTATTGGTTGTCTGATTTTGGTGTACCAGGGGAAGTTAGAGCTCTACTTGGTCTTTTTTCTTTTATTTTGGGGGAATCAAAATATATGGGTTCACAACATGAATTGCCAGCTGATAGAAGTTATAGCAAGCCTCTTGGAATTCGATTCTTGGAATACATTAAGAAAGCGAAGCTTTCCTATGAAAGTCATCAAGCCATTGTCTTGATCGTAACATTTTTCGCATACACTAGCTATCATGCGACGAGGAAAACCACCAGCATTGTCAAGAGTGCCCTTGATCCCCAATCATCTGATGTAGGCTTGAAGTTCCCATGGAGGATAACATACCTTAGTGCTCCACCTGAAAGCAAAGGACTTTCATGGGTTCTAGGAGATGGTTGGGCACCCTTTAATGGATCCGATGGGACGGCCTTGCTTGGTCAACTTGATGTGGCCTTTCTTTCATTATATGCTTTAGGAATGTACTTCTCTGGACACTTGGGTGATAGAATGAACCTAAGGATCTTTCTGACGGTGGGAATGATTGGAACTGGCTTGTTTACTTCACTATTTGGTGCTGGGTACTGGGCTAAAATCCATAGCTTTTACTACTTCCTGATAATGCAAATGGTTGCTGGGTTATTTCAATCGACAGGATGGCCTTCGGTAGTTGCAGTAGTTGGTAAATGGTTTGGGAAGAAAAAGAGAGGGCTGATTATGGGTATATGGAATGCTCACACATCTGTTGGGAACATTACTGGTTCTTTGATTGCTTCAGCACTATTGAGCTATGGATGGGGTTGGTCCTTTGTTGTGCCAGGTCTGCTTATTGCTCTCGTGGGCTTGGTGGTTTTCTTTTTTCTGCCTGTTAGTCCCGAATCAGTCGGTGCTTATAGAGAAGAAGATGAAGAGGATTCACTTAGGAAGAATGAAGAGGAAGAGGGAGTTACGGAGCCTCTATTGGGCTCAAATACTGAGCTCAAGGAAAAAGCTGTAGGGTTCATTGAGGCTTGGAAAATTCCTGGAGTTGCTCCTTTTGCTTTCTGCCTCTTCTTTGCCAAATTGGTCGCTTACACATTTCTCTATTGGCTTCCATACTACATTAGCCATACAGGTATTCTTTTTTATTTCCTTCATATACATTTCTCTATTGTAGTTTTGAATGCTGTTCATGGATTGTGTGTGATACCATTTGGATATATGGTATTCTTAAAAAACATGCTAAACTTGGCTGACTATAGATGATTCATTTCTGATTAGACTTTTTTTATTTGATCTTGCAGCGATTGAGGGTAAATATTTATCCAATGAAGCGGCTGGAAACTTGTCGACATTTTTCGATATTGGAGGGGTGCTTGGAGGAATCTTAGCTGGACACATTTCCGATCGTCTAGATGCCAGAGCCATAACTGCAGCAACTTTTATGTATTGTGCTATCCCTGCTCTCTATTTCTACCGTAGCTATGGACACGTTTCCTTGGTGATGAATGTAGCTCTCATGTTCATCTGCGGAATGTTTGTAAATGGCCCCTATGCTCTTATAACAACCGCTGTCTCAGCAGACCTGGGAACACATAGTTCATTAAAGGGGAGCTCCAAGGCGTTGGCAACGGTAACAGCAATCATAGATGGAACAGGTTCTGTTGGTGCTGCAATTGGACCATTATTAACTGGTTACATCTCTGCCGAGAGCTGGAGCGCGGTTTTCACCATGCTCATGGGAGCAGCACTAGTTGCAGGGCTACTGTTGACAAGGCTTGTAGTGGCCGAGGTGGCAGCTAGGATTTCCGAATCAAGGCCCCAAGGAGGATCACAAACAGGATCTGAAGCTCCAGAACTGGACGTATGATTGATTTTGCAGGGGCAACATAAGCTCCACCTGTGTAAATAGTGTGATTTTCATATTTTTCTTTGCTATAGTTATAAAATGAAGAGGGGAAAGCTTTCATTATGACTTGGCAAGGAGAAGATTTTTTTAGCCTTCTCCATGATTCTAGTTTTGACTACCATGGAGTTTTTTTTTTTTATTATAGGAATTATTTGGAGGGAGAAGTTGGAGTAAAAGAAATAGAAGAGTAATGAGAGAGGATTTTCTCTGCCAATCTGTATGTACATTCTGTATGTTACACTATATTAATTGATGAAGGCATCATTCAATCCTGTTCCTTATTAAAAACTTCACCTCTATTTTTTATATATTTGCTGAATTTCAACGTATTTAAATTGATATCTTTTTCATTGATTATAATATTTATATTAATAGAATGAAGATTATATAAATTTTTTTTATTTAATTCAACACTTGTCAACTCATTTAGAAATTATTTTATTTCCAGGGCATATACAAATAAATAAATATATTAAGAAACTATTATTAATTATTTTAGGTAAAGAATTATAAATTTTTAAATAATTTTAACTATTTTCTTCTCTTCAATTAAAAATAAAAAATAAAAAAAAGATGATGACGAGATTTTTTTTTGCCTTTCCCGCAAAAAATAACTGCTCGTTTTATTCTGAGATTTTTCTTTAAAAAGAAGGAAAGAAATGGTCGGTGAATTGCGGAAACTCGTCGTAGCATTTTCTTCATCTTCTTTAGATCGAATCAGGTTTCGTGTTCTTTTCATCATTTATATCTTTTATTCACTTAAAATATCTATAAATTCTTACATTTAGCTTCTCGAATCTATCAATTCTTGATCTTTATGGAAAACTTTTTAATATCTCCAATTCGGTAAATGTTCTTGCTCCCATTTCCTTTCAGTTCCCTAATTTTATTTGGTCCTCCATATTCTTTCGGTTTTCAGTTTTTATTTGTGGCAATTAGGATGAGATTTTTTTATGAATGTTAAATGGTATAAGATTATTCTTGAATTGTAATATAAATCATTCCCTGAATATAATTTTGCTTTTTCTTGGTGGTCATTCAATATAGTTATGCTTTATACGGTGGCTGTTTCATATTCCATCTACAATACATATGTCTTCTTTAAAAGGAACCAATTAAAGAGATAAGAAAAGGATATGATCTTTTAGAAGCTGAAAATTTGTCATAAAAAAGTTCAAGAAATTCTACTATTTGTTCTTTTTTCCCCTTTTGTTGATTATATTTGGGCATGTTTTCTCAGGTTCGTATGGTTGCAAAGTAGCCTCAGTAATTGACTTCATTGCCATCGAATGTGCCGATTTCGAAGTTTGCTATTATTGCCCAGTGATTAGTTATGTTTAGTTGGTTCTAATGAAAATCAGCAAGTTCGGTTTTGGTGGAAAAGTTGTGTTTGTCACCAATGGGCGTCAACTACTTGGTGATCTCAGCGTTCTCTACAACTTTAAGCTTTATAGCTCTTCGACTTCGGACAGAATTTTCACTGGATAAACTTCAAACTGATGGGTTAATCACTGAGAATTTTATTCATACGGAAAATGTCAACCATGTACTTGAGCTTCTTTTGGGTTCTTACTCCATCATGGCTCTGCTGGCAAATTTTGTGCTCAATGTATTTATTCTAGTCATCCTTACTCTAAAGGTTAGTTTAGTCTGTTTCCATGAGCCTTAAAGTATTAATGATTTTGAAAATTTGAATTTATAATGAGAGCTGAACCCCATGTAATCTTTATCTGTCTTAAGACATTACTCTGATATGAAGCAAGTATATGCTGCGATAGTTTTGCAAGATAAATGACGGTTGTCAAAATTATTTATTACATTGGAAGAATGATTTGAAACTCTGAACACTCTGAAACCAGATTGATACTTTGATTCCGAGTCCTGGCTATAAATAAAAGCTGTGGAAATGTGAAGCATATATGTCACTTTCTGATAATTGTTTGAAGTTCTCATGATTCGATTTACAAGTGCACCATGTCTGAAATTATGAAAATGAATTTCAGCTAGGTTCTTGCTAATTAGTGGGTTTTTGTTATCCATTTCCTGGGTAATTTGTTTTTTAGCTTTAATGAAATAGGCAGGTTCATTTTGGAGTTTATATATCTAAGAGTAATTATTTATTGTTATAGTAAATTTATGCTGTCTTACTTTAACCTTGTTTCACTCTTTGGTGGTTCTTTCTTCCATGTGCAGACTGTATTCTTTGGTCAGTTATACACTTCAGAAATTCGGAAATTAATAGAACGCATTATCAACTATGTTATCTACAAGGTAAATGTTTTAGCTGATTTAAACAATATTAACCTGTAATGGATGGTTTCCTGGATTTCTGATATGTTTAGTCTGTATCTCCTTTAGGCATATGAACACGCTATTTCCTTCTTTCTTCTTAAGAGAGTATGGCTATGGAGAGTAAATTTGATGATGCAGAAAACTGACAGAGATGACAGTGCTTAGGGCAGATTTAAATTGAGGAAGTTCTTGGTGCTCTTGGTAAAAGGTTTAATTGAAGATTTGATTGTGAATAGTTACATTTTATTGGACAAGAAAATGCTTAAGTTTTTCTAGGGTTTTAACACAACTATTAATACTTTTAATGAGGAATAGATGTTTTTTGAGTTGATGAGTATTGGTCTCTTGTATCAGAATGTCATCATATTGGGCTTCTTGATGGCTGGAGACCACCTGGTGAAAATTGATCCACCAGCTGTTGTGAATTATTTTTGGTCTGGCTCACCATTCGGATTCCTGAGACAGTATTCAGGATAAGGTCACTTTGTTTAATTATATTTGGTTTCTGAGGAAGTATATAAGCTGCTGAAGTTAGGTTTGTACAATTCATGATGACTAACTTTGATCACCATTTCTTTTCTCACAAAATAAGAATAGTATCTTTCCCTTGGTCATGGCTCATCTCAAGGGCCACTTTGTGGGTCAAACTTAAATATGCTGAATGCTGATGGTTTTGCAATATGATGGATACACCGAAGGATGGGTGGATTGTAAACTTCATTATTTGTGTGAGGGTGTAAGAGAACTGTTTATTTTTGTTCTAATGCATTGACTAAAGGATTGGATGGAAGATGCATATGGACAAATGAGGATATACATGGTTTTCAGAGAATGGCAACCTAGTCAGTAGAATAAAGAGAAAGGAAAGAGAGGAGAGCCCCTTGAGGAAGAAGAAGATCAATTTACACTTCTTTGATTAAATTATCAGTCTGTTTGCTTGTAGAAACCTCATGGTCCTCAGATATATTACAGGAAATCAGCATACCATCCCCAAATTTTTTTTCCAACCCTCTGTATCTGTAGTGTATGACAATAGGAACTGCTGTATTGGTAGCTGAATTGATTAATTGAACTAAATATGTTGTGTGGGTTGGCATAAGTTGTTTGTGGTTGAATTGCTGATACTTTCTTATGGTGAAAACTAAATCAGGATTGAAATTGGTATATATTTGGGATCATTTTCATCTTAAGTTCTCTTGACATGCTTTCAAGATTTTTTCTTTCCTCTTCTTTCTTTCTTTCTTTTCGCTAATTCTGATATGTATATTGATGGATATTGCACAGGGGATCTTTTTAACATTAGTTATTCCACCAACAATAATCCAAGCAGGTCTTTGGTTAATCTGGTTGACTGTTATATGTTGTCTAAAGGTATACTACTTGTGATGGAAATCTTGTTTTTAGCTGAGGATGGAAGAGATTAAATTTGAATTGCTTCTTATGTATCCTAACATTTTCTTGAGCACACACTACAGATGTTTCAAGCTTTGGGCAGGGATAGACTTGAGCATTTGAATGCATCTCCTTCTGTTACACCGTGGGCATACTTTCGTGTCTTTTCAGTGTTTCTCTTTGTCCTATCTTTCAGTTTCTTCTGGTATTGCTCTATGTATTGTACTGTTGTGAATTATCATACTTTTAGAATGCATGGCAGCATTAGAACTCAAAGGCCATAATGATGTTAGTTATTTTTTAATAGGAATATGAATTCTGTTGTTGATGCCCCTATTTTGGTGGCCGGGACTTACTGCCACTCTGAACACCGAAAGCAGAATAAAGATGGGATTGAAAATATTATTGAAGCCTGTACAGTATTTTGAAGTTATCTTACACAAATAACCTTGTTTATCGGATAGGTCCTAACTCTAAAGTGCCTTAAAGTGAACAGTAGCTTCAGAATTGTACTTCTTTGTTTCTATCTGTCTAAACTCAATAGTGCCTTTAGAGTGCAATTCCATGACGTTAATTTTGGTGATTCTATGCTTGAGGCAAACAGTATAGTATAAAAACTTGTTCCTGAGTTGTGGGTAGTGGAGTTTCTGCTTTTTATAATTTGGAAGAACGCGGTTTGGCTTCGCACAAGTTCATAAATATGTGAAATATCCTTGTTTTTTTTGTGGGTGCACTCAGGATATGGCTCAGCTTTGGGCTATACAAAACACTGAATCCGTCTATGTTTCTGCTGTTGTTTTTTGAGCCTCTCAGTATTACTTTTGAGACCATGCAGGTATGCTTGATATACATGTGCAGTTTTTATGATAAATGCAATAATTCTAGAAGTTATGTAACACTTTTTTTTGATAAAGTTATATAATACTATTATTCAGTGAAAATATTGGATCCTGGTTTGATTAGGTGGCTTTGTTATATATGGTATTCTATGCAGGCAATTCTGGTTCATGGGTTTCAGCTGCTTGAAATATCATTCCATGCAGTGGACAACGCTGCAGACTGCCAAAGATCAAAACTATTTGATTTATCAGTTGCAGGTATTTCTGCTCTTTTTCTTTTTTTGGCATGGATGTAAGTACTTTGTTTGTTGATAGGTTGGCTGGATGTTCTCATACTTGATGGTTCCCTACTTTAGAATGTCATGACTTGAAGAGTTTGTTTCCTGAGATTGCTAAGCAAGTGAGCAATAAATCAAAGGGATTTCATTATATTGTTCTCATTATATTATCGTCTCCATTCTCATTAACATAATCCTTGTTACTCTAGTTTTTCATATATACTAGGTAAGGACATATGAATAAATGGAGAAAGCTGAGGCACCTGTTCTTGTATTTGTGAATGTGATCTATTCTTTAGTATCTATACGACTTGGAGCTATTATGTTCAAGTCTTTCAGATTGCAACATTTATGCCTTCTGGTTATTTGCAATTTCATTCATGCTTCTTGTTAAAATTTTTCTACGCTTGCAGGTTTCATCATATTTGTCCTCTAGTAATTCTTAAGTTCTTTGCATTCCTTTACTATGTGACATTTTCCCCCTTTTAGAATGATTGTTATTTTCTTATTTATTATCTGGCTGAAAAGGGCGAGGTTCCTTGTTCTTAGCCTTCTGTTTGTTCCCTGCACTTTCTTCATCTTATTTTCTTTTGACGATTATGCCTACAGGTTTGTTTTGGGAATGGAAAGGCATTCTTATTCGCAATCTAGGTTTCTTCCTTGACTTGGCAACACTGATAATGGCAGTTGGCCATTATGTGCTTATTTGGTGGCTTCATGGCATGGCATTCCATCTAGCAGATGCAGTTCTTTTCTTGAATATACGCGTAAATATTCCATTGTATTTGGAGCATTTTACAGCCCAATATTGATAATATGACATCCCAATACATGTTCCTTTTGTTCACCAATTCAACTTTTTTGAGCAGGCATTGCTAACTGCAATTGTGAAACGAATAAAGGGATTTATCAAATTAAGAATGGCATTAGGTGCTCTTCATGCGGCACTTCCTGATGCAACATCTGAAGAGATACAGGCATATGATGATGAATGTGCCATATGTCGGGTATGCTTTTGTTTTTTTAATTGTTTCCTTTCTGGTTTCCATTGATTTCTTAAGGTCTAACTAACTTTGCAAAGCTCAGGAATCTATGGCCAAGGCTAAAAAGCTTCATTGTAATCACCTTTTTCATCTTTCTTGCTTGAGATCTTGGTATGATTATATGCTACTGTCAAATTTGGTTTGTGTGTTTGCTATGTGTGCAGCTGAACCTAATGCTGGATATTAATATACCATGCCAGGTTGGACCAAGGCTTAAATGAAGCTTACTCATGTCCAACATGTAGAAAGCCACTTTTCCTGGGCAGAACAGAAAATGAGGTGAATTCCCGTCAAATAAATTCTGGACTTGATCGGCAAAATATGCCTGGTCACACTTTAGCTACCGGAGTACTCCCAAATCAAATGCAGAACCCAGTGGAGGGCAGCCCTTGGAGGTTTGGTTCCTTTAAATTAGTCTCGCTAGCTTGCCTTGAAATAACAGTGTGTTGTACTTTCTTTTTGAACAATCATTTAATCTAGAAGTTAGTATTAAAGTATGATTCATTTAGTGCCCTGAGTATCACTGGAATTCTTTTGTTGTGCCTTGAATAGTTTATAGATTTTCTGTTAGTGAGGGTCAAAGGTGGTTTGCCCCAGTTTTTTTGAAATAACCATGTGTTGTACCTTCTGTTTGAACAATCATTTAGAAGTTCGAATTGAGATGGGAAACTTTTACTCTTGATCCTGGTTACAAAGGAATTCTTTTATTTTTTGGGTAATAAGTAGTTCATTGTTAGGTAGGGTTAAACTGGTGGTCTGCCTCCTTTCTTTCTCAAGGAAGGAATTAATTTAGGTTTGGGGGAATGGTAGGTGGGATTTTGATGGACTTCAACTCCATTAGCAGCAAACTGCTGCCCTACATCTGCTGCTGTTATCGCTCCATATCCATGTCCTTAAAGAGAAAGGTTCCTCTGGTTTTAGAAAGAAGTAAATTGCATTGCATGCATTATTTCTTCTGTTGATGCAGGGGTCAGAAGTGAGATGGCAACTTTCAGATGCCTAAGATATAATGTTTATTGCAAACCCAAAATTGATTTTGGAAGTGAGTTGGAAATTCTTGTTCTCTTTGTTGTTCTTCAGGATGCTTATTGATTGATATATGTTATTTGGTTTTTGTAGGAGTGCAGGACTGGATTCGGGATGGTTTCATTCTTGGCCAACCCAGAGTGTTGATGGAGCAGGTCCTTCTACCGCTGTTGGATCTGTTGGACTTGGGAGAGTTCATATGATGATGAGGCATCTTGCATCTGTCGGAGATACTGCTGTTGAACATACTGCTTGGAGCCCCTGGTCCATGAATCTGTCTCAGGTTGCTGCATCTGCTTCATCAGTTCCACCAAATGTTGGTGGAAGATACCCTGGAAATGCTGGCAGTTTACGTATGAGGACTACCCCAAGTACAGGAAATGGAAACATAGCAAACATACTTAACATGACTGAGACTGTACGAGAGGTTTTGCCACATATCCCAGATGAGATGATTATTCAGGTATGGATTTAATACGACAATTAAGATTTTTAACTTGCAGATTTTACTCGGTTCAGTTGAGTGTTGTTTTTCATTTGTTAAAAGATAAAAGGAAAAGGAAAATTATTCGAGGGAAAGAACAGCTTAGCTAATTGAAATTATCAGAAATGATGTAATTTGACATTGGAAATTGCAGGACTTGCAGAGAACAAATTCTGTTACTGAGACGGTGAATAATCTTCTTCTCCAAATGTGATGATGTTGGGTCTCCTTGGATACATGCTTCATCCATTCTAGTTCATTAACAAATACCCTGGTCTTTTAGCATAAGTGATACTGATGCCAATGCCAACCTTTGTGAGGTTGTTGGGATCAGAGAATGGCCAGTTCCTCTTATATAAATATATGATGATGATTGGTTGCGTGTATATGAAGGCAAGGTTGGTGAATCAGATGGTGTTATGGATAGAAAAGAAAGTATGAGAAGTAAACAGTTGTATTGGTTTTCGTTGTTATTGTTTTAATGTGAAAAACAGAAGTTGGTGATGAGCAATGAGTACGAGGGTTGGCGTTGGCAATGGCATTATACATTGGTCTTGAATCTTGATCCCACCACGGCTGAAGCAGAAAAAGGAGAGAGAGAGAGAGGCGTACATTGTTTTGTTAGATATTTGTATGAGAATGGTGGCAGTGGATCCAAAACTCTCAACTTTACTTTGGGTTTTAAAGTAGAATTGTAACTACACCCACAAGTTTAATAAAAATAAAGCAAACTTTTGATCTTGCATTTACTGAAATTCGATTAGTAGTACTTAACACACCCACAAGTTTCTTTCCTATGTTTGAGAGTAGACTAGATTAGGCAGGGCTACAGAGTTGAAGTGGACAAGTTGGCAGTAAAAAGGTAGTTTTGTCGACCCAAGATCCGGGGATTGTTAACAGTATGAGCAAACATCAACGTAGTTATTGTAATAAATAAAATAATGGTTGTCGGTAATTGTTGTGGTGAAAGTAGGAGGGGTGGTCATCCAAGCAGGCGACAATTGAATTGGAATTGCTCTCCATATGGGAAAATGTTGCATTTTGTAATCCTCCATTACTGTTCTACTCTTGTCACTCGTGAATGTGCCTTTTTTGACTACATCAATCTCTCCTACCATTTTGCTTTGAATATATATATATATATATATATATATATATATACTTGCAATAAAAGTTTGGTGGTGCTGCTGGAGTTCTCTCCTTGGGTAGGGTAAAGGGTCTAAGTTTTTGGGGGCGGCATTTAGTTCCCTCTCATGCTCTAGACAGTCAGCCTCACACCCACAGCAAGCATCTGCTTTTCATGCAATAGTCTGCCACAAGAAACTTGTTACTCACCAATTAGATTTAATTCCGAATCCAATCCAATCATGTCTTGTCTATTCTTCTTCATCTTTGTGTGCCTGGCCATGCATGCATGCAATGCACGACATCTTGGAGTAGTCATGGACGACAATGATGCATCCAATAAGAAGCATCTTTTTTCTACCAAGGTAAAACTTTCTTCTCTCACTACTAATACCCTTAATTGATTTGTGTTTCTTATTTGGGATTTATTATACATACTTGCAGGTGGTGGAAAGTGTTAAACAGCTTAACAAGGAGCAACCAACAGAAATATCAGTTAGAAGCATAGTTTTCCATGAGAGGAAGGGCAGACAAAAGGGGTCAAAGACAGCAGTAGGTGTTTCAGCTTGGGGCAAGGAGTTGGATGAGCGTAGTGGGTTTTTCTCTGATTATTCCAGACCCAGAACGCGCCCTCCTTCTCATAATTGAACTGTTGCCTCCATTGTTATTACTAGACCATACTATTATTTGTTTTGTAAGCTCAGTTCTTATATGTAAGTATCAAATATACCACGCCTGCCCTGCCCCCTCATTAACTTAATACTATTACTTTCCATTTTATTATTCAACATTACCCTTTCTTCTTCTTCTTTATTTTTTTAATTAGCTCCTGCAAAATGAGGCAACAATTAGTCAATCACATAGGTAAACAATAATAACTCTAACTCCCATCTAAAATATGAATTTCAAAATTTAATGACTATTTTATATGTTTCCTAATTTAATCTAAATCTTCAAAACTCTTAATTTCTAAGAGCCATTGATAATTACGATACCAACTTAAGTAATATTTAAATTATATAAACTTAAATAATTCCTTTTAACAACACTCAAATTCACGTTTTCTTGCATTGACAACAATATTCTTACTAATCGAGTTAAAATTAAATCGGCATACTTAAATCTTGATTCCATATATATACTGAATTATTAAAATTAATTACCAAGGAGAAAATTAAAATGGGTAATATGACCGATAAAACGCATGCAAATAATATACCAATATATGTGTAGAGCTTTTATATGGTTTACCGATTAAATATTTCTTCCTCATTCTCTCACGAAAATATAAACTATTTTTGCTCTTCTCTAAAAAGTAAGCTTAATTTAATTGTCTTTTAAATATCCCGAGATTAAGTCACCATAATCTTCTTATTACTAATTGATCCCTTCCAGAAAATGGGATTAAATTTATTAATTGTGAAAATAATTTTGATTTAGCTAAGATTGCCTCCAAATCCAAGGATAGGGTCCTATAACCAAAAAACCAAAATGAAGGGGACCAACGGCTATGCTTTATAACTTATTAATCAAGTTTAGAGATTAATTGTAATTAATTAAGGTAAGAAGTGTTCCCAATCCCCAAAACCAAAATTCAAACATGTTGAGTTGAAAATGAAGATCTCGTAAGTACGAACTGCAATGCAATGGGACCACTTCTGTCACGTGCCACAATCTCCTCCGACCAGACAAATATACATACATGCGCCATAATGATATCCAATATATATATATATTTGATTTTGGGATGACAAAAATGTGTTAAAAATCTGATGCACCATAACCGTTACTTTTATGGACTATTAATATTAAATATTTGTACATAAGTATCTCATGCTTGACGCCTCGTGTCACGAAAAGTATCACTACCAATGTTACATTAAATTCAATTTTGTTCTAATTTTTTAAACACATCAATCCTGCATTGTTATAATAATTAATATTATGTGTGAAAAATAAGATGAAATTATGATTCAATTAATTAACTTTGTGTCGGAATTTATAGGTCAAAGGACAATTTCAGGTAGATAATTTCTATGAGGCGTAGGCATAGGCTTCTCAAAAGGTAGTGAAGGTGTGTAAAGGTTTTCTTGGATTGGACAGAGATTGACTTTCAAATGCAAATGCAAAAGAAAGCTTGGCTGTCAGATCCACTCACTGAACAGGAATGAAAGTCGATTTTAATGATCCGATGATGCTGAGTGGAAGGATCGTCGCTCAACGGATAAAAGTTACTTTTCGACGTTATATATTTATATAGATATGGTTGATGATTGAATTGATGCAAGTGATAATTATGTATTAAATTTGGTTGAAATGTATTGAATTAGTATGAATTGTTTCGACAACGTAATTTGGCATCACATGTTCGAATCCGGAAATTGAATTGAGTATAATTTGTCATATAATAAATAATTTTAAAAATCTTTTGAATATTTATAAGTTTATCAACAGTTATTTTAGAATTTTTATTTTTAATTATAAATTCTCCTTTAACGTTTTTATACTTTTTTGAAATTATTATAAAATTTAAAAACTTTTTTTACAATTTCAAATAATTAAAAATAAAAAATTAAGAAACAAATAAACTAAGTTTAAAAAAAAAAAATCTAAAAACTTATAATTAAGGAACTCCAACATCAAAGTGGAACCTTTTAATTTGGGAAGCTCTCATGATGTTTGGAAGGTTTTGAGCAAAAGTTAAAAGGGTTGTCAATCCCGTGCATTAACTTGATGATTAGGGTATTTATCGTTTCAAATATTATTTAGTTTCGAGTCACATTAATTATATTATTATTATTATTATTAAGAATTTATTCTGTTTTGGTAATTAAAAAAATGTTGGCTAAATTACATGAGCATTATCATAAGGTCCCATACAAAATAAATAAAACACTTTGCATTAGAAAAGTACATGCTGCTTGATTAACACTATTTGTTCCTCTCTAGTCTCTACTCTCTTAAACATGATTATAACTTTAAATTAGTTGATTATTGACTTATATACTAAAATACTAAATAAAAATCAATACTCCTATAGCAATACAACCATAACTTCATCCATTTTTCCTAGATTAATAGTTGATTTAGACATTTGGTGGCGGAAGCAACCATTTGCTACCTTCAATGAAGCCCAGATTTAAGAATTCTTGGACAATATTCTCAGTTAGCTGTGCAGCAAATGGCACTCGCCCAGATGGATCAGCCCCTGGCCCTGTGTTCTTGTATTCTCCGTAGAAAACAGTTCTGCAAATTAACCCCCCCAAAAAGCACCATTGTCAACTTCTCTAATCAGTGTAATAAAAAGAAAGAAGAAGCTTGCTTTTGGAGGGTGAAGCTTAGTAAATGAAACTTACTGGGCGCGCTCAGGTTGTAAATTATGAGACCATCCCTCGGGATGGATGACTTCGCTCATATCAGTGTAGGCAAAAACAACTTTTGGACTGGTCTTCCAAGCTCTACCCAGATATGCACCTTGCGCTGTTCCAGTAATGGTGCAATGTACAAAAGAATAACCAGTGTTCTCGTCTTGACTTTCCCTTGCTTGTGCTGTGATTACTGTTAGTCCCGTATCCCCTTCTACGTATAATTCTGTGTTCTGCATGGTCAAATTATGGTATGGTGTTATACTGGGAAAAAAATCGCATGTGTCGTTAAGCTTAACGTATAGCAGGTGCCTTTTCCATTGCATCATGTTTATGGAAGTAACCCATGATTAATTATGATTATTACCAGATACAAAGACTTTCCACTTCCGAAAATGAAATCAACAGTGCCTTGAATATAACAGTTCATAAAGAAATGGTTGCCCCTATCATCACACAAAGTATCTTGGAAACCAATCATCTTGCAGTTATAGAAAGCCGCCTCATTGCCGGAGATTCTCAAGGCAACCGCTTGTGCTCCCTCCCTTTTCCCGTCTGGTCTCGGAGCAGAATTCTATGTATATGCCAAGAAATACAATAAATATTCAGTAAAAACTTGGTTAGAAGAATACATACAATGAGATATATTATCCAATACTTAGTTGCTTACTTCTATAATGATATTAACAGCCATGAAGAAATCAGACTCCACAATAAGGGAAGCACTGTCTACTGTTCCATAATCATGTGCGGTACCATCGAATGTCAAAGTTGGCATCCCGTTGGGATCCCCAAGGAATGTAATGAATGGTTTGTTTCGTTCAATTTTGATTTTCTCTTTATAAGAACCAGGTCCAATCGATATAATCATGCGTTTGTCGTTCCCTTCGGGAACGCTCTCAATGGCTTCGGTTATGGTTTCAAAATCTCCACCGCCACCTTGCACCACTTTTACCACTGAAGGTTCAGTCTCGGCCTGTGCAAGGACAGGGTCTATGCTGCCAGTTCTGTCAGACGCAGGCATGACGTTGGCGTCAAACCACGCACTCACTTGTGATTTATCTTCGGGTATCTCTGTTGAAGCTTGCGATGAAACAGTTGGAGCAAATATGAGAATTATGGTAATTAGTGCACCAACTTCAACGTTTCCGATTCCTATTCCTGTCATTTCTTGTCAATGTTCTTTTAAGCTTATGAATTTGGTTTGATTTTTCAGAGCCTGTAAGGATTCCAATTTATAAGACAATTATAGTAACCCCAAAACTCTTGAAACATGCAATTTGGAGGGTTCCTCGCTTTGCCATTCATTTCTGATTTTTCCTTGGAGCTGGGTACAAATTATAGACCAACCATTTCCTTTTATATTCTCAGAGATTAAATTTTGATTTCTTTATCACAGGTTGAATGTGGATTGCTAAAATGTTTATTATTTCAATGAAACAATTTGAAACTCTAAAAATATTGAGAACTGTCCATAGTTCATTCGAAGATGATGTGTTTTAAAGTGCTTAAATTCATGTTCTCTTGCATTGACAACAATATCCATGTCAATCGAGCTAAAACTCAATCGGCAAATTTATTTTCTTTCTAAACTAAACTTGTTATTATTTGTTTTTTTTTTCTTATTTCCATTGGTAAAGCTTTAATTTGTTTTTCATGTTAAAAGTTGTAGCATAAATGATAGAGAGTTAAATTTTAGAAATCATTAAATTATTTGTAGTTAATTAGCATTTATATTAATTTAATTTAAAGAAGGATAAGTTATGGGTTAAATAGATAATGTATGTCAATTTATTTTTAATTGATTAAATAGGTCGATTTTAGAAGAAAAGTTCGTCCAATTGAGCTAGCTTTCTGTATAGTTGACGAGAAAGTTCGTTCAGCTGGGCAAACTTTCTGCTGACATGTCAGGAAAAATACGTCTATTTGAACGCGTTTTTTTTTTAAATTTTCAGAAAACGTTTCCAGCTAAGCGCGCTTTCCCTGATAAATCAGTAAAAAGCTCATCCAACTGAACACGGTTTCACACACTCTCTTCAAAATCGACCTATTTCCTTAATTCTTGAAAAAATAATTACCTATTTGACCAATTAAAAAAATCAAAATATTTAGCCTTATTACAAGTTTAATGACAAAGATTTTAAATAGTTTATTTATTGTACTAATTGTCATGTTAAGTATATGTATACATACTTGTGGGAGAGAGAAATTCAATTTTTTATCTTCTTGCCACCGTCCATTAAAGGAAAAAGAAAAGAAGAAAAGATGAAGGTTGCCATTGCCGTCCTTCATTATCAAGGTTAGGAACAATTTTTTCCTTTAATTTTTGTTAAAGATTAACATAGCCCAAGCAATTAAACCTTTAATTGTTAAGGTTTTGGATAGATAGTAATATAGAAAACTTAGAACAATTGGTGCATGAAGCCATGGAAAGGTTAATGTTTAAGCTTGTTTACGTGAAAAGCATGTTGAAGATGAAGTGGGTTAGTCTGAAATAAAGCAAAACCATGTTAAAGCTTTAAAGATAATGTCGAAACATTATGGGCCTATGTGTAAGGGATAAGAACTTTTGAGGTATGTTATAAATTTATAGTCTAAGGCCCTTAAAGTATAATTATAAAGTTGGATTTAAATTCGATTGGGTAAATTATAAAATACGAAATTTGGGATATAAAGGAGCTAATTGAAAATGATGTATAAAATATTTAATTTGAATGTTTATAAGTTAAGTATGAGAATTTAATAATGCTTTTATGCTTGGATTACTAAACAAATATGAAAACAAAGTCTGGATCATTGAGAGATAACGCTTATGATCCTCTCGAATGTTGCAGATTTGAACCATTGGTCACATAAGAAAAGTTATTTGTTGTTGCATGAACTTCATGCTTGAATAGTTGAAATCGAGTTGCATTAACACCAATCGACATTCCAACAAGCTTTCTTTGCCTTGTTTCTACGTCCATCGGAACAAAGATGATACTGTCCAAAGAGTAAGGAACCCTATTGAAAGTAATTACAGCCACAAATGAGTCGTACTCTTGAGGTAGTCAAACAGAAAAGGTGGCAATGTGTTCAATCTTAGATACAAGGCTTCCATACACTACTAGTGTATCACTTATTTGTTTAATTTTTTTCTCATAACCCTTAATTGACGAGACAGGTGCATAACGTTTATTGTGGAGTGAACGAAAAACAACCTCAACAACGTACTCCGAATTGTTAATGATGTTTCATCAACAATTAATTGAGGTAAGATGTATGTGTTAATTGTGGATAATCATAAAGATCCAAAGACATAAGCATATTATACATATTACACATAATCTTCATTTTACTTCTTTAAAATTCATCATCAGAAACAACAAATGCTGGTGAAATCAATATCGATCCATCTAATTTTTATTTTTTATTTTTAAATCTAATATAATCAATCATGATTTATTGAGTTTTACTTAAGATATTTCACCGCGAGTCTAATAACTTCATTGCTTAAATTTCCTGATATTCACAAAAATAATTAACTTAATGGAATAGGTATGAGTTGGTGGGAATTGGGATTGAATTTTGTAACAATTCCTACAAGTAGGATTAGGATTGGGGCATCCCAATCAGAAGTGGTATCCGAGTTGCCAACCATATCTTCAGCGTTGTTATGATTAAGAAAAGGGTGTGGCTTAATGGCATGTGGCCTGGCTTAGCTGCTATTGCCACATTCAATTTCAGTTCACCCCAAACAATAACATGGAAAAACGGGACAACCCCTGTTTTGCTTCCGTCTTTTTCAACCAATCTCTTACGCCTCGGAACATATCCGAATTCTGAATAAAATAAGAAGCAACTGTCGTGTGGAAGCTACCACGAATGGGTAGTAATGGGAGTAGTCAAATGGTGGTTGAGTCCCCCACTCAATCCACTTCCCAACATTAACATCATTATTGTGAGAATCTGCTAATTTTGGGCAAAGCTCATCTGTGTGTGATATGGAAGGGTAAATTGTTAAAGCAAGCAGCTATATCAACGTTCAAATCTTTAATTGATTAATGATTTTAATTGAAGTAGTGGAAAGGAAAAGATATATACATTAACATTTGCGGGGGATGAACCGCATTGAAAAGAAAGAAAGAAAGAAAGAAAATTATTTGGAAATTGATGGGTGGAGGGACTCAAATTCCAAAAACCCTGACTTCCCACCCCTGAATATAAGGCGGGTTTAATTGATTTCCCAATCCACCAATTGACATTGATTGATTGATGGATTGGTTGATTAGGGACCACACTTAAATGCCAACTCTTAAACCCAAATTCAAACATCTCATGGTGCCTGATAGTAATATTAATTAATTACTTAATACCAAAAGTGAATGCAAACAAAAAGAATTCCTTCTTCTCTACCATCAAACAACCTACAATTAAGTAATTGCAATTTCTTTTCTTAATTTTAAAACTTAAATAATACAAATTTACTTGTTAAATTTACATGATATTAGACATGCACTAAAAATCGAAAATAATACAACTTAGTTTTGGAAGAAACCAAAATTAAAATATTAGGATCAACATTGGAAAGATGAAGAATGTGAAAATGGTGTGACTACTTGCGTAAAATGGTTTTAAAACTTAAAGTTTTTTAAATATCAATAAAATTTTATCATATTATTAAATTTAAAAATATGAAATTATTATTATACACAAAATAAATTATTTAATGAACTATTCTCACCATATTATTCATGTTTAATTTTCAATTAATTAATAACATTTCAATAATTTTTTCTATATTATTGACAAATAATTTTGATAATCTTTTTACCTTGAATTCTACATCTAAAATTTTCAACCTTGAATTCAAAACTTAGAATCTCAAACTTTGAACCCCGAACTCGTAACTCATAACCCTTGGACTTTTAACATGTAATGTTAAACCTTTGAATCGTGAACCTCCAACCATAACCCTTAACCCAAACCCTTGAACATTGAATCCAAACACTAAACTCTAAACTTATAACCTTAAACCATTAAACCTTGAACCTGAACTTTAAACCAAATATTCAAACTTAAACTTTGAACCATGAGATTTGGGGTTCAAAAGTTAAGATTTAGGATTCGAGGTAAAATAATTACCAAAATTATGTGTCGATGGCATAGAAAAAATTGCACAAAAATTACTATTTTTTTAAAAAAATTGGTTGCACAAAAATAAAAAGAAAAAAAGAAAAATATTTATTTATAATTTAAAAAATTAATTACTTTATGTAATTAAAAATTAAATTAAAAAATATTGAATATAGATAAATGTATAATAATATTTTATTATTTTAATATCTAAAAATTATTTTTTTAAATGATTCTAATGTAATTTATACTCATAATAAAAATTAATTTTGGAAGAAACAAAAATTAAAATATTAGGATTAACATTGGAAAAATAAAGAATGTGAAAATGGTGTGAGCCGTTGGGTTGCGGTGCATGTGAGGCGGACGCTTTTCTCAGCATAATCTCAACTACAGGTTAGAAGTTTGGAGAAAAAGGGAAGGAAATCCTGATTTCACATTTAAATAATATTAATGTGAGAAAAGAAGACCGAAACTTGTGCAGTTTCTTCCAGTCATCCCTGCCTTCATTACAGGGCTGTCTGTCTCATACCACCGGCTGCAGCAAGTTAATGCTCTACAGGTTAACACAGTATCGGTATTTAAAGGAACCGGTTAAGCGCGTTTCCGGTGTAACAGGCAATAAAATATTTGGAAAATCAGTGAATGACGTTTTCCATTCATACACAACAAAAGGCCCGCCTTCCTCTTTCTCTTTCTACTACTTGTGTCTTATTTCATCTTTTTCTCTTACTTTGATGTTGTAAAACTTCATAAAAATTCTTTCTTGATTATTTTTATTTCATTTTATTCAAATCCCATTCTTCGCTACGAAGAAGAAGATACCGTTATGGCTCTGCTTCTTTTGATTCACATTGCTCTGTTTTCCAATCTCTGTTTTGCCGCCGACCCTTCCGTCTTCCTTGATTTTAAACTCTCTTACACCACCCTCTCCCCTCTTGGTGTTCCTCAACGGGTTTGTTTCCTCACTACTCTCTGTCTCTTTCAGTATCTACACTTTTTGGGATGGTTCTGTCTTAGATTGTTGAAAATCTGGGTGCTTATGAAAGTTCAAATTGCCTTATTCATGTTTAATTCATCTGTTTGCAGGTTATAGCGGTAAATGGGGCATTTCCTGGTCCTGTTGTTAATGTCACAACTAATTACAATGTGAATATTAATGTTCACAATCAGTTGGACGAAAATCTTTTGTTGACTTGGTAGGATTTCAGTGTTTCCCTTGGGGTATTATTACTACTGTTATTTGTTCAAAGTCAGGTTCTGAAACTTGAGATTTTACAGGCCAGGAATTCAAATGCGGAGAAATTCATGGCAGGATGGTGTTCTTGGCACCAACTGTCCAATTCATCCCAAAAGGAATTTTACTTACCGATTTCAAGTCAAGGATCAAATTGGGAGCTATTTCTACTTCCCCTCCCTCAATTTTCAAAGAGCATCGGGTGGCTTTGGTCCCATTATTATTAATAACCGGAATGGTATAGCAATTCCTTTTGCTCATCCGTATGCTGATATTGTCCTCTTGGTGGGTGATTGGTATACCAAAAACCACACGGTTAGTAACTGATGAAGGGTTGGGATTTTGATTTTATCTGCATTCTACTTTTCTTTTTTGCAGTTTAAGTCTAATAATTAACACACTCTTCTTTTAGGCATTGAGAACAACGGTTGAGTCTGGTGAAGAACTGGGGATGCCAGATGGAGTTCTCATTAATGGGAAAGGACCCTATCGCTATAACTCAACTCTTGTACCTGATGGTATTGAATATGAAACCATTAATGTTGATCCAGGTATTCTTTTCAAACTAGTTTGCTTTGTTTTTCTTATCATCTGGAATATGGTTTCATCAGTTACAGTAATTTTTCTGAGCCTGATTTAAACTGAATGGTTTTACCTTTTGCGTTGGCATTCTTCAAGCTTTATCTAAGATATACCCCACACCCTTGAAAGTATTAGGTTTCACGTGTTTCATGTAACATCAGCTGAAAGGGGTTTTTAGTTTTTACTGTATGAAGTCTTAATCTGCAATGGCATTGTGTTTTGCAGGCAAAACTTATCGCTTTCGAGTGCACAATGTTGGGACGTCTACTAGTTTGAACTTTAGAATAGAGGGCCATAGTCTTCTCTTAGCGGAAACTGAGGGATTCTATACGACACAACAGAATTTCACCAGCTTTGATATTCATGTGGGACAGTCGTACTCCTTTCTAGTTACCATGGATCAGAATGCAACTAAAGATTATTACATTGTGGCAAGTGCTAGGTTTGTGAATGAATCAGTGTGGGAAAGAGTGACCGGTGTGGCCATCTTGCATTACTCCAACTCAAAAGGACCAGCCAGTGGGCCTCTGCCTGTTGCGACAGGTGATATTTACAATCAATGGTCAGCAATGAACCAGCCTAAGGCCATCAGGTTTATGCTCACAGTTCTTTAGCATGTGTCTAGATTCATACTTTCTTTATAAACTTCCAACGGCACCTCTTTCTAAAGTTGGCTTATTTTTAGAACAAATTTGTCTGCAAAAATTCACATATTGAACTCTCTATTTTGCATTATTAGGCAAAATACTACTGCAAGTGGAGCTCGCCCAAACCCTCAAGGGTCTTTTCACTATGGTTCAATTAATGTGACTGACACATATGTGATACAGAGCTTGCCTCCGGTTAGGATTAATGGGAAGTTTCGTGCTACACTGAATGGTATCTCTTTCGTCAACCCTGATACACCAATCAGGCTAGCTGACCTGCACAAAGTAAAGGGTGCTTATAAGCTGGATTTCCCTAACAAGCCACATGATAGAACTCCCCACATGGACCGATCTGTCATTAATGCTACATACAAAGGATTCATAGAAATTATATTGCAGAATAATGACACCAAAATGCAGAGTTTTCACATGGATGGCTATTCATTCTTTGTGGTCGGGTAAGAAGCTTATACATAATGTGCCAAGTGCCAAACTGCAATTATGTTTTATAGTATTTTAAGCAACTCCTGGGTGTTTTATGCAGAATGGATTTTGGTGTGTGGAGTGAGAACAGCAGAAACAATTATAATAAATGGGATGCAATTTCTCGGTCCACAACTGAGGTTTGTTTTTTTCAAACAACACCTTGTTCTCCGCTGTGTGCAGTGGCAAGTGCTTAATTAATTAATACTACTATTGATTGGTTTTATGTAGGTCTACCCAGGTGGATGGACGGCTGTCCTTGTATCTCTTGATAATGTTGGAGTATGGAACCTTAGAGTGGAGAACTTGGATAGATGGTACCTAGGCCAAGAGACCTACATGAGAGTTATCAATCCAGAGGAAAATGGCAAGACAGAGATGGTCCCTCCTGATAATGTTATTTATTGCGGTGCCCTGCAGAGCTTGCAGAAGTATGTATATATATATCTGATAATGAAACCTTGTTAAAATTTCTCTCCATCCCTTCCTATTACTAATGGGCTATTGTATTTGCAGGGACTCACAAAGCTCTTCGCCAATGGCATTGCACCGTGGCAACTTCAAGCTGTTTCTAGCTCTAGTCATCACAATTTTAGCCTTATTTTTTTACTTTTAGGTGACTATTCAAAGCTTACAGCCCCTAGGCAGTTTGTTATCTTTCTCTGGTTTGCTCCTATTTGATAGTTAGATTAGGTATGCAAATGAAGTCAGACCTCACATTATTCTTTGTTTTGGTGTTAAATGTTTCTCCTCTTTCTACATAACTGTAATTTGCATCATGAGGGGATCCATCATTATGTACTTCACATACTGCTTATGCCTAACCCATTCTCTATACCATTGGACTTCCCTAGAATACCTTGCTTCTTCATTCTTAAAATTTTGCTTTCTATGTTTCCTGGGTTGATTTATTATTAACTTTTTCAAACATTACTTGTCTTGATTCTGTAAGTAGAACAAGACCTTTTTATGGTACTTATGATAAGCAGTGTTCTGTGGAATTTTTGAGTGTGAGTTCTTCTATAACATGACTTTAACTTGAAGCAATGGGGTATCATAATTCATAATCTTGATTTAGATTTTCACACAAGGAACAATTCTTCCCAACTTTTAGCACGAGTGGGGCTTAAGGAGCTTTATAATAGTTGGGATTCTTTTAGGATTGAAGATAAAAGCAAGAACATTTTGCAATATCTAAGCTAGGCGGATTGTTGGCTTTGTCAACGGAGTGTCCAACAATAATAGTATCACTAAATGGTATGCACAGATATGATCACTAAATATTATAAAGTCGATTCTAATTATGTAAATACAACAAATTTTCTTGTACCATATCATGTTTTATGATACTATTTGAGACAACTTGAAAATTTTTTAATTTGACCCATTGAAGGTTTCGAAATGTAGTCGAAAAAACATTTATTTTAAAAAAGTTTTCTATATGAACATCATCTTGGTATGGTATTAAAAAAAAAATTAGATGTACAAACATGTTGCATATTTCATAACCCCAAAGTAAGGATTGAACAAACATTGACTCATCATTAAGAAAAAGAAACTCTATCTCTTCCATCCGAATCAAACAATCCTCCTCACATGATGATTTGATATCCCAAAAAATTAATTTCACATACACCAAATTGTGAAGAGTCATATTATCCGTTTCAAACAAGTAATTATTGTAAAGAAGCTTGAAATCCATATTCAAATATATGATTTTAAAACTTATTGTATATACATACTCAATTATCATTATTATTTTCTTAAAAGACTCCATATATTTTAAAAACAGTCATACTAGAGTACCAATAATTGTGCTATCAAGTAGCTTTAACATAACAAATATATACCTCTTTATTATAGACATGACTAGTCATTATATAACTATGATTGAAACTATGTCCATTTTATGGACGTTGATTATAACAATATGTAAGGATGATTAAGCTTGTTATAGTTATTTATTCTTATCGCATGTGCTCTCCTTCATTTGGAATTGTTTTCAATCGTACGGAAACATGCACCCTCGCTTTTGACTTTGCTCCATTCTGTCTCCATCAATTTGGTTAATTGATTCTTGCAGCCTAAACCCTCGGTTAGAAGGAAGGAAATGTGCACCTCACGATAGTCAAAGAGAACAGTTGACATTTCCTCTGTATTTGCGCTTCTTCTTTTTTTTTTTTCTCTAACCTTGGATTCCTTGTTTCGAATATTAATGTCCATCTCCGTGTCTCCTTCATGTGCAGTGAGTTGAGAAGGAGGAGCACTATGAGTCTGTCCATGGGGAGATATCTCTTTGGTTAAAGTTAAAGCCTTCTTGATTCTTGTATGAGTCTGAGTAAATGTTTTTACAATTCAAACTTCTCTAAGCTTTTATTTTTAAAATGGATTTTATAGTATTTTTAGTTCATATTAAGCAGTACTCATGCTCAATCACTTTGCTCCCCTCATCCTTCGACACTTCTTCATCACTGTCTATGCCCTTTCTTGCATTCTCTCGGTCCACCTTCAGTCGAATCAAAAGTAAATGTTCAAGGTAGGTTATTTCTTGCTTCTTAGTTTCACTCGTCTGCATGCAATGACTTGTATCATATCTGCTATATGTCCTTTCTTGTACGTACTTTGCCCTTCAAACACCTTCCTAGTATCAGAACATGCAAGAATATTTTGGGAGTTTCGAATGCCTTTAGGATGAGTTCGGTGTTCCTATATAAGCTTGTAATTCTCTGAAACTCCGGAAATTGCTTTTCATACTCATTTTCATGCATTCCTAGTCATTTTGGCCTCTATCTATAGCTGGATAGCCACCTAGTTTGCTCAAATATATTTTATAAACCTTTTGTTATGTGAGATTAGGTAGCTCTCTACCTTTATGCTCAACACATTTCAGGATTACGTATTAGCAGAAACTTGACTTCCACAGCAATTTTTTTAGGGTGACTGAACTATTTTGGAGTGGCTTCTACGTTTAAAAAAAAAAGTATACCTACGCATTTGTGTTGCGTGCCTCACTTGCATGCCAAGTTTTCCAGCAAAGGTAGCATTCAAGTAATCATTTTAGACAAGCTGAGACAATTTATATTTGATTCTGGTCCCACCAGATGTTTGTTTGATATCTGTACATGCTGCTTGCACCCTCATTGCAGAAATGGATCCTTTTTATCATCTTTTTCGAAATTGCAGCAAAGCATTTAAAGTTGCTTTACTTATAATCCAATCAATAGTCCATTAGAAACAATTCTAGAAACTAATATAGATCACAAGATGAAAGAAAGAGGCAAAGGAAAGTTTTTCTGATTAACTCTACTATTCATTAACAAGGGCATATACAAGCTTATAAATATCGTATCACCTGTCGGGTCGATCAATAAACAATAATATATGTGCCTCGGGCTGTTAACTCAGTTCCTCACTGCAATACTACTTATTTCCCCTGACTAATCATATTATTAATTTAATATTACCAGGGAAGGGAAGAGCTAGCAATCGTTATATAGTTTTGATATGTACAGAAAATTAAATAATAATTTCCTTCCCTTCTTTCTTTTTTTTTGCTTTGAAACTGAATATGCTATGATTAGTAATATATACTGTCGAATAAGTTTAAGCAAAGGACCAGTCACTTCCACAGATCAGTGTGACGATTGGATGTTGATGCATTTTCCGGTACCATTTCTTGTTTGTTTAAATGTCTGATGAGCAAATTGGCGTGCTGCGACGAGTGGAAGACATTCTTAGCTGAAGCACTTGAATAGTTATTTTGCTTGGCAACTTCTTCTTGACTGAGTTGAGAAGCCACAAACTTGTCAAGGATGCGCCAATCAGTGACTTGATCCGCCGCATGCTCATTGTTGGTGTTAGCATAGAGTGTCTGCAAGTGTTGCTCATGGGTTTCCTGTAGAGTGCTTGCATTGTTGATGTCTAGGCCAAACGCTTCGACGGGTGGGTGGAGTAGCTTTGGGTTGTCAAGAAGTGGTAGCTGGAGGTAATGCTCATTTGGGACTTGGTACTGCAAATCAAGCTCTTTCTTGCAGGAATAGGGAAGGTGGTGGTAAGCCATATTTTGCATTGGTGAATCAAGATCTGGAGTGAAAGAGATTTGGTCATCGTACCAACAAGGAGACTCATACTCACTGACTTTGTTAATAGCTGGTATTCTCTTCTTGAATACCCTACACACAACCCATCCTTCTTCCTGTGGAGTCCCGTTTTCGTCTGTTTCAAGGCGATACTCATGCATGATCCAGTCTGACTTTTGTCCATTTGGGGCTCGACCTTTATAAAACACTAAGGTCTTCCTCATGCCAATCAAGTCATGCTTAGAGTAAATAGCCTTGTCTCTACCGGTTGCTTTCCAAAACCCAGCTGCAGTGGCTCTATTTGTGCGAGTTCCAGTTGGATACTTCTTATCCTTATGACTAAAGAAATACCATTCATTTTGCTCTTCTGTCCCTATTCTGCATAGCTCTGTTCAAAAAACACGCAAGGTGTTGAATTAGTGTCATTTGGCCTTAACTTTGTAATCTACAAAGATTTCAGAA
Source organism: Gossypioides kirkii (assembly GCA_005610355.1). NCBI lineage: Eukaryota > Viridiplantae > Streptophyta > Magnoliopsida > Malvales > Malvaceae > Gossypioides > Gossypioides kirkii. The sequence goes on from CP032249.1 coordinate 33,722,212, forward strand.
TTTATCTACCTTGAAGATCCCATGGCTCAATTTTATAGAGATCAACATCTTTAATTACATCTAGGTCAATCCTTCTTGATGTAATTTTCTTCCTCAGGTAATAGGCCACAAGTTCTTCATCAGTGGGATGGAAGCGAAAGCCTGGAGGAACTTGTGAAAATGCATTCATTTTCCCCTGCAAACCCATCACCACACTAAACTTTGATTACATGATATATTAATATATTTTTCCATTAACCGCACTCAGAAAACAGATGAGCACAGATCGATCAAAGAATTTATTGAAATGTACACTTAGCTACTAAGATTTTAAGAGCTAGCAAAATCCATGGTTTAACTAGTACTTGTCCATTCAACTTGGGACATGGATTTATCAAAAAAGAAAGAACAGTTAACGAACTAGTAAGATAAGTCTGATTTTCATATAATCATATAATCTGTAAATTTGTAAATTTCATTTCATAACTCATTAGATTCTACACACATTCGACTAAATGAAGAAATCTACAAAAACCAAAAATCAATTTATAGAAGCAAGAACAGTTAACGAACTAGTAAGATAAGTCTGATTTTCATGAATTAAATAGCAACTTTTTTTTTTCTTATGTAGCTTTCGATTATTTTCATTACCATGTTATGCAGTTTAAATTTAAATGCACGTTCCTTTCAGATTCAATGGCCGACATTATCAATGTTTTGTAATAGATAAAACTAGAATGAATATTTGATGGAGGCCAATAAGACAATAACATAATGAAGACAAAGTAAACAAAATCATGTTAGTAACATTATATTATGCATGTGTAACTGTCCTTTTGTTTCCCATAAATTCTTTTAAAGAAAATACACGCAAAAAAAACGTGTGTTCGAGTCTACTGAAATACATTATTATTTTTATTTATAAGTTCGTGTAAAAAAAAAAAAGTAGGTATAATCAAATCAAAATCTCTAGAAAAAAAAAGTTTTAGGTTTAGCTAAAACGTGAGGAAAGCTATCAATCGTCCATGTAATAATGAAAAAGTTGCGTCTATAATCATAATAGATTAAAGTAATATATAGAAGCTTAAAAGAGAGAAAACAAAGTAATTAGCTTTCTTGTTTACCCCTTTTTTCTGCTGTTTATGGAAAAAATAAAGAGAAGAAGAAGAAGATAAAAGCACCTGACATAGCATTTCATTCTTATCTTGTTATTACAGCAATAAGGTGTACACGAACACAGGCCGACATGCAGTGACATTAAAAGCACGTGATAAAACCCTTATGTCATCTCCAATGTAAACTCATGAAATGGCGAGAGATCCTATTTTGTGATAAAGAAAGTACTTAATGGACCATGTATGCTTTCGAGGTCTACAGTAGGTAAAATAGTCTGGAAGAACGTACTAATGCGTCGTAGAAAACGAAATATTACAAGTACAAATGATAAATTTTTGCTGAATGTAAGTATGATGATCATGGGATTAGTGCAAGTTTTAATTATCCAAAACTGGTACAAATATGCAGTCAATGACAAAATGAGTTAGAGGCCCACTTTTCATTAGAAAGAAAAACCTGTAGATCTGATCAAAGATGTTCTTTTGACCCAAACTAAATTCATCCCATAACCTTAAACCTAACACACACACACACACACAAAGTTTTATACAGTCTAAAGAAAAATATAGAATTGCGTGCGTGTGTGTGTGTGTGTGTGTAGAAAGAGAGAGAGAGAGCGCTCACGGATCAAGCAACCAAAGATCTCTAGCTCTTTTTTAACACACGGATCTGGAGTGATTGAATCTTCCGGGGAAGAATCAAGAAAATGCCTTTTTCTCCCGAAATATGTCGACAGTGTATAAACTTTTAACCATTCAGCAGGCTCCAAATTTGGACAAGAAGACCAAGACACAGAAGCAGTCAAGTGATTAATTAGTGGCAGTAGGCAGTCTTTTTTTTTTTTTTTTTAACAATTGACTCCAAATTTGGACAAGAAGACAAATAAAGAGAAAGAGAAAGAGAAAGAAACAAGTTACTAGATTTTTTTTGGTCTCGGGAACTGAACCCAACTGCTTTGGACAAATGATAGGTGGGATCGGATCCCGAAGGAAGAATAAAGAGAAAAAGGAAAAGGGTTTGGAGGAATGGAGAAAGAGTAGGGTTATATAGGAAGCAAAAGAAAAAGGAAGTGATTGGAGAGAGAGGGAAACCCTAATGATGGAAGAATTGGTAAGATGGATGTTAGTAATAAGCTAAATGTTTTCATTATCTATCATAACCAATCATTGTCTCTCACTGTCGGTTTGGAGCTAAATTGGTGCAGAAGCTTAGGGCGGGGAAATGGTGGCGCAAGATTGGCTGAGAGAAAGATGGCGAGAGAGAAATACCCCACTCTTCTGCCACCTCCACCCGTAACTGACAACGACCCTAATGAGTGTGAATGTTTTTCAGTTTCAAAGTCAGAGGAACCAACCACAACATGAACTGTAACAGAAATCATATTAGCTATATGGGGTGTAAATGAATTGTGATAGTGCTGGTCTGGAGTGGGGTGACGCAACCCAACAACCACCACCAGAGAGAAATGGTCTACTCCATGAATCTCCTCCCTTTCATTCTAACAATGTTTCATTAAGAATACAGTGTGTGTTAAGAACTTGTGTAAGTTTCTGTTCCACTTTCACTATCATAATGATAATAAATAAATGGGCAGCCCATCCTATAAAGAAAACAAGCCCCTTATCTGCTCATCAGCTTGCGCCATTGTTACGGAGCTCAATCTCCCAATTTTGCTTCAACAGCTTGCTCATAGCTTTTATCCCTCCCGTCCCGCTCGCGTCCTTTTTCTTCAAGTAATAGTTATTAGGAATTAACAAGGCAAATGACGCCCACCAAACAACGATACGTGGCTCTGTTGAGTTGGTCGGTTGCTTTAAGAACCATGCTACTCCCGATTTCCAGTGGCTTCGCCGTTGGTCCAACTAACTTCCTCCCCGGGCCCGAAATAGATTTAGAAAAACTGGCGAACCACCTTTGCCAATACATTATGCGCTAACATCACTCTTATTCAAATCAATCCCTCTGTTACTAAATAAACTTAGTTTCTTATATTAGTAACAAAATCAAACAAATTTAAACTTAAATTCTCGGGTACAATCGATATTTGGAGAAATATTGTTCAATTTTCGATGCTGAATTATAGTATATTTTAGATTATCTGATCTTTCTTCAAAGACAGGGATATAACAAGGTAGTGATTCAATCAAAACTATCTAAAAAAATTATTTGATAGACTCAAATTCTGCTTTGATCAAGCAGATCCAACAAATTTTGTTGCATGAAGCTCATTGGATTTTAAGGCATTTTTAAAAAAAAGAATAATCAAGTTGTTAATTGTCTAGTTAAAATAACTTTTTAAGAGGACAAAAAAAGTTTATTAGTGTATGATAATCTGTCTAAGGAGATTTTAGAAGTTTTATTTTTAGATAAAATAGATAACGATTGTGCCCAATTTAATTTAATCCAATATGTTCTTGTTTTCATAAAAGAACATGTTTTTTATTTTCAATTCAATTTGATATAAAAAATTTCATTGCAAAATCATAAAAATAAATTTTAAGATATTAAAAATTAAATAATATTTTTAAATAATAAATGTCTTGGATATTTTCACCTATATTATGCTATACGTGACTGGTGCACAGGGGGGTCCCGCAAGGCAAGATGGATCGGAAGTGAATAATAAAGAAATACTCCCCCTGGGTGGGTCTCTGTACGGTCCGGCGTGGGCTAGCCAATATCATTAAGCTCGCACTTGAGGAGGTGGTGTTACACTTAGCCGAGCTTGGCCCTGGCCTGCGGGTCCTACTCACTCCAGGGTTGAGGGTGGGACTATCCCAAATTTCAGTGCACGTGAAATTTAGCAAAGCTGCTACTATTGATTACAAACCTTCTAGGGTTCTCTCTACCCATAACCCTTCACTTCGATAATGCGTTTAAACAAGTTCAAACTTAAATTTTTTTGTTGATATAGTATTAATGAATTAAAGTTTAATCAATTTGCTGGTTTTATTTTCCAATTTATTATACCCTAGCTTCTATGCATCTAAAATTATAATTATTATAAAACAGGTGTTTAAATTGGTGTCACTAACATAGCGAGGAACTCGTACACCTGGGCAAAGCAATTTGCTTCCTTTCATAGGAAGTTTCTGTCTAGATAGCAGATGCCGAGGCTGTTAACCCCAATTTCGGAAATTGGATTAAATTATGTATTGATGGCGTGGTGCAAGTAGCCTCAAGAATTGCTGCAGTTGGGGGAGTTTTAAGGCATGAAAATTGGGAGTGGATTATGGGATATTATAACAGATATTTGAGTGAATGTTCAATTTTCTATGATGAATTGTGGGGCATTCTTGATGAACAAGTTCTCATCCAAGATAAGTAATTTATTGGAGTGATGATTCAAACAGTTTCCGAGACCATTTAGAATTCTTCCTTAACAATTTCAAACTCTACTCTTATTGGAAGATTTCATCAACTTTTAGCAAATGTTGGACTTTGGGTCATGCAACACATTCCCAAGAAATTAATTGAAATTGTTGATTGTATGACTAAAATGTCTGTCGCTATAGGACAAAATCTTTAGGTGTTTGAGGAGATCCCAAGAGAGGTGTTAACAATCACTCCTATTGTTAAAACAAGTGTTAGTTTTGCTCAAAGATTTCCTCCGTAATTAGTTTTTTTTCAATTTATTTCTTTTACTAAAAAAAATTAATGTCACTAATTAATTGGATATAACTCAATTAAAGACACCTTAATTTTACAAAGTACTAAAATGAAAATATTTTTATCATTTTATATACTTTTAATAAAATAATACTATGATGCATGACTTTTAAATTTTTAACTTGATGATTTCCAACAAAAATCTTATTTAGTTTTAATATAATTTTTTATAAATATATTTTTATATAAGTTTTTTTTCACCCATAATCTAGTATATATTAATTATTTTTATCTTGCTCCTCGTTTCAATCTTGTTGTCTAGGATTTTTGAATAATTCTTGTCTTGCTTTTGTGGCTTTAAAATTTGAAATGAGCTTTGAAATTTATAATTTTTTGTCTTGCTTTATTTCTTTCTTTTTTTTAAATTTTAAATCTAATTTTAGATTTTTTTACTAATATCGAGACTATTCTCAATGGATTGTATTTTTTTTCATATTGCTTTTTTTAAAAAATATCTACTAATATTGATTTTATATTGTTTGTACATGAACAATCTTTTTTGAATCGAATATATATTACTTTAAAAAATATTGATTTTTTGTTGAGATTGTTTTTACATTATTTTTTATATGGAGTAAGCTTTTCTTCAATTTATATAAAAATTTGGTCCCATATCAAATTAATTTTGATGAAATGTTATGTAATTCAACTTTTTTTTTCTTGTTTAATTTGATAAAATAGATTTTTTAAAAAATTAATCAAACCCAAGAAAGAAAAGGAAATACGTTGACTAAAATTAAAAATATATATAAAAATAAAGTCATTAAGGCTAAATTGGTATATTAGTAAATAATACTTATGCTTTCACCCATAATAAATATCTGGTAAAAAAATAGATCTGTTCATAGGTCGAGTTCGAATTTAGCCTTGACAAAATTTTAGACTCATTTGATAGATTTTGATCCAATTTAACTCAAAAAAAAACTCTAAATTTTTGTTTAAATTTGATCCGGATAAATATTTTGTCCAAACAGAAAGAACTAATTATTAAAAAGAATGGTTTTTATAAACATAGAAAGTCCCCCGAGTGGTGGGCTGGGCTGGGCTAGATGTGTAAGGATCCAGCTCATATCTTCCCAAGTTTCTTCAATGGTTATTGGGCAATACTGTGGATTTATTATATAAAAAAAGAAAAATATCAAACCTAGCAAGGTGAACTGAACTCAGTGGAAGCTTGAATGGAGCCGATGGAATAAACGTAAAGAGAAAACGAGGGCTAGAATGAATTCATTTATTATTGGCATTAATTAATTTAAAGTACGTGACTTAAGGTAAGTGCCAATTGAGCCTGCGTATCATCCCATCTTACTTTTCAATGCAAATCACCTTTTCAAGATATACATGCATAACCTAGGCGGCCAAGACCAAGTCCCTTGCTGCTTGATCTAACCTCATATTATTGAAATTATATGAAATATGGATATTATCTCTTTTCAATAATTTTATGTCACATTAATAATTTCGTCTTAAATTTCAAGATTTTAATTTAGATTTAATTTTTTTCAATATAAAAATACTAAAATTAAGGATAAAAATACTAATAATTTAAAATGAAATTATTGATTTAACATAAAAATTTTGAAAATGAATAGTATGATTGTTTCATTCAATTCTTCCATTAATTTCTCTCCCTCTTTTTTCCTTACCCAAAATACCTTTTTGGGCAATTTATCTTTGGCTTATTGACAAAGGCAACTACAATCCAACATTCCAAATAATCTGTAACTAACGCCTCACCAGTTACCACCATACACGAAGACTTCGCCTGTTGCGTGCCTTATTTCTGCATTCTTTTGTTTAGGCAGAAGCAAGCAAATGCATGCATGTTTCATTACGAAGCGATTGGTTTTGGTCACCCCTGAACTAATGATATAGCATTATCCAATAGATAAATTGGATACAATACAGAAAAAGATGATAGAGAATAATTTTATATATTTTTCAAACAATTACAATCTACATATTTATACAAGAAGATCCTGTTTTATAGCCTAAAAATAAGATAATTAATTTCATGCCAATAAGTAATCAATTTGTCAAGGTTGACAACAGCTTTTTTTCCCTTAGATTGCTAATGCTAACATACCTTCCATCATTAAAATTCAACCTCTAAGCCAAATCCCTGCATATATTGTTCCTTGGACATCTGCAAGCAGACAGAAAAAGACTAAAAGGGTAACTAAACAACGGAAACGTTTAGTCATGAGCCTAATACAAAGGTTATCAGTGTTGGGAGTGGCGGCAATGGCGATGGGTTTGGTGGCTTCACATGATTATGGTGAGGCATTAACAAAGAGTATTTTGTTCTACGAAGGCCAGAGGTCGGGGAAGTTGCCTCCTACTCAAAGGATCACATGGAGGAAGGATTCTGCTCTTCGCGACGGCTTTCAGATTGGTGTAAGTCTTTCTGTCTTCCCTCTTGGGCCGCACAACGGTGTAATGAGCTAAAGTCTTTGTTTGACAAGTAATGTTGGACTACCCGAGAAAAAAAAGAACTATTGTGTGCTAGCAATAGCACTTGCGTGACTCAAGTTCTTACATTTCATGGGATTCATGCCTAAGAAATACTTGCATGGAACAGAAATTACGTAAAATAGAATAGACCATAAAAACTGAAAAAAAAAAAATATAAACAGTCTCTAGCTAGTTTGGTATCAGATTATATTGCTAATTTTCATTCACAGGTTGATTTGGTGGGAGGTTACTATGACGCTGGCGATAATGTTAAATTCACTTTTCCAATGGCTTTCTCAATAACTATGCTAGCTTGGAGTGTACTAGAGTTTGGCCAATCCATGGGCAACGATCTGCAGCATTCATTGAAGGCAATTCAGTGGGGAACGGATTACTTGCTGAAAGCCACAAGCATCCCAGGCTTTGTGTTTGCTCAAGTTGGCGATCCTTATGGTGATCACAACTGCTGGGAGAGGCCTGAAGACATGGACACTCCTAGAACCACCTATGCAGTGAGTAAAGAGTTTCCAGGGTCAGAAGTTTCAGCTGAGATAGCTGCTGCGCTTGCAGCCTCTTCAATGGTGTTTAGACATATTAATCGGGGATATTCTGCAAGGCTGCTCAAAAGAGCAAGAATGGTAAATGGTAGTATTAAATTAATTTATTTTCTTTGGATCTAGGAACATGTCCCATGAATAACACAACACTTGTGCTGGGGTTAGGTTTTTGAATTTGCAGATAAGTACAGGGGATCATACAATGATAGTCTTGGACCATGGGTGTGCCCATTTTACTGTGATTATAGTGGATATCAGGTAAGGTTAGGGGAAACAATAAATATTCAAATGATCAGCTCAGCATATATAAATTAATAATGACTTCCGATCCACCTTAATTAATGCAAGGATGAATTAGTTTGGGGGGCAGCATGGTTACTGTGGGCAACAAAGGCTCCCTATTACTGGAATTATGTTTTAGCCAACATTCAAAACTTGGACAAGAGTAGTAGCTTTGCAGAATTTGGATGGGATTCCAAGCATGCTGGCATCAACGTACTTGTTTCCAGGGCAAGTATATGTAATATTAAATTTTTGTTTGTTCTTGAAAACATGGAGATTATCAAATATCAATGTTATAGTTTACTCATCTGCGCGCAGCTAATAAAGAGTCAAGCTCCTGAGCCTTTCATTACCAATGCAGACAAGTTTGTCTGCTCTGTGTTGCCTGAATCACCAACTGTTTCAGTCTCCTACTCGCCAGGTAAGGCAATCAGTTTTCTCTTACGACCAAACTCTATTCTATTTACTGGCTGACTGTAATGTCCATTTATCTATCTCCCTTCCCATCAGGTGGGCTCCTTATTAAACCTGGAGGAAGCAATTTGCAGCATGCAACAGCTTTATCCTTCCTTCTTCTAGTGTACAGTCGCCCTCTGAGTAAAGACAGTCGGGTGGTCCATTGTGGCAATGTTGTTGCCACCCCTGCCAGGCTTATACAGGTTGCGAGAAGCCAGGTACTGAATTATATGATTATACATTGATGTCCATATTCCTGTGACCAGCTTTGTTTTGGGAATAATATATTGATGCGCGCATGCAGGTGGATTACATCTTAGGAAGCAATCCACTGAATATGTCATACATGGTGGGATATGGCAAGAAATTCCCGGAGAGGATACATCATCGGGGCTCCTCTTTACCTTCCATTACTCAACAACCCCAACATATTAACTGCTCAGGCGGAGCCACCTATTTTTATAGTAACAATCCTAACCCTAATTTGCTAACCGGAGCTGTTGTTGGAGGACCTGATATTAAGGATTCTTATCCTGATTCCAGAGCCCATTTTGTACACTCCGAGCCAACCACATACATTAATGCACCTCTCGTTGGTCTCTTGGCTTACTTCAAATCACATTAATGATTAACCTTCTTGTTTAGTGGAATCAAACTGCTATCCTATGAATACATTGCTGATCTTCTCTATGCTTTTTTCTTTTCTTTTCTTTTTTTTTACAGAAAATGAAAGAAACTTGATAAAGCACCCCAGAATCACACCAAAACACACCTAAAACGGAATAACATGTTTGAATCCATAACGCACGCTTAAGCCTTAGAGGAGAAAGCAATAAGATCACCATACACAAATAGCCATAAAAGCTGCTATAAATGCCAAAAAAAAAAGGCTCAAAAAGTGAGCTGCGATGGAAGCCAAAGATTACCATCATCAGTTGTGAGAACACTCCAATCAACATATAACATCAGCTCCAACGAAACTGTCTCAAGCCAACGCATCATCCCACATGATTCCCTCGTAGTAAAAGCTTGCAAAACGATTTCTTATAACTTAAGATCCTTATTAAGTATCTTCCAAAACCTTCTCCAAAGCCAATAAGCTCCTTCACCAAAATCATACCCCTTTACCGCCTCAGACAAGAACAATCATCATCGCCAGGGACTTTGAGTCCAAGACAAAAACAAGAACCCGAATATGATAACTGTACCACCCAAGCCATCAGTGGGGGAGCGACCTAAAATAGAAAAAAATTCCATTTAAATTTTTTATAATTTATAAAATTTTAAATTAGTAATAATAAAATTATATTTTGATCCAAAAATAATATAAATTTAATTAATTTTTTAAAAATTATAAAAATATACACTACTAAAATAATAAAATTATATTTTTAATATCGTAAAAATATATAATTTAATTCTTCTCCTAAAATATTTTTCTAGATTTTATGAAAGTTAAACAAATTTCATTTCACTTTATTTATAACTTCTAAAAGTCTACAATCTGAAAATTTCTTTACAAACAAAATTGCTTTAATTGTTTTCTTTGCAGTTGAGTTTCAATCCAAGTGTTTTTACGGTTGAGTTTCGATTTAAAGGTTGTTTAGAGTTTGTCTTTGAAAAATGTGAATTATTTTACTTGAAACGGATTTGACAAGAATTTGGATATGAAGATCGTATGAACTTAATTTTGAATACTTGAATTCCCTTTAATGCTTGTCGAGATTTAATCTTAAAATGGATTTTATATATTTTATATTTGTGCAACTGAATTAAGAAGAGCTTTAATCTAAAGGTGTTTTAGACTTGATTTGAGTCCGCTGCAAGAGTTTTCTAAGTTTGATCTTGTAAGATAGATTTATCATTCTTTTTATTGGTGAACATGATCAATTGATCCAACCTTCTTTAAAAATTCTTTAGGTGATGTTTGAAAACTAGAATTTAGATTTGAATTTGGATATTTAAATTTTAACTTTGAAATTTATGATTTATAAATTGGCTATTCTTAAATTTTGTGTTTGGAAATTAAAATAATTCAAATTCAAGATTTTGAATTAATCCAAATTTATTCTTTTAATAAGTCAAATTTAGATTTGGATTTCATTTAATTTTAAGGCTTAAAAATATTTTTTTTTAAATTTAATTATTTAGGAAGATTCTGAACAAATTATTTAAATCGAGCTAGACCAATTGGTCGGATCAAGAATTGGTCCGGAGAAAGGCATTAGATCAATTGATCCAGGAATTGATATTGGTGATTTGAATTGAACAAAAAACTGGTTGATTAGGCAATTGAACAAAAAAAATTCAATTTTTATGAATTTTTCAATGTTTTATTTAATGGAACTTGATGAACCAATTATTCCCATCGTACCGGTTGGACCGGAAAACCAATAGCTTGACCAGTTCAACCTCTAATTCGACTTTGAAAACCTTGATTTTGAATAATAAAAAAAAATTCATTTCCACTGTTTTATGAACAATTTAAGATAAAACTTATTGTTTCTTTATAATCTTTTAAAGAGGTCTTTTTTTAATTATACTTTTGCGAACAAAATGTAATTTTTCATTTTTAGATTTTTATAAATCTTTTGAGTTAAAATATTAAAAAAATCTTAGATGCTATCATATTTCTCGAGTTTTCGAGATCTAATATTACTTGTGCACAAAAATAAACAAAAACGCATATTAAATGATAAAACTAAGTGATACTAACATGATTTATAAACAAAATGAATCAAGGCATAATTAAGTTAAAACACATTCTTTTAAACATATAATTCATTACTACTTAAACCATATCATCTACTCCTGTCTCATGTCCTTATAATCAATGTTTCATGCTGCTTGTAACAATTCACTTTTAATTACCTCGAATCTATTTATTATACTATTTCAATACCAATTCTGTTTGTATTACAATGCAAATCATATACACATTTACTTTCTAGAGAGAGAAAGTAGTCTTGTTATGATGCTTATGGCATTAAAAGGAGCTGCCTTTAATTATTTCCAAATAAACCTATTCATGAATTAAATTACTTATTCAAATTCGAAGGCTTGTTAGAAATTTAAGAGAGTTTGAAAACAAAATATTAAACCCAAAAAATTATATTCATTTAAAATAAACATTCAAGGCACAAATCCAATCCGATCTACTTTTAAGTTTGTAATGTTTTATATTATGTAATTCATTATACATAAAAATTAAATCTATAATAATATATAATACTACAATAATGTAAACATTAAAAATATTAAGATAACTAAAATAAAAATAATATAAATATATATTTTTAAGTTTTTTAAAAAATAATATGAGCAAATTTAAAATAAACTTAGACAAATAAATAGGCTTGAGCAAAATTTTAAACACACATTTCGAATGAAAAACCATAAAATGTATTAATATGGTGCCTAAAGTCAGACTCGAATCCCGGCCACAAACACTTCTATTTTGTCTAAACCATCAAGAGCTGGTTTTCTGTTCCGTTCTTTTTTGAAAGAATCTCTTTTGTTTTAAAATATGAGGGTAGATATAGCTGGTTCAGTCCAAAAGATAGGCAACAGATGTTCCCCAATATATAATATATAATGGATATCAGTTCATCACTTCAAACATTAGATAGATGCAATTTCAACTACTTTCACGTCTTGACCCCCTCAATGCAAATCCACAAGCTTCTTCATCCATAAACCAACTACCCCTCGCATTTATTGCGACTATATTGCTCAATTACATTTTCACTTCAACTAACACCATTTCTTTCTAGTAAAACCCAACACCTTTCATTTCTCCAGTAGTTGGCCCCTCTGCATTATCAACATTTCCCATAAACACAATCCGACCTACAAATTTCACAGCAAACATCAACTTTTCACCCCCAAAAGATCATATAATAAAAAAAACATACTAAATCTCTCATTTCCTCCATGAAGCAGAAACCAAGACCAGGAAAAAATGGAAGATGAAAAAATAAAAGACTACACCAGTAAGCCACAAGACAGCCTAGTGTCAGATTCATCCATACATGGACACACAACATTCATAAAATATAAATATTTAAATATCAGAACCAAGGTAAACAAAAAAAGAATCTAAAAATTTCAAGCAAGAGAAAATTCTTCTTATAAACACCACTTGACCTTTCCCAACAGGCATAAATGACCCATAAGGCTATTCGGGATTTTGCGGACTCCTTGGTACAAAATAATATTATAAATTACTATTAACTTTTCTTTCTGTTCAAGGAAAGTACTCCAAGTTTGACATGCCAAAAAACAAAACAAAAGTAAAAAAGCATTCATGGCTTCAAAATCTATCCCATGACAGTAAACCAGAAATTAGTGTTTAATCATAAAATCACTCATCCAGTTGACTATAGAGACACATCTAAAGATTTTCTATAGTCAAATAAGGAATTAAACGCGGTATGAAATATTAATCAGAAATACATCCATTTGAGCACCAAAAATACATAAGAAAAAAATCTTGGCAGACTAGTATAGTGGTTTCATTTTTTCTCTTTTCAGTTCAATAGAGCAAGTACTAAAACAGGTAATTAGTAAGCATAGAATGGAAGAAAACAAAATGCTTACCATTTCGACGAACAGAAATCTCTCTCAGGCGTCGAACCATACCACTGATTGGATCAGCGAAGACTTTCGTCTCCAGATTTCCCTCTAGATATAGAATTGTGCTACATCACCCAAGTGGAAAAAAAACATATATTACAATCAAGATAAAGAATGAAAGCATTTAAAAGGCATCACACCATGCTCAAAACCAGATTACTATAGCATTCAATATCCCACTCTCACCCATTCCAAGAGACATATTAGACACCTCATTTTGAATTTCATGCATAAACAGAACTAGTCGCCTTAAGTTTATATATTGCAAACAATGCTATCAGAAAACTGTTATGCTCAGAAATGATCCACTACAGTTTCCTCACCCAAAAACATGGAGTGCACAAAATCCAAAAGCTACCTAGATTTCATCGGCTGATTAGTAGTTCTCATTCAGTCTAAACTCAGACATAACTAAAAATCCTTCAAAACCAAGTATTCTCTCGACAGAACAAGATTGACTTTATCCGCATTCTTGCAGCCACCCTTTCTCATGCATTTCACATTCATTAAAGAAGGCAACCCAACTCTAGATGTAAATAGACTGTTACAAGAGCATCTTCAATAAAAGTGTCTAATAACTTTAATGATTTAGTAATACCAGAGCATTCACGCTTAATCTTTTACAGCATGTATGTACTTCTAAATCAAAAGAAAACACAGTAACTAACCCTTAAAATAACTTCTACAAATAAAAGGGTCAATATTAGAGATGGAAGGGACGAAATTCAAGGATAAGAAAATAGACATAATCTGAATATAAAGAAGCATTTCCGCATATTAAGTACAATGAAATATGCTTCGAATGAAACCTTACCCAGGTAGAGCATGCTTCAGGAGAAGAGCTCCCAATTGCTCTTGGTAAACACAAACACGATGCCACTGAATAGCACAGCGATTAGCATACTCCACTGGTTCCTCATTCCCATGTGGCCTCCTGTTGTTTCGAATCCCACCTGTCCCCAGGGAAAATAATGTAATTGACAGCCCACTCTTCAGTTTCTTCTGAAATGGGGTCTGCCCTACCTGTCCAACAAGAATTGCCTACCAACAGGAAAACCAACCCAAAGCCAAAGAACCACTTCGAGTTAGCATATACGACATTTTTGGCCTCTTGTTTTCTTTTTAGAGTTAGCTAATGCCCAGAAATCCCCAAACAGAAATATTGAAATTTCTTTTAATAAGAGAGAGAGAGAGAGGTATGCAAAGCCATTAGAGTGAAAATGAATGCACCTTGTAAATGCCCGTATCAAAGCCATTCTCAAGCGGGGAGTCGTATAAACGACTCTTAGCGTTGGAGTCCTTGGCAGATTCTAAGGGCGTTGAGGATTGCGAAGAAGGTGAGTCGGGAAATGGATCAGAGTCCGAGTCGGAAGTTTCAGCAGAGGAGGAAATGGGGGTGGAGGTGCAAAAGGGCATTGAAAGTTGAGGAGTTCTGCGGTTACAGAGAAGAGATCTATAAACTCTTCTAGAGAAATTTGCCATCGAATTCGCCATTTTCCTTTTTGGCTGGAGCTGGAAATTTTCGTTATGTCGCGGTGGTAGAGTAGGCTTAATTCTTAAACACAAAGCTTAAACCCTAGCAATAGTATGACTCACACACTCCCACATTTCAAATTCCAAAATTTTCTTTATTCAAATTATGTTTTTCACATGAGAAGGCTTATTACATTTATTTAAATAAAATAATTGTTTAATATACAAATGAAAAAATCCACAAGTATTAAATTTATTTAAATAATTATCTTTTATTACATTTTATGATGCAATATCAAATATTTGATTTCAAAAAAATTTATGTTAAAAATTTAAAAGTGCAAAAATCCTTCAGCTTGAACTTTCAAAATTTTTCAAATAACGACCTGTTACATAATCATAATTTTTTTTTTAATTTTGAAAATAAGTACTCAATTAATTGAAAAAAAAAGCACGAACTTGATTACCTTTTTTTGAAAAAGTTTGAAACTATTTACATCCTTAAGTTAAATTTAAAATATTTTCGTATATATAATTATTAAATTAATTATATTTTTATATAAAAATGTATATTACTTTAACTGAAACAAGCTTACAAACGAAAACTATTGGACATTATTAACAATATAAACTGGGGAAACTAAAGAGACATACCAGTACCTAATTTGCATGTTAGTTGAAAATTCATCCAATTCCGAACCATTTAATTAAAACAAGCAAACTCAACACCCAAAATAATAATAATAGTAATAATCGACTATTAAAATTGATTCACTTTGGGATGAAATTCGATGTCAACAGGTAAAAGAACAGAATAGAGGTAAGTGAAGCAAAAGCAGCAAAACTCTCTGAACGCAATCTAGATTTAGAACACAGAAAAGAGAAATATTAAGAGAGGAGCCAAAATTCTTACAATATCTTCCTCCCCACAATTACAGCAGCAACTCTTCCATTACTCCCTAACATTCATTTCATCCCCCACCCCCCTTCCTTTCCTGTTCCATTCTCAAACAGTTCAAATTATCCCCAGTTTTGTGTCATCTCTTCCTATGTTTCTCAGGCCCTGGCTGGCTGAAGAAGAGGCTTCAAAGGTGGTCATCACAAATTGTGCCTCCCATCTTGATGGACTCCCATTTGCATGTATGCATGCATGCTTTCTTCTTTTTTTCTTTTTTTCTGGAAATAAAACACTTACCACTCCTATCATCTAAATTAAAGGACTCATTTAAATCTTAAAAATTTCCCAACTCCCCAAAATTGACTTTTAAAACTCATTCATTCAATTTCAGCTTTGTCTCGGCAATAATTTGGCTGTAAACTGGAGTACTATTTCACAAAGCCCACCAATGGATACAACAGTATATTTCTATGTTTCACTTGGTAGAAACCAAGATATGTGTGATTTCCGTATTCGCATACAGAATAAGCCACTTCAATCTTCCACCTCTTTCATAATGCATACCACGATAATGCTTGTAGGAACAAACACTACTTTAGCTTCATTCTCGGGTGATCTTCATTCTTTTGGCTGTAGGGGACATGAAAAGCTTTCTAACTGAGGCAATGGGATCATCAACCTGCAGAATAAAATCTAGGATGATTATAATCCTCTAGAGATGGTAAAGCTAAGGATGTTAATCCGGTAAAAACAAAAACCTAGGATATTTTAACCATCAAGGCTAAGCAACAGTTCCTATAACGAACTGCATTACGGATGAAGCCTAAATTTTACAACAGATTCGAAAATTAGAGTAAGATAGTAGAACTGGGGGTAAGCACAGTAAATCAATTTTTTTATTAAAAAAACTCTTATCAAGCATACCAAATTCATATTCATACTCAATTTCAAATTAATATGAATATATACTTCTGTTTCAGGACAAGATATACAGCAACACCTCCATTACTTGAATTAAGTAACATTTCAACTTACCTTAATCATGGAGGCAGATGAAGTAGAACACGCAGGTGAAGAATGAGGAAAATCTTTCCCATAAAGCAAAGCAGATAATGTTTGTTGCCATCCAGGTGCCCCACCACTCATTGATGCAATCCATGGACAAAAATGCCTGTGCTGCCTGATCGGATCAAACTCTGACATTTTATCCATATGTAGTTGCTTTAGATCCTTTCCTGGAAAATGGAGGCACATCAGTTGCTCACTCTTGTTATTAACTGAAAATTCATGAAATCACAAATAGGAATATAGCAATTGCAAATACCACAAACACATAGACCATATATAAATTACATATCAAGAAAGACATACTTCATTACTAACCAGCTGGATTGCAAAGATCTAATGAGGGCTTAAGGAAAAGAAAGGAAAAAAAAAAAAAAGAAGACATGCAGTTACTGGATCAACCTTTCCAGGTAGCACTAGCATGAGATAGATCACAAAGCTCCTAGCTGATCCAACAAAAGGTTTAAAGTACAACATACTTAGGGCATTATTACGAAAATAAAAAAGAAAAAAAGTTGAATTCTAACTTTGCAGCAAAGTTTCACAACAGGACACTGTTGCAGGTTAAATCGTTCAAGACAGATAATTGTCAATGAATATAAACATGCCATCCCAGTGAAATTGAAGTGTTTGAGTGCAATCAGAGTTAATTATTGCCTTTTCATCCTTGGAGCACTGTCCTCTATCAGTCCGGTAAGAACTTTAAACTGTTCTGTCACAAATTCGAAGACGAAAGAAAAAAGAAAAAATAGAAATTATATTAAACCCCGTCACCATTAAATTGAAAGCAATTCATGAAGATAGCCTCAACCACCATCATCACCGTAGTAACCTAACATCAATTTAATCAAGTACCATTTTTCAAACATCATATCTAGATAAATGCATATGTCGGTGGCTATGTTTCTTTTAATTCATCAAGGTGCAGTTCTAGGAAGATTCTTCTACATGACAACTCTAGCATGTTTTTTGTCCATCCAACAACAGATCTACCTCTCATTCTATACCTAGGGATCTAGAACAAAGGTTACATAAAATATTTTAGCAAATGCAAGAGCAAATCAATAAAACCTTGATGTACCTTCCACAGTAACAAATGATGAAAGTTTTATTAACAAGGGCATTAATTTTCAAACAAGGTACTTGGTTGGTCAAAAGAAACTACAGAACCATTTTGGAATCTACAAGCGAAAACTATAAACAATAAATGTCTAACCCAACTAGGTCTACAAGCAGCTTGAATAAGTCCATTCTTGAAAAGTAAAGTTGGAATCAAATCAGGAGCATAGGAGCACTGAAATTTGTGTGACATTCTTGACAACACATCAGATGGAAAAGTGGGGCAGAGAAGCACTGAATAATCTTCCCTCAGTCCATCTGATATTATCTATGGATTTGGGTTCAACATGATAGACTGATGGGAAGTTATTCCTTCCATGTAGGAACATAGTTGGTCTCCTTGGGCTATACCGTACTAGGAAAGTTGAGCATTCTGCTCAATTGTACATACAAGGCTCATATGTTTCAAATATCCTCTAGAAAATTCTAGAAGTCTCCAACTCGTGCTTATTGCACAAAATCTAAACAGGAAACATAGTACAACTCAAACACCCAACTTGGTATGTAGACCTAAATTCCAAAAGAGAGAAAAACAATAATGTGTAATGAGTATATAAACAAGAATCACTCAATCGCACTAACAGAAAAGGAGAGTTCAGCAAATTAGAGCACTAATTACATATTCATCAGCTGGTAATCAGAGAAGTTATATATAAGTCACATGCCCGCTGGAATAGACCATTAATAGAAATTGAATGGCAAAACAGGTTTGATATGATATATGTATGAAAAATAAAATATTCACACCAAAGATCATAAAAGGAAAAAAAAAAAATCATATCCTCATTTAACTTCCTGTAACCTGAAATATTAAAGTGAATAGCATCTTCTCCCATTGAAAAAAATGTTTAACTTCATTATCAATAAACAATAATCAGTTAAAACCCAGCAAAGCCCCTAACAAACGGAACTAATTAACAACACAGAAAGAGGAAAAGAAAAAAAAAAAAGCATATCAACAGTGACACTTTAATTTTGCTAAAGATCTTTTCCAATAACATTGAGAACAAAACTTATTGATTACAAATAATACTGCATTAATGCTTACCTTTGGGACAGGATAAGACCTTATTGTTTTGTACAGTCTGGACTTCAGCAATCACTCCTTCCTCGCTATTGGAACAAGTTTTGTCTTCTCTGGAGTTCATCTTGTATGTGCCATCAACATTTACATCAGCTTCCAAGCAAGAAGCAACACATGTAGAGTCTCGATTAGATAAACAACTTTTTTTATCACAAACCTTATCTGGTTCTGCATTTTGTTCTGGATAGTACTTTTCAGATGTAACCATAACTGATGAATTAGCTTTAGCTCCTTCATTTCTAGGGGAAACATTAGCACCTTGAGTCATAAAAGAAGACTCACCAACATGCATGGCATCAGAGTTCTTTACAGCTAAGTTGCAAGTTCTATCATTGTCTACCTTTTCAGGAAAGTTATTACTTTGACAAGAATCTAGGACTACATTCTGAGAACTCTCTATTTGACCCCCAATATTAGAATCATCTATAACAGTACAAGGAGAATTTTCTTTTGCAGAGAAGTCGGTTCCTTTCATCGGTGCGGCGTTTCTAAAAGTATCATCTCCTGAACAAACATCATGGTTTGAACAAGGAGGCTGATCACTGCTTTTAGAATTACAATTCACTTGACCATCCCTTTTTCCATTTAAAGTTCTCAAGTCCGCTAATGGAACACCTAGCTGATTAACACTATTATTGAAACAATCTATTTCTCCCGGAATACTATTACAATTGGATTCTACTAGAGTATTTTTTGGATTACTATATATCTGATCTCTAATCTCTGGATGATACAAAAGTCTAGCCCTTAAACTCTCACCAATAACAGGTACATAGATTCTTGCTTTAAAGTTTTGTTGTGTTGGTGGAGGACCCCCAGCTATAGTTACTTTTGAATTTGAAGATTGCTCCATAGATGATGACCCACTATTAAAAGGAACCTCACAGACATTGCTTTCATGGCCAGAATCATGGACTCCAGGATTGACTTCCTCACATCCAAATAATCTGAATAACTCTACAGGCCGTTGGACAGTGGAGAAAGCCCATAATCCAACACTCGCGCCGCAAAGCCTGCAATCTAAAACAACAGATTTGGGATCATACTGCAATCCAAAAGAATTTTCAAAGTCTTTATTTGCCTCCAAATTCTCATTTTCATCAGTTGGACGGAAGCTGAGACGCAAATTTAGTCCATAATCAACTCCCTTGGATGAACTCAAAATATCAGCGTCTTTAACAAACTGATTCTGACCATCCTTGCAGTCAACTACATAAGGTAGTGAACGTGGTTCCCAGCCACACAGACTTAAAAGTTTTTGAGCCTGCAACATTTTCAGATTTATCAGTCTTCAACACAAACACAAATCCAGGAAGCCATAAAAGACAAAACCACAATCAACAATGCAGGACATGTTGTACAGTCATCAATTGGAGAATCCATTGGATTATTATTACTCCTTTTACCAGAAAGCAGGTAGAATGGTATGAAAATGCAGTAGAAGAAAGTTTCAGAAAAAAAAAACATGCATGTTTAAGTGTACACGCACTTACGCAACTGAAACTGGCAGAATCCAAAATGAGAAGCAAGTTACATACCTGATAATACAAGTTGGCAGAATCCACAGCAGAACCATCTTCTATCCTTTCTAATTGAGAAAGTTCAGCATTCCCTTTCAGACAATCCAGCATTAAGGGTTGTTTGAGAAATTGTTCAAGCTGGGGGCTTCTCATAATTTCAATGGCCAAAGATGAAATAACAGGAAGAGCTATAAGTTGAAAGAGTGAGTCGGATCTCGCCCGAAATTTATCAACTAAATCAGCAGGCACAGAGGGAGGAAATTCAGCCAATCTTTCATCACAGACATTGTCAATCCAAGGGCAAAGCAATTTGTGTCCACTATCCAGCTTTAAGCTAAATACCAAGGCTGCCTTCTCAACTGAAGAGTATAAAAGTTAAATAATTTAGCCTTACAAATACAAGATTTTTCAAACTATCGGTTCAAAGTGAAGGAATATTTGACGGATGACATGCCTTGCTGCCGTGTCCAAGAAGGTGGAGTAGAAAACAGGAGACGTGCTCCACATGATTCACAGGCTATAATGTCCATATCCACATTGACCCAACCTCTCCTAGCACAATTAACAGCATTTACTACCTAAGACAACGGAAAACATGATCATCTCTTTATCTATTAAACCCAAAAGCTTAGGAAAGAGTATAGTCAGAATAGAGAGAGGAAGGAAAAGGGAACCTTGGGCTTAGCAAACCAAGTCATGGATTTGAAAGTTGATAACCTCCTCAAAAGATCTCCTCTATCCCATGGTCTGCAAAGTGGAGCTTCAGACGCAGCTAAGCAGTGCTGCTTCTTTTCCACTGCATTAGTATACGATGGAATGGGTCGTTTCTTCGCTCGCAATAGTTCTCTTTGTCCTCCCGTTCCCGATGCCGGAGGGCTACTAATTAATTACAAATACATTTATAAAAAAACAAATAAATAGCAGTAGTTTAATAGAAATTTCATCAACTAGAAGGAAACAAATCAGTAGATAAAAGCAAATAGGGAAACAAAAAGGAACCTGGAGAAGGGAGTGGCAGATTTAGAAGAGTGGAAGAGCTTGTCCATGATCGAATGAAACCTCTTCTCTGGATCGTCGGCCATTTTATTCCCTTTATCGGAGAAATAATATCTTCGCTGTACAAAAGAGAAACGAAGAAGAAGAATGTTATTGAACTCCGCCTCGCCCTCTCCGTGGATTTTAAGATCTCTTGCCGCTCCTACAACGACTGGGCTCTCCCAATTATTCGCTTTCTTCACCCCTAACATCAGTGCAGAATTTGGTCTTCGCTTTGGGCTAGTTAAGGGCCAGGCCGAAAATTAATTATATTGGATCGGGGTAGCCCCAGTACCGCACCATTAAAAGTATACTTAGATCTTCCAATTTTGAAGAGTGAAATTCAAAATTAGAGACTTCGATCCATATTTAGAAAAAGAATGCAAAGAAAGAACGAATTTATACCAAGAAAAGGAATTATTATGTTTTATTAACCAATTTGTCTAGTGGACTGGTTTCTTTCAGAAATTTGTTTATCTTTTGAGAATAGCTCAATTAAATCATTTCATCTATGATTAATATTCTTTCTAATTTGATCAAAGACAGATTCAAAAATGAATCTTTTCGAAAAAAGGAAGAATGATACATGCACAGATGTATTGAGGTTTATTAAATTCAATTCACCAAATCTATCAATTTTCAAGTTTGAAAAATCAATCAATTTGCGACAATTTTTGAGATGGATCTAGACATTTCTAAACTGATATATCTTCATAAAATTCGAAAAATTATCTCTTAACTTCAAAATGTACTTTGAATCTGTCAATTTTAAGTTCGAGAGCTCAAATTATTACCATTTTAATGAGTTATCTCTTAACTTTGAAACGCGTTTTAAATCTTTATTTCAAGCTCGAGAACTCAAATTATTACTATTTTAATGAAAAATATATGAGTAAAATTTTTGGACAAAATTATTACGAAAATTATGAATCTTTTCATCAATTGTAGCTCATGTACACTTTGAGTTTGATCATGTCATGAGAAACATTACCTGGTAACGGATAAAAGTGGTGGGTGTTCTGCATATATATAAATATGACTCTTCATCAATTGTAGCTCATCTACACTTGAAATTAGAGTGTAAGAGAACAAACAAGCAAAACTTACTCTGTGAAAGGGGAGGAAACTACAGTGAAAGAGGAAGGGGCAGCAACGGCAGTGGGTATTTTACGTGAAGAGATTTGAGATTAATTTAAGACGAGATTTGGGGATTTTTTTATTTAAAGATTGGGTTTTTTTTTTTTAATTTGAGATTTGGGAATGTGAGTGCCAAATTGACTAAAGGGCATTATCGCCCAACTGAAAACTACGGGCCAGCATAAACTTGCCTACTGTTCTTATACGGATACGGTTCTGACTAAGATTACCTTTCCCCCTTTTCTTTCTGACATTCAAAGTTCAAACCCCTGCATATGCAAAACCTCCCTCAGTTCAATTTTTATATTAAATTTACAGCTTCATTTTCTCATTTTTGCCCTTTGATTTTCCGCTTCTGCTTCTTTTCCTCGGCTCTGGCTTTATTTATACCAAGCCTAAAGGTAGACTTTTTCTCTTCGTATGTAAAAATTCTTTCCCTCCTCTCACAATACCCAGTATATGTAAAACCCAGAGAAGATATCACCTTGTTTGTCGGTTTATACATGGCTGTAATGTTGAGGTATTATCATGTCTTCACTTTTTTCTTTTCTTCCTTTTCATTCCCCCTTCTATTAAGTAGGCTGTAGTTTATTTCTTAATATTTTGTGATATTAATTGTGGGGTTTCTATATTTCTTTATTTCCGTTGATTTGCATGATTGGTTTCTTTATTTGTTGATGAGTTAATGTATAATTGGGTGGATTTGATTCCTAAAGATCTGATTGAGGACCATTGACTTTTCTTAGTTCTTACTATATATAGTCCTTGGGGATTAAAGAAGTTTTATTAAGAAATTGTTATGATAAGTTAGAAGTATGAATTTTTTTCTATGTTATTATGGTGTTTATATTGTTTTAGTTCTTCTAGTTCTCTGAAGGAATGAAACTTTTTGGTGCAGACAAGTTTAGGATTTTTGGTAGAGAAGGATGCCCGGTCTTATTATGGATGATATTAAAGAAGAAGCAGATATGAATGAAGTGAATAGGACTTCGTCACATATTAAGGAAAATGTGGTTTTGAATAAGTCCCCTAAGAGCTCAAGACAGCAAAGCCTTCGCGGTGCAGAATCTGCTGGTCACCTCAATAATGGGATGAATCAGGCTGACACATCCATTGAGCAGCTTTACGAGAATGTGTGCGATATGCAGAGTTCTGATCAGTCACCCTCAAGGCTGAGCTTTGGATCATATGGTGAAGAGTCTAGGATTGATTTGGAATTGTGCCATCTTGTTGGAGGAGAGATGAGAGAAGTTGAAATAATGCAAGAAGATATAGATAAACCAGAAGATGATAGTAATAGTAATTTCTCTTCTAAGAAGGGAGGCTCTTCTAGTGGTAAGAAGTCAGGGTTGTTGGACAAGAGCGAATCTGCAAGTGCAAAATCCATTTCTCCAGATCATGTCAAGAAAGCATCTCAATCACAAATGGTCTCCAAAGTATCAACAAAACTCAGTCTTAAGGGAAAAAGTCCACCTGAGAAACCTCCTATCAACAAGCGGACCAATAAGATTCTGAATAAATCAAACACAGGAATTGTTTCCATGAAGAAAGGGAAAGGGTCGAAGATACAAAATGGAACTGAGGATGCTTCCGAGTCATGGTCAGGTAATCCTGATCTTGGACCATTTTTACTCAAGCAAGCTAGAGATTTGGTTTCTGCAGGAGACAATCCCCAGAAAGCTCTTGAATTGGCACTTCGAGCGGCAAAATCATATGAACTTTGCGCCAATGAGAAACCCAACTTAGAACTGGTCATGTGTTTGCATGTTACTTCATCAATATATTGCAGCTTAGGCCAGTACAATGAGGCAATTCCTCTTCTTGAACAATCAATCGAGATTCCACTGATTGAGGAAGGCCAGGAGCATGCTCTCGCTAAATTTGCTGGTCATATGCAGTTGGGTGACACTTATGCAATGTTAGGAGAGCTTGAGAACTCAATAACTTGTTACACCACTGGCCTTGAAGTCCAGAAACAAGTTCTTGGAGAAACAGATCCCAGAGTTGGTGAGACCTGCAGGTATTTGGCTGAAGCTCATGTGCAGGCATTGCAATTTGATGAAGCTCAGAGGCTATGCCAAATGGCTCTTGACATTCACAGAGAAAATGGTTTATCAGCTCTTCTTGAAGAGGCAGCAGATCGGAGGCTCATGGGTCTCATATGTGAAACAAGGGGAGACCATGAGGCAGCTTTGGAACATCTTGTTTTAGCCAGTATGTCCATGGTGGCAAATGGCCAGGAGGCAGACGTGGCTTCTGTTGATTGCAGCATTGGAGATGCATACTTATCTTTGTCTAGATATGATGAGGCTGTTTTTGCCTATCAGAAAGCGCTCGCAGCTTTTAAGACAACCAAAGGAGAGAATCATCCAGCCATTGGATCAGTTTTTGTCCGGTTGGCTGACTTGTATAACAGGACAGGGAAATTAAGGGAATCAAAATCATACTGTGAGAATGCTCTCCGAATCTATGAAAAACCCACGCTTGGGATTCCTCCAGAAGAAATTGCAATTGGCCTCACAGATGTTTCTGCTATCTACGAATCAGTGAATGACCTTGATCAGGCAATCAAGTTGCTACAGAAGGCCTTAAATATATACAATGATGCCCCTGGTCAGCAAAGTACAATTGCTGGAATTGAAGCACAGATAGGAGTAATGTATTACATGCTGGGGAACTATTCAGACTCTTACAACTCCTTCAAAGGTGCCATTTCAAAGCTACGTGCATTTGGACAGAGGAAATCTGCCTTCTTTGGCATTGCTCTCAATCAGATGGGGCTAGCTTGTGTCCAATGCTACGCTATACATGAGGCTGTCCAGTTGTTTGAAGAAGCCAAGAGCATATTGGAGCAAGAGTGCGGACCATACCACCTTGATACACTTGGTGTTTATAGTAATCTTGCAGGCACTTATGATGCAAGTGGCAGGTATCAATATGCTTCTGTTCCTTTCTTCTCAATCTCATATCTATACCTGATTGTCAAAATTCACGACGCTACACTGACTTTCCTCGGGTTATGCTAGGTTTGATGGATCTATAAATATTTAACTAAACTGCTACCATTCTACTACTTTGGGATGCAGATTTTTTAATCCTCTTACCGTGATTGTTGTGATATATGGTGTCAACAGGTTGGATGATGCCATTGAAATATTGGAGCATGTTGTTCAAATGAGAGAGGAAAAACTTGGGACTGCTACTCCTGAGGTTTATGATGAGAAGAAAAGGTTATCTGAATTACTAAAAGAAGCAAGGAGAATTCGGAGCAGGAAAGCTAGATAATTAGAAACCCTTCTCGATGCCAACCCTCATAGTTTAAATGGTGTAGGAATTAAGGTGTGATAAGGATGAATTTATGTATTTATGATTGAAGATAATGTATTGTTGGACCCATTAAACTGAAAGAATGGAAGAAAAGAAAATGAAAGAACAGATTTTTTTTTTATTGGCATGGGAAGAATATAAAGGGTGGTTGGGAGGGATGAAATAAGTATCTGGAGATTTTGGCTGTACCACTATTTGTTGTAATTCTATATTGACTGAAGGTTGCTTTTAATTACATTCTATAATAACTTCTCTTGAAGTATGGATATGCTCAGTGTTGCACAAGTAAAGGTTTGTTTGATCAGATGTAATTAGTGGTTGCATAAATGCTAGGCATAATTGTGTCTTGGAGAGTTTAGACGGATGTACATTAAGTGCTTCTACCATTCTACTCGAGGCTCGAGCCTTAATTCTTGTTCAAATCTCTTTTTTTTTTGTTTAAATCTTTACTTTTTAAGTGAACCTTCAAGCTTGAATGAATGACTCAACTCATGATAAAATCTAATTCATGCTTTGCTGAAATTCTCTCAATACGAAAAGTACTCTCTTAGTTGAAGGCACAACATTTTATAGGATAATAATTGAATCAGATTGCCTTCAAGGTTGTTAACGTGTTGACCACTTCTTCCAGTAATAATTCTGAGTTTAGTATTATGATTAGTGATTGTTTAATGTTGAAAGACTCACATCTGTCTTTTCTTCAAATACGCGACAAGATGCTAATAAGGCAGCTCACTTTCTTTTTAAGGTAGCTTTGTTCCATGCAAAGCGATTCTCTTGGGATGTTCACTCTACTATTTCTTCCATTTTGATTTGGACTTCTTTATAGATGAGTCTTGAAGATTATAAAAACAGACCATTGTATTTAGATTGCATTTCAATTTGCAGGACCGACGAAAAAACGAGTCTAATACAACCCACATTAATAGCCCAAGAACAGTAATATCTTAGCTAAATCATAGAAAATGTCAATATATCGTTAAAAATTACCACATCCATACTCTACCTAATGAGGCAAATCCAGAAATCATATTACTGCAAACAAGAGTCATTCATTTAAGCTAAAACAACACAACTTCGAAAAATCCACAAGACCTTTTATTCTCTTCAAAACACACCTCATCCAAGTGCAAAACCAACACAAATTTGCATCACAGTCAGCAGAAAGAAAGGACATAACTTGGTATTGATTGAATAATACTTAGTTCTTCTTCTATCTTTTTATTTTTTAGTTTCAGCATAAAGCAAGAGTGAAGCCTCACTTTGGGTCAGTGAAGAAGCTGTTGATACTGGGCATGATTTCAGGCGTCTTGTTGCGGACATATTTTCTCAAGAAATGTTCAGCATATTTTTCTCCCTCAGCAAAGTTGTCCAAAACCCCAGCAGCCCTGTTCTCCTTGCTTACCCTGTGAAAATCAATATATTCAACAGTTTAATTTATTCCCTCTCACAATCTTTTCACTAATACCAGAAAGGACAAAATTTGGCTTGATAATTTGCTTATTTGCTTTCTTTTTTTTTTTTAACTTTTTAAAAGCAAAATAAGTTTTAATTTTCTACTTTATTCGTGTCGACATAGACATGGAACTGTAGAAAGGGCGAGCAGGAAGTGCACTGTAATAGTGTATATCCGGGTTTGATCCCTCTCTAGGGAATCCCTGATCAGTATTAAAAAACATATTGGATAGACCGATTGACAAAAAAATCAATGCTGCAATTTGAAAACATCCCCAGGTGGCATTCTGTAATCTCGACAAGTAGCATTCCTCATTACGTGTCAAAAAAATAGATAAATTTTGACAAAGATGGTTCAATTATAAAAGAAAAAATCCCTTTGTAAACCTACCCCGTGATTATTGTTAAATGAAAGTAGACTCATTTGATTTAAAGGTGCTATCAACTTTCATTTGAAACCACATGTATATGGCCAGCACCACCAACAATAGATACAAACCCATTATAGTAGTAAGAAAAGCAGATTCCACAGCTGCAACAAAAACAACAATAATAGTAGCTTCCATACTTTCACGACAATAATAGTATTCACAACTCCCTCAACTAGACAACTACAGCAGCAGCTTTCCCAGTTACTTTCACAAGTACAACAAAAGTCGTAGCTTTGCCGAATACAGCAAATATAACTTCCTTATCTCCAACAAATGTTTGGTACATGATTGGTGGTCCTGCTTATGTTCAAGGTCCAGTCCAGGGCCATCGGGCAAAGATGAGTATTTCTTTGCTCATTTAATTGTTTTTTAGATTAAAATAAACTAATATGATTTTTTTTATTTCTTTTTGTGGTACTAGGTTCTTTAGCTTGCTGATATGTTTTATGCTTTAGCTAATTTGTTAATATTTGATTCTTGAATCTAAACTTTATGATTGAGGATATTATAGGAAGTGATTATCGTAGGTTATTCTATTTTAGATTTAGCTTTCATACATATCGCCAATGATTAATGCATGTCATATATGTATACACACACATATAAAGAACTCGAAATCGAAATGATATTGAATCATATCCTAGGAGAAGTTTAGATTATATAGCTCTCTTATGAATCAGTATAATTTCATTAGTCATCCGGGGTTCGTCAAATAATGTAATTCTTACCATGTTATCCTACCCCTTGATCTGTCCTATCTCTTTGTAATACTTTGCTATGAACTCTTTAGAGAAAGATATATGATCTTATCTAATGATCAAACCCAAGATATTACTGATTTAGATTTCAAGAGAGGCAACTAAAATCTTTGTCCTATGTAGATTTAGGTTCTTTAAGAAGATGATAATACTAGCTTTCTTCTTGATTTCTGTCACCTTTACTCTTGATCTCCTTGATCATGCAATGGCAAGTATAGCAACTTCTTACAATGCATGATAAGATGAATGTTTAAAGTAAGCTATTTTGATCATTCCATCCTATTGAGGTTTTGTCTTCCAATTTTATCAAAAGCCTAATGGATTCATAAAGTGGAAGCGCTTCAAAGTGCCTAAACTCCATTTAACTCGATTTATTATTTCTCATTTATATAAAGAGCTAGTACTTGAGCTACCCATGGCATATAAGTCATTTATGAGAAAATATGAAAGTTATACTCAAGTGGTAGCATTCTCCCTGTGATTGACCAATATGCCATAGCTCATAGGTCGTAAACAGAGACCACCATGCACAAACTCTTCAATTTTGACATTTTTATCTATTTCGGCACTCCTTCCTTGTGAATCTACCACCAAGACTATCAGTAAAATTGAAACACCCCCCCCCCCAAAAAAAAAGAACAATATGTTGAATTTGCTGAGTGCTAACTACTGTCAGCAATGATTTGTTTGAAAGGTATAAAAACATTAATCTCAAATGCACTACTAATAAATCTCCAACAAATATCCATATATTTAAGAAATAATCATAAGCGTTTTATATATTAGAAATTTTGTATTCTATACTCGTATCAAATATAAATCAAACATAAAACACAACGAATATTTTTAAAAAATTAAAAAATCCCTATAAAAGGGCAAACTAGCTTCTATATAACAAAAATCATAAATATATTAAATATGAAAAGGAGAGAGAGACCTGACTTCAGGGTTGATGCAGATATTGCGCACCAACTGAAACCCGCAGATTCCGACAGCAACACCTACGGCCGCGAACAGCGGATACACCTGTAAAGAATCCCAAATCCCAGTTTCTTCTTATTAATTCATCAGATCTGACATTCTACTATAACCTATAAAAAAAGTGAAATGAACCAAGGAAATGAATCTGAGCTTACCTCAGGCCTCAACCATCGATTTGCCATCGAGCGCACAGCAAGGACGCGAAATCAAAGCGATAGATAAGCCAAAGAGAATAGAGAGAGAGAGCTTTGAAATTAAGGGAAAAAGGAAGAAAACGGGAAGAAAACACTACCTTTTATCTGGATGGCTTGGTAGGGCATATTCTTATTTCGTTTTTGCTTTAAAATAATCATACGCACTTGAACCTAGTTGGTTGGGTTAGAGGGCTAACGTATGGGATTTATCCAATCTGCTGATGCCGCGTGGGTTACAGTGTTCTTTTCGAGGAGATAATATTGGGTAGGAGGAAAATGTTTATTTATTATATATATGTATTATAATAGTGAGATTTAAAATAAAAATAGTTAGTATAAATTTAAGTTTCAAATTAAAAAATAAGTAAAAATAAGATTTGATTATGGGTTGAATTGAGCTCGAATGAAGTTTGAATTGAATCAATAAAATTTTAGATTCGTTTTAAATCAGCTACTTTTATATTATAATCTTATTTTTTTTTAATATTATTAATTTTTTTGAATATACTGATGTGATTACATATTAGTATTTTTTTATACTTTCTTAATCCTTTGACAATGTATACACACTTTGCACACACTGGTGCTCGAACCCGGATCTCTTAAAATGAACAATATTCTCTTAAATACATATTAGTATATGTTATTTTTAAAACATAAATAAATAGTTTTTAGATATATATGTGTTTACTATTTATAAAACATATTATTTAATTTAATTATAAATAATAAATTATTAAAATTTGATGTAATATTTTATACCAATTCGGAAGTCGATTAGATGTAAGGTATCACAATTATTGTCGAAGCAATAAAAAACAAGCATTAAAATAATCATCGAAGTTAAAAGTTTGAACAAAAATAAGTTAAGTGTGGCAAATACGATTAAAAGATGTAACAAGTGATAAACGAACTCGGACAAATTTATATACAATAAATTAGGGTAAAAAACAATCAAACATGGAATCAAGTTATAAATATTGGGTTAAACTAGCAATTATAAGGTTATGTATTGAGACAGTAAAGCTATGTTCAAGATATGTCTCTCTTATATTTAAATTTAAATTCAAAATTTAGTGTTTTAAGACAATGTGGAAATATCTCGAGACTTGACTTATATGTCTCAAGATGAACATTTCTTAAGGTTTGGCATAATATATTTTCAAATGCCAAATCTTCATATTTTTCAAGTTGATATCATCATAGAAAACTATTGACCAATAATAAAACACAGAATATATACATAGATCCATCCTCTAACCTTCCAAGTGCCAAATGAGCAAATATGCTGCAGTGCGTGTAAAACATGACTTTCCTCCTTGTTACCCAAATATGCAGAATGGATTTCTTGAGTAAATGAAATGTGATAACTATGCACTAGTTGCCCAAGTTACTAGTTAAGTTATTACCAACCTAGTCGATTTAGGAATTATGAATGCAAATCGAATCAAATTCATAGAAAGCTAAGCTAGATTATCTACCTAGACAACATGATGATCGGTCAGTCAACTAGTTACTAATTAAGTTAATACATTTCTTTTAAATTTAAGAACTACAACTTAGGATCTCTTCTTAGTCTCACGTAATTCATAGCTTTCCTCTCGATTTCACTATTCGACATGATCATATTAACATTCTACTCAATAGACGCTCCTCCTAATCTCATCTATCTGCATATTCAACTAGAGTTGTCAATTATACTTTACTAAGCGTTTTAACATAATCAAACAACCAAGCAATCTTTAACATGCACATCGACCAACCAACATTCCAATCAAATATTAGATAAATTTAGCACAACATGGTATTCAAAACACAAACAACCATTCTAAATATTCTATTAGTAGAAATGGATTAAAGCAAGAGTAGTTGTAAGATTTTTTTAGTTTAGAAACCTAGTTTTTGAGGTTTGTTTAGGGCTTAAAGGTTAAATTATGAGATTAATCACCTTTAAAGATTAGAAAGGTAGTTGTTTTCATTCGTTAATGCTCTTTTTAATTTTATTAAAAAAGAAAAAAAGAAAAAGAGGGCAAAAACTGAATGGGTGTGTGTCTATGCCTTTGCACCTTCCTTGTTACACAAGTAACACATAAAGAGGGATAGTTGTAGATATCTAATTTTGTCCAGGGTTTATGATTTCAAATTTATTGGGATTTGAATCCATTAAAACAGAAGTTATACGATACTTTTGAGCAAAATAAATTTTGATTTTGATTTTAAAGTTGAGTTAGTATTAATTTAGTTTGAAACTTAAATTAAAATATGATTTTTTAAATTGAGATTAAATTGAACTTCTTTCATAAAATTTAAGGGATTGAATTAGATTTCGTGGTGGATATTTAGATATCCACTGGGTCCTTAGCTTGAAATTTTGAAAAAAGATGAAAAAAAGATTATTTCTTTTGAAAATAATAAAAACATTTTTATAAGTGTTTTTAAATAATTTTTAATTATTAATAATGAGGTTGGATGGAAGAGGTCGTTTTGAGTCCAAATAAACTCCGGTCTAAGTCCATATTTGAGCCTAGTTTTAAGCACAATTCAAAGAAACGGTTCAATTTTAAAGTCCATTTTATTTTGAGGCTTAAAAGCGCATATTATTATGATATTTCAGGTTATGATTTTGAACTTTAAAGTGATTGTCGTGAATGATAAATAGAGAGACAAGAGTCAAAGTTGGAGTAAACACCACTTATTATTTTATTTTTATTTTTACTTTTGAAAATATCAAAAACTACTAGAAATGAAAAAAATATATATATCAAAAATCGAAAGAAGAAGGAAAATGAAAAACATTTCTTTCGGATCAAGAACACATGCATGGAAATCTAAGATTTTTTTATGCACAAATAATTTTTGGAAACCTTAATAGCCTAAGGGATCGTTTGGATGGGTGTTTATTTCTTATGCAGTATATTTATTTTTTTATTTGTCTTATATTATAGTATTGTTACAATATTTAATCTCATTGTCCAGAGACGGATAAGGGGGGCTGACAGGGGTCCCAACCCCCTTAAAATAGTAATTTTTTCATTTTAACCCTTTAATATTTTAAAAATTTTAAATTAGTAAAAATAAAATTGCACTTTGATCTCCCTAAAAATAATAAAATTTTGATTTAATCCTTTAAAAATTATAAAGATATAAAAAATTTAATTTTGGTCACCTGACAATTTTCCTGGTTTCACCCCTGTCACCACTACTGCTATTTTTACATTAACCGCAAATACACGCATCGACCATCTAAAAGGTTCTTAAGTATAAAGATATAGACTATTAAATTTGAAATTTTAATCAATTAAATCTTTATGAATTTCATTGTTTTCCCTTTTAACTCATGCAAAGATTTTATTTCTCCTTAAACTTTGCACAAATAACACACATTTCCATTATTTTGAAGAGTTTTATAATATTGCATATTTTTCCATCTATATATTTTTTTCTGAAATATACCTATTTAAAAACCATAATTTACAAATAGTACCTATTAGTAAAATAAATATTGTCAAAATGCTTATGCATGGATTAAATTACAAGGACACTTCTCACTAGTCTCTATCGGAGAGTGGATGGTTTAAACTTAACATTGATGGGGTAATGTTTTTGACTAATCAACAGGCAGCAATCGAGGGTGCTTTCAGAGATGCAAATGCGAACTAAGTATGTGGTTTTTCTATGGGAATGGGTAAGGATAATATTTTCAAGGTGGAAAGCGAGAATTGTGCTAGAAGGTTTGCGTGTTGCATGAGGGAAAGGATTGCGATAGGTTGAGGTCGAATGTGATAATGCAGTTCTAGTGGAATCATTGTTGGTTAGTGGATCTGTCAATAACAAAATGGAGGAGTTACATTTGATTCATGGTATCCTTAATAGTGAATGGTGGAGCTACATGTGATAATGCATTCGTCATGTTCGTAGATCCCAAAACGCGATTGCTGATCATATAGCAAGGTTTGCGGTATATGATCCTTCAAGTTCAATCGTCTTTAAAGAACTTTCTCCAATTTCGATTCAGGGACTTCTATTAGCTGATAAAAAGAGCTTTCATAGTTTTTAAAAAGCGTGTTTTTTTTTTGTAGTAGCTTTATGTTGTTCTTTTCTAAAAAAAAAAAAAAAAACCTAGGACTCTACCAAAATGGCTTATGTGCCATGCTTTATTTTATATGTCTACATATTATATACATAGAAGATATCACAACTCCTAACCTTTATAGATCACTTCAATGTTTTACACTACCCCCATTAATTAGATAATAGCAATTATAATAAGGATCAATCAGTGGCAAGCATTGGAATGGGTTCATGGCCTATAAATTTGTTGTTTGTCTTTAGCTACTCATTCAAAAATATTTTGAGACAATGGAAACAGTTTCCATGAAGAAGAGATTTGTGATAACCAATGCACTCTCCATTTTATTTATGCTTATTGAAGTTCAAGCCCAAAGAGTCTTCCCTTCTGATTCTTCTGAATTCCCTCAGAATTCTCAGGACATGAAATACCCCAGGGAGACCCAAAAGTCATCTCTTGAACAACAATCACATTCTCCCAATACCTCTCTCATGTTTCCTGAAGACCCCAATGAGCCTTTTGAAGATATCAATGACCCTTTTGAATCAGGATTTCCTAATGAAACAGATTCAAATGTCAAAATCCAGTCACCTCCTCCATCTCCTGCACCTTTGTCCCCAGGTACACCACCCTCACCTACAAAACCTCCATATCCTCCTAAACATCCATGGATTTTAGATAACACTTGTAAAACAAGGTGCTCTACACTTTGCATAAGACACAGAGTTCCTCTTCTTAATAACCTATGCAACGAAATCTGTGGGAAAAGATGCATACTCTATTACTGGCAGCTTGTCTACAACTGTACCATTCATTGTGCATATTCCATGCCCAAAATTTGCAAATCAGGTAAAAAGACTCTTTTATGTCAACTTTTCTTTTAAATCTTTTCATGGTATCAATATTTATTGTTATCCATGTTGTTTCAGATAAGAAGAAAGAAGCAGGATATGTGGGTTACTGCTATCACAAATGCATCAAGAAATTCTAGGCTATGAATCTCATTTCATTTTGCAGGGAGGGATCAGATCAGTTAATGGAATTGAGATCCATGGAACTGAAGCTATATTTGGTTATCTCAAATGGAACTGTCATACTTTTTGATTGATGAAATAAAACTGGAGAGGAATTGTAATTTCAATATTCCACCTACCGGTTGCAATAACAGAATCATGCAAAGGACGAGTTATAATTGTCATTTCAGTATTTCACCTACTCAGTGCAATATTAACATCTTTTGATGCTCTAAAATCATGCAAAGAATGAGTTCCAATGCTCATTTCAATACCTCTCATATTAGTACTAGTTGCAATATTAACATCTTTCCATGATGGAATCATGCCAAGAATGAGTTAGAATTGTCATTTCAGTATTCCACCTACTCTTGCCATTATAATTAGAAACCTCACCATTACATGACCCAAATATAAAAACAACTAAAGCTTGAAAATTTATGAGAATATTTTTTTTTTGCTCAGTCAAAATGGAATTCTTAAAAACAACCCATATCAGTTCATCAAAGCTGCAAAAACAACATACCAACCCAACAAAAACAACACAACAACTAAATACTTCAACAACAGCAACACTAGCCACGAATATTACCACGATAAAATGAAAAACATCACAACAATCAAATATCACAACAACAACTTACCACAATGCTTTATAAAGTAAATTCCTCGACACACTTGCTTTCGCTAGAGCTTTCATCATTCCATTCTTATGATGATTTGTGACTTCAAACTTTGGTTCAACTATATGTCTTCAGCCACCTTCAAAATCCGCAAACAATTTTCTTAGTGACCATAGTCAGAGACTTCTATACTTCAACCAACTCGATACCGTAACCCGATCAAACTCAATAATTAAAGGAGACCGCGCCTTTTGAATCAAAACAGAAGACATCTCAAACCCTAAATTTATGAGAATTAATGATAAAGTACGTGTGACCTGAATTCCATCACTTGTTAAAAAAATAAAATAGAGAGTAGGATGTATCGCGTCATCATGCCTCGCAAGTTGAATCTGTATAATATTA
This sequence comes from Gossypioides kirkii, assembly GCA_005610355.1. NCBI lineage: Eukaryota > Viridiplantae > Streptophyta > Magnoliopsida > Malvales > Malvaceae > Gossypioides > Gossypioides kirkii. Next base: position 33,757,947 of record CP032249.1, read on the forward strand.
TACTTATTCTATTAGACATTGATTATAACCGAGTTGTTAAACTCTTAAATAGATATAGTCGAACTCTTCTTGTATTGTGTGTTTTTCAGCATAATAAATTTCACTCCTTGCGTGTGATTTTTTTTATAAGAGTTATCCACAGAAAATCTAGGTATTTTTATTTTTCTTTCTTATTGATTAACGATCCCTACTATCATTATCAACATTGATTATAACATACTTAAATTATAAATATACATTATTTAATTACTCAAAACCTTATTGTTCAAAAAAAAAACTTATTCAAAGATAGAAATTATGGTTGATTTTTATAATTGATTTCAATTTATAGTTAAAATTATAAATAATTTTAGATATAAAAGGGTCTTAGATAAATAAATGAAATATATTCACTAGAATTTTTGAGGTAGGCTTGTTTGTCATTGAAAAAGAGTTAAATCAATTGAAAATTAATATTTTTATTATTTATTTTTTTAAACACATTTGATAATCATAATAAAAAGAAAACGATAGAATTTTTATTTATATCAAATTAAAATAATTATAAGAACATTTCTATAATTAATTTAATTTGTTTGACATGGTAAATATAATCCAAACATTTTTTTAATTCTGATCTTTACAACCATAGAGTGTGACTCTATAAATACTTGTAACGTTAGCATTACAATCATATTATCATAAAAATGGATGAAATTTTAATGGAATGACGAGTTTATTTTTTGATCTAATATGTGTAGACTAATTTACCCATTTTAAATAAAAAGAACAAAATGCAACCCTAATCCTAAAACATAGGCTCCATAGTACTTTTACTTATATTATATATGAACGTTAAAATGTTGAATGTAGCTAGTTTTATTTCTCCAAATTTGTCAAATCTGATTAGCTCCAAACTGCGAGTGGAAGGGAAAAAAAGTAATTTGCACTCTCTTCTCTTCACATTTCTCATTGACATCACCATCTCTATAAAGGACTCTTCGTTTGGCTTCATAGGTACTTATTTACCAGCCAGTTTTTCAGAATTGCATAATGGGCCTGAATACTTGCTTTTTTGCTGCTCCCTTGTGTGTGTATTCACCATTAAAGACCTTACTTCATGTTGCTTTTGTGGATTCTGTTATTCACTGTAAACTTATCCTCCGGTCAAAGTAAAAATGATGTCTTAACGAAATCTTACACCATCTGCACCAGCTACTATAAATGACCGTATTTTGCGTCTCTTTGCCAATGACTTTTGATACACTGATCCCTTAAGTCTCCATTCTTGTTGGCTCTGCTTAAAATTTGATTTCCTTTACTGTCTTCAAATATCTATAATATTGAGGTGGATGGAAGTGTAACTACAAAGCAAGGTGTTTGATTTGTCTTCACCGATGGTTCAAGGATTATATTTCGTTTATCGGGATGTCATTGCTTTGTTTCCCTAACTCAAGCTTGCTTACTCTTTATCACATGTTAATTTCATATGCATACAGGGAAGTGGTTCAGCCGGTGCTACCATCCAAATCTGTATTGAACAGCTTAAGCCACATGCTTCCCAACACGACATGGATGCCCAAATGGCACTCAAGTCATTAATAGCTCAGTTACTGATGATTTTACATATATTCCTCTGGGCAAGTTATGAATGAATTGTTTGCTTATATTTCAGAACACTTTACAGGAAGAGAAAACTACCACACTCATCTTGCATCTTACTTATCAACTGTTATCTCAAGTGGTCTTTCATTGTGGAATTCGCTCCATGTTTATGCTGAAACAAAGCATCTAACTTCCACTGCTAGATAATGAAGAGCAAGTGGGCTCCAGTAATACATTTCTGTTGATAAGACATCCGCACAGGCTAAAAAGAGATGCCATTTGAATGGTCGATTAATGGAATTCTACTTTGACTCAATCGCAACTAATAAAATCTTGTTGTCGTTGGTAACTTTTTGAAAAAAGATAAAATGTTATGCAAAAAATTGTTTATACGATTCAATTTCTTTATATTTATGGACCTTAATTTAGTAGGTAATTTCACTATTTTTAATTCGCAATTCAACAATTGTAAAGTTTATCACTCTCCTAGTATAACAATCTCACTTTTATATCTAAATAGTTAGACCACTCATCTATCAATCCCCTTTTAGACAGTAAACAAAACGTGTTTACTCTCTCAAATGCATTCAGTAAAGCGTTCCACAATGAACAAATTAATACTCTCAATATATATATAAGAGGCTTCGAGGCTTGGTAGTATGCTGAACATCAATTACAATTCAACCCTATTAAATGATAATTATAAAATAACAAAATATAATATACTAATAAAGAGTAATGTAAAGTGGATGGTTTGAGATTTGATCTTTAATGTTATCTTTAATATTAGCTCAATTTGTACTTCACGATCCAAGGAATCCAATTGCCGGATCCGATCCAATCCCATCTTGAACATAAGTTGAACATTTTAGCCAGTTACTTCAAAACTTTCCTCAACGAATTCGTTGACTATTTTAATTGAACAAATTGGTTTTTAACACTGTTCATCCTTTTTGAAGACTTGATTTGGTGGAGTATTACGACAAGGCCAGGGGAGAAGCTGGCTTTCACTTTGTCAAGGTGAGTTCGTAGATCCATTTGAGCTGATGAGATTTGGATAATTCAAAATTGAGGCATGAGAGCCATCCAATGGTAGTGTCCCGACCAACACTTATGGTACAACTAAGAAGAGCATGAGCACCATGCAATTTTTGATGTAAAAAAAATAGTGTCCCTCGTGCCCACAGTTTACCTATGAAATGCGAGCCAACGCTCTCCAGCAAAACCCAAAAGTGACATAATGGCACAGCAAGCACTCAAGGGGAGGAAGCATGTTGGGACAGTATGCTTGCGTGGCTTTCAAACCATGCAATTTAATTTGCATCATTCACGTCTTTCTTCAATGCATTTGTACCTTTCTTTGGACGTGACACTTTCTGACAATATCCTCTTCCCTTCACCAAATAAATTTCTTCATTTAGGAGGGTCCTAGCAACGTTCTTTTCCATAAAATTTTCAGTGCATATGGACATCTAAAAGAGATGCCATTTTCCCTGTTCAACTGTTCCCTTATCATTGCCAGCTACAACATCAAGGGGTTCAACTAGAAATAGCTAGCGAGGAATAGCATTCATGGCTTTGAAAATTACAAACTTTACATGTTGAAAGGTGTCTCCAGTATATGCCTGTGACAAGTGATATACTGTTGGACGAAAGCTTGATCAAAACATACATTTACACTCTCATGAATTGATTTGTCAGGATTAGTATGGTTAACTTTATAAAGGAATGCATTAATAGCATTTCTTTAATGCTTTCTTTGTTACATTTTAAAAATGGTAAAATCTAAATTTTGGTCCCTCTATTATGTTTAAATTAGAAACTTAACCATCACACTTTTATTTCTAACGTAATCCGGTCCCTATATTATTGTTAATATAACTAATTTTTCAATTAAAATGTTACGTTATTATATATGTAATTTGAATAACCTAAAAATCTTAAAGATTGATATTGGCTTTTCGTTTATCCATAAAATTGTAAATTTATTTTAAAAAAAAGTTTATTAAATATAATTTTTTCTGTAGTGATGATTAACTTTGGAAAAGTTACTAAACTTTTTATGTTTTTCCTCTCTTCATCTTAGTTTGTTTCTGTTAAAGTTGTGTGTCTGAATCTTGTTACTTGTTAAAAATATACAATACAGTGACAAAATAAGAGGATCTGTGAGGGCGAAGATCGAGGACCATATCGCACAAGTAGAATCCGTATAAAACTATACTTATTCTATTTGACATTGATTAGAATAGGGTTTTTCAACCTTTAAGTAGTTGTAGTCGAAACTCTTCTTGTATCATTCGATTTTCAACATGAGTGAATATCTCCTCTTTTACCTGTGATTTTTTTCGAAGGGGTTTTCCACGTAAAATCTAAGTGTTGTATTTTTCTTTTCTCATTACTTTGCAATAGTTGTATTGCTATTATCGACATTTATTATAATATTTTCTTTATATAAATGATAGCAAAATATTTGTATTTTTTTCTTATCAAATATCTTTTGTTCATACGATCGTGTTAAAGGTAAATATATGATGCGTGCTAAGTATAGTGGAAGACAACTATTTCTCAAGGAACAAATAATAATAATAATAATAATTCTTGAATGGGAGCAGTGTGGTTAACTACAAAGGTCCACTTGAACTTGTTGAATCATAATTGGAAAGTCATAATGCAGCGATGACCTGTTCATATGAAACCATCTCTTCATTCTCCTGTTCCAGTGCTTTATATAGAAGCCACTTAATGTAGGTTTTGACAACATTGTTTTTGGACTCAACTTGATACTGAGTGAATGTCTGTCATGTTCACCCTTTTCCTACATAATTGTTGTTGTTTTCCTTCAAATCAAGAAACACCCCAGACACATAGAGTTCATCGTCAATTTCAACTATACCATAAATAAATAACTTATCCAAAACCCACACACATGACACAGAGCAGCAAGCTAATGGCTGTCTGAAATAGAATAAATCCAAAATTGGAAACACTAGAGGACATATGATAACAAGCCAGGAGAGGAGGCATCAACTCTCCATCAGAGCAGGCATGTAACATGATGGTGGAGTTGTCATAATGCGATGCACATAAACAAGTGGGGGCAAATTCATTTGAGTTGAGGCCAAGAGCAAAGAGCAAATCCCATGATATTGATATACCCAACAAGGTTGGATCCATGCACAAACAGTAGTTGGAAGAGGTGCTTACAATTAGGACAAACACAGTTCCATCTTCTAATTTCTTTATCCACTAAAAGATTGCTTGCTTTTCTCCCTGTCTGTACCATTATTTGTTGGTGGGTCTGGTGGTGGGATTTTAAATCACATTACAAATGGGGGGCAGAGAATCCCCATTGATTTTGGTTTTGGAGTTTTGAAGAAAAGGACGGCCCTCTTGGCTACCATTTCCAAACTTTTGTGTTCTCTTCCCCGGTATGTTTTAGGAATTATATCAATTTTGCTATTCAACCCTCACATTCCTATTTTCTTTCAATTTCTTCTCATGGCTGGCCCTTGGTCGTAACATCTCTAAAACCTCTTTGATCGTAAATAATCTTATTTCAAGAAAATATGTTAGATTTTTTAAAGCAAATAAAATATCATTTATCAGTGTTAGTAGAGAAGGTAATTGGATATCTGGGGAAGTTGAAAATACTGATATGTTGAGAGATATTAATCTGGGTATGGCCTAAATTGTAAAGAAGTGAAAACTAAAGGGCTACAATTATAAATATTTAAAAGTTGAGGGGTTAAATAAAAATATGGAATAATTAGAGGACCAAAGTCGCATTGTTTTTTCCAAATGTGTGAATGGTGAAGTTGTAAACGTTAAAAGTTGGATGGGCAAAATGATACTTTGACAAGAGATAATTTTTAGTAAAATTACCAAAATGTCCTTCGACATATGTGATTAATTGGAGCCCTTGGATTTACTTTATGGAGATGGAAAAAATAAGTCATTAGATCAAAGACATTATATTATATTTATGAAGTTGGCAAAATATTGACCCTTAGATCTTGATGGGAATAGTGAAGAAATAATTGTTATTGGATTAAAATCATAAAAGTTAAGATTGTTCCAAATATATTATAATAAATATCTCATATGGAAACATGAACAAATGTCTTCATATTCCATGCCTAAGAAAGAAATTTTATATTTTATTCATTTTAATCCTTTGCCATTAAATTCCACTAATTCACCTTAAAACTTTGGAATTTTCATAGCTACCAAAGAGAAAAAGTGAAATAAAGATCTTAAAGAGTTTGATTATCATCTTGAAAGTAAGAAATTAGAAGTTAGAAGCGAAAAGAATTGAAAGGAAGTGATGAAGGTGTGACATGAAGTAAATAAGTGGTGTTCTTGTCAAAAAGAGGGAAGTATTCTTATACAATTTTCTTACCATATTAGGTTTTTGATGAAAATAAAGGCATGAATTAATGAAATGTTGATGAATATGTTTAAGGGTTGAAAGGTTAAATTATATTGAAAGAATATGATTTAATTATGTTAGTTAATTTATAGTAAACTACAGAGCTAAAATGTTATAAAACAGATTCTAGACAGCAGTAGTGTTGCAGATTTATAATTTTACAAGAAATTGAGTTAAATTTTGAACTAAACATGAAATCGAAGAAACGGTGTAATGAATTGTGTTATAATTAATGAGAAAAATCAATTTTGATGCGACAGAGTCGGGATGATTTCGGATTTCCATATTTCTAACTTTGAAAAATAATTAAAAATTATATAAAAAAGAATTAGGAGATGACCTATATATGTATAAAAATCTAATTTTGAAGAACAACAAACAACATTGTACAAGTTTGTACTAAAAGATAATTATTTTTTAATAGAAGAAGGTCAAAGTTGTCCAACAACAACAGAATAGGGGAAGATTTGAAGATAATTTGTATTAATTGGCTAATTTAAAAAAATGATCATAATTTTTATATTAGTGGCGGGATGTCTAGCTTTTAAACTATTCATATATGCTTTTTTTGACACAATACCTAGAATTATTCATAATCTCTCCTTAACTCATAAATAGAAGGATGATTGCGTTCCAACGCACTCGAACTCATGTTCTCTTGCATTGACAACAATACCCATACCAATCGAGCTAAAACTCAATCATCCTCTTTTTTTTTCTTTGATATAAAATAAATGATATTATTCAGGTAAACCCCTTCTAATAATAATGTTTTCAAGATTCAAACTCAATCCAAATACCTGAAAAAAAGAAAATACCATTGTCATTTCTTCCACCATTAGTTGGTGTACATACTTACCTTTCTATTCTCTTCATCTTTGGTTGTTTTACCTTTGTTGTTTGCTTTACTTTTATGACATTATTAATTATCCATCATTTTTTTGGTAAAAAAAAAAGAAATTAGTACAAGACTAAAATAACAGACTTAATAATAATGTCTATCTCGAAATATTGTCTCGTGGATGTTCTCTTCCAGCAGTTTTCTAGTCGACATAACGGGGTCGTCAAGTATCTCTAAGCAACTAATTCTATCTTCACCAGTATTAGCGATCACATCAGCAACTTTATTGCTGTCTCGGAGAATATGACGGAATCGAATTTGCCAATCTTTAGTGCACCAATCATGTATCCTTCGAACTTCGTCTATATTACTCATTGCAGCTAATCCATTTCGTACAATCTCCATTAACATTGCATTGTACACTCAACTTCGGCCTATCGAAAGCCTCTATCCCAAGCAATTTCCATTCCTATTAACACAGCTTTAGCCTCAATAGAGAGAATGTCAATTATACCTGTTTGCATTCTGAACCCGACAATATCGAAAATATAAAAATATATATGAGAATATATGTCTTGTAGCTGTGGATTAAAACCAAATATATATAATATTATTTTACATAAATAAAGTTGTAGCCTTATCTAGCTTGGGTTCAGTAGGCAGTGAACTCTAGAAGGCACAATTTCTCTATTCGCCATCTATATGTTAGCTTAGTGTATAGTAGTTGGTTTAACAGGAAACTGATGAAATATGCTATCTACTTATACAATCTTCGTACAAAGCTATAACAAAATGCATAAAATGATAACAATTTGTTGCCCAAAACAAAGGAGCAGAAGAATCCAAAACATGACAATGATTAACACAGTTTCAATGTTTACTATGCTCCAGTCAAAAGTCCCTTGACATGTGACTTCAAGATGTCGGCAACAAGTTAGATTATCTTCAAGAAAACTGATGTTAGGGGTAAAGGCCCTATTCAGTATTGTTTTGACTGCCCCAAAGCCTTTTTCATACCCAAAGTAATCCTAAACAGTTGGCTGTTTCTATCAGACGTTGTTTTTAGCCCCTTGGAGGAGCATTATAAATAGAGGTCTCAGTCTTGGAGAAACCCCAGACATCCATAGCATAGGGTTGAAGAAGCACCATCACAAATCATTGAGAGTTTGGGACCCTACCAATGACGAGTGTACGCTGCTCAAAGTCCTGTGGTAGTTGCTGTGTTTCCTTGACATGAAATATGAAGCCTAACTCCCAGGATATTTTGTTCTCGTCAGTTTGCTGCAATGAAAGATCTTGGTGACATGAAATGAAACAGAAAATTTCGTGTCTTTTCCTTTAGTACTATGCTTGATTGACAATCATTCTGGTAACAAGTAACTGCTACAAAGTTTTTGGGTTCTGCCACAACACAACAAAGCCAGTCTCATTCAGGGTGCTGGCTACTTTGGCAAGTTCAATGTGCTGTTTATCTTGATGTTTCTGTGTCCTTTCAGCAGGGTTAATAATACTGAGGAAAGAAGTTGAAATCAGTGGGGTGTAGTGTAGTTCGACGGGTCGTACTATAAGGGAAAGCGTGCATAATGCTGTCTCATATTGGGCTTTGCCATTAGGTACAGAGATCTATGGGTCTGACTGCCAAGGACGCCCTTTGCTAGAAAATAGTGAGGTCTTAGTACAGGTGAAATTAGTATATCTCTCCACTAATAAAACGCCAAATATAATGGAAACTCTTTCCTGGCAAACATTTAAAAATTATAAAGAAAAAAAGACAACACCTCTCAATTTTTCAAAAGGACCAAAACTGCATTTCTCCCTTTTGAGTAGCCCTTGTTTGCAAAAAAAAAGAATAAAGAAATAAATAAACTCAAGAGAGATAGAGATAGAGAGAGAGGGGGAGGAGCTATAAGATTCCAAATTTTGCGCACTGATTTCCCCAATGAGAGCGGCCTTGGCGTTTCTTTCATCACACCTCTCAAACCATTCCTTTCTCTGTGCTTAAATTCCGAGCCCGCATACCTCTCAAACCAGTCCATCTCTTACCGCCCTTAACTACTCCTATATAAACATATCCATCTTTCTTAGGCCTCAAAATATTTACTCTTCATGCAATGGCAATTGACTGCGTCTCCAGCATAGCTTCCATGCCTCACCATCTCAAAGACGATAGTAAAGATGAGCAAAAACAACTAGTTTTTGATGCCTCTGTGCTTAAATTCCGAGCCCGCATACCACAACAATTTATATGGCCTGACGACGAAAAGCCTAGCGCTAATGCAGCAGAACTCCAAGTACCACTCATTGACCTTGGAGGTTTCCTCTCTGGTGACCCTGTTGCTGCGATGGAAGCTTCAAGGCTTGTCGGCGAGGCATGCCAACAGCATGGTTTCTTTCTTGTAGTTAATCATGGAGTCGATGCCACACTCGTGGCCGATGCTCATAGGTACATGGATAACTTCTTTGAATTGCCACTCTGCGACAAGCAAAGGGCTCAGAGAAAAGTTGATGAGTACTGTGGATATGCCAGCAGCTTCACCGGCAGATTCTCCTCCAAGCTGCCTTGGAAAGAAACACTTTCTTTTCGCTACTCAGCTCAGAGAAACGCATCCACGATGGTTGAAGACTACCTTGTTAATAAAATGGGAGATGAATTCAGGCATTTCGGGTAAGAAATTCGAATGTTGTAAAGTTTTCTGTGTCATTTTTTCTGCTTATTGTTATTATGCTCCTCGATGCTGAAATCTTGAGTTTTAATTGCCTGCAGGAGGGTATACCAGAGTTACTGCGAGGCTATGAGCAAGCTTTCTCTAGGGATCATGGAGCTTTTAGCCATCAGTCTGGGCGTAGGCAGAGCACATTTCAGTGAGTTTTTTGAGGAAAATGATTCAATAATGAGGCTGAACTACTATCCGCCTTGCCAAAAACCAGACCTCACTTTAGGAACGGGGCCTCATTGCGATCCAACGTCTTTAACCATCCTTCACCAAGACCGAGTTGGTGGTCTTCAAGTGTTTGTAGACAACGAATGGAGTTCAATCAGCCCAAATTTCGAAGCATTTGTCGTTAACGTTGGCGACACCTTCATGGTAAGATACTTTTCCATTTGATCCCTGCATTCTTTAAGTGTAGGAATGCTTTGGTGATTAAGCTGTGTGGGTTTAATTTTCAGGCTTTATCAAATGGAAGATACAAAAGTTGCTTGCACCGGGCGGTGGTGAACAGCCACACCCCAAGAAAATCCCTTGCTTTCTTTTTGTGCCCAAAGGGTGATAAAGTGGTCACCCCACCAAAAGAGTTGGTCCACGCGTATAGCCCCAGAGTATATCCAGATTTTACATGGCCTATGCTGCTTGAATTCACGCAAAAGCACTACAGAGCTGACATGAATACGCTCGAAGTATTCTCAAACTGGGTTCAACAGAGAAGCCACTGAACCGCTCGTCTCTACCGTCTTGTAAATTAGCTAGGTGTCATTACAAAACAGACATTGCCATATCACTGGCCTCTCTGCCAAGAACATGACATTGGATGGGTGGACAGAAAACTGATTCAAGAGCTGGGATTTTTGCTACGAGTTGAAGGCAAGGTCAGGGGATAAGGGGTCAGGTGACAAGCATTTTAAGTGATGAAATGAAATACAAGACGAGATATGCTATAAGGAACCCAATAAACAGCTCGACCATCACTAAATTTTTTTTGTATCTCCTTTGATAATATAGAAAGCTATCTATAGAATTACCTCTCTTCATGTAAAAACAAAATTAGGCTACTTAATCGCTAGCTTCTCTTTCTTTTGTTATTATATTTCAAGCAACTTCTTTACTTAATTTCTTTTGTTTCATACTTGATCTTTCTCCATATCTGCCTAACATAAGATATACATCTTCATTCAAAGATTCACCAAACAGCAGTGAAGATTTGATTAAATACCCAAAAAGATATCATTCATTTTTGGATTACAAATGTGTTGATCCGAAGTTGCATCAACCAATAATCTTGTTGCATATGAAGTTGTTGTTGGAGTTTCATGGGGCTTAAGGCTGCCACATAAATCCAAGGAAGGAGCTCACCCACCGATTGAATGGCAGACCTAGCTTTTCTCTGTAAAATGTATTCTTCTGCCAATATTTTATTGGGTTATTTGTTTATTTATATATATCTGGAGATTTGGAAGGTTGTGGTAATATATAGAATAGAAAGGAATACAAGCACCATTGTCGTTGTGTTTGTCTTTAAATGCTGCAACATTCTTTTGTTTATATTTAATAATAATTAACTCGAGGAAGATGATTGAAAAAGGAAAGAAAATATAATAAATAAATTTCACCCAAAAAAAATATAATAAATAAAATAAGGGTAAACTACAAAAATAGTAACTTTTGTTTGTCTCAGGTTACATTTTAGTCACTTATGTTTGAAATGTTACGTTTTAGTCACCTATGTTATTATTTTGTTACGAAATGATCACTTTGCCGTTAAATTCCGTTATCTCCCTAACGGTAATTCTACATGACAGTCCAACTAGATTTTAAGTGCCAATTTGGATTTCCAAATGGGATTAGAATAGATTTTTAATTAAATAAATTTAATTAATTAAAATTTTTAAACCTAAATCTTAACTGAAAAAATCCTAAACTAATTTCCACACACTTGTCTTCTTCCCTTCTAATTCTAACATCTTTAATTATAAATCTGTCTCAAAACTTGAATCTTTGAAACCCATTAACTCAAAGAAACTTAACGGGAAGAAGATATTGAATCTTTGGGTTAATGGATTTTAAAGATTCAAACTTTGAGATAGATTTGTAACTAAAGATATTGGAATCAAAAAGGAAGAAGATAAAGAAGAGAGGTGTGTGAAAATGGGTTTAGGATTTTTTAGTTAAGGTTTAGGGTTTCAAAATTTTTAATTAATTAAATATTTATTCTCATTCCATTTGAAAATTCAAGGTGGCACTTAAAATCTAGTTGGACTGTCACGTAGGATTACCGTTAGGGAGATAACAGAACTTAACGACACAGTAACCACTTCGTAACAAAATACTAACATAAGTGACTAAAACGTAACATTTCAAACATAAGTGACTAAAATGTAACCTGAGGCAAACAAAAGTGATTATTTTTATAGTTTACCCATAAAATAATATCTAATTTTAACCATAGGTTTAATTTTGATCTAAAAGTTAGAAAAAAAATTAAATTTTATACCTGTGTAAATGGGTTGTTTTGTGATAAAATTAGAAGTAATTATTCCTTTTTATTATAATTTTATCTTTTTCTCTTTTGGAGTTTTTATCTTTCATCTCAAATCTAGAATTAAATATTATTGAATCAATCACTCAAAAAAAAATATTCTCAATTATAGAAAATTTGTTGCGAGATGGTCATTCATGAAACAAACTTGCATATATGGTGGATTATCTTACGAACAAATCAAGAACAAGCAATCCCACGGACAACAATGGTGTGAGTCATCTGGCGAACGGGCCAAATGCAAGAAGAATGCCGACTATCAATTGACAAACTTTCTAGCAAACAACCATTGACGGACTATTTGACGAATTGTCCAAATATGAACAAGACTGATGGGTACACAAGACGCGAGTTGCCTTGCTGATTGGCATGCTCTAAGCTATTGAAGGGTGAACTATCAAGATGCTAACCAACAATGCCAAGTTGAGATGCTCCAGACTATCTCAATGTTTTGATACACATTGGCAAGTTGTCAACTTATTTAAGAAAGTTGTTAGCCTATTTTATTTATCTTAAATTTGATAGGATAATTTTTTTTGGTAGAAAGAAATAGAGTCAAATACAATCAAACAGAGATAATATTAGAACTTGATAGTATAGAAGTATTATTTAATCGGATCTGATCAACAACTTTAATAGGAGCAACATGAAACACACGGGACTCAAGCGAAAACTCTTTCATTAGACCTGCCAAGATATGGGGAGGGGGCAAAAATCATTTCTCTTGGAATCTGTTTAATGACCACTTACCAATCACGTTTACATAATTCTTAAATACGTAATATCAAATCTCTATTCGCTTATCCTTTGAAGCCACCATGAATACCTTTAATGGCCAGAGCACAGTCAGACTCAAGAATAACCTCTTTCCAATTAAAATCTCATGCAAGATGAAGGCCATCATAAATAGTCCAAAGTTCAGCCTGTTCAACCGTGCAGCTTTCAATATTTCTCTCAATTCCCCAAAGCCACCTACCATGTTCATCTCTTACCACTACTGCCAAAGATGCAAGACCTAAAGACAAGATAATTTTAACGGTGTTGATCGGATAGAAATCAATAATTTCAAATTCCTAGACTAGCCAACTTGTGAAGTTGTTTGGTAATATTTTTCCTATATAAAACTACACTTTATATGTAAATTACGAAGTGAAACAGAAAAAAAATTTTGACTACTAAATTTGATCTTTCCTTTCTTCTTTAGAAAAACCAACAAGATTTCCCCAGAGTAGTCGTTATACAGTGCCTCACATGGTAGATACACATAAGAATTCCGAAAATGCTCATAAACATCCTCTGTCCATCATTGGCTTATCAGTTATCACTTCTTCCATCCTAATAAACATTAAATGTAAATTTGGGTAAGGCAAGACAAAGATTGGTTCCTTATTAGTGAAAATATCCTTATATCATCAAAGTAAAAATAAAAAAGATAAATCAGGGAGAAAAAAACATTCATAAACAACTGGGAGAAAAACAAAGCTAAAATCCAAATGCTATCCCCACATTCCTTAGTTTAATGTATTATAATTTATCCTCAGTTATATTCATGGAACACGACAACAGGAAGGCTGATATTTCAATTAGTAAAGTAAAAAGGAAGAAGGCAAAACAAGAGTGCCCTTCATTACTTGGATGCTAATATTTAATACCCAACATCACTTCCAAGATTAGCTCACTCAAAGCTGTCCAATTTAAGGCTGTTTAATTAATACATGTAATGATAAAAAAGGCATGATCAAATCGAGTTGGGAAACTTGGTTTCTTTCCAATAATTAAGTATATTTCTACATAATTACGTGCTAGCATGCCCAACACACATAACCCTTAATCAAAATCTCATTTCCTTTGTCTTTTCTCTTGGCTACATGGTATGATAGTGAAATGGGAAGACGACGAATTGCTGACACTTCTTTCCCCATGTGTTTTTATCTTCTCTGAACTCAAGATCCCCTATAGTTGCTTTTAACTTACACATTGGGCTCCCTAGATTAGCATTTCGCCACGTAACTTGCCTTCTCGAATTTTGATCTAACCTCACATCGATCATTACCTTCTCGATGAATAGATCATGTGCGAGTGGCCTCCATTGACGGATTCCTTCGTCATCTACTTACAATACAAACAATGTCATTATAGGTGTTAGGACTACCACTAGTGCATGAGAATGACACAACTTCTCAACTTTATTCTATTAATTAGTATAGAGTTCGTTTCGTGCAATATATAAACCCATTGGTCTTTTGGACATATCTGGGGATGAGACAAAACATTTCAAGAAAGGTTTCGGAAATTGTTGCTTGCCACTTAGTGTACTGCTCGATTCTTGTGTTTACGTGACATGTTAAATTTGTATTGTTGAGTTCTGCAAAGGAGTTTATGTTTTACAAATGCATCACGGAACAAAGTACACAATCTTCGATATTAACACCTTTGTCATTTTGTTGAAGTTTTAATTTGCGAAACCCACCATATATATATATATATGACATTTCTTTTCCAAGCTGCATGAATATTGTTTGATAGTAAAATCTGTAGCATATGGTAATTGTTAGGGTTTTTTAATCTTTAAATAAATATAGTCGACACTCATCTTATATCATTCAGTTTTTAATAATATTATTGAATTTTTTCTTTTTTGTCCGTGGTTTTTCCTTAAAGAGTTTTTCACGCAAAATTTGTGTGTCTTATTTTTTATTTTCTTATTGTTTTGCCATCGTTCTATTGTCATTATCGACATTTATTATAACACTAATAAAAGAAAATTTTAAAAAAGTATTTACAATTGCGAACCATTTAACCCAAAATTAGTAAACTTGACTTGTATGAAACAGTTGTTAAATCTTTTGTCAAGCATCCATTTGAGACAAATTCAAACTGTGTGACCCCATCCCTACGTTTAATATTATATTAAAAAAACTAAAACTAGCAAAGTAAATAAATAAAAGGTTAAGCCTTGTTAAGTGTTTTTGTCTCTCAAGGAGACTAATTTTCTTATTTATATGATACAATTCCTAGATGTGACGTTTTAGGTATGTCTTCATGCATGTCAATACATATCTTATTTTAATATTAACACGTGTTTCTTAAGAGTGGGTTTGCTTGCATGATGATACGAACCTATCATGTGCGAACTGTGAAGGCTATCGCTATTGGATCTAGCAGGCCCATTCTTGACATTTTTGAGGCCTTAAACAAAATAATAAATTGGAGTTGTGGATCCCTTAAAAGTTGAAAAAAAAATATTTTAGGCCACTTAAAAGTTAATAAAAAAAAATTACGCTCCTTAAAAGTTAAAAAAATAATTTTACACTTTTTAAAAACTAAAAAAAAAAAATTGACTCCTAATCTTAGGCCTTGAGCAACCGCATTTCCAAACAAATCTCAAGATCAAGTTTGAGATCTGGTCAATCCCAATCAAATAATCGAAGGTAATGAGTCAGTAATGAGTAACACCATAACAAAGTTAAATATTGAATCATAAGAAATTCAACTGTTAGTAATAATTTTAACAATATCTAAAAAAAACTAATAATTTTAACAAATTCATAAATTTGGTGTACACCACATGACATTTTTTAGAATAATGTCAACAAATCTTATAGATAATATACACAGATAGCATGTCAAAATAAATTAAGAAATAATCCATTGATATTATATTAACCATCAAACATACAATTAAGTGGCAGTGATGATGAGGCTCAATTTTATTAAGCCACACAAAACCGAAGAGGATAATACTATTTTAACACCTAAAATTAAGAAGCTGTCGCAATTCTAGCGGTTCAAATTTCCCTAGGATAATCATATTAATTGTATGATTCTTGCTAACTTCTTTTTAGAACATGAAATTTAACATTGTTTTGTACATAAGATGTTGGGTTGGATTATGGTGGTTAATATTATATATGGTACAAAGAGTTACCATAAATGGAAGTTTAAGATGGTGGTGTTTTTACAGAGTCATAGTCAATGGTATTATTTTCATTGTTTGTGTGTTCTGTTCCCATTATCTCTCACGTCTCGGTCTTGGAAGAAATGTATTTAGAGAAAAAAAAAAAAGGTTTTAGAGTGGAACCCTCACATCATGATTGCTTCCTTAATAGAGTTTCAATTTAAACTCAAGTTAGAATGTGATCTAGGTATATTTCGATACGGGGTTGGTGAGCTTGGGATGTCGAAAAAATATATGGATTGGATATGATGTAATTACTATCCTCGGTGGTATAGTGGCAATGTTCTTTTTGTGGTACAAGGGTATAACAATCGCTCCCCTTATTAAGTTTTTGTGGTACAAGGGCAATTGGCTATGAAGTCATTTGGTTGTAATATTATAATTGAGCTTTCCCTAATTATATAATTATGAAAGTTATTCAATAGGTGTTCGTCCAATGAATTTATCACAAGTATGTTACCCTTAATCTTTAATCTCTTTGAGATTTTTGAGATAAATTCATTCTCTCAATATGATCTTATTTTATCTCATGGTAACCATCACATCTTCATTAATGAAAAGTCAATTATTATTGAATAGTAATCAACTCATTTATCACAAAGACAAATGACTCGTGGTCACATTTACTTTTCATCTATGTAATGCCGATGAGATAATAACATTTATCCGTTAGTTGGGCTATGAATTTCATTATTGTGAATGATGCTACATAATGCAAAAGTTATATACCCAACGCACTAGTTTTCGATTCCTTATCTATTTGAACTCAGGTTTTTCCTTACATCAAAGTATATGATTCATGAATACATAGTTCATCACCCATTCAGGATTAATGTATGTCACTTTATAAACGTCACAAGTGAATAAATCTATAAACGAATTCAAGACCTATTCTACTTGGGTGATGTCCGATGTACTGTTAGTCCATTCAGTCACATCTACGTCTCTATCTTGTTGAAATCATCTGCTCCGATACTCAAGACAAAACATCTCCCCAATTGAATTTGATAGACGGTATATAAGTTTGTCAATCGTTTTGCTCATTTCTGATTAAACTAAGGAAATGTTTAGATTCATATACTAATATAACTTGTCTTTCCGTATTACAATCTGATCACATAATATCTTTTAGTATTAGTTAAAACAATGAAGATTTGATTAAATACCAAAAAGAAGATGTCAATCACCTTTGGATTACAAATATGTTGATCCGAAGAGCAAGGTTGCATTAACCAATAATCTTGTTGCATATGAAGTTGTTGTTGGAGTTATATGGGGCTTAAGACTGCCACATAAATCCAAAGGAGGAGCTCACCCACCGATTGAATGGCAGACCTAGCTTTTCTCTGTAAAATGTATTCTTCTGCCAATATTTTATTGGGTTGTTTGTTTTTTTATATATATGGAGATTTGGAAGGTTGTGGTAATATATAGAATAGAAGGGAATACAAGCACCATTGTCGTTGTGTTTGTCTTTAAATGCTGCAACATTCTTTTGTTTATATTTAATAATAATGCTGCCAATTTTTTTTTTAAAACGAGAGGCGTTTCTGTAAGTTCCCATGTAATTATAATTGCCAATGTTCAAAACAGGTGTTAAAGTACCTGACAACGTGGCATTCATAGAAATCAATTTCTTTTTTATTTTCATAAATATGAATTAAAATTAAAATTTAAAGTTATAAAATAAATTATGTTGCCTAAAAATTTTTGTATTCATGCTTGATTAAATTACGTAATAACACTTGAGTGTGAAGTCCTAAGCTAGTTTTTTTCTGGTTAAATCAATAAGTCATCAATTTTTTTGTATTTGTTTATAGATTAATTCATTTGTGATGTTCATAATGTGATTTACTTCAGTTCTAGGTAAGTAACTGATTATGTGTCCGTGATTTGTATATTTTGATGTATTAAAAGCTCAAATTCATATAATTAAAGAATCGAAAGCTGCTATGCATGACATAATTTCATTTACAATAATATAATTCATAACCCAATAAAAGATAAATGAGATCCTCTCATTAACATTACATGATAGATAAAAAAATAACGTGACCACGTTATTTCATTTGTCTAGGATAAATGATTTTATTACTATTTATTAGTAATTAAATTTTCCTCCAATTTCCCACAATCAACATCAATTGTTATAATAATTAAATTACACAAAGTTTTGAAGTAGACTAATGGTTCACACCATGTGTGGTGTGGAGAGCCACTATAAGTGGAGGTTAAGATGGTATTTTAACAAAGTGATGGCCAATGGTAGAACTTTTATTGTCTAAGTGTCTTATTCTGTATCTCTTATGTCTCCATGATCTTGGAAGAAAAGGATAATTATAAGAGAATGAAGGTTTGGAGTGGATGTCTCACATTATTATTACTTCTTTAGTAGGATCTAACTTAAACTTACGTTAAGATATGAACGGTATGAATTTTCATGGAAGATTGGTAAATTTAAGAAATCAAAAATATTATTGAGATTAAATTTGATGTGATAATTATTTTTAAGAGATCGTGACGATACTTTTACACAAGTATATTATGAAGTGAGAATACAACGAACATCAATCTATCACATTCAAAATCACATTGATTGAAGCTTGAAAACAAATTTAGTTTCAAATATATGCCGAGGATATAGGAATATTCTATTTTTGTGAAGCAGAGAAAAAACTTCAAAAACAAAAACGAGAAATTGACCAACCATCACAAGTAGCCGTTTAAATGGCATACACAAGTTTTTGTGGCTCAAAAATTTAAATGTCTGCGGCTGAGAAAGTCTAACACTTGACAAGTTTTGGTAACGATGTGGGAGTCAATATTTGGGTTTCCTTGAAAGAGGTCAAGCGAGTGGATTAGGCATAAAGATTAAATGGGTTGTGGAAAGCCACATAAATTTTACCAGGTTTCGGCCCACAATCATTGTCCCAGAAAATGGGATTATGGACTTTCTTGGTTGAGGCCTAATTGTTATAGTGGAGTTATCAACTTTGTATCAAATAACAACTAAATTATATCATCCTTGTGATACAAGTGATTTAGTTTGAAAATTTATTGTTATTTTACACAAAAAAACCCTAAAAATCCTAGCAAAATACATCTCAATTCAATATTTAGATTTCATTATTGGATCGATTGTTGATACTTGAGGTTTCAAGAAATAAAATCTAAGCTTGCAATATCATTTCTATTCTTGAGAATCGTAAATACTTCTACCATCCACGGCCTATTTACAGGATTTTCTTGATAATTATGAAAAAGTAAAGACAAGAGAAAATTTAAGACAGAATAGGGCAGGAGAGAAGAGCAAATTGTTCTATTATATTGTCGGGGTTCTTTGGTAAGTTTCAACTTTTTAAAATTTGAAATTTTTTCTTTTAATTTTTAAGGCATAGTACCCTACTTCTTTTCTAAGCCCATAATTTTTTTTTTTGTAACTCCAGTTACTAGATTGATTGGATTTTGAGTAACTTTCAGTTTTGAAATTTTGGAATTTTTAAATTTATAATACAAAGTGTTCTTGCTCTTCTACAAACCCACCATTTCTTCTCTCAAATTTCAAATCAATATTTCACTTTCAACTATATATATATATATCACTTTTAATGATTTGAGAAGAGCGGAGTCGACACCAATCAGCATGAGAAAAGATAAGAAAAAAAAGGTAAAAAGAAATGAAAATGAAAAGAGCGTAAAACAACAAAGCAAATGAAAAACAAATAGGATCAAACTAAATAGACATTTAATGTTTTTTTAATTCAAAGACTGATTTTTTATGAGATTGATATGGAAAGATTAACTGCAAGATTCTTTGTTTTTCCTTGCTGCAATTGATTTTTTATATGAATTTTTATTTATTTTTAAAACTTTTTTATTTTATTTTTATAATTATTGTTAAGAATATTTTTAAAATATCAAAATAATTTTTTAACTATAGCTTAAGGACCAAATTAGCTATTAACCCTTTTAATTAAGGTACAACATTACTTTTTTAACCGAAGTTAATAATCGAGTGACAAAAATGTAACAATTTAATAATATTAATGACTATCACGTAACTTTGAAAGTTGGGTGATCAAATCTATTTTTAAACAAAGTTTAGGGACAGTTGGTGTAGTTATAAATGGCACGAAAGTTGAATGTTACAAAATGCTAATCTAAGTAATATATAAAAACCAACTTTTATTTTTTTGTCATTAGAAATTAATAAGGTAGCCGATTTAGTATTAGTGTAGGAGAACATGAGTTTGAGCTCGCTAAAGCATATTTATCCACCTATTTAAGGGTTGAAAAGGATTATGTATAGCTTTAGGCATTGTATAAAAAAATAATTCTTCTTTTGTGGTATATCCTTTTATCTCTCCTTTACAACGATCCAATTTTCATTGGTGTCAGAAATTAATCGAAAGTGTTCGAATATTGAACCGAGACAGTCATGATATGATTATGAGATTAGGAATAAGAACTATTTATTAAATCATTAAATAGGTTGCTGAACATAGTACATGGGCTAAATTGCAAACTGGTTAAATAAGTGGAAAGTGATTTAGGAGTTAAGCCAAGTCCTTGATAGCAAACTAGCGAAGGTTAAATTTACATTAAGAGATCAAAGTTGTCTCATCCATAAAATTCCACTAACTATTATAATGATAAACTATGGCCATTAGATTAAACAAGATTAATGGCAAATTAAGTCATTAAGCTTACGTATATTTATTTAAGCTAAGTGGGAGATAGTATAACAGCCTGGTTTTCAGCAGTGTCGAAAATAGTGGTTTCGATACCACAATTCCGACAAGTTGAGTCATGAATTTATTTATTATTATAAGTATAATGTTGTTAGCATCGTATTAAAATTCGGTTAAGGAATTTTAATGCTTAGATAGTGAATTGAGTAAAAAGGATTAAATCGCAAAAGATATAAAGGTGAATTGGTTAATTAGAGGGACGAAGTGAGTAAATTAACCTAAAGGATTGTTAGTGGGTGGATTATCATGACAAATATTGATTAATAATAGGATAAATTAAGGTTAAAAATGATTAATTAAGTTAATTCTGAAAGTCTAAGAAATTACAAAAATGCCATTATATATGTATTAAATTAAAGAAAGAAAGATGATAATTTCACATTTCCTTTCTTCTTCTTCTTCTCTACATGGCTAAAAGGAGGAAAACTAGGGTTTTTCATTTTCAATCTTTGAGCTTTAATTTGGGTAAGCAAACCTTGATCGTTTTTAGTAATTTTTATGTTTTCGAGTCCGTATTAGCTTAATCTAGCTTATGCAAGGACTAATTTGTGAATCTGTCAAATGTTATAAAACTTTCCATTGATGAAAATGCTTTCTTTTGAAGGTTATGGATAGATTTGTGTGTTTGATGAATAGATTCATTGATTTTGTAAAGTGATTTTTGTTGAAATTAAGGTTTGAGGACTAGGTTGTAAAAATGATGAAAATACACATCCTTGTTGTGAAATAGTTGAATGGGGATGTTGGATGAATGCCTATGGATATTTGGCTATTATAAAATTGAATGAAAATGGTTATTTTACATGTTTTGGGTCTAAGGACTAAATTGAATAGAAAAGCAAATTTTAGGGGTAATTTCATAATCTTTCTAAAAAAAGGATTTATATGTGTAAATTAATTTAAATTATATGATTTAACGGGAGAATTGATTTATTTTGTGATAGATCAAGATCGGGTCACAGATCGTGGAAAGGGGAAAATCATAGAATAGTCCCTGAAGTTTGGCCTGAACTGCAATTTCATCCTGTAAGCTGGTTGTTAGATTTCCTATTTGAACTATTGATTATTACCTAATGAGGATATGCTTGGAATACTTGGTGTATAAAAAGGAAGACTCATGTCTCGGGTTTGAGCATGAAAAATTGTATAAATGGAAGACTCATGTCTCGAGATGAGAATGTGACTATGAATAAGGAAGACTCATGTCTCGAAATGAAAATGAGATTTTGATTAAGGAAGACTCATGTCTCGAGATGAGAATGAGAATAGGGTTAAAGGAAGACTTATGGCTCGATAGAGCATAAGGATGTTTGAAGAGAAAATTTTGCGTTTTGATGTTAATTGTTGTTGAAATGTTTCATGTTGAGTAATAATTCACTATGCATGAACTTACTAAGCTAGAAAGCTTACCTGTGTATTTTGGTTGTTTTGTAGATTTCGTTTTGGCTAGTTGAATATCGAATTACCTCGAAGACATCACACTATCCCAGAGCTGGTTTGGTAGTTCTTACATCACTTGGTTATATGGCATGTACCAGGATGATGTTATATTTTGTATATGCTTACCTGAATTATGATACTTGTAGTATTTTGGTTAAATGATAAGTTTTGAATGTTTACTCAATGTTGTGTGAGACAATTAGTGCTTTGATGTTATGCTAAATCTTGTATTAAAACACAAAAGTGTTATTTCTTGCCTATGAATGAAGTTTTATAGATGAACTTGTATAAATTTGAGAATTCTGCATATTTGTGTCGGCAGAACTCCTGCATGTATCGGTATAAATACAGGGTAGGAGAGAGGTTGTCTACTAACTTGAGTTGTATCGGTAGTTGAAATTAAAGTTTCAATAGTACTGAGCATATTTGTATCGGTAGTTAGAATACTTGTATCGGTAGAAGTTGCAGGGTAGGACTTCTTAGCTCTCTGGAGTTTTTTGTATCGGTAGAAGTACAGCTAGTTTCGATAGTTGTTATACTTGTATCGGTAGACCTATCACAAGTATCGGTAGACGTCTGCATCGTTTCATAATTGTTTATTGACTTGACTACTACCAATACTTGTCCAACAGGTATCGGTAGAAGTCTCTAAAAATCTGGAAAATGACCTATTTACCCTTGTTGAATTGTATTTATAAGTACATGATAACTTATGATGTGTTGGGTGTTTTTCTTTAATAAGGTAAGAACGGTTGACATGATTTTAAAAGATAAACAGTGATAGATGATTGAGTGACTCCGAGACCCTAGT
This sequence comes from Gossypioides kirkii, assembly GCA_005610355.1. Lineage (NCBI taxonomy): Eukaryota > Viridiplantae > Streptophyta > Magnoliopsida > Malvales > Malvaceae > Gossypioides > Gossypioides kirkii. Next base: position 33,781,014 of record CP032249.1, read on the forward strand.
CAACGACGATGTCGGGTTTTGGGTGTTACAGATAGGATTTCTAAACATTTTAGATTAAACAATATTAACTATGATGTTAATGATTAATGTGATAAGTCTTAGACTAAATTATTTATTTATGAAAATTGATAATAAATATTGACATTTTAAGAATTGCGATTCGAGTTTGGGTATAACTGACATGCCGTAGGATTTATATGTGATAGATAGGAGTATTTTGACACTTCGGAGCAACTTATTCTAGCACTTCAGGGCATATTGGTGTATCTAGAAATATTATAGTTTCGGTGGACGAACCCAAAATGGAGACGCGCAATATGGATTTACTATATATGGTGCGAACCCCCTCAAGTATACACGTGTTAATTTTAAGGTAGAATACATGTCATCATACATAGAAATCTACCTAGCATATCACATCTATGAACAGTAATTGTATCATATAAATACATAGAATTAACTCATCTGAAGTTAAACACACATAAAAATACTCAAGAGTAAGCTATATATCAGATTTTGTAAAAAAAGAAAAAATAGTGGTATAGGGCTTCATTTGGTCAAAGCAAAATCCAAACGTAGTCACTCTACGCTATCGGTGAACAGCAAGTCCAAATGAAAAAAAAAAAAAGGAAGAGTAGGAAGGCAAGAAAGAAAAAATTAATAAATATTAAATCGGCAGTCCACATGCATAAAGATGTTAGCACGAAAGGCTGAATCGTGAGATCCTCACTGGCAAAAGAGAATCTACCATTGTCAATAAATAACATCTACTCCCTTTGAACCATTATTTTGCATGCTCCTAATCTACGATAATTATTAATTCCAAGATACCTTGAAAAAGCCTAGCAGGCAACTTTTTACAAGGATTCCTTTAAGATTTTGAGGTGGGGGGTTTGGAATAAATAAGCTGCCCAAAAAAGTTGCTACAATGTCTGGTATCATTGGCTCTGATTTACGGCCAAGTTCTGTCACTGTAACCCACATTCAGGCAAGGCAACAGCCCATCTTTAGGGCTACGTTATCCTACATACGTGGGTGAGATAAAGGTTGAAGAGAAATCACAATCTTCATGTATTTTTCTTTTCATGTAATTATAGCATCTCTTTTTGCTACCAAAGCTATGATCGCAACATTGAAGGGAGGTGATCGTGGCTGAGGTTATTCTATGGTGCGACGCCATAGTGGAAAACATAGTGGCCCCACGTGGAGGGCACTGTCCAGTTGGAACTGGACTGGACCATATATGATTGTCAATGGCTACGTGGGGATGATGCCATACCAAAGCAGCATCAACTTGTGAGAGAATGGACATGAAACTCTTGTGGCCATAGGACCTCTTAATTTAAACCTGGTTTCTGTTTCTCGCCATCTCAGTTAACGGATGATCAGCATCATTGACGGAACAGTAGATGATATCATATGCATGAAAAGAAGCATCGAAATGGGTTTTTTTTTCTAGCAATTTTTATGTTACCTCTAAAAGATAGATCTACAAAAGTGTATCTATGAGTGCATTAGGTTACGCAGGTATAGCATTTAGGCAGAAAAGCCTCTATGCCAGAAGTAACAATAATTACATTAAAAGAGTCTTAGCTGCTTTAAAGGTGCATTTTGACAGTGTAGGATAGGGAATGTGTGGAGATGGAATTATAGTGCTTCAGGATATGTGGGGTTTGCAAAGATGATAAACATTTACGCTTTTCTTCTCTTTACATTTACAACAATAGTCAAATCTGTAAATTGCTCTCCTGTATTATTACACTTCCAACTTCAAACATGGAGATTTCAATTTAGGTGGTCATCGACATGTTCAAAAATTTCTAGGGTTTTAATTGTTTTATTATCGCATGCTCTTAAAATGTTATTTAAAGTTACTTTAAATACATTTTTATTGGGTGTCTAATTCTCTCGCCTTTTATAGAGATTTTTCTTCTAATTTATAAGACATGATATACTAAAAGTTACTAGATGTCATGTGTGACGACACGTTACCCCCTTAAAAGTAACACATATCTTTGCGGATTGTGACGAGTGACAAACACACGTGTCCTTGTTAAAAAATTGGAGAACAGACGAGCTAGACGATGACAGGAAGTCTAGTCTTGGGCCAAACACTTGGTCGAGTTACAGCGTGCTCTTTATTTCACATATAACAATTTTGTATAAATTTTCTAAGTAGACGAGGATGTTTGGGCAATTTTAGCAACAAGTTTGATTAATCCTAAAAACAAGTTTAATTGTTCGAGTAAATTAAACTAAGTGTAGGATAGAATATGCGTATACTAATGGCAGTGGGCAATAAATGACATATCATAGCTCGAGACAACACTCAGTAATTACTAATATTTTATCAGTCAGAAAAATGAAAAAATAATAAAGAGTGACTTCAGTTTAGCAACAAATTAGTTTGGGCTTGGTTGTGAAGGCATTTTAGGTGTTATTTTCTATGTTTCTGTTTCAGTTCAGGAAGTGTACAACCTTTAATAAATTTGTTCCCTGATTGAGAATTGAGAAATGAAGAAAAAGTACTCGAAACCACTTTAAAAATCTTGATTTGATTTGAATAGAAAGAACTAACTGGTTAACCCCAGCAGCCGGCGTTTAGCAGCAGCCGCCATTCCTTTCCAAAATATCAGACCAGATCAGTAGTTGATCATATCGAGACCCACCTTTGGAAAACACAACCCCCTCCCCCCCCCCCACCCTCCTTTTCTCATCCATTTTTAAGGTATCAAACTGCACCAACTGCCCCCACCACCAAAACAATCACTCCTCCACGATTCAACTGGAAAAAACAAATATTAATGTAGCATAAATCATAAGGACCTAAAGCTAAGCTCAACTCAGGAATTGATTAATGCGACATAAAGCTGAAACTAGCGTAAAATTAAATAAAGTGAATCGCTAATCTGTGATGGTGTCACTTCAATAGGGTGCAACGGACGAAGCTGACTGCACCTGTAGCAAGTGGTGGTAACAATCGGCTGCAGTCGGCCTCTGCTCAGGGTTCTGATCCAAGCACCTGGTTTCCAAGTCCCTCAGCATTTTAGGCACGTTTGTGAGCCCACAGGTCTTGACCAAGTAGCCTACTCCCCACACGTCCACTTTGACGCCGTGCAACCCCCTCCCCATTTCTGGCGCGTGCCTTCCACGCGCATCTGTATCTGCACCCGCCATTGGGTGTGGGTATATCTGGGGTGCACCCACGGCTTCGTCGAACCCACAAACGAACCATTCGTTCTCTGTGTCGCTCCGTCTCAGCACTTTGTCCCATCCCAAGTCCCTGTGCATGAAGCATAAGTCATGTAGAGCTACCAATGCTTTTGTGACGTATTTAAGAGCTTCTACAAGTTGCTCACAGTTGATGGGCTTGAATTTGCACCCTCTAGGTTTAAACACCAATACAAGATCTTTTTCACATGCCCGACAAATAAGTTCAGAGTGCGGGATTCGATGATCCAATATGTCATATATTTCTTTCACTGCTGCCCATTTCTTCTTGTTCGAAAATGACCTTGTCACCGTATTTGGTGTCATTTCCATTATACTTCCATTCCGCAAGTTAATCCTTTCAAAATCGCTGAATGGAAATTGCTTGTACGAGCCAACATTACTGATGGTATTAAAGCATCGATCACCCAGCAAGGGCAACAGGCCTGCTATTCTACAGCAAGGCACTAGGGCTTTCAGTCTCTCTGAGGGGGAAGAAAGATCTACAGAATATAAATCTGTCCTTAAAATGCGATCTTGTGATCGGCTTAATGCGCAGAATGTTACCATGTAGCCAACAGCATAATAGCCTAATACGTACGGAAGATCCATGTAAGTCCATAGCAACTTTTCCACTAGAGAAGATGATGGGTCAGGATGACCTTCCCTCACTTGATCAGTCTCCTCTCCCCTCCACAAGCAAAAATTTCTAACAAAACCAGTCACATGTGGCCATTGATCCTGCAAAGGCTCAGTTGATGATGAAGACGGTTTTCGGATAATAACCATTTCAACGGAACAAAATTTGGAGATAACCCTATTGATGCAATCGTCCCAAAGGCCAATAAAAGAGTCCCTACTTGTGGCAGTAGCAGCACTGAGACTAGGGTTGGTGCGTATGATTGAGCTCAAGACGTCACACACCATAGCTCTACAATCTAACAATTCACTAGTAGTAGTAAATAAAACTTCTTTACCGGCTGGCAAATCTCGGTACACATCTTTCCTTAGAGGAAATCGATATTCCTCAGGTAGAGGCTCTTGCAAGTGCCATGAAAGTTCAAACAAACCTGGCAGTATCGTTGGGGGAACTCGAAGACACCCAATGTAGTAGTCCGTTGGGTCTTGGAACTCCAACGGAGGCATTGCTGCAGCTAACCGAATAATAATCTTATCAAAGCATGCATATATAAAAATATAAAATTCAGTACAATACCAATAAATTTCAAACATGAAAATGGCTATACAAGCACTTTCTCCGAGGTAGCCATCGGAGAAGTCAAGATATTTCTTAGATTCTATTGCAATGTTCAAGCTAGATTGTTAAGTAAAAACAAAGTTTTAATTGGACTTACATCTGATAAAGGGTTCTGCAAAGGGAAGCTGCGCTCTTTCAGTGAAACCTGGTTCATAGAGAGAGAAAGAGAGTGACTTTTGGATGGAGATTCCTGAAAAGTTTCAGAATTAGTAACATTAACGAACATGCCTGTAACAGAAGATGCAGAAGCTGCGGATGACTTTCTCCTACCAAACACTTTGACTTGCTGTCCATTGACGAATCTATCGACAGAGAAACCTTTTAGAGGGCCATCTTCAAAGGCTTCCATTGTGCAAGCAACCACGGAATCATCAAAGAAAGTGAGTTCATCTGCGTTTAAAAAGCTTGAACCTTGAAGTCTCACTCTTCCTCTATGGTGCTCGCCTTCTTCTGCCCATAAACTCACTGACTCCTCCCATGTCATTCTTATCTTCCCAATTCTACGTAGCTCCTTGGAAGTTGAAGAAGGAAGACCTAACCCAACGTCTAGTGAAGTGTCGAACCCTACCAGACTTCCTCTTGTTCCATGAAGGAAAGCATCTCCTCCGGTAGTCGTTACCAGTTGTTTTGTCCTCACTAAATGAAACGATATAAAACCACAACAGCGGTCTGGCTTCAGTTATATTCAATAATCTTGAAAAATAAAAATTCAAAGAAAGATATAGAGGATGTTTGCTTACCTGAGAAAGGAAGTTCATCTACTTTGAATGGAGGGGGAGGAGGAAGCGGTCTAGGACCAGAAAGAACCGACCGACCATCATCACTTGAAGCAATTGCAGAAGCTCCTCTGCTTTGTGAAGTTCTCATGCGGGGCCCCATGAACTGAGACAACTCCTCGAAGACTTCCTCGTCAAAGGAAGCTGGCAATCTATGCAGTTTTCTCTCATAAGGAGAAAGTCTGAAGTAACTCTTGCCAACTTGTTCCCTTTCTCCCCCTCTCTCCCATTCATAAACTTTTCTAAACTCACCTAACATGTTATCCCACTTAGTACCAGCAGTTTTGGCATCTCTATTGATTCCATGTTTGTTTAAAAACTCCGCTACTTCCCTATCTTTGTCAGCCCTGGTCTTGCCTCTTGTTGATTGGACTGCAACATCGCTGCCTGGAAGAGGACCAATCTCTTGGTGGCCACTTCTTGAAGAAGAGCCAGACGCATCAGACCCTCCTTGATATTGAATCCTCCAAGCCCTTGCTAACCACAACATTTCATTCGGTTTCCAGACGGGGCTCACATATTTTCCCTTTCTGAATTGGTGATGAAATTGCTGATCTTCCGGTTTGTTGGTTTCCTGGCCTGAGGTTGTGGATGGGAGAGGAGAGTGGGGTGGGGATGAGGCTGCGTCTGAGGAGGAAGCTGCCGTGGTCTGAGCCTGAGTTTGAGGGTTTATGGGATTTGTGGGTGACGGGCTTGATTCGCTGGTGATTATAGCCATTTGGGCTTGTGACTGTAGGGAAGATGGTGATGGGAGCAGTTTCCATTGGCCACTGTTGTATCGAGATCTCTTGGGATTGACAGACTCAAATTGTTGTTCAAAGGGAGAAGAAGTCGCACCAGTTGGGACGTATAAAGGCGCAGATATGAAAGGAGGTCCAGTCGCTGTGACCACAACAGCTGATGGTTGCTGGAGATGCTTTTGCCTTGATTCTGACGATTCCTCAAGGGGCTCTTTGGGAGAAGATGAGAGTTGTTGAGTTGGCTGGGGTGTTTGCTTCTTGGTTGCATCTCCTTTATTGCCACCCATCTCAAATGTGCCCCAACAAGAGACAGCCAGAGAGAAACCTTAGACAAGAACCAGAAGAGGAAGCGCCAGCACCATTACTGCTGAACTAGCTCGGTTGGAATACTGGTCTCTCTCAAACTCTTATCTTTGTTTCATTAATTGCCAAAAACTCTGCAAGGGTTTTTTGTGCTTCTTTTGGAGTTTTATGATGGCCAACGTATCTCCAAAAGGGAAAGGTGAAAGCAATGGGAAATCATAGCAAGCTAAAGCAAACAACTAGGCCAAGAAAGAAGTAACAGAAAAAAGTCGGGATTGTGGAACTGCCATGAATAAGACCCTTCAGTTAATTATCAGTTAATACAACAACACAATGTTATGTTGTTGATGTATGATTTTGACAAGTAAGAAGGCGCGGAGAGAGAGAAAGAAAGAGGTTTATTGTATATTCTAATAATAATAAAGAAAATAATATAGAATACTCTATGCATGATTAGAGGGAGGGGTCATCATTGTACTGCAACTGCAAAACGCAGCCACAAAAATATTACCCTACTAGCATTGTTTTCTCGGGAGCATTGTATTTAATGGTGGTTTGTTTATTTTTTACTTTATTTATGGTTCTTGAAAGAGAGAGGTACCCGCGTCGAGTGAGGGGGTGAGTGAGTGAGCCTGGAGCTGGAGGGAGACTCTGACTGTGCGCGGTTCAGCGTGAGAGAGCGTGCATAGTTTTTTGGTTGCAGAAGCTATCCATCGATGTGGACACTTCAAATCCAAGTCTCTGCTTTAGCATGTTGGCTTTTCTCTCTCTTCTTAACAAGCTTAGAAGATTAACATTAATTTTTTTTTTAAGAGGGAAGATGCTCTGCCTAACGGCACTTTGATTTGCTAGACTAGACTTCTTTTTAGCAAAAGTAGACTAGAGTTTCATTTAACTATAATCACAGCAGCAATGGCTGAGCCAATAATACTAATTTATGGTAGTAATAATGAACTAATTTGCTTCTTTTTTTTTTCCGGGGGGGGGGGGGGGTGGAGGGGGTTAAGATGAACACACCTTCATTTAAAGATGCTGAACATGCAACGATCCAAGGGCTATAGTCCAAACCCCATGGATCGAGTATTATAGCAAAATTCAACTATTAGATTCAACCCAAAAACAATTTCGAGTCCGAAATCCCAATCACATTGAATTAAGTTCGACAAAAAACATGAGTTCATAATAGGTTTAAGCTTAAAAAAAATTGAGTCTCAAAAAGATCAAGATCAAAAGAACTTGAGCCTAATAAAACTTTATCCATGACATATTCGAGCTATATACTTCCGTTTTAGGCCCATAATTTACTGATTGACTCAAGCAAAAAAAAAAAACGTCACGAAGGTCTTGAAAATTTACGTGTAAGTTTGTTACAAAAAATGTCAAAAAGCCTAAAAAATTTCTATTTTATTTAATTAAGGGTGTTTTTGTTTTTTCTCTGTTATATTATTTTTGTACTATAAATAAATATTATTAGGTTAATACTTGAAAAGACATACACATAGTCACTTTAGTTTTATTTTAATTTTGCGCTTTATTTTCTTTATTTCTAAACCTTCCTTTTTAATTAAAATAAATTTCAAAGTTTTATTCTATAAAGTTTATGAGATGTAATTGTTCTTAATATTTTCTTTGTTCTTTCGTATTTGCATGTCTTCTGCTTGAATTATAATTGTTCAAGTTTATTAAATATTTTACCAGTATTTGATAGCTTAGAACAATTGTATTGTCAATTTTAAATTTAATCCATTGATTGGTTCTAATATTTGTGATGACTTGCATAATTGTTTGTGTAGTGTGGGCTGCGATCTAACTTAAATAAACCCCGATTGTGTGTTTGTTGGTTATAATTAGGTCTTTTCCGTTCTTAATGCTATTGATAGATTAAATCCTAAACGATTATTAGAAGGTTGTTTGTCAATAAGGAAAGTAATTAATGGCGATTGTCTTGATTATCAAGGAAGTAATAAGAGATTAGGTTGTTATATGATCATATGGAACTATAACCAATTTATTAAAAAACATTGTGTAACGACTCAATTTCTAGTGATGTCGGAAAAGATGATTTTGGTATCTCGTTTCCATAAACCAAGTCCGTATATATTCAATGAGAATATTTACGGAATTAAAGTATAGATAAATTGAATTTTGGAAAGCCTATTTAGTTGAAATTATGCTTAATTAAAACCGAATGATTAAATTGTAAAAATCTAATCGCTATATATTTTTAATTACAAAAAAATTCGAAGGCTTAAATTGAAACTACCTAAAGGGGCCAAAATGGTTAATAAAACATTCTTAACCATGTGTTAGTGGATGGTGGGGTGTGTGTTAATTAAATTAAGAAAGTAATGATTATCTAGTTAAGAAAAAACATAACTAATTATTGAGCCATGTATAAAAGCTTAAGATAGTGAATGTTTCATCTTCTTCATCCATTTTCTTACCATTGTCGTCTCAAATAAGGAGAAAAACTAAAAAAAAATTCCATATCTTTCGGCTATAATTTGGTAAGCAATTTTAAGTTATTTTCTTGTAATTTTTGTAAATTTGAGGTTATGTGAGTTTGATTTAGTTGAAAATCATTATACCGTAAAAAAGTTTGCATGATTGGTGCGAAGCAGGGGTGAAACCCAAAAAAAAATTTAGAGAGGTCAAAATTAAATTATCTATATATTTATAATTTTTAAAAAATTAAATTAAATTTTTATTATTTTTAAAAGAATTAAAGTGTAATTTTTTTTTTTACTAATTTAAAATGTCAAAATGGTAAAATTGGCCGGCAGGTGCGAAGGGTCTAAAACGAAATTGAATAAACTTTAAAAGGTAAAGGAAGAGGAGGCCTGGTGGTATCGCATACCCAAAAGTCAGTGCAATAACACTAAACCCAAGGACTTCGAAAAGCAAGAGTCAACACACACAAGCCCTATACATTGCTTTACCACAAGCCCAACTACAAGCGCAGGCCAGCCAGCAGGCAGTATTTGAAGTCTTTCGGGCGAGTAGAATTTGATTTGATTTGAATAAGTAATTTTAATTTTAATTTAAGTTAAATTTTATAAATTAAATAATTCAAATAATAAATTGATGTAAATATCTCTTTAGTCCCTGTTAATTTTGAAAATGAACAAATTGATCTTTCTTTCAACAAAAATTACCAAAAAAAAATTCAAAATGATTTTTAAAAATTCCAAAATTTATATTTTTTAAATGTATATATAATTTTAAAGAATATATAAAGAAATTTTAAATTTTTTTAAAATAATAATTTTAGGACCTAAATAAATTAATTAATGATTCAAGTTTATCATATTAAAAAATATATATTTTATTATTATTTTTTGAATAAGTTTTCAAATTTATGTGCTCTAGTATGGAATTAGTTATGCTGTAACAAAATTTTAATTTGATATATTTAATTTTTTTAATTTAATTTGAATAATTTCACTCCGTTCAATTTAATTCGAATTTTGTTTCACTCGACTCAATTCGAAAAAATTTCAAATCGAATTAAGATGATAAAATAAAATTTATCAATTCGATTAACTCGAAACTTTTTCATTCGATTCGATCGAATGGTCACATGTAAATATGTATGTCTTACATAAATCAAATCCATTATACATGGTTTGAAATATTATATCTTATTTCTTAAAAAAAAATTATTATATCTTATAGTTTCAAATATATAAGATGCACCCATAAATCTACCTTCTCTCATATTCCAACCACAGTGCATTCGTTTTTTTTTCTTTTATTGTGAAAAATTATTATTCTTTTACCATCAAATTAAAATATTTCAATAATAAGCATTTTGAAAATCTAAGTTTGAGGACAATCTCTATGCTATTAGGAGTTTTAGGAATCAAAATCAGGGATGGAAATGAAGTAGAGTGGGGATAATTTTTTTCAATCCAATTATTGTTCTATAGTTGGTACATTTTACTTGACCATTCATCCCGTTTTATAATTAATGTATAAATTTGAAAATACTATCACCTTCATTGATGTTGGATGCATCCATCATGATTTTACCCCGCCCTGCTCCCTCCACTTCAATTTAATTTTTACAAATTATTTTTAATATTTTCAATTTCGTAAATATTTAAACATAAAACATGTGAGTTACTTTGTAACACATTATGTATTAAGGTAAAATGATAATTTCATATATTGGACAAAAGGATTAATACAATATGAGTTTGGTAACAAGATATGAAGATTTATATTGAATTTCGATCTCTCAAATAATTTGCAAGCGGAGCTCTGGGCTATCCATGAGGACTTGTGGGTAAGTATGTTGGTTGGTATCCTGAGGTTGATAGTCAAGATTGACGCAATGTTAGTGGTCCGGTTTTTAACTAAACCACTTGATGAGTGTCATCTGTTTGGCACCTTCATTGATATCTATTTAATGCTGAATGTTGGGTGGTTGAGGTTCGACATATTCTTCGTGAGGGCAAGATGCGTGCTTATCACTTAGCGAAATTGGTACAAAGGTCCAATGTGAGGTTCGACTTGGCTCATTACTCCTCCAAAGAATCTCCTACCCTTTCTACAAGTAGACTCTTGTAGAAATATATATATTGTCAGGATAGAACGAGGCAAACAATTACCATAATTACTCCATATTTACTATTCAAAAAAACAATCCACCCTACTCCCATCTCATATCCACTTTTTAGAAGAAAAAAAAACCTCTCCGAATGTAACTAGTTGATTCGAAATTCAAATTTTACCATCCCCTAAACATAATAAAAGCAAATGAAATAAAGAGTTCAGACCTTTTTCAATCTTCCTATCATCATATGCATAAAAGAAATCTGAAACAAACCCAATAAGTTCATCACAACTTAACACCTAAGATTTCTCTAAGGAAACTGAAATTCAAACCCTCCCAACAGCAACCCGGAATTCCTTAATCCAATTTATTCTGGATTTCTGCTTCCATATTGTTCCTATGAGCAGCCCAGATTGCATCTTTCTCGTCTTCAATTCAAATCCTGCATTTCTAATCTTATTAAACACATCAGTATTTTCTTCCATAGCAATGTTGTCTATAATGGTACCAAATAAGCCAAACAAAGCACCGAACTAAACCCTAAGTTTATCTACTAGATATGGCAGCTCACAATATGGAGCTCCCTTGTCACTTGCAAGCCAATAAATCAGCGACGGCAGCCAGCATTAGTCATAGTAGGATATCAAATCATTTAGCTTGGTTTGCAACCGGGATAGATCCATTTGTGTTGGATCAGTAACCTGCAAGACATGTTCAACAAAGATATTTGTGGTGAGCATTAGATAGTACAAGTAGTTAACAATGCTAAAACTTGCATGTGTAAAAATACACCTCTGACTGAACAGTATGCATCAACCCTTCATTTGTTTGGCTGGAAACACAACGGACAACGTCAAGCCCCTCTTCAAGGATAGCTTGCAGGACTGTGGAGAGATGCCAGCTTTGGTCTCCAAAGCCACTACTTATCATAATCTCTACTCCGCCCGGGAAAGGATGGACTGCAACGCATGAGTTGATACCTGATGAACTAGCACTACTACTCCCTAGATCCAAGGCACTCCGATTAGATAATTTTTTGAGCTTATCTCTTTTGATACTCAATTCCCCGATCCTCTTTTTCATACATGTTATGTAGTTCACTGCCTCGTTCATGTGATCGGACGCAGCTCGCTTTCCCTGTAAAAAAAACCCCCCATCAAGAAAACCCTAGCTAGCAATGTATAATTATTTTCATAAAGAAAGATCAAACTCCAGAATAGACAAATGAAAAAGAGGGGGGGGGGGGGCATTGACCTTTATTGACTCAGGAGGGAGCAGTGATCTAAGTTTCTGATAGAGTTTGCCCATTTGCTGTCTCCTTTCCCGTTCGATTTCCTTGCGAACTATCTTCTTAGCATCATTGGCAGGAACAGCATAATTGGCATCATTATTGTCGGCCACCGCTAAATTTTTAAGTCCTTTGCCTTTTCCCGTTCTCCGTGTTAGATGACTTCCCTCTACAGATTCCCCAGATGTGACATTTTGTCGCACAAAATCTTCATGATGGGAAATATCAGAGATTTCGTACAGATAGTCATCACTCTGTTGCGAAGGAAACATTGAACAAAGACACAGTGTTTAAAGCCGTATCTTTCAGAGATAATGGGAGCTAGGTTTAAATAAGGAGATAGGCCAAAAACTTTGATTGTTTTAATATATTCTTTATTCTCATGTATTTTATTCAGTTGTTGCTTTGTACATTAAAAAAAATTAGTGGTTTGGCAAAAAAAAAATGTTGAAAAGTTGGTGTATTCAGCAGCAGTTCATGAATATCGTTCAATGGAAATTTGAACATAAAATTTTGGAATAGATTATATTTTTGACAGAAACGAAGAATTTTATTTAATCGAGAATCTCTTTCAGATTGAATTAAATTAGTGTACTCTCCATTTTTGTTTTATCACCAAAAAGGAAAAAAAAATTAAGATAGAAATTATAAATTAACTTATTTTTTTAAAAAATTTTATATAACTTTTATTCATTAAATTTGATTATTCTCTTTTCTTCTCATAAAAAAAATTGAAGTATTCTCTATTATTATATTTTTTTGAAAAATCAAGATATCACATTTCTGTTTTATGTTTTTATAATTTGAACTTTTCTATTTAAAAGTGCAATGTATCTTATTAAATTAATGTACTCTTAATAGTTTTTGTTTTGGGATGAATTACAGAATAAAAAATTAAAAGTTAAAATGTGTTTTAAATCTCTAAAAATTTTATACATTTGGAATTTAGTTCCTCGCTTTTAGTTCCAGTTGTCACTAACATTAAATGTTTTTTATTAAATTCACTAGTATGACATTTTAAGATTAAAAAATATTCATTTTATAATCATGTAACAAAAGAATAATGTAAAAAACGTTGATGTTTATTTCCTCCTAAAAACGCACATTTAAACTCGTCATGCTAAAATAAACTTTTTGTTGAAATAGTGTTTTTTTTAAAAATTGGCGTCAATATTTTAATTGAAATAATTAAACGATATTAACTATTTAGACTAACTAATAACATTATACAAATATAAAGATCAAATTATGTCCAAAATTAAAATATAAAGTTGAAATCACAGATTTAAACATAACAAAAAGACTAAAATTGGAATTTAATATTTTATAATATTAAAAAAGGAGAGGACAAATGAATTAGTGGGACGCATTTCAATGAAGGAAGGTCCTTACAGCCTTGTATATAGATATTAATGGTATACTAATTAATTTACAGCCATGCATGTTGGTACCTTTTCTTAAATTTTCAGTATTAAATTGTTAACAATAAAAAGTTTTGAGTATTGAATTTATATCATTAAAAAAAGAATGAATTTATTTATGCCTATGTAAAATTATACTTTTATTATATTTTATACTATTAATATTTTATCGATCTAACTGTTATATTTCATATTTCATATTTAATTCATATAGATTATGCATGTTAAATTTGAAGTAAATTAGTTAAAATTTTCTAACAATTTATTTTATGTAACCGTCCAATAAATATTAATATATACATTATTTTAAATTGTTATGATGGATATATTAGATCGATTTGAAAATTTACATACAGGATAAATATAATTATATCGATAAATTCAACAGTTGGGTTGTTAAAATATTAATTTAACCAAAAAATGAGAAAAGTGTAGTTTTACATTGATGTAAGTAGATCCCTTTCCATTAAAAGTTTGTGAAAATATTTGATACATTACCAATGGAGTTTTTAGACTACATAAGTAAAGTTAGGAGATTGACAAGTATCCTGTAGGGGTATAATAAAATATTTAAAAAATAAATATTTAAAAAAAGACACATGATAATTTGTTAAAGTTACTTGTGAAATAAAAAATATATATTGTCAGTATACCAAATACTAACCCTAAAAATTATTTTAAATGTGTAATTAGATACTGGATTACGACAGGCTTATAATGTGAATGAAAAAGAATATAACAAATTTATAAAAAAAAATGATATAAAAATGTGTTTTTAATTGAAAGTTGATATAATGAAAATTATGATTTTTGGGTTCAAAATTTGTAATTCTTATTATATATATATTTAAGATTTATCAAAATATAAATATAAATTTTAAATAATTGTCGAATTTTAATGATTATATTTTCTTATTGTTAACCTTAAAATTATTTCAATACTGAAAATAATGAAATTATTTATTTTAAAATTCGTAAAAGAATATATATGATTAAGTATGAGCCGGCATTTTAATTTGAAACCTTTTCAATTTATGTGGACATATAAGAAAAAGATTCTCCACGATCTCGTCAATATCAAGGTGTGAGATGACATAACATGGCATCTACGTAGCATTTTGAAGTTTGGATTTGTGCCTGCTTTCTCTATTTTTATTTATATTATGCAAGTTTATTCTATGATTTATGTCTGTAATTCGTGATTGTCTCTCTTAATAATATTATATTTAAAGTTTAAATCTATATTTTTCTCTTAAAAATACAATATATGTTACAATTATATTAAACCACTTGTTGATACTTTCTCCTCTTCATAAACCTTAGTCTTCTATTTTAGAATAGAGCAAGTGGGCAGGTCTCTCTCTGTGCATCTTGCAGGTTTCATAACGATTCATTGGCCAATTAAAAGCTTTTTGGCGGATTAATCAAATCGCTCTTAATTACAAGATGAATGATTAAAGTTGGCGGGACCTTGTAATAAAGTGGATAAAAATATAAAATAGTCATGATCATATGGAAAATGAAATACATGCTGTGAAAATAACTTTTACTAAAAAAATAAAAAAAAAGTGTAATTAATTGAACTTCGGAAATTTAATTATGTTTTTTGTTAAGAAAAATCGTTATTAATTAGTGTGATAATTAACGAATGCTGATATGAGTGATGGAAGCAACAAATTGATAAGAGATAAATATGTTGAATGTCGGGATATGTTTAAAAAAAAATAGTTTAAAAATTTACCAAAAGATAAACGCAGCAAACAAAACTAAATAATTGAAAAAATAAGAACAAATAGGCCGAATCAAAAGCTAGGGCTTTGACGAGTCCAAGTCGGTTCATGCAAGGAACTTGTTCTTGAAGAAACCCAAGTGAATTCAAGCTGCCAAGAAGAGAGAACAATCGATTAAGAACAGATTTGAAAGATTAAGTACTAAATCCGAATGAAATCAAAAGAAAAGGAGTGATTTGGCCAGCCAAAAACAATGACGATCCGAGTATTTAGAGGTGTTTTGGTTCATTTTTTTTATTGAGAATAATCTACTGAATTGAGATCTAAATAAAAGAAACAGAATAGATTAGATTGAAAAAGAGAACCAAACAGCAAAGAAAGAAGCGACCAGGAGGAAGTCCAAAATGGATTAGAATAGGGTTTTCTTGGAAGGAAAGAAATCGTTCTTCAACTCTAAATAAGCCTCCAACCAGATCTGAAATAAAAAAAGATAAAATAGTTTGTTAAGATGAAATTTTAAGCCAAATTAAGATTATTTTGTGTAAGAATTGGCTCGTTCAAGCTCATAAATGTAATTCATCATGCAACAACTTTAAGATTCGGTTTCTTGATTTTCTTTTTGCCTTCGTAACCGAAATCTTGTACAATCCCATTCAATCTTGTCTTGATCTGTTTTGTTTTTCACCTCGCTATTGGGCCTTAAGGTAAAGAAAGCTCATCTCAATCATTTCCACTTGTTGGAGGAATTCAACTTTATCAAATCAGGTCGAATAAAAATCCCTTAGTTATAAGTTTTTTTTCTTCTTAAATCTTTATACATCAATTGGACTTCAATTATTAAATCAAAAGACTAGAGGGACTAAACTCCTCAAATTAAATGTAAAGAGACTAAATTTCATATGTGCAAGGAGTATAGGGATTGAAAGCATAATTAGACCAATTATAAATATGATAATTACATTTTTAGGGATAAAACTCAAAGTTACATATAAGTTTTGATTTATTATGCTGTGTAATATGTGGACTTTGATTTGGTCAACTTATACTTATGAAACTTTGATTTTTTTTATTTGAATTTTTAGATTTTGATAGCAATTGTATTTTAAAGGGTAAACTTCATATATAAAAAAAAATATTTTAGACACCCAAAATAAAAGTTTGAAATTTAAGCACTCATGTTACGTAGTTCAATCATTTTGATCGCTTTCGTTAAAATCACAGACGACAAGTTGACTTGACAATTAAAAAATCAGTATAATAATAAATTTAATTTTTTTTTGTGTATGTGTGGACCTAAGCAAGAAATACATTATGGCTAGAAATATAATTATATATTTCTTTGAATTTTTTAGAATTAGGATCAAAATGAGATTATTTATAAATTTTGACGATTAATTTTTTAAAATTATGACTAAATTAACATAATATATAAAAATCAAGAGCTAAATTTTTTTATTACACCGATTTTTTAACTCTAATGTCATCTTATCATTTGTGATTTTAACGAGAGTGACCAAAAGGATCAAACTATATAACACGGGTGCTTAAATTGCAAATTTTTTATTTTGAATGCCTCAAATAAAATTTTTTATAATTGAGTAACTATGTGTATAGTTGGATGACTATATGTATAATTATTGTGTACGCAATAAGTAAACATAAATGAAACCCGTTAAAAATTCAAAATCACAATATCATTATCACATATAAATCAAACCAAAATTCATTTATTACATTTCATAAAATTTTTAAAAAGATATACTACATTCCATATTAAATAAAAAATCATATATGTAATTTTAATTATTATTCCGATTCTTATAGGCTTTAACCAATATCTTATAACCTACTAGGTTATGTTTTGTTGATCTAATCCTTCTTTATCTCATATTACGTCCACCTCTAAAATTTATTGTTCATTCATCTAGTTTGCACGTGATGAAATATAAATATAATACCCGACTTCTTTTCCTATTAAAATATATAATTAAGCACCTTGAAAGAGTGAAAATGTGCTATTAGTCCCTGTATTTATTTAAAATTTGAAATTTAATTCTTATATTTTAAATCACTATCATTGTTAGTAATTTCTGTAAAAAAAATTAACTTAACATATTTATTTTTTATCACTCGTATGCAACTTTACATTAGAGTAATTTAATCAACATGTCAAGTTGGCAAATTTCGATGAAAAATACTAACAATTAAGGACTTAATTTTTCAAATTTTATCTAAAGACAAGGACTAATAACATAATTCAACCTATAGTTTTCAAGAGTGTTTGTAGGGTCCTTTGTATGAGTTGTTCCCTAACTACTAATAAATTGTGGTTTAGGACCTAAATCTTGCTTTTTGGATTTTAATAACTTATCTTTTACGTGGAGTGTTGGCCTGTTGGGCATAGCCCCAAGTTAAGGATCCCGTAATTGGGAAAGTAGGCAATTCAGAAGCTTTCCTCTCTTTTCTTTTACTTCTTTCAAAGGAGATACCAAAGAATTAATAATTTCTTGCATCCAACTTCATCAAATCCTTTCCCTATTGGTAGATTTAGGCTTGCCTGGTATGGAGGGAAAAAGTATCATGGAAGCCTATTATTCACAAAATGAGTAAATAAATTAATTTTTGTATGTTAGATTAAAAACCAAATTAATTTTTTTATTAAAAATTTCTATTTATTTTTATTTTGTTAAAAATTAATTTCTATATGTCAACATAAGGTTTGTGTCATGCTATGTTCATTGTCTAGTTATTCTGTTAACTTAGCCAGTTTTTAGCAATACAATAGAGTGAATTTTTAAAAGAAATTACCAATTTACTCTTTGATCTAAAGTAAAGAGACTAATTTGCTATTTTTTAGTGAAAAGTTTATCAATGGAGTTTAAGACAGTTTACTTCAAAGTAGAGTATATTTGGCAAAGAAAAGCAATGAAAACCAAGAAAGATTTCCCAGTTGACAGCCAGGTTAGGTCCTGGGGAATGCATATACATGGAGCCCTTCA
Organism: Gossypioides kirkii; assembly: GCA_005610355.1. NCBI lineage: Eukaryota > Viridiplantae > Streptophyta > Magnoliopsida > Malvales > Malvaceae > Gossypioides > Gossypioides kirkii. The sequence goes on from CP032249.1 coordinate 33,799,297, forward strand.
GCCATGTGAAGGGTGAACATGGTTCGATACGTAGCCTCCTTCGTCTCATCCACAAGTCGGAATTTGAACAAGTAAAGGAGCACAGCAGCCATGATTTTCATTTGCCTGTATGCAAATTCCTTCCCTAGGCAGATGCGAGGCCCAGCCTAAGCATACAGGATAAATCACAATTCAATTAAAGTCGATTTGAGAGTATTAATTCAAGATATCCTCTTACCTGAAATGCGGTGAACTTAAAAGGACTCTCCGGTCGAAAAATACCATCCTCATCAAGCCATCTTTCCGGCCGATATTCAGCAGCATCTTCTCCCCAAATATATGTCATTCTTCCCATTGCATAAGCCATGTAATTAATCCCATCTCCTTTCTTTACTTCAGCACCATCAGGCAGAACATCATCCTCTACTGATATCTTCCCATCCTGCATTAGAATCCAACAAATGAATGTATATGAATAACAAATATGCCTTCACTATGTACTAAATGTGCTTTTACTGAAAATATTACCGTAGGAACTGGAGGATAAAGTCGAAGTGTTTCGGTTATTGCTGCATGAAGATAATGCATTCTATCTAACACACCATCCGTCATCAACCTCGACAATTCTTCGGCACATATGTTATCCTTAGCTTGAGTTGCATCTCTGATTTCATGGACAACCTTGTCTTGAACAAGAGGATGTTTGTGAAGCATGTAAAAGAACCAAGTGAGTGTGCCTGCTGATGTATCTTTGCCCGCTATCATGAAGTTGAGAATTATATCTCTCAAGTATTGATCATTCATGTTTTCAGGGTCTCTCTTACTTTCCATCAAGAACCTTGACAATATGTCTTCCTTCTCTCTCTGTTCGTTAGGAAACAATTCACAAGTTAAATTACTTGAACCACAAGTTTCATGAGTTCTTAATCAATGGTGGAACTTACTCACCACAAGCTTTTCATTTTCCATCTGCTCTCTCTTGCACCGAATCAAATCGAAAATGAAGTCATCAATGATTTTGACATTTCTCTTAAGAGCAGCTTCTAATCCTATATTGAAGAACCTTTTAACTTTCCAAAACACATCGACATATCTTCGAAACACGATAAAATTGGAGTCATCGAAAGCCTTGGTGAATCGGTTTGCGAACTCAGTGGAGCCACATAATGCATTTAACTCGACTCCAAAACCCACCTTGAAGATTGAATCTAAAGCTGATTTCATAAACAAATCCTGCAGATGGTGTAACATTTAACACAATCAACACAAGGGGGCACACTCTCTAAATAAGTGCCTCAGCTTTGCCAAGCTCTGGTAGATTCAAAGAGTGAGAGTCCCTCAAAGTGTGAATCCGTGTGAAACCCAAGAATTTGCTATATTCAAGTCATGAGTCAAGTTCATCCATATACAAACTCTTTAGTTTCACACAGTTTCGCCTGTTCAATCATTCCGAAACATTCTTACTATATAAACCCACAAGGACTCTTGGCAAAACCAGGAGATAAAACCATAATCGAACACAATACCGAACTCGTTGAGGGTTTAACCTGCAAATCCATGGCACGGTTAGCTACAGCTATAGTGGAAACTTTTGCAACCAATTTTGCAGCATTATCCCGAAATACAGCACTACTATATTCTCTCAACACTCTAGTTGAAAATTCATAGCTTGCAAGCTTCCGTTGATGACGCCATTTCTCTCCATCTACAGCAAAGATACCATCACCAAACAGATCTCTCATTATCACAGTATGGGCACCCTGTATTTCCACAACACCAAAAATTTCACATTCTCATAGAAAGGAAGATAATAGAGATTAAAACAAGGCTAAAAGAAAGATTTACTATACCCTTCCATAATTAGGGAAGTTGGTTCTTAGTATATACTCGATATTAGCTGGTTCAGTAGTATAAATCTCACTATGCAATGGCATAATCAGTCGGTAAGTGCGATGCTTCTTAGCTAGGGATGTTTGGTAATCAGAAAGTGCATTGAAGTGTAGGAGCTGGTGTAGCATTAAACCAGCTATGGGAGGGCGTTTGGCCTTGGATTTTAATTCTGGAACATGGAGGACTAAGAATAAAGCTACAAATATTACCAGAACCGAAGTCAATGCTCCAAGCAGAAGTAGAACAAAGGGGGTTGAAACGAAAAGGGATATGAGAAGTAAGATAACAGCGGACGAAAGCAAGAGCGACCCCATGGTGAGCTGAGGCCTGTCCTGATATATTTCTTTTGAGAGTTTTCTGATATATTTTTCGGATGGGTATCTGGATTTTGCATCGAAGAAGAACAACACGAATAAATAATGATGGGCATTGGGCATTCCGCATAGTTAATGCTCCACCTTAGACTTTACATCATAACCGATAGAAGACGGGACACTCATCACGATAAGGATTGGATTTTTATAGAGATTAGTTAGTGGAAAATAGGCATATCTGCCCTTTTTTAAAATATAATTAGTGAAAGAGATCTTTTTCGAAATTTAGTAACATAGATTGATTTTGAGTTTAGGTGGTAAAAAGATAGTCTTTTTTTTTCAATAATATTGTATGAAACATTTTGTCTGGAATATTTTTTGAAACATAAGATGATAGTTGATTTTGGATGAGAATTATTTTTAAATAATGATTGTTTTGATATTTCGAGTAAGAATTATTCCATGGTGATGTTTTTCATGGTAAAATTTGTTTTGAATAATGATTTTTTCAAAAAAAACACAATTATTTTAAATACAAGTAGTTCAAAAAAATAATTGTTCTAAAAATAGTTATTCATAAAATGCTAGTATTTTAAACAAGAGCTGTACCAAACTTTCGTTGTTCTCAATAAAAATCGTTCTCCTATAACAATTACACTAGATGAAAATTGTTCTAACTAAAATCCTATTTTAAATATAATTATTTTGGACATATGTATTCTCGAAGGACATAGTTTTTCTAAACAACTTCCAAGCAGCATTATTTAAAAACCCAAGTAAACGGTGATAAACGCTGTTTGTGGTTATCGAGCCCAGCATGTTCAGCGGCAAGGTGATCCATCTTTCCAAAAGCAACAAGGGGAAGACTGCAAACCTAGTTGGGCCATTATTTTATGTTAAGATCCTCTAGGAAGCGATGCCATGGCAACAACGTGCCCTGAGATTTAAGACTGCAAATCTCCGAACTTTTGACTTTAGCATGCACTGTTAAACAGGAAAAAACATGATTCGTCTAACAACGTTATAGAAAAACACCCATGTTCCCAATTTCATTTACAGCGGGGAAACAGACAAGGATACTCAAAATAAAACTTTGAGTGAGAAGAACACCAAAAACACAAATATCTAATTCAAGTGATGATCAGAAAAGAAATTAGTAACTTCGCAAAGATAAATAAAAGTGGAAGAAGCATCCAAACGCACAAGGGAAGTAGCATCATGATAGCGACGTGTGATCCTAAAGAAAACCCTCAACCCCACGTCCTGCACAAACATCCTGATAGATTGCGAGTGCTTCTGCCATTACTTGAGCTTGAGCCAGCAACTGAGCTCTTTTCCTCCCAGATGGATGCGTGGAGAGATAATTTTGTATATCTGAATCCCCTGCAGCCTTTCCTAACTTCTCAAACACTTTGGGAGCAACTCGAGGATCATAGCCAGCAGATGCTAGCAAAAACAACCCAATGTAATCTGCTTCAAGTTCCATCCTATCAGAGATGATATAAGGGTTAAGTACTGAGAATGACTGTTTAAAACAGGGTTGCTTTCAGAATATTAGAGTAATTTTACAGGTCAAGGAAAGATAGAAGGCAATAAAACTTTGAGAAGGGAATTCTTTTGAGTAAATAAATAAAACATAAACATTCTCACAAAAGCAAGAAATCCTCAAATGTGCTTATTCGTGTTTTTGGTGGGATTTATGTTATCCAGACACCAGAGTGTTGGATAGCAATACCTCTAAAAAGAATAAGAATGAAAACTTCAAGTAACAAAGGGGAGGGGTGACGGAGTAGATGAGTTGTATTTCAGCAAATCCAATTGCATAGCCTGTAGTTTAAAATAACCAAAAGAATGAAATGATCTTTCACCAGTCATTGGCACGTTATAAAGAAGATAATGATGATGAGGTCCAAAGAGAAGTCATTCACAAGTAAAGCCCTCAGGTTCCATTTCACAGTAACTGATTGACTTGAGGAACAGGAATCTAATAAGTCTGAAAGAGATTCTATTTGCTTTGCAATTAAGCATAGCAGAATCCTGATGACAATTGCAGCATTTACGCCTTGGGAGACCTAAACTGGACCATACATTCAAGAATTTAGTCAGACAGGTAAAGTGGCATTGAATTCTGGGGTTCCAATTATAGCAACAAGTTTTAGAGAAAACTCAATGTTTTCTCGATCCTTATTGAAAAACTCCAATTTCTACTTGTGTACTACATAATTCAATCAACATTCGACAGAAGAACTATGGGAACATACATACCTCCGAGAGAAGGGGAGCCTCAAGAGGAGTGCAGACATTTTGTTGGCTAAATCAGGCATAATGAACTGATAAAGTATCAATTGTAGGATGTCAAGCAACAAATCCTTCGTTATTGTTTCAGCTATATGTCGAGCCACAGCATGTCCAACCTAATCAGAAAACAACAAACAAACATCATCCGCACATCCATAAAAGAAAAAAATAACAGCAATAAGGCTCTGCTTGGAATGGTGGGAAAAAAGTGATGTACACTTTCCATCCAAAAATAAGACAATTGAAAATCGTATAATTTTGAACTGATGTACACATCTTTATCATTTTTCCTCTCTTATCATTCCAATTTGGAAGGAAATCTTTATGCATTGGGATGGAAATTGATTATCCTTCAATTTTCTTTCCTAACAACCATAGTCAAAATTTATTTTCTTCCCACTTTTTCACTTCCTCCCTCCACTTTTCTACGCAACCAATCACACCCAAACATATAAGCAATATATAGTTATATACCTCATGTCCAATTATGGTGGCTATCTCGGCATCAGTTCTGAAATGCTCAAGCAACCCCCTGAACACGACAATCTTCCCACCAGGCAAACAAATAGCATTAACAACAGGCTCGTTGACAACCAAAACTTCCCAATTCAATCCTTCCAAATGAGATGGTGTCGGTTGTGATCCTTTCACTTGGCTTGCCTTCCTACTTCGCTGAACCCACTTATCATCGAGAATCTCATCTTCAGGAGACCAGTTCATCCCCAAGTTGCCTTCCTTCTCACTCAATGTCGCCATTGTATCATGTACACTCTCATGTTCAAGTGAACTCTCCGGCGACGCATACTCCAAATCACTCCATATTTGATCATGGCTCAACCCTATGTGCAACGATTCAATAATATGCTTAGCTATCAGCATCACTCTAACGCTTTCCGGGTGTATTGCAGACAATATCTTACCCTTAAAAGCTGCTTTCAGTTCCTCAAACTGAGATTCCCCCACTTTTTTCTCCGTTTCTTTAGACAAGAGCACTAAATGTTTTCGTTTTGTATAAGGAACAGTTTCTAAATTCCCAAAATACACAGTGACCAAAACCCCTGAACCAACCAAGACAATAATCATCGCTTTCCTTGGATTCCAGTGGATCCACCTTCGTGGACCCCGTCGCATAAAATTTTGAACACGGTACCGGTCGACATAGTAAAATCTCTTGTCACCGTTAAGAAAGGGATCATAGGTATAGTTATTAGAAATTCCTAGTCTTCGTGATATAGAGGAATATGAAGATAAGCCAGAAAACTTAGCTCTGGTAGAAGATGAAACCGGAGAGCCAAGGTTCCGGCTGATTATTGAAGACGAATCTCGGATCGGAGAACTGAAAATAGGTCGTGAAATGAAACTACTGCGCAGAGTATTAAACACAAGCTTTGCCCTTCTGCAGTATGCCATGAGGTTGGAAAATGGTAGTAAGTAAAGCCATATGACGTCTGTTTACTATTCTTGAGAGGGGAACCGGCGGCTAATAGAACTGGAAGAAACCGAAAGAGAATTTGCTGAAAACTGAAGTTCGACGTGTCTGGAACATGGACAACAACAACAGAAGGGCGATATGGATGATTCACCCGTAAATAAACTTACCCATGGTGTAGTTTACCCATAAATAAACTATACCAACATACCTTAAATACTTTTTTAAATTTTATGTTACAATGGCTTAATTTAAAAAAAAAAACTATTTTGATTGAGGCCTGTATATTAATATAATGATGATATTTATGTTTCAGCTGTGATTTAAGTTTGAGTTGTGTTAATCAACTACTTATAATTAAAAAATTATTTTTTTAATGAAGGAATAAAATATTTTGAAAGTAAATAAAGTTGTTCACAATATTCAGATGTAAACCTTTCATAAATTATTATTATTGAATAAACTTTTAATTGTCGAAGGAAATAAAAGTCTAATTCGAGCCATTCTTATCAAATCATAAATTATAAATTGACTTTAATAAAAACAACAAAAATGTCCAACTTTTGAAATGTACATATCGTAAAAAGAATGTTCCATCTCATTTTTTATACAAATAGATTTAACCTTTTCGAAAAAAAACAATATTTATACTTTTAAAATAATTTGTTTTATGTTTGTCAAAAAAAATAATTTGTTTTATATTATATTTTAAAAATATTATTTCTTCATATCATACTTAAATTAGATATCATATTTAATTATCTATACTATATATTATGTTTAGAGTTGTTTATGGCTTTAGAAAGCCTGTTCGGTTAATAAGTTCAACTCGATTCAAGTCGAATTTAAACAACATTTTTATATCTTTGACTAAATTGGCTTAATTCGAATTTAATTTAAATAATAATTTTTTTATAGAATTAAGTTTGATTACAAAAGTATATAAAATATTAAAATAATGAAATAGTTTTTTTAGATAGATTAAGATAAAAATGGATATGGGTTTGAATTTTTTTTTGGATTTGGATCATGATTTAATTCATAAATAAGTCTAATTTAGTCATTGGGAAATGATTAAAATATTATTATTTTACAAAATAAATTATATATTTTTTAAATATATTAATAATTATTACATAATTGTTTTGCATTTCTCATTCGTAATTTATATAATTTATATTATTAATAAAAATTTTAATTGAGATGATCTCACAAATAAATTAGACATCAATTAAATTAAAAAAAGTTAAAAAAATAAACATTTCGTATCTAAAATTTAAAGTTACAAGCACATGTTAATTACATTGAGAAAACTTTTAAGTTTACCCATCTTAGGGATTGAACCAAAATTCTCGAACATAAATACTGTTTCCGCTAAATCAAAAGGCGTAATAGAATTAATTTTACATAATTATAATTATTACATAATAAATTTTAATTTATGTACATTTCCCGTTGTTCTTCGTATCTAGTAGTAAAAATAATACGCCGTAATAATAGTAAGATCTTTTTATTATTAACGTGCCCGGCTATTTTCACAAATATGATCTCCGCCGGACAGTTAAATCCCAATTAACGAACCCCACCTACATCTATAAACCTCCCTCTCTTCATCCAGATTTCAAATTCCCAGAACATCCCCTTCTGCATTGTTTTTGTGTTTTTTAATCCTGCAAAAAATTTGAAAGAAAGGACAACAAAAAAGGAAGAGAGAGAGAGGGATTTACGGAATGGCGATTTGCTCCTCGAGACGTGGAGTGCTTGGATCCGTTTATTGTTTGGTGGTGTTGCTATCATACGCGAGGATATGTTTATCGGCGAGATCTGATAATGAAATCCGGGAAAGGTTTTACGGTAACCTTATGAATTCGTCGTCGACGGGTACCGGCGAAGGTAGTATTGCCAAAATTTTCGATCGGGTTCTTGAGAAGGAGTTCTCCGAAAATGAGCAAACTGAAGGTTAGCCTTTTTTTCCCTGTTCATTATTTTTATATGTTTGAATCCCTTTAATAGGCCGAGAAAGCTCAGGGATTTTTTTTTATTAAAAAAAAAGGAATTTCTGGATCTTGATCTTTATGCTGGAGGTCTTGTTATTTTACAAAAATGCAGGCTCCATTTTAAGTTTAAACTTTCAGTAAAAGCGCATACCTATTCTATTAGTAGTTAAAATAAGTTCCACATAAAAGGACACTGCAGTAAAAACAATATAGCTACAAGACTAGTTTGTTTGCTTTTGTTTTAATTATGAACAAGGAAAAATATCACAATATTTGTAGCTTGTCTTGTATGGCATCGAACTCAAATTTAAGCAAATTAGAATCTTCATTTCCCTTTTTACATGAATCTTCTATGATCATCATTTAGATCTCTGAATGATGTATGGGTTGCGGTTAATTTATGCACAATTTATTGGCTCTTTAATTCTTTTAGCTGATACTCTATTTTCCTTTTTTCTTCTTTTGTTAGGAACTGATGCAAGCAATTTCAATACTAGTGTAGCTGATCAGCAAGTAGGTTTGGTTCTCTTTTGAAGCCTATTGCTCCGACTGAAATTCTTTTTTTATTGTTTTGATACTAAGGAAAACTGGACTATAATGTTTCCTCTGTAGGTTCACTCTTTTACGAGTATATTGTTGCCAAGGCCCTATTTCTTATTTTGATTTTTAGTAGATTTATGGTTTTGGCTTGAGCTCAGATATATAAGCCTGCTACATTTGTTTTCTTCAAAATCTTTTTCCAAACTTTAGTAGGCATCCGATTTTAAAGGAATAAATAAAATAATCTACTGAGTGATCTTGTTTATGTGTATGATCACTGAAGATCCTATAATTATTGAGGAAAGGTTGGGTTTGGATATCATGCATATTGGAATTATGTGCCCTTTATTACCTTTGTTCCTAGGTGACCCGTGTGCTTACTGTGTAGTTTTCCTTTTGGTGTCTGTTTTAAGGATGCTTCCTTATATGCTTTTCAGGCTGTACTGGAGACTGTAGCTAAAATCACTCATGAGAAGGGGAAGAGAAATGATACACAAGAGACAAAGTATGAGAATACATTTATTTTTGGAGGAATAAAAATTTAATAAATAATTTTTTTTATGAGTTGACTTTTTTTTTCCAACATTATCAACAGTGGTACAAGAGCATTCCAGATTCAAGATGTCTTTTCCCTGGAAAATGAAGATTCTGACGAGACAACAACCTTGATTGATAAAAAGGTGGGTCAAATGTCAATTCCTCCCCCCCCCCTCTCTCTCATGATTAATTATGCAGTTTTATGTTGTTTGCTTTTGCTTTTATTGAATCCATTCTAATTTGTCTTTCTCATTTGATGTTAGGATAATGTGTTTGTAATGTCAAATAGAAAATCCAAGTATCCAGTGCTCCAAGTTGATTTGAGGTTAGCATCTTTATCTCCTTTATCCTTGCACTATCTGATACAGTCTCCGGTTTCATATTAGTACAAGTTGGTTGGCATTGTGATGAATAATTGAAAACTATCCCTGTTTGGTTCTGGTACTGCCATTGAGTTTATAACATACAACTGAGATTTATGGTGTAGTAAATTGTCCTGTGATCCAATAAAAATTATCTGTAACATACTGTATCATCCTTATGCAGATTGATATCAGATTTGGTGGTTGTCATAGTCTCTGCTGCCATTGGTGGTATTATCTTTTCATGTCTGGGGCAACCGGTATGTTTATCTAAAATTAGCATTTATTTACTTTGTGTTCAACAGTTTTCTTTTTCTTGAGTTTGATATGCAGCTCTATCATGAAAGTTGCTAGAAAGAAGTTGTCTTTCTTTACTTTTCCTAAACCTATTCACATGATAGGTCATTGTGGGCTATCTTCTGGCGGGTTCACTTATTGGACCAGGGGGTTTGAAATTCATTAGTGAAATGGTACAGGTATGTTGTTTATAATAGCTTGAGCTTGTTGTTTCTTAATAACGGAGTATTATATGACTTAATGTTTTAGTACACGTTATTTTCTAGTATTGAGATAGCTTCACTGATGGTACCATGGAGGGGAAACATGCCTTATGATCCATGTTAAAGATGTTGTCTTGGAAGATATTTTATTTTTCTTTGTTAATAAATTCCTGAGACTTGCTTGGAATTATATCCCAAAAATGTGACTTTTCCCTGTTCATTTATTATTTAAAAATTTTCAGCTGATAGCAACTAATAATGCCTAAATTTTATCATCTAAAATTCATTCTCTGATGTCTTTTGCAAAAAAAAGAAAAAGAAAAGAAAATGCACTCAGTGATATGATTTTCCATATTTTTATTATTTTGACGATATGCTCGATCTTTTTTCGTAGGTTGAAACTGTTGCACAGTTTGGTGTTGTCTTTCTTCTTTTTGCTCTTGGGCTGGAGTTTTCTTTGGCAAAGGTTGGATGTTTTGGGAGTGAATTCATGTTTTGGGAGTGAATTCTTACTTTCAGATGCTTTAGCATAGAAATTTCCGTATTTTATTTAATGAAAGCTGTTTCAACTAATTCTTTCTGCAGTTAAAAGTTGTGGGGCCAGTTGCTGTTTTTGGAGGAATACTTCAAATTGTGATATTTATGTGCTTGTGTGGCATAATTGCAGTGGTAAGGTGTTTCTAGCACTTTGGTCATGTTTCCAACTAAGAGCACTTGTAAGATGGACACTAAAATTAGACATCTCTTAATCTTGCAGTTATGTGGAGCAAACTTATCTGAGGGTGTATTTGTTGGCTCCTTCCTCTCAATGTCATCAACTGCAATTGTACTTTTCTATTCTCTTTTATGTTGCGATTATTTTTCTTTTATTTTTGGTTTCTATTTGATGCATTTAATGGTCATCCATTCTTTCTTTATATTTTTATCAGGTTGTGAAGTTTTTAGTAGAACGAAGTACCACTAATTCTCTTCATGGTCAAGTTACTATTGGGACTCTAATTTTTCAGGTTGAAGAGAAGTGATGACCTATCAAGTATCTATAATTTAATTACAATTTGGATTCAGAAACTTGTTCTTGTTGTTGCATATCCATTCATTCCCTTACCTTTGGCCATTTCAGGATTGTGCTGTTGGTTTGTTATTTGCTTTGCTCCCAGTTTTGGGTGGTAGCAGTGGCTTGCTACATGGGATGGTTTCAATGGGAAAGCTGTAAGTTTCTTTTGGTTTTCCTACCTATCCTCTTTTACTTTTTGTTATCCTTCCATTTCTGCCCTTATTTCCAAAATTTGCTTTTGAGCTGTTGTTGGTGGTTGACTTAAATGGTACTGTCACTTGCTGATGATCAACGTCAGGATATTGGTATTATCAATCTATCTTACTGTTGCATCACTATTGTCTTGGTCATTTGTTCCTCGATTCCTAAAGTTAATGATGCAGATATCATCTCAAGTAAGTTGTTAACATATTTTTTCTCTTTTATTATGTAACTTGATTTGAATTAAGTTCAAAATTTTAGTTCATTTGGTTTCATTTTATTATCCAGACAAATGAACTTTATCAGCTTGCTGCTGTGGCTTTCTGCTTATTGTCTGCTTGGGTAAGTTTTGTGCTTGATTACAATACAACTGCTATATCGCTGCATGCAAAATTTCCCCATGACCTTTTTAACACTCTTGAACTTCTGTAATCCTCACAGTGCAGTGATAAGATGGGTCTCAGCCTTGAGTTGGGTTCATTTGTTGCTGGAGTTATGATATCTACTACTGACTTTGCGCAACATACACTAGACCAGGTAATCACTGATTATTGGCAAGGCCTCTTACCTATGTACTTTAATGTATATTCTTATCTTTGCCTTGAAGGGATTTATTCTATTTAACTTTTCAATTAGTGTCTTAATTTTCAAGGCTTAGCTTGTTTACTTTCTTATTTAGTCTGTTTTAGGTCATGCATTGTTAGTCCATGGGGGCATGAATGAAAATCTATAAATGCAAGGTCTATTCTATTTTGAGTCAAGGCTCAAGGGTTCATTCTTAATATCGAAATTTATGTACTGGTTAACTTTTTGATATGCATTGGAGAGTGTGCTGTAGGAGATTTGAGTCTAAAATAGGCTAAGTGGATATATTTCTTTGTTTTGCCAGATTATTTTATGAGCTGTGTTTCTATTCTAGGTGGAACCAATTCGTAATCTATTTGCAGCACTCTTCCTTTCTGGTATTGGGATGCTCATACATGTACATTTTCTGTGGAACCATGTGGATATACTACTGGCCTCTGTTATACTAGTTATTGTTGTTAAGACTGCTGTTGCCTGTGCGGTTGCCAAGGCTTTCGGATATAGTGTTAGGACATCTTTCCATGTAAGTTTGTTTTCCCACTCTTATGCACAAATAGCATCTTGTTTTCTTTACATAATTTGTGCATTCTATGCAATTTGTACTTTTATCATATAGGTTGGAGTGTTGCTTGCTCAAATTGGAGAATTTGCTTTTGTTCTTCTAAGTCGTGCCTCAAATCTTCACCTTGTTGAGGTACCTCTTTCTTCCTTGCCTTTTTAAAATGTGAACATGTCTACAATAAAGTTTTTTGTTTCTCGATGATTGATCTCCTCATCCTTTGAACATTATTCTCATTTTGTCATGCCCTGACAGTGGTTTTCAAAATAATGTTTCTTAATTCTAGAAAAAGGAGGAAAGATTTCATGTGCATGAATTGCTGATGTGCTTGTTGGTCTTCAGTGGAAGAATGATATGCTGGTTAAAAAATGTAAAGTATTGTTTTGTTCAGGGATCTTTGAATATGTCAAATCTGAAATTTTCACTAAAATGGTCAGATTAGATTCTTTTACAGAATTGAATCGCAAGAAGCTTAACTGGTTTCCTTGCAACTGTTAGAATCTTTATATAGCCTGACATTTAAGTCATATTTATTGATTGAGCTAAAAGTAAATGTCGTATAACTACATGAAAATCATTTTAGAATCTATGCTTTCAGTCTTATTTTACCCTGAATGCTGCTATTTGCTAAAGCTCTGGTCAGTTCAGAAAAGAATTTAATGGAGCTATTGTTCACTGCTTTTATTACTAGGAGGCATTTGAAATGTGGTCTCGTATTATTTATTTCTGAAGCAGGTGTGCTTGGGTTGGTAGGAAAAAGGGGGTGGGGGTGGGGGGAGGGAAGGGGGAGGGGGGGTTCTCTCACAGAAAGAACAAGAATGATAACTTTCTTGTTCCTTCAATTATGGATGAAACAGTTCAGCAACATTTTCCATTTATATGAACGCATTTTGCCGTAAAATTCTTAGCATTAAATATTTTTTCCTGTTGCTTCAAGCTTGAAATTTCTGATGCTTTTAATTTGTTTGAGCATGTCTTCATCATCATTGTAAATTGTAATTGTTTTGTTGCAATCGTTGACTTCATTTTGGTTGACATGAAGGGAAAGATGTATCTTCTTCTTCTTGGAACAACAGCTCTCAGTCTGGTAGGTTTCACTGATTTGGAAATTACACTTTGAAGGTTTATAGTTTGCTTTTCTTTGACCCTTTCATGGCTGCAAGCCTGCAACATTAACGATAGCAAACTACTTATGCAGGTAACAACACCTCTTATGTTCAAATTGATACCATATGTCCTGAACTTGGGGGTTCTTTTGCAATGGTTTCCCTCAGATAGCAGCTCAACAAATGAGGTCTCTCTTTCAATCTTCATGGAAATACATTATTCTCACATATGCATGCACATAGCTTTGCATACAAACATGAGTTATCATTAGCAATCTCTGAATTACCAACCTTCTCCCTTAGCTTATAGACTTTGATCTAAACAAATTTGAACCTTATATGGAAAGTGGTCATCTTTTCAAATCTGTAATGGCATCATGACACTCATCTACTCTTTTGTCTACCAAAGTCCTCATACCACTAGTCAGGCGAGGAACCATATTAAGAGAGCATTATTTGAAACATGCTAAGCTAAAGCGGACATAATGTTTTTAATGTATTTGTAATTATCGCATTGCAACCATTTTCGATATAAACATTCTCTAGCATCGAAAACCTGAGCAGTTGCACAATAACCAAGACTTTACTTGGTATGATGGAAAAGAGCGAGGAAGGAAAATTTATTAATCATTTTATGAACAAAAATTCCATCCTCACTTTATTTCATCATTCATACGAAGCAAAATCTAAAGTTGAATATTGCTCGGGGGGAAGAACATTTTGATGTAATACTAATTTGTTCAATTCTGTTTTTTGTTTTTGGCAGGAGAAGGTTTCCATGATTGAAGCACATAATAGGTTACACTGACCTTCAAGTGTTATGGTAGTCAGGTTATACTGGTATTACACTTTGGATCATAGTCATTTGCAAGTATTAGGGTTTAATATCACGCCAAATGTCATCGCTGGGGTCTCTGTTAACACGTGATAGTGTCAGTTCCATTGAAAGTCAGCTGAAGTCTCATGCACGTTCATATATATATAATATTCTTTGTGATTCTTTGTATAGTATATATTGATTTTGTATTTTGTATTTGAGCACTCAATAGCCGATTCTAATTTTCTCATGTTGCGAGTTGTAACCTTATACACTAATTTCGGCTGGAAGGTTGATTGAGCTTTGCATGGATTCATGCCCCTTTGGGGCCGAAAAAGAAAAGTCATGAAATCTTTATCTTGATGTTGCTACACAAGACGGTGTTTTTCTTTTTGTACTGTAAAATTTTAGAGTATTAGTACTCGCAAATATTATGCACACACACAGTAGGACGCATGCACGTCTAAAAATAATTGCCTAAATAAAAGCTTATCACTTGTTTCGAGTTTAGAGACTCGAAATCAAGTGAGTTTCATATGTGAACAGCTTTTGGTCATCTGGCTTGATATGGGAGTTTTAAAGTGTTATCTGTTTTTGGTATTATTCATGTTCATTTTATGATTTATGTTTGGAGTTAGTAGTTATTCCTTTCAATGATATTGTCTCTAAAGTTCAAATATGTTTTTTAAGTGCAATGTGTCTCATTATTACATTTAACATTTGTTGGTTCAAAGGGTTGTTTAATTTTTTTTATAAGTTTTTTGTGTGCAGGTACATTAATTTTTTTTTATTCTCAAATGAGAGGGATTTTTATTTAAATAATATAAAAAATTATTTATGAAATTGGTGCGAGAAAAAATTATTTACTAGAATTATTTAAAATGAGCAGCAAAAGGTAGTATCACCATCTACAAAATCATTCTAGTAAATAATTTTTTAAAATTAAATTAGAAGGGGTGTCGCATGTAGGGAGGCGACGCTTGATTTACATGCCACCTTATTTTTTAAAATTTTATATATTTTAATTTCTTTTAAACCATTTTTAGTTTTAGAATTTTATATTTTATAGTTTTCATAATTTAATTTAATTTAATTTTATAAAAATGGTTGAGTTTTATTTTTATAATTTTATAATTTTAATTTTTAAAACATTTTATAATTATAAATTTTTGGATATTTAAAATAACGATTGAGTTGATAATTTGTAAATATTGAGAGCGAATTATATTAATTATTTTAAAAATAGAATTAGCTTGATAGAATGTATAAAAATATTAAAGATTAAATTTATTATTATATCAATTAAAAAGTCATATCGACATCTTATTTGGTAACTAAATACATTTGAAGATAAATTACACTCATGATAACTTATATTCACCCTTTGGAGAAATTTTCATAGTGACAATAGAGTTGGTTCCATAGCAGCTAAATTAATCACCCTTTCACTCAAAAACTTATCCATCAATCAAAGCTCGTAATTGATGTCGTCTTCATTCGACTCAGTAACTAATTCTGTCTCTTTCGTCCCTTAAAAATCTGTTTTCATAGCGCAAATTCAAAACTCCTCACAGAATCAAAATTGGTTGATGTAAAACTCAAAATTTCCACGATAAACGAGAATAAAAACCCGCAATACTTTTTAGAATTAACATTATCAAAAATACATTAGCAGAACATTGTCACTAAATAATATTTTTAAAGTAATCGAAAACTTAAAAGTTTTTTTTAGTGTTATTTGATAGATTTTGTTATCACCAAAAGTTTGTAATATTCTTTTTTAATTATAAAAATTACAAAAAATGATATTTTAATTATTCAATTTTATTTTTTTTGTCATCGAATTATCTTAACTTTGTAGTGTTTTTATTTTTACCTTAATTAGTTAGTACAAAAATAAAATTGAATAGTTGAATGATTATATTATAATTTTTCATAGTAAAATAATAAAAATGAAATTTATTAATAATTTGATGATTAGTAATGCAATTTACCCAATTATATATAAAAAATTCAGACAGACTCGCTTCAACAAGAAAAGAATACTAGAATAGAACAGAACAGAAACAAAGAAAAATATATTATTGTTTCTCATTGTGTCTTCCAAGGTCTAACTCTAAGCCATCAAAACAAAATCTATTCTGAAACCACAAGCAGCTGCTGTCGGGTGGGTGGGTCATAATCCTCACCCGTTCCATTCAACCCGTAGCTCGTACCCGACAACCGACCGCCATGCGTCTCGTAGTACCTCTCCAAGGTGTTGCCCATGGAAGAGGAGGCCTACTCCTCGGCTCTCTTATCCCATGCGCCCTCTTTTACTTCCTCCAACTCTACCTCAAACGACGTCGTTCTCCCTCCGATCCTCCTCCTCCTTCCACTTCCTCATCCAACCAGCAGGGGATGACCAGACATTCTTCACTCTCCAATTTGCTTTCACGCGGACCGCTTCGGATATCTTCCCTCGCCACTTCCATTGCTAAACCCAACGACTCACCTTATTGTATGGGGTTGGATAAGGCCTCGGAGGATCCCTATCACAGAATTGCTAACCCTGATGGGGTTATCCAGCTCGGCTTGTCTGAGAACAGGGTAACCCCTTGCTTTTAAAACATGCTTCCTCTGCCTGCCCTATGTTACTTCTTCAAATATTCATGTTGCTGTTTCCTTCCTTTTCCCTTCCACAGTTGTGTTTTGATTTAATTGAGAAATGGACGTCGGAGAACTTGAGGGATTGGGTAATGGGGGGCGATTTGAGCATTAGCGGGATTGCCACTTACCAGCCTTCTGATGGTACAATGAAACTCAAAATGGTATTCTCTACATCTCTATATAATTTAAGTTTCTGTTCATTTCAGACTGATTTTGATTTGTGGTGCTGAATTATCTGCTGTCGGTTTGTTGGTGAAAATGTTATCAATCACAAGTTAAAAATAAGCAATTTCTGAGTATTTTGTGTGTGTGTCATCTTTGTGGAAAAAGAGAGTTTAATGTTTTCAACTTTTCATTCCTTAATTGGTTTAAGAGCTTAAGAGTCAGAGATGCCATGTAATCTTCTCAGTTTCGGACTATATGGCTTTTTCTTCCTTAATTGTGAGGTACATACTGTTGAGTGCTTATATGGTGGAGGCGTGGAGCTAACTTTAATCTCTTTTTTCTGCACATTTGTTCATATTGATGGTGCAGATTAAGAGATGTGGAGCTATGATGGGAGCTCTATGCTTTTGTAGTTTATACTTTTTGCTATCATGGTAGCACCAAGCATAATGCAATTGGAATGTCATATGCCTTTGAGAGTGTCTGGTCTACGTATTTTGCAGGCTATGGCAGGTTTTATGTCACGTGTTATAGGAAGAGATGTGTCATATGATCCGTCGCAGATGATTTTAACTTCCGGTGTGACCCCTGCAATTGAGACGTTGTGCTTCTGCTTGGCAGATCATGGGAATGCGTTTCTTGTTCCCACACCTTACTATCCTAGGTAATTATTTGTCCTTCATTCCCCCCCCCCCCCCAACGCACACACAAAATTTAATTAGAAAAGAATGTCTTCAGTTTTGACAGGGACATGAAATGGAGAACAGGAGTGGAGCTAATACCTGTTCATTGTCGGAGCAATGACAATTTCGTGTTAAGTATCAGTGCGCTTGATCAAGCATTCAATCAAACAAGAAAGCGAGATAGAAAGATTCGGGGAATTCTCCTTTCAAACCCTGCAAATCCTGTTGGCAATCTACTTTCTCGGAAGATGCTTGAAGCTCTTTTGAAGTTTGCTGAAGAAAAGAACATCCATATCATATCAGATGAAATATTTGCAGGGTCTATTTACGGGGAGAACGAGTTTGTCAGCATTGCTGAAGTTGTTGGTTCTGATGATTTTGATAAAAACCGGGTTCATATTGTTTATGGGCTATCGAAGGACCTCTTTCTTCCAGGAGTTAGGGTCGGAATGATCTATTCTTTTAATGAGAATGTTTTGGCTGCTGCTAGAAAGTTAACTAGGTTTTCTTCTGTTTCTGCTCCGACCCAAAGACTACTAGTTTCGATGCTTTCAGATACAAGATTCATTGTGGAATATATTCAGACCAATAAAAAGAGGATACAGGATATGCGCAATTTATTTGTGGCTGGTCTGGAAGAATTAGGTATTAAATGTACAGATAGCAGAAATAGTTTGTATTGTTGGGCTGATATGAGAAATTTACTCCCCACTTATGGTGAGAAAGGGGAACTTGAGCTATGGGAAAAGCTATTAAATGTGGGTAAGATTAATTTAACACCCGGTTCAGCTTGCCACTGCATAGAACCAGGATGGTTCCGATGTTGTTTCACAACCATAGATAAGGAGGATATTCGTGTAGTCATGGAACGGATTCGAAAAGTTGTTGGTAGTCGGACATCATGCGGTTGAAATTTCATTGTCTGTCATGCTCAGGTGGACAGTTTCTAAGTTGGATTTTGAACATGGGACAGCAGCTTAATCAAGACATTGTTACATTGGAGGCTTTGGAATGGTTTTCAGGGAGGGTAGTCTCTTCTTGGCCTGGTTCTACAAGGATTTTGGTCTTGGTTGGGGAATTACTTTATTTAAATTGCAATCCTTGAATCAAAATTATGGCTGTTCCAAAGGCAAAGATACAGCAGCATCAAGGAGGTCTTTCCTTGAGAAGTTCCTGTCACACTTTCAGCCAGGCAGAGAGAGTAGATGGAATAGCATGGTAGATAGGTGATAATGTTGAAAGAAAAAGAAGATTATTTGAAAATTACTTAAGGCAGTATTTGGAAGTATAACTTGGCTTTTACTTCAATTGTGAAATTAAAAAAAAAAACCTTTTATTTTATAAAGTAAATATTATTATGAAGAAAAATTGGACACAAATATTTATATTTATTTTAATATTTTTAATATTTTTATGCATTATATTTTTCATATAAAAAATAAAATAAAAAAATTAATATAGATCGAGTCAAACTCGAATTTAGTATTTATAATCCAAATTAAATTTGGACAAAAATTTAAGCTTTCTTTTTTAACTGATTCGAACCTAAACTTATGCAATGGACATAAAATTTGGTCGACTTATAAACAGATGTACTCTGCAACAATGGTTTCTAATGGTTAAAATTAGAGGAGCAGCTATAAATAATCCATTCATGTTTCTTTTAGGACTGCTTTATGTGTTGTTGATTTGGACTCAAATTCTGTGAAGACCGGTCAAATATGTATGATTTTGAATTAAATATAAATAACTTGATTTTTAGGTTAATATAACGTTGTTTTTGAAAGTGATTATCTCCAAACTACGCGCCAATCCCTCGACCCATTGCCCGTACTGTACGCCCACACTTTACAAATATGGTATAACCACAAATTTAGCCCCTAACATTTATCTATTTTATCACTTTGATCTTTATACTTTTTCTTTTATCACTTTAGCGGCCCTCTATCTTCAAAATTTATTCAACTTACTTTAAAATATATAATTCTAAATATTCAAACTTTGTACCAAAATTTTAACCAATAAATAAAATATATTTAAATTAAAAAAAAAACTAGTTATACTAAATTGACATTTAAGTTAAATTATTTTTTAAAAAGAATATCAAAGTTCATTCTTTATGTAACATTGCTTTTTGGTCACCGTAAGTAGTAAATATGTTTGGTTGTTAACCTTCTCTGTAATTTTCTTCGTTAGAAAACTCGACGACAACTCTGACAAAAAATTGAAAAAAAACAGGGTTGTAAATGGTAGTGTTTAATAAGAGAAATAAGGTGGAGCACAAAATCCCCAACAAATTTTTTTAAAGAAATTCTATACTCCAAATTGTTTAATAAATTCCCTCCGGTCGATCCGACCCAATTTTTTTTCTCTCTCTAAGATCGCACAAAAAAAAGCAAAAAAAAAAAAGTTTTCTCCTTCCTCTCTGTTCTATGAACATTGTAAGTTCGAGGTTGAATTTCAGATTTTTTTTTTTCGAATTCGCTATCGGCATTCAAATTTTTATTCTATATTATTTGGGTTTTGATAAATCGGGGGTTTCATTTTAGATATTTAATTATGCTTTAATTGTGTGCGTGTCTCCATTCATCAAACACAAAAAAAAGTTTCCCATTTTGAAAGTATGTTGAAAGATTTCTACTATTTCCTTTAGTAGTTTTATGATTTTCCTAATTTTGGGAATTTCCGTGTTTGACCAGCTTCTTGTTTTCTGATTTTGTAGGTTTATCTTTTTCTCGGGATTGGAGGTGGTATTCGGCCCTTTTAAACCCATAATCCTGCATTTAATTACCAATTTACAGGTCTGGTATTGGTAGGGCATTTCCGAAATCACTAATTCGAGCGTTTCAATCTATGGCAGTTTAGTCAGGTTGCTCGTATTCAAACATTTCATGTTACACGATTCTTTTCTACTACTTTTACCATGACATTGGCTTCCTCAAAAACTTCTCTCAAAATGGCTGCTTTCCCACGAGGCTTTTCCTTCATGGCAGCTTCAATGGCATTACTAGCAATGTTCTTAATTTTTGCTTCTTGGCTTCTGGTTTCACACCCTATCACTTCAACTGTTAGTGAGTATATTTATGGTGTCAATAGGAAAATAGTTTTGCCTGCTAAGGATGTATCAGGGTCGACTTTAGAACAGCTCACAATGACTTCAAATAGTTCTGGTGTTGATAATAATGGAGATGCACAAGTATCCATTAGATCTGTTGATAAGGATTCATTGCGATCCCAGTCTAACAAACAACTGCCTACTACAAAAGATTCAGTTGACTTAAGAAGAAATGAGATACCAGCGGAACCTGTACAGCTTCCGGAATCGTCTTTTGGAGCAAGAGAAAAGAAGGTGGACACTTCAAGTTCTGCATCTACCAATGCATCTGAGAGCAATTCAGTTGAGTCAGGTATAGTTCTTTTACACTCGTTCCAATCAACATTTTGTAGTTTTGCCTGCTTCTATTTCTGATCAAAATGCTGATAAGAATGTAGATTAAGATCATATAATGTAAAATTGCTTACAATGAGTTCAAATAACTCTGTTGTTGATAATAATGAAAATGCACTAGTATCCATTATATCTTTTGTTGGTAAGGATACATTGCAATCCGAGTCTAATGGAAAGCTGCCTACTTCTCAAAAAGATTCACTTGATTCAAGAAAAAATGGGGTGCTGGAGAAACCTGGACAGCTTTCAGAATCATTGTCTAGACCAACAGAAAAGAAGGTGGACGCTTCCAGTTCTGCATCTAGCAATGCATCTAAGAACAATTCAGTTGATTCAGGTAGTATTCTTTTACTCTTGTTGATAAGGATACATTGTAATCCGAGTCTAATGGAAAGCTGCCTACTTCTCAAAAAGATTCACTTGATTCAAGAAAAAATGGGGTGCTGGAGAAACCTGGACAGCTTTCAGAATCATTGTCTAGACCAACAGAAAAGAAGGTGGACACTTCCAGTTCTGCATCTAGCAATGCATCTAAGAACAATTCAGTTGATTCAGGTAGTATTCTTTTACTCTCAGTTTGATGTAACATCTGATTTTAGATCAATTATTACCTGGCATACTTCTTTTTATTTTTTACTGCTTTTGCTATAGTAGAGCTGGAATCTGCATCTTTTACTGGTTCCATATAGGAACTTGGTGATGCTGGTTTATTATATTCTCTAAGAGGTTTATGCAAGATCTCTAACATGGTGTCTTTCTATTTCATGGTTTTTTTATCAAGACTAGTGTCAAGTTTGTTTAAGGCTTACGCCTTGCTTACCTTTTATTCCCCAAATTATGGAACAAAGTTTCCGAAAGCGGAGGGAAGATATGCAGAATGTGATTGTTGAATTGTTTTGTGGTCAATAATCTATTTTGTGCGGCATTGTTCAGAAATTAATGCATTCAAATGTTGAAGTCCCAATTCTGTGCTTACTATTAGAAATATAACTTTTAATTTAATCATAATTTTCTTGATGTGCTAATAAACTGCTATGTAAAATACATGATTATTTACAGAAGAAAATGAGAGAGATAAAGTTCCATAGACATCTTGTCAGCTATATTGATCCCTGTATTCTTTGTGTGGGAAACAATGTTCTTTTTGAAGTCTTCCTTAAGTTTTTGCATCCTATCTTCTCTTCCAGTCCCTCTTTGATGTTCTGATTCTCATTTTGATTGGTTGGTCTCTAGGCTGTGATCTCTACGATGGAAAGTGGTTCTATGATCCACAAGGGCCATCATACACCAACTCCTCTTGCCCTATCATAACACAGATGCAGAATTGCCAGGGTAATGGGAGGCCTGACAAGGATTATGAGAATTGGCGTTGGAAACCCTCTCAATGTGACCTTCCCAGATTTGATGCTAAGAAGTTTCTAGAGTTGATGAGAGGAAAGACACTTGCTTTCATCGGTGATTCTGTTGCTCGAAATCAGATGGAGTCAATGGTGTGTCTTCTCTGGCAGGCAAGTACCTTGAATTCTCAAATGCCAGTTATTTCTGAAGAAAAAAATTGTCAAACTCTGAGATTGGTGCAACTTTGCACCATAATTTATCTAACAAAGGGAAGAACTCTGGTTTCTTTTAACTGGTTGTTCGCTTTCTTCAGTTTTTTCTTAGCTTCAAAATATTAGAAAAATGGTAAGCTTTGTGAAAGGCTCTTGTGGCTTTTAGAGGTTTCATATATTATTAGCATTAGTAAAAAAAAATTAGTAATTTTCTATCACTCTGTATTTTTCAAGTGTGAGAAACTAGATATGTACTGTGTGCACCTATTTTCATAATATAGATTGATCTTTTGGACTCTTTTGTACCTTAATACCGGTTTCTCATGAAAGAAAAACGGTAGCTTTGTGATAGGCTCTTGTGGCTTAGAGGTTTCATATATTATTAGCATTTGTAAAAAAAAAAAGTAATTTTCTATCACTCTATATTCTTCAAGTGTGAGAAACTAGATATGTACTGTGTGCACCTATTTTCATAATATAGGTTGATCTTTTGGACTCTTTTCTACCTTAGTACTGGTTTCTCATGAAAGAAAAATTAGGGATAATTTCAGGTTGAAGCTCCAAAAAATCGAGGAAACCGAAGAATGCATCGATGGTATTTCAAGTCCACATCTGTAATGATTGTCCGGGTATGGTCTTCCTGGCTTGTCCGTCAAACTAATGAAAAAATTGACTTTGCTCCCGAAGGTGTTACCAAGCTGCATCTCGATGCTCCTGATGACAACTTTATGGAACTCATCCCAAAGTTCGATGTGATTGTTCTTTCTTCTGGCCATTGGTTTGCCAAACAGTCTGTCTATGTATTGAACAATGAGATTGTGGGAGGACAGTTATGGTGGCCGGATCGTTCTCTTCCTATGAAGGTCAATAAT
Organism: Gossypioides kirkii; assembly: GCA_005610355.1. Lineage (NCBI taxonomy): Eukaryota > Viridiplantae > Streptophyta > Magnoliopsida > Malvales > Malvaceae > Gossypioides > Gossypioides kirkii. Next base: position 33,822,832 of record CP032249.1, read on the forward strand.
GTTGACGCATTTGGAATATCTGTTGAGACAATTCTGTCTGCTCTTGCTACACATCCTAATTACACAGGCCTGACTATTGTACGTTCCTTTTCTCCTGACCATTATGAAGGTGGAGCTTGGAATACAGGTGGATCATGTACCGGAAAGGTAAAGCCTCTTGCAACTGATGAACTAGTGGAAAATGGCTTTACGAGTATAATGCATAAGAAACAGGTGATGGGTTTTGAACTTGCTGTTAAGAAAGCGACAAATAAGTCCAAGTTGAGGATGATGGATATTACCAAATCGTTCGGGTATCGACATGATGGGCATCCAGGCCCTTATCGAAGCCCTGATCCAAAAAAGATCACAAAAGTTGGCCCAGACGGAAAGCCTCCACCTCAAGATTGCTTGCACTGGTGCATGCCAGGTCCTGTTGATACCTGGAATGAATTAGTGCTGGAAATTATAAGAAGAGAATTTGAAGGTCATCAAAACTTTCCATGACAAGGATAGATGTGGTTTCAGTGAGAAACTCCCAGACGATTGTGCCTTTGTAAGTGAATGAAACAGGTAACATATTAGAGACAGAGAGATGCATGGCTTGGTCCGACTGAGGCGATAGCTAGTCCTTTTGTTTATACCCTTTATTAGAGTCACGGAGAGAAATGACCTGTTGTATCGGATTGAAAGATTGATAGCTTGCTATATATATATATATTGATAGCTATTCTACTTTTTGTGATATTGTATCTGATAATATTTGATTGTTTTTAACAATAGGATTATTCACTATTTAAATTACTTTACATATCTTAGAATATGTTACATTATCTTGTTTGATAATATTTTATTATTTGTTTGATGGGATGCAATATTTAATAAAAGCATATTTTATTAAATTATTCTTGTAGAAATTGTTTTTATTTATTGTTTACTATTAAGTTATATTTCCTACCATCAAGAGTTGCATACTCGCTGAAGTTCTTTGTCATACACTTTTTTTGGTAAAATTAAGCTATATTCTATATTCATTTTATTGCTTATGAATGTTTCAGGATTCGGTCTCATTAATAATATTATTTTTAGAGTTTAAATTTAATACACTTTTATTATTATCATACACAAATGAAACTTTTTGAAAAATAATACAAAAATTTTCGTTTTCTCCAATCATATGTTTAGCGTTGATAGATTTTAACACGGAAGAAAAAAAATTATTCTAAACTTTATAAAAGAAGAAATATATATTAACCATCACTAGAACATACTTAAAGAAAGAAGAGAAGAGAGAAGGCAATCCAACGAGCGGCTTCAGTGGAAAAGAAGATGATGTTCATCTTAGGAGACTCGGGTTTGCACACTTGTGTATGTAAGGTGTGTGTGCATTGTCAAAGGGTTAAAAAAATATGAACAAATATTGCTCTCGAGTTAAAAATATATAGAAAAAATTCTTCAATTCTCTCAAATTTGATATTGAATAAATTAATCCTTACAAAAAAAATAATGCAATTTAATTTCTATCAATTTCGAAAATAGGTATCTAAAAATAATTAATCACAACATTAATATTTTTCATCAATTTTACCTAATTTAATTGGTATAATAATAATTTTAACCCTCAAAATTTACACATTTTATTTATTTTATAATTATTTTTAAAGATAAAGTTATATATTTTATTTTGAGTGTTTTAGATTTTTTAAAATTTAATTCATTTTTTTCAAATAATTTTTTAGAATCACGATGAAACTGATAAATATAAATATTGAGGGCTTAATTTATTATTATATCAATTAAAAATATTATAACAAAGAGCATTAATTGTCATTAATTGCTATTTTTCATAATTAAGAGAATTAAATTGGTCCATTTTTTTAAAAGGACCAATTTGCTCAATCTCAAATTTAAGAGGGATTGGAGAGGTCATTTTCACCCTGAAATTATATATAAAGTTTAGGGTTTAGCAGAGGTTTCGCAGCCAGAGTATTTTCTTCTAGTTTTTGCCTTTCACTGTTTCCAAATATTGAGGTATGGTTTTAGTTTATATGCTTGCTTTTATATTTTCCTGTGAAAGAAAAAACACAAATACAAGCCTGATATCGATATTAGATAACAAGTTTTTTTTATTTTTATTCTGTAAAAAGTGGTTCTAAATCCAGTTTTTGTTTTGTGCTATTGCTTGCTGTTGAGGAATATTTATGGGCTGTGAGTGTGAAATCCTGATTTTTGTTTTAGAAAATGTTACGCCATATTTGGTTTCTGTGTAGTTTCTTTAGGAAATTTTTGAATTTGATATGCTGTTGCTTGTTGCTTTATGTGGAATAAGAAATTATCTGACCATATGTGCTTCATATGAGTTTTTGAATTTTCCCCCTTTTTGATGGTAGGTTTGATTTAATGGGATTGCGAAGTAATGAAGCTGAGAATGTCATGGAAGATGATAACGATGTTATGGATGATGTTAGTGAGCAAGAGTTTGAATCCGAGTCAGAATCAGAAGAGGAAGATGTGAAGTTGGCCGAGCCTTCGAAGAACTCCATATACAATAGAGATGGGCTTATTGAGAAGCTTGAAGATATCAGCTGGCCAGAAAATGTTGAATGGATGCACAAGCTTTCTCTTGATATTGATCAAGAGAAAGAGGTGGATGTGAACGATGACCTGGCTAGAGAGCTCGCTTTCTACACGCAGGCATTGGAGGGGACAAGGTTGGCATTTGAGAAGTTTGAGTCGATGAAGCTACCTTTCCTTAGGCCTCCGGATTATTACGCGGAGATGGTTAAGACAGATGCCCATATGCAGAAGGTGAAAGGCAAGCTTCTGTCACAGAAGAGACAGATTGAAGAGGCTGAGGAGAGGAGAAAGGCCAGAGAAGCCAAGAAAATTGCTAAAGAGGTTCAAGCTGAGAAGATGAAAGAAAGAGCCAAGCAGAAAAAACATGAGATCGAGGCTGTCAAGAAGTGGAGGAAGCAAAGGCAGCAGAGCGGCTTCCCCGCAGGTGGCAAAGACAGTGAGCCAGACTTGGGTTTTGAAGATGGTAAAGCATTCGAGAGATCCAGCAAGAAAAGGCCAGGGGTGTCACCTGGGGATCGATCTGGAGGGAAGGCAAAACAACATGGTGGTGGAAAAGGTAAGAATATGAAAAACAGGGAGAACAGGAATTCTAAGTTTGGATTTGGAGGAAGGAAAGGCTTGAAGAAACAGAACACTGCTGAAACCACTAATGATGTTAGGGGCTTCAACAAAGGCAGTGCTGCTGGTAATAAGAAAAGGAAAAGGTGATTAAACTATGACCCCTTTTTTCTTTAACTTTTTTGGGGCATTTTTGCTTTTAATCAAACTCTTTGTTAACTTCAAATAGTTGTTGTTGCTGCATCATCTTTAAGCATCCTTTTGATATTATGATTGAGTAATAGTTGTATGCTAGTTTTCTGGTTCAATTTAAGAACATACTCTCATTCCCATTCAATTTTTTTCTAAAAATATGGCAAAAATAGCCAAAAAAAGGGCAAATTAGATCTGGTATGGTAGTTTCATTAGATCAAAGAGCAAATTAGATTTTTTGTTAAAAATTCCACCCATTTCTATTCTTAAAAATTGGTCTTTGTACCACAAGTCATTGTCTGATTATTCCATATTGATCGAACATACAAAATTTGCAGTGTTATAAGTGCTTAACAAACCATAATCAAAACAACATACATTTTAAACTTCAAATCATTCATAAAATTTTACATCAACAAGACAATGTCTAGATCATACACCATGACCACTCATCCTACCTAATCCTAACAAGACGAGAGTACAATTATGGTTTAGAAGCCAATGAGCTTATATTTGTTTTGGATTTGCGTGTCTACTTAAAATCAACAATGCATATGCTATCAACTGGAAACCTCACACTGCGATAGACTGTGGCCTTCCGATTCCTCTCCGGCTGAAGATGTTTTACTACTGTCAATAGCAGAATCTCTAAAGCCCTGGATAGGGAATGATGCAGAGGTGAGAATTGGCATAACCCACCTTTCGACACCTTAAATTCTCCGGTATGGCTCACAACAGCAGCTTCAGTTCTCTGTTGCTTGTGCTTCTGCTCCTGCTGATGAACGGGCAGGAAACTGCCCACAACCACCTGTTGGATCGAGAAACCAGGTATTAAACAGTGATAGTATATACCCACAAATTTGTTGTTCCATGGCAATGGTTTTACCTGCACGGGACCAGCAGCTACCAACAGACCAGCAAGTCCACCTAGAACATGACCATTTGGAACTGCCAAAGAAACACTCATCCCACCGGATCTACTATTGGTTCCACCATTCTGCGTAGCCATAAATGAACCAGACAAGGAAAGGATCTCGAACTGCCCCTGTAGAAATCATGAAGCTGGATATTAAGAAATGTTTCGTGCATCCTTCTGTAGTTTAAGCCCATAGTAGAGGATAAAGGGGCACACCTCATATGTGAGAGTACCACCAGATGAAGTAGGTTGACGAAGGGTAACATTTGATGTAGTGCCATTAGTAGAGAGAATGCAGATCGCATGACCTCCTTGTTGAGAGAAAGTCATTACCTTCATTGTAACATCCTATGGCAATCATAAAGAAAGTATGAGATAAAGAAAAACACATGGCTGAAGGGTATAGAATAAGAACTTCTCAGTTCTCAGAATGAAGAAACAGGATCATTTTGCAATTAGCATCCACCAAAGTAATACCATAGATAAAACAAAAATATTACTATTCAATGTAACATGTAACATGCATGCATCCATTTTCAGAGCCAGGTAAAAGTACTATAGAAGCTTTAGATTGTATTTTGCCCCTTATGCTAAAAAAATGAGCAAATTAGTTTTTGTATGTTAGATCAAAGAGTTATTTAATCTTTTTTATTTATATTGTTAAAAACTAGTGTCGCTGATAAAATCACCAGACAATGACACACGGCGTATCACGTTTATCTCATGGTGATGTATATGGATCAATTTTTAACACTAAAAATGATTTTTTTTAACAAAAAGACAAATATGTTATTTGATTTAATGTATAGGGACTACTAATTTATTCCAATTCTTTAAGTAGAGGATGCAAAATACAATCCAAATCTCAAAACCTCACCAGCATTAACAGTGATCACATGAGGTGTGAAATTTGCCCCCACAAAATATGCAATTTTGTCACCTATAACAAGTATAAAAATTAGTTAATTGCGTTGTATATATATACAAGACTTATTACAGCCTCAAGGTTCATGTCAAAGATCAAAATGGTTGAAGGCTTGTAAATAAATTACAGTCCCACTATACTAAAAAACTTCAAGACTTATTCATTGTTGTTTCCCTTTATGACTTCCTAACACAAGTGGACTCTAATACTTGATATACATATATATAGTATTAGATATACATGTATATGTATATATATTACCTCACCTACTAAAAGGACTAATAAAGCATAAAGGAAAGTGGCGGTGAGTAACACTTGTTGGGACAAGAAAGAGATTCCCCCATGTTTTGCAACATCATCATCAAACCAGTTGTGTGTTTCAAAATGAAATACCCAATAAAAAAGTACCTCGGGCTGGGGGGCTGCTCTCCAATTCATATTTGTGTTGTGACTTTTGAACCATCTCACCCTGTTTCCAAGGCCAAAACTCTCGAGACACTGGAATCGAGGATGATATGGGCATTGCTGACAATGCCATTGCCAAACACCCTCTGCTCCATACTTTCTGGGTCTGCCTCGTTTTTTCTTCATCATCTCGCTACTGCCGCCCAAACACATGGGATTTTCCCTTCTGGGTGGAGCTTCTTCTCCTTTCACTATGACACCCGCCCTTCCTCCCTATTTCTCCTCCATTCATATATGCTTTTTGACCAACCCCTAAAACCCTCAACCCAACCTATACATCCATTATAGATCAAAACCCTTTCCAGAACCTGAGTGATCAGAAGGTTCAAAACATTTAATTTAATGAATTACAACAAAAAGAAAAAAAAATGGTTCAAAGATCAAAACAAAGTAACAAACCCAGTTTTATGGACATGAAATTGCATATGGTTTTTTTTCTATATAAACAGATTTTTTTTTTTGCTTAAATTTTCACCATTGCTGAGAAAACCCAAAAGAGGCCAAAACTTGAAAATGCTGACAGAAAATGGAAAAAAAAATTATCCCGAAATTACAGAGAACAAATGCTATACTTTTTGTGTGAGATAAGAATTTGTTCAGGAAACTATAATTTAGTGTTTTGCCAGAGAAATAAATAGAGTAGAAAATATGCAAAAAAAAATATAATATATAAAATATGATTTTATTTAATATTGTGAATTCAATTAATAATTTGCCAACAACAAGAGGCCTCCATCCCAAACAATCACATTATTCTCCTTCAATTATCAAAAAAAAAAAAAATTAGTAATTATCATTTTATCTGTAAAATTTAGAGTATGAATTTTGGTTTAAGGAAATGATTTCACGTCCGTCTTGGAAATTTAATAAAAGTGAATTAATAAATAGCAAAGATGGAAATTTGGGAAAAGAAAATGAAATTTTAGTATTTAAAAAAACATTTTTTTCCATTTAAAATTGGCATTTGTAATTATTTAAAGCTTAAAAAATATATATATATATATAAACGCTATAAAGCTAAGGTTGGAGCCATGCCATTTTCCAACTACTCAAATCTTCCTTGTCTTTTCAGTTTAAATAAAGTTAGTATAATTCATCAAAAAAAAGTTAGTATACTAAATTAAATTAAATACCGTCTTATTTCGAAGAATTTACTCTTATTATTAATTGAGTTTTTAATTCGATTGATATCGATATTGTTGTTAATGTTAGAGGATAGAGTTTGAATATATTGAAGCGTATTATCCTCCTCTTTAAAAATTGAGAAAAAATTATATGTAATTCTAGATCTTGTATAAAAAAAATAAATATTATAAGAACTTATAATAATATATATATATACTCTACAAAACATTATATTAAATGTCAAAAGCATTATAATATATTATGTTTAATAAAGGGTTAAATTACTTTATGGAATTTAAATTTGGCATCTACTCTCTCACATTAGGATTTAAATTTTATTTTTAAATTAACACTTAACTTGGTAATTATTCCTATATCGAAATTTGAATTTTTTTGTTTAAATTAGTCTTTGAGTTTAGCAATTGCTCCTACATTAGAGCCTGGATTTTTTCTGATCCAAGTTAGTCTTTCCTCAAATTCAGGCCTTAATGTGAAAAAAATTGTCAAATTCAAAAACTAACTTGAAAAAAAAAAATTCAAACCCCAATACGGGAACAATTACCAAATTTAATAATTAATTTGAACCAAAAAATCCATATCTTAATGTGAGAATTGTTGTTAAGATCAAACCCCAAATAATCCTTTAACCAATTAATAAATATAATTTTTGTATATTGTATATGTAAAAAATATATACAAAATGATGCAATATCTTTTTTTTTTGAAAGGGATGCAATATCAATATTAATCATATATACTATTATTTTATCCAAATCAGAAAATGAGCACATAAGAAAAAGCAAATTAATCCAAATAATACATAAAAAAAAGTAATCTAATTCTCAATACAAAGACAATCAATTTGCTCTTTCATTTATCAATATATAAAGATTAATTTATCCATATTTAAGTTAAATGAAGCAAAATACAATCTAACTCTTAATATAAAGAGCTCCATGATATTTTTCAAAAGTAATATCACATATTTTAAATATTCTTCCATTTGGAGAGGTTTTTTTGTCAGAGAGATTAAAAATAACATAAGGTCAACTAGTCACTACAGTGACAATTGACCTGGACAACCTCACCCTCTACTAAAAGATAAAATAAAATAAAAATAACAACAAAATTCAGCAAAATGTGAAAGGTACAAATGAGACAACCATACATAGCATATCAACAGCCAATATATAATTGACTTTTTCCCCTTACAAACCAGTGAAGAAATATATATAAAGAATAAAATCAATCTCATTCAGTTTCAATTCAACCAAGGTTTTTTCTTAAACATCATACTTGTACCAGTGATGTTGTTACTTGTAGTGTTTCAGCAAGCACAAAAGCAAGCCTTTTTTCCTCAAACGAGTGCTCTATCTCTTCAGAAATTTCTTGAACTGGCTTACCGAACGGTATTATTAATGGAGCAGGAGTCATGGCTGTCTGCATCGGAATTGACACCGTCGATGCTGGAGTCATGGCTGCTATACACATTGCCTTAGGTGTTCTGTTCTCTTCGTCAACCAAAGATGTTGTCTTCGAGGGAGTAGCGTATGGAAAATTAACCGGTTGCATTTTCTGTAAAGTTTCACCATCATCTTCTAATGTGTTTGTTATATTGGTTTTTGAAGATACCATGGATGAGATAGGCGAGAACGGCTTACGAACCAATGGTGATTCTAGTTCATTAGCATTTACCACATTGAATGAGTGCTTTCTTACAAGAATGTCAGCAATGTCTAGGCCTCTCCTAACTGCAAAAGGGTGAATGTTTTAAGGAGATAAACAAACTTATTGTAGCAACTTTTGGTTGCCTAGTCATGTGTTCATGGCACCAAGGGATGAACAAACAAATTTCAAACTGATTCCCATTTAATAATATCCAAGATAGCTTTGCTGAAACCGGTTTCGATTGCTAATTACGCTAGAAAGCAGTTGAGAATTGAGATATATTTCTTGGTTGTAACAAGCAGAGACAGAGAGAACTTACAAGCTGAGAAAGCTGGAATGGCATCATCATGGCGATGATTCAAATGGTCATTTTGAAACATTCTCTCAGTCCTCTTATGAAGTGTTTGGGGAGTAGCCTTCGCAGAGTGAACGGAATCAGGTTTATGAGTAGGCAGCATTGCTCCTCCCAAGGAGACTCTTCTACTGATTGCACCTCCAGTTGAATGCCTAGGACCCTTTTTGACACTCAGGGGCTTTGATGGGCTTGGTTTTGACCCATACAGTGCCTCTTGTTCTGCTATTAGCTGTCCCTGGAGTTTCTTTTGGTCCTGAAGCACAAAAAGAATCATGCCTGACTATTAGCTAAATTTCATCAAGGAAAACGTTCATAATTTGCATAAAGCTTCCGTCCATAACTTGGTAAAACAGTATTAACGCATGCACTGCAATTGGGAAATAAGCATACTATCATACCCGCAACCTACGCCGTTCTTGCTCTTTCTCTTGTCGTAAAATAGCATACTCTTCAAGCATAGATAGCAGACGAATCTACACAGTGTAAAAGTGTCAGTTAGATACCAAAAGCATAAGCAACTTTCTCTCCTCTTGTCATAAAGGTTCAGGTTGTACGTTATTAGAGTACTCACACCATCATACAAAAATTCAACCTCTGTCTCCTTTTCCCATGCCATTGTCTTTGAAGCCAACGCCTCCACCATTCCTGGGTTAATATGATAAACAACTTCAACACTGTTTTAGCTGATTACTCAAAACAGGTAGAAAATAGAAACTGATTGAGACGAACTTCAAGTTCGTAATGTGAAGTTGACAATGTGAAGTTGACATTCTCAACCTTTTATCTAGAATGTATTATTTACCTGGAAGTTTATTAACCAATGAACGAGCTTTCTCAGCACGCTTCAGTGTAAGATGAGCACCTTTCCCAGAATTATACCGGTTTTCATCCTGTTGAATAACAGACAATTAAGCAAGGAAATTACACTACAAGTACAAAAGCCTATACTCCAACAGATGATAAAAACATCCACCCTGTCATATTCCTCGAGCCAGCACTCCTCGTCACAAGCCATCAACCATTTCTCCACCCTTTCAAGTATTTCTCTCCTGCTAAAAGCTTCCTCTTTGACCTTAGAAATTTGAAATTCAATCTGTTCTAGTATGGTAGCAGCACCAACAGCCCCTGGATATAAAAAGAAAGAGTGATATTATGTAGGATGGGGAGGGGAAGTGAGATTAAACTGATACTATGCTGACAATAATATTACATAGCATCAGCAGTTACCAGACTCAATAGCTTCAATGGCATCTTCTATTGCACTTTGTGAATCTGGGACCAAGTGTGTCTTCCTACATATCTCCTCCAGCTCTAATCTCTTCTTCAGGACAAGCTCTTTCATTTTGCTAGACTTTAACTCTTCCAACCTAGAAACTTCTGCCTCAACCTGCACTTACTACCTTTAGATACTTTAAACCAAGAGAAAATCAGTAAACTGGCATTGAAAAATTTATCACTAACATATTTGATGAAATCCACAGAGAGAGTGTTGGGTTCTGTAATTTCATGTTCTGAAGCAGCTATATTACAGGTAACATTCTGAAACATCTGTTGCTCCTCAATAGGTGTATCCATCAGATTCCATAATTCCAACATGGTACTACCAAGATCTTGTAGCTGCCGTGGGTCAAAGAATCATATTATGGTCAGAGAAAAGGGATTGTGGGAAAGAGAGATTTTGAAGCTTACGAACTGCAGAAATTAACAATTTTACCCTTTGCAGCCTCTGTATCTTAATTTCCTGTAACTTTTTAATCAAAGTAGCCAACTGCTCAATTGTGTTATTGCTAATACTCCAAAATCCTTCGGAGTCACCTAAACTAGGATGGACCTCAGCAACTGTGAGCTTGAAATCCATGCCCATCACCAAGCAGAGTGAGTTCAACATGCTAAGGTGGTCCTCAACCTGCTTTAAACGGTCATTCTGCACAAGAAAGAGATCGGTCAGTAAGGAAAAGATATTGCATTTGTTCTAATGAGGTGGAATCAATAAAGAATTGAAAAATATAAGGTTGATGACCTTCTCTTTCTCAAGTTCACTGAGCTGTCTGTGCAATTCTTCAAGCTTCCTTAAGGACAAGTCACTTTCATCCACAACTGCTTTGGAAGAAACTAATTTGGCTGATCCATAAATCTCATTTGTGATAATTTGTATTTGTTGCAAAACTTGTACAAATTGATTTCTTCTTTCTATTTTCCTTCTCTTCATTTCTTCCAATTGTGGAAGAATTTTGCTGAGCTCCTCCTTCAAGCTTCCAGCATTTTGATCTGACTGAAAAAAAATTTGAACCAGAAGATAAGTAAAAAGTTGATTGTAATGGGAAAATTCTCATCTTTCATTTCTCACCTGCCTAATATGCACTGGCCTCTCCCCCATTGCTGAACAGATGGCGGCAAGTTTGGCTTCAGAATCAGCAATTGTTTGTCTTAGCTTAGCTCTACAGCGATTTGCCTGATCTACCTTTCTTCTGTATACTTCCAAGCATTCTCGTTCAAGCTCAAGCAGCATTTCATCCCTATCAGTATCTGTCTCCCCAACTTCATCCCAGATTATCTAATTTATTCAAGGAATCATGAAAGCGTATATGTTATTAGATTATGTTCAAGCTTTTAAAATAAAAACATGTGCATACAAAGGCATCCAAAATCATGAAAGGTATCCACTGTGAACAAAGTTCAACAATACCTGAAGTTCATATAAAAGGGTTCCGCACGTTGTTTCCACTTGAAGAAGTGGATCACTTGGCGTAGTAGACATGTTGAACAATTCCTGCCAAAACAATACCTTCAGAAACAAAAAGATATATAAAATTGTTAAAGATAGCAGGTTCAAATTTAGCTGGAAGATTGAGAAGCAGGAAAAACAAGTTGCAGAGCAGTCACTAAGTAAATAACCTGAAACTTTAATCTTGCACCGGACAGGAAAATCAGCACTTATCTTTTCATGTTTACTAGACTAAGTCATAGTGTAATACACTCATGCTCTAAATTCATAAGTTATAGGTCTCTCAATTTCTATCAGTTTTTCACTAAATTAAATTTAAAATAGAAAGTTCTTGCAGATCAAATTTGAATTTTAGGTAAACATTAATGAATCTCTCAACAACACAAGTCAAGATTTATTCAAAAAATTTCACACGCACACACAAAAAAAAAAATTCTTTTTCCTGCATTTTCTCGTCAGCCAAATATAGCAAGAAATTGAACAAAGAAGTAGAAACAAACCTTAAGGAAAAGAGATTGAGACGAAGCTTTCCAGGTTAGGTTTGAATTTTGGATTTCCAGAAAAAGAAGAAAAATAGGTGTCCGTTGAAGAGCGGTGATTATGGATTTGTTTTTAGTGATAGATTAGGAACCAAAACAATTTGAATTTCAAATCTCATTTATTTGTTTCCTACCGTTTGATTATTTTCTCACTTTGTATCCAACGCTCCCATATAGAGAGTTTTATTTCATATAGTGTGATTGCTATGGAGCGGTATAAAGGACAAATATTGACCGTTCTTTTCTTTTTAGTAAGGGATAACATAACATTTAGTCCTTGAATTTTATGACTTTTCTTAATTTCGTACTTTAAGTTTTCGTAGTTTTGGTTCTTGTGTCTTTTAGATGATGGCGTGATACAATATGAAAGTATCACGTCCATGGACGAAGGTAAAAAAAATTTTAAGGGGTTGAAATTAAATTGTTATTTATATGATAGTAAAAATGTAATTTTATCATTTTAATAATCTATATCTTTATAATTTATAAATGATTAAATTAAATTTTTATCATTTTTAGGGGTCAAAATATAATTTTATATTTATTAATTTAAAATTTTTAAATTTTTAAAAGATCTAAATGAAAAGTTTTCTATTTTAGGGGGGTCGAAGCACCTGTCAACCCCCTTAGTTATACCCCTAATCACATCACCACATAGACCAAATTAAGAAAAATTGTAAAGTTTCAAGATTAATGTAGAAAAAAAATATTGAGAGACTAATATAGAAAAAATTACCAAGTCAAGAGATTGAATGTTGCTTTGTCTGTTTAATATATATTCAATTGTTAAACTTTCTAATTAATTTTCAAAATTAGATGAATTGGTATCTTAAAAGAATAAGGGTAAAATTTAAAAAAGAAAAAAAAACCAATTATTAGCGAATTTTTATTTTGGTCACTCAAGATTAAAAATTTCTATTTTAGTCACTAACTTTATCAAAATTCATTCTTCCATTAAATCACTAACTATGGCATTTTCTTATTAGCATAATAACAAATTTAGCTTTCAATTTTACACATCCTATCAATTTAGTCTTGATTCTTAAAAATTAAAAATTGTATATATATATATATATTTAAAATTTTATTTTTCAAATAAAAATACATATGATTTTCCCTTTTTTCAACAATAACGATTGTCATGTTCAGATTGGGCCGAAAACTACAGTCTACGAAAAAAATTGGGGATATATAAGTGAGGATGAGATCTAGAAGACCCAATAGGTGAAAGGCCATATCAACAACTCCCCAACTAATTCCTAGTTCAATTAGACATTATGTCAAAAAAAACAAATATAATCATAATTTATAATAAAATTGTTAAAAAAAATTTAAAATTATTATATTTATTATTATATTTTAAAAAAAATATTTATGTTTTTTTACATATTCCTTTAAATTTTTTAGAATCAGGATCAAATTAAAACTATTTGTAAATTTTGAGGATTAATTTTTTAAAATCATGACTAAATCAACATAAATATAAAAGTTCAAGACCAAATTTGTTATTATACCGATTCTTCAACTGTCACGTACCCTCCCCTTAGTACAATTAACAGAAATGTATAAAAAAAAATCTCGACTAGTTGAGTGACCAATTTAAAAAATCATAGTTGGGTGACCAATTTAAAAAAACTTCATAATTGGATGACCAAAAAAGAAAAAACTCATAGTTGGGTAACCTATGGTGTAGTTTACCCAAAAAAGAAAGAAAATTGTCGGGTCATTTTTAAAAATAATAATAATTGAGGGACAGGATGAAAAATAACATTTTGAAGCCCAATTCATCGGATGAAGATAGAGATGAGAAACGTCAAAGCATCAGAACGAAACATACAAGTCTTTGCCCAAAAACTGGGGGAAAGTAAAACATTGCAAAATCATTCACTTTGTGCTTTACTAGTTTTAAGGCAAAGAGCAAAGACAATGAAAAGCCGATTGCAACATAAGAAAGAAACCATCAATATGGTTCTACTGGTGCTCTAAACTTTGCTCCTGCAAAAACTGCAGCAGCTCCAAGCTCTTCTTCAATCCTCAGAAGCTGCAATAGTTGCAGTTCATATCACAAACATGTTAGTGCAATTACAGACCCCGTATTTGATTCCTTGGCTAGAAACACAACTACGACCCAACAGCAATAATAGTTTATATGAGTAAGCCTTTACTTGGTTGTACTTGGCAAGACGTTCTGATCTGCACGGTGCGCCGGTCTTGATTTGGCCCTGTTATTGCAAAAACAATGCAGCTCAATACCTCACAAGAATGGAAAAACTAAAGAACATGGAACATGGACTTTTTTGGTGAAAAATGAAAAAAAAAGGTAATAGTATGATTAATATAATGCTTACTGTTGCCAACCCAACTGAAAGGTCTGCTATGAAAGTATCCTCGGTTTCACCACTACATTAGAAGCAAACACTTCATTGTATCTCAAACCATTGGGAAATACAAACAATATTCCCTTAAAGTAAATTACATTTTAGTTATCAAACAGAAGAGATCAATATAGCAAAAACAAATTGTGGGGTGTTGCAATGTGAGGAAGTCATACCTTCGGTGGCTTGCCATGACTCCCCAACCGGCACATTTAGACATTTTTACAGCTTCAATACTTTCAGTTACAGAACCAATTTGATTCACCTGACGATTACAGAGCATCGACAGCATCAAAAAATTTTAACTCATCCAAATAATGAGCCAGTAGCTACCAACAAAAACACCACTAAATCTACATCATGCACATGGTTACCGGAACAAGGGAACAAAATAGTCAGGCTACCTTCAATAAAAGAGCATTGCAGGTCTTCTCCTTAATTGCTTTCTCCACACGCTGAAGCAAGTACAAAACATAGAGCACTTAGAAACTCCATAAAGCCAACCTCTGCATTTTAATCCCCATAATTAAATCTTTTACCTTAGGATTTGTGACAAGGAGATCATCACCAACAATCTGCACTTGTTTACCAATTTCACTTGTCATTTTTGCATAGTGCTCCCAATCATCCTGATCAAATGGATCTTCAATGGAGACAATTGGATAATCAGTCACGAATGACTTGTAAACATTCTTCAAACTGTCTCCTGAAATTTTCTGTGATCCATCATTGTTCTGCACCAACATTTCTTTGATAAGCAACCATTTCAACTTTAAATTAAGATTACAAGAAACAGGCAGATTTTAAATGAAATGGACATATTTTACCTCTTCCTTGAAATTCAAGTCATAGGTTTTATCCTTGTTATCATAGAACTCTGAAGCAGCAACATCCATTCCAATAACAACCTGTCAACAGAAAATAGTCAGTTTTTATGATAAGCTGTCAGCGAAAACACAGTAGATAATGAATTAACAACACTATTTTAGGTTAATATACCAATTATTTCTGAAACTAACCTTTCCAGTATAACCTGCTTTTGCTATAGCTGTCTTCAAGAGCTCAAGTCCCTCTTTATTTTCCTGCATAATACAGCACCAATGGAATGCAATTTAAATTCCCTATTCAAATGATTGGTATCCTGAGATCTATTGCTCAATAAAATCTGAGTTCAGGAGTAATAAGTCATTTCATTTTAAACATTTCTTCATCTCTACGAGAAGTGAAAGTCCCTTCATGCTAAACCCCCAACATTGAATCGGTTCATAATTAAAAGATGTACTTACAAACCTGAATGTTAGGAGCAAAGCCACCTTCATCACCGACGTTGGTAGCATCTTGTCCATACTTCTTCTTTATAACAGCCTAAAAAAGCACACAAGTGAAGACAAACTACAAGGGTAGAAAACACAAGCAGAAAAGAGAGCCAGAGGAAAATCTACCTTCAGGTGATGATATACTTCTACTCCCATCTTCATGGCTTCCTTGAAAGAAGATGCCCCAACAGGTAGAATCATGAATTCCTGAACAAGTCCAAACAGTCAAAGACTGCAATAAATAGAAAGGGCATCAAATCATCCTTCACAAAATTTTAGTAATTTTACCTGCATTGCTAGTTTATTGCCTGCATGGGAACCTCCATTGATAACATTGAATGCAGGTACAGGCAAGACCAAGGTCTTATTTCCAGCAAGGTTGGCAATGTGCTGCAAGTTGAATATGCAGAGTCAGTGAATCAACTTGAACAACTTGGATTAGGAGAGAAATCAAACAGGTCAAGATGACAGCATGATACATGCCTGGTAAAGGGGAATCTTCTTCAACATAGCTCCTGCTTTACAGACAGCAAGTGAAACAGCCAATATAGCATTTGCTCCAAGCTGAAATTATTGTGCATTACCAAATTAAAAAATAGCAATTAAAAATAACCACAAGAGAAAAAATGATAAAAGAATATAGCTGTACCTTTTGTTTGCACCAACCCCATTCATTAACTGTTCCATCAAGCTGTTGTACCATGAAATTATCAATTTTGGCCTGCTTTGTTGGGTCCTGTCAGAACATAATGATTAATAAGATATAGGTTATACACATCAATGATCTCGATAGTAGAAGATATATAAATCATGACTTAAGAGTCCCATAAAATACCTTGCCAACCAAAGCAGGTCCAATAATTGTATTAACATTCTCCACAGCCTGAACATCATCAAGATGATAAAAACATCACAAACAGTTCAACTTCATGAATATTTTATACATATATACAAACAACAGGTATTGGCATTTCATTCAGGAAGTTCATAAAAGCTTGTGAATAGAATACCTAGAAACGAAGAATAATTCAAAATTTGACTCAAATCTAAAATCCTTGCAACAAAGAAAAGTTACCTTAAGCACGCCCTTTCCAAGATAGTCAGATCCTCCATCCCTCAATTCCAGAGCTTCATATATACCTTCCATAATAAATCAGGTGAGGGTCAGTGACATACATTGCAGCGTACAAATTCAGCGCAACTAAAACAAATAATAGTGAAGTATAAGAGAATAAAATTACCAGTGGAAGCACCACTGGGAACAGCCGCTCTTGCGACGGTGCCATCAGAGAGAGAAACATCAACCTGTTAATTTATGATTCAATTCAACCAACATTCATCACTCTAACTCAAAATGGATTTATGTTTTTGGGTTTCTCTTCAACCAAACAGAGCAATAAGAAAACAAAATAAATCAACAACTTACTTCAACGGTGGGGTTTCCACGACTGTCGAAGATCTGACGGGCTTTGACACACTTGATCGTAGCCATGGTTTGGGTTCTTTTTTAAAAAAAGGCTACCCTGACTCAGTGAACTCAATTGAAGCTAAAAGCAGAATAGAGGGAAAATATAACGAGGGTAGAGAATTGAATCCAGACCGTTGATGGAGTGAAGTGATGGTAGAGATTGTTTTTTTTTTATGGATATGGTAGAGATTTTTATTTTTTATTTTTTGAACAAAGTAGAGATTGTTTTACTCGAACGTGAACGGGGAGATACCAGATTTTGAAATGTGAGGGTAGACCTGGAATTTAACGTGGCATGGCCATCAAAACTCAAAAGGCGTGAATTTGGGCGCCCCTGGTTCAAGTATTTTTACCCAACATTATCACCTAAATAATTTATAAACAATAATAAATACGAGTTTATATTAATTAATTATTCAATAATAAAAAACATCATGTAACGAAATTTATCATAAGTTTTTACCCTAATACTTTTTCTTCAAATCTAAATATTAAGACTAATATAACATTGATTTTAAAAAGTGTCTAAGAAAAGTATTTTTTGGACATAATTAACTTTTGTATAATCAACTTTTATTTTTTTTGGTACATATAATAGATAGTCTATGAAAAATTACACAGACTTTTCACCCATAATTAACATCCATTAGTGCATGTTGTATATCATCTTCTAATAATCTACGCATCGATTGAGGTGGTTCATCAAGGAGGACTAACCAATTAATCTTATCATCTTCTATTTTCGCCAAATGATCTATCACTTTATTGCTATCCCTTTGAACATATCGAAATCTGACTTGCCAAGCCTTCAAACACCATTCATGAATTGCTCGAATTTCATCAATCTTACTAACTGCAGCTAACCCGTTCCTCAAGAGATCAATCAACAAGGCGTTATCACTTTCGACTTCTACTTGATAAAATCCTTTTTTCCACGCGATTTTTAGACCTTTTAACACAGCCTTAGCCTCAATAACAAAAATATCTGAAATACATGTTCTCATTCTAAACCCCGTTAGCCATCCTCCACTCCGTCTCCTGAATGCCCCAGCTATGGCCGCTCGTAATTTGTTAGCCGACAAAGAACCATCCACATTAAGTTTAACCCAACCCGTATTAGGTACTTACCATTGCTGCAGAGTCATTGTCTTGCATGCCAACTGCTCCATGCTTCCTTTCGTTCTCATCGATTTTGCCCATGCAACCGCTATAATGATGAGCTCCTCGCTATTGCGATTGCAACCCTTAAAGATGTAGTCATTTCTACTTTTCCATATAAACCAGCAAATAATAGAGAACAAAGTCACCCATTCACTCCCATGCATTGCAAGATTACCTTTGTTTGTGAGGTTCCACATCATCCATGAGTCTACAGTTGTATTGAAGAACTTTCGCATTCTTTCTCAGGGATTAACGACTTTCAAACCAATTTCGCAAAGCCACAATCCCTTACAGCATGGATAGAAGATTCTAGTGAGCTTCCACATAGATCAAAACACGGATTATTAGTCATTCCACGCCTCGATCGTTCCTCGTTGGTGAGGATTCATCCTTTGTCCAGCAACCATAACAATACCCGAACTCGTTGTGGAGCAACTACCTTCCATATCACCTTGTACCTTTCGTTATTGTAATTATCTCTAGGAGCAAGAAGATGTTGGTAGAATTCTACCATCGAGAAATGACCAACTGACATCAATTTCCAATTGATTTGATCCGATCCCAAGTCCTCCATCGGCAAATTACAAGCAATAATATAAATGAACTTTTATATTCGCAATAATGTTCACAATATAAAACAAAGTTGGTTAGTCGATGAATATAAATGAATAAGGCACTATAATGATATTTTATTTTCCTTGAATTGATAACATTAATAACAATTAATGTGTCACGTTAGCTTGTTGTTATGTCGTTAATGACAATTAACAACTTAGTGACCAAAATATAACAATTTGATAATGTTGGCAACAATATTTTTAACTTTCGACAATGTTAGCAATAATAAACTTTTTTAAAGTTGGATGACCAAAATGTAATTTAAATTAGGTAAAAGAAACCTCTTTAATTCATCTCAATTTCAAAATTGAGCAAATTAGCCCCATTGGAGCAATTTAATCCCTATCAATTTTGAAAGTGAGCAATTAAAAATAATTAATCACGAGTTTAATGCCTTTCGTTAATTGCACATAATTTTGATTGGTATGATAAAAATTGTAGCCTTTGATGTTTACATATTTTGTTAATTTAGCCTTGATTCTAAAAAAATTCAACAAATTTAGCCTCAACATTTACACATTTAAAAAAAATATTGCAGGCTAAATTTGATATTATACCAGTCAAAATTATGTAAAATTGATGAAAAGCATAAACATTGAGATTAATTGCCCTTAGTTGCTCACTTTTGAAATTGAAAGAGCTTAAATCGCTTTGAATTTTTTTTTGAGAAACCAATTTGCTAAATATCGAAATTGAGAGGGACTAAAGAGGGTTTTTACCTTTAAATCATATATGTGTGATATTGTAGTGAGATTATCTAAAATACTGCACAAACATGTAACAGCGAATCCACTGTAGCACAATGGATAAAATTCTTCTTTGGATTTCCGGGTTCGAAGCCCGGCAGTGGAAAGAGTACCTTTTTTTTCCTTTTGCATTTCGACCACCAAGCAATAGATATTATTATAAGAGTATTTTATTTTCCCCCTTCTGTGAGTTACAGTTAGACTTGTATATTCATGGTTTAGAGGAGTTCCTAAATTTAGTCAATCATGCGTCGGAGGAAGAGCAGAGCTAAACGGCGAGTCGCCCGATCGAACGAGGAAGACACGGAGGGAGTAGACGATGAGCCGGGAGCTTCGAAGGATGCTTTGGAAGCTGCCGAGGAGGCTGGTATCCAGAGTGAGAAGGACATTAATCAAGAGATTGATTGTTTTAAAGAGGAGTTTGAGGAAGTTGAGAATGTGGTAAGTGCTGTCATGGAGATGGACTCAATAATTCAACACAACGGCGGTGACGTTGTTCAAATTGAATCGAATTTTACTGATGGAAGTATTCGTAAAAGTGAATTGTATTCAGATGTAAATGGTGTGGGTGAGAGTGAGAAATCGGATAATTTGGATGTTAGTGTGGAGTGTAGTAAATTTGAGGAGATTATTGAGGATGGGAATGTTAGGGGACAGAATTTGAGTTCGAACATCCAAGTTATGGATGTGGATTCAGGGAATGGAATCGTCAATGGTGAGGAAGCCAAGGATCATGAAAATTCAGGTAATCTATTAATCACTTTCTTGAAAAGTGTTCATTTGAATTCGTTTCTAGCTATTTAGCTGACCTTCTTTTGGTTGTTGGTTTCCATATTACGTTTTTGTTAATTGATTTTTTTATATAAATAAATATCTTCTTTTATATATTACATAAGATTGAATGAGGTTTGAGTAGTAATCGTAGTTCAATTCCAAATTGCAGTTTATATTGCAAGTTCTGCAAATTAGTGAGACTAAAAATTGGTGAAAAGGGGGCGTTAAAGCCAATAAGCAATTGAAATACATATGAAATAAGTAGATATTGTACCATCGAAACACTGTTATTGTTACAGTTCAGAGTATGAACACAATAGTCATGCTAGAAAGTGAAGGAAGAAATTATTTTGGTAAAAATTGACAAGCTCAAATCAAGCTGTTCTATCATGGATGTATCTTTTGAAAATTCACGAGTGAGGAAAGATCAGCTTAATACTTTCATTCTTTTTGGTACTATCTTTGTTTAATTTCTGCTTTCTTTCAATTTTTTCTTGCAATGTTTGCATATACTTACCCAAAACTAGTGTGCACCGCTGTCTTTATGTTTTTTCATGCCCATGAAAGTTATTAGTTAGAGAAAATTTTCAACATCACTGGAACGAACATAAATCTTTTATCACAACTCACTGTTTGTGGTCTTTAATGCCTTGAAAATCCATGCATGTCCCTGATTGTGATCCTAGTTTATTATGATATTTTAGGATGTTTAAAATTTTGGTTTTGTGAAGTGTTCTGTTCCTGCTAAGCTTCCAGTACACAACTGCTCAATAATCTTTTCTGTACACACTCATTAGCATGCCGTATATATGTGATCTATGGACTCTGTTCTCCCCGACCTCTCCCCCTTCCTTTCCTCTAGAAGGAAGTTGTTTTTATCTTCAATTGCTTTCCTCTGTAAAATGGTAATGACATTGCATATTTTTAATGTCAAACGCATGTTGAGCTTTTCTTGGTGTAGAACAGAAATCACTTGAAGAGGAACCCTCTACTACTAGAATTACAGTCATGACATTAGATGGGCATATCGATGATGGTTACAACAAGGATTGTAACGATAGGGAAAAAGAGGAGGAGAGCAGAGGTGACCCGGAACAGAATGAAGACATTGCGGTTAGTGATGTCAATGAAGCGTCTCAGGTAGTTGACCACGACTCTCCAACTAAGCAAAAGAAAGAAAAGCAACTGGAAATACATGTTGGAGGTCTGCATAAAGAGATAGTTGAACAAGACTTGTTTGAAATATTTGGAATGTTTGGGGAAGTCCAAAGTGCAAGGATTGTGAGGCATCGAACCACAAAGAAAAGCAAAGGATTTGCTTTTATTCAGTATGCCACAGCTGAGCAAGCCAAGAAAGTTCTTTCTGACTTGAAGAATGGGATAGAGGTTAAATACGACAGTCATTTGTGCCTGATGTTATAAAATCTATCAGCTTTCTATATTTACTAACATTCTTTTTCCCCCTTATACATGTAGGTGAAAGGAAAGCTTGCTAAGTTATCAATCAGTCATGACCGTGATGTTCTATATCTGGGACGTATTTGCAGAACATGGACCAAAGAGGATGTAGGCAAAAGAATTCTGTATTCACTTTCTGTTTTCTTTTCTCGGCATTTGTTTGAATCACGTAATGCATTTATTAGATGCAAATCACATCTTGTGTCTGCCAAAAATTCATTTCATACTGCAAGTGATGAACTTAAATTCTTGATCTTATTTTTTTTCCCTTTTCTTTTTGTCTCATTTTAGGTGCTTGGGAAGTTGAAAGGTTATGGAATTGAAAACATTGATGAGATACAAGTACCCAATGATCCTAAGGATGATAGGAAGATTAAAGGTTTTGCTTTCTTGAGATTCAATACCTTCTCTGATGCAAAGGCTGCATTGCACCGTTTAAGGAAACCAGATGCAGCTTTTGGCAATGCAAGAGGTGCTAAAATTGCTTTTGCTCGCACCCCAATGCATCCAAGAGGGAAAGCTCAGTTACAGGTTGGGAATCCAAGGATGTTATACTCTCATTTACTTAACCTTCAGAGCTTGTTATGTTTGTGGGTTTTTCCTTTTTGTAGTTGCATACTTGGACTCTCTTATTTTTTGGATAAGCTAAAATTTCATTTACCAAGAGAAGCAAGAAAACCTAGATTTATTGAACTTCTAAAATTAATTTTCAAAATGTTCATTATTAGGGATTTTCATAATTTACTTTCTGTAAGAAATTTATGTGAGGATGAGGGAGAATATTAGTTGATAACAAGGGTAGAAGATTCTGTCTTAGCTTTCTGAATCACACTTTCTTCTAAATTTGAACGTTTATCATCTAACAATGGAAAATGAAAGAAGTCTCCTGCTGTAGGTGAAAACTATTTATGTTGAGGGGATACCGAAGTCTTGGGATGTACACAAACTTAAAGAGATCTGTGAACAATATGCTGAGACTAAAAAGGTCAAATTATCTAGGAATTTAGGCAATAAAGGCAAGGATTTTGGATTCATTTCTTTCCATACCCGTGGAGCTGCTGTGGCTTGTGTGGAAGGGATGAATAAATTGCGATATGGAGGAAACGTCAAGGTAATTTCATTGGATGTCTCATTCGTTTTCTTTCTCTCTCAAATAGCATCTCTTAGTATCAATTTTGGTGTCAGGTTAAAGCTTATATTGCAAGGCCTCTTGTTCAAGTGCGGCTGCTAAAAAGCTCTTGTCTAGGACTGAAATTTAGTAAAAGGCATAGAAACAGTGATTGGCTGAAGATGAAAGGTCATGCCAGGTCTAAAGGCGTTGAAAAAGAGAGTGATGTGATAGCAGCGACTGTTATATGCAAGTCAAAGATTTCGGGGACCAAAGAGAAGCCAGCTGCAGTTGTGTATAAAAATAATCAGGATCCTTTGAATTCAAAGCATACCATAGAAGGTAAAACAAATGAACAACAAAGCATTGCCCCTGAAACTCGTGATGTTGAAGATGGACTATCTACCAAGCCCAAGAAAACTGATTTCAAGAGAAAGAATAGAAAGAGACAAAGGGACCGTATGCACAGTAAGAGGTCATCAAACAAACCAGAAGGTTCTGTATTAATGAGAGAAAGGAACAATATGCACAGTAAGAGGTCATCAAACAAACCAGAAGGTTCTGTATTAAAGAGAGAAAGGAACCATATGCACAGTAAGAGGTCATCAAATAAACGAGAAGGTTCTGTATTTGCTATTTGCGCTACTAAATACAGAGATTTTTAGAGGAGAATTTGCTAAAAAGCTTTATATGGCTTCTAATTCACAGGTACCTCACAAGGTCAATATATTCGTTCTTCTCGAAGTTCAAAGAGCAGATCTCATGTACGGAAGGGACATGGCCGGGGTGCAGATTCTATTGCATATAGAATACCAGTTAAAGAGGCATATGCTCCATCCACTAGTGGGTATCCAGGATCAGCTCATGGTGCTATTTCAGGATCCAAAAGGCCTTCTTATATGGTAATTTGCTAACTTGTACACGTTTATCTCTTTGTGTCACATGTGTTTGATCTCTTAATTTGGTTCTATTTAGGAATCTCATGCCGGATTCGCACAACCTGTGAAGCACAATGACCAATATCTCGCAGAATGTGTCACACCTGCTTTTCATCATCAAAGGCAAGCTTATGCAGGCTGTCTTAAGCTAGATCACTATGAAAGACAACCTCCTGCTAAGTACTTCAAACCTGCTATTGGGAATGATGCCCTACCTCATGCAGGATTTCTTGAGTCTTCTTTCAGAAAGCAAAGTTTTGATGGAGATGATTATCCTGCCAGAAGGTATTGTTGTGCGTTTACACGTCTTTATTTGATTTTGGAGTTTATTCTTCATTTCTCTTTTTCATGTGCTTATAAATTTGTTCACAGGATTGCCGAGTATAGTGGCCCAGACAATCAAGGGCCTGTTCATGGAGCAGGTAGCATCACCAATCTAGATATCTTTATCATTTGAAGTATCTATCCTCTTTTTAACCCCCTTATATCTGTACGCTCAATATTTTTGTTTAATGTACTTTATTAAAAATGATTGGAATTCTACTTTTGTTTACAAAAGGACACAATTGATCGCCCCTCTTAATGCCTGATTTATTTATATGTATGTGGTTATATATGTGATACATGCATGTAGATATAAGGAGGCAAAACCCGTTAGAGATTTGGGTTTTCAACTTGAATACCCCTTCCAGTTCCTGCTTTATACCTTACAAACTTCTTGTGGAAATTGTCCTCATGTGTTGGACTTGCTTTTCAGAAAAAATCAGTTCATTTTGTTAAGTATGGCGGGCACATAACCCACAGGTCCTGGGTTTAATTATGTTGTGCGTGCCTAACTCCTTGACCTTCTAGTGCGGTTTCTCATGTGTAGGCCTTGTGAGCTATTCATGAGGTGTATATTTGCGGTAACTGAATTATCTTTGTTCTTAATGTAATTTGAAACTGCTATATCTGAGTATGTTACTTTTCTATTGTTGGGGGTTTGGAATTCTTGTGATTGGTAGCTAATTGTGGACATTGTCTGGTTACTGATTGTGTCACTGTAGGATCAGCTTATTCACGCCCTTATGTTCCAAACAACTTGAGCTATGCTGGATATGAGGTCACTCTCTCTCACACACTCTCTCTAAATTATTTAAAATTATGAAACCTGTTAGTGTTGCCTTTTTTTTCAAAATAACGAAAAATGTTGCATAGTTGGCACTGTTCCTTTGAGTAATCAACATTCATATTCGTGGTGCATGCAGGGCAATAGTAATGGTGGTGGCTATCATGGGTTTAGGGGAGCATACACAGCAAGGCAAGCACACTATTGAACAGGAACAAGAACAATTTCATTGTCTATTTTTAGCATATTAGTTTAGAAATAATTTTCAGTCTTGTGAAGATTGAACTTACTCTGTTCATAAAAACTGTATGTTTCCCGTAGGGATTATATAAAGGCATTGGTGATTGAGCTGCCCTCTGAAACCCATACCATCTAAAGGACTGATGTTTTGTAAGTGAAGAATGGCTGGAGAAATAATTATGTTCAATATCTTGAAATGTTGGTCATATTCTGGAGTTTGATCAACTCAACTCCAGTCTAAGCACATAGAAACTCCATTCGGTTCCTCTCTCTCTCTCTCTCTCTCTCTCTCTCTCTTTATATATAAGGGAGGGATAGAGGAATGGAAGCCAAGGTTTAGTATCAACTAAGATTTCATTCCAATGGAAATCCTTTACTGAGGTATTCGGTTAATTAGATTCCTCTATTTTTAAATTTGAAGTAAATTGATAAAACTGATAATGGGAGTCATGGTATTTTATTCAATTTGTGAGGTGACACGTAAAAGTTTGGATTTGGATGATGTGTCACTGACTGTTAATGTGGAGTCACTACTTTTTAATTTGTGGAAAAAAGGTTGTTAATAAATATTGCCTGTGGAAAGATGCAGTAGCCACCATCATATATTACCTTCTTAAGTTCCTCAACAACAGCTTTAGCAACTCACCCTTTTGTTCAAAGAGTTCATCAACCACTGCCACAAGAAATAAGATGCACTAGCATACAGAGGAAAACTGAATAGCAAAATACATAGGCTGCATGAGTAGAGGAAAGATGCCATCCTGAATCTATTCTTTGGGATTTTGCAGCTCATAAAATCCATCATTAGCATGTTCCTTCACCACCAGGTATTGAATTGAGCAAATCAATTGTACAAACACATTGTCCTACATAATCTAACATTATCATATTCATGACCTTTAAAGAAAAACAACATCTCTTTAATTTTCTCTGAGGGAGTTATAGGAGTAAAAGTCTTGGTACAAGTGAGTTCTGAGTGGTTTTTGGCTTGTTCTTGGGTACTCAGTGGTTTCTATCAGTTTTCAGTTTTCTGCAACGTTCCAAAATTTTCGGGTGTCGAAAAATTCGAAAATTGCTACAATTAGAATCTGAGACATTTAGGGAAGCTAAACCAAGATTTATGGGAATCAGTATTGGGTCGATTTTATAATCTATAGTTAAACATATGGGAAGGAATTTTACAGAATTTGGTGTGTTTCTCTATGTTGTTTTGATTCATGTTGATTTGGTAACACTACACTTGGTACTTTTGACACTTATGAGGCTTTTTTCTTGATTTGGATGTTGAGCTTCTAATGAATTTGCATCGTGGTTTCATGCTTATAATTTACTTATATAGTCTAATTTTGATTGAGTATGCTTATGATGAAGAATTTGTACGTTACAACATTTTTTTCATATGTCAAACTTCCTGGTAGCATGTCTATTTTTACCTCCACAAGGACCAAAACAAGTTCCTTGAGTGCCATGCCAAGTATTTTGGGTAAGATTGCTGTTCCATCCTACGGGGGTTGTCATGCTACTGCAATAGTGCAATGGGCTCGTTCTTGCCACTGTTAAGGTTTTCAAAATTAGATTGATGATTGAATAGATCAAATTATCAATCTTTAGTTTGATCGATTCGATCAATTTGATTAAATTATTTATTAAAATATTAAAAAAATCAGTTCATATTGATTCACGAATTAATCGATTTTATTTTCTAATTAAATTAATATATTAATCGATCTCAATCCAATTAGTTTAATCGATCACTCTAGTTCAATTCAAACAACATTAGCCACGAACTCCTTCCTTTCCTACAGCCTCATTTTCATCCTCAATTCAACATTCTTCCAAAATGTCTCAATTTTATGGCACCATCTTTAAACTTTAGTTGGGAATAAGATATGCATGCTTCGTCTGGTAGGAACATTATTTTTCTCCATATTTTAGCATATGAATTAACAATAAATGAATTTCAATTGATAATTTTTAACCACTCAAATGATTTATTTTTAGAAAAGGAGATTTTTTTTGCTTGGCAGCATAGTTATAATTTCGTCAAGGAGGTCCTAAAAAGGACGATGATGCTATCTTTGCTAATTGTTACTGACAACTTCAAATCAAGCTTTTTTCGAATTTGTATTATTTCAGGTTTGAATTTTCTTTTAATTTCGAGTTGAATTGTGGGTTCTAACTGATTCAAATAATTTTGAATTTTCTAAATTATAAATATTTTAATTTCAAATGCAATAATTTATTTTACTTTTATATGATAACAAAATAATTCTAATTTACCTTATAAAAACATAAATTATATATATAATTGTTTTGTATAAAATAATTGTACACTTTTATCAATATATCATACATGAATTGATGAAAATATGTTTTAACATTTATTATATTGATAATTAAATATTTTTCATCATTTTTATTAAATTTATAAACCTAATACTTATCTCAAAATCCAAATACATTATACTCAGGTCAAACCCAAAATATACTAATTATATCCCAAATCTCAAGTCCAAAATAATAAAAAAATTTAAACTAAAAACCCAAATATAATTTGGAAAAACTATCAGCAAGACAAGACTAAATGGGCGGTTTTAAGAAATGTGGATGGAAATTTAAAAATGGTTTGAGAAAAATGGAGACCAAATGAAAACTAAAGGCAAAGATCCTATTTCGTTATTCTCATTCCCATAATCGACCCTCCACTAAGCAAAATGAAAATGAAGCAGCTACTTCCGTGATATTTAATGTCAAATAATGCAATAAACAAAATCAGCCAGACATTATCTTTTTTGGTAACAAAAAGGAAAGAGAATCCAGAGGGCAAACCAGAACCTTAACTTTAATACCACAAAAGCCCTGTAACAAACCACTCAAGCTTAAGATCGCTATATCAGATGGAAGTATTCTAATTGACTAAAACTAGATGTTGCCAAAAAGCATAAGTGAGGCATATTTAAGAATCTGCGATGGTAACCTCCACCTCAACACCAGGTTCAATGGTGATGGATGTGATCTGCTTGACCACATCAGGGGAGCTGAAAAGATCAATAACTCGCTTGTGAACACGGAGCTCAAATCTATCCCATGTGTTTGTTCCTAAAAAGGAGCCAAATAGTTCAATAAATTGTCAAAACAAATTGAGTACATCAACTTGAATTTCTTATGATTTAAATCAGACTGCATGTCACCCCCCAACCATATACAATGGACAAATCAACAAATACAATCAACAACCAAGATCCTAACCGTTACAATTCATACTCATTACTAGAGTAGAGGGCATCCAACTAAAAAGAATAGATTTTGACATATATATCGAATCCATTTACGTAGGCCAAACAAGAAAACAAGCAAAGAGTAGCACAAGCATTCAAAGATCCAATTACTAAGACAAGTTTATACGTTTAAACATGCAAAAAAAGTTGCAATTGATATTCCCTAATGATTTTTACAAAATAAATTAATAAGTAGAAAAGATGGACGGATACTAAGAAAAGAAAAAGTAGAGAAGAGCACAAGCACAAACATATACTTGTAATCCTACAAGATGCTGGGATTACCAAGCAAACCAGAAAGATAGCAATACCTTATTTTCTAATATAAGATATAATCCCTAGCTTTCAGCTCCGAGGGAAAAGGGAAACGTAGAATTGTTTATGGAAAGTGTAGTTAAAACATGTTTTCAAGAAAAAAAAAACAGTCTTGAGTAAAAGCAATTAACATGAGTAACTACCTTCACCACAGGGAGACTTCCTTGTCGTGATGTGAAGAACCTTAGTGGGCATTCTCACTGGCCCCTTGACCCTCAGTCTCTTATCCTTGGCACCACGAACCAAATCAGCACAAACTATCCATCAAACAGAAACACTTTAGACTAACAAATACCATTTAGCTCAATTGGAAATTAAAATCCTACATGAAATCACACCATGAAAAAGAAATTTTAATAACAAGGCCCATAACATAATAAATGAAACTACAATCATTTTAGCATAAAAGAAATCCATACCTTTCTCAAGGTTTTTCACATTCTTGGAGGAGAGAGTGATCCTGATCTTGTGAATCTGCTCCTGGGACTCCTCCAAACCAGGTTTGGTCGGCTTCATTGCAGCATAAGCCATTGTTCTTAACTCAAACTTTTGGCTTCTGCTAGGACAGTAAGTTAATCACTTGCAATGAATAAAAACTCCTCAAACAAATTAATTCACAAAGTTCAAAATTGAAAAAAGCTTTATTAACAAATTGGCTCCTAAACTACACCCCAATTCTCTTATAGGTATTTAAAGTGTTTTCTGTAACTAAATTATCAATTATCCTAGTTTACCCCATAAAACAATAACATCCCATAAGAATGTGAGACATGGCACATTGATAATTTAGCTTCCACCTCTAACAATAAAAAAAGCTTTACCAACATGGGAATTGGGGTATAATTTAGGGGCCAATTTGCTAATAATGCCTAAATAAAAGCATAGGATTCAATAACTAGATTCTAACTACTAAACCTAAGAAGAAAACTATCATATTCCATACAAACTTCAAACCTAGAACTATCTAAAACAAAAATTAAGGTTATATGCAACAAAAAGCAAATCCTTTCCCAATAAGACAATACATTGCAGTAACGTAAGGTCGAATCCAAAGGCTAGTGGGTTTGAACTTGTTTGATCGAAGATCAAGCCTTGCAACATATATAAAATACATAGGAAAACCTGCTAAGTAGAATAAAGAAAAAAACCCAGCATAAAGAAAATTCTAAGTCCCTGTTGTGAAGCAAGTTTTTTACACATCAAAATAAAAAGAGAGAAACCTGGAAGAAGGAAGCAAAGGGGAACGTCAAGCCACTGCTGCCTCTATTCTCAAAAGCGACGGAGAAATGAGATAAAAGCTTTGTACAAAATATATAGGTGCGGAGTGGAGCTGAACTTTATTGCTAGCGCTAGGGTTTTTGATGGACCAAATGCGTTTCGGGTCGGGTTACAGATATTTGACTCAACTCAAGTATGAACGTTTTGGGTTTGGGCTTTTTCAATACTTTTTCGGTTTTGGTTCACAACGGACGGATCTAACATTAAAAGGTGTAAAAAAAAAACCCAATTTAGCATTGTATTTTATTTAAGGCAAACAATTTGTTACTTTAAATAGTAGTCATTTCTATTTTAGTCACACTAATTTTTTTTTTTATTTTGGTCATTTCCAAAAAGAAATTGATCAAATTTGATCACTCCACCATTAAATGATAACAAAAATATTAATGGTGCATTTTCACATATTGCTTTGAGGTGACCAAAATAAGAACATCCTTATTTAGAGTGACTAACGTGAAAATGCACTATCAACATTCTGCTACCATTAAATGGTGGGGTGATCAATTTAATAAAAAAATATTTTGAAATAATCAAAATAATAATACCTTTTATTTGGAGTGATTAACGAAATAATTTACCTTTTCATTTATAAGTAAATTTATTTCACACAATACTAAGTAATAACCTTGACCTTGAAATCTATGCTTTCTTTTGAAAGAGAAGTTTTCATAATTAATAACCTTGACCTTAAAATCTATGCTTTCTCTTGAAAGAGAAGTTTCATTATCGTGACCAAAAAATTCTTAGTACCAAGAGAAAGTTTATAAAAGTAGATATCAAAAAATTGGTATGCCCACAAATTTAAATCATATAGAGAAGAAGCTCGATTTCTTTTGACTTACCAACAAAATAAAATGTGGCCTTTTACATGTTAAAGAAGAGCCTTTATCTTGCTTTGCCTTGATTCAAACATGGTGTTTTTTTTTTGTGAATTACAAAAAGAGGGCAAAGCCCTAATGCAATGCGATTAGTGCGACTCGAATTCAGGTCAAACTTGAAACAGTGAACACTCCAACCATCAGGCCAACACACGAGATTCTAATTCAAACATGTTTTCAAGTATTCATTAGAGACAAACATAGGGAGAGATGAAAATTGTTTGAAGTTGCGTTACTATTGTCTACGTCAAGCATGCGTGAATATGCACATGTAGCATATTTAATAGGAAAATTATAAAGAAAGAAGCTCTAATGATATCAACATATAGTTAATGATCACATAGCTGCACAAATATGTGTCAAAGTTGATGATCATCAATGAACAAAGTCCACCAAAATAAAAGGTAAGACTTGACATTTTGAATGCATCATGCAGCAACCTAACCTGTAGATTTTATAGGTTCCTAGAGCTTTAAAACTTTGTACAAATTAGGAGGTTGATAAGCATCTTCATAGTTGCAGGACAAAGGAGGTAGAGGCTCTCCGCTAGGAAAGTAATTTGGAACAAGAAGCAATTATTAAACATTATTAAGCTGGAGTTCTATGCTAAGATCAAGAAACAAGAGAAGACAAAAAGATTAGTAGCAGTCAATATTGAATAAAGTGGAAGAAGAGAGCTTGTCCAAAAGTGGGAAACTGATGCAAATAATTTACAATAGAAAAGTAAATGAGGTAACAAAGATCGTCTTATGGAGCCGGCACAAAATTGGTACAAAATATACCGAAATTTGAACCGGCATGAGTAGTTCAATAATGATGACCTAAACGAACTGATACATAGTCCTTAAACTAACTCATGCAGAACAATGAAAAGTTTTAATGATTTGAGGCTTTTAAGTGGTACATTAGAAGAAAAGAGTCATTTTCATATTCAAGAATGGATGTCTTTCAGAAAGGATTGTATACTACAACGAATTAAAACTCTTACACCCAGGGATTTACCTTCTTCATTCAATGAATATGCTATGTACTCCCTTTATCCAATCTATTACAATCATATCCTATTACTTCTCAGAAGAATATAAGATATTGGAACAGAAATGAATAAATAGATCTCCTGCACTCCTTTTACATATTTTTTTTGTTATAAATTTCTATCAAATAGTAAGCTTTTCCATATACCCTAAAAAATCTGGTAAAAAGTAAACTCCTTATTAGCTCAATTCCAAATTGAAGTCTAGCTATTCTATTGTTCATTTTCTTATTGTATAGTATTTGATGTTACCTACCAGGCTACAGTCTGGAGATTGAAGCCTTTACCAGCAATAAGGCATAAGCTTTTATGTGATCAATCCAATGAGACCAGCTTGCAGTTAGACAAAGCTGTAGTTGGAAACAAACTAAAACTTGCATTATCAGTTCTGACAGACAGCAAAAGTTGGCTAAAACCAGAGTTCAATGAATAACAGAAATAATAAAGACAATGTTTCCAAATACTCGATTCGGAAAGAGGAGATTTAAGTGGCTGCAACAAGACCTAGCTAATCAAAGTTCTGTTGGCTGCAAAATGTCTTACAACTGGCAAGAAGCAGAGATCATTTCTCGTAGTAGAACAAATCAAGCAAAGCCAAACAATTGATTGATGTTAATGACTATAACATTACATAAAATCCATAAATCATGAGAGAAATATCAAGCACCATGAATTTAGCGTTTTGCTTCAGGACAGTTTCCAAACAAAAAAACTTGTGCATATTTGTAGATGATAGAGAACTAATCTGCTTGGATTTTGAACAAATTGATGCAGACCGAGTTGTTCATCCACTCTACTGGTAGGAAACAGTATTTTATTATTTGTTATTCATTAACTCTTTTACCTAAGACATAGTGGGTCCAGCGTAGCTACAAGAAAACAGAACTCATTGGTCACCTTGAAGAGCATAGCACCAAGCTTCCACGCATCA
The DNA here is from genome assembly GCA_005610355.1 of Gossypioides kirkii. Lineage (NCBI taxonomy): Eukaryota > Viridiplantae > Streptophyta > Magnoliopsida > Malvales > Malvaceae > Gossypioides > Gossypioides kirkii. The sequence goes on from CP032249.1 coordinate 33,855,879, forward strand.
TTGCCATCAAGTAAGCATATGAAAATAACAATCTCAGTAAATTTAGACAGAAAAACACAAAAACAAGTCTTTGGGATTTGAAGAAGCTAGCAGCTAAACTTATTTGTCAAAGCGTAATATCAAAGTAAGGAAATTCCTTGTAAACTGCATGATTGTTTTTTCAGGTAAAAGAAGTTAAGAAATTACCATGTCATGCTTTCAAAGACTCCAGACATATAATAGAATCAAAACAGTTGCATTTATTAAGACGCACAATTTGTGCAGCTGTTTCAGTGGCCAATTAAAACACAGCTGCATCAGCAGATCACTTAATATTCCTTGCATGAGGTTCATTTCTGGTTAATACAATTTTCTTCACAAGGAAAGCACTAAAACTGAAAGTTCTGCCTGCAGAAATGTACAAATGCTCACTTTCTTTTCAAGACAGCAGTCCACTCTTACAGTATTATACGAATAACTATTTACTTTTAGTCCTTAAGTTTCTCATTTTCCAAGTACTTCAACACTCCATACGCAACAGTTCCAGCAAGAAACAAGATAACAGTTGGGGTGAAAGATGGGTACAAGTACTTCACAAAGAACTTATCCCATTCATCTGGTAGGAAACCTGTAAATAAAAACAGCTAATAAGTTATTTGGGATGACAACTTATAGCTTCACAGAAATCACTTGTTCTGAAGGCCCCCAATTTTCTAATGAAACATAAAGTATTGTTTCTCCTAAAAATGTTCAGTTTCAATCTCATTTTACCTAAAATAAGGTTCAAATTTATACTACAAAGAAATGGGTAACTTTCAATAAGCTGCAAAACGGGGTGTAGTAGTGATTTGTAGAAAAACCTGAAGCAGCAAGAGCAATGCCTTGGACAAGAATGATCCCACCAAGCCCCAACCATGCCAGTAGAAAAGCACTCTCATTTTTCCTCTGTTCCTCAGCCTTAGCCTCTTCCTCTTTGGTGAGGAAAGCAGGTTTCTCAACAGGCAACCGCCTTATTATAGACGCCCTCTCTCTTTTTCCCTTGGGCTTCTTTTTGTTGTTGCCGCTGCTTGGGGAGGGTGAGGAGCCAAACCCTTGGCCAGGTACGACGGCCTTCTTGGTAGAGGAGGTGGGGTCAGGAGTGGGGTCGGCGTCGACGGTGGGCTTCTTGGATTTGATTGAAAATTTGAGTTTTGGGAAGAGGGAGTGGCGGTGATAGAGTGTGTAAGCCAAATAAGATGGGGTGTAGATTTGTAGCGCCATTTTCAGTTTTAGTTGGTTTAACAGCACTCCAGCCTGAGCTTCATCTTTTTGTCAACCTGGATTTTTGGGGTTATTATCTCATATCTTTCCCCATAAAATCTAGTATTTATGCTTACGCCCCTTTAATTCTTTTCTTTTACTTTGTTTTCCAAAACTTTGGGAGTATCTAATGATACTGTTGATAGGGGGGATCGGCTCAAGTCTTTGAAGTGTCGTCTTTTGGACAATCAACACGAACCATCAATAATCAAAGGTATTATCCCTATGTCGGGGCTTTGTCTCTCGGCTTTCACGAATCACTAAACAAAGCCTTATATAGGATCTATAAACAAACTTGGTGTTTTTTTTAATGGGTGATGAGATTGATTCCGATGAAATCATAAACAACTGTAGCGGTGAAATTAGTTATTGTAAAAGCGAGATTAAGTATTATATTAATGAGATTAAAAAGGATGATGAAATATATATTTAGTTTCAATTGCTGCGATGATAATGAGATAAAAGTAAAAATGACCATAAAATACACTAAATTATAATAAGTTTATATATAATAATTAAAGAAAAACATTAAAACCATATATATTAAATATTAAATATTAAATATTAAATATAAATTAATTTTATATTAACGCTGAATGATAGTTAAATATAATAAAATGTTTAAAATATGAGAGATATTAATTTAAAATGTATTTATAATATAAAAATGATTAAAAATATATTTATGTTAGGTAATAAATATAACTTAATTTCTAAAATAATAATTAAAAAGGATTAAAACCATATCAAATAAATATTAACATTATATTTATCATAATAAAATTTTTATATACTTATTGGATTCATTTATTTATTGGATTTTCTAGAATAAACATCATCTTCTTTTTTATTGGAGCCACTTATTAAGTTCATATACTTACTGAATTTTTATATAAAAACAAATCTTAGATATAATAACATAATTAATAATTTGTTTCTTGAACCCAACAAGTGGTTCCAGTAGAAAAGAGGATGTTGTTCATCCTAGAAGTCCCGGATTCGAGCGCCTGTGTGTGCAAGGTGTGTGTGCGTTGTCAAAAGGTTAAAAAAATATGAACAGATATTACCATATAATCACATCAGTATATTCAAAAAATAATAATTTATTTCTAATAATTACTAAAATTATATTTATATTTACAATATATTCAATATTTATAAAATTCTCTTTCAAACCAAAAGGTTGCCAAGCCCCGTAAAGTGAATGTAACATCAAAATGGAGTAAAAAATAAATTAAGTTAAATTTGTAAATCATAACTTGGATAAAAATATAAAATTAAAAATGGATTTGGACAAAAGTAAGATCCATTTTCTAAATGGATTGAGCTTCGGATAAGTTTTTTTGGATTTGAGCTCAATTCGGCATGAATTTAAAGAAAGAAAAAATTATTGTTGTTTTTCATTGTTTTACTATCATTTCGTTATTATATTGCTACTATTTTATTGTTAGTATTTTAATATTATATAACTCTTGTTTTATTATTAATTTTGCTATTATTTTGTATGTATTTGCTTACTAAGTTGCACTTATTTTGGTATTAAGTAAGTATAAATTTTTAAATTTTTTTTCATTTGTTGAGAAAATTTATTTTAATATTTTTAATGTATTTGATGTATTATATTTTTTAAAATTTATTTTTATATAAAAAACAATATAAAAAATTTCAATATGAGCAAAGCCAGGCCAAATTTGGATTTTAATATTTTTATCCGATTCGAATTTGAACAAAATTTTAGATTTTTTTTTAAATTGAGTTCAAACCTAAAAAATAAATCTAACTTTTTTACTTGAATCGATTTGAACCCAATCAGACTCATTATCAACTTAATTCCACGGCCTACCAATGTTGTTGGACACTTGATGTCCTGATGTGGTTTGGGAATTCCGGTGTCCAATGGGTTGGGTTCGAAATTTCCTCCCACAATCACTTAAATTACTTAATTTATTGCATGGGCCATGTCAATCTCGAACATTGGAGAAGAATTTTTTTGATACATATCCAAGCCAGGAAGGACATCTTTAAGAAAGTTATCAACTGATAGACATATTTGCTGCCTTGTGCTTCATTAACACGTCAAGATTACTATATCATTGCAGGAAGAAGTAAGAAACATAGAAGTAAAGCAAATACAAAAAATAGAAAAGCAAATATACGAGGGTTTATGAGAGCTTCCATCTTATTTTCCTTATGAATGACATTGGAAATGCTTGGATGCACGTCCCCATCTGGTTGAGCATTTTCTATCCAGCTAACTTCTCGGGCATCACGTTCATTCTCGTCAATGGATCTCCTATTTGAACCACTTGACTGGTCTGGCTCTACCAGAGAAGCCTCAGACAATGGGAATTCATGCTTCTCTCCAGCCAATGCAGATTGAGATTTGAGACTCTACTCCGCCCTTCTTCACACTCGATCTATCCTCGGGGACTAAAGAAACAATTCCCTTCTCATCCAATAACCCTTCTACTGGTTTTGTTAAAACTATCTTTACTGATGAAACTGCTTCCACATCAGCATTGAATGAAACTCGCCTTACTTTTGTAAGATTTGGCATTTCCATAGTTTCATTAAGTTCCTTTGAAGGCAACATTGAAGTAGAAAACCTGCGTATGATGCCAGTTCTTTCCGCAGGACTTCCAACGGAGGACTTGTTTGGTGATGAAACAACACTAGAACCGTCATCCATGCTTCTCCAACATGTGCTAGAATTCTTGCTAATGCTTCTCTGGCTACTTGAAGAGCTATCTATGGTGCTACTATCTATCTCTTCACTATCAGTCGATGAGGTATATGACCAAGTGCTGTTCGTGTCGGGGTATTGTGTAATTATCTTGCTAGTTTTCTGGTCTGAAGCCTTCCGAACTTCCTTTTGCGAGGTCTTTCTTGATGATGCTTGATATTCTTTGATTTCAGCCCTCAAGCAAACATTAAGCCAACGTTGGTACACTAGTTCCTCAAGCATGTCAAATCTACTCTTCTGCAGTATGTTAACTTTGTTTGCGAGGTCACCATTGGCCTGCCTCGGTTCACTAATCTTGCCAATAGTCTTATTCTGCATTTAAGAAGCAAACCTTTCAGATTCAAGCAATAATGTGTTCTGGTAAGTGCATCACAATTCAGTGTGAACTCAATATAGAATCATAATACAGGCATATATATGTACTCATGTATGAAAATAAAACAGGTAAGCCCTTTTTGTTCATATATTTGGAGGTTCATACCTGTGCTAAGTGTAAACAATTTTATTATCCCAATTCAGGATTTTAGAGCCACATGAGAACAAGCAGATTAGCAGTCATTTGTGCAAACACTGAAACTTGCAGATAGCAGGAAAAATAAATCCAAAATTAATTAACCTGTGTCATGTCAGAAAGTGCAGATAGTTTAGCATGAGCAGCATATAACTTGACAAAAATTTCCCTCTTTTCAAGCTCAAGTTCTTTGTTTCTCCTCCTCTTTTTAATAACTTTTAATTCAATATTTTTAATATCTTCAAGCCTGTTCTTATCCAAAGCATCTCCAGTAGAGGTTTCAATGGCTGTAAATCCGGATAATTGCTCTTCAAGCAAAATTATCTGCCCCTTTATCTGGCTACCATTGCCATTTTTCTCTGCAATTCCTCTATCAACTTCTTTGCCATGTCTAGCTGCTTAATTTCCATGTTACCCTGCCTTATAATTTCTTGAAGATCCTTTATCTCAGCCTTAAGTGCATAAATTGTGAAATTGAGCTTGCCAATTTCTGCAGTTTTGCCAGTTAAATCCTTCTGCAAACAAGCAATCCATGACAACTTTTCTTTTAGACTATGCAACTCAAGCAGTTTCCTTTCAAGGGTCAATCTCCTGCTCTCCAACTCCTTAATGGGATTCTGTGAATGCTCTATTTCTGTATTTGGGTTCAAATTCTTTGTGTTAACCACTTCAGTCCCCTCCCCATTTTGCATGTCCTCTTCCTGCATGAACTTTGGTTTTTCATTAGATTTATGTATAAGAGTGAAAAACATTGAAATGGATAAGATGAAGTACTGAAATATCATCTCCAAACTTTTCTTCTTCCAATTCCTCCGTTTCTTGAGTGCTTGAGCAACCTTTTCCTAAAAGCATGCCAATGCCAACAAATTAGCTGTAAACTAACAATACGCATGCATACATACATATACATTAACTGACCTGAAAGCATAGAATGTTGCTTCTTTAACCGCTGCTTGGTATTGAGTGGAGAAACAGTGAAAGCAGCAAGTGAAGCAACAACTAAGATGCTGACCCGGAATATCATTTAGCTTCTTCACAGTTCGTAGCAGTCCTTTAAAGAGCTAAAAAGTTCGAGTACCTCCAGATATTTGGGGTCAAGAAGCTCTAATAGATTGCCACTGTCTTCACCATCACACCCAATAGTAGTGAAGATATTTAGGTACCTCCCTATGCTCACAAAATATAGTGATAAATCTCATCACCAAGAAGTGGCTCAACTTTGTCCATGTACGACTATTTAATCCCATTTGGAAGAACATGAAACCATCAGTCTCTCTAATACTAAAGAACAGGCCCACAGCCATCACCAATGTCATCTCACTCAGCCGGTAGTAGAAAATAATGATACTTTCCTGTACATCAGCCAGAACTTGCACTTTTTATCAACTACTTTTCCGTTATATTCATTTTCTATAACCATTGACTTTAAAAAAATATATTATAAATGTGTTTGTTAATTATTTCAATTTTTACTTAATATAATAATTTCAACAAATATATGTTAAATAAAATAAGTAGCTTGGTATCTACTTGAAAATATTAAGTTGATTTTATTTTATTAAATTTTTTATCCAAAACTATATAAAATATTATATTAATAAGATTAAAACTAATAAATAATAAAATTTTAAGAATCAATGTTTACTTTTATCAAATAATCTAAATTCAGTACTTGTAAAATTTAAGTGTTATTTGATAAATTGAGAAATTGTGTGCTTTAAAATTAAGTATAGAATTTTTAGTTCAAAAATTTACAAATGCTTTAAAACGCAGATGCATAATACAAAAAAAATTGCAAGTGCTAAGTTTATATTATAAAATTGTTTGTATTGTTAGTAAAAATTAATTTAACCTTATTAATAAAGTATTTCATATTATTTTAGATAATTTTAGATAAAATTTAAATATAATAATTTAAATATTTCAAATTTTTAATCAAAATAAAGTGATAATTTATTTTAAATATATATTTTTAAAAAATCAACTTAATCATTTAAACATTACGTGATAAGTAGATATTTAACTACTTATTTTATTCAATATTTTTTTTATAAAACATATTTAAAAAATTAAATGCTAAAATTTTCTATTAAATAAAAAATTTCAATAATTAATAAAAATTTTGGTACTTTCTTTTGCTTTTCTGCTATCTAGGCCGAAGTTAGTTCACAAAGAGAATAAACTATGGAGGTTGAAGCTTGGTTACCATAGGCTTCTCTCCTATAGCTTTGGTGGTGTCGAGTTTTATGTTATTTTGGATCCCTTGGATGACGATACACCCATGGCTACGCGTCTCCAGCTAATTGGCAGAAATGGCTTTGATGTTAAGGTTAATGTATATGAAATTAGTTCAACTTGGTAATTTATTTGATACTTTAATTTTTTCTTAGACTTAACTGGTATCTAAATTTAAAAATAGTAAATTAATTTATATTTTTTTAAGTATTTGATTAATATTATTAAAATATGTTGATTTGATATTGGCGTGGTAGACTCACATTTTGATGCGTGACAAAAATAAAGATTTATATATTTATAAATTTTAAATATTTGTCACGTGTCAATATATTATGTTGCCATGTGTCATCATATTATTGGTTGTCAATGTCACATCAATTTTTTTTGTAAGAAGAAAATAAACTAGGTTAAAGGTTTAATTAAGCCAACAACTTTCACAGTTAGCATGTGATTAATGTCTGCTTCCAAAATCCGTAGTACAACGATAAGCGAGTCGTAAAAAATGGACATTGACCCAAACTACCAACATTAGTCGGGAACCTAAAAAAAGTACCAAGTTGACTTACGATTTTCAAGTTTAGGTATCAATTAAATCCAGAAAAATATTTAGGTATTAAATAGGTATAAGTTGTCAAGTTCAAATACCTCTGTATATATTAATCCTTGATGTTAAGTTATTTTTTCTATTTTATAAATAAATTCACATTTCATATTCTCCATCCAAAAAACTCAATTGTGAATTTAAAAATTAAAAAAAAAATCTAAACTTGAATAGCTAAATCCTTTTGTTGGAATTTGGTTTGTAAAAGTGAAAATTAGTTGGGTTGTAATTCAAATATTAGAATTAAAGAAGGAGAGAAAGAGCAAAAGGATCGTAATTGGTTATTTGATTCCTCAAGTCCAAAGAGAGAAAGAAGTAGTTTAACATTTTGAAACTTTTCAATTACCTAATACCAACCATATTGAAATTCAAAAGGACTTAGAGCTCAAGTAAATGTTCCTTTTAAGTACAACAAACACACCATAATAATTTGACTATACTGCACCCCATTCAGCATCCAAAGCTGCGTATGGTTGAAATTCTATAGTTAAGTCCATGGACATTTTAGTTTGAAATTTTAATTTATTAAATGTGAAAAATATTTTTTTTCTCAAAAAATTTTTTAAATAAAGAAACTAAATACAATTAGCCATAATAAATCTTGTAATGGTCACCAACGTTTTCTTGTATTACTCCCAAAGCAATCTGTTAGGGGATACTCATAAATTTTCAAACCAACAAGATCATTTTTGCTTAAAGTAATTATAAATTTTACAATCATATTCGTTAAGTGCAGAGTATTATAATACCTTTATATGTCATTCCCTTACTATCTATTCTATGATGATTCTACCAAGCTCGACCCAACCTCCTTGATTTGATCGTTAATCGTACTACAACTAAGTTACCACTCTCCACCGTCATTATACCTCGCCTTCATACTACATACTATATCCAAACTATCCATAATAGCCCAAAGTTCATTACAACATAGACCTATATTTCTACTGTACCCAATAATCCATTTACCTATAATGTAACTGTTTTTATTTTATTTTATTTTCTATATTCGAATTTAAATAAACTATCATTTTTTTTCTAGACCCAATATAAGGATAAAAAATAAATATTTTAATCATAGATCTGTATCCAAAGTCAACCACTTATAGAAAGACCATTGCCAATAAATTATAATCATTCACAAAGCTCCTAATAGTATATAACTAATTTAATTGAATGTGGAAATTTGTTATAGGTAGACTCGCAAATATTTAGGTTCCCGTCATGAGCCGTGCCGTCACAGCTACTCATGCTCCAATTGTTTCTTGACAGCACAGAACAAAAAATGCAATAAAACAATAAATTATTTGCATGTAAAATCCATGAACTATATTTAGTATTGTTTAATAACTTTTCGAAATATGAAAATTTAATTGTACAAAAAAAAAAATCCCAAAAAACGTAAAATAAAAAGAGAGAGAGAGATCCAACTTCAGTACTGTAACTCAATTATATGGTTTATGGACATTGAACAAGTATGGAGGTCATACCAAATTAACAATTTCATATTACATATTCTTTTTTTTCTTCTTCTTTGTTTTTTGATGAGATGAGAAGACAAAAAAACAAAAATAGATTTAGATACAAGAGAAGAGGAAAAGGAAGAAGAAAACCTCAATGATGCAATGGGTTTGGACCAGTAGGAACAAGGCGTTTCTCAACCCCATAACGTGGGTCGATGTCGTTGCCGGAAGGTTGAGGATGGGCGACTGGAACCTGACTCTGATGCTTGTGATGTAGAAATGGAGTGAAGTCAAATTTGGTAGCCAAGACTTTACGGTTGTGATGATGATGATGAGAAGTGGATACTTGGTGACTAATGTCAAATAAATGGCACCACCCAAAGAATAGAAGATACAAAGACAGCCAAAGAATGACACTGAGAAGATGCAGCTGGGAATATTTCACTGCCATAACTATTGGCTAGGAGGGGAGAAGGTTGAAGTTTTAAGAGGAGAGCATGCATGGAGAGGCAAAAGTGGAGTATTGTGATCAGTGAGAGCTTAAACTTGTGAAATATGGGGTGGGAGTGAGAGAAGGGGTGACTTCCATGGTCAAATTGATGGTAGTTTATTAGAGGGAAGAAGAGAAGAGAAGAGAGATCAAATGAGGAGAAATTTGGGTATAGGGAAAAACTGTCCAGCTTTCTACATTTGTTTTACCAATGAAACTTCCTTTGCGTTCAAGGAATACAAGGACATTTAATGCACAGATCGTCAAACCTTGAATTATATATTAGGACGGACGGCCAATCATCAGGAAATGTACGTGAGAGTCTGACTAATATTGTATAATTATAAGCTCATTTGTTTAATATTAAGTTAAACTAGTCACATTCATAAAAAAACAACTAATTACCATAATCTTATAATTTAAATTATAATGGCGGAGGTGTTTTTGTTTTTATCTGAGTTGTTTTGCTTTGGCATTCGCATCGAATGTTATCTCTATCATGCACGATGAATATTCGTAATGCAAAAAATAAAATAAAACAATTATAATATCGCATTATGATAATTCAAAAGGTAAATTAATCTTTTCGTAAACTGTGATTCCACCTTTTTCTTGTTATTTTTCAATAGAAGAATGACATATTAGATTTGTTTTTAATTTTCAGTTTTTTTAGTTGAATTTGAATTTTTTAGGTGAAAATGTTAAAAATTAAGAGGAAAAATATAATTTGTCATTCTCTTATTGGAAAGGGATAGGGATGACATGAAATCACAATTTCATATAATTCTTTCTCGAAAAAATTATGGGTTTTTTCTTACATGAAAGATAAAATTAATTAATTTTGAAGATTTTATTTGCTTTTAGCTTAGTATGAAAAAATTCGAGATCATGTAATCAAAAGCAAAGAAAATCCTTAAAATTAATTTTATCTTTCATGCCAAGCAAAACCTATAATATTTTCATCACTTCTTTACCCAAATGAAGGAAAAAATAATTAATTTAATTAACTACAATAATTTTTTTTTCGCTTTTATCTGGGTATGAAAGATTCGAAATTATATAATCAAAATAAATTTATATATGAGTTATCGAGTTGATTTCATCAATAATAATATGAAAACATAAAATAAAATTTTAAAATTTAGAAGGAGATTAATTTAATTAATTTCAAATCACAATAACAAAATGTTTAACATTATCAGAGGATAAAAAATTTCAACAATTTCTTTAAATGATTTTTATGAATTGAAATTTAAAATTTCAACACTGAAAAAAAGAGAAATTTATAATTTTTGGCGATATGATAAAAAAATACAATTTAATCATTTTTAATCCATTATTTTAGTTTTTTCTGCTTTTTCACTTTAAAGCTTGTTTTTTTTTCTTCAATCAATACTTTAAAAAATATATTTATTTGGCTGACTAATATGAAAGTGACCTAGAGATCGGGTGATTAAAATGAAAGTGTGAACATGATGTGACATGTACAATTAACCGCGGTTAAATATTTAACAATTGAGTGACTAAAATAAAATTACCCTAAAAATTGAGTGACAAAATTGTAAAAAATCATTTTTGATGACCAAAATGAATGTGCCCTAAAATTAAATGACCAACTAGATAATTAATTTTTTTCTAGATTAAATACATAAACTTGTGTATCTATATATTAAGTGCTACTTTACACTATTATCAATTAATATTAGCACGCATTAAGTTATTTAAATTTACCTATTATCGCTAATTTATACATATAGTTAGTTCATGCATTGGAGGAGTAAAAAATCTAGTCAAATATTATAGAAAAAAATCATTAAACAATTAAAAAAAATTATTAGTGGTTGTGAAAAGATTAAGGAAAAGTTTAAGATGTATTGTATTAGGAATTAGGTTGCGTTTTATTTCATCTATTAAAAAAATATGTAAATTAATCATTTTATGTTGGATTAAAAAGCAAACTGGTCGTTTAGTTAAAAATTCTATCAAATTTTACGTTTAAGAATTAGTCTCTGTACACCAATATAAGATATAGTGATATGTTATGTGTTATTGTTTAGTTATTCCATCCACCATATTAGTTTTTAACAATACAAATAGATGAAATTTTAATAGAAAAGACCAATTTACTCTTTGATAAAACATACAAGGACTAATTTATTCATTTTTAGTAGAAGGGACAAAATTCAAATTGATTACTAATACAGGAGCTTCCATGCTAGTTTTACCTAAATTTCTACTAATTAATCCCCTACAACAAGGTTCACATGCCAAGTCAAAATCAGACTCCTGGCTGATCCTCAGATCCCCATCACGACACGTGTAAGGTAATGGTCAATAGAAAAATAATGCTAGGGTAGATCATCATCAGCAAATCCACAGGAGGAGCTCGTGAGATTCTCCATAAATAAACTCTTCCTCACTGTTCATCCGAAAACTTTTTCGAGTTCGAAAAAGGGACCAGAGTCGTTTGACCCTGAGCCATGGCCAAGCCTCGCAAACCCAAGCCCGAAGACCCGAAGCCAGCTCACTCCGGCGCCGTTGTCCGCCACCAGAGGCTTTGCCTCTCCATCGACACGAATCTTCGTCGCATTTACGGGTAATTCTATTTCGTTTCACTTCTCCTTTCTCTGCAATTTATTATGGAGATGTGTTAATTGCTGTGCTTAGTTAACACGATGTCATTTTGCACTTTCAGCTACACTGAGCTTGAAATTGAGGTGCCTGATATCGGTATCGTTGGATTACATGCGGAGAATTTAGGGATCGAGAGTGTGCTTGTAGATGGGGAACAGGCAGATTTTGAGTACTACCCGCGTAATCAGAGCCCCGATATTGAGAAACGGTGGGCCTCCGCTGTGTCTTCACCGAGTTCAGCCGCGGATGTTGCTGCAGCTGCTTACGTTACGGCACTTGAGACAGAACTGATCCCTAATTTGCTCATCAATTGTTGCAATAAGATGCAAATTGAGCAAATTAATACGGAGCCTAATGGAGTACAATCTTCTGCTGAAGTCAAGCAGGTTACTGCAGCTGTTTTTTAGTGAATATATGATTTTTAATTATTTTTTTTTTAAAGTTTCATGTAAATGCTTAATCAATGTGATATGTCTTATTTGGTTTTGATTTCTCGAAATATATATGCGAAAGAATAGAACAGACTAGCAATGTTCCTTTCACTGCTAGTTTACCGAAAATGGTTAAAGGGAATTATGACTAAATTGTAGCATAATATTAATATAAGTTTAGTATATTGTAGTATATAACATGCATTTTCTTCTCATACTCATACATATGTAAAAGTCATGTCTAGAATTTTCAGTTCTTTCCAGAACCTTTCCCCCCCCTCTTGTGATTTGTATTTTTATGCAAGTAGCAAAAATTGCTGCTAAAGGACTTCTAAAAACTTTTTTTTTTTTGTGAAGCAAAGAAATGAAGATTTTGGCTGATGTATTCTAGTGTGTACCAAGTTCGATTGATGAGGTTTATGAGTATTTCGGTCTCTCATGTAGGTTGGTATTGGATGCAGAATGTGAAATCTGTTCGTGTTAACTATTGGGTAGAGAAAATGGAGACAGGGATTCATTTTGAGGATAATGTGGTTCATACTGATAATCAGATACGGCGTGCTCGGTGCTGGTTTCCTTGTATTGATGACAATAATCAGCGGTGCTGGTATATGACTATATTCTGTCACTTTTTGTAGTAATTTGGCTACTTTGGGCTTTTTACAATCTATGTATTTGCTGTTCAGTTTTGATCTGGAGTTCACGGTTGCTCACAATCTCGTAGCTGTCAGCAATGGGAGCTTATTATATCAGGTGAGACAAATGTGATGGAAAATATGTAGTTGATTTCTAGGTTGCTACTTTGCCAAAAATTGTGCGACATGCATAAGTGACACAAAATTGATGGGAAAATTCTCTTTATTTTATCTTATTCTTGTGCGTAAATATTAAAGTTCAGTTCTAGATTGGTGCATAAATTGTAGGGATAGCTCAGTTGGGAGAGCATCAGATTGGAGATCTGAAGGTTAAATTTAAATCCATGCTCACTACATGCATCCTTGTGATCGAGGTTTAGGTTGATATATTGCATGGCATTTTGATTTTTATGCTTTTTGAAGGTGGAATAATCCATTTTTGGGAGATAAAAAAAGGGTTGAGTTATTCAATACTTGTTACAGTTTAATGCAATTTGCGAATCATTGTAGAAAAATATTTTAGGCTAGGCACTGTTTTGGCTCAGCTAAAGTTCTGGAGGTTCAAAATGATAGTTATAATTGAAGTATCATTCCTTTAAAAGATATGATTGCTACAATTAATTCCTTAATAGTTCATTGTTGGATAAAGTTCATCAATGAGGTTGGTTGTATTCTTTGCTTCTTATTCTGGGAACTGTAACCCAGTCTCTTTTCCCCCTTTCTGCTGAAAAGAATTGTATGCTGCTTGTTGACCAAAATATAATGCACTGGAATGCATCGTTGTTAATCAATATAAGTAGAAAACCTTAATTTTAGGTGGCGATTTCACTCTACATGACTAAAGCATGTTCATTGTTGGGGGTACTGTGGGGGCTAAAATGTTTGTTTTGGTACTAATCCTTTTGGAATATCCTTGGTAGGCTAGAGTATGATTACTTTTATCTGGGCAAGATCTCAAATAACTCAACATCAAACAAATCAATTTCCCTGATCCATTTTTCAGTGCCCAGTACCATTTAAAAGCAAAAGCCTTTGTGATGTTTGACATAGTACTCATGTGACTGAAGCCTCTTTTAAGGTTTCTGTGTGCTGTGAAAATTTTTTGCTGGTAAGGTATTGGAACTGTAAAAGCCTCTTGGTAAGGGTAGTAAATTCAAGATAGGAGCAAAAAATAGTTTTGAGCATGAATTTTCTTTTGCAATCGCAGAAGTATGGCATTAGTATATGGAAGATTAGTGGTAAATGTTAATAATAGTGTATATTGGACCTTGTATTTAGCATCTAGGTTTTCTTAATGGTACTCTTCATCTTTTTTTTCAAAAAGTAGTTTCCTAAAGTTATGGACTTGCTGACCATTCAGATGAGCCCAATTCTCTTCCTTCCCTCTCTTCAATTATATTAAGGATTTTACAATTACAGTTGAGGCTTTTGATATTCTAATTATTCTGTTTTGCAGGTATTGAGCAAATATGACCCTCCCCGCAAGACATATGTCTACAGGTTAGATGTTCCTGTTACTGCTCAGTGGATATCCTTAGCAGTTGGACCATTTGAAATCCTCCCTGATCAGCATAACGGTCTCATTTCACACATGTGTTTACCACCTAATTTGCCAAAGCTGCGTCACACAGTGGAGTTTTTCCATAATGCATTCAGGTTTTTGTCTTATGTTAAATTTACCATATTATAAAATCTTTTCTTTCATTTCATAATTAGGCTATTTACGTTTGACTTCCCTGATTACAGTTTATGTGATTGTTTAACATTATGCTTTCACAGTGAGTATGAACAGTATCTTGATGCAAAATTTCCATTTGGGTCATACAACCAAGTTTTTCTATCTCCTGAAATGGCAATATCGTCCTCAACTGTTGGAGCCTCCTTGTGCATCGTTACTTCTCAAGTTTTATTTGATGAGAAGGTCATTGATCAGGTTTGTTCACTGCTTGAGCTCATATTTTGGAGGCATTTGACATATGACTCTAATTTTAGATATGGACACTTGTTCCACATTATTACTCTAGGAGTCGGTTTAAGATGCAAAATACATCACACCGTATTACTTCAAGCAAACAAAATAATAGTCTAATCTAAATTCCATAATACTGCTTCTTCTCTATGGATAGCACTATTTGCTTGGTTAAACTATTGAATGTGATACAATATCTATTACATTCTTGTTAACTAAGAACCTGCTGCATGTAACATGCAAGTTTTAATCGTGGCTATATGTTTTGCCATGGTCCAGCATGTTCTTTTTATATGTATTTCACTTTTCTCAATTTTTAGGTTTAATGATTTTGCTCTTCTTTCGATTGTTATTTTGTCCATGAAAATGCCAGCTGTTACTCTCTCTTCTCTTTTTTTTTTCTAAGAATCCAGATTAAACAGTTGAATTGGTCTCCGGAAAGTAACAACTTTTAAATGTTGTATTGATAATCAATTTTCTAGGAGGGGGAGAGCCTTTGATAAAAGCAACATTCTATGCTTGTCTATAGGAATGCATGCATCTGTTCATTTACCTCCTGCCTTAGTAATGCATCTAATGAAATTAGAGAAAGATAAAAGAAGGCAAATACTGTGAATGAAGCCAACCACCATGATTACCTGAAAAAGTATTGTACTGTTGTAAATTATCTTTAATATTTTAATTAATGTTCTTCTGTTGTATGTATTGGTTGAACTCAAACTATCATCAATACTTTTTAACTATTCCCTGTTGTAGTTATTGGTTAAATCAGACTAGAACCCTTGAAGAAGGATGCCTTACTTTTTAATATTTTCGGCAGTCAATTTTAGTTGGAGGTTTGTTTGGCTTGGTTGTTTTATTGCCAACATTTATGGAGGAGGCTTAGGTGATGTTTTATCAGTTTGATTTGGGTATGTTATGACTTTAAATGCGTGCTTATCTTTCCCATCTTACGAGTTGGATGTGGTTTAGATGCTGGCAATTAATAGAGACTACAATGTAAATTGTTTTGTTTATGATGCATATTTTATTCTGTTATTATTTTTTTTTGAGGTTAGTTGAACCTCTATATGAGCAATGTATGACATTGCCAGGTCTCAAGTTTTTCTTTTCTTTCCTTGTGTTGTTGATAAGTAAATTTGTGACTTGACAGACAATAGACGCATGCATCAAACTTGCTTTTGCTCTTTCAAGACAGTGGTTTGGGGTGTATATTACTCCTGAGGCACCAAATGATGGTATGTTGATGGATAATGGCTGCTTGTATGGGTTTACTGAAATTTAAGCAAGTTAATTAGTAATTTATTTTGATAAGCTTTGGAAGAAAGGTTTCTGTTAGTGCTCATTTGGCTGCTGTTTTTATTGTCAGAGTGGCTGCTGGATGGTCTTGCTGGTTTTTTGACAGATTTGTTTATCAAGAAATTTTTAGGAAATAACGAGGCACGGTATCGAAGATACAAGGTTTGTTTTCTATGGAATCATGTAAGATTGAAATTAATGGAGAAGCTGATCGTGGTTGCTAATTCGGAGAACCTATTTGGTTTCCTCTGTGGTTACTGTTTTTAGTAGGCTGTACTTTTTCTATGAAAGCTTATTGCATGTAGTTCTAGTGAATACTCTCTATCTAAATCTCTTTTTGCAATTCATGGCTTACCTCATTTGATTCTTCCTATTACTAAATGTGTTCATTTACCATTAACATCTTATGCTCGGTAAACAAAACCTAAATTCTGATGTTGAGCTGGCATCCTCATAGGAAATGAGTTTAAAGAACAAAAAAAAAACTGAAATATTAAAAACCAAGAGAGACTATGGTGTCTTTTTTATTTTTGTTAGGATCAAAATTTTTACTGTATCCATCTTGATCTATGGGAGAATTAAAAAGAAAATCCCCTTTTTCTGATTTTCTGTTTCATTTTTCTCTATCCTTGTGATAACTGGAAAATTTATCTCACTGAGGGGCTTTATTTAATTAATAATAATTACAATGGAGTTTTGAATCAAAATTTATTAGGTTCTAGATGATTTATACTGGACTTCCTTACTAAATATTGCATCTTTCAAATATTCATAAGTTCTTGATTTATGAATAATAAGTTCTTGATGATTTTTATATTCACAATTTCTCGATTTAATTAATAATAATTACATTGGAGATTTGAAATATGTAAGGTTCTGGGTGATTTATACTGTACTTCCTTACCAAAACTTATATAATTTGAATACTTAGAATTCATTGATTTATGTTTGCGCACCTTCTAAACCCAAAAGTAGGTTAATAATTCTTACACTTTTGGCATATTGAGAATGTGACTGCAATTTTTTGTTTCAAATGGTACTGGAGGCTGATATTCAAAGGCTTTATAAAATTTAGCATCATTAATTCATTTTCTTGATGCGGATGGGAAGTGGGCATGTGGTATTAGTATGAAATGATTAAGTATTTAGCTATGTTTAAATCTATACTCTCATTAGGAGACAAGCATCAGATAGATGTAAATTGCACTCCCCCCCTTTATGTTTTCAGATGCAGAATTATGCTATTTTATTCATGTAAATGTAGGCAAATTGTGCTGTTTGCAAAGCAGATGATAGTGGTGCAACAGCTTTGAGTTCCTCTTTTGCTTGCAAGGATTTGTATGGAACTCATTCCATTGGCTTGCTTGGAAAAATACGGTCATGGAAGTCAGTAAGTAGCTACTTTTGACTCTTATTATTTCTTTTTTCATGATGTTATATTACCCCCTAATTTTTTACTAAGTCGCTCAAGTATCTTATGACTGTGAATGATGAAATGAACCTTGAATTAAAGGAATGTGTTCAAGAATATAGAGGTGAAATAGTTTTGGCTTCATCTAGTTGTTGCTTTTATTAACTACTTCAAAAGTTGCTAAAATGTGCAAGGTGTACGTTGAGAATAATAAGTATTTGGTTAAACTTAGCATATGGGTGAAATGTTGTAAAACATAGAAATGGTTATAATGTGCTACGCTTTGAAACACAGTCGTTGCATATGCAAATATTGATCATACATTCTGATTATTTGTAAAAGTTTTAAGATATTTAATTTTCAAAATATTTAATTGCTCTTGTTCAAAAATGGAATTTTCTTTTTTTCCTTTCTGTTTCTGGAAGAAAAAGTAGCAAAAATAGCAATAAAAATGTACTTTCAAGTGGGGGAGTCAGAAATAACCAAGGGAGCATTAACATTATTGTCGCTTTTATCTTTTGGCCTTTTTGTTGACTATTTTTATCCTGAAGGTGGCAATTCTTCAGATGTTAGAAAAGCAGATGGGACCTGACTTCTTCAAAAAGGTATGGGGTATCATCTTGGTCCTAGTTGTCCTATTTGAAGCATTTTGGATGTTATGTATGAAGGATTGTGGAATCAGTTTCTTTTGTTGACTGTCATTTGTTTTCTTTTTTCAATATGAAGATTCTGCAAGCAATAATTTCTCGTGCACAAAGTACAACCTGTCCTGTGAGGTCTCTTAGTACGAAAGAGGTGATCATATATATTCTTCTTTTTCTTATTTCTCAGTTATCATCTATGTGCCATCTATTTATTAATTGCCATTCTGCTTGTCAAACAATTGCAATGGAATTTCTGCTAATCATTTTCGGTTAGCTGTAATTGATCATCCATAAAAAATTATCGTTCTAGAAACCCTAAAACTAAATAAATAAGATTTGAAAAAAATAAAGTTTTTAGGCATGTAAGTAAAACTAGAGAAAAACAAAGCAGGAATTAGGAATGCAAGTACCCGTGTATTAGCATCCTCATTACAGTATCTGTCTGAAAGTGGTACCAATTAATCATGCATAATCTTAGATCTTGAAAAAAATGGCTTTAAGTCATTTGAAAATAATCCTCTTTAACCATTTTTTTAGATCATAATTTGTTTATTTGGAAAATAAATTGATTTGTTTTGAAATTAACAAAATTTTTATATATTTTCAGGAATTCAGCAGAATCTAAAAATGGGTTTTGGGATAAAAAATTTCATTGCATTCCTAAAATCTACATTCTTTTATGAGAAGTAATTGTTGAAATTCTATCTAGTAATCTGGTAGAGTTCAAGAATTTCATTTAATTCCTAAAATCTATAGTTTCAGGAACTTGACACCATTCATTTTTGTTAAGTTTTGGGAAACTTTTTTCATACCATCTGACATGATTTTACCCAATTAAAAAATAAAAGGTAAATAAACAATATAAAATAAATATTAATAAATGACTAAAATAAATAAAGCAAATGCATGAAGTGAATACAAAAGTAAAAGTGAAATAAAAAATGATTAAAACAAGTTGTCGAAAAGTAAATTGCGAAAATATAAATAAAATAAAATGCATAAAGTAAAAGGCATGTATAAATAAAGAAATTCAATGATAAAAGCAATAAATAATTTAAACACATAAATAGATGTTAAATGTTGATAGGAGAATGCTTTTCATATTTAGTTGAAACTATGGTGGTAAAATGGAAATTAGATGGATTAGGAAAGATTTCTCTTGGAGGGAAGTACGTGTACAGTAGTGACTATTGAAACAAACATTAGAGAGGAATTTAGTTGTTAGACTGTGAATATGATTGACTTGTGGGAATCTGAATATGATTTTATTTACTAGAATTTATTTATAGTTAAAATAAAACTTTCCTAATAAATTAGGATACTATCTTGTCATATTTCAGTTTTCCTTATAAGAACGTGAAACTATGATTTTGCATCTTATTTCTTAAATTGTAAATCTCTATTTAAGAGGAAAATTATTAATGATTAAAGGAAGTTGTAAGTTCCAGAAAATTAAGATAGGCAACTCGTTTAGAGTTCCACAACCATAGGAAAAAGTAGGAAACAAAAAAAGGGCAAAGACCCTTTCTTTGGATCTGATTTCTCTGTTGATCGTTTGGTGACTCGATCCCAAACTGGGGACCATAACAATTTGGCATCAAAGCCTGCCACAATGGGCAATGCCATTTGAGTTTATACAAACTCTTTGGTGGAGGCTAAAATTGTCAATCTGCAGAACCATATGGATAACCACCTCCGGCAAATTACTCTGAATGCAAGAACAGGTGAAAGCCTTATTTCTGCCTTGAGTAAATCAACTATTGGGGATGGAGATGTAAATAGTTCAACAATTCAACTAGACGAGGTGCACTGGCCACCAATTGCTAGGGGGAGGGGCAGCACCACCACCACTAGGTGGGGTTGTTCCACTAGTTGGAGGAACTGTTCCCAGGTATGCAATATTAGATTTTACTACTTTTGATGGACCGGTAGATCCTTTTATGGCTGCATTGATGTGAACAATTCTTAAAAATCAACACACCGAGGAGGCAGACAAGGTAGGTTTGGCAACCTTTGACATGTTGGGAGAAGCGCAACTTGGCCTTATTAGATGAAATTGGGGGGGCATATAATGAATTGGTTAAAGTGTTGTAATGGTTGCAACCTTCGTTTAGGTCCTTCTGTGGGCAGCAATCTCATGGGAGATTTGGTTAGTCTGAAACAAACAGGTACAATAAAGATCTATCTGCAGCAGCTTTAAGAAAAGTTGGCGAGGGCCAGTGATTATGTCCGATTGGATCAACATGTTGGGTTATTCTTGGTTGGGTTGGATGATTCAATTCAACTTGATATTCAATTGCAAAAAACCCTTGATTTAGTCATGGCTAAGAGTCTTGGTAGAGCTTTTGAGCAGAAGCAACAGATGCTACATGTTGGAAATAATTGTAATGTAACTTGGCTAGGTAATGAGGACAGTAACATGTTAAGTGGAACTATGAGTCTCACTACAACCATTTTATAAAAAAACTATCAAGGGAAGAAATGGCAGAGAGAAAGGTGAAGGGCTTATGCTATAATTGTGATGAACTGTATACAGTTAGGCATCAATGTAAAATCTCTTTCAGTTGAAATTGGCTAGTCAAAATGATGCAGAACCAGAAATTGAAATTATGGCTGAACTGGGTTGGTTATACCATTAAGTGTTTTGATGTCAAGCTTGAGGACAAGCTTTTTCTCTAACCCAGGATATGGTTTTTATTTTAGTGGGGTTTAGTTATGATTTTATTTACTAGAATTCTCCTATTAGTTTAAATAAAACTATCCGAATAAATTAGTACACTTTGCTGTCATATTATAATTCTTATTAGAATATGAAACTAGTGTTTTGCATCTTATTTCCTAAATTGTAAACCTTAAGAGGAAAATTATTAATGAATCAAGGATGTTTTAAGTTCCAGTAAATTAAGGTAGGAACCCCAATTAGAGTTCCTAGGTATGCAACTCTTTCAGAGTTACACAACCATAGGAAAAATAGGAATCCAAATAAGGATAAAGACCCTTTCTTCTAATCTGATTAAAATTTCAGTCTAGGTTGTGGATTTCCCCTTCATGAGATGACATATTTGGCAAAGAGATTAATCATTACCGATCATGATATCAAATACAATACTTGAAGTGTTTGCAACAGCAATAATGAGAATTATGGAAATGCTGACTTAGTGTTGATTTTAAATTAGAGTCATCTAGAAGAACTATTTGTTAAAAAACTAAGTGCTGGTGTTTTGAGATTTTTGTTTTATGTTTTGCTTCATTTTAAATTAATGGAACTTGAAAACATGTTTTTGATGCAGTAATTTGACAAGGGTTCACAAGGAAAATTTGTAGGCTTGAATTGGTAAAATTGCAGGGGTTTGAGCCCTTCTTCTGCCAATTATTTTGGACCCTTTATCTTCTTCTGCCTATTGATACTGACTTACTATGAATTTATTGTTTTGTATGGCTATATATATTGGATAATGGCAAATATGAGAGTATTTCCATGATTCTGTATTTTTCTTTGTTTTACTATCATAAAATTATGGAATGATTTTTTACTTAAAATTAAGATATTAATTGCGTGTCTGTGTCACTAATTAAGCTATAAACTTTTATATTCAGTTCCGGCATTTTGCTAACAAAATTGGAAATCTGGAGCGTCCATTTCTCAAAGAATTTTTTCCTCGGTGGGTAGGATTATATGGATGTCCGGTTCTCAGGTATGGTTTAAGTGAATCATGTATTTAATGTCCTGTTTTCTTGCTAGTTTCATGTACTTAAATGTTATTTTCTTTCCTATCCTCAATTTGTAAGGATGGGATTTTCCTACAACAAGCGGAAAAATATCATTGAGTTGGCAGTTCTGCGCGAATGCACAGCTACAATCGATTCAAATGTATCAGTTCTGAATGCTAATCCTGATTCTGAAAATCGTGATGGTGATATTGGGTGGCCTGGAGTTATGACTGTGAGGGTTTATGAACTTGATGGCATGTCTGATCATCCAGATCTTCCAATGGCTGGAGATGCATGGCAGCTGCTGGAAATAGCATGCCACTCAAAGCTTGCTGCTAGACGCTACCAGAAGCCTAAAAAGGGTTCAAAACCTGATGGCTCTGATGATAATGGTGATTTGCCTACAGTGGATATGCGTTCGAGGTATTTTATCAAGCAAATGTGGATTTTTTTTCTTTATATCTTGTTCCAGAAATTCCATTAACACATTCTTCCATGTTTAATTGTTCTTTTGCAGTGTAGACTCCCCATTGTTGTGGATTAGGGCTGATCCGGAGATGGAATATCTTGCTGAAATTCATTTTAATCAACCTGTACAGATGTGGGTAAGAAAACTATTGTTTTCATTTCTCGGTGAATTTTGTCAATGTTTCTGCATAACCCAGCATGAAGTAGGTCAGTTGCAAGGTCATTTTCCTTGATAGTTTACTCAGTCATTAAGTGCATATGGTTTATTAAGTTATGTACTCCTGTTATCTCTTTGTTGATTTAAGGGTCCCCCCACCCACAAAAAATCATTATGGGGAATATTGGCTCTTGCTCTGCATGGTTGTAAAATGCTTAACCAAAATGTTGACAATTCCATCATCACTTTCCAACTGGTCATGTAGGAATATAACCTGTTTTCTTGTATTCTTCCAGTGTAGATGTCTTCTATTGAATTATACCTAAGATAAATTAAAACCACATTTTTTTTTGTGTTTGTTCTCTTATTAACAAAATGAAATTTTGGATGTGCGTGAATTGTTCCCCATCATTGCTGTTCAGGGATAGAAATTTGTCAATGTTTTTGCATAACCCAGCATGAAATAAGTCTCAGTTGCAAGGTTATTTTGTCTGACGATTTCAGACAAGCGCAAAAGGTTTATTTGGGTATATTGTCCTGATATTTCTGATTAGAGGGAATATTGGCAACTTGATTTCAGACGAGTTTTTGCCAAAACTTGATTTCCACCCTTTCAGCAACTTGTCTTGCTGGAATATCACATCTATATTCTTGTGCTCATCCAAACTTGGGTGATTTTCTAAATCAATTTCATGTTCTATTGAATTATACCTCAGATAATTAAGCCAGCCTCCTTTCTTTGCCTTTGTTTTTCTCTTATTCACAACAAAGAATAAGAAAGAAGAAGAAATTTTGGATGCACATAAAATGTTCACGGTTGATAAGTGTGGATGTATGGCAATGTTCTTATCTGTTTCCGTTGCTAGGATCATTATATCACATAAGCAAGGCAGTAGTGGTAGATAAATTTTCTGGTTGGATTTGACATTTCTCCTTGGCCTTATTTAGAAGGGTTATTTTCTCCTAGAAGGTGATTATGACACATGCAACGTTCACTCAATTTTTCTCGTAGCCAATAGCCTCTCCTCTACCTTGTATATAGCTGTTTCCGTTTCCTCCATGCAGCAGGGAAAGATATTCATACTTGTTTCTCTATTATTGGTTGCTGGCAAATAATTGGAGTGAAACCATTCAGTTGTATTTCTATAGTTTGGATGATGGACCATTGGAGTGTCACTATCAAAAGATGGCATGCTAATCTACTTGGTTGTTTCTAGCTAAAATTGTTGGAATCAAAATTTATGTGTTCAGATTTTCTGCCTGACAATTTTGTTCATTCTTTTGGAGATTTATTCACATATGTGACAAGATGCAATTTATTATGCATATTTGAAAATGTTGTTTATTAATGAGCTTTCAAGTGAACCTCTAGATATTACTTAGTAAAGTTCGCAGTTTCTTGAATTACTAATTCCCAAAAGTCAGCTTGAAATTTCAATTTTAGCATGTCAAAGATTGTATTTAACTAATAACAAAATTTTGAAGCTTGCAATTTTAACTTGGAATATGCCTTCTATGAAAATGAAAAAACTTATACATACGAAGCAAGAAAAATAACCGTCTATTAACATGCTTTGAGTTTAGAGGATGAGGGAGATCATACATTCTAACCCTTCATGTGGTGATCAACCTAATAAATTAAGCCATAATTCCAATTTAGTTCTTGTTAGGCCGTAAATATGTGGTTAATCAGCACCACAAGCATAAGTCTAATCTAAATTCCACATTGTAATATTAAACCGTCAAGATAGACTGTAAACTTACAATATATCCTTAGACAAGGTTTAAGTATTTACTTGAAATCTTTTTTCAACCTGTTGAGGCCCAATTATCTGTCTTTGATAAATATAATTGGATTAAATGGGAATTTTACTAAGAACTAATTGTATCTGATAACACAGAACATGGTAACTGCTTAGTTCAAGATTGCTTTTATTTTACAGAATTTGTATCCAGTTGTGTGGCTGTATCTGTTGCTTTTTATGAATCTCTTCCAATGATTTAATTTTTCATTGGTATTTGACTTCTTAAAATTGGTAAAATTATCAGATTAATCAGTTAGAGAAGGATGAAGATGTTGTAGCTCAGGCACAAGCAATCACTGCACTAGAATCTTTACCAGAGCTTTCATTTTCTGTTCTCAAGGCACTGAATAATTTTCTGACTGACTCCAAGGTTTTTTCTGCTCTTCAGGGACTTATTTGGCTAATAGTCATTATAAATTGAATTTAATCATTTTAATTTTCCTTTGTGTCAAGGCCTTCTGGAGGGTTCGAATTGAGGCTGCACTTGCATTAGCTAGCACATCTTCTGAGGTATCATCAGCAGCATTTGATGCTCAATGAATAGTGATGAAATTAGTTTCTTTATGTGACGTTAACCAAATTATTCACCTTTTTCTTTCACTGGAAAATTATGTTATGAGTTTGAAACCCTTTTTTGTAGCAATTGCATGTCTTTTTTAGTTTCGCTAAAACTATTCTTAACTTTCATGTTCTTTGCATGATGCTCTGAATGTGGTATCGGTTGATGTTTTCTTTTAACATCTTACCTGCAATGATCCATATGCATGGGGCAGTCAGATTGCTTCGTATTGGTTGTTCAATAGTGAGATTTATTATAATTTTTAATTCATTAGTATCACTTTTTAACTAAAAAATATTTGTGCTGTTCCGAGTTCCTTTAATAGTTTTCATATTTTAATTGATCTTTTGTCATTTTGTTAGTTTTTTGCATTAGCTTTAGGCATGGAGGTTTTATTTCATTCTCTGGCTGGCAGGAAACTGACATGGCTGGTTTGCAACATCTGGTGAAATTTTATAAAAGTAGAAGGTTTGACACAGATATTGGACTACCAAAGTGAGTTTCTTAACCTGAGTCTCAATTTGTCAATGATTGCTAAAATGCCCTAATAAGTTCCTTTTCCTGCTGATCTTGCCAGACCAAATGACTTCTCAGATTTTCCGGAGTACTTTGTTCTTGAGGTAATGCAATGAGGTAGGCTGTGGTAAACTATGTGCTTATGATGTTTACAACTAGCTCAGGTGCCTCTGATGCTAGTGAAATTACTGGTTTATGGAATTTGAATTAAACACTGCAAGATATATTTGATCTAGAGATTTGAAAAGGGATGACAAGGTCCAAGATAGTAACATTGGGTATTTCCAGCCTACATGTGAGACTTCTGCATAAATTAGGTTAATTGCCTCTGTATGCTGTCTGGACTTTTAGCTTTTTTCCTTACCTTGAGATGTTTCTTGTATGCACCGGTACTTTAGCTTGGGTTGCTAAATTTATAACTGAAATGTAGTTTGTGGGAGTTCCTTGAACCCAAGATAGCAACACTGGTATCTCTGTCTTCATGTGGTACTTTTGCATAAATTAGGTTAGTTGCCTCTATATGCTGTTCAGACTTCTAGCTTTTTTCTTTACCTTGAGATGCTTCTTGCATGCATTGGTACTTAAGCCTGAGTTGCTAAATTTATAACTTGAATGTAGTTTGTGGGTGTTCCTTAACCCTTCTTCATTTTCTTTGGTTTGTTAGGCCATTCCACATGCCGTGGCAACGATAAGAGCTGCAGACAGGAAAAGCCCCAGAGAAGCTGTTGAGTTTATTTTGCAACTTCTAAAGGTATGATTTCCTTGGCCATCACTTTCTTTACAAGATCATCAACAAGATGTGGAATGCCCATGCTAATCAATCTACATCAATGATGGCTTTCTAATTTTGCTGTATGGATCTTTCAATGAGTAGTCAATGATCTGTAGCTGTCAATTGCTGCATAAATGATAGAACCTTTAAATTTTTTTCCCTTTTATTTGCATGATTTGCTTGTCAAGAAAAGAGAAGGGGTTGACCTCCTAATTTTGCAATATAGAAATCTTTGGTACTGCTACTCTTCATATTTTTCTTGAAGTGCTTCTATCTGACGCATTTTAGGACATGGTTATAGGTATATGACTCTCCAAGGACTCTCTAAATACATGGAAAAGCTTTAAAATAAAATTAAACATACCCCTGCTGGATACATACTCGTATCTAACACTGACACCCGAGTTCAATTAAGATTGAGCAATCAATATTATAGTGAGCCTTTATTTCATTATTTATAATATATTTTCGCACTGTTTACTTAAGTGACAACAAAGAGAATAGGCAGGAGGGGGTAGAAGTTGAACTTGCAGCTTTTAGTTTCCTTTGGAGATTCTCTGAAGAGTGTGAGAGCTTGTTCAAAAATAGTGTGAAAATTTTCAAAATTTGTTCAGAAGCTTTAGGTTCCATTTTTCTGTTTACTGAAACTTTTGCAGTTACTATTGGTTTTGACCTGTGTCACGCTACCTCCGTCCAACCCTTCCAAACCAAAGAAAGAAGAAATAAAACAGAGATAGAACATTAGCTGATCTATGAAGTTTAATTTTATTGTTCTTTTTTTTATTCATTGGGAGGAAGATCATATGATCTGGCTAAAAACAAATTAAACTTCTGTTGTTAACTTCTCAGCTTTTTTGTACTTTGAAAATCTGGCAAATTTTATAACTTTCGCTGATTCTTGATGCTAAGCATATTGCCTATTAGGCAGCTATATGATTCATAAATGCAGAGAGGATTCTTAATTCATCTGGTCCTACCATACTTCGTGTATATTATTGATATACACTGCTTAGCTTGCTCTTTATACTGAATTCATATTATAAACGGTACTTCATTAATTTGCTTTGGTTCTTATGCTTGATATTTAATCCTCCTCCTTATTCTGGCTTTCTGTTTTTCACTTGTCTTTGACAGTATAATGATAATAATGAGAATCCTTACTCTGATGTATTCTGGCTCGCTGCATTGGTACAGTCAGTTGGTGAACTTGAATTTGGGCAACAGGTATGTAAATATATTTTTTACTTAAGTACCTTTTGGTATGCATCTTAATTTGTTTAAAAGCTCGTGTAGGTTTTTTTGTCTTTAAGTTTCTGTCAGTTTAATTCTTTGTTCTGTTACTACAATCTACAAGGAATAACAGTATATGATTCTTAAAGAAATTAGTCTTTCTTGTTGTATAAGTATTTTCTTCACATGCTAGGATTTTGAAATATAGGGAAATATGTTGCGATTCTTTCCCATCAAATCGTCATTATCAGCATATCTTCCCCCCCCCCCCCACCTCATATTCTTTACGTGAACGTGCAATGAACGGATGCTTGCCAGAGTCTGAAAATACAGATCAATTACTGGACATTAGCATCTTATTTGTGCGCTTTCCTCTTCTGCTGCTGCTACTACTGTTGATTCTTTCAGTTTCCTTTTTTCTTGAACCCTTTTTTTCAATTAAATTTCCTTTTGGCTGATGGGGCATGTCACGGGTAAAGAATAGCTTTCCAATGTTACAGATTTTGCTCAGAGTCATGCATGACCTATGTCATCTAAAAACATTCATCTTCAAGGCTATCCTATTTACAATTTTTTTGCTCTCTTCCTCTTATTTCAGAGTATTTACTTTTTATCTTCTCTTCTGAAGCGCATTGATCGGCTTTTGCAGTTCGACAGGTAATAATTATCTTCTGATCTATTTGATTAAAGACTGATTATTCCAAATAATCTCCTGGTTATTTACATCTTATGACACTTACCAGGTTGATGCCTAGTTACAACGGTATATTGACAATCAGTTGCATCCGGACCTTGGCACAGATTGCATTAAAGCTTTCTGGATTCATCCATCTAGTGTGTTTTTTCTCTGACCCCTTATCATATAATGTCTACTTTGCATATTTCTTTATATTTCTTTATAAATTTTGTTTCTCGCTGCAGGATCATGTCTTTGAACTAATTAAACCATTTCGAGATTCCAAGACCATCTGGCAAGTCCGAATAGAAGCAAGCAGAGCTTTGCTTGATCTTGAGTTCCACTGCAATGGCATCAATGCGGCATTGTTGTTGTTTATAAAGTATATAGAGGAGGAGCCTTCTTTAAGAGGTTCTCTTCAGTAAATTTTTTTCTGAAAAAAATCTTCTCTAACTTTCCTGATGTTATCCAAAATGTTTATTTTATTGGTAATATTCAGTTGTACTTTATATTTATTTAAATTTTGATGTTGTTATACATTCTCTGGTTGCAGGTCAGGTAAAGTTGGGTGTGCATGCTATGCGGTTATGTCAGATACAAGGTGGATCTGTCTCTAGTGAGGATATTAAGGCAACAACACTTGTAGCTTTGCTTCATCTTTTAGAAAGCCGCATGGCATTCAATAATGTATTCCTCCGGCACTACTTGTTCTGCATTTTACAAGTTCTTGCAGGAAGGTGGGTATGCATTCTAATATGGTCTCTCTAGGATTTAAACTTTCCTTTGGACAAGTGGTTGCTTCATACATGTTTATAATATTCCTGGGGAAAAGACTACATTGATGACCAAAGCATATAATTCTGTTACTGTTGTCAAGTCCTCTGAAGATTGTCCTGTTTGATCTTATTGAGCTCCGGACAGAACTGCTGATTAGTAGACAGTTTTAGCTTAAGCTTTTATGAAAATTTTTGTCAAGGAGGTCATGAGAGACTAGTCACAGATAGGAAGTGAGCTGGGAGAGGACTAAGATGATCTTCCAATTTGGTTTGTTCTGAATTTTTGTTTCAAATCTTATGAAGTTTAGGTACTTCAAGTTATGGAGAAAAATGGATTGGCAATGATGGTTTGCCCTGTGGGGCGTTTGGAGTTAAAATGGTGATGAGAATAAAGAGATTATTTTCCTTTTTTTTTCCTGGCAAAAAGAAAAGAAAGAGAGATTAGAAAGTCTTGCAGGTGGCTACACTGGAGCTTTTACGGTATAATTGGAGGAATCAGTACTAATCCGTACGAATTTGATTGAGTCCTTTACATAGTCTCAAATGTTTTAGTTTTTTTTTTCTTTTACAGTGAGTTACTGGAGTTTCTTGTGGCTTGATGTTTATGATACCCTATAAGCACAAATAGCCATTTCTCTGGAAATAAAATGAAAATAGAAACGACCATTCTGATTTAAATAGTAAAACTTAATTAGGAATAACCCATGGGAACACAAGTACCAAATTTTAGTTACTAGAAATTTATATGTGTTGAAATCCTAAAAACTCTGAACTAGATTCCTAATAAATTAGCAGTAGACTCCTAATTTGTAGAAATTGTTAGGAAACTTCTGATTTGCTAAAATTATGCAACAAAGTCAAAGAATGAAAACCTAATTTGTGGTTGTGGCATTGGAAGCTTGTTGGTATTCTTGTGTTATGTATTTTTTGTGGTTCAATATGCTTTGCCTTATTGGAAGAAACATACTAGTGAATTTGATGTAGCACAGAGTTCTCTTGTGGTTCTTGTTTTCAATTACTTATGATGTTTATAAGAGGCTTATGTCAGAAACTTGTAACTTTCATTTAATTTGTGCTTTGAATTAGCAATTTCTTTTTGAGAATCTCATATATTTTGTCTTATTTCGGAACAAAAATTGGTA
The DNA here is from genome assembly GCA_005610355.1 of Gossypioides kirkii. NCBI lineage: Eukaryota > Viridiplantae > Streptophyta > Magnoliopsida > Malvales > Malvaceae > Gossypioides > Gossypioides kirkii. Next base: position 33,886,038 of record CP032249.1, read on the forward strand.
ACCAAATTTTTGAGCTCTCATTTTCAGATCCCCCACACTTTATGGAGTGCCTAAAGAGAAGTTGCCCTGTATGGGTAATGTGGAGATTTGTAATGAGCAGAAGAACAATTTCGGTGCTCCTGTTAATGAGATAAGGCCTCCTCAACCTCAACCTTCCATGGGGAATCCGAGCCATTCGAACCATTCGCATGACAATTTGGCAATTCCAGAAGCTTCAAAGGAAGTAGATACAGTCTCTAACAGTCATGATAGGAAGACGGCTGTTGTTAAGATACGGGTCAAGCAGTCAGCAACATCCAGTAAAGCAGAGGAAGCAGATAACGGTACTGCCGAAAGGTCCGAGGGTGGGGAAAGATCTGAAGGAAGGCGTAATCATGATGCTGATCGGGGTGCAACCAGTTCAGTTTCTGTGGATGCACCCCAAAGAAATTCAGCTGAGGCCGTGAGCATAAGCAATCAAAATATTGAAGAAGTTAACTCATTTCATGATCATGGGTCTAGGATTACTGCTAGCATTGGGAGTGCAAAAATTGCAAGTGAAGGCGACAACTTTGGTAAGGAGCTTCAGTGTACCGCTGATTCAGGTAATGCCTCGGTGCACCATCAGCCTGATGATCCCTCGTCTCCAAGCATCATTCAAGATAACTACATAGATGCTGAAGCGAAAAAATATGCAAGTCTACAAACGCTATCGATCTCAAGGGAAGACGGTCCTCCATTCCAGGACAAGGAGAAGGAGAAGAAAAAGAAGTCGAAGAAGAAGAAGGATAAGGAAAAGAAAAGAAAGGGGGAAGAGCACAAAGGAGAGCGAAACGATCCAGAGTATTTAGAGAAGAAGCGATTGAAAAAGGAGAAAAAACACAAGGAAAAGGAGATGGCAAGGATACTGAGTGAAGGGAAGGCAGCTTCGGGGGAGTTAAAAGGTAAGAAAGAGGAGACCACATCTTTAACACAGATGGGTGGTAACAAACAGGAAGTGGACAATATGAATTCAAGTGAACCCCCTAAAGTTGTAATTACAAAGTTGGAAACCAGGACCGAGCCTACACAACCTACACCTGCGCCCAAATTCCGAATCAAGATTAAGAGCAAGCCTTTAAGTAAGTCTTAGGTTTTTGTCTTTACAAAAAGTACATTGGTGAACTGAAGAAAAAACTATTGACTTTCTTCTCCAGCATTGGGAAAAGGTTCATTTGAAATTCAGTTCGAATCTTATTTGGAATTATTGTTCTCATTTTCATTCTCTCTCTAGTCACTATTTAATTTTTTTGGTCTGGTGTTTAAAATTGGAATGCAAATAGTCAACTCAATTATTAAATATTTTTTATTTTAGGCATTTAAAATAAAAAGCTTGCAATTTAGGCATCCACTTAATTTAGTATCAGAATTACAGGTTTGGAAAATTAAAGTTTTGTAAAATCGAATTGATTTTTTATATTTATAATAATAAATTTTTACCGAATAATTATGTATTTTTGTGTGAGATAGATTTGGGTCCATTTTGGCTTTCAATCGAATGATATTTTTTTATTATCTTTGTATTTCGAATTGCATTAGAGTGTGAATTCGAGTCATACAAACCAACAAAAAAACAAGAATGGATGTTATTAATTTCAATAGAGAAGTAGCTTTTTTAGTAGAAATTGATAAAATATTGTAATTTATTTTAAATTAATAAATTTTTACTACTTTCTTGCGGAATAATGATTATAAAGATTTTAGAAAATTCCTGATTAAGCAAACCCTTTAACAAATAATATTTAATAAGGCTCTTTTGATTTCCTCACTAGTAATGGGAGCCTCCAAATTCACATTATCCTCCTCAAACTTTCTTTATCAAAGACTGCAAATATTGTTTACTTTCATCCGATATTGTGGGGGTTGTTGTGGGCCAACCCTCCTAAGCCCCCATACCGGTGCACCTAAAGTACCATCATGGCGTAACTCGATTGACCAAGATAGTCTCCTATTAGTCCCCTCAGTCAAAGCATCATCTTCCTCATTATCACATAAGCTGCATTCCTTCTTCCTTTTGCTTCCACTACTACCACTCGACGTCTCTTTGTCGCTTTCCATCTTTTTAGCATCAAGCATCAGGTATTCATCGAAAGCCTCATCGTCATCATCATTAGCATCCTCCATATTTGCTTCATCGTTCCCTTCTATGGTGTGTTTAACCACTGTCATTTCTTCTGCTGACTGGTCCTGGTTACATATTGGCTTCTCATAATCGTGGGCATCTGCCGTTTGCTGAGGCACGTCCCTGCCGCTAGCGCGCCTACTTCCCTAAAAAATTTCCACATATTCACCATTCTCTGATTTAGAAATATTCCCAAAGGTTGCTATGAAAGCTTCGGTTTCTCCTCCTCCATTCATTTCATCCTCAGCTTGTGTTTTGAACTCCTCTTGCAGTCCAGTGCTTTTCATCAACGCTGATTTGCTGCATTCAGCTTTCGTTGTTTTCAGGTTCTCGTCTTTGAACAAGCTAGCCTTTCCGTATATTACATTATCTTCTTCATCCTCGGTTCTTAACTTTTTTTGAACTCCATCTTCTTCAATCGGTGCCTTTGGTTCATTAAGCCAACCCTGCACCATAATATTCAAATCATTTTCAGAAATCAAAACCGTAAAATTATCATTTCTGATATTCGCCAGTGGCAAGTCATCTCCCTGACAAATTTTCAGACTCATTGTATGCAAAATTCGGGTCATCAACCAGCTTTCCATTGTCTAAAAACATATTTCCTTCATTTTTGGGCAACCACCGAAGAATTTGATCATTAATATGCCCTCCTACATAGATTGGAACAGAATCTGGACTTCAAACTCCAATTGGATTCACGTCCAATATCTCCTCATTTTCAGTACCAGTTTTCATCCTGAGGTAAATCCACTTCAACGTTTCGACCATAAACGATACGCGTTGTACGCCAATGGTTCCTGCTTTAAAAGGATCTATTCTCACTTACAAACAAAACATTACTGACATCAATGCCAGTTTGATAACCCCCAACGTCTATAAATACCAATATACCATCTAGTTCAGAGATATTATATTCTATATCTTCATTAGGCACTATATACAATTAGGGAAAGTATGGCCAATGCAACCACAATTGCGGCAAAATTTGAAAACCCTCTCATACTTGAAACTTACCCATAGCCCATGGATCAAACCAGCATCTAATTCTTATATATCGAATATTTCGCGGAAATCCGGATGTCCAGTCCACCTGCATCACATCTCCAAGGACACTTGCCACTGCCGAAGTCACCTCAGGCAGTTGCAATTCCATGGCAAGGCCCCAAAGTTGCACCCAAATGGGCGATGCTACCAATTATAGGCTCTAGTAGGTAAGTTCGCCAGTGATCAAAAACAATGAAACTCCCTTCAAGTGACCAGGGGCTACCATGGATAATGAATTCTGCATCCGTGATATATTCGAAATGGAAATAATAAAAATTTCCATCGTTGCCTTTTCACGTCCACCCTTCCTAGTAGATCCCATGCTTCCCTGACTATTCCTTGCATGGTTCGAGCAGAAATGGTTATCGCATCCGACAGATACGCCACTGCAGTTTGGTTCCAGAAAGGAATCTGATTTCGAACGATGTCATCATTTATGTTGATAATAGGACTCCTCCTAGCTCTTACCCTTGGTTCAACATGCAACAGTGGATACGTCCCCATATCATGAATCTCCTCGTCGCCCATTTCCCTACTTTCATCATCCTCAGAATCGGTAAGAACAATCCTTTCAGATTCTCTTTCCATCACTCTCTTGTGAGGAGGAACGTAAACTGTTGATTGTTTGAATCTGCTTAGTAACTTATCACTATTGCCACAGTTGAAATCGTGTGTTTTGCGTCTCTTATTAGGTTTTAAATATATAGGGAAATCTTCGAAGGATAAGAACAATGATAGAGAACGTTTCATGATGAAACTAAAAAACTATAGACTTCTAACCCCTACTGTGGAGATGAACACTCCACAGATCTTATTGGTGGGAAGGAGACACGAGATGAAAAGAAAAAAACTTTAAACTGACCAAGCAACTAACTGCTAATGATTAAGGGTCCACCAATAAGAGCGAACACAAGAATTCTAGATCCTTCGATTAAGAAGAGAAAACCAGTTTAGATATTAAGAAACCCTAAAACAAAGACAAGGAAGGCACGTAAAAATTGCATGCTTACTAGCATAACCAACAATTATTGGGACCAAGAAAGACTAATAGAGCAAGCCACCCTCTGACAATCAAAAGAACCAGTAAGGATAAACTAGAAACAAGAAGAAGAGAACAATGACGATTTGGTTTCCCGCAAAAGGAAAGGTTTTGGAAGACAAAAAGAAAACGGGAAGTTAAGCGCCGTTAACAGAAGATGAACGTGAAACGTCTTTTGGGAAATGTCTCAACGGAGCTAAACGATAGAAAATATGTAGAAAATTACATATTTTCTAATATTCTACGATTACTTTAATTATAAATTGAATTGTTTTATTATCAAAATATTTTTTATTCGAAATTAGAATATTTTATTATTAAAATATTTTGTTTATATTTCATAATATTACTTGTAAAAAACTAATAATATAATAAACGCAAGTAAAAAACTTGTACATTCAAACATATAAATTATTGTGCTTGTACATAGGTGTATATTTGATCGAGTTGAGTCGAATCGAATTAAAAGATTTTGAATTAAACTAAGTCAAGTTAACGAATCTTATTATTTATATTTAATATTACATTTATATGAACCGATTATTTAACTAGCAGATAAATTATATTTAATCACATAAACAATACAAAATTTTACCTTTTAACTTAATGAGTAAACATGTATCAAAATGACTTAATTTTATATTTTAACTTAATGATTTTAATTTTTAACTTTAAAAATATAACTATTTATCAAAATAACATAATTTTATTGTGTAATTCATATTCAAATTAAATTAAAAATTTTAATTTTTTATTCAAATTGATTAACTTGAACTATTTAATTCAAAATTTAAATTTTTATCAAATTTTTCGAATCGAATCGAATTTTACTCATCCCCACTTATAAATAGACCATTTGAGTCTCAATTTATTCTTATAAAGCATATTCGTTTTGATAAATAAATAAATATGGCAAATTAAACCTTTTTAAATAATTAAATAAACATTTTTCCAGTATTCCACTCCGATGCAGTTAATCCAATGTTGCAAGAAAAATTCTATCAACAGAAATTGGCAGAACCGTGCAAGTTAAGGTGAGAGAGTTAACAAAATTAGTTGATACATAAAGTTTGCATAAATCACTGCATGGACCTCCCCATAACCTTTCCAAGGAAGCAATTAATATCCCATACAGTAGCACGGAGAATACATAAAAGCAAGTTACAGGAAACGGCTGCTAATGGAACATACAGGAAAAAAAAAGTTCCCACCACTTGAAAAGGCAGCTATTTGCATAAATTTCCCATTGTTGCAAAAGGTGGGAGAAAAAGAAATATCAAAAAACTCATGGAAACTCCAGTTCAGGAAAGCAGTTAATAGGCAATTGGTGTTGCCAATGGAGTTACCAGTACAGCAGTATTTCCGGCTATTGGCTTGAGACTGGCTGCACTTTCTAGTTGCTTCCATGCTTCCTTCCGTTTCTCAGCTAATATGCTTACCTTGGCCTCTTCCTCCTTAAAGTGAATATGGCAAGATAAGAATAGTTGATCATCCATCTCCATGAACATCTTTCGGACATTTATTGTCAAGTTGAGCACCGCATGGTTCCAATGGTTCTGGGCATTCTTTTCCAAGGCTGGAAGTATGATGGGCAAAATCACATGCCGGTTATGTGCAATTAGGTTTACAATTTGATCGTTATTCCAAAAGAAAAGTGCCCTTTCAGCAACCTGAAATAAGTATATTTAATAGAATAATCTTATTATTTCTTTTCAACAACTCAAATTAACTAGATCAAACAAGTAAATGACTAACATCTTATAATAATTATAAAAACCATATGAGAGAACAAGACCAAGAAAGAACTCTTTTTAAAGAACAGAAGGCACAACAGTCGAACACTAGACATTCAAGAAGTTCATGGCATGCAGTTTAGAGTTAAGACATCCTCTAAGGTCAAGACAGCTTTTATCGTAGTTACAAACTTATTGCAAATGAGGGAATTTACTCTAGCCAAGAGTTTAGAGTTAGCAACTAGCCTTGTAACTTAAAGAAAGCCATTTTAGCACATCACTACTTTTATGCCTAGCCTAGCCTAGCTTGATAACCTTACAAACCTAGAGCAAATGCTTAAACAAACAAAATTGCAGTCACTAACTGAAAGTAAACATACTTTTGGTCCAAGATGAAGGCATAAGCAAAACTTAATGTCATTAAAGCCAACCAAATGGCTACCAATACCCATTAAGATAGTTGGTAGACAACTTCTAGTCAATTAATATTGGTTGGTTGCAAGATAGACAAATCTATTATTGGAAAAGAAAGAGAAATAGCTCATAGCTTGTTAGGTATAATGTTTTCTAACTGTTAAGTTATACTAATAAACCATTAAGCCGAATTAATAGCCTCAAAAACCATGACATTCCCAACCCTCATAAGACATCCGAAGATACCCCACAAACAGAGGTCAGGCTCCAAGTTGACCTGAGTAATGTTTACTTTAGGTCAGATATGGATATAAACATAAGCTAATATTCATTAAAGCCAACCACAATATCAACCCCAAGATTTAGACATTATGTAAGTTACCAGATCAGAGCCTATCCCCAAGTTCTGCTCATTTGTAGTCAAACATGGTAACAAAAGACATCAAAAGGTCAACTATTTAAGAAATTGATGCACGCCCAAGCATGAATAAACGCAACTAACGTTCACATGAATAAAATATCACAAGAAACATTTCATACATTTCAGACAAAAGACTAGCAATTGCATTTCTTAACACATTAATGGATGCATCCTTTAAAGTGATATTCTAGAAAGTTTAACGCTGAAAAAGAATGGAATAGAAGGTGCAGAGCATGATAAAAACTTTTCCAAGAAGGGGATAAAAAAACAAGTCATGCACCACCTTGGATAAAAGGAAGACAATAACATACTGAGCATGAGAGCAATAATTAAAGAAAATAGCACAATTTAATGTTAGTAAAGAGTACATATCAAGATATAAAGAACAATACCTGGAAATGGAAACTGTTAATGCAACAGCCAATCCGCCAGAATAATGGGACCATAACCTTTTGAAACTCTACCATGTTAATGGCTTCCAAAATCTCTTCCAACTCACCAAGAAACATCAACTCCTTCTGGCTGTTTGTTATGGGCCAGTACTTCAACAACCCCCGTATCACTGTACTACACAACTTCGGCTCCTTCTCAATGAACTGAATAACGCAATAAGACAATTGCTGAAAATAAACACCCAGAGATTTTGGCTTGTGAAGAGGAATTAAAACCCTCCACAAGAAGATCTTGTGCTCCTCCTTCAAAGGCAAAGCAAATCCACTGATTATACTGCCGAAAATCTCCAATAACTCAGCAATGCCGTTATGCCTCTCAATCTCAAAAACAAACCGATAAAATATATTGCTTATAGCCTTCCGAATAAAAGGTCTATGAACCATGAACTTCCCATAAACCCTATGCAGTATAGTCTTCAAACAATCCCTTTCCCTTGGATCCTCCGAATCAAACAAGTCAAGCAATCTCAAAATAAAGGAATGATCTATATACTTTTTAGCTACTTTTGCATCGAGACAAGAAGAAGTGATAAACTTAACTAGCAAATCATACACAATTTGCAAATGTGGCCAAGCAGGATCAAACATCGGCTCATCGTCATCATTTTCACCTCCATTACTTACAGCAGACCGATAATTGGGTGGGAAAACTCTAAACAAATTCACAGCACACATCCTACACATGGCTAAAATTGCAGGTTCGCTAAATCTAACGGACCCAGACACAAAATCCAACAGCTCTAGCAAGGTTTGTCTTTTAACATCTTTTTCAATTAAATTTTTAGTTGGGTCAGTGAAATCAAAAGTTACACAACAAAGGCTAACTTTACTCACAAAAAGATTCATCTTTTCCGAATTTGGTACATCTTTGAATGGCAACAATGGCTCGATTCCCGCCACAACACTTGCCGGAAAAACAGCGGAAGATGTCCGTTTTGGAGCGCAGGGACGGCCAGAACCCAAATTCAAACTGTTGGATCGGTGAGGTTGCGGGGTGGATCCCGCTGTCGTGCATGAGGTTGACCTAGTGAGCTCGGGCGAGTCCGATTTCCCGGATTTTCGTGGGAGTTTACTGAGGAATTGCCTTAACATTGCAGATTTCCAGAGGAACAAAAATAAAAACAAAAGGAAATTTTAAGTTGACGACCAAAAGGAGTTCTAAACAGAAAACAACCACATTGTCCAGGGACTGATTTGGTAAATTAATCTAACAATGTTAGAAAGAAAGAAACCCTAACCCTAGATTTTGTTGACAGATCTGGGGGTGAATAAACCGCGTTCAGATCGAACCAAAATGCAGTGGAACGGATTCTCTAAGAATGGAGGAGAGGAGAACCTTTTTCAATCACAAACATTTTCCCCAAAATAGAACACAAAGAAGAAATTTCACAACTATCAATTCAACCAGAAAAAAAAGTTAAAAGAAACAGAGACAAGATACGTAAATTTAAATGACGGATCAGAATCTCATTATTCCAGGAGAAAAGAGAGACAGGATTGCAAAGTTATATAAGAATCTTCCAGAGGAGATTTCTAGAGAGTGAGAGAGTGGGAACCTGCGTGTTTGGAAAGAAAGAAAGAGAAAGAAAATCAGATTGAAGAAAGAGAAATAGCTGTTGTCTCTTTTTGAAATTTCCTTTTATGCTACGGATCTATTTTATATAACTATATAAAAGAAATAAAGTGAAGGGGATTATGAAAAACACTGAATTAGAACTAATTAATGATAATAATATATTAAAAATATTATCGATTGAGTCTTAATTCGATTGACATCAGTATTGTTGTTAATACAGAAAGAGTTAGAAATTGAGTGTGTTGAAGCACATTATTTTCCTATTTATAATTAAGAAGAAACTATAAATAATTTTAGATATTGTGTAAAAAACAAAATACTCTCAAACAATATAACTTATTATATTTATGAAAATATATTCTTGTAATTATATCAATTCAATTACGGGCTTAAATAATAATATAGATAAGTATCCAAAATATGAAATGTTCTCTATTTTGATACCATAATTCGTGAAGACACTTAATTAATATTTTCTATTTTGATTCTTAGACATTGATAGGAAGGAAAAAAATTAGAAAGATAAAAAAATATTTTGATTCTTAGACTTTGATAGGATGGAAAGAAAATTAGAAAGATAAAAAATATTGAAGGGATGAAAATATAGAAGGATAGAAATTATAATTTTTCTTTACATAAGTGGGCTTGGTAGGAAAGATGAAAAAAATAAAAAAAATAATTTTTCTTTTCGGTAGAGTTAAAAATTGAAAGAAAAAAGAATAAAACATTTGAAAAATGCACAATTTTTAACTAATATATGCATATTTAATTTCTCTCCTCTCATCGTTCCAATTTGAAAGAATTGATTTTTACGTATTAAGATAAAAAATAATCATCTCTCTTATTTTCTTTTCGATCAAATTATGTTATTAGATCTTGTATTTTGTATAAGTTGTAGATTTAATACTTATATTTTAATTTGATCATTTCTAATCCTTGTACTTTTAGAATTTGAAAAAAAAAATTAGTTCTAATCAAATGATAACTATTAAATTCATTAAGTTAAGCTCTTTTATTTTTAAAATTTGATGTGCAAACATATTATCATATATGTAATGTCATATTTGTTTGTTTATTATTTTCACATATTAATAAAAAAAACAGTTAATAGATTAATGACTGTCATTTACATTAAGACTAAAATTTTAAAATTAAAAAAATTTGTCACTAAGATTGATCCAATTGATGAACATGGATTAAATTTATAACTTTACGCATAATACAGGACTAATGGCATCGTATAACCAAATAGATTTAACTGTTACCATTGGGCGATGACTAAAATTTCAAATTTTGAAAAGTATAGAGATTCAAATTGATCAAATTAAAGTGCAAGTATTAAATCCATAATTTATGCAAAGCATAGGGTCTAATAGCGAAATTTGACATTTTTCTTTTCTCTCACTTTTATTCCCCACCAAGCACACTCAAAATTGATTTTTTTTTTTTTCCACTTTTTCAAACCCAGAGAGTCTTAGACTTTGTTTGGTAGAATTAGAATGGAAAGAAAATTGAAAGGATGGAAAATTGAAGGGGTAGAAAACTAGAATGATGAAAAATATAATTTTTCTTTCCATGGTTGTCCTTAATAGGAAAAATGGAAAGAAAACACAAATTTATTTTCACTTATTGGTTAGTAGAGTTGAAAAATGAAATGAAAGAAAATATAACATTTGAAAATAATTTTAACAGGAGATACTAGAAACTAGATATTTTAACTTAAGACGATGGCTACTTTGAATGGAAGAACGTCGAAAAAGGTGCGCCGGCGAGAAGATGATCCTTCGGATGTGAGGGGAGATGAGGTGATGGTGGAAGAGGGTCGTGCTACGCGGTTCTCTTTCCGGGATGTGAGGAGGATGTATGGAAAACTGTATAAGATGGTATTCCTTCTATTGATTTTTTTGAACGAATCTATGGACTTATTGATGAGAGTATGTCCCGAACATTGGCCGTGAAATTGTTGGGACGTAAAATCGGGTACACTGCCTTATGGAATAAAGTGTGTGCACTATGGAAGCCTTCCAGAGGGTTTCAACTTATGGACATTGAAAACGACTATTATCTGGTAAAGTTTGAGGCAGAGTCGGATTTTCATAATGTGCTTTCAAAGGGACCATGGGTAGTATATGGCCACTACTTGACCGTTCAACCATGGTCGACGCAATTCTCATCTTCAGAGATATTTTCACAGAAGGTTGTTGCGTGGATACAGATTTCTGGGTTTTCTGAGGGATTCTACAAAAAGAGTATTCTACAAGAGATTGGCAGTTTGGTGCGCAAAGTAGTGAAGATCGACTTACAAACAGAGAGTGGTGCAAGGGGTCAATTTGCTCGCTTTGCTACACAAGTTAATCTTGCTGAGCCTTTGATTTCAAAGATCAAAATTACAAAGAAGTTACACCATGTCGAGTACGAATCTCTTCCGTCCATCTGCTTCAACTGTGGTTGCTATGGTCACATGAAGAAGGACTGTTCGTATGAAGCTAATGGGCAAGGAGTTGCTACATGGGTTAATGATGATAAGGACGAGATAAGGAGTGGGGTGTCAAAGGAGGTTTCGAAAGACACTGAGAAAGTAGAGAAGGAGAAGTATGGGGAGTGGGTGGTCATCGACCGTCGACAGAAGATGCAGCAACGGCAAGGGAACTTACCTCCGGGTCTCAAAATTGGAAATAATCGGTAAGGATCGAGATTTATTGCGCTGGCAAATTATGTGGAGGAAAATACGGGTGAAGGGAATGAAGCAATTGATCCTTTTCAATTTGGAAAATAGAATATTACAAAATAGGAAACAGCGGGATCAAAGGTTAATAATAATGATAAGGGATTGGATTTTGAAGCGGATGGGAATGTTGGTGGAAATTTACTGGCACCAACAAGTGGGAACCAGGTGGGTTCTAATTTCAGAAAGTCCAAATTTGTTCTGGGTCAGCAGAGGGTTAAGCTGGGTGTTCGTAAGTCTGGGCTGACATTTGTTGGCAATAACGGGTCTGGCTCTAGGTCCAATCGGAGCAACAAGCAGGTGGAGAACAATGTTGGGCCTCGTCTTTTAAACCCAAATGACCATTCGGTTACTGTTATTAAAGAAAACCAAAACCCGAATGTTTCTAAGGTTAGTACGGGGAATGACTTTAATAGTTTGGGGTTCAAAAATTTGGTTTCCCATAAGTCTCTGTCCGTGAGTTTGAAGGAGAGAATGATAAGTGGAGCTATGGTATTTTGAGGAAACGGTGACATTACCAAATCGACGATGGGTGAGGCGGTGACTGTTGAGGATACTATTAATGGTTTGGTCCAAGTGTTAGATGATGAATGCCCTCTTTAAAAGACCGAATACTACCAAGTCAGCAAGTCAGTAACGAACAGGCTGAACTTGCTACAAATCTGTATGCTGCTCATTTGGACAATACGTTTGGTGACACGAAAGAGGAGGGAATGGACGCAACGTAAGACTGAGGTTGTAAGTCCAAGTTCTTTCTTTTTTTTTTTAATATGAAAACAGATATATTTGTGTGAAATTGCCAAGGTGCAGGCAATCTAAAATTTCACAGGATTTTGAAGGAGTATATACGGGACTTTGATCCTGACGTCATTGTGTTAGTTGAAACACGGATTAGTGTTATTAATGCGGACAAGGTTATTCGTAGCATTGGATGGCCTAAATCACATAGAGTGGAAGCTTGTGGGGTTTCAGGGGGCATTTGGGTTCTTTGGAAATCTACAGTTTCTGTAATGGTGAAAGTGAAAAGTTTTCAGTTTGTTCATTTACGAGTGAAGTTTCCAGAGATGTTGGACTGGGTTTATTTCACAGGTGTTTATGGTAGTCCTTGGGTGACTATTAGACGTACATTATGGGAAGAGATCGGGGGTATTGCGCGATCAAGCACGTGTCCTTAGTTGCTAGCAGGTGATTTTAATGCATTTCTCCGAAATGATGAAAAGAAAGGTGGTGTTAGGCATGGCAAAGGTGCGTGTCAGTTTTTTAATAAATTTGTCAATGATTATTCTCTCAATGAGATTGACTTTCAGGGTTTCGAATTTACTTAGAATAGAGGGTTGATTTTTGAGTGACTCGACCCTGCTCTTTGTAACTTACAGTGGGAATCTGTTGCTCCAAACACATCAGTTACTCATTTGCATAAGATTAAGTCTGATCATCGACCGCAGGCAATTAATTTCAGCTATAAGCTTGAACCTAAAATTGATCGTCCGTTCCGGTTTTTAAGTAGTTGGTTGTCCCGTGATGGGTTTGGGGAGTTTGTAACGGAGAACTGAGTTAGTAAGGATCAGTTGCAAGGGACGGTTACACATTTTACTACTGCTGCAAAAGAGTGGAATAAGGAGATTTTTTGGAACATATTGAAGAAGAAGAGAGTGTTGCTAGCAAGGCTTTCTGGTATTCAACGTTGTCTTGAAAAATATTCTTCTCAGAAATTATTTGATCATGAGAAGGATCTTAGAGTGGAGTTGGAGAAAGTTCTTGACAATGAGGAATCCCTTTGGAAGCAAAAGTCTCAGAAAGATTGGATTAATTTAGGTGATAGGAACACTCGATATTTTCATTGCCAAGTTAACAGACGGAGAAGAACTAATCACATTAAGTCTCTTAAACTTAGTGATGGTTTATGGTCTTTTGATGATGAGGAAATTAAAAAGGAGGTGGTCATGTTCTTTCGCCAGTTGTATACGAAGGATTCCTTATTTACTGGCACCTTCCCTTTGAAGAATGCATTTTCGACTATTGATTCCACTTGTAAAGGATTTCTGAGTCGGGGGGTCACTCGACAAGAGATTCATGATGCATTATTTGAAATGAGTCCTTTGAAATCCCGGGGATTATTGGTTTCCATGCACAGTTTTATTAGTCTCAATGGGGCACGATTGGGGACTCTTTGGAAGAGATGGTTAGGAAAGGGTTCGAAGATGGGGTTGTTAAACCTTTTCTTAATAAAATCCTTATTGTTCCCATTCCTAAGGTGGTCAGGCCTGAATCTGTTTCGCAATTTCGTCCAATTAGTCTTTGCACGGTTCTGTATAAGGTGCTCACTAAGGTGATCGTGAATCGATTAAAACTGATCATGCCTAAGATTATTGCTGAAAATTAAGTAAGTTTTGTTGGTGGGCGACATATTACAAATAATATCGTTATTGCACAGGAAGTGGTACATTCGATGCGTATTCGTAAAGGCAAAAAGGGGTGGATGACACTTAAAATTGATATGGAAAAAGCCTATGATAGGCTACGGTGGGATTTTATAAAGGATTCTCTTGAGGATGCTCAAATTCCTAGTAGCTTGGTGAGGCTCATAATGTAGTGTGTTACTACTCCAACTATGCATGTTCTTTGGAATGGAGGTTATACGGAAGATTTTATTCCTTCAAGAGGTGTTCGTCAAGGTGATCCAATGTCTCTGTACATGTTCGCGTTGACCATGGAGAGATTGGGACATGCCATACAACAGGCAGTTTCAAATGGAAGTTGGAAACCGATCACTTTAGGAAGAGGTGGGACACCTTTGTCCCACTTATTTTTCGCTGATGATTTAGTGTTGTTTGGAGAAGCTAGCAAGGAGAATGCGACACTAGTACAAAATATTCTTGAGACTTTTTGTTTTTACTCGGGCCATCGAATAAATTCAAGTAAGTCAAAAAAAATTTTCTCCCTTAATACTGATGTTTTGGTTCAAAATAAGGTGGGGAATGTGTTTGGCTTTTCACAAACCGATGATCTTGGACTTTATTTAGAGATGCCTTTATTTCATTCTAGAGTTAAAAAGTGCACTTTTCAATTTATAATTGATAAAGTTCAGCAAAAACTCAATGGATTTGATGCGAGATTATTATCTTTGGCGAGAAGGGTTCAGTTAGCGAAGTCTGTTTTACTCACGATCTTGGGATATTTTATGCAAACAGTTATGATTCTAATGGGGGTTTGTGCTCGAATTGAACAAATTGTGAGGAGGTTTGTTTGGGGGATTTTTGAAAATGGGAATAAACCAGCTTTAGTAAAATGGGATGATTGCTGTCAACCAATGTCAATTGGTGGCCTTGGTATGCGTAAGTTGGAGCTACAGAATAAATCTTTTCTCATGAAAATGGCATTTCAACTTGTGACCAAAGTGGAGGATTTGTGGATTCGTGTTTTGCGAGCTAAGTACAAGGTTACAGACACTTGCCCAAATGATATTAAAAGAACTGTTTGCTCTTATGTTTGGAGCTCCCTTGCTAAGGTATGGAGCCAATTCAAGGACAATGTGATTTGGAGCATTGGCAATGGAAAAGAAGTGAGATTTGCGCATGACCTTCCTCGATTTGGTCTGTTAAAGGATTATCTTTTGCCTGGTATGGATATTTCTCACCATGTCAAAGTTGTTGATTTTATGGATGTCAATGGGGGGTGGGATTGGACTAAACTAAGGTATTATTTCTCTAAGGAGGTGCTTGAAAGAGTAGCAGCTTGTCACCCTCCTCATGAATCATTGGGGGATGATGTTTGTATGTGGAAATTCTACGCCAATGAATCTTTTACGGTGCGAACAACTTATCGTTGTTTAGCTTCTGATGGAAGTTTGTTACCGGATCCTAGGTGGAAGTTGGTGTGGTATAATAGGCTACCTCTTAGAGTTAAGTTCTTTTTTTGGTTGGTTCGGAGAGGAAGACTAATGACAAATCAGGAGCAAATGCGTCGGAAAATGGCGGTTGATGCATCTTGTGTTCGTTGTGGAGCTGCTCAAGAGTCTGTCTTACATGTGTTGAGGGATTGTAGTTTTGCGAAGGAAGTCTGGCAGCAACAGCTTACAGCAGGTACGGTAGCACAGTTTTTTGAAGCTGATTTTGAACAATGGTTGTTGGGAAATCTAACGGGGCAACAAGGGAAACAGGTGTGTGGGTTAGATAATGGGTTGATGTTTGCTGTAACATGCTGGCTGCTCTGGAGGCAGAGAAATGCTTTTGTGTTCCAAGTTGCATTTGGCCAAATTAAAGAAATTATTGTTGCAGCCAAATGCATGGTTACAACGATTGAAGATTCTAGTGCTCGATGTGGTGTCGCTGGTGCGCTTTCGACACTTGATACTAGGTGGTGGCCTCCTGACGTGGGATGGGTCAAAATAAATACTGATGGGGCAGCAGGGATTAATGATGAATGGGCGACAGCTGCGGGTGTTTTACGGGATTCGGATGGCAATTGGGTGGCAGGTTTCCAGCAGTTCGTGGGACAAGGCTTGACTTTACAATCGGAATTGTGGGCAATACTTCATGGGCTTCAAGTGGCGAAATATCGTGGAATTAGACGAGTAATAGTCGAAAGTGACTGTCTTGTAACTGTTAATATAATTACAAGATGCTTGGAGGGATTTCCTTCGAAAACTATTGCTCGTAAAATTAGAGATGAGGTCCAATATTTTGAGGCGTGTCGATTCAAACATATTTCCCGAAAGCATAATCTGATGGCTGACTTTCTAGCAAAGACGTGTGAGTCTAAGTTAGTTGATGTTCGTGTTATTGATATCCCAAATGTCTATGTTAGTAATTTGTTAGCGAATGATTTACATTATAATACATGATGTTGAAATAAAATAAGAATTAGGCAGGTTTACTACCCCTTTATTTATTAAAAAGAAAAATACATAATTTTGAATTAGCATACACTTCTCTCTCATTTTTTCTCATCTTTCCAATTTGGAAAATTTAATTTCTATGCATTAAGATGGAACATGATCATCTCTCCTTTTTTTTTCTCTCACTTTTCTTCTCAATCAAACACACTCAAAATTTATTTTCTTTCTACTTCATTTTTCTTCTCCCATCCCTCTACTTTTCTATCCAACCAAACACACCCTTGAAGGTTTTTTTTTTCAAAATAGGTACTTAAAGTTTTATACTATTTAGATACCTAAAGTTTTTTGATAATGGGCTTAATTTTTTTTAATTATTTTAGAAAGGCTTATTTGTCATTTTAGTCAATTAAAATAATGATAGGTGAAATTTGAAAAAGAAAATTATTTTTTTAATTATTTTCGAAAGGTTTATTTGACATTTTAATCAATGTAAGAAATTTTGAAAAAGAAACACTTTAGGTGAAATTTAAAAAAGAAAATTGAGCCGTTTAAATCCCTTCTTAAATTTTTAGAACTTTGACAACATTAATATAAATGAAATTCCTCCACTAAATTTCACATTTACACCCGAGATTTTAAGAAATTAAGTAAGTCATAGAACATAAAAAATTTACTTTAAACATGAAAAAAAATTCTAAAAAAATTAATAATAAGTAATACGTGAAAGAATTATCTAAACATCAAAATCCTCTAAGAAATTATGTGATCCAATTTCTTAAAAAACATAAAGGGATTATTCAAAATGGGGTTAAATATCAAAGTCGCACATTAACTTTGAACCAATTTGCAACGTGACTTTAAATTGATACATTTTTATACATCAAACTTCAATCTTCACATTTCACTAATCCCTATAACACAATTTTCTGTTGAATTCCCTTAAATTCATCTTACCAGAACCCCACACTAAAGAACTCATGGCAACGCTCAATTTTAAAAGATATCTTTGGGTGTAACAACAATTTCTGAATCAAAGTTTGATCTAAACATACCCTCACGATTAGGAAATGGAGCAGAACTGATAATGAAGAATAAACAAATGCACAAGATAATGACGACGCAGTTTAAAAGAAGTTGCTGTGGTTTCACATACACGCTAACAAATCAGGAATTTCAGAGCCAAGAAAAGACTCCTTTTGACCTCTACTGAATCTCTGTGAACATATTATCAGATAATAATAATTACTTACAGCATTTTCTGTTTCACTTCAGACGTACATTTATCTATCAATTCCAAGCATTTCAATCACACAGGAAACATCAATTTGATTCCAAACGGGATGCTGTATTATTTGGGCTAACCAGCTACTGTGATATGACAATATCAAGGCTAAGGGGGAATAAACGAACAAAATAAGAGATCAAGGACCCAAAAGAAAAAAAAATCTGTACAGATATCAGCAGCCTAAAATTCCACGCACTGCTTACTAGCAGGATCAAAACATCGTTTTTACGAACCGAGTAAACTGCTGCTGGGATTGAAAAGAACCTACGGGCCCACGAAAAGCTGTGAAGTTAATGAACTGCCACGATATGTAGCAAAAGCAAAAATCTACGCCCACAGCTTTCCTGTTGGAACTTCTCCACTTGATCGGTCAATGACAACTCCAGGCCACCCGTTTCCAGGGAAAACGATGTCTATTCTTACGCATTCATCAGCTCCAAGAAAATGGTCCTGGCTAATTTCATTCACTCGTAGACTCTCTGTTGCATAGGTCATTCTACCCATCACCGTTTAAGTCCTCAGAAGATTCTTTCATTGCCTCTGCAGTTGCGAGAGCAACCATGGCCTTGTGAATTGCCAGATCTGCTCTAAAAAGCAATCTCTGGGCTTTCTCTCTCTTGAACTTGGCCATTTTAAGTGCATGCTGGGCAGCGCTAGATGCATCACGCAATGTGAACTCATCGATATCAGTATTATCCCACTGTTCAGGACCGTGACTTTGAAGGCCATCAGGGAAGTAATGCCGCTGGCTTGACCACTCATAAATGCCCCTGTTCCATTGGTGAATTCCATTTCTCTTGCCAATTAGCCTGTGATTGTATGAATCCATCATTTGTGGTCCATTTGATGGTAGAAAACTGCCATACTTTTTTGACTTGCTTCTTTGAAGTTTCTTGATATGATTCTTATCAAACCTATCACTGCCCAATGGGAAATACCCCATGTTACCAGCATCTCGTGACCTTGGTGATGCTTGAGACAGTGGGGAATCTTCTAATGATTCATAGTTATGTGCAGGATATAGAACCTTTTCATCCCCAAACAGGAAGCCATTTGATCTTCTGCCTGAAATTACAGAAAATGGACACAGTTTACAAAGGAAAACATTAAAAAAATTAATAGACAGATAAAGTGAGCGTAAAGAACATTTACCAAAGGAATGACAGCCCTCGTGATCTCCCAAGGCATGTTGGCTTTGACCGGAAACTGATATTTTCCTCTGAGATCTATGCTTTGACCCTTTATTTGGAAGATCCAAACCCCGGGGTTTCATGCAGAAAGCAAACATGGGTGGCTTCTCAATGGATTTAGAGTTAGATTTGGACATTGCTTGCTCCCACTCTCTCACTTGCTGTTGGTACCTTTCCCACAATGGCGGCTGCATGACAACCAAATATTTTATAATAAGTTGGACGTCATAAAATGTTTCAGATAAAACAAAACACATGAACAACAAACAAACCACAGTAACATGGTAAAATTGTCAGATAAAATTACAGCCAGAAGAGATGAACTTGAAAACTCTTCAGGCTCTAAAATAAGATAGGAAACAGAAGCAATAATATACTGCTTTATTGGTTTCCCTCATCCTCATTTTCAAGTTAAACTGTTTTCTTTAAATTCCAAAGAAAGCACTATGACCTTACAAATGTAGATATTGCCAAATCCTCTCAAGTGCTCTTCATCAACTATTTTTTTGGTTAATATTTAAGCTTCTATAGCACAATGGTATGTCTATGATTCTAATATGGCAATACTTGGACAATTTTAATTATATTGTATGAATGAGGATTTAAGGCATGTTATTGGTGGATATATAAGTATTTACTTTGTCACTAAATCCCACCTTCCAGAATGAATAAAATTTCTTCTTTTCTAGTCCCTATATTTTAGTCTAGTAAAGCATGGTCTTCAACCATATAAATGCCCACTTGACATAGTCCCTTTAAAACCCAAGAAAACAGTATGTATACATCATTCAAAACAAAAGATGTGCACAAACAATTCCAGAAAAAAAAAAGAACTATTTTTAATATATTTTTTAACAAGTAATACATATACTTGGTTTTTTATTCTTTACTTCCATTTTTAATTTACTTCAAATAATTAATCACAAGATCATTAACATGCTAGGTAAAATATTTAAAAAGGATATGAAGCAAAATGTATTATAATCTATCTTTTCCTTTCCTTCAATAAACCAAACCAGGGTTGCTCATTATCCGCGCTTTTACTTTCCTTTACTCATTTTACCTATCCAAACAAAGAAATGAAGTACCCATTCCTTTCCCCTTAAAACCCTCTTTTCCTTTCCTAACTCAATCCGAACAAAGTGTTAAAATGAATAGGAATAGCCACTGAAATACAATTTCTACAAAATAGAACTAATATGATTAACCGTCCAAACTTCAAAAGGCAATCAATCATCTTTACCCGGGAACATAATACAAAAGATCCCTAAGTTTTACACCATTGGTTCCATAGAAGCTACTAAGGTTGATTGCAGCACACAGACAAGAAACAAGGAAAAGATCCTAGGCTTCACACCTAGGGTCCTTAGGAGTCGCACTTAAGCTTGAATGCATCACTCAAACACAAAAGAAAGAATGCTGGAAATTATTGGATAAAAATCTAAATATCAAAAGAAAGAATACATTGGTTTAAATGAACTCCTACAAAATACAACTCCTAATCCCCATGTTATGTTTGGGAAGATGAATTAAAAAAGACTATTTCGATTTGATTGTCAAGTGAATTTTGAGGAAGAATCCAGTAATTAGCTAAGTTCAATAGACCTGTATATTTTAGTGTAGAAAATAAATCCATAAATTTCAATTTGATCGTAAACTAAAAAGGATTGACATTATAGACATAAAAGTCAAAGAAACAAATGCATGAAAAATAGGCATTTCAAAAGAAACCTGGAGATGACGAATTAAAGGCATCCCAACTCTCTGCCTCTTCTGTTGCCAATGCCCATAGATTGCTGTGATTACTTTCATGGACCCAACTCCAGCCATGAGCTCCTGTATTTCTTCAGAAGTAAACTCATTGCACTGTTGAGTATATGCAGCCTTCTCAAACATGTCCATAATCTTCTCAAACATTTCATCAGACAATTCCAAAGAATTGCCAATATCACTTCCAGAAGATTTCTGAATTCTCGAAATCCACTGCTCATCATCACTATCCATGTCATATAAAACACGGGATGGATCCAAAGCCATCTCAACATCAGTTTCAACCTGACGCAAGTACTTGGAAGAACTGCGAACAAATGCCACTTCCACTGTGTTTTCATCATATTCCTCTATTAAGCGAACCCCAGGAATAGGAATGTTCTTCACAGAAGCAGCTCGAACATTTCGGTTGTAGCACTCTTCATGCATCTCCTTGAAAAGAGCCCACTGACTCCTGTCTGTGAACTCCAAGATCCAATCTTTTCCTCCTTTCCACATCATAGCATGCGTAAACCGATTGGTAGATCCAGGCTGCAGGAACTGATGTGCCTTGTAAGAGTACCTCGTAGACCCTGACACTTTCACAGCCAGCTTCCATTCATTATGATCAAAAAGCTCTAGCACAACCTGCACTCCACATTCTCGCCATCCTCTGTCACCAATAGTAATTAGCACATTTGCATCACAAGATAATAAATCCAAGTTCCTTTGGGAGCCTCTAGAAACATCAGACGATCTCTTCTCATTAGCCCTCCTAATTCGCTTGTGAGGAAGAACTCTCTGCTGCAGGCCTTTACTTTTTGAACTGTAATCTAAACTTCCAAGGGGCATTGAGTATGACACCTGAGTTCGTGGTTTCTTAGGTCCATTTCCAAAATTACCGTGAAAGAAATCAGCCTTCCCATCCGACCATCCATGAGCATGAAAACCAATCGATGAACTAATCCTATTTCGATGCCATGTACTTCTAGGAGCAGTAGGATTAGGACTTGGGATAATGCCACCGTTCATATTCAAAGTTAAATCAGTAGACTGTCGTGTACTGGGTAATTCAATGTCAACATGCTTTCCAAATTGATCAAAGGGTGGAATCTCAACCCTAATACCACTCAAAATGGAACCAGGGCTTGCAGTCTCCTTATCAGTATCAAATGGAGACTTTGATGACAAAACAAATTGCTGAGACTCGGAATTGTCACATTGTTGCTTTTGTAGTGGAACAAAGGCTATGGCTCCAACTTCAGGTTCATGAGAACTGGCAAAAGTTCCGTCAACAATTTGATCATTATTGTACTTTCGAGAGGACTTTTTCAAACATCCATTACCACAAACAGAGAGATCAGATGTTAACTCAGCATCAGAAGCAACATCCTTCAAAGAAGCCTTCAGATTTTTTTCTACACTACTTTCAGAATTGTTGTTCATGGAGTCCTCTCTACTAGAACTTTCATCCAACAACAAATTGCCAGAGCTTCCTGGTTGCTCAATGGAGTCATGATCGCCAAAGCTGATGCGAGCTAGACTACGTTCCATAAGTAGCTTAAGATGCAAACTAAGAAAGAATGTTGGTGCAGCACCAAAAGAAAGGGCAAACCGAGGAAGATTTCTAAGCTTCTCAGAATTACAAGAAAACTGGCCAAGTTTCAAAAAACTAGATTCTCTGGAGACACCCATAAGGCTGATACCCTGCCTATACTTTCTCCTACTTAAACCCTGGTCAACAACAAACAAATTCATACCATTTAATACAGACACCAACAATAAAAGAAAGGTATTAATATCTGACTGTACAGTAAGTTAAAACTCGCAGGAGCCTATGGTTGATAGTTAAATGAACACACAGTCAAAACTAAAACCATATGGAGATTTTCTGAGGCATGGGTGATCACAAGTAACACACACACAAAAAATACATGAGGATTCAATATCAGAATAACATGGAGAACAAGCATACCTCAACCGATGAGGAGTCTTTGCAAGCAGCAGAACCAAGTAGCTTATTAGTTCCATTCTGAAGCGCCTTAATGTTATCATAAGTGCAATCAGACAGAGGTAATTGCCTATTGAGCAGACTATGTTTTTTCAGCTTAGAATCCAAGAACATCCATTTTGAATGCTTCACATCATGGAAGTTGTAAAAAGCAAAGACAATCTGCCTCCTGATATCTTGAGAACAAGAAAATTTGAACCTGATTGAAGTTACAGGCAACTGCATATCAGTATACTTCACCTGCTCAGTGGGTCGATAAAATACCATCAGGACCTGGAAAACAAAAGCTATAGCCTGTTTCAGGGAACCTTCAAACAGGAAAAACCTGAGTCCAACTTCATTATCGACAAAAAGGATCTCCATATGGACCATTGGCCAGACAGTCATCACTGCACCACACTGCAGCAACAAAAAAGTACGAACCAGCCAAAGGCACTTTGTACCAAATAAGTTATTTGAGAAAGAGGGCATAGGGAAGCTCAACCCAAGCCTGAATTGTTTTGAATGTATCAATGAGATATTTAATTGTAACTGCCCTGCATTATCACTAAACAACAAATCTCGTTCAGGATCCAGTCTTCCCAGGCAAGCATCAACTACACCCAAATCCTGAAATTCATCAACACAGACAAAGGACGTGATAGATTCAGAAGCACTATTGGCAATACAATTGCCTTTAGAAGCCTGACACAATACATTATCTGTCCTGCGAAAACGCCTTCTAAAATATACAATAGGATGTTTTCTGTTGGGGTAACTAGTGCTACCCAAAGAAGAATCCCGGACCCTTCTGCTACCAACCGGTCTGCCTGGCAATGCAGTGGAATTGAACAATTTAACTTTGCTTCCCTTCAATGAACCCTCATAGAGACAACCATTTTCATCTACAGTTTCATCACACGACAATGGTTGACCAGGAGAATTAAGAGATGAAGCAGATGTTTTCTGTCTCTTCATGGATCGCGAAGGGCAGGATTTGACACGGTGAGTTGAGCGAGCCAACCAGGAGATGATGGGCTCAGAATCCATATAGCTCCCATTAGAACTGTCATCTTCTGTCATGAATTTTTTCTTTCCATTCTCATTGTTGAGCTTCACATTCCTGATTCTATCATCAGAACCTCTATCTCGCCGAGTTCTTTTCCGTTGGGATTTGCAGGGAAGTTCACTAGGAAATAGCAGGAGTTTAAATCTCTCATTCCGTAAATCTATCCATTCCTCATCACGGTCATCATATTTGACATGATAAAGCTTTCTCTCTTTGTCATAGTCATAAACAAGGCCATAATACCAATTCTTGTCCAAAGGCCAAAACACCTTGATTCTTCGATTCAACACCCAGTCAGCATCCAAGTCTCCAGAGAAAATTTCATAAAAATGGCGCCTTTTCCTTGAGTTCACCTTCTCTTTATGACTTTTCCGTGGTCTCAATATCCTACCAGAAGCATCAACAGAAGCAGATTCAGAACCAGACAAATTCTTAGACCCAGAACTAGCATTCTGACCGGAAGATAAGAGAAAAGATAATCCATTATCAGATGGTGATACAGAAACTTTGCTGTTCGAAGAAAACCCAGTACAGCATGGGTCAAACCGTGATGATAACATCCTTGCTGCATTTTCTTCTAGATTCTCTTCATCATCTTCTTGAAAGGCATCACAAGTCTCTACTAAACTCTCAGCCATGTTAGCAACACTTTTATCACCCTTTACAGAATCTTTCCTCTTCCTAGGCTTCCTCTGTGGTTTTCTTAGCAAAGAGTCACCATCATTTACAGCTGAGTAACCAGCAACACCATCTTCTTCCTTCAAATGCTGAATTGAAATGGACTCACTGTTCCGGTTTTCCTTAAAATCATCAATAATCTTATCCTGTTTAACCTTCAAAGACTCATTCTGAATGCCAGAATCTTCACTGACTAACTTCACTTCCTCATTAACAACTTCTTTACAATTAGACCGCCCTGCCAACTTCAACGCTTGCCCATCCTCAAATTTTTTCCGCCCCACATACCGTCGTTTACGCCTTGGGATCTTAGTACCATTGTTGCCCAAACTAACTGAAATGCCATCAGCAGTGCAGCCATTGTTTGATTTCTGGCTCAAACCCAACTTCTTCAAGCTTTCTGGATCATGCAACTTCGAACTGAACCCCCCATTATACACTTCAGTTAAACTCTTGCTACTATCGCTATCATGGACGGTTCTAAAACTACTGAGAGGCAGAGATTTCCTGCTCTTCTTTCTCTTGTTATTATTATTACTCCTCTTCTCACCATCACCTTCTTGCGAACTTTCTTTCCTCTTCAGGCTCCTATTTTCAGAAGACTCCCTTGAATCACCAGATTTATACAAACTCTTGAGATCCAAAGATCTTGATTTCTTAGGAATTTCCGCTCCATGAGAGTTTCCTATTCTATTTTCCATCAACAATCCCTCAATCTAAACAGGGAAAACAAAATCCCCCACTTTCACATTCACATCACACATGGTTCAGATCTGTAAAAACAAATTTGCACCCAAAAAAAACGAAAAATCCCTCAAATTTCCAATAAATTATCCGATAATTCCCAATATCCGTATATTCTGATTATTTTGAACAAATCAAGCAATTAGCAAAGAAAATCGAGATAAACTACATTTATTACCTGGATCGGTGCATAAAAGAACATCAATTTCTCCGCCGAATCGTGAATATCAAGAGTCCGAGCGTAGGCTAGGTTAGAATCTAGGGATTTAGAATTGAACCCTAAATCCCGAATAGATTTGTCGATTTTTTAAAATTATTTTGTCGATAATTCTTTTTCTGAAATTCTTCTTTTCTTTTTTTTTTTACCGTGTGAGACGGGACGAGTCTAGGGTTTCCTTCAGTTTCACGAGAGTAAGGGCTTAGATCCAAAATAACCAAAAACAAATGAAAA
The DNA here is from genome assembly GCA_005610355.1 of Gossypioides kirkii. Classification (NCBI taxonomy): domain Eukaryota; kingdom Viridiplantae; phylum Streptophyta; class Magnoliopsida; order Malvales; family Malvaceae; genus Gossypioides; species Gossypioides kirkii. The sequence continues at coordinate 33,911,578 of CP032249.1, forward strand.
TCATAAATTAAAAATGGAAAAATTGGTAAAATGTATACTAAACTTGGCTTTTCGATTCAGCTACGTGGCAAAAAGTTAACCCTCAGATTTAGAAATACGGTGGGATCTTGTTCGGATTTATTTAAAGTTGCCTGATTAATTAATACGGATTGATATTTTCGTGGAGAACAATGTGATTAAGGAACGGCACGATTGGCTATGCTGGAACGTGGACGGTTAGGATTTTGAGTTGATATGTGATATGTGTGGTAGCGGCCCGGTTTTTTTTATCATAAGCGGCTCAATTTGCTGGAACGTTAAATTTGAAGGAAATAAAAGGTTTTATATTTCACATTTCCATTTTGTATTACTTTAAATGGCCCTAATGTTTTGATAAAATAGCAAAAATGCCACCAAGATTTTCAGTCAGTAGGCGCCATTAAGCAAAGTGAGAAAGCCACCCGCTAACACGAAACGTGAGGAGACCTCCATTTCATTGTGAACACGTTGCAGAATAATAATGCGATCAGTGCGGCCCATCTGAGCTTAAAACGGCAAGTTGGATGCCAATGGGCGTCTGAGTGAAATGGTGAGACGAAAAATTAAGGTTAATTTGGATCCGCGGAGAAATTACTATATAATTACAAAAAAAAATATTACACCAAAAAAATATTTTTTGTAAATAGTTAAAAAGTAAAATAAATAATTTAAAAGCTATTAAGTTCAAATTTTAAGAAAGTAAAATTTAAAAGTATAAAAGAATGTAAAAGGAAAATTAGTAAAAGATTTTACTGCACTGAACCTACCAATCCAAAAGGATTGCAGCAGTGCGATTGAGTCAAAAAGTTGCTCTAAACATGTTGCACTAGACGTAAAAGTGCATCTAAAAACAACCTAATTGTTTGATGGAATGAGTTTTTACCGATAATTTTTTTTCAAGTCGAACAACTTGAATATAATATTCTTTCGTTGTCCCTTATCATTCCTTATTAGAAGTTGTATACAGTAGTAAAATCAGTTTGATTTCAAAAGTAAAATCTAAACAAGAAATATCTGTAGCACTCTTTACCCGAGTTAAACCGATAACCCGAGCAAAGGATGCCATATTGGGGCACTAAGTTCACTAACTTCACATAACTTTGTCAACAAGCCTAAAGACTTCATTAATTGAAGTTTATTAGAATATTTTGAAGTAATTTGAACCATTTCTAAGCTTCTTTTAAATTTTGGTTGCAATTGGGAATCATTCAAGTTACAATGAGCAAAAACAGGGGAAAACATAGCACTTGTACCCATACATCTTCCCAAGCATCAATGCATAGATGCGAAGGATTCAAAATTAAGGGTTTGTTTGTTTCATTGAAAATAATTTCTGAAAAACATACATTTGAGATTTTCTTATATTTTCATTGCTTAATTGAATTTATTTTACATTATTTTTGCATATATTAAAAATATTTTGTTAAATTCAAGTTCATTACAATGTCATTTTTAGTTAGATGACCACCAAGTGAGTATTTTTTATTTAAAAATGTGACATTAACAAAATTGACAACAAAGTTTAACAATGTCAACAATTGAACTTGATTTTCAAATATGAAAAATAGAGGGACTAAATTTTTGAAAATAAAAGTACAGAGACTAAATTGCAAATTTGTGAAAAGTACATAGACCTATGACAAATTTTAACCTTTATACTACAAAATATTTATTATTAATATATTTATAATTGTAATAAATATTTATTATTAAAATATTAATATTGAATATTTTCAATAATACATGAAGAATATTATTTAAAATTATTTTTTAAAAATTTATTATTAAAATAAAATTGAAATATTAAATAATTTATTAAAATAATAAATTATATTAATTATATTAATAATTTATTATATGACTAAATATAAATAATTAAAAGTGCATGTTTAATAATATTGAAAAATATATATTTTAAATTAATATTTTAATAATTTTAAATATTTTTAAAAATAAAAATAAAAGTTATTATCAATATAATAATATTAAACTTGATTTAAGTTAATTTTTATATAAAAAATAAAAGGCATAAGTGCAAAATTAACCTCTAACGTTTGGTGGTTTTGTCACTTTGGCCTTTATCGTTTTTTTTGGGTCATTTTCATTCACAACCTTTGTTTTTTTTGTCAAATTGGTCATTTTTTAACGGTCTTGCTAATGTGGCAAAATTTTTTTCCCATGTGGACATTGCCACGTATGCAACTGCTGACGTGACATATAAGACAAAATATGCCACGTCAGGAAAAAATTAATTATATGCTGACGTGACATATAAGACAAAATAGTGACACGTCAGCAACTGCATATATGGACTTGCCTAGGTGGAAAAAAATTTTGCCACGTCAGCACTGTTAGTCAACTAACGGCCACGTCAGCAAGACCGTTAAAAAAAGACCAATTTGACAAAAAACAAATGTTGTGTACGATAAGGGTCAAAGTGACAAAACCACTAAACGTTAGGGGTTAATTTTGCACTTATGCCAAAATAGGCATAAAATTACCTATAGATGAGCTTTTTTTCGGAAAATGACTTACGCTCTTCAAAAAAGCAAGTCATTTTGCAGAAAAAAAAATGGTTTATTTTACGTTACCTGTAAATTATTTTCCGTTGACCAAATTGTTTTCTGTGAAACAAACACAAGAAAATATAGAAAACATTTTCCGTAAAACCTTTTACATGTAAACAAACAGGCCCTAAACTTGAAACACCTCAAAAACATGTCTAACCATCTTTAAGTATTTCTTGAACTGTAACACCCCTATACTTGGTTTATACGTATAAACTCAATATAAGAGCATTACATTACAGTACGACACAGAAAGTTGAGTAACATAAAATTTTCTTTAAAAACCGATGTCTTTTAAGACCATTCAAATTGAAATATCCTATATTAATCATTTTATTTTCATAATTCATAACATTCGAGATAACATTTTCCCACTCATTAGAGATTCACACAGATACTATTGTACATGCCATTTCCTAAAAAAAATACCTATATTTGGAGTCCACCAAAGGATGATGTGATGTGATGAGAGGTCCCTGAACTCGACCTTTACTCCTTGTTACTTTGTACCTACGCGTTAAAATAAACGCGTTAAGCCGGTGAAGGCTTAGTAAGCACTACAAGAATAATAGATGATTATTTATTTATTGCTTAATTTTATCAAATATTTCAATGCTCATGCGTATAAAATTTCTAACCTTTCTTGCATGTAACATTTAATTTACCTTAATGCCACCATAACACAAATTCATTCTCATATACCAACTTACTTCAATGGTAGATATTACATTTTCATCCCTTTTTCACAACTTAGTCATTTCAGCCACATTAGTTCACTTAATTATCAACATTTAATTACACATACACATATAGTACTTATCTTTCATATATTCATCATTTCACTTACCTCAACATCATAATTGCACATTCTTTCACTTTTCACAATCTGGCCATCATAGCTTTCTTAACCATAGCTCACTTAGCTTATTTATCCACTTGGCCCATAGTAGACTTTTATAGAACCTATCGGATAAACGGAACAAACAGAGAGTACCGAAGTATTGAACAGAGAGCACATAAGTGCTGGGCAACAGAGAGCACACAAAGTGCTAAACAGAGAGTACACAAAGTACCGAGCACACAAAGTGCTAATCAGAGAGCACACGAAGTGCTAATCAGAGAGCACACACAGTGCTAATAACAGAGAGCACGAGACGTGCTAAACAGAGAGCACACACAGTGCTAATCAGAGAGCGCGCTAGTGTTCCTTAATGGCATGCCACTAATATCACAATGGTTCTAACTTGTCTACATGGGCATAATATCTCATATAACATCATTTCTCATAATTTCATATATCACATTTACATTTCTCTTCACATGTATATAATCATGTATTTCTCACCTTTACTTTCTCAAATAAATCCACAAATTCACCAATTAGTCATATAATCAACAATTATAATTAAACACATAATATTTCATACAATATTTTTCTCACATATTCATCATTATATACCTCTTAACTTTATTTTCACATTAACTTTTCAAAGCTGTCCACTTGCGTTATAGTCACTAAATTATTTATACCTTGATCTACAGAATTCGAAATTATAATCCGTTTGATGTTTCTGAAACTAGACTCAATCATCTTTTTACCATAAAATTTCCAGAATTTTTACTTTAGCCAATTTGTACAGTAAATTCTTTCAAGTTACCCCTTCTCTGCTGTCTGACAGTTTCGACCTTTCTTCACTAAAAATTATATATCTTTTATTACAGAGATCAAATAATGTTCCGGTCTGTTTCTTTTGAAAATAGGCTCATCAAGGATTTATACATATAAATTTCAGACTCTAATGATTTTTATACATTTTTCTATGATTTTTCAAAATCAGAACAGGGGAACTCGTATCTGCTCTGACCTTGTTACACAAAATCAGTTATAACTCAGAATATACAGATCCATTTAATTCACTGTTTCTTCCATATGAAACTACACTCAATAAGCTTTAATTACATATATAATTCGACCCTTAACTCGATATACACAATTTTTAGTGCATTTTCAAAGTTAACCCTCTGATTCTGTCCAATCTGTTTCAATGAAAACATTTTCTTTCTCATGTTTTATTACACTAATCTCACTTAATCATCTTTATAACACCTAATTAAACAACAATTTCCATGCTATCAGCTCAAATATATTATGAAGAATAGACTATAAACTAAAATTCTTGTAGTAACTTACAACAAAAGGCTGAATTTCTTCTCTTTTACCCCTTGCTCTATTCTTTTCCTTTGTCTTCAATTTCATCCTTGCCTCTCTTCTCTTTCTCTTCAATTTCACATAAACACATATAAGCTATAAGCTATAATTAAATAGTTTTCATGCTAAATAACAGTAAAATACATGTATGTCATGAGAATTTAACCATTTCTTACCTTAACCCTTGAATTCAAAATTTCTCAATTTAGTCCCTATGCTCTCTAACACCTCAAAATAAATTCTATAAGGAGTTTGAGGTGTCTACTAACCCCTTTTTATACTTTTCTTTCAGAAATTTCAAAGAAAATAGGAGATTTTGGAGCTTGGAGGGCTTAAAAATGATGAAAGGACCTATTTGGAATAAAATCAAAAGTTGGATGGAAGAGAGAATGGCATGAACGGTTGAACATGAAAAGAGCTGATATTTTTGACTTATAATTGATTTTTAACCTTTCTCAAATTCTCTAGAAATGTCACTTAAAATATCTCACTTAATAAAAATGGTAAAATTGCACTTTTAGTCCTTAGACCTTCCAACTTTACACTTTGGCCCAAAATTTTGCCTCCAAAAATATCTTCCACCAAATTACTCTTTTGCCCTTCCTCAATCAATCTAATTCCCATGATGACTCAAAATTCAATTTGAATAATTTGCTATTTAGTCCTCCATATTTTCTCTCCTTTACTAATACATCCTTGATTTCTCCAAACCTTTCTAAATTCAACCATATATTCTAATTCTCAATTGTACTCTATCACTGTTCCAAATCCGATTCAAGCACGCGGATGTTACATGAACAATCTAAATCATATTTAAACCTTAAGATATCTCATAAATCAACATATATTCAAGGCATGACTCAAGCTAAATTCACTACACCATCAAATTCTTTCAACTTCTTTAAGCATTTTTCTTTTCACTAAAGTTATTATACATTATACATACACCTCAAATTAAATACATATGTACATGTCATAATCTATACCAAGTTTAATTTCAAAAGTTAACTACCACAATCGACAATAGCTCCCCATCAACACAACCTTACTCTACTCAGCTTAATTTAATACATCGTATATTAATTTTAAATATTAATAATATGTCTAGAATTCGCACCAACAATAAAAGATACTAAATTATAATATATTTTAGAATTGATTTGGTGGTCAAATTGATTAGGTTATTTATTTATTGGTCAAATTTGTTCGATCGGTTCGATTAATTCGTTCAGTTATGTTAAATAAATCATTAAATATTCGTAAAAATAAAAAATTATTCAATCAGTTCAACCACTTAAGCAATCGATTTGTAATGATTTCTGAGTCAATCAATTTAATGTCTTTCTCTAAACTAGTACCCTAATCGCTTCCTGATCCAACCGACCAATCCAATTCGGTTCAAACAACAATGTTCAAAATCCTCCCAAATAATTATTTAAAAAAATATTTTTAAAAGTTAGAATTAATTAAAATCTAAATCTAAATTTAAATTATCCAAATAATAAATTCAAAATTAATTCAAAATCTTAAATTTCAAATATTTTAATTACCAAATAAAAAATTATAAATAATAAATGAATCCAAAATTTAAAAATCCAAATGATTGTATCATGTATTTGCTAGTAATGATTTGATTTGATAAGGAATTCAGATTTAACACGCATACCACGTCATTAGAACTTTGATATGTTCCGTTCATTGGTTTCATATATGCATGTTCGAGTACTCAGCTAACCTCCCAAATAACTCGAATTAGATTAATGTGAAAATAAAATATTTATAACTCTGATTAGCCTACATTTAATTATTAAATTTCATAGTAAAACATAATATAAAATTTCATATTAAATAACAATACATGTTTTTTTTTAATCTAATAATGAGACAAAAGAAAATACAAATAACTCTGGCTATTTGAATTATTATTTTCTTATGCAGTTGTTGTTATTTGACTTTTAAATTAAGTAGTCCTCAGAATTTCCAAATTTTTTACACTTGTGCACAAAAGCTAAAGAAAATAAATAAATAGGAGTCCCTTCTTTTGTCTGATTCAAGCAATGACCGAAAATCCTTCCAAATTTCACACCCAGACAACATTCTGTACAAACAGCCACCCTTAACCACTTCTATCTCATATATGATAATACATATATTCATTATATTCTTATACTTTTATATTATAATACGAATAAGTGTCACGAGTTAATCAAACATTAATTCGATTAGGAAATTTACGGAAATATTCTTATATAAATATAGTGAGATTTGAACCCATAGTAATTGGATTAATAAAACTTCAATTTTATCACTTAACCAAAACTTCATCTTAATGTGTTTTGTACATTTTCTATTTTAATATGTACAATTTGTTATTTTCATCAGTTGTGTATATATTAATATTTTTATTAATTGAGTTAGTGTCAAAAATAAACTCGACACTAACTCGCAATTGATAACAAAAACATGATAAATAATTGTAGTGCATTTAGTATTATTTATATGATGTACTTATGTGTTTAAATTTTATTTTACTCGTAATTTAACCTAATTTTTATTTTAATATCGTATATATTTCATGTGTTATTATGATTAATTAGTTTCAAATAATACATTTTATTGTTTATTGTATGTTATTGTTATAAGCGCATCTATGTTCTAAATCATGATCTCTACATGCATACGCATGATAGGATACATTAAAAAAATTATATTAGATATTTTGATACGTTCATATGGTCATATCGTGTTTGTGTTTATATCATATTTTAATTATATTTCAAATATTACATTTGTTGATGTTGATATCATGTTAAAATTTGTTGGAGGCAATTTAATCTAAATTTAATTCCAATTATATTATATTAATACGTGACAACCTTCTATATGTGTATATATAATTGCATATGCTTTATTAATTAACACAACTAAGAAAACCCTAAGCATAGTTTATTCGTTTAGTTTTTCTCTCTTTGAACTTATCATGACCACTACTACTCTCGCCCAAGTCTACAGAGAAAATCCTATCCACCTCCGCGATATCATTCCTTTGGATTTCAACTCCATCCGGTCAGTGCCCGACTCACATGTGTGGCCAAAATCAGATGACTTCTCATCCGATCACCAGTTAATGGTCCCGATCATAGATCTTAAAGATCCCAATGCTGAAAAACTTGCAGGACATGCATGTGAGACATGGGGTGCGTTCCAGGTTATTAACCATGGAATTCATTTGAATCTTCTTGAAGAAGTGGAGTCTGAGGCTCGACGGCTGTTCTCTCTCCCTACTCAGACGAAGATGAAGGCGTTACGCGAACCGGGTGGTGCCACCGGGTATGGTCTAGCTCGGATATCCCCTTTTTTCCCAAAGTATATGTGGTATGAAGGGTTCACCATCATGGATTCACCGACTGATCATGCTAGGGCACTTTGGCCGAATGACAGTGCACGTTTTTGGTAAGTCCACTGTCCATGCTCTTTTCTATCATTTCATGCATGCACGTAGACAACCTTTGATGAAAATAATGATAAAAAAAGTACAAATATAGCTTATTCCTGGATGGATGCATGGAAGCTTAATTTGTTCATTTCACTAGTATAAAAAATAAAGTATATAGAATAAATTCAAGTTTTAGTATAGTATAAGGGTTAAAATTGAAGTTTGATCATTATCGAAGAAGTATAAAAGCCATGTATTCATTTCTAAGACCTTTAGGCATTCAAAATCTATATAATCACGTAATGTTTTAATAAAAAAAATTAATGATATTAACTATTTGAACTAATTAATAACATTATAAAATTATAGGTACCAAATTATTTTAGAAATTAACGTGTAGGCTGTAGCAGTTAAATCTCATATTACACCATTTTGTCCATGCGTTTTTGCCTTTGTTACATACAAACAGCGATGCAATCGAGAGATATCAGAAGCAAATGAAAGTTCTGGCAGAGAAACTCACAGATCTCATCCTTGAGTCGTTAGCAATCTTCCGAGAAGACCTAAACTGGGATGTCGGTTCACATTCCACCGCCCTTCAGCTCAACTCCTACCCTCCATGTCCGAACCCAAATCGAGCCATGGGTCTAGCCCCACACACCGACACATCCTTCTTGACCATTCTACACCAAGGCTCCATAAGTGGCCTCCAAATCTTCAAACAAGGAGCCGGTTGGATTTCGGTGCTACCCATTACCGGTGCCCTGGTAGTGAACGTCGGCGACCTTTTGCATATTTTAACCAATGCTCGATTCCCTAGCGTGCTTCATCGAGCTGTTTTGAACCAAGAGGGGTCTCACAGGTTATCAGTGGCTTACTTCTACGGATTACCCATTGATTGTAGTCTATCTCCATTGTTAAAGCTCTTAGATTCGGGCGAAAATCCTAGATATCGACCTTTGACAGTGAAAGAATATGTAAACATTAAATCTAAGAATTTCCGGGAAGCACTTACTTTGATTAGAATTTAATATTAAAGTGGAATTTTCTAGAATAAAATGAATAAACACATTTACTATCAAAATATCAAATGCAATACTAAAAATAGGGTTCCTAATACTTATTTACTACTAATATTGTATATCTATGTCCTAATACTCATTTACTACTAATATCGTATATGTGACATATATATGGATTCATGTTAACAATTAATTAATTTTTTAAAATTTTAAAAAATATAAAATATAAAATAATTAAAAATTAAAAAAAATGATTTTTTTAATTTTTAAAATTTTAATTAATTGCTAACATAACATACTTATGGATTGCCATGTAGGTGTCACATAAGTAAAATTAACAGATATTAATTTTTCCATTCTATTTAGGATGATTTGATAAATAATACAAGTTTTAGGATTAAAAAAGCGAAAAATTAAAATATTTTTTTAAATTGGAGGGCCAAAAAAATTATTATGCCAAAATTATTTTGTATCATCATCATTATTATTATTATTATTATTATTATTATTATTATTATTATTATTATTATTATTGTAAAGCTTAAGATGTATTGAAATAAAAATAATAACAACAAAATGAGTAGATTCAGCCTTAAAGTCCCAAATTAGGCCTAAATTTTCGATAGTTAGTTAGCTCAAGAAGAAAACTAAATGAATTTCATGTTTCAAAAATTGATTTGGACCAATAAGATAATTATTTATTTTTCTCAAGGTATACTACTTTCGAGATTAAATCAAATAATTAATTCAACAATTAATCCAAATTGAATTAATTAATTAATTGGAATAAATGTTCAAAATTTGTAGAGCTTCAATCACATGTGATTGAAGGAAGGGTCGTTGGTATTATTTAGCTTCTTTTAACTTGTAAAGCCTTCTAATTTTAACTTAAAACTAGTTTTTGAAAATTGTATTAAATGTAATTATAATTAAAAGTATAAATAATATATGTGAATGACTTTTAATTAACTATTATAAATTATGATTAAAGTGATAAATAAAATATATTAAAATCAAAACTTAATTAATTATAATAAATTTTATCTAAAAACTCGCTTTTCAATATGAAAACTCAAAGTCAGTAAACATCTTACCATTAAATGAAATTTTTTGATAAAAATAGTAAAGAAATTATTTTTAATTCAGGTATATATATATAACACTCAACCAAAATATAAACAAATACCAAAAACGCACAAAGAAACAAAAACTTGAAAAGATCAAAGAAAATCTGAAAAAGAAAAGAGAAAATAAAAAAAAATTCGCAATACTTTGATGGTGACCCGGCTTTTGGCGGAAAACGCACAAAGCGAATCGTATAAATATCGCATCGTTTGTGTTTTCGATTGCTGCTTTTGTTCTCTGGAATATTTCTAATTCGTTTAAAAGAAAACTAAACAAACAATTTGAAGATCTCTACGTTTCGACTTCAATTTCGACATAAAGACTATTCTCTTCTGTCTCGAGCAATTCCCAAGGTTAGTCGTATCCATTCTTCTTTTGCACAAGTTCTTTAATATTACATGCAGTGGTAGATTTTTGCTATATTGTTTTCTCTAAACACTTTTTTTTTTCCTAAAACTCATTTTTCGATCTGGGTTTTCCTAGATCTTCCAAAATTTGGATGTCATGGGTCATGTTGAGATCTGGGTATTGGCAATGTGCATGATATTTCAATCGGGGTATGGGTTTTATCTGCCGGGTAGTTACCCTCACAAATATGTGGTTGGGGATCCTTTATCTGTCAAAGTAAATTCCTTAACTTCCATTGACACTGAAATGCCCTTTAGCTATTACAGTTTACCCTTTTGTAAGCCTAAAGAGGGTGTTAAGGATAGTGCTGAGAATTTGGGTGAGCTTCTCATGGGAGATCGGATTGAGAATTCACCATATAAGTTTAAAATGTACGTTAACGAGTCTGGGATCTTCTTATGTCAATCTAAGAAGTTATCGGCTGATGATTTCAAGTTGTTGAAGAAGAGGATTGATGAGATGTATCAGGTTAACTTGATTCTCGATAATTTGCCTGCAATAAGGTATACTAAGAAAGAGGGTTTTATGTTGAGGTGGACCGGGTATCCGGTTGGGGTTAAGGTTCAGAATGTGTATTATTTGTTTAATCATTTGAAATTTAAGGTGCTTATTCATAAGTACGAGGAAACAAGTGTGGCACGTGTGATGGGAACTGGGGATGCTGTTGAGGTTATGCCCACTGCTACCAAGGAGGGGTCAGATATTCCTGGACATATGGTTGTTGGGTTTGAGGTGGTTCCTTGTAGCGTGGTGCATGATGGTAATTTAGTTAAGAAATTGAAAATGTATGAAAAATACCAATCTCCAATAAAATGCGACCCAACTGCTGTGGCAATGCCCATCAAGGAAGGCGAGCCGATTGTCTTCACCTACGAGGTTGCTTTTGAGGAGAGTGATATCAAGTGGCCATCTCGATGGGATGCTTATTTGAAGATGGAAGGATCCAAGGTCCATTGGTTCTCGATCTTGAATTCTCTTATGGTGATCACTTTCCTTGCTGGTATAGTCCTTGTGATCTTTTTAAGGACTGTTAGGCGGGATCTGACCCGGTATGAGGAGCTAGACAAGGAGTCTCAAGTACAGATGAATGAGGAGTTATCTGGGTGGAAGTTAGTTGTCGGAGATGTTTTCCGTGCCCCATCCAATCCTGCTTTTTTGTGTATTATGATAGGGGATGGAGTTCAGATCCTTGGTATGGCAATTGTGACAATATTGTTTGCTGCTCTCGGATTTATGTCACCAGCATCCCGTGGCACTCTTATTACAGGTATGCTATTTTTCTACCTAATTCTAGGAATTGCAGCTGGCTATGTTGCAGTACGTCTTTGGAGAACGATTGGCTGTGGTGATCATAAAGGATGGATTTCTGTCGCTTGGAAAGCTGGTTGTTTCTTTCCTGGTATTGCTTTTTTAATTCTAACCATTTTGAATTTCCTGTTGTGGGGAAGTCACAGCACAGGAGCCATTCCATTTTCTGTTTTTGTTATTCTACTTCTGCTCTGGTTCTGTATCTCAGTTCCACTCACCTTAGTTGGTGGATACTTTGGGGCTAAGGCGGATCATATTGAATATCCTGTCCGAACCAACCAGATCCCTCGTGAAATCCCGGCTCAAAAGTACCCATCATGGCTGTTAGTTCTTGGTGCTGGGACCCTGCCTTTCGGTACCCTTTTCATCGAGCTATTCTTCATCATGTCTAGCATATGGATGGGACGAGTCTACTACGTTTTTGGGTTTTTATTTATTGTTCTAATTCTTCTTGTTGTGGTTTGCGCCGAAGTATCTTTGGTGTTAACTTACATGCATCTGTGTGTGGAGGACTGGAAATGGTGGTGGAAATCCTTCTTTGCTTCTGGTTCAGTTGCTATCTACATCTTCTTGTACTCCATAAATTATCTTATATTTGATCTTAAGAGTTTGAGTGGACCTGTGTCTGCAACTCTTTACTTGGGGTATTCTCTTTTCATGGTTCTTGCAGTCATGTTGGCAACAGGCACCGTTGGATTCGTTTCTTCTTTCTGGTTCGTGCATTATTTATTTGCTTCGGTAAAGCTGGATTGAAGAAAGCTTGTCCAGCCACAAAAATTGGCACATTTAAGAGGTAGGCAGCCTTGAACATAAACAGTCAAAATCATCTCTTGACTTCGAGCATTACTTTGTTAGGGAAACTTTAGTACCAATAAGTCGGCCCAGTTTTGCTTAATTCTTTATTAGATGTCTATGATGCATGATGACACAATACCGAGTCTGTTTTTGCAGTCTGATGTATTATTGGAGGCCGCTTTTGTGTCGTTTTGGTAACATACATTAAGGTAATCTTATGTTGCAAATACATTATCAGAGTTCAGGTTTTTTAGTTGTTTTTTTCAATGCTTTTCTTCCCATCCAATATCCAACTCAAAAGAGATTTGCCTAATTCCCGGCACGCAAAAGGGGTTACTGTCATGGTGTCACATTTCGGGAACGCAGAAACCGTCTACAGCACCTTCTGCGTGCCCAGAATGTGACACCATGACAGTAATTCATTGTTCCTATCTTTTATGCCTTTGTTTACTAGTGTAATAATATGAAAAAGAAGTTTATTTATTACATATGTATTACAAAAGGTAAACATAAAATAAAGAATGTTAATACAAATTTAAATTTGAAATTAGAAATATGTGTAAAAACTTTTGTAAAAGAATTAAAATCTCTTCAAAATAAGTGAATTTTTTTCTTTCGATTTCCTAAAAATAAGTCATAGGAGTAATTAAATATAATCAATTGAGTTAGTTTATTGATAACTCATATACTAAAACATATGTGGAAAATAATACTCTTACCAAACAACATTGATCACGGTTTTTTAGTTCATACAATTCAATCTGAAGCTAAATCATGTCATATTTGGTTCTTAAAGCATTGTGTAATTTCAGTTACCGTTTATAAGTATGAAATTCATAAAAAAAAAATATCTTTAGATAAACAGAAGCCTACTCTTCGTAGTAGATTCATGTGAATTAAATTATTAAAAAAGCGAGTTAGAAATTTTGTTCGGTGCGATCGAAATTAACCGAATGAGCCAGTGCAATCAATATGGACCAAAATTTTCACCGGCGCGATAAAGGGAGTTGCTTGTTCCACTTTAGCATTGGAATGATGCACATCGACTGTACGACCAGAATCAGTGTGGAATCGACTACCATGCTTATAACTCTAATGTCTGAAATTCTCGTATCTTTCATCGATGTAATCTCTACCTATCAATTCATAACATTCAACTCCAAAGTTCTCATATCTTACACATAAGTCCTTAAAACTCAACTATGACCCCTTTAGCCCAAGCTTAATCAAACTTGTTTCAACATTACCCCATTCATTTCTAGCATGTTTCTCACATAAACTAATCTTAACAATCAAGTATTTCATGGTTTCAAGTTTCAATTTTCTATGTTCTCAACAAATTTAACTTGATCAAATTTGCACAATAGAAAAATCTAACTTATTGGGTTGTTATATTTAGCTTCCTAGTTTGAAAATCCATAAAAATCTTCAAAGAAAACTTGCTTACCTTACAAAAATGGTGGACGGCAATGGTGGAGAAACCTAGCTCCTTTCTTTCTTCTTAATTTCAGTTGAAGAAGATGAAGGAGAAATTTTATAAACATGTTTTCTCTTTCCCACTAGCTTATATATTAACCTTTAATTAAGCTTAATTAACTTAATAATCACAAATCCATTGGCTAGAGTCTAACATGACATTAGTTAGTGGAATCCAATGAGTTAGGTCACTTTGGTCTACTAATATTAACTCAATCATGGTTAAATTGCTATTGAGGCCTTGGCTTATTTGCACACTAAGATTTGCTAAATTTCTTAATCAAATCTCACTTGTTTAGTCACCTTTCAATTTAGTCCTTGTACTATGTTTAATAATCTATTTAATAATTTAATAAATAATTCTATTTTCTAATCTCATAATCATCTAATAACTATCTTGGCTCAATCTCCGAACACTTTCGGTTAAGAAATTACAACCTCGAAACAAAAACTTTCCAACACCAATGAAATTCGGATCGTTACATGGTTCAATCGGTTCATACTGATTCCCGAGTCAACTGATTCAATGTCCTTCTTCGAACTAGTACCCTTATTGATTCCCGATCCAACTGGATCAGCCAGTAAGTCCGTTCCAATTCAAACAATCTAAATTATCGATAAAAAGCGGAAGATTTCATCATTTATCTATTAGTGAATTATTGCACGGTACTTGTAGTAAATTGTATTTTTTCGAGCCATGAATTGGACTATACTAATATAATATCTTCGAACCGTTTTTTTCCAATAAAATTTGTGATTTTATATAGTTCATTTAGGGTAAAAATTTATCTATAGATCAAAATGTAAATCTTCGTTAGAACCAATTGAAGAGATAAAAAAACTACTCTAAATAATTATGAACAAAAATAAGTTCATGTATGTTTTTCTTTTAACAAAACTCATATATATATATATATATATTGAGACCTATTAATTAAATGTTTACCTTTCTCAAATATAATTTAATTCAAATCACAATAGTAAAAAAAATCATATATATAAGGTAGTATTTATTTATATTTTCTTAATATTTTGATAAGGCACACACACCGTGCACACACAAGTGCTCGAACTCGGATTTTTTAGGATGAATATCATCTTCTTTTCCACTGGAGTCACTTATTGGGTTCTAAATTTTTTTTTACAATAATGTTAAATCTAGATTAATTTTAGGGTACATTTGTAAAGTTATTTAGTAATTAAATTTAGGTTTAATTACTTGTAATCACACAAATATGGTATGTTTGGGTAATCATCGTAATTAGTGTGTTCCATTAAATTTGATTTAATTGAAGCACTCAAATTACACTTTTCAATTTCAATTTTTTAGAGGGGTTGAGAATTAAAACAATTACACCTAAAAATACAATTACACTGTGACTTCTCAAATCCAATTTTTTTTATACAAGATAATTTATATTAGAAACATAGACACGTATAAATATAGACAAACATGCATAAACAAATTATAAAAATTAAAATATTATTTTTTAGAAGTCATTTTAATTAATTTTGGGATAAAAGGGAAATGGGAGTCGCCATCAATCTTTTATTAGGTGTGATTGGATCACCATAAAACGTTTAAAACGTTTAAAAAAAGTGGGTCTTCGAAATCCAGAGAAAGGGGTTCGGGAGTCGGTTACGCATGAGGAAGGATTAGCACTCTCATATGCCCCAAAATTGGTACCACATGATTATTTTCGGGTCTTATTTTATGAAAACGATGAAAACTCGAGTAAATTTAAAATACGATGTTTATTTTAGACGGCTTCGTATAATTTCAAAGGAAAACTTTTAAGGAAAATTCGTCCTCGTGTTTCGATCCTTTATGAGAATTAGAAGTCGTGTCCAACACATTAGGGCACTAAATTCTCGGAGTTTCAAAACTGCAGGATGTTTCGAGACATTTTAAAGAGAGTGTTCTATCATATGAACCATACGAAAATCACACCCAACACGTTAGGGCACGATATTTCGAGATCTCCACATGAAAGACCATTGTTTATTCTTTTATTTATAAAGCCGCTTTGTATATAATTATTAGATTGAAGAGTGTTTTGAAAACTTTTGAAAAGGATATCCGATTCGCATGAATTACGAAAATCACACTTAACACGTTAAAATGCGATTCTTCGAAGTTCTCACTCGCAAGGACATTGCCTCGTTTTTAAAATTATTTGTGATATAGATATATATTTTTTTTGAGAGTTTGAAAATTTCGTATTGAATTTAAAATGTAATCCTCGGACAAATAGTTTAAAAGATTCAACTATGGAATACCCGTTTTCTTCGATTTTCGTGGAGAATTAAAATCACGACCAACACGTTTGGACACGATATTCTCGAAATCTCGGGGTTAACGGGTATAAAAATCTTAAAAAAGGATATTCGACGTGTGTGAATTATACGAAAAATCACACCCGACACATTAGGGCATGATTTCTCGAAGCTTTCACACGAGAGGAATATTGCCTCGTCTTTGAAGATACTTTAAAAATGAGCGTGTAAGTTTAAAATATCGAATAGCAATTAATAAGAGAAATTAAATACGAAGCAAGATAATAAGCAGATAAATAGGATGCAAAAGTAAAATGCAAAAGCATAATGATTAAAATAAATGCAAGTATTTAGTAAATAAGAAAAATGATGCGATTGGGATCGGGATCGAAAACGGGACCTTCGGATGCCCGGAGGTGAAATGGTAATTTTTGACTTTCGGGGGTAAAATGGTAATTTTTTGTGAAATCTGGGTTAAAATGGGATTTTGGAAAGTTCGGGGGCAAAATGGTAATTTTTGGTGAAAATGGGGTTAAAAATAGAATTTAGGAAAGTTTAGGGGTAAAACGGTAATTTTTGGTAAAATTAGGGTTAAAAATGAGATTTTGGAAAGTTTGGGGCTAAAATGGTAATTTTTGGTGAAATAGGGGTTAAAAATGAAATTTTGGAAAGTTTCGGGGTAAAATGGTAATTTTTGGTGAAATCGGGGTTAAAAATGGAATTTTGGAAAGTTTCGGGGTAAAATGGTAATTTTTGAATAGTTTAGGGACCTATAAAGCAATAAAACCAAAGAATGGGTGACACGTGGCAGCCCCACAGACATCCAGAAGTTAAAGGACCAATTTGTAAATCTCGAAAAATCCCTGGGCCAATTGTGTAATTAAACAGAAATTGATTTAAGGACAAAATTAAAATAAATTAAGAATAAAAAGGATCAAATGCATAAATAAGCCAAAACTGTGACACGTGGCAGCCTCTGGTACATTCAAAATGTCAGAGGACTAAATTGAAAAGTGAATAAAATCATCGGGCCAAATTAAAAATAATTAAAAGTGTGAAAAGGACTAAATTAAAAAATACGGAAGGACCAAACGCGCAAATAACCTATTAAACAAAAACGCGTCGATCCTAGACCGGTTCGGGTCGGGTCAATGGGTTTTATATAAATAACATTTTAGGTTTATTATTATTATTATTTCTTCATTTTTTTCAAAATCACCCTCTCTCATCCTCTCAACTCTCTCATCCCCCCAAGGTAGGCCATGCTCCGGCCAAGCTCCGGCAGCCCTCCAACCGTCGTCCGTCCCGCGCGTGAACGCTCGTTGCTAACGGCCTAGCCACGCTCCGACGTCCTCGGCTCTCCTCTGACTGAATCCCACCGTCGTCGGGCATACACGCGCCGTCCGAGTCTCTTCCGGCCACCAGAGCTTCGAAGGTATGGCTTTTCTTTTCCCTTTCTTTTCATTTCTCTTTTTCTTTTAAAAAACCTTTCCTTTCCCCCTTTTTTAAAAAATCATTTTATTATTTTCGATATAAACTTCAGATCTGGGGTTTTTGTTCCCCGGATCTCTCAAAATATTTTGTTTTTGAGATCTTAGTGTCACGAAATTTTTTAGAAAAAAAAGTCCTCTGATTCTCTTTTTTTTTTTGCATGTTAGGAGGTGTGCCCTGATTTGCCACGCTCGAAGTCACGGTGGGAAACCCGGAGACGCGCGGTCGACGGTAGCAGTGCTCAGAGGAAACTCCGACGACGGCGGTGTTGGGCAAGCGAAGATAAGTCCATTCGTTTTCTTTTTTATTAAAATTGATAATTTAAAAAAATTATTATTAATTATTATATTTATTACTATCATTAATATTATTGGTATTATTTATTATTATAATTATTAATAATATTATTATTGGTAGCATTTAAATGGCTGTAACTTACCATATTAATTTCCATTAATACATTCATTCACTGCTTTGGGAACTAAAAGGACTAATGAATGCTGGTAGCAGCAGTTAATGCATGTTCATGTATTTTATTAATTCAAAACATTAAAACTTCAGCTATGAATGCATGTGTACCTGGCTGTTAATGCTTGAACGACTTGGTATTGAATTAAACCTTCCCTTTGCTGTCTGTTTGATGTTTAGCCCAATGTTTTTTGGTAATGAAAGGGGTCCGATTTTATTTCCAAAACAGGGTTTTTTCTCCTTTTTCAAAATAGGGTTTGTATTGATTTTTTAGAACAGGGTTTGTAACCCTCTACAATGAAATTTGAATTGGCTTTTATAACCACTTTCATTATAATTCTATTTTGTTTGTTACAATTTAATGCTAGTCTTGTTTTTCTTTTTTGCAGGTTCCATGGCAGTGGGGGTTGGAGCAGCTGGTGAAGATGATGGCCGTGGCAGCAACTTGCTTGGTGGTGGCCATTTGATTGCTGACGTGGCATCAGACCATTGGTTGGAGTGGAGGTGGGCAGTGCAAGTAGGTAGGTTGCTGGGTTTTTGTACTTTGGGCTTTGTATTTGGGTCAATTTGTAATTGGGTTTAGGAATTGGGTCAAAGGTCTGTTTTGGGTCCAATTGGATTGTAATTATGCTTGGGCCCGAATTTGGGCTTGTAAATTTGGACTTCGTTATCTGGACATTTAATTTTATTTTAAATTTAAATTTAGAAAAACTTAAACCTAAAACAAATTTAATTTAAAACAAAATTAAACTCTGTTGGGCCCGGATAAATTGGGCTTCAACAAGTATCAAAACTCATAAATATATGGCCTAAAACTAAATATGTATATTTTTATAAAGTTATAATTAATCATAAATATTTATTTAATTAAGGTGCACTTTATAAAACACCTTTTTATAAGAGTTATATATTATAAATATATTTTTCATGAAAGACTATATCATTATAAAAAATTATTACTAATAATTTTTATAGCAATTAATATTTTTAAATTAAATTAATAATTTAAATTTAAATTATATAATTGTGTAATCATAATTTTGTACTACCAAACATGATATATGTAATTACACTTTCTCAGTCAAACATGTTTAAGGAATTACAATTTCTTGTAATTACAATAGTGTATAATTACTACCCTAATAATGACATTTTTATCCAATTACATTGTATTATCAAAACACACCTTAAAATAGAAAAACACTCAACCAATAAACTATAACTTAGGGTTCACCATCAAATTTCTTTTTGAATCACCAAATTTTAATTTAATTTCAAGGTTGAGATCATGATGACTTTGAAATCTCAAACCCTATAAATAAAGTGTGAATCTTAACTCTAAATTTTGTTTTGGTATAAGCCCTACTATGTGCAAGCCTTGTCTTAATCTTAATATATCCCCTTTATTATTATTATTTGAATAAATTCCTTTTATTAATTTGATTACGCTTCATTCATATATTTATTATTTGTATATATATTTGTAACTTTAAAATCTATATATATATATCAACAAATGGCTCGAGAAAGTGACCGTAGATTTTTTCTTAAGTATTTAGATTGAGTTTGTATTTTAAAATTATGATTATCGAGAAGGTTTTACTTAAAGTATTCTCACCCGAGCATAATTAGCTTTAAACCTTAAAATAGATTGCAACCTTACTATATTTAAAAAGAAAAAGAAAGAAAGAAAACCGCCCACGTGAAGGTTGATTTACGAATGTCAAGTTGGTTATTTGGGCAAAATCCAAGGGATTTCTTATAGCTGAGCATGCATATAAGCCCCTTCCTCTCCTCTGTTTTGCTCCGACCAACTTAAGCTGACGTTTCTTTTTGTTCCTAAATCTGTCAGAAATTACACACTAGAATTGTAGCAATGCAAGGGCTCGTCTTACTATCGGTGCTCCTTTGCGCCAGCTGCCATATCTCCCATTCCTTGACCAGTAGTACTGCCAGCAACGGTACAGTGGCGGACGGTAAGACTACATATCTATGCATTCTTTCAATATCGAACAAAATACATTCACTCCTTACCAACTGGGAAATCCAACACTAAGAGTGCTCAACTCTTAGTTTGAGTGTTCAACATAAAATATTAGGAAAAAAAGGAAAGAAATTATGCAGTTTTGTTTGCAACGTGTTTGGGGTTGTTGTGGTTTAAGCAGCTGATCTAGATAGTTGCCATGGCAATTCCTACTAGGATATTGAGCTAGTATTTTAGAACCAGAATGACCACCATTGACTTTATTATGTCCGACATGTAAAGAGTGTTGATGGAGGGTATTTAATGCGTTTGCATGTTGATGAATTAAATTCATGAATAGTTAATTTTGCAGAGAGCCATCAACCTCAATGACAGAAAAAATTTACCATATCAGCGGTGAAGTATGCTAAATTATTTCTTCTTAAAGTTTCATGTTTTATTTCTTTTCTATATCGCACATCTTTACTTTTTCATCACTGTCTGTTCATTTCTGGAACACCTAATGATTTATGATTGAAGAAACTAGAATAAATGATAACGAGCTTTTATGGCTTTCCCTATCATAATTGGGTTCAGGACTACTGGAAAATGGCAACTTTGAAAACGCCCCAAATGCAACAAACATGAAAGGCGCCGTGGTTGTGGGACGCTATGCAATACCAGGATGGGTGAATGAGGGGTTTGTGGAATACATAAAGTCAGGGCAAAAGCAAGGGGACATGTTGCTGGTGGTGCCCGAAGGGGCCTATGCTGTAAGGCTAGGAAACGAGGCATCCATCAAGCAGAAGATAAAGGTGATCAAAGGGATGTATTACTCCATCACATTCAGTGCTGCTCGGACTTGTGCTCAAGAGGAGCGTTTGAATGTAACGGTGGCGCCTGATTCCGGAGTTCTGCCCATCCAAACTGTGTACAGTAGCAGTGGTTGGGACAACTATGCATGGGCGTTCAAAGCAATATATGAGGTTGCAGAGTTGATTATTCATAATCCAGGAGTGGAGGAAGATCCAGCTTGTGGACCACTCATCGATGCTGTTGCAATCAAGGCTTTATATCCTCCTAGACCAACCAATAGTAAGTGTTACAATTCACCATCGGCCTACGTTTCAATATTACTTAATTAGCTTTGATTTAACTTTTAAGATTGTTTTCACCTGGGGAAAATTCGTTAACAGAGAAATTTGGGTTGCTGTCTTTGTCTGCTTAACTTTGTGTGGGACATAGGAGCAACTGTCAAAAGTAAATGGTGGGTGGGTGGGCTACGGATAATGAAAGAGACCCACGAATCACTCGTTCCTGCTGGTTCTTGTAGGAATAAAACATAAATTAGGATTAATTATTGCATTTTGCAGTCTGATTCTGTTAATTAAAGCTTACATTCACCATTGTTCTTGCTGAAAATTGAATTACAACTTTAGCATTTGACACAACCTTTAAGAAAGTTTTTTTAGTGGACTTCTTTCCGATGCATTTGGGTCAAATTATAATCCTAGAGTCATCATTGTTAGGAAGGCTTTACTTGAATACCATTCGGGCCGAACAAAACTAATTTCAGATTGTAAAACAGATGAGGACACCTGTAATTATAAAAAAGAAGTTTTTTGGCATGCTAAAACTTGAATTTGAGTGATTGTATGATCAAGCTAAGCTCAATAAATGTTATTACTGTGGTTGAAAGCACAATACTGAATTTTTGAGACAAGGGGGGAAGTTGAATTTGAGATAGTACTTCTACAAAAACATGTGGTGTGGCCTTTGTTTTCAAAGTTATGATTCAGATATGAGCCAGCGAATTGTTGCAGACAATTAAGGAGCTAGGCAGCTAGCTACTGCTATACCTAACACCTTGGTCCCGTTTCACGTGGCATTTAATGCTATGCTTTTCACTTGTTGTTTTGATTTCAAACATAATAGTAGAATGTGCCATGATACAGTGAATTTAAGGACTGATTATTCAAGTTTCTATTTCTTTAGAAAACATTGTGAAAAATGGAGGTTTTGAAGAAGGTCCCTACGTATTCCCCAACACTCCATGGGGTGTCTTAATTCCACCCAACATCGAGGATGATCACTCTCCTCTGCCTGCCTGGATGGTTGAATCCCTCAAGGCCGTCAAGTACATCGACTCAGCACATTACTTTGTGCCTCAAGGGCGAAGAGCAGTGGAGCTAGTTGCTGGAAAAGAGAGTGCCATCGCTCAGATAGTCAGGACCATCGTCGGAAAAATGTACAGGCTCTCGTTTGGGGTTGGGGATGCTAACAACTCCTGTGTAGGTTCTTTGGTTGTGGAGGCATTCGCTGGAAAAGACACACTCAAAGTCCCATATGAGTCAAAGGGCAAAGGTGGATTCAAGCGTGCTGAGCTTAAATTCAAGGCTGTTTCCAACAGAACAAGAATCATGTTCCTTAGCACTTTTTACACCATGAGGAGTGATGACTTCTCTTCCCTATGTGGCCCAGTCCTCGACGACGTGAAGCTTTTGAGCATCCCAAATTCCCTGAATCCTTGATCATCTTCGACCTGGTTCACAGCCGTCGATGAAGCAAGCCACATATGCCCTAGAATCTGGCTATATTGAATGTTTTGCTATACTAAGAATGTTTTCCCCCCTATTTTAGCATGCTTTGTGAGAGTTTAATTGCTTTATTAATCCAACAAAATATATACTAATATCAGGGTGGTATACTACAGTGAATTTATTACTTGTTTATTATGTATTCTATTTAATAATTCTTTTTTGGGATAAATCTCAAAAGTTTGATTTAATCGGTAATTTTACACATAAATTTTAATTTAGTGTAATTATACACGTGAAATTCTAATTATGATTCAAATGTATAGTTGAAACTTTAATTTCGATTTAATCAAACACATTTAAATAAATAAATATATCAATTTATTTTTATATTGGATAAATATAATTATTTATGTATGCAATATATAAACATAAAATAATGTTATATGAATAATTCTGATAATAATTTACAAGAATTGAATCAAATCAATATTTTATGTGTAAAATTGCACAAAATCAAAGTTTATGTATATAATTATATATTAAACCATAATTCATGTATAATTTTAATATTTATCCTTTGAATAAATAGTTCATGTATGCAAATTTTTATATAATAGGATGTAAAATAAAGAACCCGTTTAAATATATATTATAGATTATAAATAATAATAAATGAAACAATTTAAAGAAATTCCTAAAAACCATATTACATAAATAACTACATTTTACAATTAAACTGTTTAAAATTTAAATAATATGTCTAAAAATACTTCTAATATTAAAATTGTTTAAATTTAAAATTATTTTATGAATGTTTTACCATTGTCGATATTGCTTATGCCTGAAGCAAGAGTTTTAGGGGGTTAGATATGAAGTTTAAACGGGTTGAGTCGTGGTCTGCAGGTTTGAAGTGGGCGCCTCCAAAGGTAGATTAGATAAAGGTTAATGTGGATGGGGCAATTTGGGTGAATGGCCAAGGCGCTTCCATCGGTGGGGTTTTGAGGGATGCAAGTGTGAATTGGATATGGGGTTTTACGATGAGCTTCAATATGGAGTCCATGTTTAAGGTTGAGATGAGGGCAATGTTGGAGGGCCTTAAGATTGCTTGGGATAAGGGTTACCGTAAGGTGGAAGTGGAGAGTGATAATGTTTTGTTAGTAGAGCTTCTTCTGGCTGGTGGCGGGGATAATAGTAGTGTCGTTGAACTTTGGTTATTGCATCATCTGTTGCGTCGGCGGCGGCAAGTGAATATTAGGCATATCAGAAGGCTCAAAATGTAGTTGCTGATCATTTGACGAAGTGTGCTTGGTCAAGAAATTCCTTGCTTCATCAGTTTTTGGTTCAACCCGACTCGGTTAGATATTTGTTTGAAAAAGATCAAAATGATTCTACACCTGTTTAACTTTTTGTCACTTCTGATGTAATCGCCTTGGGCTGTTCCTTTTCTACAAAAAAAAAAAATCATTTTACTCAATTTTATTTAGAATTTAATTAAAATGATAAAAACAATAAAATATTCATTCTAAAATTATTTAATAAGATAATTTAACATTATCAGTATTTTTAACGTTATTAATTGAAAATATGTTTATTATTTTTATAAAAAAAATTTAAACTAGAAAAGGTATCTAAATTAGAATTTTTATAAATGATAAAATTGATTAAAAGTAAATATGTTAATATAATTAAATTTATTTTTTCAACAAACTTTTTTAGAACATTCCCTCCCCAAATGTGTAAACAGTTTTAAAACAGTTCTGAAAATTTTTAAAATTTTTGCACGGATTTTTAATTAATTTTTAAAATATGTCTGCAAACATATAATACTTTTTAAATCTAAAATATTAAAAAATAATTTTTAAATTGAAACATATAATATTCAAAAAAATCGTTTTAAAAAAAATTTTAAAATAAAATTTATGTTTACATTTTTTAAAATTTTTAAAAAATTTAAAATTGCTTTCAAAATTTTAAAATTATTTTATATTTAACTGTAAAAAAAAATTAAATACAATATAAAAATAATTTATCAGAATCGAACAAATGGCTCCAGTGAAAAAGGCGATGTAGTTCATCCTAGGAGTTTCGAGTTCGAGTAAAAAAATATGAGCAGATACTATCATGTAATCACACTAGCATATTAAAAAAATAATTTTAAAAAATAATTTCAAAGTTTTGTTCGTTTTAAAAGTTTCAAAAATTTGAAATATTATTTACAATTGTCAAATAAAAAATTAATGTTTATTATATTAAACCTTTGTTTAATTCCAGCGAATCAATCATTTGGTTATAGTTTCTAATATAAAAGAATAAAGCATTTATAGTTGGGTCTATGGTGCATCCAAGACCAAATAGAAACCTGAAGTTAGCCAATTATAAAACGGGTCGCAATCCATAGAGGCAGAAACTCAATGACAGGATAATCCAGTACCCAATATAAGAATCCAGGCCAGGGGAGGGGAGGCTCTCTTTATATCCGAAAGAGAGTCCATTAGGCCTTCGGTTTCGATTTCTCTCATATAATCGTCACTTTTTTTAGTTTATTTCTTTCTGTGGCTCTGCATTTCTCAGGTCAGGTGAACTTTCTAGGGTTTCTGCCTTTATCACTTACTATTGCACTATTTTCCCTTTTTCCCCATTTCTTTAAAGAATATTTTTCTGATGCAATACTCGCGTAGTTATTTTTGTTATGTTTCTTTTTTGCTTACTTCGTTTTAATATGTTTACGGATATTTAGTTTTTTGTATGATTCTCCAGTTTTCGAGTTTATGGTTTAAGGTAGAGTTTACTATAAGTTTGTAGTTTAAGTGTTTTTGCTGCTTTTTCTAGGGTTTAAGGTTTTCAGCTTGATTTGGTTAAGATATTATTTGGCTCACTGTTTTAGGACTTTGTGTGCTTCTGTTTTCGTTTGGAAAGGATGTCTCTAATGGGCAATGGCTATTGTTTTTCTTTTTCTGATAGGGATTCTGATTCAGTGCAATCATCCACTAGTTTGATTATGTAATGGCTCTAATGGCTACGGCTTAGGTTCCATCTTTTTCAAAAATTTCAACCTGATTTTCTTCATGTTTCTTGCTTCCTGCAACCAGTATGTTTGGAAATGCTAGGATGATTTGCACAAAGCTGAAATAGGTCAATAAATATTTTTCAGGTTTCATAGGTACCTGCAATGCTTTCCATTTGCTTCTTCCTAATCTCGATATATACCATGTATAAAAAAATCTATTTTTATAAGCTCCATGTTCTGCAAAACCTTCACTAGTATCTTGAAACAGTTAAATGAATGAAAGAAATGATGCATGTAAAGGGAAAAAGGTCCTGTCTGCTTTGCTATATTCGTTAATGAAGATTGGTGAGCTTGGGAATGCTTTAATGATGAAGTAGTTTTAGGTTTTTTTCTTTGTTAGCTAATATTAATTTTAATCTGCTGATTCTATCTGCTTGTTATTTGATTAGATTGTTGGTTATGCTGGCTTGAGTTGTGTATCTGGTGAACAAAGATGGCAAAGAAGAAGAATCCTCTAGTTTTTATGGATGTGTCAATAGATGGTGATCCTGCTGAAAGAATGGTTTTTGAGGTACTGTTTTAGCTACGGTAGCAAGCCAACAAAATTTTACATTTTTGTATTGTCCTTTGCCCATGTACTCTTGTTTTGAATTACTATCCATTGGGTTTCTATATATGTATATTGGAGATTATGTTTTTGCTTATATTTGTCAATTTTCTTTGAATCTTCAGCTCTTTCCTGATATTGGTCCCAAGACTGCAGAAAATTTCCGTGCCCTTTGTACAGGTTCTGATATTCTTATTTCCCATTGTTATGATGTTCTTTTATTCCCCGGAGTTTTTTAAGTTACTGTATTAGGAATAATTCCTCTTCTTAACTCGTTAAGTTTTTGTTATATATGATCTTTTTCCCATTTGAATAAGCATTTGTGGTCAGGGGCAAGGTAGTTTCTGGGTTGTAATTGTTTACTACATGCTAGTTCCATACACACCCACCATTTGGGTGAAAAAATAAAAGAATATAAAAATTACTTAACTAAAGTTCTTTTCTTTGAAAAAACTAAGAGAAATTAAAATTGAAAATGGTTTTAAAACTGCATGTGAAAAGTAGGAGTGACTTTTAGTTTTTTTTAAAGATTAAGTTTCTTATTTGATCTTATTGATGTACTAGTTTTCTCTTGTAAATTTGTTTTATTTGTCTTTCCCCCAACTGAGTTGGTGTCCACTTCACTTGTAACACTAAACTCAGTCAGTCACGGATTTCAAGTTAGTATATAAGCACATTTGCAGACATTCATGCATATATATATATATTCACGTGTTTGTATTTTTCTGCTTTCTTAAAATATTTCTTGGTCTACAGGAGAAAAGGGCATTGGTCCTAAATCTGGAAAGCCATTGCACTACAAGGGTTCCTTTTTCCATCGAGTCATGAAAGGTTCCCTGGCCCAGGTTTGTTGTTTTATCTTACTTCAAATTGGGATTTTCCGCTAGCTGTTTCTTGTAGAACGTGGCTTAGAAGTGGAATGTCGTTTAGTCAGTTACTATTGTTTATGCTGTAGGAAACAGGGCTGATGGTCACGACTGCTTTTCTTGTGATGTAGTTTTTAAGGTTGTATTTACCATGTTGTGAATCCTCAAAATTTTACTAAACTTCGCTGTGTCCAACCCAGTTTTTTTGCACATAAATGTCTTTTTTCTTGTGGACTAACATCTTATGTTTGTTGTGCAGGGTGGTGATTTTGTAAGAAGAGATGGTATGCATTCTTTGCAGAGAGGACTTTTATTTTAATTTTTGCAGCTGTTAATTGATTTTACTTGAGATAAGATCTCTTTGTGGGTTGCCATTTATGTGACTGCTGGTTGAAGTTTCACTTGAAAAGCACATTGATATTTTAAATGTACTTTTTCCAGGAACTAGTGGGGAAAGCATATATGATGGGAAGTTTCCAGGTGAGTGATCTCTTCCCAACCTTCCAAGGTTACAGTGATAGACATAGTTTAGGTTCTCTTAAATTAATGAAGAATGGATGCAAGATTCTCCTTTTAATATTTTAAAATTCAATCATTTCGTGGAAATGATTTAAACATTTTGCTATTTATGCTTTTGTTGTTTGTAGTTACTCTTTGTTCATGAAAATTCAATAATATTCTAATTATATTATAATCGTGTACATGATGGAAGTGGTCATATGTGCTAATAATATACATAGTATCATACTCTCCATAAGTGACCAAAGTCTCTAATTTTGTTTTCAAGTTATAGTTGTGTTTCTAATGCGTATATGTTTAATGTATTTATGTTCTCTTGTGAATTGGTTAAAATGTCAAATCTTTATTTTCAATTTATAATTTGTTGTTATATAATATGGAATTGATCAATTTTTTTGGACTTAATTTCAGGTTTGGTATTAGGGTTATTTATACCGAGATAACATTTTATTAAGGTTTTTTCCTTGATTCTAGATTTGGGTGTATCTGCAATTGAAATGTTTCTAAGTGAGCAATATGTGTTCTCTGGATCTTTGCAAAAGCTTTTTTTTGCGTTAATATTGTATATAGTAGGTGCTTTCCATGGCTCTTGATCTATGCCTATCTTCACCTAAAAGGCTTTTTTGATGGGGCAATATGCATTCTCCAAATCACTTCACAAGTTTTATTTTGCACCATCAATGCCTAGGTCATAGCATTTTTTCTCAATAATCTGGATGTCCTTGAGAATTGGTTGGTGCTAACATAATGACCTGATGGCTAAATCATTTAAGGACTATTAAATGCTAAATATTATGATCTCCACAAACTATCAAGGGATATCATTCAAAGAGAGTATGTTTACTGTTTGAAGTCTAATGCTTTCTTAATTCCAATCTTATGATTATTCTTCTAGAATTTGATTGTAGGCTATTCTTTTCACTAATAATTGATTAGTAACAAGGGATAATTTCAACTATTGTTCAGATGAATCACCTAGGCTAACGCATGATGGACCTGGTCTTTTATCTATGGCAATTGCTGATCGTGACACTGTTGGTTCACAATTTGTTATCACCTTCAAGGCTAATCATGACCTTGATAGGTAGTTTCTTATCTTCAAATATTTGTGCTCAGTTCCCTACCTCCCCAGATATATGCTTTGCTGTTATTCATCATTGGATCTTGAGCTTTTGTTGCATGTTGCAGAAAGTATATAGTCTTTGGACAGCTTGTACAAGGAAATGAAGTGCTGAAGAAAATTGAAAATGTGGGTGATGAGGAAGGAATACCAACTGTGACAGTGAAAATTATTAATTGTGGTGAAGTCATTGAAGGTATTGGTCATAGTCATCTCTGATTGGATGGTATATTTCTTAAGATGGAATATCATGATCTAATTTATGGTAGTCCTGCCAAAGTTACACCTGTATGGTGCTGCATGAGGCTTGGCTATAATTCCTTTTTAATTTTGCTTTTCAATTTTTTATCTTATCTGCAGACAAGAGGAAAAATAAGTTGAGAACGGGCAAAGATGCTTCTTCTGGTGCTAACAATTCTGAAGTACGGAGGAAGGGGAAAAATAAAAAATCTTCAAGAGACAAAAGAAAGAAGAGAAGAAGACATTCTTCTTCTGATTCAGATAGTTCCTCAGATTCTGAGATAGAATCATCTGAATCTGATAGTGATTCTGACTCATATCTCTCATCTTCCTCTGACATTAGTTCTTCAAGTGATGATGGGCCCAAAAAGAGGAAGAGATATTTTAAACAAGGAAAATATAGGCATGGAAAAAAGAGAGAGAGACGACGTGAGAAAAAGAGAAAAAGGCGTGATAAGAGATCAAAGCGTAAATCAAGAAGGTTATATATACTTGCAATCTATTTATTCTTCATAACATTGTCTTCTCTTCTGGCAAATTACCAGTTAATCAATGTGAGTCTTGTGCATGTTTTGTTGAGTTTTGTGCTTGTTCAGCTGTGTATGAGATGACTTTAATGTTTTCTAGGTGTAATCAATACTTTTATGCTCCTGTTACTGTTTCCTTCGCCTCGAGTGTGATGTTATAGAAGATGGTATTTTCCTTTTTTCCCCCTTAGAAAAATAAGTTTTTGATTACTAATGGTAGGCTTTTGTGATCCAGAACCTGCAATCTTGGTGAATTACTAAAATTGTTCAGGATTTGTTTGTTCCTAAGTCATAATGAATTGCATATGTGAACTAACGAAGCACATGCATAGCAACTATAAATATTATGTAAAATGCATATTTCTATACTTTCTTTGAAGCGCAGTTGTCACTTGTGTCTTTGTTGAAGTAGATCCATGTGTTTCTCTCTAGTGCTTGGTGGTGATTTTTTGAGAAATATCATGGTTTTGTCCCTCGTAATTAATTTTGTTAATACATCTGGTGTGGTATTTACCAAAACCTTTTCCAATCCACGCAAAACAAATTGGGTTATGATGCTTCAAGTTCACGTGAGCTGATTAGCTTTCTTAAGTATCTTATGGAACTTAAATTACTATATTCTGTTTTTTATCAGGGCATCAGAAAGCCTTACAGATGATAACAGTGAGAGTAGCAGTGAAAGCAGCAGTGACAATGATGATCAAGGAAAACCACAGAAGCATGAAGGGCCTTCTCAGAAAAGTGGTAAGTGTTGGAGTATTTGGACTGCTTTCTCAAAATATTGATTGGCTAGAAGTTTTCTAGGAAAATTTGACATGGTCCTGAAATTCAATGTTCTGAGTTTTTTGTTTCCCTATTTCCCTTGATAATGCTATTATTTTGCATGCACCTGCCAAAAAGGATAACAGCTTGTTGGGTACTTGACATGGGCAAATGTCATACCCATCATTTGATTATTTCCCTCCCTTCCCGTAAAGCTATCTTATAAGAGTTCTGGAATCTGGATATTCTTGTTTTCTACTTTCAATTTTCTTGCTTTGTTTGCTAAAGCTTTCTGATATGGATAATTCTCTGTTATTAACTTTTTTATTTTTAATACACTATATCAATGGGGATGTCTATGATTTGCAGTTAGGAACCAATCCCCTTCTGCTACAGAGAAAGCAATTTCTCACAAAATGACTGAAGAGGCTGGTTTGGAGTGTGAAGCTCCTAGGGAAAATGGAGAGCGAAAGAGCAATGGCATTGAAGAAGATGCTAAATCTGACAGAAATGCTGAGAGACAACCTGATGTGGTAGATGATCGTCCGAGCAAATCTAGGTCTACTTTTCATTCTTCTCCCTCAGTTATTCTTTGTACTTACTGATTCTTCCCGATCTGGTATTTTATTAAAAGTTGATGAGCAGGAGCAGAAGTGCAAGTCCTAAGAGGACCATGAGTAAGAGTATAAGTCCATGGAGGAGTCAAAGCCGGTGCCCAAGTCTAAGCCCAAGGCGAAGTGTGAGCAGGAGCCCAGTTGCAAGTAGAAATCCCCCACATTTTCCAGAAAGAAGTGGGAGCAGGAATCCTGCTAGGAGCATCAGCAGAAGCCCATCGAGGGTTAGAAAGAATAGAAGCATCAGTAGGAGCCCAGTTAGAGGACATCCTCGAAGAACCATTGGTAGGAGCCCTGTAAGGTCCCGGTCTCGGTCCCGAAAAAGCCCAAGTAGGAGCCCACCCAGGTCAACAGGAAAATCAATTAGTAGAAGTCCTGTTAGATTTTCAAAAAGAAGCACAAGTAGAAGTCCTGCAAGATCCTCTCGGAGAAGCATTAGCAGAAGCCCCATAAGGTCTAGGAGAAGCACTAGCAGAAGTCCTGTAAGATCTTCTAGGAGAAGCATAAGTAGGAGCTCTGCTAGGGCTCCTCCTAGGAGAAGCATCAGCAGAAGTCCAATAAGGGAACCAAGTAGGAAGTATCGTCGTAGTTATTCAAGGAGCCCCACTGCTGTACGACGGGTAAGGTCACCTAGTGGTCGAGGTAGAAGTATGTCAAGAAGTGTTTCTCCTGATGAATCACCTAAGCGTATCAGAAGGGGTCGGGGTTTCAGTGAGCGCTACTCCTATGCACGAAGATACAGAACCCCTTCTCCAGATCGTTCTCCTGTGAGGTCCTATCGCTACGGTGGCAGGATTGATCGTGAGAGGTACACGTCCCATTAGGTTCTTTTATTTTATCCTACCTTTTTCCTTCCAGCAAACCATTATATATTTTACCGATGGGTGGTTTTTCTATTAATTGCCAATTCTAGGTATTCAAGTTACAGGCGGCATTCACCTAGGTGCTATAGAAGCCCCCCAAGAGGAAGAACTCCTCCAAGGTCTGAAGCTGTATGCAAATTGTGTGTTTGTGTGTGTTTTTGCTCTTCTTATAGCTATGGTCATTGGGTGGTTTGAATTTTGTTACTTGATTCCTAATAAAAATCAATTTGCAGGTATAGAGGCAGAAGAAGCCGGACAAGAAGTCTGTCTGTATCACCGAGCCCGAGGTATAGAAATCGTCGATGTGGTCATAGCCGTAGCCCAAGTCGAAGTCGAACCTCTATTCGCAGCCGTAGCCCAAGTCGAAGTCGAACCCCTATTCGCAGCCATAGCCCAGTTGATTCTCCAAGGGCTGGAAGGCGAAGGTCCCCTTCACAGAGCAGGAGCCGATCAGAATCAAGGTTGTCGTTGAACTCTCAGTCTCCAAAGAAGGTGAGCAAAGCGAAGTCAAGGTCATCATCAGGAAGTCCAGACGGTAGAAGGGGACTGGT
This sequence comes from Gossypioides kirkii, assembly GCA_005610355.1. Taxonomy (NCBI): domain Eukaryota; kingdom Viridiplantae; phylum Streptophyta; class Magnoliopsida; order Malvales; family Malvaceae; genus Gossypioides; species Gossypioides kirkii. Next base: position 33,944,357 of record CP032249.1, read on the forward strand.
CTCTTATGATGATGGTTCACCTGATTCAGGAAGGTGAAATAGAGTGAAAGTTGGGAGAAGATTTGTGTTTAGTGTTTTATGAGCCCCATCTTCTGTTGATTCACTGAACTGTGCAGTTTTACGAACTTCTTGTCTCTACTTGGTGTTGTTGCCAGAGGTTGTGGTCAGTAATTACATTAATCCGATTTTAAGTATCTTCATTGAGGTGGTGGTTGTTGTTGTTGGCTTGTCGTGCTTATTTAGGATAATTTTACTTTGATATAAATAAAAATAATGAATAGTATGCGAACCTTGTTGCTGTTAGGGGTTAGGAATAGTCTCGGTATTTGTTAGTGCTGTAGCATCATCCCCAACAATCTTGTGTAGCTTTAGCGAGTCTGTTGTTAGATTCTAGCTTTTAATTCATGTGTTGGACAAATTTTCCTTCAATTGATAATCAATATTTCTTGCTTGCTCAAACTGTATTTGTTTTTATTTTTTATTCAATTTGTATGTTAATTTTAATTTTTTGTGTAAATTATTTTATATTTGAACTTGAAAATTGTATATAATTTTCTAAAAAAAATATTAAGAAATATTTTTGAAGAAGATTTTAAAATTTATTAAATAATGTTCCAAATATTGAAAACAAGGTTTTTCTCTTCAAAATAAGTTCAAAAACTCATTCCAAAATTTGGTGTCGATAGTGTGATATCTATTGATGCGATTTTCATGCAAATCTGAATCTCAGACATTGGATTTTAAAAGTAAATTTGTAGTATCCATTTATAAATCTGGAACTTGAAATAACTCATTACTATTGCAAGTTAAACTGCTTTGAGCACTGATCGAAGAGAATGATATGTAGGATCACTTTTTTTTTTTGTTTATTTTCTTTTGAAAGTTGAATAAAAATTTTAAATGTATATAAATATTGTTTTTATTTTTTATTTTTAAGTTTTCTAGTATTTGAAATTGTTTTTGATAAACTTTGTCATGTATTAGTAGCCTTTTGGTGGAGGGTGAGGTTACCCTCACAATTTTCATTCAATTTATGAACAACTTGACAGCCAATAAAGTTGGCTTTTTGAGGTTGTATTTTTATTATATTTTAATTAAAAATTATTTTCTATAAATTCAAGATGGAAAAATATTTGGATTCAAGTGAATTTATACACATATATTAATTAATTTGATTTTTGAAGGGTTGCAATTTTGTAAGATTTATGTATTTTTAAAAAATTAAAAAATAAATTAAAAATCACATGAGCCAATTATACGATAGTGTGAATAGTAGGGGTAATGGTTATTTATAATCACATGGCTTGGGGATGCAGTCGTGTGACATGTTTTTTTCAAAATTTTATTTTTGACCTTTAATTATTGTTTTAAACATAAAATTGATTTAACGATAATTTATCATATTCAAGTTTAATCTTGATAATGTATATTTAAATACTCCACCAGTAATGTTTCAATTATAATGAAGGAGAAATTAAATTGGCTGATATGATATTCAATGTAACATTCCTACACTTAATTTGATTATCGAGTCAAGTATAAGGGTGTTACACCACACCTTATGACGCCCTCTATGGTCAGCCCCTTCCACATAATATGCCTTACATGGAAGGCAATTATCCTATGCTATCAGTTGACAGAAGCTTGCAGCAGAGAGAAGCTGCTCGAAAGTTGCTTCAGTTCCATTTGAAACGAGCACAAGACAGGATGAAGCTGCAGGCTGACAAGCATAGGAGTGAAAGACACTTCAAGGAAGGTGATCTGGTTTACTTAAATTTGGAACCATGTAGGCAGCATTCTGTTAGAAAAATCTTGAACCAGAAGTTGTCCCCAAAATATTTTGGTCCTTTCCTAATGATGGCTCGAGTAGGTAAGGTAGCTTACCGTTTGCAACTACCACCTGGTTCCAGAGTGCATCCAACATTCCATGTTTCCCAACTCAAAAAGCATGTAGGACCAATTCCAACTCAAGAGGTTTTACCTGTTTGTAGATGCACACGGTGCCTGGTCTAAGGAGCCAGCTCGCATCCTAGACCGTCGCATCCTGGTTTGAGGTGTTGGTCGAGTGGGCAGATTCGTTCCCTGAAGATGCTACTTGGGAGTCGCTCGAGCAGTTAAGCAATATCCCTTAGTTTGATCCTTGAGGACAAGGATGATTTCGAGGGAAGGATTTCTTTAAAGAAAACGGTGCGTAGAAGCAGCACAAGTCAAGGATCAACAGTTAGATAAAACGGGGCGTATTGGTACAAGTACTACTTATTTTAAACGATGCGTTTTGATCAACAAGGGACAGGGTTGTATTGTTTGTAACAAACTTTTTTTTTGCTGATACAAAATAAACAAAATAAAAAATAACCTATCAGATTAACTGAAACGTTTGTAACCAACTTTTGAACCGTTTTTCCCATTTGTTTTCTCCTTTTATTTTGGCGGTGTAGAACCAGAAAAGGCAAGTGAAAAATACATGTGAATTTCTCCTCTCCTGATTTCTCTCTTCTTCTATACTCTCTTCTTTCTTACTGTAAAATTCGATCCACATCACTCTCGTATAATCATCACTTGTCTTTTTTCTCTGTGGCTCTGCATCTTTCAGATCAGGTGAACTTTCTAGCGTTTCTGCCTTTATCACTTACTATTTGCACTATTTTCCCCTTTCCCCTTTTCTTTAAAGAATATTTTCTAATCCAATACTTGTGTAGTTATTTTTGTTATGTTTCTTTTTTGCTTACTTCGTTATAATATGTTTATGTATATTTTAGTTTTTGTATGATTCTTCAGTTTTCGAGTTTAAGGTAGAGCTTAGTATAAGCTTGTAGTTTAAGTGTTTCTGCTGGTTTTTCTAGGGTTTAAGGTTTTCAGCAAGATTTTGTTATGATATTATTTGGCTCACTATTTAGGACTGTGTCTGCTTCTGTTTTCGTTTGGGAAGGATTCTCTAATAGCCTTGTTTTTCTTTTTCTGATATGGGATTCTTAGTTAGTGCATTCATTCACTAGTTTAATTATGTAATTTCTCTAATGGCTAGGGCTTAGACTACATCTTTTCAAATCTTTCAACCTGATTTTCTTCATGTTTTCTTGCTTCCTGCAATCAGTATGTTCGGAAGTGCGAGGATGATTTTCACAAAGCTGAACTAGGAGAAGAAATATTTTCCAGGTACCATAGATACCTGCAATGTTTTCCTTTTGCTTCTTCCCAATCTCGATATATAATATGCATGTGAAAATCAATTTTAGATCCATTTTCTGCAAAATATTGACTAATATATTGAAACAGTTAATTGAAATGAAAGAAATAATGCATATATAGGGGAAAAGGTCCTTTCTGCTTTGCTATATTTTTTAATGAAGATTGGTGAATTTGGCAATGCTTTGACGAAGTAGGTTTAGGTGTTTTTTCTTTGTTACTTTCATCTAGTGTGCATCAAAATTAATTTTGATCGGCTGATTGTAGCTGCTCGTTGTTTGATTAGATTGTTGGTTGTACTGGCTTGAGCTGTGAATCTGGTGAGCAAGAATGGCAAAGAAGAAGAATCCTCTAGTTTTTATGGATGTGTCAATAGATGGTGATCCTGTTGAAAGAATGGCTTTTGAGGTATTGTTTTAGCTACATAAGCAAGCCAAAAAATTTTACATTTTTGTCTTGTCCTTTGCTCATATACTCTTGTTTTGAATTAGTATACATTGAGTTTATAGATATATGTATATTGGAGATTATGTTTTTGCACATATTTATCTGTTTTCTTCGATTCTTCAGCTCTTTCCTGATGTTGCTCCCAAGACTGTAGAAAACTTCCGTGCCCTTTGTACAGGTTCCAATATTCTTATTCCTATTCTTATTATCTTTTTTTCCCTAGAATTTTTTAAATTACTATATTAAGAATAATTCCTCTTCTTAACTCTTTAAGTTTTTGGTGTTATTTTTTTCCCATTCAAAGAAGCATTGGTGGTTAGCGGCAAGATAGTTTTTGGGTTGTAATTGTTTACTACAAGGGTTCCTTTTTCCATCGTGTCTCTAAAGGTTCCTTGGCCAAGGTTTGTTTTATCTCCAAAATGGGATTTTTCACTAGCTGGTTTGTTGTGGAACATGGCTTAGAAGTGGCATGTCGTTTGGTATGATTGTTTATGCTGTAGGAAACAGGACTGATGGCCACGACTGCTTTTCTTGTGATGTAGTTTTTAAGGTTGTATTTATCAAGTTGTGAATCCTCAAAATTTTAGCAAACTTCGCCTTCTCCAACCCAGTTTCTTTGCACATAAATGTCTTTTTTCTTACTCGTGGAATGACTTCTTATGTTCGTTGTGCAGGGTGGTGATTTTGTAAGAAGAGATGGTACGCATTCCTTGCAGAGAGGAATTTCATTTTAATTATTTTTGCAGCTGTAAATTGACTCGAGATAAGGTGGCCTTGAGGGTTGCTGTCTATGTGACTGCTGGTTGAAGTTGTTCTTGAAAAGCACTTTGATATTTTAATTGTACTTTTTCCAGGAACAAGTGGGGAAAGTATCTATGATGGGAAATTTCCAGGTGAGTGATCTCTTTCCGACATTCCAAAGTTACAGTCATAGTTTAGGTGTATTAAATTAATGATGAGTCGGTGCAAGATTCTCCTTTCTTTTAATATTTTAAAATTCAATTATTTCATGGTAATGATTTAAACAGTGTACTATTTGTGTTATGGGTACAAGATTCTCCTTTCTTTTGATATATTAAAATTCAATCAATTCATGGAAATGTTTTAAACGTTGTACTATTTGTGTTATGCACATGCTTTTGTTGTTTGTAATTACTCTTTGTTAATGGAAATTTAATAATATTCTAACTAGATTATAATCTGTGTACATGGTGGAAGTGGTCATGCATGCTAATATACATAGTATTGTATCCTCCATAAGTGATCAAAATCTTTAGTTTTGTTATCAAGTTATAATTGTGTTGCTAATGCATGTGTTTTTATTCTTGTGAAATGGTCAAAATATCAAAACTTTATTTTTAAATTTTAATTTTTGCTATATAATATGAAATTTGTCAATTTGTTTTGTACCTGATTTCAGGTTTGGTATTAGGGTTATTTATACCGGAATAACATTGTATTTGTGTTACGCACATGCTTTTGTTTGTAATTACTCTTTGTCCATGAAAACTTAATAATATTCTAACTAGTAATCCTTTACGTGATAGAAGTGGTCATACAGGCTACTATACAAAGTATTGTGCTCTCCATAAGTGATCAAAATGTCTAATGTTGTTGTCTAGTTATAATTGTGTTGCTAACGCATATGTTTTTAATGTATTTATATTCACTATGTGCATTGGTCAAAATCTCAAATCTTTATCTTCAATTTTTAATTTGTTGCTATATAATATGGAATTTATCAATTTATTTTGGACCTAATTTCAGGTTAGGTGTTAGGGTTATTTATACCTGGATAATATTGCAATTGGTTCTTTCCTTGGCTCTAGATTTGGGCATATCTACTCTTGAAATGTTTATGAGTGAGCAATAGGTGTTCTCAGAATCTTTTCAGAACTTTCTTTTGCATTAAGATTGTATATAGTAGGTGCTTCTATGGCTCTTGATGTTTTGAGCCTATCTTCACCTAAAAGGCTTTTTTGACAAAGCAATATGCATTCTCCAAATTACGGCATTGGTTTTATTTTGCACCATCAATGCCTGGTTCATAGCTTTTTTCCTCAAAAATCTGGAGGTCCTTGAGAATCGGTTGGTGCTAACATAATGACCTGATGGCTAAATCATTTAAGGACTGTTAAATGCTAAATTTTATGATACTCCACAAACTGTCAAGGGCAGCATTCAAAGAAAGAACGTTTACCGTTCGAAATCTAATGCTTTCTTAATTCAACGCCTACGCTTATTTTTCTAGAATGTGACTGTAAGCTATTATTCTTTTCACTAAAATATATTTTTTGGAAGCGTTCTCTAATAAATTGATTAGTAACAAGGAGTAATTCAAGGCTAATCATGACCTTGACAGGTAGTTTCTTGTATTCTATAAATATTTGTGCTTAGTGCCCGACCTCCCCTGATGTATGCTTTGCTCAGTTTAAATATTATTCAGTCTTGGATCTTGAGTTTTTGTACTTGTGGCATGTTGCAGAAAGTATATAGTCTTTGGACAGCTTGTACAAGGAAATGAAGTGTTGAAGAAAATGGAAAATGTGGGTAATGAGGAAGGAATACCTACTGTGACAGTGAAAATTATTAATTGTGGTGAAGTCAGTGAAGGTATAGGTCATAGTCATATCTGATTGGAGGGTATATTTCTTAAGGTGGAATATTATGATCTAATTTATGGTAGACCTGCAAAAGTTACACCCTGTATGATGCTGCATGAGGCTTGACCACCATTCCTATCTATTTTTGCTTTTCAATCTTTTATCTTATCTGCAGACAATAGGAAAAATAAGTTGAGAACGGGCAAAGATGATTTTTCTGCTGCTAACAATTATGAATCACGGAGGAAGGGGAAAAATAAGAAATCTTCAAGAGGCAAAAGAAAGAACAGAAGAAAACATTATTCGTCTGATTCAGAGAGTTCCTCAGATTCTGAGACAGAATCATCTGAATCCGATAGTGATTCTAACTCATGTCTATCACCATCGTCTGACATTAGCTCTTCAAGTGATGATGGGCACAAAAAGAAGAAGAGATATTCTAAACGAGGAAAATATAGACGTGGAAAAAGGGGAGAGAAACGACGTGAGAAAAAGAGAAAAAGGCGTGATAAGAGATCAAAGCGTAAATCAAGAAGGTTATATGCTCATAATCTATTTATGCTTCATAACAGTGTCTTCTCTTCTGGCAAATTACCAGTTAATCAACTTGAGTGCTGTGCATCTTTTGTTTAGTTTTGTGCTTGTTCAGCTGTGTATGAGAGGATTCAAATGTTTTCTAAATGTAATCCGTAGGTTTTGATCCTGGTACTTTTTCCTTGGTCTCCAGTGTGATGCCTTAGAGGATGTCCTTTCCTCTTTTTTTCCCTTAGAAAAAGAAATCTTTGATTACTAATGGTTGGTTTTTGTGATACAAAACCTGAAATTTTGGTGAATTGCTAAAGTTGTTAAGGATATGTTTGTTCCTAAGTCATAATATGAGTTGCATATGTAAACTAATTATGTCCATGCATAGCAACTATAAATATTATGGAGAAGTTGTTTGTATATTTCCATACTTTGAAATTCAGTTGTCACTTGTGTCTTTGGGGAAGTAGATCCATATGTGTTTCTCTCACGTGCTTGGTGAGATTTCTTGAGAAAATATTATGGTTTTTGTCCCTTGTAATTATTTTTGTTGGTACATCTTGTGTGGTATTTTCCAAAACCTTTCCAATCCGTGCAACCCAAATTGGGTTATAATGCTTCAAGGTCATGAATGAGCAGATTAGCTTTGTTAAGTATCGTATAGATCTTAACTTACTATATCGTCTTTTGTATCAGGGCTTCAGATAGCCTTACAGATGATGACAGTGAGAGTAGCAGTGAAAGCAGTAGTGACAGTGATGATAAAGGAAAACCACAGAAGCATAAAGAGCCTTCTCAGAGAAGTGGTAAGTGTTGGAGCTTTTGGACTGCTTTCTCATAATTTTGATTGACTAGAAGCTTTCTAGGAAAATTTGACATGGTTCTGAAACGTATCATTTTAAGTTATTTGTTTTCTATTTCCCTTGATAATGCTATTATTTTGCATGCACCTGCCAAAAAGGATAACTGCTTGTTGGATACTTGACATGGGCAAATGTCATACCCATAATTCTATTATCTCCCCGCTCTCCTTCCCCTCCCCATAATGCTATCATATAATAGTTCCGGAACCTTCATATTCTTGTTTTGTACTTCCAATTTTCTTGCTTTGTTTGGTAAAGCTTCCTGGCACGGATAATTCTCTTTGTTATTTAAGCCTTTTGATTTCTACTACGCTATATCAATAGGGTTGTCTCAATTTGCAGTTGGGAACCAATCCCCTTTGGCTACGGAGAAAGCAGTTCCTCATGGAAAGACTGAAGTGGCTGATTTGGAGTGTGAAGCTCCTAGGGAGAATGGAGGGCGAAAGAGCAATGGCATTGAACAAGATGCTAAATCGGACAGAAGTGCTGAGAGACCACCTGATATGGTAGACGATCGCCCGAGCAAATCTAGGTCTACTTCTCATTCTTCTCCATAGATTATTCTTTGTACTTGCTGATTCTTCCCAATCCGGTATTTTATTAAAAGTTGATGAGCAGGAGCAGAAGTGTGAGTCCTAAGAGGACCATGAGTAAGAGTATGAGTATTAGTCCATGGAGTCAAAGCCGGAGCCGAAGTTTCAGCAGGAGCCGCATTGCAAGTAGGAATCCCCCGCGTTTTGTAGAAAGAAGTTTAAGCAGGAGTCCTGGTAGAAGCATCAGAAGAAGCCCTTTGAGGACGAGAAAAGATAGAAGCATCTGTAGGAGCCCAGTTAGAGGACATTCTAGAAGAAGCATTAGCAGGAGCCCTGTAAGGTCCCTTTTGAGGTCCCGAAGAAGCCCAAGTAGGAGTCTACTCAAGTCAACAAGAAAATCAATTAGTAGAAGCCCTGTTAGACTTTCAAAAAAAAGCACAGGTAGAAGTTCTAAAAGATATTGGAGAAGCATTAGCAGAAGCCCCATAAGATCTAGGAGAAACATTAGCGGAAGTCCTGTAAGATCTTCTAGGAGAAGCATAAGTAGGAGCTCTGCTAGGGCTCCTCCTAGGAGTAGCATCAGCAGAAGTCCATTAAGGGAACCAAGTAGGAATTATCGTCGTAGTTATTCAAGGAGCCCCACTGCTGTACGACGGATAAGGTCACCTACCGATCGAGGAAGAAGTATGTCAAGAAGTGTTTCTCCTGATGAATCAACTAAGCGTCTCAGAAGGGGTCGGGGTTTCAGTGAGCGCTACTCCTATGCACGAAGATACATAACCCCTTCTCCAGATCGTTCTCCTGTGAGGTCCTATCGTTACGGTGGCAGGATTGATCGTGAGAGGTACACGTCCCATCCGGTTCTTTTATGTTATGCAGCTTATGCTACCTTTTTTTTTTCTAGAAAACCATTATATATTTTACCGATGGGTGGTTTTTCTATTAATTCCCAATTCTAAGTGTTCAAGTTACAGGCGGTATTCACCTAGGCGCTATAGAAGCCCCCCAAGAAGAAGTACTCCTCCAAGGTCTGAAGCTGTAAGCAAATTATGTGTTTGTGTGTGTTTTTGCTCTTCTTGTTGCTATGGTCATTGGGTGGTTTGAATTTTGTTACTTGATTCCTAATAAATATAATTGTTGCAGGTATAGCGGCAGAAGAAGCCGGACAAGAAGTCTGTCTATATCACCGAGCCCGAGGTATAGAAATCGTCGATGTGGTCATTGCCACTGCCGTATCCGAAGTCGAGACCAAGACAATGGTGTCGGGACCTTGGCCACAGTGGTGGCTCTTCTTTGCATTTTTGCCTCTACCATATTCCTGTAACAAGCTTAATTCAACTGTTAAATGCCCAATGGCATAAATTTGCAATTTTGATTCATAAAACACTTGTGAACAAGCTCTTTAAGTGCCAATAAAGATGTATATAAATACGACATATCACTCTCCTGAAGGACCAGTAATTTGGAAAACATTTTGTACAAAAAAGGGGGGCAATATTATGAAGCTGCTGCTATTTATCTGCTGAATTGATTTTTCTGCTTTGTTATATCTTCTTCTAAATGATTTTTATTTTTGGTATTTTGGAAATGAACTTTTAAACACTTATATTGGTTGGATATTTTATCTTAACATTGGTGCACATTTACTTATCCACTTCTACTTAATTATAATTTTAGTATTTGGATTATTAATGTCAAATCTAATCACTATTAATGATTAATCTGCTATATTATCTTCTAAGTTAAGATTGATGGACTAAGGAAATTGGGTTGAGAGAGAGCAATAGCAGGTTTGTTCATTAGATTCCTAACTAGTTTGGTTTTGTTCGAAAAATTATTAAGGGATAGATTGTTGAGATAAATATTTGAAGTGGTTGTTATGTGTTGATGGAAGTGCTCACTTCCATAATCACATGATAGAGTGTTACTTGTCATGTTTGAAGCTAGTAATGTATTGAAACAAAATTTTTGGGCTATGATAGACATTGATATTCTGAATTTATTCAAGCTCGTCAACGAAGATCAATCAATTTGAAAGATCAGGTCTGATCAATCTTATCGAATTTTTTGGATCAAAGATGTTGGATCAGGGCAAAACTTAGAATTATCTTCCAACAACGCACTTTACTTCGATTGTTATTATATATTGTAATTAGCTATTTTAGCTACTGTTTAACAGGGATTTGATTATAATTGATTTTTAGTATATTAGCTCAAAAATTCTTATATATTTGAGAGACTTGTATAAATTTATGTATGAGTATTGAGAGAACACCATTAAATATTTGATCATGCTGATAACGTACCGTAAATATAAGGGTAAGTAAAGAACGATCAAAACAAAGATATTATTACTAATTCTATTTCTTTAGGAATTAGTTGTTACTACTCATTTTTATATTCTTATTGATTGAAACATGTCTGGACTATTGTCATAAATACATAGAGGATTGTACATTTCACGGTTTAATATATCATAACACATATATGAATATGAGTCTCATAAAAAATTAGAATATATAGTTTTGGTGAATTACGAGAAGAGGACAAAACCCTAATAGTAACAAGAGTAGTGCGACTCGAATCCAAACCACACTTAAAATGATAAACACGCTAATCATCAGGCCAACACATTAGATTTATACTAGTTATTCTTTATGTATCTAAGTTATCCACAACGTGCAAAATCCATGTATTACACATTTATAATTTAGAAAACCATTCATAATTGGGTCGATGGTGCAATAGAAAACCGATGTTAGCCCATTATAAAACGGGTCCCAGGCCACACAGGCAGAAACTCAACGTCAGGATAATCCAGTAATCTCATTGCCAAATGTAAGTATCCAGGCCAGTGGAGGCTCCCTTAATAAGCCGAAAGAAAGCCCGTTAGGCCTTCTGCTTCATTTTCTCTCGTATAATCATCACTTGGTCTTTTTTCTCTGTGGCTCTGTATCTCTCAGGTCAGGTGAACTTTTTAGGGTTTCTGCCTGTATCACTTACTATTGCACTATTTCCCCATTTCCCCTTCTCTTTAAAGAATATTTTCTGATCCAATACTTGTGTAGTTATTTTTGTTATGTTTCTTTTTTGCTTACTTCGTTATAATATGTTTATGTATATTTTAGTTTTTGTATGATTCTTCGGTTTTCGAGTTGAAGGTAGAGTTTAGTATCAGCTTGTATTTTAAGTGTTTCTGCTGGTTTTTCTAGGGTTTAAGGTTTTCAGCTTGATTTTGTTATGATATAATTTGGCTCACTATTTAGGACTGTATCTGCTTCTGTTTTCGTTTGGGAAGGATGTCTCTAATAACCTTGTTTTTCTTTTTCTGACATGGGATTCTGATTTAGTGCATTCATTCACTAGTTTAATTATGTAATTGCTCTAATGGATAGGGCTTAGGTTCCATCTTTTCAAATCTTTCAACCTGATTTTCTTCATGTTTCTTGCTTCCTGCAATCAGCATGTTTGGAAACGCTAGGATGATTTTCACAAAGCTGAAATAGGACAAGAAATATTTTCCAGGTATCATAGATACTTGCAATGTTTTCCATTTGCTTCTTCCCAATCTCGATATATACTGTGCATGTGAAAATCTATTTTTATACGATCCATCTTCTGCAAAATCTTGATTAATATCTTGAAGCAGTTAATTGAAATGAAAGAAATAATGCATATGTAGGGCAAAAGGTCCTTTCTGCTTTGCTATATTCTTTAATGAAGATTGGTGAATTTGGCAATGCTTTGACAAAGTAGGTTTATGTGTTTTTTTCTTTGTTACTTTCATTTAGTATGCATCAATATTAATTTTGATCAGCTGATTGTTGCTGCTTGTTGTTTGATTAGATTGTGGGTTGTACTGGCTTGAGTTGTGAATCCCGGTGAGCAAGGATGGCAAAGAAGAAGAATCCTCTAGTTTTTATGGATTTATCAATAGATGGTAATCCTGTTGAAAGAATGGTTTTTGAGGTATTGTTTTATTTACATAAGCAAGCCAACAGGACTTTACATTTTTGTCTTGTCCTTTGCCCATATACTCTTGTTTTGAATTAGTATACATTGGATTTATAGATATGTGTATATCGGAGATTATATTTTTGCACATATTTATCTGTTTTCTTTGATTCTTCAGCTCTTTCCTGATATTGCTCCCAAGACTGTAGAAAACTTCCGTTCCCTTTGTACAGGTTCCAATATACTTATTTCCTATTGTTATTATCTTTTTTTCCCTAGAATTTTTTAAATTACCATATTAAGAATAATTCCTCTTCTTAACTCTTTAAGTTTTTGTTGTATATGATTTTTTTTCCATTCAAAGAAGCATTGGTGGTTAACAGCAAGATAGTTTTTGGGTTGTAATTGTTTACCATATGCTAGTTCTATACACACTCATGTGGGTGAAAAAAAAAAAATTACTTGACTAATGTTTTTTGAAAAAAAATAATTATAATTAATGAAGAAAGAAATGAAAATGGATTTACAACTGCATGCGAAAGGGTAGCAGTGATGTTTAGTTTTTTTAAAGATGAAATCACTTATTTGGCTTTATTGATGCACTATTTTTCCCCAGTAAATTTGTTTGATTTGTCTTCCCCTGAGTTGGAGTCTACTTAACACACCAAACTCAGGGAATTTAAGTTAGTATAGACAAGCACACATGCATAAGAATTTAAGTTAGTATCAGACATTTATTCATAGACATTTCAATGTTTGTATTTGCTGCGTCCTTAAAATGTGCTTTGATCTACAGGAGAAAAGGGCATTGGTCCTAAAACTGGAAAACCGTTGCACTACAAGGGTTCCTTTTTCCATCGTGTTTCTAAAGGTTCCTTGGCCAAGGTTTGTTTTATCTTCAAAATGGAATTTTTCACTAGCTGTTATCTTGTAGAACATGGCTTAGAAATGGCATGTCGTTTGGTCAGTTATGATTGTTTATGCTGTAGGAAACAGGACTGATGGCCACGACTGCTTTTCTTGTGATGTAGTTTTTAAGGTTGTATTTATCAAGTTGTGAAACCTCAAAATTTTAGTAAACTTCGCCGTGTCCAACCTAGATTCTTTGCACATAAATGTCTTTTTTCTTACTCGTGGACTGACATCTTATGTTTGTTATGCAGGGTGGTGATTTTGTAAGAAGAGATGGTACGCATTCCTTGCAGAGAGGAATTTCATTTTAATTATTTTTGCAGCTGTAAATTGACTTGAGATAAGGTGGCCTTGAGGGTTGCTGTCTATGTGACTGCTGGTTGAAGTTGTTCTTGAAAAGCACTTTGATATTTTAATTGTACTTTTTCCAGGAACAAGTGGGGAAAGTATATATGATGGGAAATTTCCAGGTGAGCGATCTCTTCCTGACATTCCAAGGTTATAGTCATACTTTAGGTGTATTAAATTAATGAAGAGTGCATAGCAAAAAAATAAAATAATGAAGAGTGGGTGCAAGATTCTCCTTTCTTTTAATATTTTAAAATTCAATTATTTCATGGAAATGATTTTAACAGTGTACTATTTGTGTTATGGGTACAAGATTCTCCTTTCTTTTAATAATTTTAATCATTTCATGGAAATGTTTTAAACGTTGTACTATTTATGTTATGCACATGCTTTTGTTGTTTGTAATTACTCTTTGTTCATGGAAGTTTAATAATATTCTAACTAGATTATAATCTGTGTATATGATAGAAGTGGTCATGCATGCTAATATACGTAGTATTGTATCCTCCTTAAGTAATCAAAATCTCTAATTTTGTCATCAAGTTATAATTGTGATGCTAATGCATGTGTTTATATTCTTGTGAATTGGTCAAAATATCAAAACTTCATTTATAATTTCTAATTTGTTTCTATATAATATGGAATTTGTCAATTTGTTTTGGATTTGATTTCAGGTTTGGTATTAGGGTTATTTATAGCAGGATAATATTGTAATAAGTTCTTTCCTTTGCTCTAGATTTGGGCATATCTACTCTTGAAATGTTTACGAGTAAGCAATAAGTGTTCTCAGAATTTTTGCAAAAGCTTTCTTTTGCTTTAAGATCGTATATAGTAGTTGCTTCTATGGCTCTTGATGTTAGCCTATCTTCACCTAAAAGGCTTTTTTGTCAGAGCAATATGCATTCTACAAATTACTGCATAGGTTTTATTTTGAAATATCAATGCCTGGTTCATAGCTTTTTTTGTCAATAATCTGGAGGTCCTTGAGAATTGGTTGGAGCTAACTTAATGACCTGATGGTTAAATCATTTAAGGAATACTCCACAAACTGTCATGAGCAGCATTCAAAGAAAGAACGTTTACTGTTTGAAATCTAATACTTTCTTAATTGAACACTTATGATTATTCTTCTAGAATGTAACTATAAGCTATTATTCTTTTCACTAATATATATTTTTTGGAAGCATTCACTAATGATTGATTATTAACAAGTGGTAATTTCAACTCTTGTTCAGATGAATCACCTAGGCTAAAGCATGATGGACCTGGTCTTTTATCTATGGCAATCGCTGATCGTGACACTGTTGGTTCACAGTTTGTTATCACCTTCAAGGCTAATCATGACCTTGACAGGTAGTTTCTTATCTTCTTTAAATATTTATGCTCAGTGCCCGGCCACCGCTGATGTATGCTTTGCTTAGTTTAAATATTATTCAGTCTTGGATCTTGAGTTTTTGTACTTGTGGCATGTTGCAGAAAGTATGTAGTCTTTGGACAGCTTGTACAAGGAAATGAAGTGTTGAAGAAAATGGAAAATGTGGGTAATGAGGAAGGAATACCTACTGTGACAGTGAAAATTATTAATTGTGGTGAAGTCAGTGAAGGTATAGGTCATAGTCATGTCATATCTGATTGGAGGGTATATTTTTTAAGATGGAATATTATGATCCAATTTATGGTAGACCTGCCAAAGTTACACCCTCTATGATTCTGCATGATGCTTGACCACCATTCCTTTTAATTTTGCTTTTCAATCTTTTATCTTATCTGCAGACAATAGGAAAAATAAGTTGAGAACGGGCAAAGATGCTTTTTCTGCTGCTAACAATTATGAATCACGGAGGAAGGGGAAAAATAAGAAATCTTCAAGAGACAAAAGAAAGAACAAAAGAAGACATTATTCGTCTGATTCGGAGAGTTCCTCAGATTCTGAGACAGAATCATCTGAATCTGATAGTGATTCTGACTCATATCTCTCATCATCGTCTGACGTGAGCTCTTCAAGTGATGATGGGCACAAAAAGAGGAAGAGATCTTCTAAACGTGGAAAACATAGACGTGGAAAAAGGAGAGATAGACGACGTGAGAAAAAGAGAAAAAGGCGTGATAAGAGATCAAAGCGTAAATCAAGAAGGTTATATGCTTATAATCTATTTATGCTTCATAACAGTGTCTTCTATTCTGGCTAATTACCAGTTAAACAACTTGAGTGCTGTGCATATTTAGCTGTGAATGAGAGGATTCAAATGTTTTCTAAATATAATTAGTAGGTTTTGATCCTGGTACTGTTTCTCTGGCCTCCAGTGTGATGCGTTAGAGGATGTCTTTTCCTCTTTTAGTCCCTTAGAAAAAGAAGTTTTTGATTACTAATGGTTGGTTTTTGTGATACAAAACCTGCAATCTTGGTGAATTTCTAAAGTTGTTCAGGATTTGTTTTTTCCTAAGTTATAATATAAGTTGCATATGTAGTCTAATAATGTCCATGCATTGCAACTATAAATATTATGGAGAATTTATTTGAATATTTTCATACTTTGAAATTCAGTTGTCAGTCTTTGGGGAAGTAGATCCATATTTGTTTCTCTCACGTGCTTGGTGAAGATTTATTGTGAAAATATCATGGTTTTTGTACCCTGTAATTATTTTTGTTAGTACATCTTGTGTGGTATTTTCCAAAAACTTTCCCATCCATGCAACCCAAATTGTGTTATAATGCTTCAAGGTCATGAATGAGCAGATTAGCTTTGTTAAGTATCGTATAGATCTTAACTTACTATATCGTCTTTTGTATCAGGGCTTCAGATAGCCTTACAGATGATGACAGTGAGAGTAGCAGTGAAAGCAGTAGTGACAGTGATGATAAAGGAAAACCACAGAAGCATAAAGAGCCTTCTCAGAGAAGTGGTAAGTGTTGGAGCTTTTGGACTGCTTTCTTATAATTTTGATTGACTGAAGTTTCTAGGAAAATTTGACATGGTTCTGAAACCTATCATTTTAAGTTATTTGTTTTCTATTGCCCTTGATGATGCTATTATTTTGCATGCACCTGCCAAAAAGGATAACAGCTTGTTGGATACTTGACATGGGCAAATGTCATATCCATCATTCTATTATTCCCCCCGCTCTCCTTCCCCTCCCCATAATGCTATCATATAATAGTTCTAGAACCTTCATATTCTTGTCTTGTACTTCCAATTTTCTTGCTTTGTTTGGTAAAGCTTTCTGGCATGGATAGTTCTCTTTGTTATTTAAGCCTTTTGATTTCTACTACTCTATATCAATGGGGTTGTCTCAATTTGCAGTTGGGAACCAATCCCCTTTGGCTACGGAGAAAGCAGTTCCTCATGGAAAGACTGAAGTGGCTGATTTGGAGTGTGAAGCTCCTAGGGAAAATGGAGGGCGAAAGAGCAATGGCATTGAACAAGATGCTAAATCGGACAGAAGTGCAGAGAGACCACCTGATGTTGTAGATGATCACCCGAGCAAATCTAGGTCTTCTTTTCATTCTTGTCCTTAGGTTATTCTTTGTACTTGCTGATTCTTCCCAATCCGGTATTTTATTAAAAGTTGATGAGCAGGAGCAGAAGTGCGAGTCCTAAGAGGACCATGAGTAAGAGTATGAGTATTAGTCCGTGGAGGTGTCAAAGCCGGAGCCCAATTCTTTGCCGAAGTCGAAGTGTGAGCAGGAGCCCAGTTGCAAGTAAGAATCCCCCGCGTTTTGTAGAAAGAAGATTAAGCAGGAGTCCTGCTATAAGCATCAGAAGAAGTCCATCGAGGACGAGAAAAAATAGAAGCATCAGTAGGAGTCCAGTTAGAGGACATTCTAGAAGAAGCATTAGCAGGAGCCCTGTAAGGTCCCTGGTGCGGTCCCGAAGAAGCCCAAGTAGGAGTCCCCTCAAGCCAACTAGAAAATCAATTAGTAGAAGCTCAGTTAGACTTTCTAAAAGAAGCACAAGTAGAAGTCCTGCAAGATCTCGGAGAAGCATTAGCAGAAGCCCCATAAGATCTAGGAGAAGCAATAGCAGAAGTCCTGTAAGATCTTCTAGGAGAAGCATGAGTAGGAGCTCTGCTAGGGCTCCTCCTAGGAGAAGCATCAGCAGAGGTCCATTAAGGGACCCAAGTCGGAATTATCGTCGTAGTTATTCAAGGAGCCCCACTGCTGTACGACGGGTAAGGTCACCTAGTGATCGAGGTAGGAGTATGTCAAGAAGTGTTTCCCCTGATGAATCACCTAAGCGTATCAGAAGGGGTCGGGGTTTCAGTGAGCGCTACTCCTATGCACGAAGATATAGAACCCCTTCTCCAGATCGTTCTCCTGTGAGGTCCTATCGTTACGGTGGCAGGATTGATCGTGAGAGGTACACGTTCCATCAGGTTCTTTTGTGTTATCCTACCTTTTTTTCTAGAAAACCATTATATATTTTACGGATGGGTGGTTTTTCTATGAATATCCAATTCTAGGTATTCAAGTTACAGGCGGTATTCACCTAGGCGCTATAGAAGTCCCCCAAGAGGAAGAACTCCTGCAAGGTCTGAAGCTGTATGCAAATTATGTGTTTGTGTGTGTTTTTGCTCTTCTTGTAGCTATGGTCATTGGGTGGTTTGAATTTTGTTACTTGATTCCTAATAAAAATATTTTTTGCAGGTATAGAGGCAGAAGAAGCCGGACAAGAAGTCTGTCTGTATCACCGAGTCCGAGGTATAGAAATCGTCGATGTGGTCATAGCCGCAGCCGTAGTCCAAGTCGAAGTCGAACCTCTCTTCGCAGCCGTAGCACAAGTCGAAGTCGAATTCGCAGCCGTAGTCTGGTTGATTCTCCAAAGGCTGGAAGGCGAAGTTCCCCTTCACAGAGCAGGAGCCGATCAGAATCAAGGTCGTCGTTGAACTCCCAGTCTCCAAAGCCGGTGAGCAAAGTGAAGTCAAGGTCATCATCAGGAAGTCCAGATGGTAGAAGGGGACTGGTCTCCTATGATGATGGTTCAGCTGACTCAGGACGGTGAAATGGAGTGAAAGTTGGGAGAAGATTTTTGTTTAGTGTTTGATAAGCCCCATCTGCTGTTGGTGCACTGAACTGAATTGGACTATGACTGTGCAGTTTTACCAACTTGTCTCTACTTTGTGTTGTTGCCAGGGGTTATGGTAATTTAGGAAATTTCGTTGAGGTGGCATGCTTATTTAGGTTAATTTTATTTTGTTATAAATAAAAATAATGAATAGTAAGCGAACTGTGTTACTACTACGGATTAGGAAGAAATTCGGTACTTCGTTAGTGCGGTAGTATCATACCCAAGTATCTTGTGTATCTTTATGTGTACTAACTGAAAGTCCGTTGTAGAAGAGGCGATACATTTCTGCTGCATCATTTCCATAATTTTCACTTTTTTTTCCCTTGCCACCATTTCATTATAATTCCAACCCAAAGTTTTAAAAAGCTTTACTTTATATCTAAACAATCATAGTAGACAATAACCAATATAATTTTATAATATTACTTAATATGATAATAAAATATAAATAAATTGTATTTTATTTTTCAAAAATGTAATCATAAAATTTTATTAATAAGAAAAGTAATTAATAATATTTTGATATTAAGTTATAAATTGGAATAAATTTTTAAAAAGCATTAGTTCAGTATAAGTTAGTTTTAATACCATAATTATATATGTATAATAAATATATAAAATTAAAAATTATTAAAATTTATAAAATTAACTTCAATGATAATATAATAATATATTATATAATTTTTATCGAAATCTAAATCGTTTGCTTGATTTTAAATTAGCATATTAGTAATATATAAAATAATAATATATGATAATGTATAATCATCGAGGCATATATATATAAGTTATTAAAATGTTATATACCATATGATATAATATTATTTAATATGATAGAAAGACTAACTTTCAAATGCATAAAAAAATATAAGGATTTAGAATATATTTCAATTGGTATAATAATAAACAATAATATATAATGTACTACTATTATAGATAGGGCAACGAAAAAGAATGAAAGGATTACCTAGCTACTAAAGGCAAATGTATGAAACTCTTATAATATAGAAATTCACTTAGTGGAAGATTTAATAGACCACGGATAATTGATTTTGGAATCATTAACCATGTATGTTCAAGAAAATGATATGTCTTAGAGATAAAAGTTCTTTGTTGCGGACCGAAGATGAGATAAATGTAACAATTGAAATAGTGAGAGATGTATATATTTATTCTGATAATCTTAGAAATACTATTTTAAAAGAATTTTTATATTTAAACCTAACAAGTGATTCCAGTGGAAAAAAAAATATTGTTCATCCTAGGAGTCCCGAATTCGAGCGCCTATGTGTGCAAGGTATGTGTGCCTTGTCAATGGGCTAAGAAAATATGAACAAATACTATCATGTAATCATACCAGTATATTAAAAAAAAAAGTTTTATATTTACTTAATTTAAGGAGAGTTAATTATTTATAACTATTTTTAAAAAAAATTATTTATCCGAACGAAATAAAGCAATTTAAAGTTGTTTATCCTATTCCTAGTGAAGTTTAGCCCGAAGTTGGGAAAACAGAGCAATTTGCAAGAGGGGGTGGACATTTTGACGGCCCAAAATTCCGAAAAGGTCCAAAAGGTATCATATTCACAGGCACAAGCACGCAAGCAAGCACGGCTCACGCGAGTTCATAATTTGGTAATTCAGTTTATGAGTTGAGGATAAGCAAGCATATTCTAGTAGTTGTGTGTGCGCGCACTAGAACCAAAGCCATGGCTGGGATTACCACCAGCTTCCCTTTCAAGACAATCCCAACTCGAGCCACGAAGACCAGACCTTTTCTTCTCTCTTCCATCCAATCCAAGCTCTTTGGTATCCATGTCCGCAACCCTAACAGTTTCTCCTCTCCTCTTCACTGCTCTGCTGCTATAAACGCCCGTTACGGTGCTGATTCTCGGTTCTCGCCTCCCGGTCGTTCTAAGAAGAATGATGAAGACCAGGCACTTGATTTATCTGCCATCAGGTTCGTCCTTGTGTTATATGATTTAACTGCAACTTTGGGATAGCTTTGTTTCTTCATTTCATTTTTTTAAAAATTGAAGGGCATGTTTGTTTGTGTTTTTCTATGGTTTTAGGTCAGATTCTGTCAGACTTATTGATGAGGAGCAAAGTATGGTTAGTTGAATTTTCCTTCATCTCTTTTTTTCACTTTTAAATGCTAAGAAGGCATTTTGTGCATTACATTGAAATTCTTTCATCAGTTGAAAATTTGATTAAATTTCTTAATCTGTAGATTGGGATAGTCTCTAAAAGCCAGGCTATTCAAATGGCTGAAGACGCAGGGCTCGATTTGGTATGTTTTTCTCGGTTTCTGTTAAAATTCTCTTCTTTCTTGACTCTGACTCTTAGTTTTTGACTTAGTGATTTGCCTCACATGTCAGTGACAAGAACTTATCCATTTCTACAAGCTGGAGAAATTGTAATTTTTTTTTCTTGTGAGTGACATTTAGGATTTAGATTTTCCATTTGTTTTTGTAAATATATAGTTGTGTTGGTAGCAGGATATTTTCAGTAGAGTTTGCGAATTTTTCTTAACAAAAGTTGAAAGTGTTTTAAACTTTGTAACAATTTCAAAAACCTTATTTTCTTCATGCATAAACACATCATGTTTCTATTACTTTTGGATGGAAAAAGCATGGACTAAAGGTAATTATCAAATGGAGCCTTTGGCATTTCCATGTTCTACAATTGGTTTTATTACATGTTTATATTATGTGACATTACAGAGAGAATGCATGTAAATCCACTAACTTGTTTACTGGAGATGTGAAGCTTTACAATTGTAATTTAACTTCCATGCTTTAGGTATCAGCGTTATTCTAGTTCTTTTGTGGTTGCATGAACGTTAAGTGAAGTGCTTGTTTAAAACCTTGTGTCTGCTTGCTAGAAGTGGAAGAGTGAAAGTTTAATAAATGGTTAGAAGGCAGAACAACGAATTTATAGTTGCTTGCATTTGTTGCATGCTAGAATAGGCATATGCAAGCAACTTGCTTGAGAAGGTATCAGTGTCATTGTAGTTTGGGTTTTTTCAGTTCTGGATATTGGATTAATTTATTTGTATTTGGTAATTTATTTTGCCAATTTTTCTGCTGCTGCATAAGTCTCTAGATGCTAGTTTATATCCTTAAACTTCATGGTAGGACATTTTAGTCGGGTTGTTTTATTTCTCTTGTGAAAACTGGATTCCAAAATGGTGAGTAGAAAGAGAATAATATGAAAAGATCAACCACATGTTCAAGCTAGTGATTGATGCTATGCTGGTCTTTGACAAAGGCACTATGAACCTACAATCTGCTTTGTTATAAGTAGATACCTTAAGATAAAAAAATAGATTGTGTAGGGAAATTCAAGTTGGTATTTCATTATACTCTTATCTGTTCGTTGTCTCAGTTTTTTGCTTTGGGTTCTTTTTTTATTCTTTATTTTATTTTTTAAGTGATTAGAATTAAGTAGCCTATGCCAAGTACATTAAAACTTATAATTTTTCTCTTAGAAATCGAAGTTTCTTTGAACTTCTTGTGTGTGTAATGGTGGTACTGAAAATTGTTTTAATACCACTTTTGCAGGTGATATTATCCCCTGATGCAGATCCTCCCGTTGTCAGAATAATGGATTATAAGTATGATATGCTTTATGCTAACTTGAGAGAAAAAGTATTTGTATATTGTTATTCATACATTTAGGGAAAATTTCTCCTGCCAGTTTAGAAGAAATAGTTATGAAATAAAAACGACTGCCAAATTGTGATCTTTTTGATAGTTAAGCTGCGGAAAGAGATATAAGTTTGGAGTATCCCTTTTAAATGAGACAAAAGTAACTCTATGTACCCTCTCAATATGATGTAAATAAAAGGTGGGGGAAAAAAGTTGAGTCTACCAGGTCTCTTCATCTACCCTACTGAAGAAACTGAAATCCCATTTAAATTTTTCAAAATTTGATATCTTAATGATGTTGTTTATCTGTTAGTCATGTCCCCAGGAGCGAAGCT
Organism: Gossypioides kirkii; assembly: GCA_005610355.1. Lineage (NCBI taxonomy): Eukaryota > Viridiplantae > Streptophyta > Magnoliopsida > Malvales > Malvaceae > Gossypioides > Gossypioides kirkii. The sequence continues at coordinate 33,966,779 of CP032249.1, forward strand.
AGAAATTGTGTTAGGAGATCAAGATAAAATCATAAATTGTCATTGGTTACGGGGTGGGGGGAGGCATAGCCAAAAAACGATTGTGTTAAAGACCCAAATTCAATTATTAAATTTTGAGAGGGGTCAAAATGCAATTTCTCCAGTTTAACCAAGGGGCGGTCAAGGCCCTTGCCTGCCCCCCTTTGGATCCACCTTGATGTCCACATTATTGAAGACAGCACTATTAGACTCATATTAAAAAAAGAAGCTAAATTAATAGTCTTACATATCTCTTCCTTCTGAAATTTCATTTTGAAGTGTATTAATATACTTGCTTTTACCTTTTCCTCAGTAAGTATAGATATGAACAGCAAAAGAAGAAGAAAGTACAGCAGAAAAAAAGTGCGTGTTAATGTCCTCTTTGCTAGAGTTTTTTTATTGGGGAATGCTAAACTCATATACCATCTGGCTGGTGGCAAAGTAGCTCTGTTCTAATTTAATATCTTTATGATATGATTCTGTGGACCCAGCCAGATTGACTGTGGATTTAGCGCTCCCTTGTGCATTTCTCTTTGATTCATGATTGAAACTTTCTTTTTTGCGGCTTGATGCTGACTAAACTACTATTTTAACTGTCAGCTAATCGCATGGATTTGAAGGAACTGAAAATGGGGTAAGTATTTTGCATTATAGTTCTATGTAGTTATTTATTTAATCTCTCCACTTTTTGGCTTTTATAAAATTACTGTCTTTTTGGTTTTGTTAATGTTCAATTATCATCTATAATTACAAAATAAGTTTCTCTTCGTGAATTTATTTCATAAGCATACTTCACGGATATTTGCTTGCTGTTAAAATTTTCTGTCAGTCTCCTGGTGACTGTAGTCTGTCCCCAAATATCTTGTGTGGGTATCTAATTTTTGTTTTAAACACCCATGACTTCGTAAATGAGCTATAATCCTACCAGTTAATATCTTTATTTTTGTTAGTATAAGTGTGAGATTTTTTATTGTTTTAACATTAATATGCATGTTATTTATTTATGAAAAAACAGTTGTCTCTCTTGGGAAAGAAAGATGACATACCCTGATACCTTCCCTTTTTTACATGATGTTTCAAGAAGCATATGCAAAATCCACTCTTGCGCATAAATTCAAGGCTTGCAATTTAGCCTATTTTGAGCTGTTTTCTGGAGGCTGCCTTTTGTCTGTTGAATTTGCATATAAAGGAACAGCCTGATATGAATAGGGTTTAGGCTTGTGACAATTATTAACACTAGAGGTAGAAAACTCTGGTAATTTACCATGGTAGTGTCATATGATTGGTACTATCTTAGTGAAGTACTCGTGCTTGATATTGAATCCAAATTTGCCCAGTCTCTTTCTTGATATATGAGTTCCTTTGTTCAATCCAATGTATCTTCTTGATCAACAGTTGGGGTAAAAATTTGCAAGAGTAACTCGTATCACCTTAGCTTCTATCAAGAACTTTATTTTAAAGCTATAATGAATAACCATTTTTGAGCTCTTTCTAGTTTTTTGGCTGAATTGCTTGTTTGTTTTGAACAGTTATAACATTGATCAACATGATTATTCTGTTCGTTTGAAAGCTGCAAGGAAGTTTCTGAATGATGGTGATAAGGTGGGGTCTTTTTTCTTTTTTTTTTGTGGGGGGGGGGGGGGGGAGGGGCAATTATAATAGTTATGCTTGAAGTGAAAATATTGGCCTTATTTTGTTTTGGAGTTCAATAGCAGTGAAATGTTTTGATCTATGCTTTCAGGTTAAGGTCATAGTGAACTTGAAAGGTCGAGAAAACGAATTTAGAAATATGGCTATGGAACTCATCAGGCGTTTCCAGAATGATGTTGGGGAGGTAATTCATGAAGTATTTCTTTTTCCTCCTTTCATCAATATCAAATATGCTATGTTCAAGGTTGAAAGAGTTATTAAAATCATATAAAGTTCTCAAATTTCCGTTGCCATGTTGTAAATTGTTTTTAGACGAAATCATGAATTAAGCAGTATGCGTAGATGAGAGATTTAACTTCTTTTCAAGTTGAAATGGGAGTTGTTTTAAGCATTTCCAGAAACGAGGTGATATTAACTAGTATTGTGATTTAGCCATGGTAATTTCTTTGAAGTACTTAGTCTTTTTTTTCTAATCACAAGCATTTTATTTTCTTTTTAAAAAATGTAATCAAGTAGTTCCCAATAGAAAATCATAATTAAATGTTCTTTAGCCAGATCGGTTAGTATGTATTGGCGAATGAAACAGAAAATGATCTCTGAACAACAGAATAATTAGCAACTCACCTGCTTATGGTGTTTGAGTCTTAACTTCCAATGGTGTTCGTTCCCTTCCTCCATTTTATGCTGTTTAATGCGTTTGTTTGGGTTTCACTTCCATTACCTGAAAGCTACTCTTAACACTACATCCCAAACTCCATCCTGATCTGCAGCTTGCAACTGAGGAAAGCAAGAACTTCAAAGACAGGAATATATTCATTGTTTTGGTTCCAAATAAGGCTGTTGCACAAAAAGCTCAACAAGATCCCGGAAAAAAAAAGGATAAACCGACCAAAAATGAAGTCTCAGCTGGTGTCTGAATATGGAATCTCAAAGAGCTCGCTTTTGGTGGCATAACAATCAGGCTGGGAGATTAAGTTCTTCTACCATGGGGTGGCCACGTCCTTGAAAGTCTTGGTATAATGTATAGTATATTAGTCTGTCACAATTTGTATTGAATGTTGGTTCTATTTAATAACAGAAACAACCTTTCCTTATCAAATACTAGCAACATTTATAGGACCAGATCTGAATTTCCCTTTTGCCTTCCTCTTTGTTCAATGTGATTTGGTTGATATACGGAGCAATCCTGAATGTTAGTTCTATTTGGCGGTCCTTGGGACTTGATGTATTGCTCATCTCTGGTGTATGATAGAGGACTAGGTGGCGAAGCAAACACATCTTGGTTAATAGTAATCAGATGTGAGAGGTGAAATTGAGAACTCTCAAGAAAAAATAAAGGAGAAGAATCTGGTGCAATGTTGCATTGGTGTTAAAATCTGATGTGCACCGTAAGAGGAGGTTTAGTGTTGCTTTTAAAGTTTTCAGAAAGTAGGCTGTCTAGAAGATGGAGAGATTTCAACAAATCCACCTAATGATATGAACTTTAGCTTTGGTTTTAAGTTCTTCCATATCAAGCATACTGTCTGTCTCTCTCCATTTCTTTTTGTCACCATTTTCAACCACCAAATAAAGCAATGGGGTTATGCTTTTGGTTGTATTGTTTCGCCATCCGATTTCTTTTTCTTGTATTTTAAGCCTCTTTCCACCTGCAGGAAATGCAGCTGCCTGCTGGACGTCTGCTAATAGCTTCTCCTCATGATGGATAGATTATAAGTATTATTAGACTAAGCATACTAATACTCTATGATACCTAAATTAGATATAATGCTGGTCTCAGTGGTGGGGCCAAAAGGGCCGGCAGGGCCCGGCCCTTCTAAAATGAAAAATTTTTCATTTTGATTCTGTATAATTTATAAAATTTTAAATTAGTAATTATAAAATTGTACTTTAGTTCTCTCAAAATAATAAAAATTTGATTTAATCTTTTAAAAGTTATAAAGATATAAATTATTTAAATGGTGAAATTGTATTTTTACTATTGTAAAGCATACAATTTAATTCCGACCCCCCTCCCTCAAAATTTTTTTTTTTTAACTCCGTCACTAACTGATATAATATATTGAATATTAGATATTTAATTTTTTTTTTATATTTACTACCTCTTTAAGTTGGCATTGAATAAAATTATATTAATTCAAACTCAAACTCAAATTCCAACTATTTTTGTAGAATCAAATAAAATTTTAAATTATCTACCTTAATACTAATTAAGTTCTTTTCGTGTGAAAGACAATATTGGACAACAAATACTTTCCTTCGTGATCCAAGCAGGCACATTCTTGTGTTTGACTTCGTTATCTTGAAATATATCTTATTGGACAATTTATAATTTTATTCAAGCAAAGCAATTAAATCCAAAATTTTATATATCATGAATCTCTATCCCTAGCCACTTTAACATAAAATTCGAAATTTTATGCTATTGGGAAATTTGTTTCCAAGGTCACTAGAATTTTGATAAGGTCTACCTATCAATTTCATCCCTCTTTGAAAATTAAGAAGTTAGTTCTTCTATTTTAATTCATCATAATTTGGTGATTTTTTTTTATATTAAAATTAAAATGTTAGTGTAGTTCTTATAAATATATGGGGTTATTTTTTTGTCAATTTGTTTCATATAAATTGTTTAGCCGCTGATTTTTACTATTTTCGTGCATATAAATTATTAAGCTATTAAATTTTAGGTTAGCGATTTAATTATAAGATTCAATAGTGCTACTTAATTGGACTACTTTATAAGTTATAAAATTCAAAATTAGACCGTTTTAACCATTATCATAATAAATTTAATGAAAAGAAATTAATTATATTCTATCAAGTTATTCAATAGTGGCAAGACGCAATTAGTAACGACAACTTAAAAAATTATATAAGTTTTTAGTTTCTAAATTAGAATCGAACCCTACATTTAATAATATATTTTCTTTATTCAGATTTTTGTTAACTTAATTTTAAATATGACATATTTAATTCAAAATTGCTGCTGCTCGAAATGATTTTAAACCTTGGTCTAGACATTTATTTATTTGGAAAGCATTTTTAGTGACGTGATATTATTAGTTCACTGTTGGTACATCAATTGTCTTTGATTAAGTAATTTTCAGCTTGAAAATTTTGAGGTTATAAGTTGAAATGTATAACTATTGTGTGTAAGTTTGATGGAGATGTGTTGTATTTTAATTTTGTGAGTGAAGAAAGGAAAAAGAAAAACATCCATGAGGTTGAAGAAAGCCATGGGGAAATTGAATACACAAGAGCAGCGTGGTTGGTTATGGAAGTGAAGTTAAGAAAAAAGAAGATGAAAAGAAAAGAGATAGAGAGAGGGAGAGGCAGGTCGTTGAAGGTTGAAAACTTGTATAAGCCGGCAGTGAGGGGGCAATGGTAGGTGGAAAAATAAAAAACAGACGAAAGCTTAACTTCAAGGTAATGGCGACACTGCAACCAACGACACCATCCCTAATGTGGACACTTTACGTAAGAGAGTCACAGTGTTGAGCTCCCAAATCTCATATTTCTTGTCATTCATAAAGCACTACTCCATTGTTTGAGTCCTCCTAGCTAATTCACTGCCCCAATGGAAGCCAGTGCTGGACTTGTCGCCGGCTCTCACAACCGCAATGAACTTGTTGTCATCCATGGCCATGAAGAGGTAAATAATACATAGAAAGAGGGAGAGAAGAGGATATAGTTTCTCGTTTTTACTTGAGTGACAACTGTGTTTTGTGTGTGCCTACAGCCTAAGCCTTTGAAGAATCTGGATGGTCAAGTTTGTGAGATTTGTGGCGACGAGATCGGGGTGACAGTAGATGGAGATCTATTTGTGGCCTGCAATGAGTGTGGTTTTCCCGTTTGTAGGCCTTGCTACGAGTACGAAAGGAGGGAAGGCACTCAACAGTGTCCTCAGTGTAAAACTAGATACAAGCGTCTCAAAGGGAGTCCTAGAGTGGAAGGGGATGAAGATGAAGAGGATGTGGATGATATCGAACACGAATTTAACATCGATGATGAACAGAACAAGCATAGGAATGTGGTGGAATCCATTCTTCATGGGAAGATGAGCTATGGAAGAGGCCCTGAAGATGATGAAACTCCTCAAATTCCTCCTGTTATAACTGGTGTCCGATCTAGACCGGTCGGAAACACTTCTTCCCTTGCCTTTAACATTCACTGCTTTATGTGAAAATCCTTCCATGATAATATCTTTCCTTCCTTTCTCTTGTTGCAGGTGAGTGGAGAATTCCCAATAGCAGGTGCTCTTGCATATGGCGAACATATGTCAAATTCTTCTCTTCATAAACGAGTGCACCCATATCCCATGTCTGAAACTGGTATGCATGTTTTTTCTAAATGTACACATTGGACTACAACGTACTTGTGGATTAATTCTAAGATTATTGAAAAGTATTATTATTAAATATTTTATTAAAATATTTGTTAATAATAAAAGTTATTAAAAATTTTAAAATATATATAAATATTATTTTTTATTTAATAAAAATAATTTTGTAAAATACTCACCATACAATCCTTTCTCTTGCATCCAAATAGTGTAACTTCTGTAATGTCTCACAATTTGTTTGGCACTGGACAAAACTTGCAAACAGGAGGAGCTGCAAGATGGGATGATAAGAAAGAGGGAGGATGGAAAGAGAGGATGGATGATTGGAAAATGCAGCAAGGGAATCTCGGTCCCGAAGCTGATGATGCGTATGACGACATGTCCATGTAAGTAGTGCTTGGCATGGGAGAATTTTGTAATGTGCCAGCCTGAGCCAGTTTGTTTAACCAGGACGAGTGTTTTCTATGTAAACTTTCTTTCTTACAGGCTTGATGAAGCTAGGCAACCACTGTCAAGGAAGGTGCCAATAGCATCTAGCAAGATCAACCCTTACCGTATGGTGATCGTGGCTCGTTTACTTATCCTGGCTTTCTTCCTCCGCTATCGAATTTTGAACCCGGTGCACGAAGCAATTGGACTGTGGCTAACTTCTGTGATATGTGAAATCTGGTTTGCCTTTTCGTGGATCCTAGATCAGTTCCCTAAGTGGTTCCCTATAGACCGTGAGACATATCTCGATCGTCTTTCCCTCAGGTATACAAAATTTGCAGATATTCTTATGAAAAGTTTCATGAATGGAATCAGTTTATTATGACTGCAATCATCAGTTGGTCTACAGTTAAGTTTCTTTTGTCCCATAACCAAAACTCACAATGGTTGATGCAGGTATGAGAGGGAAGGTGAGCCCAACATGCTTGCTCCAGTGGATATCTTTGTCAGTACAGTGGATCCCATGAAGGAACCCCCTCTTGTTACAGCTAATACACTTTTATCGATCTTAGCCGTGGACTATCCAGTGGATAAGATCTCTTGCTACATTTCGGATGATGGTGCTTCGATGCTCACCTTCGAGTCATTGTCTGAAACAGCTGAGTTTGCTAGGAAATGGGTGCCATTCTGTAAGAAATTTGCTATAGAGCCCCGAGCTCCTGAGATGTACTTCACTTTAAAGGTTGATTATCTCAAGGACAAAGTCCAACCCACATTTGTTAAGGAGCGACGAGCTATGAAGGTTTGTATATATGAACTCCTGGATTCAAAATTCTTGGTTTAAGCTGCAGTGAGAGCTAATTTTATGTTAAAGTTGGAAATTTTCTTTGGTTCTTAACAGAGAGAATATGAAGAGTTCAAGGTGAGGATAAATGCACTTGTAGCAAAAGCCCAGAAGGTTCCTCCAGAGGGGTGGATCATGCAAGATGGGACACCATGGCCAGGAAACAATACAAAGGATCACCCTGGTATGATTCAAGTATTTCTTGGTCTAAGTGGAGGCCATGATGCCGAAGGAAATGAGCTTCCTCGCCTTGTTTATGTATCTCGAGAGAAAAGACCTGGTTTCTTGCATCACAAGAAAGCCGGCGCCATGAATGCCCTTGTAAATATATAATCAAAGCACCATATAACTTATGTTTCATTCAAGTTCCCTTCATAATTATGCTAATTCTATGAAAAAATTTTCAGGTTCGTGTATCTGGGGTGCTTACAAATGCTCCTTTTATGTTGAACTTGGATTGTGACCATTATATAAACAACAGCAAGGCTGCAAGAGAAGCAATGTGTTTTTTGATGGATCCTCAAATTGGAAGAAAGGTTTGCTATGTTCAATTTCCTCAAAGATTCGATGGTATTGATAGGCACGATCGATATGCCAATAGAAACACAGTTTTCTTTGATGTAAGTGCGATTCCCAACCCTTTGAGTTGCCCCAGTGAAGCTTTGTGCTTGTTTTATACGCTTAGATTATATAGTGAGACAGTAAATGATTCAAAAATTTTCTTCTTTTCTTTCGCTTCTGCAGATTAACATGAAAGGTCTAGATGGTATTCAAGGGCCTGTATATGTCGGCACGGGGTGTGTTTTCAGAAGGCAAGCTCTCTATGGCTATGAACCCCCCAAGGGCCCTAAGCGCCCAAAGATGGTAAGTTGTGGTTGCTGCCCTTGTTTTGGACGCCGCAAGAAGGACAAGAAGTATTCCAAGAATGGTGGAAATGAAAACGGGCCAAGCCTAGAAGGTGGTTCAGATTCCTTTTTTTTTCCCTTGTTTTTTCACCAACATATTTTTTCTTCAACCCACTTACCCTAAATTTCATATATACTTGTGGAGCAGCAGTGGAGGATGACAAGGAGTTACTGATGTCCCAGATGAACTTTGAAAAGAAATTCGGACAGTCAGCCATTTTTGTAACTTCAACCCTGATGGACCAAGGTGGTGTGCCTCCTTCCTCGAGCCCTGCAGCACTTCTTAAAGAAGCCATTCATGTAATCAGTTGTGGTTATGAAGACAAAACCGAATGGGGTAGTGAGGTACATCCAACAAACTTGAAATTTCATTTCCTAATTTGGCTAGAGCTGGCCTTCTTTTTTTTCCATGTTTAAACATTAACAGTCTAAACCCTTTTGTGCTTTCTACATGAGCAGCTTGGTTGGATTTATGGCTCAATCACTGAGGATATCCTAACAGGTTTCAAGATGCATTGCCGTGGATGGAGGTCAATATATTGCATGCCAAAGTTGCCTGCATTTAAAGGTTCAGCTCCCATCAATCTCTCGGATCGTCTCAACCAAGTCCTTCGATGGGCGCTTGGTTCAGTCGAGATTTTCTTTAGTCGTCACTGCCCTGCCTGGTATGGCCTCAAGGGAGCAAAGCTAAGGTGGCTTGAGCGATTTGCATATGTCAACACCACCATTTATCCTTTCACATCTTTACCATTGCTTGCCTATTGTACCCTCCCAGCAATCTGTTTGCTTACAGATAAATTCATCATGCCACCAGTAAGTAAACTGTGGTTAACTCTAACTGAAGATTAAAATTAAATAGCATTGTTTAGTAATGTGTAACATGTTGTGAATTGTCTTGTATGGCAGATAAGCACGTTTGCAAGTCTCTTCTTCATTGCCTTGTTTCTTTCAATATTTGCAACTGGTATTCTCGAGCTAAGGTGGAGCGGAGTGAGCATTGAGGAATGGTGGAGAAATGAGCAATTTTGGGTCATAGGTGGTATTTCAGCACATCTATTTGCTGTGGTTCAAGGTCTGCTAAAGGTTCTAGCAGGGATCGACACTAATTTCACAGTGACATCAAAGGCAACAGATGATGAAGAGTTTGGAGAATTGTACACCTTCAAATGGACAACTCTTCTCATTCCTCCAACAACAGTGTTAATAATTAACCTAGTTGGAGTTGTAGCAGGCATCTCAGATGCCATAAACAATGGATACCAATCTTGGGGGCCACTTTTTGGAAAGCTCTTCTTCTCATTCTGGGTCATTGTCCATCTCTATCCATTCCTTAAAGGTCTAATGGGGAGGCAAAACAGGACGCCCACCATTGTTGTTATATGGTCAGTTCTGCTGGCTTCAATCTTCTCCTTGCTTTGGGTCAGAATTGACCCATTTGTGTTGAAAACAAAGGGTCCAGACACCACACAATGTGGCATCAACTGCTGAACCCCTCTCCCAAAAGAAAAGTGCTCCCGTTGCTTCTTTGTTGCGTGGTTGTCTAGATTATACATGTAAATTCTTGCTCTTATGAAGTATTTTGTTTGGATGTTGTATGAACAAGCAAAATGGAGATGCACATGAAAGAATAAAACTAGAGTGAAAACTTTTGTGTAGTTTATGTATGGATTGTACCAAGTTTTGTCATTGAATGATAACCATGAATATATTGTAAAATAATGGAGCAAATCTTAATCAGTGGGTTAGAGTTATTTTACCAAATACCAATCGAGTTTTAAGTCATTCTTGGCTTGAAAGAATAGTAGTCAAGTCTTAAAAGACAAATGAGCCAATTTTACAAAAAAAAAAAAAAGAGTGATAAAAGGTGGGCATAGGTAGACCTGTTTATGGCTCGGATTATTCGTTTAGACTCAATATCTGTTTGAAATTTAGAAAGATTTGAGCAAAAATATTAGGCTCAAAAATGGGCTTGGGCACAAAAATTAAGTCCATTTAAAATATAGGTCGAGCTTGGACTTTAACATTCAAAGCCCGACCGGTTTTAAGTTTATAATACCTTATATTATGTTATTTTTATATATTAGGTAATTTAAAATACATAAAAAAATAAATTTATACTAAATATATAATATAAAAAATGTTAAAACAATGTTAAAAGAATTATATAAAAAATTTCAATAAATAAAAAATACATAAAATTATTAAATATTAAAATAATATAATATAAATATTTTTTAAAAAATTTAAAAAATAATATGGCCGGGCCTAATATGAGCTTGGATTAGTTTTTTTGCAAATATAGGTGGATTTGGGTAAAATTTTAGGCCAAAATTTCGGCCGGACTTGAGCAAACATAAAATATGTTAATATCATACTTAGATCCGGGCCGAACCCGACCTAACCCATGAGCACCTCTAGCTATAGGTTAATCTAGGGTGATTCTATCAAGAAGTAAGGTTTTGGTTGGAGGAATGAAGAGAAAATTGAAATTTAAAATTTAAAAGGAAAAATGTGAAAAAGTTTCGAGTAGTGTTTTAGTTTTTCTCCATCATCAGAGTCACTCTTTTTTTGAAAGTCTTCTCATCCCACTTCTGATGGGAGAAATTATAGCCATTGAATTAAAATCATGTGATTGAATATGAACCATTGATTTAATTAATTAATTAATTAAATGTTAAATAAAGAAAAGTCTAGAGATATGAAGGGAAATTATTTTCTTTTATAAAAACCCCCCAACGTGGGATGCATGGGGAGGAGAGAGGAGAAAAAGAGTTTTCCATTTATTCATTTCTTAAGCATATTTCTAACTTAAAATTCTTTGAAACTAAAGATATCACATCCAATTCTAATTAAGGGTGTCCTTTCATATGTAACCAATCATGAAGGCTTGAAGATGAAGATGGAAGTGGGAGAAAGCATGAGTAAGTTATTCCAATTATCATGGATTTGAATTTATAATTTGATATGAAATTGTAAGGATTAAGTGTGTATAATTATTTTCCATGTTCTAAGCGATGAAAGTATTATGTTCATGTATGATGTGAATGGTGAATGATTTTATGAATAATTTAGTGGATTATTTTAAGTGATTAATTTGATAAAAATTTAAATAAGGACTAAATTGAAAATTATGAAAATTTTCAAAATCAAGGAATTAAATAGAAATATTAAAGTTTGGATTTTTATGATAAAGCTATAAGAATATGATATCTAAATTATTGGAAAAATTGTGCTAAAATTAGCATGTTTTAAATTAAAAGGATCGAATTGTAAAGATTTTAAAACATGAATTTTAGGATTAATTTATATGCTTTGAGAATTTAAAAATCTGAAAACAGAATATGAAAGTTTAATGGTTTGGAATTCAGGGACTGTGGAAGATTTGACAATTTTAATTGTAGGGAATAAATTGTAAAATCTGGAAATTTTAAGAAAGAGACTGTTTTGCAAAATTTTGAAAATTAGGATTTATGACTGAACTGTAAAATAAGAATATCTGATTTTTAAGGCTGAATTGTAAAACTGTATAATTTTGGGATTTCAAGGATTAAATCATAAAAATGTAAAATCTGAGATACAGGGACTCTTTTTGTAAATTTTGAAACATTTATGTATAAATATGGCATGATAATTATATACTTGATTTAAGGAAATATTAAATAAAGAAATATGTATGAATTAAATAATAGAAATTTAAAATTGGTAAGTTAGATCGAATATGATTTATATGTAATTTGAAATATTGTTTGAGTTGTTTATACGAATTTGTGAGAATAATTTAGACTAAATCTTAATACTATAAAATAAACTCGAATATAGATATATTATAAATTTTAATATTAAAGATTAAATTAAATTTCAAAGGTTGAAATTGAATCCAATAATAATGAATTAAGTATACGAATGTTATGAAACTTTTTGAAAATTTTTAATGTTCCAATCTTTATTCAGATCTATTATCGGATTGGATAAAGATTATTACATATACATAGTAATATAAAATAAATAATAAAACAATAATAAAAAGAAGCTATCTTCCCTCCCAATATTCTCTTCTCGGGATTGGCGGTAAAAAAAAAAAAAAAGTAAAGTATCGTTTCCTCTATAAATACCCTTCTCGTCCCTCATTACTCTGTAAGTATAAGCACCCTTTATTCAATTTCTCATAATTCCCTTTTGCTTTTGTTTTGAAGCCATGCTTGGTTCTCAAGCTTTAGGGTTATTATTTAAGAATGATGGTGGTGAGAGGAAAAAGGAAAAAAACTGGCCCTCTTGGTATTCTTCCACGGCTTTCTTGAACTGCAACTTCGTCTTAGATCGTTGGTTGCTTGTTGTTGTTAATGGTGCATCCATGTGGGTGGTATACGGCTATTTTTGTTGCGGTTCAATAAAGCTGTGGGAAGATACACACAGGGCCAAAAGCAAAACTTCAAGATCGATCGTCCCTGCAGGGATTTGAAATGCTACTTTGGGTGCTTGCTACTTTTCCTTTTTATCTAACTATTCTTTATTGTTGGTTTAGTTTTGCCTTTCTGATCCACTTGTCTGTAGTCTTCTTATGGACTGATAGAAGTTTTTTTTATACATGATTTGACCACAAATTGATTATGAATATAGATTATAGCACAATAATTTCCATGGTTCTTTGCTTTAATGAAAAAAATCTTAACCCTAAATGGCTTTTGTTGCTTTTTGATCTCTTAGTACCAAAGAAAAAGATGAAAAGAGTACTCCTAGTCTGCAGTAACACTGTAATGGAAGAGAGAGAAAGAGAATGATAGCTTTTGTTTTGGTACTTGGAATTTTCTTCAGCTACATAGATTTTTGTCTTTGCTGAATATTTCTCGCAGTTTGTTGGATCATCTTTATGTTAATTGTTTTGACTTTGTTTTATACAAGTGTAGGTGTGTCCCCCATGTGTAGGTTCCACACAGACCTGAGAGGTTCGAAAATCTCTTTACTTGGACATTTGTAGATAAAATTTGCGTAGTTATCAGATGAGCTGAACAATCTGCAGCTATACTTCCATCCATAAATATTATTTTCAGTCATTTCCAAAACCAAAGATCCCATTGGAGTCAAAATTTTTCCTTTCTGCTAGTGTCTGTACGACTCACTGCTCCCTCGTCAATGGGAATACATGCTTTTTAATCTCTTTACAGTGCAAAATTGTTGACTACTTAAAACTGCCTATATATTAGTCTGGAAAACTTTATAACTATAATAGGGTTACTACTCAAATAAGGCGCAATTATTTGAAGTTCCAGTTGTATTGAATGATGTAGATGGACCACTGGAATTAGGCTTTGGCCTACCCTAGCTAATACCTCATTTGAGATCTCCAATTGCTCAAGTTTATTGTCATGGTTATTTGTATTCATCCAATGAAGGCGTTAGGTGACTGACTAGGGTTTTTCCTTTTTCTTTTTCTTCATAAAATATGTTGGTTTTCAATAATGCTTAGCTGCAAGAAAAAGGGGTTGTAGATAATCCTAAGACATGTTATATTTGTAGTGGGGATGTTTGAAAATCAGACCTGAATGTTGGTGAGCTTCAAGTGGATCTAGTGAGATTATTTTAAAGGCTGCCAGGAATGGAAATTTTGCTGTTTAACTTAGCTGTATTCGCAGATGTTCACGAGAAAGTTGAATTCATCCAGTTACGAGAGGCCAACTCGATTGTTTACAGATCATCTGATATACTTTTAATTATATATAGCCGATCCATTCATGAATGTCTTAATGCCACCAACTAATTTTACTTAAATATTTTAATCATTCATTGCTCCTTTTGTTTGGTAGTAACATGGAGCATGGCTCCTTTATTCTTTGGACTTATATCATGGGTCACTTACCATTGCATAACTTTAATATAAATCACAGAATTTCCATTTTTTATTAATAAATTTAATCACTTATGTCAACCATATTAAAAAAAAGTTGAATATGAAACCCCATGTGTTGACATAATAGTTAGAGTATTCACTGCTTTAAATGTGACTTATGTTTCGTGCTAATCACATTTTCATTAAGGTTTTGTTCTCCTCTTATAAGTCATAAAAAAAAAAAAAGTTGAATATGCATGTTAAATAAAATATTTAGTCATTATCTTGATGAGACTGAAAAGAATATGCACCCGTTAATAATTTGTTTTAAAAATTTTAAAATAATTTATTAATGATGTAATTTACTAGATTCAGTGAACTAAAATATAAATGTGAGAATTATACATTAATTATGACTGACAGTAAGTGTTGTGCAGGTATCATAAAGAAAAGATTCTGGGATCAAATTTGTAATTAAACTAATATATAATTGCTACTGGACAACCTAGCTGCCATGCTATTATTCAAAAACATGTATAATTCTCGTAGCTTTAGGAAATGAAAGATAGAGAGATCAAAAGCTGTTATTTGCCTTGTGTTCTGTGAATGTATACTTAAAAATCTTAGGAGATCAGCTGGTATCTGCACTACTTCAATTGCTGCAACATTAGTCATATATATGCCCAGTTTTATTGTTTTATTATTGCCGTTTTTTCAGCTCTCTTTTGCTCCACTTTTGTAGTTTTTCTTAATAGCTTTTGCATCACTGTATTGAAGTAGAACTGTCAATATATTAAAGCTTCCATTTACCTATCTTTTGAATTGTCAACCTTTTCCTCATCTCCTTTGGCATGTGCATGTTTCACGTACAAAATTATACCATTTATTTGCATATGCTGCTTTCCTATTTGTATGACCTGGTTTTTATGGTCGAAAGTGAAATGGGATAGTGATTTTTTGCAGAGAAACTACTGAAATGGGATTTTGAAGTATAGAAGGCTAGCTTCATTCAATCAAACCTTTCACAACCACGGAATGGGATTTTGAAGGCTTAGAAATTAGATAGTGTAATGATGATGAGGGGTTCACTTCGGCTCCTACAAGATATATATGTATATTCCTTTTGATCTTGATGGTCAACAAAGTTGCCATTTATCGTTGTTGGGTGGTGCACTTTCGCAATCAAGATGACATAGGGACAAAGACGGCCCCGGCATTCTGGTAGTTTCATTTGCTGTCCTAATGCCATTAGCTCCAATGGTTTTAAAACAAAGAGTTACGCACCAAAAGCGACGTGACTCAAAAATTTTGCCCAACACATGGGGGCGGAATTATTGCTTTGCCGTGCCATTTCCCTTTCACTTTGTCCTTACTGCCATTCCGTCCCGTTGCTTCAAAATTCTATTCACCTCTGCTCTGCTCTACCATTTTATCTCTTTCACTGGCGCCAGTTGTATCCTATGGACATTAATTCATTGCTTATAAGTACCACCTATGCCCTTTATTTCTGTTAAGATTGATATCAATGAAAATTTTTAAAATTGAATGTATATAAACTCGAATAAGATTTTCAACATCCAAGTTCCAGTAATACAGTACACAACTTCAAGTCATGAGAGCAATAGCATGAATTTAAACGTACAAGAATATAATCACAGTTGAAAATTGAAAACACCTGATGATCTGTGAGACTACATGTGTTTATTCAGTAATTTGAAAGTAAAATAATTTAGAAAAAGAAAGAAATATTTCAAATTAATTTAAATTTATTTTTCTGGGAAAGTAATAAGCTTTTTCGGAACATATAATTCAAAGGCATATAATTTAAAGTTCTTTGTTTGAAGAACATCTTTATTAACTTGTATATTATAGTGAATATACACTTTAATAACCCCATTTTTTTAAATGTTAAATGAACTACTGTTTTAAATTCCTATTCAGCTACGGATTCTAATGGTTTTTTTCTGCCGGTGTCTTCTAGCCTTGGAGTTGAGAGAGGTAACAAGAAGGTTCGTCATCGATCGACTATTATCTGGTCAGATTCAAAGATGAGGAGGATTATTCAAAAGCTCTGACGGAGGGTCCCTGGATCATTTACGGGCAGTAGATAACTGTGCAACCTTGGTCACCTACGTTTTCCACTGATAAAGCTTATCCTCGGAGAGTCATGGTGTGGATCAGATTGCCTGGCTTATCTTGCACCATGTATAAGAAAAGTATCTTTATGGCTAGTAGAGGTATGGACAGGTTATAAAGATTGACTAAAATACTGATAGTGGCTCGCGGGGTCGATTCGCTAGGATGACCGTTAGTATTGATCTTTCTGCTCCGTCATGATTGATGGGAATCTTCAGCGTGCTGAATATGAAAGACTTCCAACTGTCTGCTTTGGTTGTGATCATTATGGACATATCAAGGATATTTGTCTGCATAAAATTAATGCTGAGGTTAACGATGAGCCTATGGAGCAGAATGCTTCAACGGCGGACTTACACCGGAGAGTGGAGGAAAGCGAATAATGGACAAGAGAAAAAATTAGGAAATCATGGCGTTAATGAAGGCGGCTCCCGATTTTCGGTCCTTGATTGAGAGCAGGATATGGAAATTCATAGCACTAATGAAGACGGTGTAAATAAAAGGAATTAACTTTCAAGGCCAAGGCGCCTGGGCCAACTAAGAAATTCGGTGACAGGTCCAAAGGAAAAGGAATAATGGTGGCGGGGCCGAAGGTGCTTTCTGAAGCCCATAAGCTGTCAAACCAACAAAGAATGGCATTGCTGGTGGTTCCTCTTCAGTGGCTCGGGGAGCTACTGAAGTTAATGCCCTCTCTCGTTTTAAACCGAAATTAATTGAATAAGGAGAAGCAGAGCAACTACTATGGAAGACAATGAGCAGGGGGGATCAACTCGTCGAGTGGATGTAACTTCGGTCTTCAGGGAGAACTTTTCCCTAAGTTCGAAGCCGGTGTAATATCACTACAGTCCCCTTGATAAGTATAAAGTCGAAAATATGGGTTAAGATTTCTAAGATGATTAATTGAATGAAAGACTGAAAGAAAAATAAGTAAACAAAGAAAACAAAAATTAAAGGTGAAAGATGAAATAGATAAACCGATAAAGATGGATAGATGAAAATTAAGTTCAAGAGATCTATCGATAAACTCAATTAATGATTCTAGTTAATCCTCCAAGAATGAAATTTTTTGCAACCCGGAGTATGAAGAGCTTCCTCAAAAGTTTGCATAAGATTAAGTAAGAAGAACTTTGAATAAAAATAAAAATTGAATCTTACAAAATAAAATAGTTCAAACAATGAAGTATTAAAAAACAATCAAACTCGTCTTACATAATGAATAATGATAGCGCCTTTAGATTACAATTTGAATTAAAAAGCAAGCTACTAATTTAATTTAATTTCTAATTTGACCAAACAAGAAGTAATTCTAGTTGAACTAAACATTCTTTCCAGAGAAATTTCTAATTTACTTAAAATACTTAAAAATATCTTAAAATTCAGAATAAATAAATACAATAATATAAAAGCTAATAAATACAATATTTGATTCATATATAATCCAAATTAAACCTTAAAATCGAACACGATATGATTCAAACTCGAATCAAAGCCCGAAATTCGTAATTCCCACAACTTGTACAAAAATGTTTGCTTTCGCAGTCTTCACTAAAACAATCACAACTTGATATCACAAACTCGGAATAGAGTGATTCAAAGTGTATTCAAAGCTAAGAAATAAATCTTTTGTCTCAGAAAACATCTCAACCAAAAATACCTAGAACTAATCTAAAAAATCCGTCGCAAGTCGTATAATTTTTCAGAGTAAAAAATTGGCAGCTTTAGTGAATTAAATTGAATTAATTTCTATTCATTCGTGTATGGTGAATCGATTGTTGACACTCAATAAAGTCTTCCAAGCATGTTCACAACCACGATTCTCAATTTTGGATCAAGATTTCCAAGAATCGAATTTGTGATTTTCTTTAAACTCAATCTTTTCTCCTTGAAGCTTGTTAAGTTCATTTGTCATAAACTTTTGTACGATCAAGTTTATTTTTGCTCAGCCGATTGAGTCTTAGCTCAGTTGATATTATTGTCAGTGCAGGAGAACGTACATAGGTTTGAGCATGCTGAAATGTATTATCCTCATATTTAAAGGTTTAGGAGAAGTTATGAATAGTTATAGACATTGTATTAAAACATAAAGACTAAAAATCGTGATATTACACTCATATAAAAAGAACTAAATAAAAAAAATCTTTTACTCGAATTTGCTTTAATCAAGCTTGCGCGAGTAATTGGATTTTTGAAATTCCCGTATAAAACATTTATTTTCCATTTTATATTCAAGATTTTATAAATAAGATTGAATAAAAATCATTGAGAGAGAGAGAGAGAGATTGTGTTGGGCCGAGGCCGGCCTTTTCCACTTCACTAATACTTAAAATGCTGGGGTAAAACATAAAAAAGAATGAAATCACCATATTTCATTGACAATCATTATTCATTTATTTTTCTCTCTCTTTCACCTTATTTATTCTGTTAATTCTTGGAAAAATAAAAAGCAAAAAGATTTCTTTTTTATTTTTTTCCTGATGTGGCACTGAATCCACCAATCATTACATCATGATTTTATTAGATGTTTCTAATAAATCTACATTTAGCGATTAAGTAGTTGATTGAATGTAAAAATTCATGTTCGTGAGTGTTGAATTTGTATTCTTCAAATATCAAAACATAAAAAGTGGGATGATATCATTATTAACTTAATCCATTTCATATATGAACCAAATGTGATATAAAATATTCTCTTCATGCCCATGCCCATGCCCATGCATGGCATGAAGCTTGAGTTAAAATAAATGAAATCCCTATATTCAATCATATATGCGGAGAACAGAAATGGTAAACAGTCGATGTAATGATTAAAACCTTCATTGTAATGAAATTTTGGTTATAACTCTTTAGCCCTTATAAAAAACCTACCATTTAATTCAGTATGAGCAAAACTTTTCTCCTGAGGAAAAGCTGCAAGAAATTGCCATCTTAATTCAGACAAAAAGAGCACGCTGGCGAGTAGTGAGTGTTGAGAGCTTAATGCTTACGTACCATGGTCTGTTTGCAGAGCGTTTTTCTTCCTTCTTTTGTTGGAGTCCTGAATTGCCATCATGTTTTCCCACAGCTTTCTTGAGCTTCCATGGTGCGCTAGCAGATGTTATGTTAAGACGGAGTTAGTACTCAAAGAAAGTTCAAGAAAGCTGTGGAAAAGCATGACCAGGACTTCTCCGTCGAAATTGCTTGATACCCAGATCTCAAATACTTGCGATGTGAGAAGACTTTCCCATGACCTAAAAACACAGACTAGTATGATGAGAATTAGGAAGAAGAATAAAGCAAGACCATCCATTGCTATGGTAGCAATGTATAAGCTGCATAGAAGCTGCTTTATAGGGAAACAAAAACGGGGAAGAGGGGTGGGGGCGTACATTGGGTTTATTTATTTATTTTCACTCTCAAAAATTGGCCTGCTTTAGTACTACTGGTGAGTGCTCTGTGAGGCACAAATGATCAGCCAGATTAGATTACAGATTGTTGAAAGGGAAACAAAATTAAACCCAAACATTTAAAAATCATTAGACAATCCCTCAAATTTTTTAATAATTTTATTATAGGTTCTCATCATATGACACAATGCTTAAAATTACCCATAGTCCCTCCTCAATCCATAAATAGGAGGATAATATGTTTCTACACACTCAAAACAGTAATATTCATACCAATTAAGCTAAGTCCCAGTCGACTAAATAAATCCTCAAAGTGAATTAAAAATGAAAATATTCACACACCAATATTTTTAAAAAAATCCCATCCCCATCACATGTAACCATGTGATTTTGATTTCTCTCGCTCTAAAAATTATTGGAAACTAAAGGGTATGGGTTGTTCATGGTCCCCTATCTTTAGGGAAAAAAATCATAATAACAACAACAATAATAAGTGATCACAGATCATATCTCATTATGAAAAATAGTTGTCAACTTAATTACCTATCCTATATTCAACTTCAGGGTTTTTTTTTTTAAATTTTCCTATTATTGATAATATTGATTATTTAGTTTTCTTACTTTAAGTTGAGGTAATTTAATTTTCCAACCACTATTGATATTGATGTTATGTCGTAATCCAATTCACTTTCCCATTAAAAAATTCCTTTAGTAAACTCACTTGAAACTTAAAAACACTAATTATTTAATTTAAATCATGAGACAGAATTGATTTTTTTTTTCAAAATAACAAATTAGTAAAAAATAAAAATTTTATCAACCATAATTTCACTTTTTAAATGACAGAGAATTTTGAGTTTCTAAGGTTAAAAAACCCACATCAATTCACTAAAAAAACTTTTTAATAGTGTTAAATTTATACGAATGAATAATGTAAAAATTTGTTTCCAGTAATGTCGGAAATTGTGGTTTTGAAATCTCATTCTCGGATGATCGAATTAGTAAATATTATTTACTATATTTACGAGTTTATTATAATATTATATTAATTTTTGGTCCAATAATTTTATTGAACAGCTAGTAATTAAGGTACAAAAACTAAATCATAAAAACCGTAACAATCAATCGCTATTGTTTTTTATTTGTTAAAATGCTTATTTAGTAATTGTTCAAGGGACTAAGTGGCCGGTTAGTGCATTGTTTAAAATAATTATATGTTATAATAATTAAAATGAAATTAAGATATATGTAGGGTGCATGGGGGAGGAGAGAGGAGAAAAAGAGTTTTCCATTTATTTCAATTTGGCCCATTATAATTTAAAAATCTTTGAAATTGAAGTGAGATATCACATCCAATTTTAATTCAAGGGTGCCCTTTCATATGAAACCAACCATGAAGGCTTGAAGATGAAGATGGAAGTGGGAGAAAGCATGAGTAAGTTGTTCCAATTATTATGGTATGTTTATTTGAATGTATAATTTGATATGAAATTGTAAGAATTAGGTGTGTATAATCATTTTCCATGTTCTAAGTGATGAAAGTATTATGTTCATGATGTGAATGGTGAATGATTTTATGAATAATTTAGTGGATGATTTTAAGTGATTAATTTGATAAAAAAAATTAAATAAGGACTAAATTGGAAACTATAAAAAATTTCAAAATCAAGGAATTAAATAGAGAAATTAAAGTTTGGGTTTTTAAATTAAAATGAACAAATTGTAAAGATTTCAAAACTTGAATTTTAGGACTAATTTATATTATTTGAGAATTTAATTCTGAAAACAGAATATGAAAGTTTAATGGTTTGAAAATCAGGGGCTAATTTGTGGAAATTTTGACAATTTTAGTTGTAAGGACTAAAATGTAAAATCTAGAAATTTTAGGAAAGGGATTGTTTTGAAAAAATGTGAAAACTAGGATTTAGGACTGAACTATAAAATAAGAATATCTGATTTTTAGGACTGAATTGTAAAATTGTGTAAATTTGGCTCATGCATTGTTTAAAAGAATTTTAAGTCGTGCCCGGTAGTGTCATCGTACGTAGGTGTTAGCAAAATCCGATTAGATTCGAAAAACTCAAAAAATAATTCAAATTTTGAATTAAATAGTTCAAGTTATTTGAGTTAATCAAGTTATTCGTATCAACTCGAATAAAAAATTAAGTTTTTCGGTTTAACTCGAATATGAATTACACAATTCGAGTTATCCGAAAATTTGAATAATAAAAGGCAAAACTACGTCGTTTTGATAAATGTTTACCTTTTTTATAGTTAAAAGTCAAAATCATTAAGTTAAAAGGTAAAACTATGTCGTTTTAATAAATGTTTACTCCTTAAGTTAAAAGGTAAAACCATTATATTGTTTATGTTGTTAAATAATCTTGTACTTCGTCTACTAGTTAAACAATCGGTCAATGTAAACGCAACATTGGGTATAAATAATTGGATTTGTTAACTCGACTCGATTTGACTCGAATTTTTTTTACTCGATTTGATTCGATTAAAAAAATTCAAATTGAGTTCGGCTGTTAAAATAAGATTCATCAACTTGATTAACTCGAAATTTTTTTACTCGATTTGACTCGACCCGATCGAATACTCACCCCTAATCGCAAGCGTGACACCCTCACGGCCACAACACCTCGAGCTACTTCGGTTGTTGCCGATTCGGTCCAAGCCAATGACAACTTGACCAGTCCGGTTCAGCCACTGGTTGTTCACATGCCGGGTTTGATTCGACCAGTTTTGAATCTTGATCTCGGTCTCAGTTTTTGTTTTTTGATTCTAATTTTCGATCTCAAGTCCAATTTTCAAGTTCAATTACCTATTGGGTCAATTGTCTAACTTGAAAATTAATATATAAAAACATAATATTTATTTTAATTAATTTGATTAACTTAATTTTGCTTGATCAAAATTAATTTTCTCAAAAATCACTGTGATTTTTTAAAATTAAATTTTCAAGAAAAATTTATAACCAAATTCTTTAATTGAACAATTCTCATGACCATCCAATTTAATTCCACGTCAAATAAATCGATTCAATTAATAAAATAAAAAATTAAATATTTAACTTTATAAAAAAAATTATAATAAGACATCTAAAAGAAAATTTCAGGTTGACCCATTAGCATACCACATGTCGAATACAATCAATTCCAATCGCAAATCGCATTAATTAAACAGGAAAATGTTTTACCTTTGTTCACTATAATATGTTTATATATACACTATTTCTAGGTTTATAGCTAGCAGTAGATAATAGTATAAAATGGAAAGGAATCAATCACGTGAGGTTACAGGAAATGTACCGATTTAACAGAGCAACCATCGATGGATTTTCCTATCGGCAGTGGGCTGGCAATGGCATGCATGCATGCTATCCGTCGGCGCAATTTTAGACTTTTCTTTTCTATTTTTGCATTATTATCAACATATAGGCCCGATTCTATATCTCTGCATGGTCTTTGTCTGTCTTCCCTATTATATAAATAAAAATATAAAAAAAATAGACTGCAATATATTCATTTTCACCATCCCTCCATAATGTATAATATAGTGTCCTAAAATTAAATAACACAAGTTAAAAATCGATTGAGTCATAATTTAATTGGCATGAATTTTATTATTAATGTAGAAAGATGTGGGTTTGAGTGCGTTGAAACATATTATTTTTTTATTTATGGATTAATTGGGAAGATGCTAAAAATAATTTTAGACATTACGTAGGAAAAGAGGTTTAAAAAAGAGAGAGGAAAATATAGGAAGTGATTGGATGTCCAAATACCTTTGGTGTTTGTAAGATCAATGATAAGAGACATTGGCAACTATTTGGAAGTCTAACGCAAGTGGTGGTACGTGCATGGTGTTCAGAAAATGCACGTGGATTTCAGCATATGATCTTGTCAATATTTTAACATGAAATCGCCAACAGCCAATAATAGAAAAGAAAAAGGAAATTGTGGCTACAGCTTTGCAGAGTTTGCTTCAAATTTTACAGCTTCAGCAAAGTTTTTATTTGCAGGGTATAAATTTGAAGTTGTGATCAGAGAAGAGTGAGATAGTGATGATGAAAAGTGAGTCAGCAAATGTAGTGTACCTTAGCCTATGCAATGGTTGTATTATAAAATTGGTATTGTGTGTCAGATTAGGTCACTAAAGTTGTAGTATTGAATGGGTTTCATGCATGGGGCCATTTTCATCATATCTACCTATGCAACATCGGAATTTCCCACGTCTTAATTAATTGATAATATATAAAATTATATACCATCAATATATCAAATATTATATACTTTTAGAACTTGTAAATCTTGAATACATAAATTAAATAAGAATAAGCTCAATCATTTTTTTATAATCATAGGTTTCTTCATTCAATTTTATGGCCTGAACATAATTTTGTTTGAGCCGAAAATAACAATAAAATAATGAGTCTAAAATTCGAATTTAATCCAAATGCTTAAGGAGATAGTAAAAAATACAAAGCTTGGTTTAGTATCTAGTTGGATTGGCATGCATGCTCTTACAATTATAAATAACTATGGCTCGACAAGTGACAACAACAATGCAGGCCCGTTATTAACATTTTTAAAGTCTAGGCGAAACAATAAATTGATATCCCTTTTAAAAAAATTATAAAATGTAATATAAAAAAATAAAAACATATACGAGTAATAAATAAAAAAATTGGGGCCCATTTTATTTTTTTTTCTTTTTATTTTACTTACAATAAAGCGTCGATCAAAAAATTTAAAAAACCGGAGATTTTTCTTTCAAGTTAAAAGTTGAAGAAATTTGTTTGGTCTCTTCCAATTCTGAATCTTGGACGGCTGCACTCTCAAACTACCCAAGACCAAACTTGCAACAATGTGCCATTACATATCCTAATGATAGCGTACATATTATATATTTTATTTTTTCTTATTTTACATGTTTTGGTTTTGATGAAAGTTCTACATGAGATGGAACTAAAATCTTAATTTTTATTTTTCTAAAAAAATCATTTCTACGCAATACCAAATTATCGTTTATAACCATGGACAGAACAACTTTGGTTATATTTGCATCTATGTTATTATTTAATTTTTTAATTGTGTTTAGGTCACGAGTTTATTGGTATCAATTCGGTTAGAAAAATTATTTTGATATTATTTTGTTTTTTAAACAAGTTATCTTATTTCAGAGTATTTTCATTTTTTATTTACAAATTAATAAAAAAATATGCATATGGTGGTATTTAAACTCATGTCAATTGCATTAATAAAATCTTAAATTTATCACTCAACCAAAATTTTATTTCGATAATTTTTAATACATTTCAATTTTATTATACACATTTTATTACCTCTCTCAATTGTGTATATATATTAATAATGTTTTTGCTAAGTTGATGTCACAAGTTAACTTGACGCCAACTCTAGATTAATGATAATATCATGATAAATAATTATATTCATTTTGTATTCTTAATCTAATGTATTTATATGTTTAAATTTCATTTTATTAACAATTTATCTAATTTCTTCATTTTAATATCTTACATATTTCATATGTTATTATTAATTAGCTTCAAACCAAATGTTTTATTATTTATTGTATGTTATTTTTAAACATACATCCGTATTCTAAATACGTAATTTTCACATGCATATGAATATGATAGAGTTTTCAGTATAACTAATACATGAGGAAAAATATGTATCTAAAACATAAAATCTTCATTCTTAGATCAGATGAATAGGTGAGGAATTTTTTTAACACTATGTTATGGTTAAAAGTAGTAAGGGAAAAGAAAGTAAAAGAGTAGAAAGCCAATTGCTTTATTATCTTGTTTGGATAGTCAAAATTGGTGAAGGGAAGTGAAATTAAATTATTTTAATAATTTTTATTTGGATAGATAGTGGAATGGAAATGATTAATTATAATGAATTTTTATCATTATAATATTTTCATTAAGCTATTTATAAAAGAAAGAGAGATAATTTTTTTAATTTTAAAATTTATTTTGCATTTTTTTCTTAGTTTTTCTCCCAAATTGGAGTAAATAAAAAAATAACTTTTAAGGAAAAACAAGGGTACTCAACTTCCCTTGCTTCCCTAGCTTAACTTATAATGTCTATTCAAACAAGGCTTACTTTCCTTTCTCCTCCCCACCTCCAATTCAAACATAGGATAAAAGAAAAATAAAATTATATGAAGAATGGAAACCACGTCTTATTGTCATGGACTGTGTATTAAAACCTGTGACGAATGCACGTAAATCGTCACATAGAGGTCAACTGATTAAATAGGAGATTCATTTGATCCATTTGAATTGATCAAGTTTGTTAACATATGAAAAAATTCATCTACTTAAAACCTTGATGGTTATTATGGTCAATATTTACAATCTTAAGGATAAGCTCGTATAGAGTTTAAATCACTTAGTACTCTCATATTGTAAATAGACTTTAATCTCAACCGGTAATGTATTTAAATTGTATTATTGAATTTGGGGAACTCAACTATAAATAAAGACATTCCCTTCATTTGTAATAATTCCATTATATCTTATTTAGAGTAATTAAATATACTTTTAAAAGTATTTACTCAAATACTTGATGTGCTACTATTTTTTTGTAATTATTTTGTTCGATTCAAATTATACATTTGTCTTTGTTGGAGTTGCTTTCGCTTTATTTTGGGTCCTAAAAAATTTCCCTTAAAAATTCTCACTTTAGAGAAATAGGCTGAGGTAGTCAAATTTGAAGCAAAAAAATTATCTGAGATGGAAGGATTTGTTAGACTAAAATTCTAACCAAGAAACATGGAACCAATAATGATAATAATAAATAGATAAAAGTAAAAATTGGATGGATCCCACCCAACCGTGTGGTGGGAAAGACTAAAAGAACAGATGAGACAGGAACCGAAGGACAGAAGAAAAGAGAAAGCGAAAGAAAAATGGGGTTAGGTGTTTTCTGTTATCAAACATCATAAAATATTGAGAGAAATGAAAGTGAGCCCACCCTTTCAATCACATGATCGTGCACACGTATGGTACCAGCCAGGCTGCCAGCCAACCAGACGACGAGATGGCACCTCAATTCTTCTCTTCCTTGTCTCCTCCAACATGTTTGTCCCAATCACCCAAAACGTCTCTTTTCTTTTTTCTTCTTTTGGCTCGCCTTAATTATTGCTCCTTTTCATCACTTTTTTTTCCCTCTTCCGTTTTTACTTGGATAAAATAATAATATTTTGTAATATACTTGGTTATTTTTGTTCCTCAAAATCAAGTATTTATGGATTGAGGCATATGGATTCATTTTTCGAGTTTAAAAAATATCATCATACTTTTTTTTAATATACTGATGTGATTACATGGTAGTTTCTGTTCATACTTTCTTAAAAAATAAATCAAAAAATATTTTAGGCTTTCAATAGGCTTTGGCTTAATTGCAAGATTAAGACCTTGAGAATTTAGCCATCTCCAATTCAAGTTTCATTGTTGTTAGGGTATTTACCATCATCAGTCCAAAATTCAAATGGGTTTGGGTCGGATTTTAATTAGCTTGCAGGATGAGATCACAGACTAAGGCCAAGCTCACTCTCTTACGAAGTTACACGTGCATAGGACCGTGTAAATACGTGTTAAGTCTAGAGTAGGATACGACGTGTCTATATGCATGAAACCTACCTAGCATGTCATATAAATGATCCGTACCCATATCATATAAATAGGGAAATTAGCCTCTTAAGAAACAAACTCACAAAAATACTCAACAATTGTGTAAATACCATACATGGATTCTGATTCTAGATTTTATTCTAGTTTAACTCCACCAAGTCTAACTGTGGGTCATGTCCAGATTTATTTTGTTCTAATTTTAAATATATTTTAATATTTGTCTATTCATTTATGTATTATAATAATCGATTATATTCATAATTATACGGATGTATTGATTATAGTTGTAACTATATATGTTTGAATCTGATTGTAGTGATATGTATGTATCGATTATAATTGTAAGTGTAGCTTAAAAAACAATTCAAGCTAATATTGGCATGGTAGCAAGGATTAATTGGTTACTTGAATTTTTTTCTTCTAAATGTATTAATTTGTATTTGATATTTTATTGAACACATTTTTTAATATAAACATTGTAATATTATTATTTAAATATATATTTTATTAAAAAATTTATTTTAAGGAATTATTAAAAAGATAAATATTATAATTCTAAGCATATACTTTCATCCTACACTTATCTCAAATTGCAATATCATAGCTTATAATGGTAAAATTCAATTCAAATTTCAAAACAAAAATTAGATTTAATTTGAAGGGATTCTAATTATTGAAAGAACCTTCTGTTCAATTTAGAGATTATTTAATTCATTGGAAATTAATTTTTTTATCAAAAAGGACAATCCTTAATTTTTCAAAATATTTCTTCATTAAAATGGAACTAAATCATAATTGTTGAAATAAAGTGGGTTTAAAGTTAAAGATTAACAAGTCATAAGAACTTTCTTCCTAAGATGAGTGTTGAAATGGTTATGATATTTATTATTATCGATCCACATCTCGAATGGGTCTGAATCGAATTTTACACGGTTTGCATGTTGAGCTAGTATATTGAGCTCGCATGATGCTAAGTGTTCGCAGAAGGAGTACTTACACTCTCCTGCGAGGTCACACATGGGATCGTGCATGGAACCATATAAACACGTGTTAAGTCTAGAATACGGTACGTGTTGATATGCATGAAACCTACTTAGGATATCACATCAATGAATTATAACAATGCCATATAAACATACAATCTTACTATCTAAAGATACTCAACAACAACTTTGTACCTAGCGGTGATGATACCATTGCAGTTTTTGGCGAGGGTAGAGTGACTAAAAAGGTGAGATTTCATAAGGAGGTCACAGATCGAAGAAGAGGCTGAAATGAGGGTAGATTCTCAATCAGAACCTCGTGTCTCATTTAGAGGCAAATTACTCTATTTTGTGCTCTAAAGGAGGATGAAGCATAACTTTTTTTATCGAGACGCTTGCACCAAGGTAGATGATGGAGTTCCTTGGGTTCAATTCTTTGAGAGAGTTCATAAATTCATGGAGAAAAGTATGAGTAAAATAATAATCATAAAAACTCTTGGGGAGCCATAATCAACAAAAGCATATGCTGCCATGTGGAAACCGTCACAATTGTTCCAGTTGATGGTACATGGTAAAGTTCTAGTATATAGAAGTTTATAAAACGTCCTTGTTGAAAAACTTTGGGTAATTTATGGGTACTATCTTGTAGTTGAACCATGGACAACCTATTCAGCGTGACAAAAGATTTGTATTGTTGTTGGGATTTTGTGTAATGATTTCATCTATGTATTTTTAATTTTTCGAACAAATTAATTTAATAAATATTCATTAGGATCATTACTATCTTTTGTATAATGTATTCAACGATTTTTACACGCAAAGTAAAATGAAAATAAATATTGGTTCATTGATTATCTAACATTTAAATTAGTATATAATCTAAGAATGTCCTTAGTCTAATCGAAATTTGACAAATTAATTGAAAGACGAATATGTCGTCTATCAGTCCAAATGAAGAAATACTTCATCTTGTATCAGAATAGATAACTTCCAAAAATTTTGATTTAATGGTAAGAATCGAATTTTGGAAATTTTGAGGTTACTAATTCAAGTTTTTTTCATATGTGGTTTATGTATTAATTGGAGTTGGTTAGAAATATTTTTGTTTATTAAGTTGATAGTTTAGTTATTAGTTTATTTATTAATTGATGGATTCTTTAAACAGCTTTTTAGATTATTTTTTTTACAATATTTTAAATTGAAATTGAACTTCCATTTTGGGTTTGTTTTTCATGTTTAAGTGGACTCTAACTATGGTTGAGAATCTTGAGATATTATTATTCATTGTTTTTATTTTTTTTTAAAATTAAAAAGATAAATTATAATAAGTTTTAGGGATAAATATCAAAATTATACATAAACTATAGTTTAATGTATAATTGTATACGTGAATTTTGATTTTATGTAATTTTATACATGAAATTTTGATTTGATCCAATTCTTGTAAATTATTAATACAATTATTGATATAACATTATTTTATGTTTATATATTACATACATAAATAATTATATTTATCTAATATAAACTAAATTGATGTATTTATTTCTTTAAATGTGTATGATTAAATCAAAATTAAAGTTTTAAGTATAAATTTGAGCCACAATTAGAGTTTCATAATTGCACCAAATCAAAGTTTATATATACAACTACACATTATATCAAAGTTTATGTATAATTTTGATATTTATCCTTAAATTTTAATTTTAATAAGCTTTAATTTAGGGCACTGAAAAAAATTACAGTATGGGCACTGTCATTACATATATTTTTATCATTTTAGTCATTGTCGACGCATATTTTTATCATTTTAGTCATTCATCGTTAATTTGTCATTGCATAAAGTCATTTTAATCATCAACTTTAATAAATTTTTATTTTGATCACTCTTTTTTTTTTAGAATTCAGTTGTCAAGAAAAATTTAAATTTTTCACTTGTAACTCAATTCCATGTAAAAACTTAAATTTTTCCCTGTAAAACTCCAATTTTACCTTTACTAAAAAAATAAAACCAATTCCAAATAAGAAAAAAGTAAATGAAATTTAAAAGAAAAATGATTTTCCCTGTGAAAATCTAAATTTTCCCTATAAAAATAAATAATTTCATGTGAAACTCCAAGTTTTCCTCTCATATTGAAAACAAATTAAAATTAATTCTAAAAAAAAGAAAAATAGAAATGAAAAAGATAAGTTTTCCTATAAAAATTCTGGTGATTCCGTGTAAAACCTAAAGTTTACCATCTCTTTTATTGAGAAAAAAATAAAATTAATAAAATGAAAAAAAATAAAGAAAATAAAAAAGATAAAATAAATTTTCCATCCCAATTTTTCACAGTAAAAATTCAGTTTTTCCCCTTATTGAAAAAACTAAAATTAATTTTTAAAAACAGAAAAAATAAAGGAAATTAAAAAAAATAAAATGAATGAATAAAAATAAAAACTTATTAAAATTAAGTGACTAAAATGAATATATAATGACAAATTAACGGTAAAAAACTAAAATAATAAAAGTATGTAATGGCAATACCATATCTTAATTTTTTTTTCGACACTAAAATAAAAACTTATGAAAATTAAGTGATAAAGTATGAAATTTACCTAAAATAAATTATTTTTAAGTTGAGCCAGAAGGACAAGACAAAGCATAAATGGGACCATCCTAATGGAACCTTAATGGAAGGGCGCATGTGGAAGTAGATCTCGTCCTAATCCGAGTATCGTATATTGTTACAATCTTATTAAAAATATAAATATTGATAGGTTAACAATTTTTTTTATAAATATTTGGATACATTTATATATTTATTTCGTACCGCAGGGGCGTAATTAGGGGTTGGTAAGGTCGGTTCCCGTAAAATAAAAAACTTCTCATTTAAATTTTTTAAAATTTTCAAAATTTTAACTCCTTAAAATTTGTATTTTGATCTCCTTAAAAATAATAATAATTTAATTTAATTTTTTAAAAAATATAAAAATATAAACTATTAAAATGATAAAATTACATTTTTTACTATTATAAAAATTATAATTTAATTTCGATCTCTAAAAAGATTTTTTGATTTCGCCCCTGGTGTATCATATTGATTTTTTTTTCTTATTTTTTTTGGACGAACTTCATTTACTATAATTACTTGTTGATATTATATTATCAAGTTTGTAGGAAAGTAAAGCATGGGAAAGAGTACGTTGAAACGGGACGGGACACTGATGAGGATAGCAAAGAGCAAAGGTTGTCTTGATCCGTTCTGTGGGACAGTGTCCTGTCATATAACAGGCTGTTCATTTCTTACAAAACATGGCCCTCTCTTCGTCTTTCGGATCCTTTTGAAAATTTTTAACTAAAAATAAAACAAAAATGGGCCCACTATAGAAAAATGGGCCCAAGCCTCAATTATGAATTTACGATCCATCACATGCTTCCCTCCTCAACTCAATCAACCATATCTCATTGGTTGAGGGGTTATAAAATATTCTCTCTGTGTTCCAACCATCTTTGGATTTCCTTTTCTCTCCTATTCACAATAATTGAACTCTCTTTTTATTTTATTTCAACAAAAAAATATATCATTTTTTATGGGTCCATAATTACAAATACAAATAATATATACGAGGATAACTACCATCGAAATTAATCATAAAGCACGATCAGACTGATAACCGGAATAACATTTGAAAAAAGTCTAAATACAAACTATTCCAAATAATGTTTGTTCTAAATATAGTTATTCTTGAAACGTCATTATTCTAAACGAGTGTTATTTTAAACTTTAACTGTTATCAACGGAAATTATTTTTAACTAACAACCATATTAGATGATAATTGTTTTAACTAAAGATTTGCTTTCAATATAACAATCCTCGAATGGAAGAGATATTATTAAATGAAATGACAATGATAATTATTTCAATTTGGTAGCACGATTTTGTAAAATATAATATTATTTAACAAATAATTAAACAGTTTTAAGTCAAAGAAGCAATGTTGATGTCTATTAACAGTAGCTAAATCGGTGTTAAATAGTAAAATTTTGGACTGTTTTAGGGTGGGATAAGATCAGCGGTAAAGTGCGGTGCGTTTAGTTTACTTTTTATCTTACGCTACAGTATCACTATAATATCTAATTTTATTATCACCGTTATTTTTGTATTAACCGCAAATAAATGCACTGTCCGTCTAGATCAACCCTTAGTTGTTTGGATGCTAATGAAAATTGGGCTTTTCTCAATGCAATGGATGTTTGATTTGGTAGAAGGAAAATGAAAGGGAGATTTAATTTTGGATTTGGGCTTATGAAGAAGGTTTCTCCATACCTGAATTTGGACCTCAACTTTACCCTATTCAACAACACTAGAGCTAGCTTGGAGCCTTTTCTATCTCTTTAGCTAAATGCCCTAATTTCACTTTTAATCACTGTTCAATTTTATCCTTTTAACTTTGGCCAAATGGATAATTTCTTTTTTCACCCCTCTAAAAAATTAATTATTCAATTTAAATCATTTTAGTATAATTTTTTTAGCCTTGAAACCCAAAACTTTTTGTTCTATTTTGACCCAACATAAAATTTTTGACTTCATCTCCTTTACTAATATTGAAAAATCTTAACTCAAACTTAAAAGTTAATATTTTTAATTAACAAATGAAATTAATTGAATCTGATGAAGAGAGTTTCAGTAATTCAAATTTTTATTTGAAATCAAAAATGAATTTTAAAAATAGGTTAAATATGTTGTCTCTACTCTAACAAAATTTGATATGTAATTTAAAAAATTAAAAATCTCAATCCCATCATTAAAATAGTAAGTATTATCTATCAAAATTTATCAACTTAAAAATTTGATTTCACTATCTTTATATGATGTGATTAATTGGCAGAAAATATACATGTTAAATTAACAAATTTTGATAGCAACTATCAACAACGATAATGATTAAACTAAAACTTTTAAAATACAGAGATTATAACCTTTAAAAAAAAATCCAATGGAATGCATAAGGTTTACCAACTAGAACCCAATTCGATTCTCAACTAAACTTATAGTGGTTGCTTTTTTTAGCATTTTGGTTTCCCATTGGGCAAGAAACTTCCCATCATCCACCCAGAAATTAAAGGTCACAGCATGTGGTGTTAGCATCCTTTAATTAAAGCTTTTCAATATTCTTCTTCTTCTTCTTTCTTTGTGGAAACCCTACTTAATTTCATGCTATCTTCCTATGTGTGCAATCACTTTCTTCCCATAACCCTTAACCACCAAATACTTATTGATGACAAAGAGATCTAACTCATGACAACCACTCACTTAAAAGCTATCGCTATCAAGTTTGGAGAATTAATGCAAATTAATTATCATTTGATGCATCATCATTGTATTAGCATCATGAATAGATCCGAAGATCTGCCCGAATAGTAAGAGAGTTTAAATAAAAATATAGACTTAAAAATGGATTTGGATAAAAAATAAATAAAGTTCGTTTAAAAATGAGTCGGGCTTTGGGTACTTTTTTTTCGGCTCAGGCTTGACCTGAATTTGTAAAAGAAAAATTGCTACTATTTTGTCACTGTTTTCACATTGTTTTGTTATTATTTTGTTGTTATTATTTGGATATTGTATATCTCTTATTTTATTGTTAATTCTGCTATTATTTTATAGGCATTTACTTACTAAGTTGCATCTATCTTAGTGTTATTTAAAGTATAAAACTTTTTTTTAATTTATTTTCAATTTATTGAAATCATTTATTTTAATTTTTTTAGTGTATTTCATATATTATATATTTTTATTTTTTTATATAAAAAAATTTAATACAAACGGATAGGGCTCGAGTTCTAGCATTTTTATTTGGATCAAGCTTGGACAAAATTTTAGATTCATTTTTCGAGTCAAGTTGGACCCTAAAATTTTTGCCTCGATTCGTCGCGGCCCATGATCAGCTCTAATCATGAATGTGTAATGCAAAAACCAATGAAGGATTTATAAATAAATATTATTAACTTTATTTAAATGTAATTAACTATTAACTTGTCAAGATTTTGCCTATTATAGAGAGGTGGTTGTTATACACCTATAACAAAATATTGTTATAGAGATATAATTATCGTAAACTTATTGCAAAACTCATATAATGAATTTCATCAAACGAAGAAAGTGAGAACTATATTCAAAAAATAAAGAAAATAGAAAACAAATCAACAAAATTAAAAGACATATAACAGGTGCATGCATTATTGCTTTTATGTATATTTTATTTTACATTATTTAACACTACTAATTATGAAGTTAATAGATCTAACAAGCTCAAGTAATCAATCTAAGTTATCGAATTAAATTAATTAATTTACTATGAGTTATTAAATTCAAGTAATCGATTTATAAGTTTACAATGTTTCAAATTCATAGTAGAATATTTAATTAAAGAATTTAATGATTTATTGATTTGATATATTTAATTACACTCATTGAAAACTATTTCATATAACATCGTTGTGATGTCAACGGTGTTGACGATCGAACCGGTCAAGTAACAATTTTCGTTAAACCAAATAAAATATCCTTTAAAATTCATATGAAAAATAGAAGAGAGGTGAATATGACAAATTCTAGGATAATTGATTAAATTATTATCACCCTTAATTTGATAAAATTATTTTTAACTCCTTGGGGTGAATTTTATCACATTAACAATTGGGATAAGGGAGGCAAAGAAAATAATAAAAGCATACTATATTAAGAGATAAGAAGAAGAGAGACAAAGAATCTTATGTTAATTAAATTCTTTTGGTACGACCAACAAAGCAACGCATCCGATGCTGCCAAAGCCAAGTTTTCGGATCTTCAATGCCATAGAAAATATTCCAAGAGTCAACAGGTTCTTCTTTTTCTCTTCTCTTTTTTTTTTTTTAATCATAATATGGGTTAAATTTTGCTCTAACCCCGGCATTCTTTTATATTTGAAATTTATTTTTTTATTTTAAATTTCAAAACTCATATTTAATTGTTACTTTTTTATTAAATTTATTTGTGTGAACTTTGAAATTAAAAAAATATTTAGTTAGTAGTCTATAAAAAAATTAATATTATAATGAATTCGAATTTAACAGGAAATTTTTTAACGATGTTAATAATTGGACTTGTCTTTTTTAAATCTAAAAAAATAGAAGGATTAAATTTCTTGAAATAAAAATAGAGAGATTAAATTTCAAATGTATGAAGAGTATAAGAACTTAGAACATATTTTAACCATAATATAAGGAAATGTTTCGTTATTAAAAACAAAACAAAAAAGATAAACTCACAGCAGGTCACTATAAAATATTGTCCCTACAACAAAAAACTTAATTAGAATGTTTTAAACTTTAGGGACTAATTTCAATTTTGAGTAATAATTTAGAGAATTGATCTGAATCAATGCCAGTGCACCCTCCATTTGAGAGTTGTGTTTTATATATTTCTGCTTATAATTCCAAAATGTTGCTTATAAAATTGGAAACTAATCATCAAAATTTCAAAAGTAATTGGAAGCATAATTTCATTTTTCAGGTTTCGGGTTTGATTCAATCTTATAATACTAAGCCACTATACTATCATGAACAAAATGAAATGAAACGAAACTTAACGATAAAATACCACATCCAATTTATATTCTGGGTATAAAAATCAAAGTCCATTAAAAAACGCAATATTTGCTGCTAAGTAAGTGAAATTATTTCAATTTCTGTTAAGGTGTTGTGAAATACTTTGCTGCAGGGATATTATGGTGTGAGGGCGATAGACTGAAGAGTGATAGAGATGAGGGTGGTGATGAGAATTTGTGGTTCTTATGATAGGTGTTAGTTAGTGACAAGGATTGGAGGGATTTATGTTGCAAACAAACCCCAAAAAAAAAGTTTTGGGTTAAATATAGAGAAGCCTCTAACTTTAGCCAAAAGTAAAAAAAAATGTCATATCAGCAATCCGTTATTGAATTAACGGAATTTTTCTATAGAAAAAAACTGATTTGAGCAATTATCTTAGTTAGAATGATTAAATTGACAAAAGAGTGATCAAAATAGAAATGGTGCTATTTTAGAGTGACCTACGATAAAATTTATCCAAAAAATAAAATATATTACGTGTAACACGAATGCATAATTTTCCAACACAAAACAATAAACAAAGTAGAGAGAAATAAAGCAAAAGAAAGTGGTCATAAATTATAGGGTCGTTTTCTTTTGAGATTAATTTAATATCTCCAGAATTATAGGTAATGGAAGGTTGGATGCTGAAATCTTGGGAGATTCCCATCTTGTGAGGTAAAACGGAAAAGCATATGTATGGAGTGTTTTATGCTTTCACAAACGACAAATAAGCTCCATCTCCTTCTTCACATGTCGATATTTATAGAAAAATATAATATCGTTAAATAATTAGAGTGTATTTAATATTTTTAAAAGAAAATTTATTAATCTATTCAATGAATAAGATCATACAATTCGGGAAGAAAAGTAATAAACACTCGTGTGCACTGAAGGACAAACTCCATCAACACAACAAAAGTTTCAACTTCAGTATCAATAGAACAGTATGTCACGTTGACAATTAGCTTTATCACAACTCAAGCACAATATATCAAGAGTGATTGCAAGCATTTAATACAATAAAAAAAATTAATCCCGGATTATCCGAAGCGGTGAGTATAAATCGGCAAAAAAACCAAGCATTCATCAAACTAGAGAGGATGGCGACAAAACTAACCCAAAATCACTTGCAAAATCAAGACTACATGCATAAGCAAGACTAAAAAGCGCACTACAATAATAGACAAA
This sequence comes from Gossypioides kirkii, assembly GCA_005610355.1. NCBI lineage: Eukaryota > Viridiplantae > Streptophyta > Magnoliopsida > Malvales > Malvaceae > Gossypioides > Gossypioides kirkii. Next base: position 34,003,763 of record CP032249.1, read on the forward strand.
AAATTTTAAAAGTGAAAACTTATTAAACAATGGAAAAACAATCAAAAAAACATATAAAACTTGAGACAACATGAGTCCAAACAATACTTATCTGATGTATTTAACTGTTTAAATTCTTTTTTATACACAATTTAAACTATTTTTTTATTTTAATTTCGTATATATTTGTGTTATTAATATTAATTTCAAACAATTTTTTTTATTTATTTGTTGGATATTATTTTTAAATCACGCTTATGTTTTAAATATATGATTTCTATACGCATACGTGCATAATAAAATTACTAATATCTCTTTATAAGACAACTCTATATACAAAAGTTAAGGTTTCGTTTTGTTTCAGAAAACATTTTTATTCATATTTTTAGAAAATAATTTTTATTTTTTTAAATTGAGAAACACATTTGATAAATAGAAATAAAAAGTTTGTTTTCAATAATGAAAACATGTTTGGTAGCTTTTTTTTTTATAATAGAAACTTGAGAAATAAAATAAATAAATTGTACATGAATATCAAATTTAATATTTTTGAAAAACGGGTGAAATTTTTATTTTTTTGTGATTATATGAATTTGAACTAAGGTCAATTTACTATTTTCACTTTTACAAAGTATTTTTAGCGAAAATAATGAAAACATTTTTGTATTGTTTTCAAATTTCATGTATTTTCATTTTCTAAAAATTATTTTTAAAATTTTCTACCGAACATGTTTTCTTCAATATTTTCATTTTCCATGAAAACAACCTTTATTTCATTAAACTAAACGGAACCTAAGTCTTTACAAAAAAAAACTAATCATGAATAATTAAAATTATAAACTCTAATTGATTAATTTTTTAGATAATAAATTATTATTATTTGCAACGTTATAAACTACTAACAAATAGCATATAATAATTTGAATATTCGAATTCATTATTTTTTTTAAAACTTTAGGTTACTATATTTGGATATTTAAACAAATTTGAATATTCTATAAACAATTTAATTAATACTCTTATTTAACACTAATAAGAAACAGTTTCTAATATGTAAATTTACTAATTTACGTATTAATTTTACATAAATTATAGATATTTCATCCTTGAAAACAAGTACCAATTTACAAAGAGAAAAACATGAGAAAATTTTTATTTTGAACAATTTCATTATATGTTTTGATTATATTTATTTTTATATACGAGGTTTAAAATTATTCATAATCTCACTCTAACCCATAAATAGGAGAATAATGCGTTCCAACAAACTCGAACTCACGCCTTTCTGTATTGACAATAATATTCATATCAATCAAGTTAAGACTTAATCGGGAAGAGTAAAAGAAAGTTAAGTTTGAGGAAATAGGAACGTTGGCAACTTTCACTAATTCATTCATATTTATTTAAAAAGAAGAGTTTAAAAATCCCGTATGATGACTTAATAATCAAAATATTTACTACTTTAAATATGATCTAAATTCGAATTATATTAATTACATTTATTATTCGAGCTTTGTCATATTATATTTCACCAAAAATTGAAAAAAATTCTAATGACATAATGAATATATATATTTGGAGATGTCACTCATGACTCAACTCTTTTTCTTTAATCACACTTTGCCACATCATTGAATTTTTCTTTACAGTTTTTTCAGTTCGACGCGGTTTTGTGGGATCCAATAGTCCCACCTAAATACGCGTATTCTCTCTCTCCCAAAAGTAAGCTTCCTTTTTATTATTAAGCTCTGTCGCCCCCGACCAAACCCTTCCCTTCAAATGAAACAATCCCTGTTTTCTTCTTTGTATATCTTCTTCTTCTTGGTTGTATCTCACTGACAAGAAATATGGTGACATATCCACTGTTACTGGCCCTTCTTTTTATAGCTGGCTTCCTTAATGTTTACTTTTATATCTCCCGCAAGAAGTTTCATGCATGGCTTCAATCTTTCTTCCCTAAAAACTGTTCATCATCAGGGTCAGTGGTGTCATCTGGTCCCAAGGCTGCCGCTCAAGAAATGAGAGATTCGAACAAGGTAGTGGAGCTGAAAAGGGTTTTCGCCACCTTTGACAAGAACGGTGATGGGTTCATAACGAAGCAAGAATTGAGGGAATCACTGAAGAACATCATGGTGTTGATGACGGAGAAAGAGGTTGAAGATATGGTAGTGAAAGTGGATGCTAATGGAGATGGGCTGATCGATTTCGATGAGTTTTGCATCTTATGTCAGACCATGGATGGCGGTACCAGCTTCAAAGAAGATGATGGGATGAATGGAGAAGAGGAACTGAAAGAGGCTTTCGATGTGTTTGACAAAGACAAAGATGGGTTGATCTCGTTCGAGGAACTGGGATCTGTGCTGTGTTCTTTGGGGTTGAAAGAAGGGAACAAAATGGAAGATTGCAAAGCAATGATAAGGAAAGTAGACATTGATGGAGATGGAATGGTTAATTTTGATGAATTCAAGAAGATGATGAAAAGCGGTGGAGGACTAGTTTCTGTTTCTGCCTTCTAGCAAACTTCCCTACTAATTTTAACTTCATCAAATCTTCCAAGTAAGCCCTTTCCATCTCTCTTTTGCCCAATTCTAGGTTTAGTCCCTCTATTATTCTAAAATTTAGAATTTTATCCCTCTACTTTTAACAATAAAGTTAGTAGCTCCAAATTAATAACACCATTAATGGGTGCTATTGAAGTAATGACATAAAATCATATGAAATTAAAGTAAAGGGGTTAGATGTCAAATTTTAGCATAATAGAGGGACTAAATTCGCCAATTGCTACTTAACCTTCAAATTTGGGTAGGTTGTTTTAATCCCTTTGAACTGTTTTGACACATTAGTGGGTTGGATGTTGTCATCAACATTTAATTATCATTTGACAGTTGGTTGAACAAGTGTTTGTATTTGTCTAGATTTTAGTACTTGTGTCTGTATATACCAATCCACTCTATCTGTACATATATGTAGCCTGTATGACCCTCTTTTGCAATTGCCCCTTTTCTTCTTCAATTTTCACTCTCTCATATTTTTTTCTGCTTTCTTTCACGTCGAATGTGGATTGAATTTGTAACTCCATTGTTCGGCTATAATTATTTTAAGGGAAAGATCAACAATCCATGGCTGATTAATCATCGCAATTCCAATCACTTTAATTTAAAGTTTCTGCTTTCAACCAAAAAAGCACGTAAAGTCATAGGTTTACGTGATAATTAAAATATCCATCGATTTAAATTTGAATCGTATTAATTACATTTTTGTTAAAATTTTATCTTTTGTTTATAGCTCAAAAAATATATAATATAAAAATTGTTTAATTGTTCAAAAAATACAATCATTAGTTATGAATATCTGATTTTGGTTTCGGTGGATCCAAGACGTAAATGACCGGCAACATGAATTGGATCCCGAATCTAGAGATGGTAGCCAGCCATCCTAATAATTACGGTCTGAAATTTGAATATATGGTAATCTGCAATCACCAAAAACGATGCAGTATCATACCCGCGAAATGTTTAAACATCGAAATTAAATTATAATTTTATTATTTTAATAATTTATATTTTATAATTTTTAAAGAATTAAATCAAATTTTATTATTTTTAAAAAAATTAAAGTATAATTTTATTTTTAAAATTTTAAAAAATTAAAATATTTTTTTTATTTTAAAGGGGTTGAGGTCTCTGTCAATCTTTTAGCTACGCACCTGCAATATTAAATACTTGTTTCATTTGATGTATATGGTAAAATTATATTCTTGTAATTGTAAATATATATGTATTTTGATTTTAGATGTCATCATATCCAAAATAAATTTGGATGGAGATGGATTAAATCTTTAAACAAAAACTATTTTCTTTATCTCGAGATCTCAATCCACATCCTTATTACTTTGATATATATATATATATAAAAGAGATTAAAAGAGAGCTCATTAATTTAATTGTTATTTCCGGATGCGTAATTTTCAAAAGAATATCTATAATAATACGAATTTGAAAAAACCTTTTGAATAAATAAAAATATATTTTACTATTTGTTATATTATTGAATTCACATTAAGAAAATGTTTTAATTTTTAATAATAAAAATTTTATTCATTTAAATTAGATAACGGAGTATTTAAATTAGTTAATTATTCTAAATCAATTATAATTTAATTAATATTACAGTTATATATAAATTGAAAATAAATTTTACCATTATAAATAAGTGTTACAATTATATATCATTCAGATTTACCAAACCATTATTAAATATTAATTATTATCAAATCTTATTTTAAATTGATCATCTTTTAATTAGTGCTACACTTATATATCAATTGAAATTAAGATTTATTATTATAAATAACATTCAATAATATCATATAAATTATTATTTTTATTTGTGTAATAGAGTTTTTCTTCATTTGAATTACACAATTAAGTATATTAATTAATTACTAGATATTTTTTAAAATTAATAATAATTTAATTAGTGTTACAGTTATATATCCATTAAAATTAAGATTTATCATTATAAATAAAATTTTCAAATAATAGCATCTAAAACATATCAGCATTATTCATGCAATTCCACATGTACACAAAACAAAGTTTAAAGGTTGAATATGAAACATTTTAATCCAAGATCAAACTCATTTTGTTTTGTTATTTCAACTTCGCTTTTATATCCATATAAATGTAATATTACAATGATAATATTTGTTTGCAGTTTTGATTCTATACTTTGCACCATAAACTTGATGTGCATCGTGATTTAATTAAATCTAATTATTATCAGTTATTTTTATTCGAAACTATGAGAAAGTGACTTAGAACAAAAGCTTTCGAAAGGTTATGGTAGAAGTGATTGTGTTGAGGCTGTTCAATTAGTAACATAAGAGCATATGTAATAGATGTTATCTTGGGAGGTATATGAGGAACATGCTTCATTAAGAATGGGAAGTAACAATTGGACATATTTCAAGAATCTACAATCAGGTAGTTGATTCTATGGCGAGTTTAGTAAGGAATGAGCGCTACAATTATACGATCAATTCATTCTTGAACTATGAAGACTCTTTTAGAACGATTGAGGTGTAATGTAGTGGTTGTTCATTTCGTCATGTAATCAAGTGATAGGAGATTATGTTCATGAAAATAAAATACATTTAATGGTCAATCATTTATTACTTTAAAAAGATCTTGTTATATCCCCATTCACATCAAGACACATGCGAGTCAAAAAGACAATTAAATAATAAGCCTATCACGAGTAAATAGGAAAGTTGCCTACCAGTCCTCTTTGTTACTTTTACTATATTCTTCCTTTGTTAATATTTATGTTATATATTTTATTAATATTTATTTTTTTTCTTCCACACTTTTCCTTCTATTTTGGAACAAATATATGGTATATTTCTCTTCCATTTTCTCTTAAAAATTTAATGCTGTTTTTTTGTATAAATTAATATTTAAGGTATACTTTAAGTTGACTTATATATGTCAATTTTTGTATAAATTAGGTTCAAATTAAAATTTAAACCCCTTATGTTTTTAATTGATTTATTTCACCAGCAATTTTGAAATTTATTTCATTGAATATTTGCATGTATTTTTTTTAAATTTATGCATTAATTTTATTATATCCGATTCTTAAAGAATTAAAACATATATTATAAATAGATTTCATAAATAAAAATTTAATAGATTTTATAAACACTTTTTCGTATAAGCTTAATTTAGGAAATTATATATATATATATATATCATACCCTACTTTTATCTGATAAAATATTCAATTCAAAATATATAAAAATTATAATATGATTTAAACTTAATTATAATATTAATCATAAAATTTATACAAAATTATTAAATAAATTTTTAATATATTTTAATTAAATTCAGATAACATCCCTAAACAAGATTGTTCTTTTATCCATAAAATTGAAATATTAATTAAAAAGATATAGATGAGTTTGATTCAGATTAAAGTGTTGATGGGTCGGGTCGGGTTTAAGTATGATATTAACATATTTTATATTTGTCTAAATCTGGCCCAAAATTTGGGCCTAAAATTTCTTTCAAACTCGTTCGTATTTGCAAAAGACTATCCCAAACCCATTTTAGACCCTCCCATATTATTATTATTTTTTTAAAAATATTTATATTATTTTATTTAATATTTAATAATTTTATACATTTTTATTTATTGAAAATTTTTATATAGTTATTTAACATTTTTTTAATGTTTACATTAGAGTAGTATTATATATTTAGTATATATTTATTTTAATGTGTTCTAAATTAATATATAAATATAACATAATATAATAAACTTAAAATGGGTCGGGCCAAGCTCGAGCCTTGAATGTTCAGGTCCAAACCCGACTCCATTTTAAATGGGTCTAATTTTTTGTTCAAACCCATTTTTTGAACCTATTATTTTTACTCAAACTCTTTTAAATTTCAAATAGACCTTCAAGCTTAAACAAATAATCCGAACGTATCTAATTCAAATGCGTGATCTCCAAAAGAAAAAGTGGGGGGAATGCAGTTAATTAATTAAAGGGAGAAAGCAGGGGAAAGGCTGGGCCTGGGCTCAATGATGAACGGGGTGAGTTGGTGGGGCAAATGAGGACCTCGCCTCTCATTCTCAGCCCCACATGGTTTATTTTTCCTCTTTTTTAAGCTAAGCCCCTCAAGCTCAGGCTCAGGCTCAGGCTCACGCTCATCTACTCGCGGAATGGAGAAGACTTCTCACACCTTCTTTTTTTTCTATATACAACCACCCCCAACCCAAGGGAGGAGTCAAGGATTTTGACCCTCTTTCTCAAATAAAAAGAATTTAATCATTTTAATCTCTTCTAGAGTTGTCATGATATTAACACATTTTAAATTTATTCAAATTCAGTCTAACTCGAAAAATAAATTTAAAATTTTACTTAAACTTATCAATTATTATATATATTGTTGAAATTTTATATATTAGCCATATTAACATTTTTTAACATTTACATTTAGTAGTATTATATATTCAATTTTTATGTATTATGAATGACATAATATGTAAAAATAATATAATATAAAACATTATAAACTTAAAAAACAAGTCAGGTTGAGTTAAGCTTAAAACTTTGACAATTAAAATTCGAATCCGACTTACATTTCAAACGGTATTAATTTTTTTTGTCCAAACAATTTTGAAATTCGGATGAATCTCTAAACTTGGATGGATAACCATGAATAGATCTAGTCCATTCCAACAACAAAAAGTTACAGCCTTTAATAAGAAAAACTTGAAGTGATTGTAGTAACAGTATTATATAATTATTAAGCAAGGGCTATAAATACCATTAATTAATCTTCAAAAGGAATAAGTCAGTACAACGTAACAAGCATGAAAGGCAAAGTTAAGGCTGTTGCTGTTGCTGTGCCCATTACGAAGCAAGCTCGTGCGATTGCTTCATTATGGCAGCACTTTCACATTTAGCGACGAAATATCTCTCCCAAAAAAGTCGTCGAGAACTGCGTTTTCCCTGCAGTACCCACTAAATTCCGTCGGCAATGGAGTTCATTAGTAAGTAAGAGAAGTTGCAAAGATTTGTGGAACCTGGACTGGACTGGTCAACAATAATATTCAACATCAATCAATGGGATTTTGTTTTATTTTTTTAATCCTCTTTTCCCACCGATTACAGCTCCAAATATCATTTGTTTCAAAATCATCATGATGATGACACCTAACAAGGAACCATGCTTCACAAGTGGTTCACCACTTCACCTTTGCTCAGCCTTTTCATAAAATGCCTTTCTTTTTTCCTTTTCCTTTTCCTTCTCATGCCAACCAAATTGCAACTTCAACCTCTATGCTTAGAATTTAGGTGTTCTTCAATCAGAGAAAGTTTTTGGATTGGGCCCTCAATGTGGCAATCTTTCATGTGCATGGTATGGTAACTTCATGTTAAAGGGTTTGAAAAAAAGAAGAAAATTATATCAAATATGAATTGTTTAATTATATAAATGAAAAAACCTTACACATATGGAGCTTTCTTATACACAAATATGAGTGATCAATTTTTATGGATCCCAAACAAGGAATATCTTGTTATTGTTTGCTCAATATGATGACCTTGAGTGGGCTACACCGGCAGTCTTTCAAAACTATTCTCAGTCTAGACGTGGTGGTGGGGTCCAAGATAGGGGAGGCTGGACCTATTGTGGCTTAGTGGGGGGTAATGGCTATCACTCCTTTCATACAAAACTATTTTAATAAATACATAAAAGAATTTTTATTGACTGAATTTTGGTCTGATTGATATCTTGTATTATTGACAATACAAAAAAATGTAATCTCATATTATGTTTTTATCATGATTTTTGAATTATCTTTTATGTGGTGACTACTATTACAAGATGTATTCCCAAGTTGCGAAAAAAGAAACCCAGCACCAGGGGATCTCATATTTTGCTTTTGTTCACCTAAAGTGGCATAAAAATAAAATACCATTTGAATAATATTGGGTTGTGGTAGATGAAATGACCTCTCACCAAGCTCTCTCCCCCACTCTCTCTTTTAAAATTAAAGAAGGGAAAAGAAATAGAATCCTTTGAATAAAAGAAAGAAAACCCTATGGCTATACATATAGGAATATATCCATCCCTAGAGTTGTGGGTGATGGGATTGCACTCAAAGATGCTCTTTGGTTTTGACTAGACAATTATGATACAAAGCACCAACTGTTGGATTTCTTTAATTAATGCAAATCAAGGGGTAAAACCAAATATTTTGACCCCTTTTGGGGCACAAGATCTAACAAATTACAAATTCATTTTTTTCCCTTTTCATTTGATTATTAGGCCTAGGGTAACAAGGTGCTCAACTAAATTGAAATTTTTTACAAATTACGACTGAATTTAGATATATATTGCTTCAGACAAGGCTACCCTTGCTTTATTAGCACTTCGACACACCGGAAGGTCACATCTTGAAATTGAGCCAGCAAGATTCGGTAATCATCAATTAGAATTCCTAGTGCTACAAAATCTAAGATCCGAGACTAAAGAGCAGTAAAAACCTCCGATCAATCCATCTCCACTAGAACTCTATCAAAGCCTTCAACCTTAATTCACGACAATGCTTCTCGGACTGAGACGGCTTCCGCCACACAGAAAGCACCATGCTTATTCCGGAAACCACGATGAAATTGATAGACCGAGTAAAACTTACGGTTTGTTCAAACTGCTACGACTAATTATTATTAAGGCTTGTTTGGTTAAGATGAATTTGAATAAAAAAAATTAGATTTTAATTGAATTAATTCTATACAGATGCATGTAAGGATAAATTTATTAGGATAAAATTTTAATTGGACTTGCTTGGTTTAAGATTCGTGTAGAATTAATTTTATTTTAAAGTTAATTATTTGGGTCGTTATATATGAATATTAATCGGTATAGGGTCAGAAGTCGATTAGAATTAATTTTGATTTGTGATCTCTATATTTTAATTATTTAATGTTGTAGTTAAAATATTCATATGTACATACAATTCAATATTAATCATACTCATTTCGTGTTAAACAATCATATCCGAGTCTTAATCAAGCTTACGAAAGCTCTTTTATCAACCCGAATATAAAATAGAACCAAATTAAAAGTTTTCAAAACTTCAGGATCGATATTGTGATGTCATCTTTTCCACGTCGTGATGTTGCCAACCACTCGACGTCACATATTGTCAGCCGACGAGACAAGGAAAAATTATTGTGAAGACGAGAACTCTATTTTTGATAAAAAAGAAATGAACCATTGCATATCTATTTCAAACCTACAACATTTGTACCAAACACTAAATTCAATTGATCCAAAACATACCTAAAACCATACCAAACAAATTTAAACACTCAATTCATCTCCTTGACAAAATATTCAATACATTTTCATAAACTAAACTTAAACATTTCAATACCATTTAATCCATCAACATCCATTACATTGTCCTCCTTTTTACCTAATACCCCTTGCAAGCTTTTGCAAAACAGTTTTCGAACCCAAGCTATATAGGCTCGGTCCCACTTCCTTACCGGTCAACACTTGATTTGGAACCATAGCCTTAGGATAATGTTTAGGGTAAACTACAAAAATAGTCAATTTTATTTGCCTCAAGTTATATTTTACTCACTTATATTTGAAATGTTATGTTTTAATCACTTATGTTAGTATTTTGTAACAAAGTGATCATTGTACCGTTAAGTTCCATTATCTCTCTAACGGTAATCCTACCTGGCAGTCCAACTAGATTTTAAGTGTCAACTTAGATTTCCAAATGGAATAAAAATAAATCTTTAATTAAATAAATGTAATTAATTAAAAATTTTAAATCCTAAACCTTAACTAAAAAAATCTTAAACTCATTTTCACACGCCTCTCTTCTTCATCTTCATCTTCTTCCCTTTTGATTCCAATATATTTAGTTACAAATCTGTCTCAAAACTTGAATCTTTAAAACCCATCAACTCAAAGATTCAATATCTTTTTCCCGTTAAATTTCTTTGAGTTTCAAATTAAGATAGAACATTCAAAGTTGTTGGTGGATCAATTTAGTTGACCATATATAAATTTTTTTTGAATATATTGACCATATATAAAATTAAAGACACAATGTTAATATTTTAAGCATGAATATTAGTTGTCAAAAATGTTTGCTATTTAATAAATAGAGAAATTTATCCAAAATTTGGGCACCATCCCGTTAAGCAAAATAAAAATGGAAAAGGTATAGGGGAAGGGGAAATGGGCATCATCCCCCACACAAAAAAGAAAAGGTGGTGGCAAAAAAGTTCTTTTTGTACACACTTGCAATGATGGTGAATTTTGGTGATGATGAATTGATGCCTGCTGCCTGCAATCGCCAACACCTTCACCTTCACCTCCCTCCCCTTTTCTTTTCCTTCTCTCTTTACTCAACTCACTTCTCTTCTTCTTCCTTTCCTTCCTACCCATGCCTACTCTTCTTCTTCTTCACTGTGTTGTTTTCCTGCAATTATAGTGCCATTCTATGAAACATATTCCTTATTTTCTAAAGCAACTAAACTGACACTTTGTCTTTAAGCTTCACACTTTGCTAGTCGTTCCTCAATGGATGACAACAATTGTGGCTGTTGGGCTGTCTTGAAACGCGGCGTTTGCAAGTCCTCTGCTTCTCGTGACTCTGCTAACACCATTCCTCGTACTAGTCTCGTTTATGACACTGGTATTTTCTTACTTTCCGCTTTCTCTTCAGCTTTTGGCCTCTTCTTTTTCTTTTTCTCTTGTGTGCTTCCTATCTCGTCTTTGTTTATGTTTTCTTCCTTCTACTGTTTCTTTTTTGTTGATGAGTTCTAATAAAAAGTAAAACCCCAATATTGCTTTTGCGATTTTTTTTTGCTTAATATTTTTAAAATTTTGAGTCAATAAGCACTATCAGTCTGGGAAATATTTGGAGCTACGAGTTTCAAAATGGGATTTGTTTTTTTGCTAGTTGGTATGGAATTATGATCAAAGGAAGATGACTTTTTTTCTTCAATCCCCTGTATTCAGCTTCTGAGACAAGATATCTAAATGCAAGTAACAGAGAGTTCTACCCTCCAAATGAAGCTCATCTTTCATCTGATAACCCTGATCCACCACCATCAGATAACAAATCTCCATGCCAGCTTCTCCAATTTACTTTTCAGGAGCTAAAATCTGCAACAGGTAACTTTAGACCTGACAGCATACTTGGGGAAGGTGGTTTTGGCTATGTCTTCAAGGGGTGGATAGAGGAAAATGGTACAGCTCCGGCGAAACCCGGTTCGGGGATCACCGTCGCGGTCAAGAGTTTGAAACCAGACGGTCTTCAAGGCCATAGAGAATGGGTGGTTAGTAGAAAAAATATGTGCTTTGGGTTAGTAGATTCAATGTCAAAGAGACTATTGGTAAAATTCTGAAACTTGAGAGTTTAACATTCAATGATTCTTTCTTAATGCAGGCTGAGGTTGATTTCCTTGGACAACTTCATCATCCTAACCTTGTTAAACTTATTGGTTACTGCATCGAAGACGATCAACGGCTTCTTGTATATGAATTTATGACCCGAGGAAGCCTTGAAAACCATCTTTTCAGAAGTGAGTCTCACTGTTTCCTTCTGCCCTTCCAACTTAGCTTCACATATGTTACACCAATGAATCTTCGGGATTCACCTGAATATTTGATGCATACTATATATAACTTTGATGACCAGTCGCCTGAATCTCTAGTCTTGCATATTTATAGGAGTTCACATGAAATAAATACTGATGTAGCTTTGTTGCCTGATTTTGCAAAGGGACAATACCTCTTCCATGGTCCAATAGAATTAAGATTGCACTTGGGGCAGCAAAAGGTTTGGCCTTTCTCCATGGTGGTCCAGAACCAGTCATTTATAGAGATTTTAAAACATCCAACATTTTACTCGATTCGGTACGTAAGTTGATGGATTAATATAGGTTACTGTATCAACCTGTCCAATATATATCATTTGTTCCATGGAATCACTAATATGGAATTTCTTTTCCAGGAGTATAATGCAAAGTTATCGGATTTTGGTCTAGCAAAAGCTGGTCCTCAAGGAGATAAAACACATGTTTCTACTAGGGTTGTTGGAACCTATGGCTATGCAGCACCAGAGTATGTTATGACAGGTTCGTGAAAGATGATCAGAACTAACTGAAAGCATAAAGCTTTAGTGTTGTATATGCATCATAGAATGAGATTCGATTCAACAGTATTTAGAAATACCTGTTATACTAAATATCAATGGCACAATTGGCAATCAAACCCTGATGGTCATACATCAACTAAGTTGTTGCTAAGATCACTGCTAACATTCTTTGACAAAGTTATTATCAAATTGCTCAAGGACTTGGTTTAGAACCAGAAATGTATTTCTATTGCTTCTACTCCCTGTTTGTTCCTCAACCTTTCTGCACCATTGAACATTATGAATAGCTAATAATATGTGCACTGTTGGATTTTTCTCCGCAGGACACTTAACTTCTAAGAGCGATGTCTATAGCTTTGGTGTTGTGTTACTTGAGATTTTGACAGGCCGAAGATCAATGGACAAGAAACGGCCTAGCGGGGAGCAGAATCTGGTTACTTGGGCTCGACCATATTTAGCTGACAAGAGAAAACTTTACCAACTGGTGGATCCCCGCTTGGAGCTGAATTATTCTCTAAAAGGAGTGCAGAAAATTTCTCAATTAGCTCACAACTGCCTCCACCGGGACCCAAAATCCCGTCCTACAATGGATGAAATAGTGAAAGTTCTCACTCCGTTGCAAGACCTTAATGATCTCGCTATCTTATCCTACCACTCTCGTCTATCTCAACAAGGGAGGCGAAAGAAGAAACCAGAGGGATCTCATCAACTCTCCAACACTCAATCTAAAAGCATCAGAGATTCTCCTTTGAATACTGGCAAACAGAGGTGTAGATGATCCATAGCCGACTCCTGCCATCATTGGCTCAGCTATCAAATGAAAACTGATGTTGGGATGCCATGGTTGCATTTTCGATTGTGTGAAGACATATATGTCAGGCTTGGTTGTGCAATTTCAGGGAGTTTGAAAATTTTGGTAGAGGTAAAACCAATTTATTACACTAGAGAGCTAACCATCCCCACTGTTGTAATTGAGGAGTATCTATTGTAATGAGATCAAACCTCCCATTTCAATGACTGGTATTTGCAGCTACCCAAATGTCCAATTTCTTATCGAGTTTTGGAACTTGCAGTATGTTTCTCCATTGACACTTGTATGATTTTGCTTCAAATCCACATACTCTTCAGTATATGTAAATGAGAATGCTAAAAGATGGGAAAGTTTTGATTTAGTGAACAACCAAGATATGTCTCCTTGAATGAATGCTCAAACCTATGTATCCGGAATGTTTAGGAGAGCCAGTGGCTGCAAATGCAGATGCTCCTGTACAGGCTCAGTCTGATTCCCCTCAATACAATATCATTTAAACATTCTGTCAAAGATAAAGCACTGCCTTTATTTGCACCAAAATCAGCAGATGAATTTCTAGAAATATAAAGGGAAAGAAAAAGCATAGAACTGTGTGTTTGCATCAGCTACGCTCTTCAAACTAGAATCTAATCCCTGCTTTAACTTATATTCTGAAAATCACTTCCAAAAAGAGTAGAGCGCAACAAATGCATGCATGTTGACATCAGCTGCATTTCTGTATCATATTCAATCTGGGAATCTTTCTGACCTTTACTTTATTCTGCAAATCATTTCCACAAAGGCTAGAGTTAAAAGATTTCCCATATTCTTTACAAACAAAAGTGGTTTACTTACATATGCATTTCATCATCCTTTTTTCCCTTTTTTTTTAAACAAAAAGCCTTAATCTTAAAACAATTCGCAGAAACAGTGAAATCTTCTAAAAATAAGGATTTTATTGTGCTAAGTGCTAGCCATCGATACTGACAGCCAACCTACTTGTTTGACTTCTCCACGAGCAATCATATATAAATTGAGCTGGTGTGAAGGGTACTTAATATATTATAAGGGTATTTTTATTTTTTATATATAATTTTCAAATAAATAATTTAAAAATATTAATTGAGAATCAAATATAAAATTAATAAATTCATATAAAAATCTTTACCACTCCACTAATAATCATTTGTTAATAGATTTTTAATATAAAATATTAAGAGCATTTTAACCTTAATTGCCCTAAATGTTTATGATTAAATAAAAAAAATAAAGTATTTGCCAATAGGTGGTTGGGTGCAACAGTAAAGGACTTAAGTTCGAACTTTTAAAATAATATTATTAAAAGGATAATCATAAACTCCGAATATGAATCATAAAATAATCAAGAAAAATATATATAAAACAAGCATTTTGGATTAACGTTAAAATTTACAGGATTTAAGCTTTATTATTTAAGATTTAGAGTTAAAATCGAAGGAAATATTTTAGAGTTTAAGATTTTTTCAATTATTAAATATTTTTATTTTCTAAATAAATTTAGTAGAGCTAAATTGAAGTGGATGATTATATAATAGTAATTACACATCTTTAAAAATTTATAGGCTAGTGTTATTTTAATTTGTTGACAAAATTTTTTAAACAAACTTAACATTTTAAAATATAATATATTTAATTTTCTAATATCAAATAAATAATTATATTTTTTTAATATATTGCATAGAGATGAAATTTGAACACAAATAGATTTTAATATGTAAAATATCTGTATATATGAAAATTTGATTTTAGCTTATGTTTCATATTTGTTAAATTGAAATTTTGAAAATGACATTGTTGAAAGGAATAACTTTCAACCCTCACATATAAATTGTAAAATTAACATAGAAAATATTAGAAAAAAAAACATCACCTCTTTAAATTTACATATTCCATACACAAATAATTTTATATTTACCTAATATGAACATATTTAAATTTATTTTTTTTTAAAATATATATAATTTAATCAAAATCTAACATTAAATTTTATCTAATCAAAGTTTATATATCATAGTTGAAGTGTTATTTTTAAATTTATTAATATTTACAATTGCATAAGAAACGTCTTGAGCTTTTGTTTGCTGGTTTTTGTCATTTGTGGAAACTGATACACTGTTTGGCTTAGAGACGGTATCCCTCTTGTACTTTGCCTTGTTTGCTTAAAGAACATCATTGTATTGGCTCCTGCTCTACTGCCTATACACCCCCACAACCTTCATAAAACATCTATGAATTGCAGCAATAGACACCCATTTGTTTAGAACTGGGTATGTACATGTGAATGGGCAGCTCTCATCAACATGGATACATAACTCCACAAAAAACACAAGTGACCAGGTCTCATAGTACATACATGCATAACCATGCCATTGTATTCTCAGAACTGCTCTTTTTTATCATCATACAGCTAAACATGATCACAACGTACGTGATTGCATTGATCAGCTAGAACTGTGCCTCATGCCGTAGGATGAAGAAGAGATTAAGATGGAAATTAATGATATATTGAAACAATAACGCACTACCCCCATGCAAGCAATACATATATGTAAGTTCCCAACTTAACCGTAATCTTCATCTACTTACCATATGGTTGGTATAACATGAAGCTGAAACTGAGAACAATGAAGGTGGGTCTAGAAAGCAAATTTGGAGGCAGGCTTGCGGAAAGTGATATTGGCGCGGCTCAATCTGATATCGTATTTTACGATTGTAAATTCGTTTTCGGATTGAACCTCACCAACATCGCTTTTATTTTTGCTTCCTAAACACTCAACAAAGTGGACTGAATCACAACTGAAACAACAAAGTTGACACTGATTTTAGGTTAGATCTTTAAACAACCCTCAGTTTTTTTCTCAGGAAAAAAAGGCAGAGAAAAACCATCTCAACGAAGCGCCCAAATGATCATCCCAAATCCAATTCCACCGAATGGAACAAGAAACACTCCACCATGGGTGTTTAAGAGTTTGTATTAGTTTGGGCGCTTTTATACTCACCTACCAAACAAAAATAGAAGCAGTACTTGAATAAAGAAGTGCTAGATATGACCCCATGATAATAAATTAATTCAACTTTTTATCTGTGTAGAGCAAAAAGATGGCTGGAGTAGAAGGTGGCAATGGTGGTTGGGATGATAATGACAAATTGGGATCTCAAATTCATGATTTCTACTCCTTGAATTGAGTCAAAATCAAGGCAGTTGATGCAATTACTATGTCTAGTCACTGAAGTTAAATATGATGAAAGACCATCTAAAAGCAAGACAGTGAGTCACAGTAAGATATGATGAACTTGTCGCTATTTAGGAACATGGGAAGACAAAAAATCATTCATCAGAAAAGAAAAAAACGAAATACAAACTAAAGGGGCATTTATTTTTCTGTTTACTATTGAAAAAAACCTTAAAGTTGTTGGTTCAAGAAAAGGAAGAATAACTGCATATACTTCAAAGGGTTTAACTCAATTAGGGTTTTAAAGAAAAAAGAAAGTGGCAACATATATAAGATTGTGATCAATATGTTATCAAAAGAATCGTGTGAATCATTGGTGGAGTGGCTAGGGAGGGGAAGGTGGAGAATAGAGAATGAGTGTGAGAAGGAATGAGGAGAGGGAACGTTGATATAACAGGGTGAGGAGGTATTGCCTAGGGATGGGGAGGCGAAGAAGGTGAGGGGAATGATGTCAAAGGGGAGCAAAACTTGCTTTTTAGGGTTTGCCCATGCTTGGTTTGTACTCAAATACATTTCAAACTCCTCCTATTGCGCATGCACCTCAAAAATATTCTCCTTAAAAAAACCAAAAAAGAAAACCCTTTTGACTGTACTTTCTTTTTTTTCTAGAATTATGGTGTATTATTTTAGCCTCCCACCTTTCTGCACCATTGTTCATGCCTACCTTTGATTAATCTAGTGAAAGATATACATTTACTCTATTACAGAAGCTTTCACTAGCATTGCTCTCTTAGGCTCTCCTAACGAGTTCAGTTGACTTTGACTATAGCTTTCAAACATGGCATTTGATAATCGGTGGTGCCTGGAAAAGTACACCAGATATATATTCCATGGTTGAATAGAAACTAAAGATGTTCAAATTTTGATGAAGAAAAAATGCGAGTGAGAGATAGGAGTGAATCTTGGGAACATGAGTGCAGAATGTCAGCAAAGGGGATTGTCTAGAAAGAAGTTTCCAATATCTTTTTTACTTCCCAAACATATATATGTATGAAATGAGCAGTAGGCAGGAATAAGTAAGATTTGGCATTTGTGTTTTGCCAGCAACCCAAAGCGGAGACACCGGCGCTAAAGGAGCCCTGCCATGGCTCTACGTTAGGGAACACGCTCCTTGGTTTTTGCTTTGCTTACCCTTTTTCTTTTTTAATTAAAATTATTTTCTCTTTCTTTCAAAGGGATTCAACAATTCAGGTCACTCTTCTTGCGGGAAAATGTACAAAAAGGGGAAAAACCTTTTTAATTATATATATATATTAAAAAAGGCTATCCTTGTCACTCACTCATGATTTTGAGCTATAAGTTGGCATGCCACTACCAAAAACATATTCCTCCATCCATGCACGCCTCATTTCGCCACCAGAACTAGGATTTTTCTTTTTCTGTTTTCCCTTCTTCTTAGGCTCACGTCCATGGAGGAGACTGGTGACCGGTGATGTTAAAACTTGAGGATGAAGTTAGAAATTTTGTTTAATATTATAAAATTTTAAATAAAATTATTAAAAATACTTAAATTAAATTATTAATTTTTCAAAATAGGTTAAAATTATAAGAATTTTATTTAATCAAAGGTTAAAAGGATTCTACATCTTCTTCTTTTGCTAATTCATTCATGATTATGTGTATGGGATGTTCTTTTTTTAATTCATTCTTCAATCTCTACTACTTTTTTGGAAAGAGAAAGGAAGAAGATGAAGGAAATGATAATTCATGGGAAGAACCGTAAACCCGAGAGAATTTTGGTTTTCACAAGCCATAGAGATATGCTAATTTGCTGGGAAGGGTGGGAGGCACAATTAATTTTCTTTTTCATTAATCGAGGTAATCTTTAGATGAGAGAATATTTTTAAATTTCAATTTTAAAACCTAAAAGAGCAAAATAGAGAATTACTAACATTAAATTTAGTTTGTACTACATTATTTTTGGACAAATTATCTATATATACACCTATACATGCTTTACATTAGAGGTGAGCATGGACCGGGTCGGATCACAACATAATTTTAGGTTCGGGCTTGTTTTGGCCCGAAAAATAAGCTTAAAATTTTACCCAAACTTGACTCAAATAAAAATGCTAAAATTCAAACTCGACTTAGCCCATCCGTATTAATTTTTTATATTATTATTTTTACATAAAAACATTAAAAAATATAATGCATCAAATATACTAAAAACAATAAAATAAATAGTTTTCAATAAATAGAAAATAAATTTTAAAAAATAATATTTATGCTTAAATAGCACTAAGATAGGTGCAACTTAACAAGCAAATGCCTCTAAAATAATAGCAAAATTATCAATAAGACAAGATCAGTTATACAATATCCAAACATTAATAACAATAAAATAGTAGCAATATAATAACAAAATGATAATAAAACAACACCAAAACAGCAACATATTTTTTTCCAAACTTGATCCAAAAAAAGCTTATTCGAAACTCGACCCGTTTAGAAAACATAACTGCCACCAAAAATAAAAGGATAACCACACTAGGACATTATAACTCTACATAATTGAGCAAAAAATTAAGAACCCGAAACTTAAATATAATTAGAGAGTATATTTGATTTATAAACTTATCAAAATCATACACTTTCTTTAATTAATCAAAATCAAATAGATTGAACACAAAATGGAAGCATTGTTGAACAGTGTACATTGCTTCTAAAATGGGTGGATCAAGTACTTATTGTATAGCCAAAGTATGGATCCCATTTGCTGCATGAAAACCCTAAAAACTTCATCCACCATGACCAAAACTATTCATCATTAACAACAATTTTGACCCAAAAAGTTGCTAAAAGAAGAGACACAAAATAGCTAATTAAAAGTATAAGATCTGAATTGGATTGGGGAAAAAGAAAACAACATGAATTCCCGTCTCCATCTCATTCAATACCCACTAAAAGGGAACTATGCATTCAATAACTTTCAGTACACAGCACTAATGGCACTTTCAAACAAATCCCATATTGTGAACCAAGCATAAAGGTTCAACTTCATTCTTATCTGCCTATCTTCATCTCTCATAGTTTCCCTTTCAACAAGTCAATCATACTTACTTTACAAAGCAATTGAAGTTGAATCATTGCGGTTAACCTTGTTGGAGGTACTTCTTTATCCCTGAAACCAAACAGTGGCCATAGAGGGATGATGTAGTAGCAAGGTCCATAAAATAAATTCTCGGAACTCTTTGATTAAAGGAATGGGCCACTCATGCTTATATGTTCCACGTTGGCTTTTATTATCCCAATTCTCAACATCTCTCCAATGAAGAGATTAGCAAGATTTCTGTGAATCATGGTCAACAAAAGATAACGTTGACCTTTGCTCTAGCTATATGATAGCAGCAAGGACCAAGAAAGTGAGTATGGAGAACATTGAAGCAAGATTTAAGGTTAAGGTAGCCATGTTTCAATCATGCAAAGACACACCTCCCTCTTCAGCAATTCTAGTAATTTGCTGCTGCCTCGTTATAGAATCCAGTGATTTAAATTGGGATCATCAACCGGCCTGCTTATGTTTACTTGATCTATTACATAGATAAACGAAATTGAAAGGGCAGAATAAGAATGGGAATCCCCTAAAAATTTACTAAGTCCGCAACAAGCTGGGCTTTGCTTTTGCAAAAGATTGATGCACACAAGTCATTGCCAACACACCATTAGCAAAGCAGAATTGTTTGTGGATAAGTTATATAATAATGTCTTCAACTTTGAGGGCAGTGGAGCATTCTTCTGCTTTGGGTTAATGTCAAAGTGAATCCCTAAACTTTCACCAAATATACAATGTCGTACCTGTACAAATAAAATGTCAAATGCTGGCTTGTATCCATCTAGTTCACAGGTTGACTTGACAATGGAGCATTTCCTCCTGCAAAGGAGTTACGGATACTCGATAACAACCTTAGTGGGGTTGGCCATTAAGGACTGTTCATTTATAGTTTGTATGCCTGAGGATCTCCTTTCAATTAAGCCCAAACTAAAAAGTATTTAGACCCATTCTTTATATGGATCACTTATGAATGGCCCAATGTAATAACTAAAAAGGCCTAATGATAAATAAAAAATAAATATTTTCATCTCATCTCCGGTATACATGTACAAAAGTGAACTTAGTTGTCAAGTTTAAGGGCCAAAAATTACATTATCTTTCTTTTTTTGAAATACTGGTGTGATTACATAATAGTATCTGTTCATATTTTTCTTAATTCTTTGACAACACACACACACCTTGCACACATAGATATTCGAACTCGAGACTTCTAGGATAAACAACATTTTCTTTTTCACTGGAACCATTTGTTGGGTCATTATCTCTTTTTTTTCATGGTCATTAACAGAATGAATTTAAATGAATAACAATTTTCAATGAATAAAAAAAATTCAAAAACTAATGTAGAACTATTTATCAAATTCAGGAGCGAAAAGTTAGAAGTTTCTGCCATTTCTTCCAACAATTTATGTGCTTGTAGAGGTTCCATCGAATAGTAAACTTTTCTTGTCCTGTTATCAGATTTGTTTAGATCCTAATGAATCAAGGCTTGTAAAATTTTGTAGCGGAGTTTCGGAGTGATGAACTGATGATGAATATCCCTTTGTTTGCCTTTTGATACTAATCCCATATTCTCATTGTAATATATGACTAATGGCAATCACCAATATTCATCGACCAAAAGTTGATGGTTTTAGGGGTTTGATACCCCACTTTTTTTGCATTATGGAGGTACTCGTTTTCTTTTTCAGCTTTTTTGGGTTGCGGATCTTGATTGAATTGGAAGAGAGATTGCATGAATGTTGATACTAATAATAGTAAATAATTTATTACAACCATTCTCAAAATTGACTCCCAAGCTATTAGCTTTTCTTTCTTTTCTGCTTTAATTTCCGAAAAGAAAAGAATTATAATTTTAACTTAAAGCATTAGCATCAAAATACAAATAAGTTAAAACTATAATCCTCACTTCACTTCTTAAGTACACTAAAAACAAATTCCTCATAAATACCGCTTTCAAAAGGTAGTACGCAATGCTGGCAACGCACCCAGCTGGTAAAAGCCGAAAGCTGTGGCAAAAGCAAGCAAAGTGGTCTGCCCAGGTGGTGGTCCATGTAAGTGCTGTAATCTCTAAGGCAAGAATGATTGGATTCCCAGTCCCACACCGCAATCTGCCGTCCCAAATGCTTCGAACAGAACAAATGAGTCCGTGTAGGATGTGAATGGCTCTTCATCGAACACAAAATTTGAGTAATCAGGATGCATCATCAATGGAGTTCCTACCATCTCGTACTCGTAGTTGAAAAACTGAACCGCACGTTCCATCCATGCCGCGGCGCTCTCGTCGGCCTTCTCCTGTTTGTTTCCATCCAAATCAAACCCATCAGTTGTGTTGAAAATGGGGTGATGATGATCAGAATCATGTGATTGCCTTGGTTTCTTGCTATCCTGATTGTCCTCCATATTGTCATTGTGTTGGTCGTTTGAGTCAATAGTTTTTCTTTTTCTTCCTAAAAGGCTTTTCTTGTTCAAATGGGTATTCCAGTAGTTCTTCACCTCGTTGTCAGTCCGACCAGGAAGTCTACCAGCAATTAAAGACCATCTACATTGTTTAAGTTCATAAAAAGGAAAAAAAAAAAAACAATCATCAAATACACTAATTCGAAATGAATATATAACATTGGACAAAAATATAAACCATGCTACCATTAACGTCAACATAGAATCCAAACTACTAAGTGCAATTATTCTTTAAAAGATAACATTCATTCAAACTATGCTATGATTCTTTTACACCAAACCATTGTAGGAAAAGAAAGAAAGCAAATACGAACCGGTTACCAAGAAGCTTGTGCATTCGGATAATAAGGTCTTCTTCCTCCTTGGACATTCCACCTCGTTTGATATTGGGTCTCAGGTAATTCTTCCATCTAAGTCTACAACTTTTCCCTCCTCTCATCAACCCTGAAAACGTGTACAAATGTTCCATATAAGCTATATGTATATAATTGATAATTCGATATATATATATATATGTATGTACCTGATCGTTTAGATACAGTAGCCCAATTGCCTTCACCATAAGTCTCTACATAATTTTTCAAAATCAAGTCTTCTTCTGGTTTCCATAAACCTCTTTTGGGTTGTGACTTCTTTTCCTTGCCATTTTCCATTATTCTCAATTTGCTTTCTCTCTTGTTGACTCACTCACTATCACGCTCTCAGTGAAAGATGATAATTGATATACTGAGTTAAATGAGAAAGAGATTATTATATATATATATATATATATATATATATAGGAAAGGACAAGTCTATAGCCAACTGAGATTTATAAAACATTGGTGCATGAAAGGGTTCACAATGGGAGGGCCCCTTTTGTTCATTTACTTTTTTTTAACTTTTACTTCACACGAGCTCTCTAATCTGTAAAAGCAACTTACCAAAGCAAATATTTGAGTTACCACTTTCACCTTCTCCCTAGATTCATGAGAGAACCATAAACATGTCTTATTAATGACTGTGTTACCATGGAGACATATTTTAAGATTGGCATTCAACCCAACATGTCCCATTATTACCAAATAATATAGCCATCCTAATAGCAAATGTACATTGCCACCATATATACTCTCTTATTAATCTTGTTGCAAACCATTAAGTAATTCGTCTTTAAGCTCCTTGCTTAACTTCATTAATGCAGCTCAATATAATTATGGAGATAAAGAACAAAAATATAACTAAAATAGTATTGAGATATGTTAATGTTCTGAGGCACCACTACATGTATGTCTCCCCATTGCAGCTTTTGTGAGCCCCATGAAATGACATGCATTACCATATAGTGTGTTTTTCCCTTTTTCTGGTGTGTGTTGGAGAGTTTTTTTCTATTTGTTTAAAAGATGTGGAGGGAAGATGAGAGCAAGGCAATCTATGAATTGCTAGCCGATCCGTCAGGACGATAGGAAATTTTTGTGTTTTTATAATGGTCATATTCTATAATTAGTCCTTCCATTTTACTTAACTTACTGGAATATTCCCTCTACTTTAGGTGAGATTAAATTTAGTCGTTTAATTTTATGGGTTTAACTTTGTCTAAAGACTGATCCAGATGGGTGTAATTGAAAAGAAGAAAATCTTTTCCTTTTGATTACTCTGTTTTCTTTTACTCAGAATCTTTGGCGAGATAAAACAAAGTAGAAGCAAACAATCATACCTCCTATCATTATTTTTTCTTTCTTTAGAAAAAGAACCACACCTCTTATCATTGAGTTATAAGCAATGGGGACTTTATTTTCCAACCAAAAAGCCTCTTCCTGTTCGGACCATCATTCACTACAAACAATTAATACAAGTTGACTACAGCAAAGTAAGCTTTTGTGAATGTTGACATTCCCATAATTTTAATCACTTGAAGAATATTTCCATCAAATTTACCACACAAATAGAAAATCTCATTTGACTTGCAGTTACCTGGGAATGTGTAACAACTAGGATCATCATCATTCATGTGCTGGGAATCAATATGTTCTTAAATGAACGAAAACACAGAGGGTAACATGGCGCTGGCCCCTGGGGTTGATCAGGATATGCCTATAACCTCGATTGTCGTGTCACCTTAATTCTAAACCTAGATAACACAAAATCATAAAGCATGCAAATTCAAATACAACTAGGAAGTGAGTTCGAGAGAAGACAGGCATTTGAAGTTGAAAGACATAGAAGAACAAGAAAGTTGGTTGCCAACTCGATAGTTGGAAACTCTGTATACGTCAGAAACTACTGCTACATTATTATTCTCTTGTATATATATACAATTATACATATATCATATATATATGGGGTCTGCAATTTGCTTTTTTTCATGACACTGTCACAACGTAAAGGTGTCCCAACGTTTCACATCCCTTTTACTGTCTCATACGATTGACATCTTTAAATCGTTGTTGAGAGGTTGAGAAAAATAAAATTAAAATAAAAAAGATAACTTTACGTGAACATCTCTGCAATCTAGATTTCTGGGTTTAAATTCTTCAATATAAGGGTTAGTGGGATATATTTTCTTTTATCTGTACACACGATCAAAGCTGCAATAAAATCGCAGGCTATATCTTCCCTATCTCACACACAAAATAAGCAAAAACCAATGATGGGATATGCAAGTTAATTGCTTAGGAACTTAATTGTGTGCACATATCACGAAGTGTGTGTAATACTTTTAAGCTGGCATGGTGGGATAAGCTTTTAGATCAGGATTCCCTTCACTTTCCCCCTCATGAGGTTTCACATAAAATCTCCCCCACACGTGAAATCTGCAATGAGGTTGTTAACATCTCTCTCTTATTATTCAAATATCCTTCATTTGTTTAAACATGCATGTATCGGTCCAAAGTTATGATACTTCTTCTCTCCTGCCAAGATTCTGCATTTGTGTCATGGGAAATGATGACAAGATTCATATCTACTGTACATATATTTGCTGACTCACCTTATCTACAAATACGTATATAATAGAGCGAGAGGCTATGAACATCAGTGTTAGGAATGTTAATGTTTCTTCTATATATTGTTCTGTCCTATTACTATAGTTGATATATTCATTCATTTTATGAATAGGATCATACAATTCGAGAAACAATAATAATAAACATTTGTCGTAGACGGTAAAAGATAAATTCCATAAACACAATAAAAGTATCAGTTTCTGTATCGTTAGAACATTATAACACATTGACAATTCGCTATCACAACTCAAGTACAACATATTTAGAGTGATTGCAAGCATTTAATATAATAAAGAAATCCGCTCCGAATTATCCAAAGCGGCGAGCAAAAATCGACAAAAAAATTGAGCATCCACCAAACTGAAGAGGATGACGATAAAACCATCCCAAAATCACTTGCCAAACCAAGGCTACATGCATAAACAAAACTAAAGAACGTACTACAAGAGTAGACAAAAACTTTTAAAAATGAAAACTTAGTAAACAATGTAAAACAAACAAATATATATATATATATATATATATATATATATATAAACTTAAGACAACACAAGTCCAAACCTATTCGTGAGATCATTTATTATTTTGAAATACTCTCAAAACAGAAATCGACGAAGAGTTACCCACTTTCCAAATAAAATTGTTGGTAGCGAGTGGAGTTTCAATGATAACAGACATTGTTATCTATCCATCACAACTTATGAAGACGACAAACATATTCACAAAATATATCTACAAACTGAAAAAAAAGAAAGAAAGGGTTAGTAAGAGGAAAAAAAAGACGAACGATAACTAGTTCAAAGGTTGGCACGATCACTGGACAAAACAAAAGAAACAAACAACTTAAAAAAAATTATTTTTATATATTTAATTTTAATGTAAAAACAAAATTTTAATCGACGATAATTTTTAATAATTAAAAGATGTTAAATAAAGGAACATAAAAATGACAATTTATTCAATATTTATTTTGAACATGACTTGAAAATGCAAGGCATCGTTTAAGCTAATCTACAATAGGCGATGTCCTTGAATTATTGGGAAAATTTATCTCCAGTAGGCCATGTCCTATGAATATGACCTCGCTATTGAAGCCCAATTTTGACCGGGCTAATCAAATTATTTTAAATTTATTTTAAAATTAAATTTATTTTAAATTTAAATTTATAAAATTTAAATTTAGATTTAATATAAATTTAATTAAATGAAGTCCAAAATAAAGTGTCCAATTACAATTTTAATTGGCCCAAAAGGGCCCAAACAGACCCAATTACAAAAAGCCCAATATTCACTATCCATACAAATGACCCAATTCCTAAATCTATTACACCCAACTCAGACAACCCAATCACAGCCCAAACCCCATAACCCAAAAGTCAGACCCTAAGAGCTACCCCCACGTGCCTCTGCTGCTGCTGCCCACCAGTTCCATCTGCCACCACCAGCTCCACCATACCTTGCCCCCGCCGCTGCCAAGAAGAACCTGCAACAAGCAAAGAAAAGAAGACAGGCATTTAATGGCAATCAACCAAATTACCATCATTGTAAAATGGCTATAAAGCAACCTTTGATTTCTGTAATAAGGGTTACAATTTTCTTCCAAAAAAAATATATCAATACAAAAGATAATTCTTTGAAATTCAGACCGAAGCAATTAACAACAGGCAGTATTCGAATAGGCATCTAGTGATAGAAACAGATTCAAAGTCTTTAATAGTGAAGTCAATCAGGTACATTCGATGCATTTATTATCATTAATATTTTAAAATTCTATTCAACAATCTCTAATATGTATTGATACGCCTAATTAATATTCCAATTAGTATTTACTGCCTCTTATTTTCCAAATACATTAATAAATACATCCATTAAATAGCATTAATTTATAATAATAATAATAATAATAATAATAATAATAATAGCAATAATAATGAAGTTATTAATAATAATAAATAACATAATAAAACAAAAAAAGGAAACTGAGGGGTCGATCGGGTCACCATCCCTTCGGTAGCACTACCAGCACTGACATCGGAGATACGCCATAGTCGCCGGAGCCAAGAGCAACGCACCACCGTTCGGCCCTCGTTTGCAAGACCCCGTCTTCCAAATACCTGCACAAACCAACGAAAGAAAAGAAGAACAGGTTAAGAATAAGAGTAAAAGGTTTTAAAGGATAATCAAACATTTTTTTAAAAAATATACAAAACAAAAGATTCTTTTAAAATTTTCACAGATCTGGATTTTCCAGATCTGTAATCTTTGTAAAAAGAAAAGGAAAGTAAAAAGAACCAAAGAAAAAGGAAAGAGAATGGATAAAAAGATGAGAAAGGAGTTTTTACCTTTAAGTTCCGACGGCACGTGGAGCCGGAGGGGCGTGTGGATGACGGAGGTTGGAAAGCGCGAGGAGGAGAACCCTCGGAGCCGGCGCGTGTAAAGCGTTGCTCAACGGTGGTCGGCGGACGGAAGGCGGCCGGCGTAGATGAAGGGGAAAGGGAAGAGAGGGTGAGAGAGAGAAGATAGAGTTTTAAGTTTTTTTTTTAAGAAATGAAATGATTTTTAAAAAAAAAGGTTTTAAAGTAACATTTATATAAACCTATTGACCCAACCCGATTTGACTCGACGGACCTTTTGGGATCCACTTTTTTTAAAATTGGTATATTTTCGCAATCAGTGCTTTCGCATTTTTTATTATTTCAATTTGGTCCTTTTCATACTTTTTAATTATTTTTAATTTAGCCCAGTTATTTTAATTACTTTTCCATTTAATCCTTCAATATTTTGAAAGCACAAGTGGCTGCCACGTGTCAAAATCTTGGTCTATTTTGCAGTGGATCCCTTTTCTTTTTAATTTTTTTTAATTTAATCCTTAAATCAACTTTTGTTTAATTACAAAATTAGCCCAAAAATTTTCAAGATTTTCAAATTAGTCCTTTGACTTCAGGATCCCTGTGGGGCTGCCACGTGTCACTTTTTTATTGCCTTGGAAGTCCCTGAACTATCCAAAAATTATATTTTGACCCCAAAACTTTTGGAAAATTACATCCTGACCCTTAAACGTTTCCAAAATTATATTTTAACCCTAAAATTTTCTAAAAATTATATTTTGACCCCAAACTTTTCAAAATTATATTTGATATGAAAACTTTCTAAAAATTACCATTTTACCCCCAAACTTTCCAAAATTTCATTTTTGACCCAAATTTCACCAAGAATTACCATTTTACCCCTAAATTTTCCAAAATTTCATTTTAACCCTGATTTCACCAAAAATTACCATTTTACCCCTAAACTTTCCAAAATTCCATTTTTGACCTCGATTTCACCAAAAATTACCATTTTACGCCCGAACTTTTCAAAATTCTCGTTTTGACCCAATTTCAACCAAAATTACCATTTTGCCCCCGGGTATCCAAAAAGTCTCGTTTTCAATTCCGATCGTGTCATTTTTTTCTTTGTCGATATTTGCATTTAATTTTAATTATTACGCATTTGTATTTTATTTTTGCTTACCATTTATCTATTTTAACCATTTTATTTCATGTTATAATATCCATCATAAATTGCTCACTTATATTAAATTTGCATATTCATTTTCCAAAATTATTTTCATAAAAATTTTAAAATCGAGGTAATATTCTTTTATTTCGAGTTTCGAAATTTTGCGCCTTAACTTACAAGGTGCAATTTTTCTACAAAATCGAAATAATTGAATAGTCGTAATCGAGGCAATGTTTCCTTATTTTCGATTATGGAAAATTTGCGCCTTAACTTACTTGGTGCAACCTTTCTTCAAATCGAGATAATTAAACATCCTTCTCCAAAATTTAAAAAGTTTTACAAAGGAAAGCTCGTTATTTTTGGATCTCGAAATATTATGTCCTAACTCACTGGGCGTAATTTTTCTTCCTCGATCACTTTGAAATAGTGAGATTTCCAAGCAAAAACAATTTCTTTTAAACATTGCTTATGCATTCGAGGATCGTATTTTAAATTTTATTAGAGCTTTCAAGGTTTAAATATTAAAACCCGAAAATAATCAAAACGGTACCAATTTTGGGCGTATGAGGGTGCTAATCCTTCCTCATGCGTAACTGACTCCCGAACCTATTTTCCTGGATTTCGAAGACCACCATTTTTAAAACGTATTTTAAACGTTTTGCGATGATCCAATCACACCCAAATAAAATATTAGTGGCGACTCCCATTTTTCCAAAAAATTAAAATATTTTTCGAAACTCCGTTCTGGCAGTGGTTTCGACACTCGCTATTGGAATAGAGCTTCTAATGCTTGTTTTGAAGTCCTTAATCGGCAGGTAGATCCTTGATGAATGATTAGAGGTGGAAAACGGGGGGTTTGGATGGTTTTTTTTTAGTTCAAATAGTTTTGGGTGAAATCAGCTTGGGCTCGGGTTTTTTTGGATTTGAGTTTTTCGAATTCTGTTTTTTAGAGGCTTGGGCTTTTCAAATTCATTTTTTTATGGGTTTGGATTTTCTCATGTTCAAATCGGTTCTGGTCAAGCAGGCTCTAACGGATTAATATAATTTTGAATTTTCTAAGTTATAAATATTTCAATTTTGAATGTAATTGTAATATCCCAAAGAATTACTTGATCGTAAATGGTGTAATTTCAGAAAAAATACATGATAAATTCTCGATGGTAAATAAAATAGAAATTTATCGGTGTTAAAAGAAAAGGCTAATGAATACCAAAGGAAATTGAGTCAAAAAGTAGGTCATGATTATTAATTTAAGGAAAAGACTAAATTGCAAAGGCGTGAAAAGTTATTTATCTTAATGTAAATATTCAAAATTGTGGGGTTAAAACATAAATATGGAAATGTTAAGGGATTAAAAGTGAAAATGTCCCAAAGGTTGAAATGACCAAAGAGTAAAATAAATTAGATAGGTAAGGATCAAATTGAATAAGTAGAGAAATGAGAGGAACTAAATTGTAATTTTACCAAAAGTGAGAAATGACCCAAAAGTAATTACTAAGATATGACAAGGGCAAAATGGTCATTTTGTAATCAAAATTTTATCACAATATTAATTAGTAAGAAATTATGTTAAAACATGATTAGTTAAAATATTTTATTACTGATTTATTATTTAATTAATTAAGATATTTTTGTAGAAACACGAAGAATTCTCTTCATGCTTCTTCATTCCAATGGTACCACCATTATAAATAGAATGGAAAATTTTCCTTTCTTACAATTTGGTCATCCCACCTTAAATTTTTGATAATTTCCTTAAGCACCCAAGAGGAAAGTTGTAGTAGAGATCCTAGAGAAATTAAATATCATCTTGGAAGCAAGAAAATGTGATATTGAAGTGAAGAAAGTGAAGAGATCAAAGAGACAAGGTAATAATTCAAGTATTTTCTTATTAAATTTATGTTTAATTGAACTAAAGTGTTGGGGATCAACCCGATCAAGTAACGAACAAGTAAAATATAGCGAAAGAAATTGAGAAATTGAACACACAATTTTAACGTGGAAAAACTCCTCCGAAAAGGATAAAAAACCACGGGCAAAGATAATTTTACTATAATGGCAAAAGAATGAAGAGTACAAAAGATGGAGATAAAAACTAAACCTGAAAACCCGAAAACAAAGAACCCTCAAAACGTAAACACTAAATTCTCCAACAGTGTTAGGAGTTCTAAACTCTAATAAGTGTATCTAATAAGTGTTCTTTCTAAGGTTGTAAAAGAGCCTATTTATAGGCTAAATTTCTAGGTCAAATAATAATAAAATAATCTAGACTAATAAGAGTTTAACTCAAACAAATAAATAGAGTTTAATTGAAACAATTAAACAGAGTTTAACTGAAAGATTATTTCTCAAATTTGACCTAGATAATTTTACTATAATGGCAAAAGAATGAAGAGTAAAAAGATGGAGATAAAAACTAGACCCGAAAACCCGAAAACAAAGAACCCTCAAAACGTAAACACTAAATTCTCCAAAAGTGTTAGGAGTTCTAAACGTAAACACGGGCAAAGATAATTTTACTATAATGGCAAAAGAATGAAGAGTACAAAAGATGGAGATAAAAACTAAACCCGAAAACCCGAAAACAAAGAACCCGAAAACAAAGAACCCGAAAAACGTAAACATTAAATTCTCCAAAAGTGTTAGGAGTTCTAAACTCTAATGAGTGTATCTAATGAGTGTTCTTTCTAAGGTTGTAAAAGAGCCTATTTATAGGCTAAATTTCTAGGTTAAATAATAATAAAATAATCTAGACTAATAAGAGATTAACTCAAAAAAATAAATAGAGTTTAATTGAAACAATTAAACAGAGTTTAACTGAAAGATTATTTTTCAAATTTGACTTGAAATAGGAGTCATAATTCAATAAATCTCCACATTGACTTAAATTTACACAATGCTATCTTTGCTAAAGCCCGTCACGGGCCTTTCTTGAACTATGCAGGGAATTAACTAAGTCGAATCTGTGCTTAGAAGCTGGAAGTCTTCTAGCGTTCGACTTGTGTACTGCTAAATCAAAACTAACCCGGGTCTGATTTTCACGAACACAGTGCCTTAACTTTTCAAAACCTGCATTCAAAAGAGAACCTCTCTTCAACGAAACAGTCATACATTTTTCCCTCCTATGACCAAGTTGTCTCCGCTCCAAACGAGTTGACTTCAACTTCGTAACGGACGAGGGACGTCCGATTTCACTAATCACTGTAAAACCTTCCAGAATATAAAGACTGTCGGTCTTTTTACCTTTTAACAAAACGAGATCCCCACGAGACACCTTAATGCCGCTCGACTCGATGTTGATTCTGCAACCTTTTGAGTCTAAAATACTTAAGGAGATGAGATTCTTTCGTAAATCAGGTACATAGTTGACATCTGATAGTATCCTAATTGTACCATCGTGCATC
Source organism: Gossypioides kirkii (assembly GCA_005610355.1). NCBI lineage: Eukaryota > Viridiplantae > Streptophyta > Magnoliopsida > Malvales > Malvaceae > Gossypioides > Gossypioides kirkii. The sequence continues at coordinate 34,035,916 of CP032249.1, forward strand.
TTAATTTTAATAGTACCAATATCGATTACCGTACTGGATGAATCGTTTCCCATGTGCAGAACTCCACCTTTAACCGAAGTGTATGTGGAGAACCATTCTTTGTTGGGATACATGTGGAAAGAACATCCTGAATCTAGGATCCACTTAGACGTAAGCTCGGAGCTTTCGCTTGTTGACACTAACAAGAAATCATCACCACTTTCATCAGCCAAATTAGCACCAGCTAAATCTTCCTTGTTACTCTCAACAGCCTTTTTATTTCGCAGTTTGTAACAACCTGCTTTGACGTTACCTAATTTCCTACAATAGCGACACATTTTGTCTCGTTTCTCTGATGCTACCAAAATAGAAGCTTGCTTATCTAGCTTGCTATCTGAACCAAACTCATTATCGAGTTTATCTTTGCTCAACAAATGACCCTTCACATCCTCAAATGAGAGTTTGTCTCTACCATAAATCAAGGTCTCCCTAAAAGACTTGTATGAAGGGGGTAAAGAGCACAACAATAGCATAGCCTAATCCTCATCGTCAATCTGAACCTCAACATTATTTAAATCATTCAAAAGAGAAATGAATTGACTGATGTGATCTCTAAGAAGCTCACCTTCATTCATGCGAAACGTAAATAGACGTTGTTTCAGCACTAAACGATTAGCCAGAAACTTAGTCGCATAAAGAGTTTCTAGCCTTTTCCATAAGGCGGATGAGGTCTTCTCCATTAATATCTCTTGTAGCATCCTATTTGCGAGGTACAACTGGATTGCAGAAAAGGCGTTTTCATCAAGCTCTTCGCATTCTGATTGATCTAGATTATCGGGCTTTTTCTCAGTAATGACCTTTTTCAAATCAGTCTGAACAAAAATTGTCATCATCCGAACTTGCCATAGATTGGAATTTGTGACACCATCGAACTTCTCAATGTCGAACCTTATTGTTGCCATCTCTGAACGGGTTGATCTGCGAAAATCGAACTAGCTCTGATACCACTTGTTAGAGATCGACCCGATTAAGCAACGAACAAGTAAAATATAGCGGAAGAAATTGAGAAATTGAACACACAATTTTAACGTGGAAAAACTCATTCAAAGAGGATAAGAAACCACGGGTAAAAATAATTTTACTATAATGGCAAAAAAATGAAGAGTACAAAAGATGGAGATAAAAACTAAACCTGAAAACCCGAAAACAAAAAACCCTCAAAACGTAAACACTAAATTCTCCAAAAATGTTAGGAGTTCTAAACTCTAATGGGTGTATCAAATGAGTGTTCTTTCTAAGGTTATAAAAGAGCCTATTTATAGGCTAAATTTCTAGGTCAAATAATAATAAAATAATCTAGACTAATAAGAGTTTAACTCAAATAAATAAATAGAGTTTAATTGAAACAATTAAACAGAATTTAACTGAATGCTTATTTCTCAAATTTGACTTGAAATATGAGTCATAGTTCAACATAAAGATATAAGAAAGTGATTTTTAGTATAGGGATCGATTATGTTTTAATGTGCTCATGAAGTGAGAATGAAGAAGTAATGGAAATAGTTATATGAATTATATAGAATAATAATCAAAAGTATAATGTTTTACGCAATCAAATGATTTTGTATGAGAATCTAATAGTTGATAAGTGAATTAACTGTTAAATGTTGGTATGAGTTGTATGAATGGTAATAAGTAAAATTTTGATTAAAATTTTTTGCATAGCAATAGTAGTTCAACTTTGAAAATTCACTAAAAATTGTAGAAGCTGAGTTAAATATTGAACCAAACATAAAATTGAAGCTTATTGAATCTAGTTTTATACAGAAGAAACGGTGTAAGCAATAAAATTTTATATTAAGAGATAAATAAATTTAAGTGAGAAAAGGTTAGATTGATTTTGGGTTTCCTTGTTTTAGTTTTGAAAAATCATTAAAAATTATAAAAAACAATAATCATTAATCGTTAATATTTATATGCCTAAAAATATTAATGAGCCTATTTTCAATAGTAACAAACAGAAACATTATACGATATTGGTACTATGATATAAATAATTTTTAGCGAAAATAGGTCAGAGTTGCCTAGCAACAGATTAGGGAAAGATTTGAAGAAAAAACTTTATTAATTGGCTTGATTTAAAAATTTGATCCTAATTTTTATATTAAGGATGAGATGTCTAGCTTCTGAAACTTCAAACTGAACTTAATTATCAATCCCGATGAATGAGATATAAATAGAAACATGACAATTGCGCAATGGTTGCACTATTTTGAATTTCTAAGATTTAAGATCTATAGAGTAAATTGTAAATGAAAGAAAAGTATGTTAAAATATGAAAATCATGAAATAAATACTAGTGTGAATAAAGGTCATAATTAGTGAGGAAATGGAAGAATAAAGATAAAATTCTTGAAAATCTTGATGTTCGAATTTATATATTCGTATAATATTAAGTAAGAGACTAGAATGAAAAAAAATGTAAAAAAATCGTGAAATAAAGTATTCGTCATTCATTATTGTGAATTTGGTACCGTGAAAATCATTTGACTAATTATTATGCGACTATTGTGCTACCATTATATGATTATGTTTTCATCGAACAAAATTTGAATGGGGAAAGAGTAAAAATACGTGAAGTTGAGCTTAAATCATTTCTTTTACTGTTAAAATTACAATGTATTACTCTTTGAGTAAGCTTTAGCTATTTATATATCTAAGCTAAATTTCATATATAGTTACAAATAAGAGTTGTTTAAAGAAGAAAAAATGAAATTCAGACTTTGAATTATGTTCGTTACTCTTTCCACTCCTATAGAAAAAGTATGAACATTAAGCATCTTTGTTTAAATTATTGGGTTTTGTTAATTATTTATTTAAAAATAATTTATTGGCATCATCTTGTAGTTATATTAAATATAAGAGAAAATATTTGATACAATGACAAATAAAATTTTTAGATTTTACAAGCGATGGTACGAGTTGATAAATCTCGTAAGGGTATAGTAAAAGGGTTCATATTTGATAAATTAACAATGTATTTTTTTGTTATTACACAAGCAACACAAACATGTCTCTTTTTTTAATATTTTATAATATTTTTATACGATATTTGTCAACTTCTTGGCCCTACTTATGGAGTTTAAAAACTCCACTAACAGTGTACAAAATATTATTTCATATTAAAATATTTTAAAAAAAGACACATGACACATATTAAAATATTTGGTAAATTTTGTTGTTTGTTGTTGTTTTGATGTCATTTTATTGTTATTGTTTGAATATTGTATAATTTATTTTATTGTTAATTTTGTTAGAGGCATTTGCCTGCTAAGTATAAAGATTTTTTGCAATGTATTTTCAATTCGTTAAGAAACATCTATTTTTTTTTTATGTTTTTAGTGTATTTGATGTATTATACTTTTAAATTTTGTTTTATAAAAAATAATATTAAAAAATTTAAAATGGGCGGGTCGAGCTCAAGTTTAGTATTTTTTTTATCTGGATTGGATTTTAGGTAATTTTTCGTGCCAAATAGGACCTGAAACGAGCCTAAAATTTTGTATCAACTCGACCCATAATTAAATCTAATGACAATCTTTTAAAAAAATTTGTAAAATAAAAAAATACATTGCAAACTACCAAATACTAATTCTAAGTTTTTAACTAATAGTTAATCTTGAAAAGATTATTTTCCAAGCATTGGGTGGAGATATTATTGCAGGTGTGTTTTGGTACATATCTCTTATATCTTAATTTTCTCATCTTCTTTCTCAAAAATCTTATCATAATGTTTACTTTTGGATAGTATTTTTAAATATCCCAAATTTCAAATTTTTATACAATTATAGATAAAATATCAATTCTTGTGCGTAAACATTTAATAGGCAATTCATACATATCACATCCAAACTAGTTATATATTCTACAATAAAATACGATTATTAGAAAAGTCAAATCATAAAGCTAGAGACATGAAAATGATTTATTTATTTTTTTATCAATTTGGTACCCTATGATCTTAAAATATCTAAAATTTATCAATGTCGTGAAATTGATAAAGAATGTACATAGGATGCTTTTTTCCACCACCATTCATTTGTTGGATTCTTTTCTTCATTTCTCTTATTGACCCAACATAGCAAAAGCTAATGTCTTGTAACAGCCCTACCGTTGTTATTAATGGACTCAACCTATTCTGTAAAATCTATTTAATTATTTTCAACAAGCTTAGTTTTTATTTTTTATTTCATTCTCATCCTATCTAAACCCCTAATGGACCAACCATGTTATTAATGTACTCAACAAATTCATAAATTGTACCAAAATTCATCCTGTAAATGGAAAATAGAGTGCAATTTTCTTTTGGTAGAACCCATTTAAGATGGAAACTTGACATTTATAGGCCAACAAGATATGGTTTGTTGGAAAAGGACCCATGACTTGTAGACACATGAGGAGATTTCATTTGTAAATGGGTTGGAGGATTCATCACTCTATTTGGGCCTATGGTTTAAACTACAACCAAGGTCATTAAACTATTGATAAGTTTTCATTTTGGTTTACTCTAACTTTAAAAAGTTACAAAATGGTCATTGGACTATTCAAAAGCTTTCATTTAAGTCACTGAGCTATTGAAATTGTTGTTGCATGTCATTTTTTGTTTGCACCATATGTACCAATTAAAAGCTTTCCTTGCCTTTCTCTTCTACGGTTCAATTTTTTTTTAAGAAACAACTTTGAATGTCGCAAATCTGCAAACCAAAATCCAACCGATTTTTTTCTATGATCTCCGAAACTAATTGTTAAATCGACTTGGACTAAGATATGTTATTTTATTTGTTGATGGGTATTGAGACATCATAACAACTATCATATGGTCACTTGGAACTTGTTAGTCGGACTTCAAAGAAAAAACCTTAACAACCCAATGACTAAAATAAAAATTTCTGAATAGGTCAATGATCATTTTGTAACTTTTTGAAGTTAAGTAACTAAAACGTAAATTTACTAATAATTTAATGACATTAAGTGTAGTTTACCCTTAAAAAATTATGCAACCTAACATAAAAATATTGATTTTTTAAAAATTTTATATAGCACATAAATATATAGAATAAAGTAGGTTAAATATAATTATGTTAAAAACACAAAATTACTATATCTACTGAAATCCCAATTCCAATGTTCTCCATAAGTTTTACTAACTATAGAAAAATTTATAGGCTTTTAGGTGGAACAGTTTGTGCATGGCTTGATTTAGAAAAGCTAGGCTGTCTAAAGGGACAAGAAGTCAGTACCTTTAATTAAATTTCACATTTCACATTTTCTTTTATATAATATTATTCTCTTTAAGACTTGTTTGGTTAGCTTAAAATTGGTTTAATAATTCACTTTTGATCATGAAATTTTGGTATAAGAATTTTAAAAAACGAACCATTTAGCAGTTTTAATAAATAATAAGGTTATATGATTTTTTGGATGATACATTTCAAGGTATATTTTAAATATTACTTCTATTTTTATTTCGATTTTATTTAAGTGTTTTGAAAAATAAAATAAAATACTCATATTATCACCCAAGTCTTAGTGCGTTATTGTTTTGGTTGAATGGATTCTTTTTAACTAAGTTAATTTTGTATTTTCGTTACTCCACAGTTAAAATGTGTTTGATCCACCAAATGGAATGTTAGCATGGCTCAGTATAATAATAAATTTAGTCATTAATATTTACATGTTTTGCTAGTTTGGTATTGATTTTAAAAATTAAAATCAACAAATTTATTCCTCAATATTTTTGAATATTTTATATAAATATATGAAATATTCAAAAAATTATTTTTAAATTTTTAGAATAAAGATCAAATTAACAGACTATCGAAGATTAAATTTATTGATTTTTTTAGAATTAAAATCAAATTAACAGAATGGATAAAATATTAAAAGCTAAATTTGCTATTGTATCTCTCAAAAGAAGGTTACATCCGTATTTTTGTTCAATGACCAAAGCATTTTAATGATGAAGTGATTTAGAAAAATAAAATTGGACTAACTAAATGACTAAATTAATAAAAAAATTCAACTGCCAAAATAGAAACGCGTTAAAACTTTATCACTCTTTAATAGTTGCTTCTTTTTCTCCTCTCATTCTTTGTCTTGCTTCGATTTTTTCTTTTAAATTTTAAATATTGTTTTATTTTAACTTTTAATGTAACTTGAGTTTTTGAGTTCATGTTCTTGTATTGTGAACTTTATAATTTGAATGCATTTTTGAAGCTTAAATTATTTTTTTTAATTTTAAATCTAATTTTAAAAATTTTCATTTATATTGAGATTACTTCACTTAATGATCAAACTTTAAAAATATCTTAATATTATTTAATGTTACGTGATTATTTACAATTGAAAGTACAATTTTAAAATTTATCATTCCATTGAACACGTCAAACAGCTACTAATAAAGTTACTCATAGTATGGTTAAGGTAACATTATCCTATACAAATTGTACATTTTTGTCTCTCCTCTTTCTCGTCTTTTTTATATTTTACGAATCGAATAATGTGTGAACAACATATGTTAAATTTTGGAGCAATTTAATTTTGCAAAATTATGTTACAAAAGCATATAATTTGGACTTATTAAAAAATATTAATTTTTTGTATTTAATTTTTCATTATCTATTAGATTAGATTATATAGCTTTCAAAAGATTATTAGATTAGATTAGATTTAAACTTTAATTATCTTTTAGGTTACTAAAATCATTATTATTTCCTATCAATATGTAAATCATAAATATTATATGTCCTGATTTTTTTAATTTATAACATTCATTTTAAAAATAATGACTTTTTTACAACATAATAACTTTAGAAAAAGCAAATTAAAATTTCTTTATTAATTAATTTTAAATAATAGAATATATAAATTAATTTATGGGTAAAAGAATAGTTATAGAATTTCTTTGGATGACGGTATGCTTACTTATAATTAATATAAAAAAATAGTGAAATTAAATAATATAATAAGACTATTGTATGAAATAAAAAAAATTAAACATACAACATTAAAAATAAATAACCATCCAAAGAAGCTTATAATTTAAAAGCGGAAATTAGAGGCAGGCTTGAGTTTTGTGTCATCTCTTTGTCCCCACGTGTGAATGTTATCCGCACCCAAATCCAGACAAACAGATTTGTTTGTTTGTTTGTTGATTTGTTTTAATTCTTGAAATTTGGACAGCATTGAATAAAATGAATTAGACAGCTTCGATCTGACATAATGCAGGTTCTATTTGTTCTCTCTCCCACCAAATCTTATTATAATCCCAACCCACTGCTTTTACACCCTCACAACATCAACCATATTTATGTTTCCACATCAAATTGTTTTTTAATTAAAATAAATTTAATTTTTATATTCTTATTTTATTATTTATTTATATTTTAAAATTTGAATTTGAATTTAAACCGTAATTATTAAATATATTATATTTATTTAGTTTTTTGTGTATTTTTTAAATAAATTATTTTTATGTATTTATATTATACAGTTATTGTTCATAAATGTGATATGCTAGGTAGGTCTTCATGCATGATGACACGTACTCTACCTTAAGGTTAACACGTGTATATTCGAAGTGAGTTCGTATACACAGGGTTCACATAATGTGTAAGCGAATCCATATTATGCGTCTCCATATTAGGTTCACCCACATAGTGCATGTGTGAGTACTACGCATATACGAACCCATACAGAGTACGGATCAGGACCCAACGGACTAGCGAGTCAGAGGGTCGATAATAATAAGTATCATAACAATATTGAATTTTGATATTTTTAAAATTTTATACAATAAACATATAAAGTGTGTAATATCATGTCAGGTAATTAATTGTATATAATACTCACAAATAAATCATGACAATTTAATTAATGAATTTAATGATTATTGTTTAAGTTGCAATTGGAATTCCAAAACTTAAAAAATATAGTGACTAAAAAACTCAAATTAGGGTATGTAAATTAAATATACAATTTGTACATGTATAATGATTAATAGTAAAATTTACTCACAATTTGAGTTTTTTTTTTAACAATATAATTATAAGTTCTGATCATATCTGTTTTTTTTTTGACATAATGCTTAAAATTATCCATAGTCCTTTTCAACCCATAAATAATAGGATAGTACGCTTTAGCACTCTCAAACTCATATCATCTTATATTGATAATAATATTTATACTAATTAAACTAAAACTCAATTAACCATAATTTGAGCTATTGAAAAAGAAAGTGTTACAAATTAAAAAATGAATTAAAGAGAGAGGTGGGAGCATTATTATAATTAAACATGCTAAAATTAGATGGGGGAATGTGAATGTGATGAAAAATATTGATGTTAATGTAATTTATAAAGTACAAGGAAATAATCAATTTGATTTGTCGGATTGATGTATGAGCATTTAAGCTATCCTTCTTACCTAATATTAAATATCCATGTCCTTTTTATATGCTATATTGATTATCTTTTAAGGAATCCATCTTCATTATTTATACCTCTTATGAGTATAGTCTTCAAATTAATTATGTTATTATAATTATTCATACCTTTTATTACCCACAATGATTAACAACTCATACTCAATCTATATTTAACTTATGCTTTAATTTTGCTTATGTTTTATAATTTTGAGATTAAATTTTAATTAATTCATACAATCACATTTACAAAAATAATGATGATATTTTTGTTCATATAAGTCTCATTAAGGGGAAAAAATGTGGTGGTATAAAGAAAGTCAATTCACTTAAATAGACGGAGTGCTGAAAAGATAAGAGGAGGAGGAATTGTGAAGACTGGAAAAGTAGAAAGCAAGGAGTAATTATTTAAGGTTGCTAATTGAGGGGAGAAGATCATTTCCCCTTCAATCTGGAGGGTATTTATAGGGGAAGTTCTATTGTCTGATAGTGGTGACATGACAAAGTAATTATCATCAAGGAGTGCTCGGGGTATACATGGTGAGATCCATTTTGTTATTCTTTTTGAGAAAGTTTAAATTTATTATGTTCAGATGGATCTTAATAATCCTCAGAATATTTACATTGAAAAACGTGTGATTTGACTATAATAATGAATTATTTGATATAAGAGGACGTTTCCTCTATTAATCAATGATCTCACGATGAGTAATTAGAACCCAAAGGCTGTTTAGTTGAGGACGAGCTAGAAAACTAGAAGTGAAGAATCATTTTCAAATGTCCACTTAATATCTCTCGGAAGTATCTAACTCGAGTGGGAGATATAACAGTTGGAGAAATACAAAAATCTAGGTTATTTGTGGTTTAAATTAAAGGATATAGTCTATTTGATCGTGGTTGACAAAAGAGGGCTTAGGGGGACCTCTGAGGAGGGGGTAAAAATCAAAGCTCCCTAGTCCATAGACCGCCCCTCACCTACATTTGGAGACTCATTGAAACTAGGTTAACGACGCAACCAAATGAATGGTGGAGAGGTTGGTTTGAGTTCTGAACCATCCATTGAATTGGACTGACTTCGATTTGCGCATGCACTTTGATGAAATAGACACCCTGCCACTCTTTCACTCCAATCGTTCATAAAATTTTTGGTCCCCCCTATCTCCCTTATAATTAACTCGCTTTAAATGCCTGGACCAATACTAGATGTTGTAAAAATATCATGTCACATCAATAGATGGAACTCAAAATCTATAAATCCCATAATTCAATCATATAAATTTTAATTTTAAAAATTTGGAAATTCAAGAAATCAGTTAAAAAATTACAATCAAATTTTTCTTTTTTATTATTTTAAAAATATATTATCATATGTTTAACTTTTAACATCAATTAACTCCACAAAAAATACCAAATCCTTGTGCTTTTTATAAATATTTTAAAAATATTGTATCTTTCAATTTAAATTTTTATATACTTTTAATGGTTGAATTTGAATTATTTCAACAATGTCAATTCATTGGATGGAATGGGTTTGTTGGAATGTGGGTGACCATCATTGCACCACCGCATGAGTGGGGCGGGACATGGATGTCGCAGCGGCCTTCGCCTGTCTTGGGGTAGCCTCCCGCATGGTTCCCTCCTTAGATCTTGTCCTTCCTAAAACTAGTCTTATTTAACAGTTATAAAAAAGAAGAAAAGAGAGATTAAAATACACGAAATTAAAGTGACTTATGCTCGTTATTCAGCACCAAACAAGGCACATAGGGAAAAGGTGTTCTGTTTCGAACATGACCAACTAATGTTTTGGGGCAGACACCAAGACAAATTTGCTGTGGATTGCAGTCTCCACCATTCTTCTAAACTAAAATAAAGACAAAAAAAAAAAAGAAGGGGTTAAAAAATACACATCCATTCCTTGAACAATTATTCTTTAAGGTGTTCATGCATGTGTGGTTAATTATAAAAATATATGTATACGATACCTTGCGTGCTGATTAATAAATAACACAATCTCCTGCATTGCACTGTTTTAAATTTTAATTTAATGTGTAATTATACACATAAAATTTTAATTGTGATTTAAATGTATATTTAAAATTTTAATTTTGATTTAATCATATACAATTAAAAAAATACATCAATTTTTTTATATTAGATAAATATAATTATTTATGTATGCAATATATAAATATAAAATAATATTGTATCAATAATTGTGTTAATCATTTACAAGAAATAGATTAAATCAAAATTTTATATATACAATTACATATTAAACCATAATTCATGTATAATTTTAATATTTATCTCGTAATATTATATGCGTCTGCTAGGTAGCTGGCTGCTTCCGTACAAACTTTATTACTTTAAATCAATGCAAATTTTCGTCCCTCCAAACTTTGACCTACTAATTAAATGGTCAAGAAAATGTTAGAGATTTTAAATTCAAGTTTATAATTTTATTTAAAATTTATTTTTGATAATTACTTAATTACTAAAAGTTGAATCGATTGACAAGGTAGAATTTTAGTCCTTATATTTAATAAACATATTTTTTATTGCAAGTGCGGATAGCTTAATGATAATGTTGAGGTTTTAGAAATTTTAATTTTTTTTTTGAATATTAAGTTCTCATTATTAAAATTTTGATATTTTAAATTCAAATTCTTCTTTATATAAATATTTTAGTTTTTTTTCAAGTTTATAATTGTCAAATAATTTAGACTTAATATATAGTTTAATATATTTTTTTAATGTGGTATTTGAACTTATTTTTTAGTTCGTTATAATATTTATATTTAACAAAAATTATATATTTTAATACTTTAAAATAATAATATTAATTTTTAATATTTAATTTAGGTTTTAGAATGAAGTTAGCTAACCTCTTCCAAAACTTCTCAAAATAAAAATTAAAAAAGCCCAAAAATAGCAAAAGAAAATGTCAAAGAGAAAGTAAGTTTTGTAGTTGTTAACGTGAAGTTTTGGCAAACAACAAAGCCAAAACATAGGATCCCTTCAATATTTAAATATGATTTCTTTTTTGAATTCAAATATAAATGTTTTATATCAAAATTTAAACTATTTCTGATCCTGCTTGAACTTTAAATATTATATTTAGAGTTCAATCGGTCATGAATTGGACCTAACCTATGTGAGACATGCGGTCCAACCAACTTCTGACTCTAAACTTCCATTACTTTAATACAAACTTCAACGCAAAAAAATAAAAAAAAAAAAGTATTAGTTATGAAGATTGTGTCTGAGTTTCTAAATAATTTTTTAAAATTTGAGAATTAAAATATTTGATATTAAAAATTATTTTTATTTAATTATTCAGTTCGATTTTAATTTTTATCAAAATTTCAAATAATCATCAAATTTGACTCGACCTACCACGTCAGCATTTTTATATTATGTTGTAAATATTAAAAGTAAAAAATTGTTCTTTTAATCTCTTTAAAAATTAGAAATTTCTCTTTCTTTTTCTTTTCTCCTTCCTCTTATCTTTTTCTTTTCTTATTTTACTTTCACAAACCTTGTCTCTAGTGAACAATGTCGTAAAAATTATCGTTAATGGGATAATAATTAAATGATTATTTTAAAAAATTATTCGTGATTAAATTAATAAAAAAAATTAAAATGATCAAAATAGTAGGATTGATTGATGGTCTTTGAGCATACCCTCCGATGTAATTCACCCGATGATGAAACCAAAGACGTGTGGATAATCTGTTTGAATGCATAGGGAAATGAAGAAAGAAGAAAGGGTGGGGCCTTCCGTAGGGTTTGACTATCAATTTTGTACCTAATCAGGAATTAAAGTCCTCTTCTTAATTTCAATCTCATAAATACCCTGATATTTTCTCACTCGCCCTATGCCGCATTGTTTCACGCATGTATCTGCACATCCACTCAACTCCCACTTTGGGTTTTAACCAACGCTGTATCCACAACTAAATGTGTATTAATTTTAAATTTAACCTTCAACGTCTAAAAGAGTCGAATTTAATTAAAAAATAAATTAATTCTTTTTTTTAAAAGTTATTAATTAAATTTAACTAAATAATAATAAAATTAATAAAAAATATAAATATTAAAGGTTAAATTTGAGATTATACCTAAAAAATAATAATAATAGTAATGTATTACGTTATTAGAGGTTAAAGTTTGAGTGTTGGTGTAGAAGTGGGCGTTAAGAGTTGAAAGAAAGGCGGGGAAAACATAGGGAAGAAACTCCCAGTTTTGGTGCGCGTGAAATGGTGTGGCAGTGAAGTGAGCAAAGGTACAGAAAACAATGGGAGAAGCAACCAAAAGAAGGAAGAGAAAGAGGGGACAAATAGGTCGGCTAAAAGTGAAGCAAAACATGGACCCACTTCACCAAATGCTACCCTCTGTCTGCTATATGTCCCCATCCCTCAATCTCACCCTTCTTCTTATATTAAAATCCCCCCCCTCCCAACTTTGTTACCAATAAACCCAGATTACTATTGCGCTCTTTGCTTTGCTTTCCTTCTCTCAAGGCTAATAGCATTTGTCATTTAAAGTTGGAAATCTTTGTTTTTTGTTGATTGTTGTGTGGTGTGCATGGAGCTCCAACTGGGACTCTCTCTTCCATCCACTCCTGTTTTTCCTTTCAAAATGTTGGACCTCAACAGCTATGGTTACGAGCTTAGGGAGGGTTTGGGTCCATTTGGCATTCATGTTAACAACAACTGTGGCAGTTGCAGCAGCAGCTGCAGTTCTAGCAGTAGCGGCGGTGCTGCTGATGGTGGTGGTGGCACCAAAAAACGACGCCGCCTTGATGAAGAGAATCGAATTGTTCCTAAAACGTTGCCTCTTTTGTTTTGGACAAACCAACGGCCTAATGATGAAGATGAGCCGAAAGATGTCGACGACCACTCTTCTTCTGCCATTTTCAAGTACTTCACTTTCCTTTTCATCTCCTTTTTCTTTTCATTTCGTGCGCTAGTGAATTGAATGTTTGGTTTTGATAGGAATGAAGGAGAGGGTTTAGTGGGGTGGCCACCAGTGAAAGCGTGGAGGAAGAAGGTGCGGCGCCGCGTACCCAATGTCAGGGCGGGGGTGGAGAATAGCTGTGGTGGTAGGGCTTCAAGTTCAACGTACGTGAAGGTAAAAATGGAAGGAAATGCAATTGCAAGGAAAATTGACATTAGTCTCCACCACTCCTTTGAATCGCTCACAACCACCCTGATGAGAATGTTTGATATATGTAAGTATATATAATAAAAAAAACCCTATAAACCTTGCTTAAATTCAATCCTAGTTTCAAACATCCTTGTTTGGTAACAGCTGATGAGAAATGGCAAAAGAGCTTTAAACTCACTTATCAGGACAGAGAAGGAGACTGGCTGCTTGCAGAAGATGTTCCATGGAGGTAACTTTTTCCTTCCTATTTACTTTTTCCTGTTTGGTTACCAAGAAAAATAAAAAAAGTTTGGGTTATTTTCAGGACCTTCATTGGATCCTTGAAATACATCAAAATGATTCGAAGCAGAGGCTAGTGTTGGCATGTACATCAGCATATCTAAGATGAATCAAAATCGTGGGCCATGTTTGCTTAATTTGAGTCTTGAAAGAATGGTCATGACATGGCCTTTTCAATTTTGCTTCAATGTAAACATATAGTAAATTCAACACTTTCTGTGTAAAATCAATCGGACATGACTAAAAAGCATATAATAGCTTTGTAAAAGAAACACTACATATATATATTGTTGTTTAAAACAGAGGTATATTTGAGTGCAATAATGGTACCTTCTCAATTCAGTACTGCTTCAATTATTCTAAAAACCCTTCCCTACCAACTTCACTAATCCTTTGATTTCTCTTTACCCAAAATATATACGTGAATATGAAAAATTAAAATAACTTTTTTCTAAAATTGGAAGCCGACATTAATAAGTATCCTTTATAAATTAAGAAGGGAGGGGTGATTCATGTGATGGGATGGATGTGACGAATACTTTGGGCATAAATTGAAATATAAAAGAAAAAGAAATAAAGCAAGGTTGGTCCAAATTTGAATTCTCCGAAATGCAACTTTCCCAAATCCAAACTGTAATGGGATACCCATAATCCCACCATAACGTGGGCCGTCACTTATAAAGCAAACAACTCGGCCTACCAAGTAACGATATATACCAAAAAAGATTGATAATAAAATTTTTAAATTTTTTTTACCAATTAAGTCTTAGTTCGATTGATATTCGATTGGTATGAGCATTGTTGTTAAAGTGTATTATACTTCTATTTATGGGTTGAAAAGGGTTATGAGTAATTCTAGACATTGTGTTAAAAAAGAACATATATGATTAGAAACTGTAAGGAGATTATTTTAAAAAAAAACTTTTTTTAAAAGGTCAAGAGCCAAATTTAACTAAAAAAGATGGTCAAATTAACAAAAACATAAATGTTAAAGGTGACATTATGCCAATTGAAAATAATCTCTCTCTCTCATATATATATATGAAAATTAGTTGGTACACTACTAGTAAAGTTTTTAGTCTTTACGAACAGAGTTAGGGGTTGACAAGTACTTCATATGAGTATAATAAAATATTTAAAAAATAAATAAATATATATATGACAACTTTTTTGAAATGCTTGTGAAATAAAAAAAAACATATGACAATTTTTTAAATGACACGAAAATAAACTTATTAAATATAATGGAAAGTCTAATTTGACAGATCAAATTATTGTAAATGAATAGTAAAGATTATGCGGTCCACAAACCTTTCAATTTCTGTACGTATACTTCCTTATTAAGAAATCCAATAAAAAATTGCACACTTAACATCCAATTGAATGAGTTTAATGTTAAGGTGACATGCAAAAACAAGTAAAAGTCAAATGGATTTTAATTGGCTATTGGTGCAAAAGTGTTTTTATTTTTTTATTTTTTTTATTACCAAAATCAACACCTTCAGCCTACGTATAAGTTTGTGCCACCGCTCGAGCTTTGTTACGAGTGATGTTGTCCAAGTTCATAGCTCCTATTTTTGAAAATCCACTCGGTTTGTACCACATTTATAGTAGCCTTGAGGAAGAGGAACAAGTGTCCACACATCATTTCAAATGAACAGTTGTAGCTTATCTTGCATTGCATTCGACCAATGTTCATCTTGCAATGCTTCCCCCACTTTCTTTGGAGACATAATAACTTGTCTTATTTATGTCTCGATAGTTACCCCTGGTTCTTCTACCACCAGTAATGCCGAGGATATTTTATGAATTCTTGTGAAGGATCTCAGTTCTAAAACATCCAAAGACTGATCTGATTCTACCCAATCAGTTGTTCCATTTTCTGTTCTATCTTCTATTACAACAAAAGCATTATCTTTCATTTGTTTCCTCCACCAATGGAGAGTCATTGATAGATTCCATGATGATTTTAGTGCGACTATGAGACACGCTCTATAAGCTCGATTGTTTGTAAAAAAATATCCCACTAGAGTTCCATCCACTACAAGGAAAATAGATATATAATGGGTCCACCTTTAGCAGTGCTTCAAAATGCCGCAAAAACATTAGCGGCCCAAAAAGAAACGTCGCAGAAATAGAGACGTTTATTCTAGAGGCATTTTTTTTAGGAAAAGTGCCATAAAATTTGGAAATTATATATATTATTTAGTGGTTCTTTTTTGTATAAAGTAATTAAGGGTGGGTTTGGATGGACGATTTGTTTACCTGTAGTTAGTGTAAAAATAACGGTGACGATGAGATTAGATCCTGTAACGATACTATAGCGTAAGACAAAATATAAGCAAAATGCATCGCATTACCCATCCAAATCCACCTTAAGTCACATATCTATATTATGTGTGAAAGAAGAACTTAATACTAAAAATATATTTATAAAAAATTTAACAATCAAATTGCGAATTAAAAATATATAATAATTCTCAGGTTGATTCACAACCGTAATGATCCTTACTGTTAGACCATTCAAGAAAGGTTGCCTCTGAACAAAATTAATTCCGAAAAGTAAATGGAGAAAAAAATTAATGAAAATGTCAGATCAAGCCTAAACGGATGTTACATTTTATCAAAAATTTTCACTCTTAGAATTAGGGGTGAGCAAAACTCGATTTGAATTGAAAAATTCAAAAAAAATTTCGAATTTCGAATTATTCGAATCGAGTTATTCGAGTTAAACGAATCGAGTTAAATTTTTTTTTCGAATTTCGAGTTAGAATCGAGTTTAATTTTCAAATTCGAATTACTCGAATAATTCGAATAATTCGAATAAATCGAATAAAGTTATATTATTTTTAATTTTAAATTTATATTACCCAAACCCAATACACAGGCTCAATTTACTATACCCATTTTTCCTCAAAACCCAAACCATTTATCTTACCCAATTTTTTCCTCTAATATTTAAAACCCATCAACAAACTAAACCCAAATATATTTAAACTCAAATATAATTTCATTCTTCAAAAACACTCATAAACTAAACCCAAATATAATTTTATTCCTAAATAACACTCATAAACAACTCCTTTTTGTATCTAAATTTATTGTTCTTTTTTGTTTATTATTATTATTATTATGGTTATGTGTACTTATTTAGTTTTTATTTGGAAAAGAAATTAAAGATATTAATTTGGTAAACCCAAAATCAATTTTTTCTTCCTAAAAAAAAACCCTAAATTTAAACCCTCAAAAGAATAAGCTTAAGCTATTCTACAATAGTTTTGTGTTATTGCTGTTCGTTTATTTGACTTTTGTTGTGTTGTTTTTATTTTTTGTTTTGTTGTTTGGAATGGTGTTGTCGTGTAGGTTTTTATTGTATTTTGGATTTTTGCTTATTTTTTTTATAATCTTGTTGTGTTATTGTTGTTACTTGGATTTATATTGTTTACTTGAACTTTTGCTTATTTTTTTTATTATAATCTTGTTGTGTTGTCATTGTTTACTTAGATTTTTTCACTTATTTATTTCAATTTTTTGTTGTATAGTCATGTTTAAAAACTTTAAATAAAAATATATTTTTTTAAAAATTACATAAAATTAAACAACATCAAATTAATTTTCTTAATTTAACTCGAACAAATATATTCGATTCGATTCTATTCGAATTCTATCTCACTCGACTCAATTCGTAAAAATTTAAAATCAAGTTAGGATGATGAAATAGGACTCGAAAACTCGATTCACTCGAAAATTTTTTATTCTATTCTATTCGATTCGATCGAATGCTCACCACAACTTTGAATGGATTCGGATAAAATCCGATCCGTCTAGTATGGAGTTTGTTATAGTTATGGTAGTTGGAACACGTGATTGTGTTGTATTTATACTAGTACGTAGCATTGTACAGGTAAAGTGAAGCAGACAAAAATTGCAAAGGCTGTAACAGTCATTTCGGTGGACGGCACAGCAGCCCACGTATGACATAATTGATCATACTCCAATGCCATGTGTGTTTCGCATGAGGAAACTGCCTATACCTGTATCGATCACCAAACAGGTAAAACAAATGAGAACGGTACAACAAACTGTACATTACCCAATTGTCCCTCTCGCCATTCTCAAGTGCACTGCACTGCACAGTCTCTCTCTCTCTCTCTCACTCTCTCTCATATCATATCTCTTCGTCTTGACAAAAATATTAAACTTTTCTCTCTTTTTCCCTCACTTTCTTTGCATGTCCCCAGCGTTTCAGGGAGGTGAAAGTAGCGTATTAAACAGATTTCTTTTTAAAAAATGGTGGGAAGGATTAAACTGTTATTTCCGTACGTTCTGGCGGGAATTTCATCGGCCCTCGAATCTCTTCGTTCTCTGTAGCATTCAACCTTCAAAAAGACTAAAAAACAGAGGTGAGCTTTATCTCTCCTTTTTTTTCTTTTCCTCTTTAAATCGAATTCAGCTTTTCAATGTTTCATTTCTGTCATTAATTTTTTAAAAAATAGAAAAATTCGTTTTTAATTTAAAGTGATTACTATTTCATAGTAAAACAACGGGTTTTTGTCTTTAAATCGGGCTTGTTCTTTTTTAGGGGAAATTTTTGGTTTTATAAGTATTATTTTGAGTTGAATGCTGAAATTCCCCTCATTCTTTAAGTGTTTGGATGATTCTATTCAGCTGGATATCGAATATCGAACAAAGTGTAAATCCATGGGGGTTTTAGCAAGGCAATTGTTAGGGGGTTTCATGTTTGGTTGCAAATAATTTTGAATTGCGACGCCGTTTTTTTTCTTGTGAAATTGGTTTAAAAATAGAGCGGAGAAATGGGGCTCAAGAGTTTTAATATTTAACGTTACTAAGAACAGGGGTTGCGGTGAAGTGAAATCATTAAGAGAAAAGGGAAATCGCTTTTATGATTTTCAAAAGGAATTAATTAAGATAATTAATAAATAAAATTGTATAGTTATATGTGATTGTTTTAAGAGAATTAGCAGATCCAGCTTATAAAGTAATAAATGCATTTTTATAGTACAATATTGGGAGGGGAAACAGCCGGTGCTAACTGTGTAGTATTAGACGATAGCTTTACCCACTGCAATACGCTAGTTTGGTCATGGTTAAACTTTGATCCCATCACCTATGGCATATTTGATTGAATTTAAGCAAATTATGGAGTATGCCTCGCATTTCAAGTCAAAACATAGAGTGACATCGTAATGAAGGAAAACAAGACGCCGCAATGAGCAGTCATCGTCACGATGAGAAGAAAATCTTTGTCCTAACAACGCGACGAGATATGAAAACATGCAATTGATTCCTTGGACAGTAATTTTGAGATTGTTTTCTAATTAGACTCTTAGCATCTAATAGTACATTGTATTAATTCGTATTTAAAGTGTATCCAGAGTAAGTAGGCATCAAATAACATGTAGTCTATATAAGTCACTTTAGAGCTACCAGGACTAGTGTATGAGTTAGACCTTGATACAGAAAATAACACAGTTAAGAGAGAATTTTGTGTTTAAGCTTGGAGGGTTTTTTTATTTATTTTAATTCTCTTCATCTTGTACTTTTATTTTATTAGTGAAATTGTTTTTTGCCCGTAATTTTTTATTATCTTCGAAGGAGCTTTTTCTCGTAAAATATATGTGTTCGATTTTTTTAATTTCTTAATTATTTTATTTTTTCGTTGCTTAACGGTTTTATCTCGAACACATATCTGTGTGTATAAGGCTAGATTTATGCCTTATTTTCAGTATATGGTTTATAATGGGACAAAAATTGCCTGCATTGTTGTTTGTAGGGAGAACCGATGCTTGTCTTTTAACTTTCATGAAAACCAGTTTTGGGTAAATTTACATATTTGTTGCTTTAGAATTAAAATTTTGGTGAATTTGTGCAGGTCATCAAGTTTATCGGTGCCATGTTTGTTTGTTTGTTAATTGAATAATCAAAGCATGCCAATTGCTGTCTTTCCTAAGCTTTTCTACTACAAAGCATGTCAACACGACTCCGCCGCCTCACTACCAGAAGATCACCACCTAAGCTTCTTTTTGTCGCCTTCTTGATGCTTGCGCCAGTTTGCGTGATTGGCATATATAACTATGGCCAGAAGATATCCTACTTTTTCCGGCCGCTCTGGGACAAGCCCCCTCTGCCATTCAGACGCCTACCTCACTATTATGCTGAAAATGTTTCAATGGAACACCTTTGTCACCTCCATAATTGGTCCATACGTTCACAACCACGCCGTATCTTCGACAACATCATCTTCAGCAGTGAACTAGATTTGCTTGAGATCAGGTGGCACGAGCTTAACCCCTATGTTTCGAAATTTGTAATCATGGAGTCAAACACCACTTTCACCGGCATCCGCAAACCTCTATTCTTTGCATCAAACCGTGCCAGGTTTGCCTTTGCCGAGGAGAAGATCGTCTATGGTGTATTCCCTGGCAGAGTTGCATCCCCTGGTTCGCTCAAAGATCCATTCGTTCTCGAATCACTCCAACGTGGTGCTATGAACGGATTGCTTCACAGTGTCGGGATGTCTAACGGAGACCTTGTAATAATGTCGGACACAGATGAGGTCCCAAGCCCCCACACACTGAAACTACTACAATGGTGTGATGGAGTACCACCTATATTGCACCTTGAGTTGAAGCATTACATGTATTCGTTCGAGTTCCCGGTTGATTACAGCAGTTGGCGAGCCACGGTTCAGATCTACACTCCACAGACTCGGTACCGGCACTCACGGCAATCGGATGTAATATTCTCGGATGCAGGATGGCATTGCAGCTTTTGCTTCCGTAGCCTGGAAGAATTCACGTTGAAGATGACTGGTTATAGCCATGCAGACAGAGTAAAGAGGAAAGAGTTTCTAAACTACTCTAGAATACAGAGAATCATATGCAGGGGAGATGATCTGTTCGACATGCTCCCAGAAGAGTATTCCTTCAAGGAGATGATTAAAAAGATGGGTTCCATTGCCCCTTCAGATTCAGCAGTTCATCTTCCTTCATATTTAATACAAAATGCAGATCGGTTTAGGTTTCTTCTCCCCGGGGGATGTAAAAGAAACATTGTGCAGCTAGAGTAGGTTTTTTTTTTTCTTTGGAAATTTCAACTGGGAAAAATAGACTGGGCTTCCACGTTTGGATACTCTTAAAATTTCATAATAAATAGTATAGTGATGGGTTTTAGGCCTTTTAAGGGTTTCCATTATCTGGGCTAAAATTTCATTCTCGAATTTTTCAAAGGCCTCAGCTGCCTATATAATTACTGCTCCTTGCCTTGCTCGGCTTGGCATCGATGAACTCTTGTTACACGGGTTAGAATTTTATTGTGACAAATTATGTAGTTTTAAGTGATATTTTGGATTTAAATTCGTTTAAGTTAATTTTACTCTTGAAAAATGAGAATTTTTATTAGAAATTTTCTAAACACCGAAACAAAATAAAAGCAAATTTGAAAAGACGAAAAAACTTGAATCGAATAGAAAAACTAAAAAAAATACACCTTAAGTGTTTAGTTCCCCAAATTCAACTATATAGATTGAATTACATTAACGTGAGAGTTATCTTTTATCTTTTAGGATTTATAATAATTATCTTGATAAATTCAGCTGTTAAAATTTATATATTATTACTTGAGATTTTGTGATGCATTTGATGTATTAGTGTTTGATATTCATGCAATTAATCTTTTATGAAAAAATTAAAAGTATATAATAAAATTACCAAAAAATACACCTTGAATGAATATAAATAAAATAACATCTGGATGACTAGATTCATTTGATTTTAGATATCCATTTATTTAGATTCTTTCATGTGTTACACATTAAAATGCTCATCTCCACTCAACCATATCACAAGCGCATGGTGCATTAGAAAACCCCAATTTGCGCCACATGATAGCTAAAAGTTGATTCAATCCTTCATAAGTAGTGAAATTAATGGTAAATTCTTCCAATCCCCAATCACGTTCCATGGCATTGGCTGGAACCACCGACAATGCCTTCAATTGGAATCGGATTGGTTAAACCATTTTTTGCTGATGCCAAGATTCATGTTTTTTTACTTGCTTCCCGGTTAATCCATATAACTCACATCTAAACAAATTCTGGGTATAGAACTCTTATATCATCTTCATTTTCTGTATCTACAAATTATTCA
The DNA here is from genome assembly GCA_005610355.1 of Gossypioides kirkii. Classification (NCBI taxonomy): domain Eukaryota; kingdom Viridiplantae; phylum Streptophyta; class Magnoliopsida; order Malvales; family Malvaceae; genus Gossypioides; species Gossypioides kirkii. Next base: position 34,057,993 of record CP032249.1, read on the forward strand.
ACTATACAACAAAAACATGATTGTTCTTTTCCTCTGGGATATCACATTTACCTAATTCCGCCTTCGGCCTCCTTTCTTGTGCCTCCTGGTGTTAGTTGACGATGATTGCGTTGATGGAACAGGCAACACTGTTCCTCCCTTGATGCTATCTGAGTCCGCCATGTTAGTAAGTGTCTTCTGAGCTTCGATATAGACCTTAAGATCGCGTATCTGTCATGGTAAATAACTACTGTCAAAGCCAGTTATCTTAAGCAATTGCATAGATACATATAAACTTAGGCCATTTAAGTTACCTGCTCCTCCAGATCAAGTATCTTCTCATCCATCAACCTCAATTCAGAGGCCTCCCTAAAACGAAAACCAAAATAACCATGTAAGAAAAATACAAGAAAGAAGTCAGAAGGTAATACCTGTGAGACAAAAGACAAGCAACTAAGCAATGGATGAAAAAAAGGTAAATACAAAATTGAGTTGAATGTGGACTATTAGCAAGCTTTGCCCATTTGAGCAAGAAACAAGAGTACCTCTCTTCGATTTCCTTGACCTTTACGCGCCAAACTTGTTGGTCTTTTATGAGTTTACGGTTGATCTGTGACAAAAAACTCAGATGGTGACAAATGCTTTGCACAGTTAAGCGCACACAGAATTTGTATATCAGAATATGTTGACACACACCTCAGCAAGAGCATTTTTTTCCTCTGTACACTTATCCAGTTTACTTTGGATGTCCTGCATCTCGGACGTCACAGCCTTCTCCACTGCTTCAGCAATGGTACTATCTCTTTTGCCTTTGGCTTCAGCAAGTAAAGATTCATAGTTCTGGGGGAGGGGAGTGAAAACAGAAGATAAATAATAGTTCGTAACACTGTAAAAGCCACAATAGCACCAGTAGGACACAAACACAAGAACAGTGAAAGAAATCCATAATACTACAAACTAAGAACATCAGTGTTACTCTTACTTGTCTTTGTTTCTCCAACTCAGTAGCCAAAAGCCGACTATACTCATCAAAAACCTGTTTCATTGGCACTTATGTCAAAGTCAGCACATGTGCACATGAAGTGTGGCAGTTATTTTGTTATATATAAAAAAACTAAAGACACAAAGTTTCAAAAGCAAAGCACAAAGCATGATAATGAAATTGTTTTACTCATTCAAGGGAACCTGTTAAACTTAAAAGAATAACATGGTTAAGATTTCCATTCAACTAGTTTAAAATAATCCGCAACTTATCATTGAAAAATAACCAGCCAGAAGTTATTTATAAGGACAACATACCGCTTCAACTTTGCTGCTATAGATGGCCTCATTAATTCCAGAATCATCACCACAACCACATGAACGACAAGTTCCTTCAATTGATGTGCAATGGGAGTTGATCTCAACTGGTTTGCCATCAACTTTTGAATGAGTCAAACGATGTACATAACCATCACCCACATAATCCCATATTTGTTGTGATATTAATTCAAGGGAATAGCAATGCTGTGTATCTTTCCAATGTCTAACCCCATGACCTTCTTTATATCTGCAGTGGCCACAAAAGAGTTGGTTGAAACATATAAGAGCACAAATTCATATAAAAAAATTCAAAACAAAAATAAAACAACTGCGCTTAGATACTGATAAAAGATTTTTAACACAATAAGGAAGGATCAGCTTATAATGCATTACCTTCCACACCCCATAAAACCACATATCAAGCAGATCCAAAGATTCTCCCCTGATCCACAAATAGAACAGACTGGATTTTCTTCTTGCTGCTGGCAAAATCGGCAGACCTATCAACACACATAATACTGATTAAAACATTAATCCATATAAAAAATACCAACAATACCAATTTTAAGTAACATGTGTCCTAAACCTAATAGATGCAGATGCAATGCTAGTAATCAATGCCCGAAGAAAGAAAAAAGTAAGCTTCTCCTGGATCATGCTAGAAGGATAACAGACACTATACAATACAAAGTGCAAAAATCATTCAAGGAACCAAGAGCTAGCTTACTGTACAGGACAAGTAAGTCCATTTTGAAGTACAAGAACATTGAAATGAATGGTCACAAAATGTACTAAGTATCCCACTAGTATCCGGGTCCAATCTCTCTGTTGCCATACACCAAACAAAAAAAGAGAGGTGAAATTAATATCATAAATATATAACAACATGAACAGACAAGATGAATAGGATAATTTAGGCTTTATACTAACCAAGACAAATGGGGCAAGTAGGCAACTCAGTGAATCCTACAGGAGGTGTGCTTGCAATCTCACCCAATTCTGTGTATTCCACGGAATGCGTAAAAAGGATGTGACATAACTCAGCCTAAAAGAAACACAACTCGTTAATCAAAATTGTTATTCAAAAGAGGATCATAACGAAGTAATTTGAGGCGAAGTTTACCAACCTCAGCAGGTGAAAACCGCTTCCCATTCAAGCTAAAATAGAATGCATCGGCCGCCGACTGGGCAGCTAGCTCTATTAATACGCTATACCTATCTTCCATTCCATCATTCCTAATATTCAAAAACATTGAGCATTAACGAAAAAGAAAATTTTAATCCCCCCTTTTTTTCTTATAAGCGTAAGTACAATGCAAAGATAGAATTGTGTTGTTTAAAGTAAAAAGAAATCATCAAATTGGGATCAACAATGATATAAAGGAAGCGTGATAAACGGAGATGAATGATACCAGATGAAGAGTATGTAGGTGATATTCTCAATGTGGGAGCCAGCAAATCGGATGAAATCGGCAGCGGAGAGATAGTTAGGGACGGCGACGACAAAAAGAGAAGTGGAGCGAGAACTAGGGTTTGGGAGGGAGCTCTGAGAGGCCTTCCGATAGAGGTGAACGACCCCTCTCCTTTCGCGGAATTTAGGGTTAGGGTTTGATGGGGAAGTGGTGGTATAGAATTCGATTTCTTCGGCGTCGGTGAGGGGTAACTCGGTGTCCACCGAGTGAACTCGGAGGATGAACATAGTAACTGAGTTCACTCGCTTTCGGAGAAAATGACAGACAGTTGGAATAAGCAACAAATTGATCCTTGAAATTGTGTGAGCCTTAAAATTTTCCTTTCTGCTATATAATTGACTGTTTACGTCCTCTGTGAAAATGTTATTTTAGTAAGAGATACTATACATAGATATTTTGGGTAAACTACATCCATAGTCTGAAAATATTTTCATTTTAGTCATTTAACTGTAAAAAATTACTTATTTGGTCATTAACGTTTTGAAAATTATTCTTTTTGGCGACCCGACCTTCGATTGACGTGGCACTTTTTTAATTAGTATAATAACAATCTTAATTCTCATCTTTTATATTTTCTATTTATATTAAAAAATTTAAAATTCTTTTTAAAAATTATATAAAGTATGTAAATTTATAAAAAGATTGTAAATATATATAAATACATAAAAATTGAATATTAAAAAAATTAATTTTATTACTTTCATATATTGTAAAATTTATTTTTTTCAAACCTATTTTTAATTAATTTTTTTTGGATTTTTTATACAAATTATATTTATAATTAAAATATATTATGTTGAATTTATAGTCTAAAAAAAATTACATTTCAAAGTTTATGGCTACATTTGAACATTAATTATTTTCTTCAAAGTGTACTATTATTTAACACTGAATTTATACTTTTGTTAGCATTTATTTATTAATTTCTTTTAAACAGTCTGACCTCCGTTTCTGTATGTCAAAGTTTTCTCCAGAAGTCGCCTTGAATGGTTCCTTCAACGTGAAAAAAAAGAAAAGAGAACATTCTGTAATTTTATTCATGAAAAATGATTTTATAATAAATATTTTTTTATTTGTTTCATCTTATATGACTGTAACATGTCTTTGTTTTCAGATAAATGTTTAAAATTATTTATAATTTTTTTTAACTCTTAAATAAAAAAATATATTCTTTAACATACTTAAATTTATAATTTTTTTTACATAATAATAAAATATCGATATCAACTGAATTAATATTCGACCGAATAAAAAAAAGTTTTAGACAGTGACATCATTTGATTTAATTATAAGCGTACTTTTTTTTATGAAAAGAGTATTAATCAATAAATGAAAGAAGTGAAAGAAATATTAACATTTGAATATAAAATTCTAGAATGAAGTTCACATTTATTTATTGATTTTGAAATTTTCTTTTTCTGAGAAACATCATTATAAGGAATGTCGTTGATTTGATCTTTTCAAATCATTTATCTTTTTATTTTATTTTCTCAATTTAAAAAATTTCGATAAACCTCTTAATTATTTTTTTAAAATAGAAAAAACTCCTCAATAATATTTTAACTTTTTTTCAAATAAATTAATTTAGAAGTAGATATACAATAACTTTTAATCTTATTATTTCTAAAAATTAAATATTATATATTATTTAAGATTTAAAATTTAAAACAAAAATATTAATTAATATTAAAAAATGGAAGCATCTCGCCGTGCATTACGCGCTTTTGCAAATCTTTGCCCGCTCCGTTTCTCTCTCTCCTTTTGAGTAAAACACACACAGCTATAGAAATGGAGACAATCAAGAAACTTTAATAGATTCTTCACTCCCAATTCATTTCTGCACTAAAAAAAAAAGAGAGTAAATTTATACAGTCACCGTTAAGTCTTTTGGATCCGTTCTCCACCGTCTGTTACGGACACCATCTCCGCCGTGAAATTCTTCATAGATCTTCTCCTACCTTTTGGGATCTAACAAAGTCTTGAAAGGTAAACGCAGATAAACCCCCATTTTCATTTTCGTTTTCGTTTATGGATCAAGATTCTATATTAGAAGAAAAAAAGGGACCCAATTTTAGTTTTTTTGTAAAGTTTCGATTTTCAAGGATAAAAAAAGCTTATAATTATATTCTTTATAAAAAAGAAGAAGCCAGTTTCAGTTTTTATTGCAGACGTTTCGTTTTGGACCATAAAGATTTGATCGTTCTTTCTTTTTTCTTTATATAAGAAACATAAAAAAATCCTAGACTAGAAAGGAAAGCAGGGTGGTTTGCTAATGGCGCCAAGCACAATCCGTAAAGCTATCGGGGCTGTGAAGGATCAAACGAGTATAAGCATAGCCAAAGTGGCGGGAAACATAGCGCCGGAACTGGAAGTTTTGGTGGTGAAAGCCACAAGCCACGATGAAGATCCGGCTGATGAGAAGTATTTCCGGGAGATCATAAGCCTCACATCATATTCTAGGGGCTATATTAGTGCTTGTATCGCTACGGTGTCAAAAAGATTGCGTAAAACCCATGATTGGATTGTGGCACTTAAGTCTTTGATGCTTGTTCATAGGCTTTTGGTTGATGGGAACCCTTGTTTTGAAGAGGAGATTGTGCATGCAACTAGGAGAGGGATGAGGGTTTTGAATATGTCTGATTTTAGGGATGAGGCGCATTCGAATTCGTGGGATCATGCTGGTTTTGTTAGATTTTATGCTATGTATCTCGATGAGATGGTTGAATTTTCTGTGTTTGAGAAGAAGAAGAGAGATGGGGAGGACAAGTTTGCTGAGAGAGATGAGCGGAATAGGCGTGAGTATGGTGAATTTAGGGATGATTATGACCGAGAAACTGATAGGAGATCGAGGTCTTATGGTGATTTGAATGATTCTTTAAGGAAAGATGGTAGGAAAGATGGGACACCAATGAGGGAAATGAGGCCAGAGAGGGTTGTAGGGAGGCTGCATCAGTTGTTGAGGATTCTTGATAGAGTGTTGGGTTGCAGGCCAGCCGGTATGGCGAAAAATAGCAGGTTGGTTCTTGTTGCACTTTATCAAATTTTGAAGGAGAGTTTCGGGCTTTATGTCGAGATATGTGAAGCATTAGGGATTTTGTTGGATAGGTTTACTGAGATGGAATATGTGGATTGTGTTAAGGGTTTTGATGCTTATGTTAGTGCTGCAAAGATGATTGATGAGCTTGTTGGGTTTTATGGTTGGTGTAAGGACGTTGGAATTGCTAGGTCGTCGGAGTATCCCGAAGTGCAGAGAATTACGGATAAGCTTTTGGGTACACTTGAAGGATTTTTGAAGGAAATGGCCAATGGCCCGAAGAGTCCGGAGAGAATCAGGGAAGAGAAACCACCAATTAAGGAGGAGCCTGAAACAAACATGAATGAAATAAAGGCTCTTCCTGCACCTGAGAATTATACCCCACCTCCTCCACCACCTGAACCTGAAAAACCTAAGACTGTCCCACCGCAGGTTACAGAGGACCTTGTGAATCTAAGGGACGATGCAATTTCAGCTGACGAGCAAGGGAACAAATTGGCGTTGGCTTTATTCTCTGGAGTACCCACCACAAATGCTAATGGTTCGTGGGAAGCATTTCCTTCAAATGGAGAGCCAGAGGTGACTTCCGCATGGCAAACACCAGCTGCTGAGCCTGGTAAAGCAGATTGGGAATTGGCGTTGGTCGAGTCAGCTAGTAATTTATCGAAGCAGAAAGCTGGATTAGCAGGTGGTTTTGATCCATTGCTACTGAATGGCATGTATGATCAGGGGGCGGTGAGGCAGCATGTGAGCTCCAGTCAGCTAAGTGGTGGGAGTGCAAGTAGTGTTGCGATGCCTGGGCCTGGCAAGATCGGTACTCAAGTGCTGGCTTTGCCTGCCCCGGATGGCACAGTGCAGCCAGTAGGACAGCAGGATCCTTTCGCCGCATCGCTTACAGTGCCACCGCCTTCGTATGTGCAGATAGCGGACATGGAGCAGAAGCAGCAGCTACTGGTACAGGAGCAACAGCTATGGAATCAGTACGGGAGGGATGGAATGCAAGGCCAATCAAGCTTGGCCAAGATTACCGCAAGTTCTGGCTACTATGGTGGTGTTGCACAACCGGGAATGATGCCGTATGGGATGCCACAAGTGAATGGCATGGGGCAGGCAGGAGGGTACTATTATCCGCCCTACTAAACTACAGATTGTAATCATGGTTCAACATTATAACTATCACATCAACTTTCTTGGTTGATGTATTTTGGAATTATATAATTTTCTTGCATTGGAGTTTACATGTATTTACAGCGTCACCTGCATATAAGACAGAAATCAGAAATCAACATGTTTTCCTTTTACAGAGAAATGAGATAAATCATCTAAATATGATATGATATTTGGATTATTATTGATTAAATATGATATATTTTAACTTAATTTCATAAATCTTTCTACTCTTCAAAAGTTTAGAATTTAATTTTTATGTTTTTATTTTTTAGAAATTAATCTTTATATTTAGTAATTGCATCTAAAATTTGAAATTTAAAAATAAAAAAACTAAATTTCAAGAAATAAAATATAAAGAATTAAATTTGTAAAAATACAAACATACATGGCCAAAATCTTAATAAGAACCTGACTTAAACTCAGGATAATTTAGTGTATTTGTTTTTTATATGATGATGATTGATGATGGTGAAGGGAAGAGTTGAAGGGTTGCAGAAGAGCAGCAGCGGCCATTTCCTTAAACGTTAAACCTCTCTTAAAAACCCCAATACCACCTGAATCCAACATTTGTCCCCATCTCTACCAATCCGTTCCATCTCAATCCCCCAAATGTCAAACGTTGTCGTACTGGACAACGGTGGTGGCCTCATTAAAGCCGGCCTAGGAGGTGAACGCAATCCCGCCGTCGTCATCCCCAACTGCCTCTACCGCCCCCTTACCTCCAAGAAGTTCCTCCATCCCACCACCACCTTCTCCTCCTGCCCCGATGACCTAACCTCCGCCTCCATTCGCCGCCCCATCGACCGCGGCTACCTAATCAACCCCGACCTCCAACGCGACATCTGGTCCCATCTCTTCACGTCCCTCCTCCACGTCACCCCTTCCTCTTCTTCCCTCCTCTTAACCGAACCTCTCTTTTCCCTCCCTGCCATCCAACGCTCCACCGACGAGCTCGTCTTCGAAGACTTCGGCTTCAGCTCTCTCGTCGTCGCCGATTCCCCTTCCCTCGTCCACCTCTACGAGACCAGCTGCCGTCCATATGGCCTGATTTCCGAGGCCAAGTGTAGTTTGGTGGTGGATTGCGGCTTCTCTTTCACGCAAGCGGCGCCTGTATTTCAGAACACCACCTTGAATTTTGGGGTGAAGAGAATTGATTTGGGTGGGAAAGCTTTGACTAATTATCTCAAGGAATTGGTTTCCTATCGGGCCATTAATGTCATGGACGAGACTCTTCTAATGGACGATGTTAAAGAGAAGCTTTGCTTTGTTTCTCTTGATGTTGAAAGAGATCTCCAGTTTGCCAGGTATATACCCAAGCTAGTATTATTGCTTGCAATGTGTGCTTTATAACACTGGATAATGAAAAGCAATGTGTTCTGCGATTTTGAAAAGATGTTGAAAATTTTTATGAACGTACTTTTATGTCTTGCCTGATGGTGATGGTGTTGTTCATGGTAAGGGTTATTGTTGTTTGCTTGCAATGTGTGCTTTAAAACACTGCAAATAAATAAGCAATTTGTTCTGCTGCTATTTTGAAATGGTGTAGACCGTTTTTACAGGAAACATGGAAAAGACAATCTTTTTAGATGTACTTATGTCTTGCCTGATGGTGTTACTCACACAAAGGGTTATGTTAAAGACCCTGAAGCAGCAAAGAGGCATCTTGCATTGACCGATGGGGCCTCTCCTTCAGAAGCCATAGAAACAAAGAACGAAACGGATCAGTTGGAAGTTATGGATAAAACGGCGGAGAGGAAGAGAATTGATTTATCTAAAAATGTAGTGTTTTCTTTCTTATTAAGTGGATGATTTTGCCTGTTCATTTCAAGTGATATTCAAAGTATTGTCTTGGTTGCCTGGTACAGGAGTTTGACTTGACAAACGAGCGGTTTCTTGTTCCGGAGATGATCTTCCAACCTGCAGATTTGGGTGTGCATCATATTCTTTCTTTTTTTTAATTGTGAACATTAATTAGGGTTTTCCAGTTTATATGGGAATCAATTTAGGGATGTTAAAGTAGTTATTTGGGGTTCGGAGGCAGAAGTTTGGAATTTAGCACTAGAATCCATAGTCTGGTTTGTTAGAGCATGGGATATAGAATAAAGCATTTGAGAAGATGTGTTTCCTTAAATTACTAATGATGTAAGAAATGGGAACGTTGTTCCATTTTTTTGCCTAATACTTCAATAACCATAAAGTGACTAGGTAATCCCTCTCTTCTTTTCAGGAATGAATGAGGCTGGACTAGCGGAATGCATTGTTAGAGCTGTCAATGCCTGCCATCCTTATCTTCATCCTGTACTTTACCAAAGGTGGTTTAATGTTATTTCAGTTACATTTGTATAAAAGCATCTGAAATTCTCAAATTTGATTTACTCATGCCACTTACAAGTGTTCAATTCTCTTGCTTGAACAGCATAATATTGACTGGTGGGAGCACATTGTTTCCTAGATTTGTTGAGAGACTGTAAGCTCAATCACTTCCCTGATTGGCCTGTATTAATATCATCTTTGGGGGACCACTTTGATTTATTCTTATATTTTTATGCTAAAAACTCAGAGAAAAGGATCTCCGCCCTCTTGTCCCAGATGACTACCAAGTCAACATAACAACTCAAGAAGAGTAAGCTCTCACCTTCTATTATGCTTTACGTCTTTGAAAGCTATATATCTTCCCATTGAGTAAATTCTTTGGGAATGTTGACAGTCCAATCCTAGGTGTGTGGCGAGGGGGTTCACTTTTAGCATCCAGTCCTGAATATGAATTAATGCGTGTGACTAAGGCAGACTATGAGGAGCTTGGATCTGCACGATGTCGGAGGAGATTCTTTCGTTGAATACTCAAGATCTTGAAGGTATTTTGTCTCTACTAGATCTAAATAGCATCTGTATCTGGCATATAGGCTTATAGATTTGGTCAATTTTTTTTTTATTTTTTTTTTAAATTTGAGCCAAAACTTGTCAGTTTTATTACTAGAGTTTATTGATACACAGAGGGAGGATGTTGCTGGATATCAAGTGCTCTTTCAATGCTGAACAGCATTCTTAAATGAAAAGCTTTGGCGGCTGACCCATGTTGTAGGAAACTTGAGCATTCATGTCATGCTCGCTCATCAACTGGTTTTGGTGAATTTGCTATAATATGGCCCCTAGAATGTTGTTTCTTGTGGAGCAGGTATCTTGGAGATGAAGTTAAGCCTCCATTCCATTACTCTGGTAGAGAAGCTACCTGACTTATGAGAGGGAAATGGCAATCTGTCTTCAAGTTGCAGAGTACGCTACTCGAAAGTGCCCACCCATGTATGATTAATTAGGTTGCCATTTCTCAAAAACAATGTATGATTAATTAGGTTGCCATTTCTCAAAAACAATATCGCTGTTGCGTTCGCATCAATCATCCATATTTCTTCATGAATATATATTACCATATCCATTCCTGAAAGTTTTTCTTACCATGCTTTATGATTTCCTCTTGCTAACTAAATGGGTCTATGATAAGATAAATGAACTTATTTCGGGAGCAAAATCCCAATATGGAGCAACTTACATTTCTTCAACTGTTTAAGCGGAAATCAGAGAATCAATAAAATTGATAACATATTTATCGTAGTGAAAATGCTACGATGAGCAACTAACAATCAAAGAATGAGTCAACACAAATGTCTTCTATGGCCAATAAATATCACCCCCTCACTCCTGAAAAACCAAATTCTGAGGGATGGAAGTTTTGTACAACATTCTGCTTACAACATATTTGACGGTTTCTACAACAGCCAGCTTCATCGGTATTCTACACCATAGATTCTGCTTCCAAAACAAATTGGCATGCCTTCTGAGTGCCAGATTGGGATACAAGGAAAATTCTTTGGGGCATACGAGACTGAGAGATGAAACATTCTGCTTGCCTCAGGTGGTATGTTCTTTTCCAACAAAATACCCCACGCTATGTTTCGAAACTACTTCGGCCTACCCTGGTTCAATCTGAAAATGGTTGAGCGTCCATGCATAGGTGCACCAATTTCCTTTGGTACTCCCCAAAATATTCACCAACTGCAATAACATCATCATTTCCTGGGCTTAGACCAGGCAAGTCAACCACTGAATCATTGGTTTCATCCTCTGAACCTCCTAAATTAGTGATAAATTGCGTGTGAATTTCACGGCAAGCCAGTATGAACATAGCAGCTGTGTCTGGCTGTTGTGCCTCTCGGAGGGCTGCCAATGCCTCCTGGATTGCCCCAGCTGCAACAAATAAAATAAGAGCTCTGCATCCAACCACGCACATCTTCAGCTTTAGAATGCAAATTAGCCATTGGACAAGAACAATAATAAAAATAGTTGTACCTCCAAATGTTGTGTTCAGCATGAAGGACATGCTCTGCCCACCTTTGTAACACCCTGCAATAACAACAATACATGGGATCAAAATTTCATCGACTTGGAGTCAATATGGCAGATTAGCATATTACAGGAATGGAAGGCATATGGTTAAGCCATCACACAGGCAAATTTCAGCATATCTATGGAATTAAAACAGAGTAATCGTAACTCTAGGAATTTTAAATGCCAGAGAAATCTAAAATGTCCTTCCTGATGGCCAAAAAAAACAAAAAACAGAAAAATAAACCTTGCATAATCAGATCCCTTTAAATGTGCAGCAGCTAAAGTAGCAGCATCTGTCCAGTATCCAGCATCTTGCAGCTGCATACGGTTAAAATAACCATCAGTCAAAGTCATACAACAAGGATTAAGCATGATATGTAGCTGCTCTATGAAATGCTGAGAAATCATGACACTTAAGGGCTCTACTTGAAAGGATAAACATGATCTTGTGGAGCTTGCTTATGAAGTGCTTATCAAGCTCGTTAGTGGAAGCTAAATGAGCAAAATTCACATAAATTCAAACTCGTACTCATTTATTCAATGAGCCTGGATTTGTCAGTCATCTATGTTTTATGAGCTTGAAAACCCAGCACAAATGCACAAATCAAACTCATTCATGAACTCACACACATACCCTAGCCACTACAAGCTTCAAATATTGACATAAATAGGTAAATGCATACCTACATATATATAAAATCATGGATAACAAAAATATACAACAAAAAAATCCAAGAGATTCTGTTATACACAAAACAATAAAAGAATCAACCATTGGGTTGGATTTTTATTTTTGAGGTTTGTCAAGAAAACTGAAAAAAAAGGATTTCTTTAACAGAACCAAACCAAACCTGTGAACAAGCTTCCTGATACCTCCCAACAGCACAGAGCAGATGAGTGCCAGATAGTGACCGATCAGTTCTGACCATGTTTGCAGCAACGACCTATATCATCATACAGCAGTAAATAACACCCAAAATAGACAGGCATTATCATTAAACCTAGACACATCACATGTTTTAATCAAGAAAGAGAGAGTTAGCCCTCACCTTAACTGCCAGCTCAAGAAGAGATCTTGACACTGCAGAAGAAAGAGCAACAGCACGTAGAGCATTTGGGTAGAAGTAAGGACTCTCTGGAGAAGTAGAAAGCAATAAGCTGACAGCACCTTCCAAGTTTCCAATTGTGATAAGCCTGCGCGTGCCAAATACAAAATATAATTACCAGCATGGCAAACACAGAAAAGAACGCAGACTTGGCCTAGCGAACAGTGCTTTTCAAATGAGCTTATGATTCAACTGCTCCCTCCTTTCAACAATGCAGTATAAATAGCAGTTCCGCAAACAAGATATTCTAGGCCATACCAAGCTAAAAGCCCAAACAAGAACAGTAGTTCTTATGTCAAGTAAATTTCCCATGGTCTGATGCTGATAATTTTTAGAATCTTCAAACTACAGCACCATAATTTGAAATCACATCATGCATGCCATGGGGAGCATTGGAGGAAAGATTGGACAGCTTACTTTTCAGATTAAGCTAGATTTAAATTAGCTCAATTCTATTTAGAAAGAAACTAAGAAGAAAATTATAATTACTCGAAAAGAAGACAACAGTTAAATAGAAATAATTGATCAAGACTGGAAAATCTAGGCAACCTCTGTTCCACAAATTTTATAAACTTCAAAAAGTCATTCCATACATCTAAAGAGTTATAAAAATCTTATGTATTCATAACATAGAAAGTATAATTAAAGAAAATTAAAAGATGAAACACACCATCCAATAATTGCTTTGAGAAACTAAGGCTCCCTATTGTTGTAGCTAAGACACTTTCTTTTTCCATTTGCATTTTACATTTTTCAACTATTGTTGATAAGCAAAATTGAAAGAAAAAAAAGGAATGTAGTTAAAGCAAAAAAATAACATAATCAAATGAAGAAATAACTCAATTTCACAAAACTATGTTTTTAACATAACCATCCATATAAAAAGTACAACAATACATTTATCTGAATCAAATTTTCGCTGTTTCTTCTGGAAGCAAATGAAGTTGCAAAAGTAACAAGGTTCAACATAAATATAAATAGATTCAGAACTTCTACATTGAGAAAGACACTGCAGCAATTTCATCATTCAACTAATTAACAATAGCAACAAAATAACATAAACTCACTCATGCACATGGTTCTGAATTGCCTCCTCTCCTTCCAATTTCTCATGCCAAGGGATACGCTCATTAGCACTTTCCCACAAGTCTTCTTGCTCAAAAGCCATTAATCTAAGTTGACCTTGAGTCTGCTAACCAGAAACATGTCTTGCCATCAAAAGTTTTAAATCACAAGAGATATACAAGACCAACCTAAACAGAACATCTCACCCTTTCAATTATTTTATTAGGACTGTTAAAAACCACTAGAAACTTACCAATGCATCCCTTTGCCCAGTTTCTGATGTTGATTTCTCCTTTGATGTAATTCTACTTAGTAGAGATTTGTCATCAAGATCAGAATTTGGCACTGAAATAGGTGCTTTCTGTGGGGACTTATTTAATAATTTATTCATCAAGTGGTTAATAGCACGAGGCAATTGCAACCAGAAAAGTGCTTCTGAGACCTCACCAAATGTAGCAGCAGCAAAGGCAAACCTTGCAGCACAACCCTTATTGACTATGGTAGCATACAATCTAGCCCTTTCATCATCGAGTATGCAACCTTGTGCAGTGAAACAATGGAAAAGCACAAGGATAAGGAAAATTAATAAAATGTTAAGTAGTAGAATTGGAACACTAGATAGGTTATTAAAGCCTACCTTCCTTACGGTAAGGTTCTAATACTTTTAGGAGCAATTCTGGGACTACAGAATCACCAACAGATGGTAATTCAATCAGGTAACTGCGAAGGTCTTCTGAAGATGAAGCCATTCCTGGAACGTGATGGGGCCTCTTATCTATAGTTGTACCAGTAGTATTAAACCAAGAAGGTTTTACACCCAATTGTAAGATCATCCGTAGTGCCTGTAATGACATGAAATATTGGGTCAATTGTAAGTAACTCTTTTATCAGTCATTTAACCTTTGAGATAGCAAACAAATAAAATGAAGTTTCTTGGTAAGTAGAACAAGGCCAGTAGGCCCATTTCAAAATACATTCCTCAATCCATTCAGGATTGTTAAGTTTCTTTAAGGCCATTTTTTTTCTTTTCAATTTAACACTTAAGGTAATAGTGTTCCATCAATCCATCTACATTTAAAGAAACGTGAAATGTTGTACATGTCTCTGCTAAATGCAAATGATCTGTTAGCATCATGTGTTAGAAGGAACCTTAAGTAGCTGGCAGCTTGTAGAAAAAAACAGTAATATGGAATTATAGGTTACTAAGCCAAAATGGTAAGGCAGAACATTGTTACCAGAGCATGGGGTGTAGGAAGTAATACAGGACAACATAAAGGCATCGGTCGAAATCTCTCTTTTATATTTCTTGGCAGTGCCCCAGGGCCCATTTTCTTGTCATTTCTGCATTTGCACGAGTGAGGTTACTAAAGTACAAAATATATCAACTTCATATGAATCATATTTTAACTAGCAGCATTGTCCATTTCATTTCAAAACTAAACACTGATTGTTTAACCTAACCAGTCCCTATCTCCTTGCTAGCCACTCCAGACCTATCTCAGCTTTCATTCTAATAAAGCAACCAAAAAGTCCATTCTACCAGCTCCAACCAAATTTTAACAAAAACTAATAATAATTACACTAACTTATGCTAACAAAAAATAGAGATTTCTATTTGAAACCACTAATATAGAGACTATCTACAAAGGGAAAAAAACCTTGAGAACTAAGAAGAATTGTGGCACATACATGTTCACCTCAATAAGCCGAAAGCTACTATCAGCTCCTGCCATGCACAAAACCAACGGATCATTCTTGTCGGTCCGCAAGTGCAACCAGTCCAATTCCAATACCAGGGTTCCAGGAAATTGAGGTTGTAAAAGAGAATTGGCCAAAGGGTCTGGTGAATCCTGCAAATACCAAATCCTATATGTTATGCTCAAATCTCGAAATATCCTTCAAAAGGTCCATTGGGGAGAAAAAGAACCATTTATACTAACTCAAACTTCTATAAGTTCACATAACATGTACCATTCAAGGTCTCAATCAGAAAGAATCTAGCAATAAAAACCATATAATGAGGCTTCAATCCTCTAGTCTATAATTTGAATATGAGTTTAGAAAGGATAAAATGCCCAAGTGAGAAGACAGTTCCAAATTGGAAAGAATGTCCAGCAAAACCCCACAAAATATGGTTGCAACCCTCTAGTGCACAATTTTAAATATAAGGGCCCATTTGTTAAGGGAAAGTATTCACTTTCCTTGGCATTTAATAGGTCGGAATCTGATCCTCATGTATGGTAAACTCAAAAGTGCCCAACAATCTTTGGAATCTAACTCTCATTTTACTTTTCTATAAACATAGAATATGATTCCTATCAGAGGTGGAAATAAAACTTTCCCTTGTGGTTGAAAAGTTAAAAATTAGCTTTGACACAGAAATCAAATTTACCACATCCCCACTAGAGTATTTAGTGAACCAAACAAGTCAATGTGACTTTCTCAAGAATTTATTCAGCACATTCCTATGGCAAACAATGTAATGTTACTTTTTGAGAAATCACATCCTATCACAATCATGACACTGGAAAGCACCAAAAAACCTCCAATGTAGAAAGGATGCAATAAGTAGTAACAAGCACAAAATCTTCCAATTTATGAAGGCAGAGACCAAAGGAAGTTCACAAATAAAACATGTGAATGTAGAAAATAAAATATGGTAATCTCAATTCTCAGGGGGGATCACAATCCAACTTTCTAATGACTAAACACTCCAGAAACCTTTAAACACAAATATGCATCAATTATTAAGAATAGCAAGATAATAGCAAGATAGATAAAGGGAAGGCAGAAAATTTGATAAATGCATTTTCACACTTACAAGATCAAACACCGAAAATGTATTGTCATTGAATAGTACAGCAATACGCCCTCGACTACGGTCTCCAGCAACAACAGGTGAGAATTTTATTCTTCGAACTCCTTCTCTGTAAGTGTTGAAAGAGGAAGACTGGCCAGTAGTTACATCCCACCACCTTATGTTACCTGACCTGTCCCCCATGACCTGAGAAATTAATGATATCAGTGAAGACAACAATCTTCAAGGCAACAAGATAACATACCAACTGGATGAAATAATTTAAATATGAGACATACAACATGAGGCAAGCGGTAGGCCATGGCTGTAATCAATCCATCAGATGAAACAAATGAAGAAGAAGGCCATTTTGGTCTGGAAGACAAGCAAAGAATCCTTATTAGTGCAAGCAAAAAGGGAAAGGAAATGTGATTATATGTTATGAAAAATGTAGAATATAGAAAGAGAATACAAGTAATATGTGATCAGAAATAAACCAAAATGCTTATGGACTAAAAATTAGATTTTTTTCTGTATAAAAATAAAAGAAAAATATAAGGAAAACTTACGCCAAAAAAAAGATAAATAAAATGCAGAAAATAAAAGTCCCCCCCCCCCTTTTTGTCCATAAATACTTCATGACAAACTTGATGAGAAGGTAATCATTTTTCATTCAACATGATATTGGATCTCTGCTTCCATGTTATGGACATTACCAAAATTATAACACATAATAAGTTACAAGATTGTTTGTCAACATGTTAGGTTCCAAGATAACATCTTTAAGAACCTGATTTGGCATTGCAACAGTGGCAACAGGATGCATGTGTTAGGTGCATATTAATAGTGTTAAATCTACAGCCACATAAAAATTTGTCAAGCTCCAAAACTATTGTTGATTTGAGGTCCCATCACCAAAATATTATCGCTTCACAGCTCAAGAAAGTTGTGGCTCAAAGAAAAGCCAATGTCCACAGTTGCTAACACATTAAAAGTGAATTCTATATGTTCAAGACTACTACAGGGACTCAAATTCATGGAGTACAAATGTAAAGGCAAACACATAACAAATGGCTCACATATAAACCAAAATAAAGAAGATTACACATTTTCTAGTAGCATGCGGGTTCAACCTGATCCTATAACATTGTATTAAGCATTTACGACAAATTATACCTGAAGTCTCGGATCCTCCGGCCATGAACCTCAAAGACTCCGAGTGCACCATTAACTAAAGCAAATGCAAAACTCTCAGAAGTCTCATCTTGCAAACTGTCTGAGTTCCCTGCTTCTGCATTTAGAAGTTACAGTTATTATAAGATAACCATTTGGGCAAGACAGAGGTCTTTGTAATAAGTGATGCCAAGTATAATATCCCACTTGAATCCGATGAAGATGCAATTGTGGATGAGGTTGCCACTTCTGGTGCCACAGCTTTATTATCTTTATGGGATAATGACGATTCCCTCGAAGGACCTTTTTGAACTGGTCTGGGAACTGTTGGAAGAGTCCATTCCATTACCGTGAATGGAAGAGCTAATGATCTAAGCTACATGGAAGTAGAGAGCATAATAATTATCCAAATCAAAATATTAGACACAGTAAATCAAGAAGAAATTTAGTACAGATGTCATATTGATTTATACAAGTTTTAGAATAAAACTAAGAATAAAAACCAAATCAATGACAGAGAAACAAGCGCTGAATTTGCCTAACATAAATATATATCATATCATGGAAAGTGAAATATGAAGACAAAATAATTCAGCATGAAACCTTCCATAATGAAAACTCAAGGGGAAAAATTATCAGTGGACCAGGGAACTCAAAAGGAAAAAGTAAAAGGAACTAACAATATACCCAAGATATTATTTCAGTCTTACCAATGAAAGGAGCAATTAACACATTCGGAACAATAGCAAACCATAAAACTGCTGAAGTGATCATGGAGCTGTGAAACTCCAAAATTACTATTGAGTTTCATTATGTGTTATGCAAAAATGAGTATTTTAGTTTTCTATGAATTCCTATAAGATTTGCATTTCAAAGATTTCAGGAGGTACTAATTCCAGTGGTCAGTTATGAACTTAATGGCACAACTGCAAACGATACCTAAACATTCTAATGCTAATTTATAGAACTTGATTTTCTCTTGAACAGAGAGATAAACAATATTTTGCTTCTCATATGAAGACACTAGTATATGCAAATGAATCAAATTTCATCTCTTTGGCCTCGCTTGTGTAAGCTCAAGCAATGCATGCGCCCAAAATTCCACCAGAGAGCTATAAAATGAGCAAAATCATGTCATTTTTCCTTCTACGCTAATATAAACATCGGAAATGACACTATTATGACAAATATCATCAGGTTCCTTCTATCTCAGGATATTCTGCATATTTTAAAGCAAAGCCATGTTTTTCAATGGAGTGGTGGTCGCTGGAAGGACTTTAAAAAAAAAAAAAAGCATTGTGTACAGTAATTTTATGTTAAGATGAATGTTTTCTGAAATTTGAATATCATTATTACTTACACATTTGGTTACCACATCCTTCAGTGTGACTATATCATCTAAGGTTTATTAATTATGTCTCAAGTAGGGGAAAGAAAAAGAAACCATAATAGAGAGATAAGGGGAAATGAAGACAGGAATTTGAGGCAGAATAGAAGAAACAAGAATAACTTATAAACTCTTAGTCACTCAAAAAACAAATATAGCACATCAAAGTATTATGGACATCAGCCATAAAATCCTAATATAAATGCAAAATTCCTATTTCCTAGTTAAAAATAAACCCTAAATAAAACCTTGAGGTGATTCTCACTCAATAAGCCTCCAAGAACCATGTCAATCTTTCTATAATCACTCTTGCTACTTTATTTCTGCAACAGCACCAATACTACCATTGGAGAAGCCTAATGAAATACTAGACAGACAAATAAGGGAAGGCTAGTGAACATCAACCAACAAAATGTTCAACCCTTTACTAAGATGAAGTATCAGAAACCAGTCATCAAGTCAAAATATCTCAATTCTTCACATAGAAAGGTATAAGTGAAAAGAACAAGCTTACTGTTAGCAACCATTATCAGGAATACTGCAAGCCAGAAGAAGAGGAAGTTAAGTATCACACTCACCATAATTGGATTTTTTGTCATAGCCCAAACCTCAACAGGTGCATCACGAAATAAAATCAGAAGATACCTGAAAAAGTTAAAAATAACAAGATATTACCACATTCCAGAAATCAGACAGGTAGTTAGACAAAGTAGGGAGCAGAATTAGAAAAACATCAGAACAAGTTAGTCATATTCAGAAAACATAAAGGGTTATAATTATCACATTATTGACAACCTCTAACTATGAATAACAATCGCATTTTCCAGAAACCAGGTTGTTACATATTTCTTTACAAGAAATAAGAATCATGGGAACCAGCAGGAAGAGATGATTCGCCATCTAACAGACAAGAATGCATATCACATATTTTCAGAGATGCCTTGGCTACCACAATAATTAATAACCCACCCAAACCGAGGGCCTCCATTCTCTATCTCCAGGGTTTGATGTTATGAAGCACATGCTAAAATTATCTATTAGCCTTCAAGACCAACCTTGTGTGCAACTGCAGTTTCATTTTCCTTCTACAGCTTAATTTTGACAACACAAATCTAGGGTTTCTAATCAATATATATATCACCATAGCAGTTAATACTGGTTGCATTGACTATTTCTAAGCTGATAATAATTATTAAATAACAACATAAACAAATGGCAACGCACGATAAAAACATGAAATATGGCAGTACATCATCCATGTTACAGCATCTCTGCTTCCTCCTTTCCTTTTACTTTTTATAATACATGTTTACACTTGTAAGAGTAGCAAACTTCTTATGCATCATAATATGTGGAAACAATCTAAAGTTGTCATCTTGAAGGAGCGATTTTTGCATGAAGTATATCAATTTAAAGGATGCTGCCAAATAAATGCGTTGAGTAATCGAAACGAGAATTTAGAAGGAAAACCTTCCAGATGAAGACGTCCTTAAAGCTCTTATAGGTGCACGTTCTGGCTTTTGTAAGACCCGAAATGTTCTGTTAAGCCCACTTCTTAGACAAGTCACAACAAGTCTGTTAATGTAGCCTCCGGTTTTCTCATTCACCTGAGTCCATAGAAGTACTATTAAGGATTAAACTGTCGAACAAAGCAATGATATAAACAAAAGGAAAGGAAGACCTGCAGAAAAAGAAGAAATGAAGCTAACTATGATGCAAATGACAGATATAGTCCTTCGAAATTTGATACACTACCTGTGTGTATGAAAATGAAACCAGTCTTGAATTACCAAGCCATCGTAAGCCCCTCACCATACTATTATGAACAGAAAAACTGGATGCAACAGCATTGGCAGAGATATCAATGACATCAATTGTCCCACTTTGACTACCCAAAGCAACTAGTGGAACTGTTATTGCAGGATTATCTCCCCCACCTTTGCAGAATATAGTGTGATTAATAAACTTGTAAAAGTTTCACAGAAATGGAAATTCAGGAGCTAGATTGAGGAGGTGGAACTAACGAGACATAGTAGCTGTTAAAGAAGGAGATGGTACTGCCAGCATGGTCACCGTTGATGAAAGAACCTGAAGCTGTCCAACTAAGCTAATCTGCACTAATGATTTGGCATATAAGTACAAATGAATAACCGAAAGAACTTGTACCAAGGCAAAATAAAAGGAAGTTGTTCAGAAATAATAAATGCTTTTCATTTCATTCTCAAAAACAACAAGGAGAAAATTATAAGCTTCCAGGGGGCACACCTAAACCATTCTTGATATAGAAGAGAAACTCAATAACTGTTGTACTAAAATAAAATAATGCAGTTATGTCAACAAAGGCTTGCCAGACAAAGAAACCTATTATTTACAGATCACAAAAAGTAAAATATCTGGCAAATAATAAGCTTGTTGATCAAATTACACTTCTTCCATTTCCTATGGATTCCATATATATCTTCCATACAGTTCAAATATGCAGTAGTTACTCTGATCTAATAGCATCATTTTCCAAGCTTAACTTTTAACCAAGCATAAAAAAGTACGTTTGATTTTTCTCTCAATTTGACAGATAGGAATGCTGCAGCAGCAAGTGAATAAGCATTTCAATGATGCTCTACAATAAATAAAATTCCAAAACGCTGTTTGGGCCAGAAGAGTACCATAATTAACATCATGTTCTTTTCTGATACAAAGTTCAACATGACATCTGCCCAGTATTTTGAATCCCAGCTCAGCCAATTAATTTATGTTAAGATCACTTAATTTTATTGCACTTGCTGTCAATTCCAAGCAAAAATATGTTATAAAGCTAAAAGCGCAATGACCCAGCAAAAATTGGTCAAGTCTATACATGCCAAGGGCACTAGAAACAAGGCCCGAGAAAGTTTGTATTACAAACCCTTCAGCACAAAATGCATTTTAGCCTGGCAATTCCCTAACCTACCACTTATTCATAGTAAGCCGTTCCTAAATCATAAATTGCATCTTTAACAAAAGAGATTTGGGTTATCATAAAAGAAAGAAGAAACTATTTCCAAATGCAATAACAACTCTTCCTTTAGCAAAGCAGTAATATCATGTCAAAAGTGGACTGAGTCTTCATATAAAAGTATGATAGGAAAAGGAAGATATGAAATGTTAATATCTCCTATGTGTATGTGATCAGAGAAAGTAAAGTCATGACTTATGAGTGCAACTTCATAGATGGGAGGGCAGGTCAAGGAGACAGCTAAAGGGGGAAAGAGAACAAAATGTTTCAAAGTTTCCCTTTGTTCAACTGATAAAACTACAGTCATCATATCAGCAAGAACTGTGGAACATTCAACAGGAAAAAGGAATATCTTGGCATGCCAGTTAGAAAGTTAAGAATTTATTTGCAAACCTTAAATGTCACATCTGCAAAGCCAAAAGTAGAGTTTGGTAGCTGAGTTCGGCTACCATTTATGTTGTCCAGCTGCCTGCTGCCTTCTGCAGCAAGTCCATCCTTAGTAGACACTATGGTGGTGGTGTTTGTTGAATCAAGAGATACATTAGCAATATTCCAGGAAATTCTAGCATCCTTCTGCATATCTCCATCCCCTTCAGCATTCAAGATCCAGCTCCAAAGTTTGCCATCGTCAGAGATGGAAAACAAACGCGTCTTAGCAACAAGAAGAGTATCATCACAAAATTCAAAAGGATTATCAGAATCCACATCAGATGCACCATTGGATGAATCCGAATAAAGCTTGCTAATATTTTGAAGCGTTGACTCTGATTGGCTGACAAGGACTGCAAGAACTGATGGTGAAGGGACAGGTGAGCCAAGGGATGGCATCAACTCCTCCATTGTGCACATTACATGTACCTGTTCTCCTCTGTAATAATACCCAAATGAGAGCATCCTTTTAAAGGCAAAAATTTGGAAATTTGAATATCATTAACTTCATTAAAGAAAACCATAAAAGAAAAATATTTATAGATTATAAGAGATAAAATATGAATATATATTTTGATGCTTCAACCTGCTGTGACAACAAGGTATCACCTAGGAAAAGAATTCAACAGCATTAATTGGTTGCAGATACGATTCTATCCTTACAAGAAGATAAACTAATAAATAGCTTTGTATGACTGAACCGGTGAATATATAGTTCCCAATCACAATTTGATAAAAACCATATCATACTTTAACCAATGAGAACATTCATATCTAAATGATTTTATGTGCAGAAAGCCGAGAATCTCTCATTATATCATAAATCAAAAGGATATTTCGAAGTCTTTCCAAGTACTTTACATTGCCTAGTCTCCAATTCAAAACCTTCTCCGTCTGTTTTCCTAATTTTGTTACATAACA
Source organism: Gossypioides kirkii (assembly GCA_005610355.1). Taxonomy (NCBI): domain Eukaryota; kingdom Viridiplantae; phylum Streptophyta; class Magnoliopsida; order Malvales; family Malvaceae; genus Gossypioides; species Gossypioides kirkii. Next base: position 34,081,203 of record CP032249.1, read on the forward strand.
TTTATGATTCCACGAATAACCCAAAGTGATGTGCACTGTAGGAGCTTATTTAATCGTATCAATTTATATTTGAATGAGGCCAGACATTGCAGGAAAAAGATAGAAACACAAAATGCTTACTCTTTCCTTCGCCATATGCTGATCTTCCCATCAAGGTGGGCACAATAAACCAACTCCTGAATTGGATCAGGCAATACATCAAGAAACTTGGCGCACCCGCGCGGCAATGCGGCAGAGAAAAGCGTTGTTTCATATTTCAAATCGAAAACCACCAGCTCCCTAGGAAACGTCACGTAAATGATGTTTTTCCAAAGCGGAGAAAACGCCAAACGCACCGCATATAGCGGGAAAACAGCAGAAGCAGGAGAAGAAGAAGTTCCTCCAGCAGCAGCCGCAGCATCCTTTTCAAGCTTAAGTAACTCGGTACAATCAGTTCGAATCTGGAGTTCTTTGAGGGCAACATCATCATCTTTTTCTCCCAAAACTTTGATCGAAAGAAGAAACCCTTTGAGTCCAACTATACACAAATGGCGGGAGTCGAAAGGATCACGGCGGATACAGGATAGATATTCGGGTGAAGCGTCGTATTTGAAGATGCATCGAGAAGAGGAAGTGTTGTAAAGGGAAAAATAAGAAGGGCCAGAGATAGAAGCAAGGTGGAAAGAATCGGAGCGGGTCTGTACCCAACAAAGGTCTTGGATACCGGATTTAGAGGAAGGATCGGGAGGATCAATGGAGAGGATGAGAGAACGGAGGTGGAAATCGAGGAGAGCAATACGGCCGTGGCGGTCGGCGGCGGCTAGGATGAGATGCGAAGAGGAAGGTTCTGTGGAAAGAAGGTCCCGACCAAGAGGGAGAGGGGTCCACCGTACGGAAGTGACGAAAGGGGAGAGAGAAGAGGAAGAAGGAGGGAGGGGAATGGTGGCAACGAGCTGGAGTGAACGGGAGTCAACTACGGAAACGGAGGAACCAGAGGCGAATGCGAGGAGACCGGAGGGGCTTAGATCAGCAGATCCGAAGTTGTTGCGACTGGGTGGGCCTGGTAGTGTGTAATCCCATAACTCGTTGGGTAACGGTCGATGGGTTGGGATCGACATTTTCGGAAAGTTCAGAGTAAATTCCGAAAATTCAGCTTCGAGTGTCCTAACGCGTAGGCGATGACGGAGGAGAGGAAAGGAAAGAAATGAAAAGGTACATCACTGAATTTCTTTCATGGAAAAATGTTGACTCCAACGTTACTCCTCCGACTATATGGACCAAGAGACACTATAGCCCATAGCACAAGGTTTGGTGGCAAAAAGTTTGAAGTAGTTTACAGGAAGAGACATGGAGGCAATTGGGTAAATTTTCTACAGTTCTCAACTTGTTTGGTGTCTTTTTAGAGTTGGCAATAAGATTATAAAATGTTCGATGTGGGATGACGGAGTGTCGTGTTGAATATGATAGAATATCATCTAATTATATTAAAGCAATTACTCGTGAGGAGTACATAAAAATTGGAGAAATGAAGGTGACTGGACATAGCATAAAAATCAAGCTAGGAATAAAAATGTTGAATCAGACATGTAGCATCTTGGCGTGCTTAATATATGAAGGTAGCCAGTCAATTTCGAAGAAAGCAATGAACAATGTCTTTTTACAATCATGATGTTAAATAAGTATTGGATGAGACTATGAATGTGATTATACGTCCCTTTTTAAAAGCTTAAACTATGAATGAAGTTAAACCATCTATTTTCCTTTCCATATATATTCAATTTACAAACAAACATGTTTAGACATATTTAATAACTTTTTCTTTACGCTATTTATTTAAAAGCCTATATTGCTTAGGTTTGGGGGAGTTATGATTTTGTACATGTAGTGAGCTGCTATTTCAGCATTGTGCTTCCAACTCCAATTTGGTTTCCAAGTTGTGGATTTGGGTTTCAACACTTGGATTGTGCCATTGATTCGAGGTCAAATACATGGTTCAGATAGATGACAAAACCATCACCGTTAACTATTTTAAGTCTTAAAGCAGAAATGGTTGCAAGTAGGAGTAGGTGTTATGACATTATTGAGTGTAGCTGCCATCGACTTGCCCTGCCCATAAGGCCCATCTCTCATAATGATGCTGCTCACTGATTTTGATTTTGATGGTAAGTTGAAGGAACACCCGATTTGTTTACGATGGAAGTGAATTAGTGGTTGAGTTGGGGTGTGAAGTAGTGGTTGATTGACCCCACAAATCAAAGCAACTTGAAATGAAATCTCTCGACTCTATCTATGCGACAAAACTTATAAACCTACTTCTTCTACCTGCTTTGCTTTCCTCCACAAATTTCAGGATGGGAAGAATGGTGATGGTGGATGAGAAATTCTGTTTCGAAGAAGAAACGCAGCTAACAGTGCATAAGACGTCAGTGTTTTATCGAGGAGATGGGTTTGTGGTATACAACCCAAAAGGAGAGCTGATGTTGAGGTTCGATTCTTACTACGGCCCCCATGGCCATCCACTACCCAAAGACGAGCTGGTTCTCATGGACGCCACTGGCAACTGCCTCCTCACCCTCATTCGCAAGGTCTGTCTCTTCATTCTTTCTGTGCTTAACTATTCTATCCTGCAAACCCCTTCTCTGGATACCCAACCTTTCAAACAAAAATAAATTATAGGGTTACGACGTTCTTTACAAAAGTTCATTTCTTTTACTTAATTGCTATTTGAATTTATATTCTGTGCATCGAACAAATCTGTTAACATCATTAATTTTTTATGAGCGTATGTGAAGTTTGTTATCTGAATTTTTCCATAAGTAACTAATTAGTTCATGAACTTGTCTAAAACATTATTTTTTTAAATTAATTAATATTTTAAAAAAAAATTAAGTTTTTAATTTATATCTACCCGTATCATACTTTGAGATTATAATGTATTAACCATCAATGTCGCATCAACTCAAATTAATATTGTTAGTGCGAAAGTACTAATCCAGATGACGAAATATAAATTTAGGTAGCAACTAAATAAAAAAATTATATACCAATAATTAAGTAGTGCTTGAGTGAATTTAAAGGTGTAATGTTTTAATTTTTTTTAAAAAGAGAAAAAGAAGTTTAATTGGTCAAGATTTTAGGGTTTGAAAACGAATAAAAAAGATAAAATTTGATTTTTTTAAGGGATAAATATTAAAATTATATATAAATTTTGATTTAATACTTAATATCATATAACTTTGATTCTGTGTGATTATGTATATGAAATTTTGATTTGATTTAATTTTCAAAAATCACTAACAACATTATTAAATTAGCACCGTGTTACGTTGGATATTACATGCACAAACAATTATATCAATCCAATATGAAAATAAATGTATGTATTTATTTTTTTAAATGTATAAAATTAAATCAAAATCAAAATTTCATGTATATATATGAACAAAAATAAAAGTTTAATGTGTATAATTACATTAAGTAAAAAATAATATATAAAATTATACGTTAAATAAAAATTTATATATAAAATTGATATTATATTAATCATTATCGTTAAAAATTCTATTAATCCACTGATGGATTGTTAACATGATATATTAGTGAATTACTTATTTTTACTTTTGATTAAAGTCTAAGAACCTTTATGGAATTAATAAAAAAAAAACACTTTTTATTTTCATTTCTCTTCTCCCTGAATAAACAAATTCAATTAAAACCCAGAATTTATCAACAGCATAAAAACTCCAACTCAACACCATTATTCAAAAATGAACACAATAAAGGAAAAGTGTTTTAATTATTTCTAACAATAATAATAAACTTTGCACAACCTCATGTTATTGTGAGGGGTTTGACTTAATTTTGTGATTTTGCCCCATATATTTTGAATTATAGACAATTACTGATTGTTAAGAAACAGAAGCCAAGTCTCCATCAAAGGTGGGAAGGATTGTTAGGCGAAAAAACAAAAACTGAGAGCCCGATTTTCTGTGTCCATCGATCATCCATCATCGGACGGTCAAATGTTGTGGTGGAGGTATACGGTGATCCAAGCCAGGAGTACCATATAGATGGCTCCTATCCCCATCGTTGCTGTACAATCTACAACACTTCCTTAGAGAGCTCATCAAAGGATCCAATGGCTGAGATCAAAAGAAAAGTGGACCCCTCAACTCATGTGATGCTGGGCAAAGATGTGTTTTTGTTGTGTCTTAGGCCAGGCTTTGACAGTGCATTTGCAATGGCCTTAGTCCTCATTCTTGATCAAATGTTTGATGATGCTGATATTGATGACGATGATACCAAAGAGGATCCTACTCATGTTGCACACGATTCTTCCTCTTAACTCACTTTTTTTACTTTAAATTTTAATGGATCATTAAGTCAATATTAGAATTTTATTTTACGTGAAACCTTTTACTACATCCTTTCAGGTTTTTCTAATTTTATATTAAGTATTATATGTACTATTATCTAATAATCATTTAGTTGAGTTGGTATCACAAATCAATTGAAAGTTAATTTAATTAGGGAAATTATAAAAAAATTATATTATTCGGAAGTAGTTTAGTGTTTTTTTTATTAAAAAACAATAAAATTATGCATAAAATGATGTTTGAACCCATGCCAACTAAGTTGTAAAATTTTAAATTTACCACACAATCAAAATTTTATTTTAATATGCACGATTTTTATAAACTCCATAAATGGTATATATTTGCAGCCAAAAGAATTATAAAAGACTTTTGCTCAGTTTACAAAGGCGGAAATCCTTGGATCTTAAGCATTCATTATGTATAATTGTTATGGATGAATTTTAATCCATGGTATATCCGGAATTGATAACATATATCCGAAACATTCTCTTCCAAATCCGGTGAAAGAAGCATCTCTTGACCCATAATTTAAAACCAGGTTTACCTCAGAACTTTCCTGGTGCTTTATTCGACAAACAAAGATAATAACAGTTTTAAGGATACTTGTCTTTGTAATTTTTATAATTTTTACAACACAAAAAACATTCCACCCAATCATGTTTTACACCAAAACAGCCAAGGGAATCTTTTTCTTGATTTCAGTTTTGGAATCTTTCAATTCCTGGTCTTAATGAAAATATTAATAATAAAACATTCTTTCCAGGAAATTATTGGGAAAACTATAAGTAGAACTGAAACAGATAGCTTGAAAAACAGATTACCCAGTTTTAGATTCTGGGTGAAATGGAAGATCAAAGAGTAATGGTAATCCAGGATGCATCTAAACAAGTATGTTCAAGTGCCATTAGATGGGCACTTCATACGTTATTTCTTCAGCCAGGAGATTTGCTTCTCCTCCTTGGTGTCCTTCATCAGGTCAATCATCCTACACCTGTTGTCTCTCTCAAAGGAACAAGGAAGCTTGGTAAGATTTCATCATTATGGAATTATTTACAATTTTGTTTGATTGACTTTTTGCAAATTAAATTTGTTTGTTTTGAAGTGGGATATAGGAAAAAAATGGGTTTCAGTTCAAAGTTTGCAGTAAATCACACAATTGTTGATAGGGAAACAACAAAGAAGGAGTTTGAGAATAATGCTGAAATTTTGGAGATTTTAAAGCTTTGCAAAGCACAAAAGGTTTGTCAAACTTTCAAGCCACTACATATATATATATATATATATATATAATGAGAGTTCTCCATTGTTAAACTCAGGTTGAGTTTAGGATAGAAGTAACTTCAGGAGCATCACCAGCAGTTGTGGCTATGCAATCTGCACAAAATATGAAGGCAACATGGGTCATTCTAGACAGGTGACATTGCATTAGCCTGCAATATTTACAGACATGCAAAATAAATTTGATTCAAAAGGATCTTTTCTGAAACAGGAAGATGAAGAAAAACAAGAAAATCTTTCTGGAAATGCTTCCATGTGGGATATCAAGGGTGAAGAAAAACAATGGCATCAAGTTATTAAGAGGACCAAGAACAAAATTTTGTTTAACTTATGATGATATGATACCAGGAAACCCTGAAGAAGATGATCTTTTCAGCATCGAACTTTTCCCAACATGTAAAACTATTTCTGATAACTCTGTTTAGTATTGGGTTAATACATAAATTAGTCCCCCCAAGTACATATCTTTTCACAATTTGGTATCTAAACATTAGTTCCTTAAAGCAACTTAACCAGTACCAAGGACTAGAAAACAAGCAGAACGTTGTGATTAAACCAGAAAAAAACAACATATTCTTTCAAGAACCATTGAAATTCAAGTCAGAAATAGATGAACTCATTAGATTCAGACACAAGAACTTAGTCATGTTGTTAGGTGACTCTGCAGAAGGAACTCATAGGCTACTTGTTTATGAGTATGTCTGTAATGGTTTCACTTGATCAACATCTATCAAGAAAGGATAACCACATGGGAAAGAAAAACAATTCTGGTGCAGGCATTAGCATATACTTGGCATTATAAACAAGGTTGAAAGCTAGATTACATACATACATACAGATGAAGTTGATCTTTCTCAGCAAATCTTTGGGGATGCCAAGAGGCATCTGAGTGTTGTAGGAAATGAAGTTTGTGGGAAGGGGACTGGACCACCTCAGATTCAGGGACTATGTGAGTGGATGGGAGCTAAGGGTCCAATGTGTATGTTTTTGGTGTGATTCATCTGTAGTTAAATGCGGTTGGGAATAATATGGTTCCTGGGTTTAATCCTGGTTAGCGTTTTAACTTATAGAAGGATTCTTTGGTGGAGAGGACTTCAATTTGGTGTTTGTACAACTAGCCTTTATGTGTTAAGCTGTGAGATTGATGAGTGGGCTTCATGCCTATCTATTTTAAGAACCTACATATAATGGATGTAGATTGCAACATGAATAGCTTTTACTGTTTTCCTTCAGACAAATGCCTGTTATTTTCAGTTAAGCTTCAAAGAAGAATGCCGGCTTCGAGGATTACTTCATTTTGGGTTCTGATTTCTGATGTTTATATGTGTAGCTGTAATATGATTTCTGGGTTTAATCCTGGTTAGCATTTTTCCATTGTCATCCATTGTGGAACAGAGTCCAACTTTTCCAATGTGGTCTGGTGAGGTGACTCAACCAAAGATCTAAATCCATGGTTGGTAAGCTCTAAATCAAAGGGCATTTGCAATTGATTGCCATATTTAATTGATTTTAGGCCAAACTTTATCAGCACTCGAGCCTACTCTTTCTACACTAACAATAATTTCGATATTAACCGAGTTATAACCCAGTTGGCAACAACTAAACTAATATTTAGTTGTAGCTTGATTATATTTGATGCATGTTAAAACTAAAAACAGTAAGCACAAAATATTACATAAGAAAGATGAGAAAAGAAAAAAGAGTGAAACCCCCACAAATGTATATTTTATATACTAACTAAAGTTATAATAAGAATTTATTCAGGCACAAGAGATGTACATTTTTCTGAGATTTATAATCAGCAACTTCCCCACAATGTGTTTACTAAAGGTACAAAAATAAGGTGTATTGGATTGTTCTCTAAGGTTTGACATGAAAAATATATATAAGTAGTAACCCTAAAACTAATTAAATTCTGAGTTCTGGCTTAGCATCAAATGCAAAAATGCAAGTGCAGAACAGAATCAGCCCCGACATGCATTCAATTTTCAATCACCATCTTCACGAAACAAGCAGTAGTGCAGTAGCCATTGTCAATATTATGGAGTAGCAGCCAGACCAACTCGATGTTCGAATTTCCTGCTCAAGTTCATATAACAAAACACAATGAAATGGGAGGGGAGGGGAAAAGATCATACAGCATCTTTTATTTTTTATGTGATGTTATAAGAGCTAATCATCACAAACAAGTTTCAAACCACGTTTTTGCGATGTTCAAGGCTACATTTTATCGAGCCTTAAGCAGAAGCAACCTCCGTTTGTCACTTCACTAACAAATAATTGAATGCAGAATAAAAACAAAATAATTACTACACCAAAAACATGAAAAACCTATAATGTTCTACAAATATGCTTTATTCTGTCTGAGAATACTTGAATCTGATCTGCAAAATGTTAATATATATGTCAAGGGTGGGAGGAAACCTCGTACCTTCAAAGACGGCAGTGATGAATCTGCAGATGAAGATTTAAACCCATGAAACCCGATGTCATATGAGATGCTTCCATCAGGTTTAAACAGTCCAAAATTCCTCTCAGATGTTGGCCCAGGCTTCAAATTTTCATTAAAGATTGCAAAAACATAAACCTTGAGCACATTTTTTGGCCTGAGTGGAGTTCCTTTCATCTTTGCAAGCCTTTTCCGCAAATTGTAATTATAAGTCCTTGCATTGTTTGTGGTTGCCGCAGCTTCATTCTCATCGCCACGTGAAGCCCACCCGGTCTCTGTGACAATGACTTCCATTTTTCCATATCCGGCATCTTCTAACGCAGCATAGGCTGCATCAATCTGAGCATCAAGCAAGTTATCATAATGCAACTTAGTTTTTGGATCATCTGCTCCTTTCGTTGGTAGGAAGAGAGCATAATTTATATCAATTTGGTCTTTATTATACATGTAGGCTAGAAAAGGGTAAGCATTTAAACAGAAAGGCGAGCCGATTTGTGAAAAAAACTCTAAGAGTGGCTTCATGTACTGAACAACATTATCTTTGAATACACATGATGAAGGAGGGAAGGAATCAGCAAAAACAGCCTGTGAATGTGCCGTGGTAATCTGAACTAAATGACTTAATTTAAGCTTATCTAATGCATTGTAAACATTCTTAACTGCACCCAGAAGAAATCCTGAAAATTCATCATTGCCTCCTAAGACTTCATTCCCTATAGCGATCCCACGAATATGTGTATCGGGAAGATATGCCACTACATTGTCCTTGACCCAATTCATGGCATGGTCTGCATTGGCACTCACGTCTCTCAGATTTTCGTTTGGGAGTCCAACCACAAGTTCCAGCCCTGTCCCACTAAATGCTGTAAGGACACTGTGATCAAAATCATAAATTCGAACATTCCTTATTTTTGCCGCCCTAAGAAGTGTTACAACGTCATCAGGTGAAAGTATGTTATTTGCAATCCTTCCATAATTAATGCCATACGTTCCTGTGAATGCTTGCACGGTCACAGATGCTGGAGAAAAAAAAAACGAAAACAACTTATTAATCACTGTCATATTATTTCTACGAACTAGCAATATAATCTTTACTTATCAACCCCGAAAGAGTAGAGATAACTATTTTGGTCAATGTACTGGTAAGAAAAAGAAAACTAGAGCTGCTGTTTCCCTTGCTAATGCATCTCAGTTCCTATGAATTCTACAATAATATAGAAAGCTAGGGTGGAAAGAAGGAAGATATCAAGAGACGGATAGAAAGAGACACTCGACTCACACTCGTGTAAAACAGTTCCAGCACGGAAGCCAAACGACTGCCATTAACAATTGAACATAGTTGTACACAAGTAAAACCAGCTTTATAGATCAAAACTGTATTAAAGAAAAAAAATCTCATATTTTGATGAGACTTGAATTGAAACATTATCCACCAAACTGATTTCCTATTTAATCTAATAACCCTAACAAGATAATAATAGGATTCAAATCCCAAATCCAACTAAATATGTACAGCAATTAAAATACAATTGCAGCCTGAGAAAGAACAATCCTTTCAAGAGAAAAACAAGTAGTTAAATAAATCATGATACAAAGGAAGTAAATTTAATTAAAAAGGGGCAAATTTCCAAGCAAAAGACTGAAAGAGCAATTTCTTAGTTGACAACATCTTTATTTCTGAAAGGAGTTTGAAACTTTCACCAGAGCTTTACAATTAACAAACTATAAGAACAACCCAATAAAGTTCACCATTAAGAAAGCATGAATCAAAATTTTAAACAAGGTAAACTGATCCAAACAATTAATTCAACAAATTCCAATACCAACCCAATTCAGAGAAAATAAAAAACTAACCAAAAAAACAACAACCCACAAACGAATTGATTATAAACCTCATAAAGAAAAGAGTAAAGGAGAAAGTACCGATCGCAGCAAGAAAGAACAGGAAGAATAGATGAACCCCAAAACTTTTCATGGCCTTATTATTATTATTTTCAAGGAAGAATCAAACGATCCAACTTTTAGAATCGATCCTCAGAAGGGAAAGACAAAAAGGAAATCGAAAATTGAAGAAATTCCTTCAATGCAATGCTCCTTGTAACTCTGGCATGCCATAAGACAGTAAAGATTCTCCCTTTATACTTTACTTTCCCACTTTACACCACACTCTCTCCATGCCTTAAGTTTTTTCACACTCATAAAAATCTCAGGTTCAACTAAAATCTGGGAATGGAAGACTGTGAGCTCTGAAGAGATTTCAATAGGGAACAAAAGCTTGTTTCTTTTTTCTCTCTCTTTTGGCGGTCGTTTTCTGTGGGAGAAGGGTTTAGGCCTTGGGCTTTTGATAGAAAAATTATAATTTTGATGAAGTACTGGCTTAGCTACTGCTCTATTTAAATTACTAAAATAATACTTTTATTACACAAGTTTAGGTGTTGAAGGTGCTGTCTTGCTTTGATTTGTCTCTCATTGGTCAATGCTTATTTGCCAATTTAGAAGTGTTAGATCTTTGGACTTATACTCACTCGCTTACTATGAGACACGCGCCACATTTCGGAAGTGTTACAAATATAGTCAAGAGCGGAGGTGTACATTGTCCGGACCGGGTTTGGATCCGCTTAATCAAAATTTTAAGTTTGTTTATTGAGTTAAAAATAATTTTAATTTTTTTAATATATTGGTATAATTATATGGTAATATTTGTTCATATTTTTTTAATTTTTTGATAACGCACATACACCTTGCACACACAGGTGCTCGAACTCGAGACCCCTAGGATGAACAACATTCTCTTTTTCACTGAAACCACTTGTTGGGTTCAAAAATAAGTTTAAAGTTTTGCTTAAATTCAATTTAGATAAAAATGTTAAAATCCGAATCTAATTCGGTCTGCTCATATTAAAATTTTTATATAATTTTTTAAAAAATATAATGCATAAAAAATATTAATAACATCAAAATAAATGTTTTTCAACAACTTGAAAATAAATTTAAAAAATATGTATACTTAAATAACATTAAGATGGGTGCAGCTTAACAAGTAAATGCCTCAAAATTAGTAACAAAATTAACAACAAAACAAGAATTATACAATATTCAAACAATAACAACAAAATAGTAACAACATAACAATAAAATGATAGCAAAATAGTGAGAAAACAACAAAAAAAATAGAAGCAAAACAGTAAAAAAAAGAGCAAGAAAACAACTTTTTTTTTATTTTTGCAAATTCGGCCCAAACCAAAAAGCCTTATTGGAGGCTCATCCCATTTTTTAAATGAATTTATATTTTTATCCAAATTCTATCAGTTTTCGAACTGATTTTCAGATCGAGACAGATGATTTGGCCCATTTTATTTTAATATTTTTATACAATTTTATTTTATTATGCACATTTTATTACATTCATTAATTGTATATCTATACTAATAGTTTCAAACCAAACGTCTCCACACACATACATGTGTGATAAAAATTTTAATATCACTTATATTGTTGAATTAATATTACAAATTAATTTTATTTTAATACATATTTCATATATTATTATTAATAATTAATTTGAAACTAAACGTTTGTATATATAGCTGTAGTGCAACAGGCCAAGGAAAAAGAGAAAAATGTAGGTGGTGTTATGTGGTTAGGGGGACATTTTTATCACGATTTGGTCACAAAGTAGCGTAAGCAACAACCATTTTTGTCACTTATTAAATATGCGAAAATAATGTCAGTTAATTTCTTCTATTTTAATTTATAGTTCAAAAAAATTAATGACAATTTACATGTAATAAATTAGTAAACTTTAGCCATTTAAATTTATGTGTTTATCAATAAATTGACTAAATTTTTAGATTTTATAAAATACAAGAATCAAATTCTAATAAATTAAAAGTAGAAATACTAACTTTTTAATTTTCATAAAATAGAGGGATGGAATTCATAATTAGACCCGACGATAACAATGCATAATAATTTTATAAACATTTATTAAATATTTATACTTTTATATATGAATCGGACAATTAAAATAAATTTTTGGGTACATTTATAATTCACAATTACATTAATACATCTATATAATTATATTCAGAATCAAAGTACAATGCACAATAAGAATTAAATTATCATAATGCACAAATAAACAAAATGATAATTGAAATATATTCAAATTTAAATAAAATTATATATGATGAGACTTGAAACTAGAATAAAATGGAGTAAATAAGAAATAAATCCAAACTCTCGATATTCAAGATTATTCAGAGGATGTGAGTTTTTATTTAGTTGGTTAATGGAGGGTGAGGGCAAGTGAATGATTGGAAGACAAAAGAAGGTTCCACATATTGACACTAAAAAGCAGTGAACTTTATGCTTTTGGATTCTGAATCTGTTGCATTGCACACCTACTTGACGCGTATTTATCACAAAAACAATAACATCATACACAACACAACAAAAACATAAAGCCAATAATTTTGAAGACGCGGATGGATTATTGGAAAAGTTGAACTTGAATTACTCCAATTCGTATATTTATTTTATCTGATATTTTAATTTTTAAATAAAAATAATCGAATTTTTTTTAACATTTGTAGTTTTTCACGTAAAATTTAAATATTTTTATTTTATTTTCTTATTATTTTGTAATCGTTTTATTGTCATTATCAACGTTTAATATAACACAATTAATAGAGGAATTCCGCGTACAAATAATAAAATTGATATTCGTAAAAAAATATATTATTTAAGAAATTTCTTCTAGCTTAGCTTTATTGTTTTAAAATCCAACCAGGACAGAAAACTGTTTGATGCCTTAACAAACAAGGAACAAGAGTGTTGGATATGACTACTTCACTTGATTCCTAGTGCAAAACTGACTACTTATTTTTTAATTTGTTACTCAATGTTTATTTTCTATATTTATTTTTTCATTTAAACTATTGATGTTCTTTTACGTGACATTCCTCGTGTGGATGGAACACCATTTTTCTCTAAAGAAATTATTTATACTACTTTTTGAGATGAAGGATTTTAAAAAGGAAAATGGTAGTTTTGTTGTTTTCCCCTTAAGAGAGTAATTTATTTTATAGAAGCGATTTATTTATTTATTGCTAAAATGTCTAAATAAGCTTGAAAAAATATTGAAAAAATATCAAAAAGTTTTTCATCGATTTAGGCATGTCAATGTAATATTTAAACGTTAAGTAGATTAATTTGATGTATCAAATTATGATAGATTAATATAATATTTAAATGTCAAAAAGATTGAATTTAAAAAAAATTATAATTCATTTTTATCTCTTTAAAACAATTTTCTGGTTTTGCTGATTTTTTTTTAGAAGTATTTGTAAGTGATATTTAAATGTGAAACTTGTGATGTTTTTTGAGAATTATTTGTATGTGAATTTAAATGTAAAAGCTTCACAACTTAACCTAGACCTTTGGGTTATGTTATGAGATACAAACTGCATTTATTTTTTGTATATCGACATTTTTTTTAATTTTTTTTTTACCTTCAAGTCTCAATCTTAAATAAAGGAGTGAACTCAAGTGAATGAATACCGAATGATTTAGTTAGTTCAACTGACATTAATGAATGAAATAATATTCATTTTGAAGATTACATTTTTTTTGTGTAAGTCCGCTTAAAAGTAATAAATTTTAAACAATTTATGAGTATTTGAAGAAGATCATTTTAAATTATATATTGATTTGATGAATCGGAAAAATAACAAAAAAAAATAATGATGCAAATTGAATAAGGATTATCAAGATTCAAATCTTTTAAATTAGAGGATGGGTGATGCTAAAAATTTAAGGCAATTGAACAGTATATGACAATTATTCCCGCAAGCTTAAACTGACATTTCTTTGTTTTTGTTTCAGTGAGACCGAAAGTGATGCTTTCTTTTTTTTAATTTTTTAAAATAGAAAAAAGAAAGTGAAGCCTTTGAAATAAAGATGTTAATGATGTCACAATGTTCATCTGAAAGAATCGGAAGTCAAGACCTGTATGTGTGTGGATCTCAACACGATTAAGTATTGTATAATCAGAATAAACAAAGAAAGAAAAGGGTGGTCTTTGCTCTTTAGAGCTGGCTTCCAAGGCATAACATTTTGGTGATGGTAGGAATTGGAAGCCAAATCAGATGATCCACCCCCCAGCGAATCTACTTTTCTCTTCACCCCTTCTGTGGGGTAAAGGTAATTTAAAGCATCACCCTTTTGTTTAGTGTTCCCATCTTTTCACTGCATTTTTCTTGGAACTAAAGAAAAAACAAATGCTCACTCCTCCATAACATCATTAATCTATAATTTAATCTTCCTTTTTATTATTATTTCTTGACGGGAATTCACTCCTTATTGGGAGAAGGCTTTGAAGTGTCATTTTTTAATATACCGACATGAACATTGAACGATAGAGGTATTTTTTTCAAAAGTATTTATGCTCAATTTTGTCTTCCTATTTTTAAGAGAGCTTGAAGGGGTTTACGAAGTTTAGGTGAGAACGCCTAAGTCTATCAAAAAAATACATTTATCATTGGCTAGTCAAGTGATCATGTTCTTACTCTTTTAAAGATATGGGTTTGAACCCATTAAGGCCGAAATGATAAAACATTATTTTTGATAAATATAGAGGCTTTTATCTGAAACTTTGTAAATTCTTTTAAACTCTATTCAAAATACGAGGGACAAAACTTCTCCAGATAATACCTTCGGTCAAAGGAATGATACACTCTATAGTAATACTTGCACTCAAACATCATTATTTTAAAATATAAATTTATTCGATGAAGGACCAGATTTAAGAAGCAGAGGAGACCACCCTTTAGTTCATTACATCAGTGGAAAGGGAACCAACGCAGCCTTCATTGACAGGGTTCCAAGTCAGAGCATCCCCCAACACAAAGCCAAAACTAAAAGCAGTAAGGAATTCAGAAGTTGTGTAAGCCTCCACCTTCGTTACTTTCTCCACTTCAGCGCTGGCCTTGATTTGTAAGGAATCAAATTGATTTAATTCTAATTAATTGGTTTAGTTGATTTTTCAGTTTTCCCATAAGTAATTGCTTTCCATGATTTATTCCACCAATTTTTTTTTAAAAAAAAATATGTAATTCGAATTTCTTGATTAAAACTCTAAATTAATATATCCATATGCTTGCCAAAAAACTCAATTACTCAAATAAATATTCAAATGATTCAAAATGGAAAAAAGCGACCAAACCAAGTTTGAAAATGAAATCGGTTCAATTTGGTTTGATTTTGAATGATTAGTTAGTTTATTTTATTATTAATATATAGAAATTGAAGAACCCGAATACATACACACCTATTGATCTGACATAATGACATTTCTTATACTAAGGAGGTTGAAGGGTATATTATATAAATTTAAGGTAAAAAGTTGATATTGCAGATAAGAAAGTTCCACTGTCTGCAAGGGTTAGTGTTCATAAATGGTGTGCGTTGGTGGCTAAGAAGGAGATGGTGAAGACATGCGAACGTGTCCGACAGAGGTGAAGAAAGGAGCTCTCGTTCGTCATGACGATGACTTTGGCCTGCGAGACAGAAGTGATCCCTGGCGAGCAATGGTATTGGACGAACAACCACTTTTGGGTGCACCTAGATGAGTCCTTCCTTCCTGGGGAGGTCTTCGAACGAGTAACTTTTAAGAAAAGGGGTTAAGGAATGACCCTTCGCTTACGGGGAGAGCCTTGGACAGATGATGTTGTGAAGGGATAATCTTCAAGGAGTGGTGCAAAGGAATGATCTTTGTCCAAGGAGAGGGCCACAGACAAGTGGTGGCACCAAGTATAATTCCCTCTATGTGTATTTTGTGCGGTGGCGGAATTAGAAAAACTTTTTGAGGCCTGAAATTAAATTTTATATTTTTATAATAATAAAAATATAATTTTACGATTTTAATATTTTATATCATTATAATTTTTAAAAAATTAAATTTATTTTTTATTATTTTAAAGGTAAAAATATAATTTTACTATTAATAATTTAAAATTTTATAAATTATAAAAAATATAAATAAAAAATTTTACATTTTAGGGACCAGAATAAGAATTTTACATTTAAAATTTAAAATTTTAATCTTAACAATTATTAACCTATTAAAATTTTATGAACCTTATTTCTTCTACTAAAATTAAATCAGTGATAAAAAAAGAGAAAGCCTCCCAAAGCATCTGAAAAATGATTGGACCAGAAAACAGAACAGAATCCAGCAACCTTATCTTCTGAAAATGCCAATACCTCTGATTTTCCCACTAAATTTACCAGAAAAAAAAATAAAAAAAGGAAAATGGCAGCTGCATTTCTCTCAACTGCTAATTCCTTCTTCCCATCATCTATTTCCCCTTCAACATCTTCTTCCTGTTCGTCATCATCATCATCATCATTAGGGACTGCAATAGTTTACCTCAACAATCAAAATGTCCAAAGAAGAACCCTTTGCAAAGCATTCAATGAATCACCACCACCAACTCCAGCTTTAACTAAAAGAGGCTTCTCCCTTTGCTTCATCACCAGCTTAGTGTTGGCTGCAGGTAATGGTTGCTCCAATGCCATTGCAGCAATTCTAGAGGCCGATGATGATGAAGAGCTCATGGAGAAAGTCAAGAGGGATAGAAAGAAGAGGCTTGAAAGACAAGGAGTAATCAGTTCATCGGGTCAAGAGAAAGGTTGGCTGAAGTTGGTTCTTTGTTCTTCCTGTGTTTCATTGAAGTTCTATGAAACATTGTTGATGTCTCAATGAAATTGAATTTGATAGTCTTCTTTACTATTATGTCACCAGTACAATATGAATATATGATGGCTTTCATTGGGGGGAGACGTAGTTTATAACATTTTCCATGCCATTTTTCTCACATTCAATAGTAAATATTCATATCCATGATGCTGTTTGCTGACATTAGGGCAATGAAATGGAATGTTGCAGGGTATTTGCAGGATGTGGTGTATAAGTTAAGCGAAATAGGTCAAGCCATTGACAACAATGATCTATCTACAGCTAGTTCAGTTCTTGGGGGAAGCACTGATACAGAGTGGGTCAAGAAAGCCAATGTAGCCTTCAACAAGGTCAGTAATAAATGTCATATTAGTTCAGTTCTTGATGGCTTATGTTCTAGAGATGTCATGAGTGGTTTTCTTTACTGTTGTTCTTAACAGCTGAGCTCTAGCCCTGAAGAAAAGACTCAGGTGGAGACGTTCAATTCTTCATTAGCTTCATTGATATCATCAGGTGGGTCACTCTTTCAAATAAAACCCAATATTCCAGCATCCAAATCAAACAATCTGATCATGATCATGGCTTTCTCTTGTTTTGCATTTACTCTGCAGTTACAAAAAATGATGTTGAATCATCCAAAGTAGCATTTGTGACATCTGCAACTGCATTTGAGAAATGGACGACCTTGACAGGGCTCGTTGGACAACTTAAAGGACTTTGAAGATAAGGATGATGAATCTACATTTTGTTCTTTCTTTTAGCTTCCATTTGAAACACATTTAAATGTTCCATGTATCATCCAGTGGAGATATTACTGGAACCAAATACTACCCTTTTTTTCTTTTGCTTCTTCCTTTTAACAATTCATCTACTCCAAAACTTGAGGTTAACAAGCTGCTTCGTTCATAAGAGTTGTAATAACTTTGCTCAATTTGTGTGAGCTTCGGTTGTTAGTAAGATTTCTCAATCTCAAAAGCACCACAAATTTGTGATGCAATCATTGAAGTTAGCTGCCCCGGATCTTGTTTTATCAGTAAACCAGTTTGTGAATCTGCAACATACCAGAAGGGCAGTAGGAGTTTCATCCATTACTGTAACTTATAACTTAACACCACATATTACATCCATTTGCTGTATTAGATGCCATGATGTTACATAGGAAGCAGCCATATTAGACAGCTATCTACCATTATATAGAACAGATGTTTCAATGAACAATCAGTTACTATCCCTAATGAAACTAGAGTTGTTTGCAGCGTCCAAAAATCTAAAAGGGTCACACGGGGGAGTAAAAGAGACACCTACATCGAGTTAATCTATTGCATATGGAAACTCAAGGCTTGATCTCGCATGCATTGCTACCGTTCTGAATTGCTGCTTCTGTTTTCTTACTAATTTCATTACCAACTGAATAGTTTTGTCTCTCATTGCAATTAGATGATTGTTTCTCCTTGATTGCTCCTTCAGATTCACTAGTACTTTCTTCTCCTCCCACCTCATTTTTTTTTTGTCATGTTCCCCAGATTGAAGCTCCTTCTCAGCTTCAGCCACTGGTTGTTTAACCTTTCCTTCAATCAACAAACTCTCCAACCTTTCTTCTTCCGTTGGGGCAAATCCAGAAGCACCAGCTTCAACTCCATCCTGGGACTTCTCAGATACTTCTTTAGCATTTTCCTTGCGTTCTTTGATATCAGTAGATATATTAGCATCTTCTGCATGTTGAACTTGTTGAGAAGTGGGTTCAGTTTTGCTATTAGCATCTTCTGTTTCATCTTTATTCTAATTTCATTTTCCTTCGCAGCAACCTTTCCAGCCTCTCCTTCCACATTCATTTTCTCAGACATTTCAGCCTCTTCCGTATGAATGTCTATAGTCTCCTCAATTCCTCCAGATGCAGTCTCGGATTCCTTGTTATCCTTCGAAGCCGATGATTTTCTGCCTCGTTGTTTTGAAGGTTCACTGTCTGTTGTTGGCATTGCTTTTACCTTCTCACTAATCCTTTTCCTTGTCGTTCTCCACTAAACTCGCCATTTCCACCTGTCAATTTCAATATTAAGTAAATTAGTTTTTCTGAAAAAAATTGCGTAATTCTTTTCACTTTGATTTTTGAATTTTTTTATTCACATTAGTCCTACAATATGATAAAATTTCTCAATTTGATCCTTGAATTTTTATTCTATTAAAGTTTGATGACATAACAGTCAGGTCACATCATTACATAAAAATTTAAAAATTTAATACAAAACTTACACAGATCATAAAAATTATTAAAAATATAAAAAATGATAATTTTTAGTCATTTAGCTTAATAAAGATATAATTTAATCACTGAACTATTTGAAAAAAAACTGTTTGAATTTTAGTTTGCAAATTCATGATGTCCAAAGTTGTTTCATAAAAAAAAAGAGATTGAATTATAAAAGAGAAAGGGAAATAGAGCTTTTGATTGGTGCAGGTAGTGTAGATAGAGAAAACCATATAACATTAACATCGACTTTAACAGTCCAATGACTTAAATGAAATTTTTTAATAGTTTAGTGACTAAAACAAAAATTTACTCATCATTTAAAGACTAATGATGTAGTTTACCCAATAAATATACTTCATTTATAAAGATTTCTACCATATTTTTGCATATATATGGTAAAACTTTTTTCTCTGTATTTAGCGAAATATTAATTATATCTAATCACGACAAAATAAATATACTTACAATTAAAAAAATATTTCCAATTGTAGTTAAATATAAGAAAAAAAAAAGGTTTGTCACCGTATTTTGGCAGATATATATCATCACTTAATTTTGCAGTTGTTGCAGTCATATTCATCACTTGTGGTTATATATATATATATATTTTAGAAGTTTTAATAATTATTTATAATTATTATTTTAATGTTTTATAGTTCTGTATTGATCCATAATAAATCCAGATAAATAAGTATCTAGAATCAAATAAATTTGGATGTTAAGATTGATTCTAAATGTGATTTTTTAATTTTTAATTTTTTATTGATATGTCATGTCAACATATTTATCTTATTTACGCGAAGGACAATTAAAATTTTTTAATCACGGATGGTTCTGCATTTTTCTTTAAAAACTTATTTAATTTTTGGCCGACGACAGCAATAAGTCAATGGAAACGATTTTCTCCTTCATTATTTGCATGATTTGCGAAGCCGATGGCCTAACAGTCGGCGATTGGTGAAGGCAAAGTCTAGCAATTGAAATCATAGGTTTAGCTTCTTCAAAGTCAAACTCTTCACCCAAACGTGGATCCACTAGCTCCACCGTCGCCCCAACTTCACCAATGGCTTTTAAATAGAGCGGCATTATCGACGTCAGTAATTGTCCCCTTTCGGGACAAAAAGCTTCCAACCTTATAACAAGCTCTAAAGTAATAACAGCCAAGCTGTAATAACCATTCTTTTTGGAAGCGAACCCAGTTCTCAAGTAATGCGGATCGGTATAACCCGATGACCTTATCATCACTTGCTTCATCGTCCTGGAACAAGATGGTGGCATCACCGTCGACGAAAAGCCCATCTTCCTCGACCAGAAATCACAGAACTTACAATTAAAATGCTCGTCCAACAAGATGTTTGAGGCTTTAATGTCGCCGAATGATTTGGAGGGTACATCTTTCGTGTAAATATTTGATTGCTTGAGCAAGTTGATAAGCTATGGTCGTGCGGGTCTTCCATGGATGTACTTATTCCTTTCGTGTAACTCTTCTTGTAAGTTTCCATTATGAATGTACTCAAACACCAAGGCCCCTTCCTCTGAAACATATTAAAAAGTTTTCAATTAATCTAGAAAAAACGACTTGTCTTTTTATCTTTTTGAAGAGTGATGCAACGTACCTAAATCATCGCAGTAACCAAGAAGCTTAACAATGGTATCATGTTGGAGTCGGAGCAAAATTTCTACTTCTTGTTTAAACACTTGGATAAGTCGATCACCGCCAATGTGGACTTTAACTGCACCTTGTCTGGAATTACCAGACAAGTTAGCCGAGTAGACAATGCTAAACCCTCCTTCATCAATCACAAGTGAGAAATCTTTAGTAACATCCTTAATCTCATCCCAACTGAATTTCCTAACAAACCCTTCACCACCACCAACAATATCTTTTCCCTTGCTCTTGGTTTCTTTAGGTTGAGCAATTGACGTGGGATTACTTCATCAGAGTTTACTGAGTTTAAGGCATCTGAACAAGAACCCCATGGCAAACAACAAGGCTAGAGCCAAGACAAGAGAAACAATGATGAAGATGTCGAGTTGAGTGTGAGAGTGGGGTTGAGTTATTTTAAAAGAGTGAAAACTATCCTCATTTTCCTTTGTTACTTTTCCCAAGAAACAAACAACAACAAGAAGAAAAAAAAACTTACAAGTCTTATGTTGCAAATAAACAAAAATTCAAGCATGTCATCTTTATCTCTTTCAAATGGAGGAAGATAAATTGGATTCTTCCTCTTGATTTTCAGCATTTTTTCTCTTGAAAAATTCAAATTCAGTTAAAAATGCTGAAAAATCTGATTTGTCATTCTCCTATTGAAAATGAACAGGGATGACATGAAATTATAATTTTATACAATCTTTTTTTATTCCTAACTTTAGTCAAAATTTAAAAAATACCATGTCAACAATTCTTCAATGGATTAATGAGATTTTTAATGAAAATGACCAATTTGAGCAATTATCTTAATTTAAATTTAAAAAGAAATAAAATAATCAAAATAGAAACGCCGCTATTTAAGAGTGACCTACAGTGTAATTTACCCTTAATAATATGGCTGGTGAGATGTACTAAAAATCACTCTTATAACTAAAAGGCATGGATGCAAGAGGTGGTCCAAATCCATAAATGGAATAGTAGGAAGATATGTGTATGGATCAGTATTAGGAACAAGTACCACCGGTTCTGATCTACTTTTAGATCTAACCTGTTTCTTTCAATTGTGTATGCCATTGGAACTGAAATTTCTATTTATCTTTTGTTCAGACTTTTAGAATATACGTACTCATTTTAATATCATACTTGTATGAAAGAGCCCAACATTATCATTTATTGTCACTGCCACTTTGTGTTAGGATCAAGTAATTTACTAATTTGCATACTTTCGATTTCTCAAGCAATTTCTTCAGATTTGAACCTTAATTTGTCGTTTTTAATGGGAGAGCATGCAACCATGCATTCTCAAAATGAAAAATAGATACGCCTCGTTAGGCTGACCTCGTCACGTCTCTGTCCCTAACTAATAGAGATTAAGGCCGAACATCCTTGGCTAAGCAACATATCTTGCCACGACAAGAGTATTGTGGCTCATCATTCACTCATCTGTACTAGAGTCCAATCAAATCATGCTCAAAAGCTTCCACCACTCTAGACCCTCGACCCACTAGATCAATTATCCACCATCTCTAACTTAACATCCTTGTCAACAAGAAGACATCAGATGTTGATTAATAAAGATCAAACAAGCTGCAGGCTAGCTAACAATGGATTCAACACCATCCAGTATATGTGTATTCTAGACCGATTGTGACATGCAACGCCATTGAATGATTCAACCTTAAAACCCTAGCTGAACTATATACAGTGACAGTAGGAAATGAACATGATGTATATGATAATAATTGTTGAACTATATAATTCAATATCATGTAATGAAGCATAAGATCACATCACATGATGCACATGCAATGTCATGGCGATGATTTGGACCATCCAGAGAGGGAGGGAGAGAGAGAGAGAGAGAGAAACCAAAAGCTATATGCCGCTGTCAGTGTCACCAAATTTGAGAGATCAGTAAACTTTGTATTTATTAATTATTTCCTCTCCCTGGAAAGTTAAGTATGTGGCTCTCGACGGGTCTCAGGCTTTGAATTTGATTGATCAACAAGGCTTTTATAGTTTTGATATTATTAATCTATAATTATTTTTGTTTTGCACAAAAAAGAAGGAGAAAGTATGCATAACTTCATTGTTAGTAAGTGCACAATGTAATGGTGGGACAATTACTAAATTTAATTCTTATTCCAACTAAGGACAATTATTTGGAATATTGAACCATGAATTCACTACTTTTATATTGCACCATTTTACATTAATAGAAGCAAACCTACTGAATGCACTTCTTGTTTTATATTTGTGATCGTACCCTTTTACTTTTGAAAGGGTAGAAAGAGCATTTTACAGCAGAAGACTCAAAACTCCTTCCTTATTATTTCGGGACTGACGGAGCATAGATAGTAGAGCTGTCTAAAATAGTAAATTTTTAATCTAGGGTTTTTATAATTTATAAAATTTTAAATTAATAATGATACGATAAAAAATTGATTTAGTTGAATTGATGATTATTGACTCGTAACAATAATTCAGTCAAGAACATAATAAATAACATTATGTTTTATATGTAAAATTTTATAAATAATACATTTTTTCGGTGATAAACAAGAGGGACATACCCGAAACAAAACATCAAGGAACAAAACTAGGAAAGGCAACAGGCAACACCGCCGGTGTCAGCAATTAACAGGTTAACAACGCCCGGCAGAGGCTCATTATACACAATCAAACCCCTATCTAACGACAAACTTTCCTTACCAAGCCAATCTGCAACGAAATTTTCCTCCCTTGGTGCATATTTCAACCGCCATGACCAATCCCTGTTGGGCAACTCTCGTATACTTTCGATAATACAGAAAAACGGATGACAGTCACCAACTCCCTGGGGAATCATTCGCACCGTTGTCTCCGAGTCCGACTCAATCATCACAGCCTTAATACCAGCACTCCACGCTACAGAACAGCCATAGAAAATACCCCAAAGCTCAGCCAAGGCAATATTACAGTTCCCCAAATTAAACCCAACCACCCAGGCGCCAAGACTGATAATTATAATTATGTTATATATTATATGTGAGCTATTATGATAAAAATGTTTTAATTATAATTTGAAAATTTCTTATTATAATACTATTTAAATTGTTAAATAAATTAATATATTTTAATTATGTTTAAAAATTCAAATAAAGAATATTACTTTATACTGATTATTGTAATTAAAAATATATTTTTTAAAAATTAATGAAAAATTATATAAAGACTTTAATGACTCGGTCGGTTGAGCATTAATTTATTCAATATTTGTAATTGGAACGATTAAGATAATTAAAAAATTATGAATTCGATCACGTTTAAGTATTTTTTTTATCCAATTTAAAAGTGGAAAGAAATTATGAATAAAGTTATATATATATATATACATTTCTCTTGGAAGTTGGAACTCAATGTATGTACGGACAGACACTCGTCACGGGATCCAACGGTTGATCGCAAATTAGATAGAGATGAGTTATGGAGATGTCGGTTTCGTTGCAGAAAGAAGCAATTGCGATATTGGGTTACAATCAGTCGATGTTTGGGTGTCTTAGCTTGGGTAACCCAGGCGGTAGTTTGTCGTCCTCCCATGTTGAGCTTATCTTCTGTGATGCTGATGTTTATATGGACAGGCATGACATGGCAGGGTACGTAGTTTTTTATTGGTGGCTCTTGATTTCCAATTTACCACAAGACTTCAAGCATCAGATTCAGAGGCAGTAGCAAAAACAAAATTAATGGGTCCCTATGTCATTATGGAGGCATGATTTCTTCGCTGCTACTGCCCACCGCCCACCCTTTCATATGCTATGAAATGTTCAATCTGGAGACGATACACCTTCCAATTACAAACTATAACAACTAAAATCTTGATATTAATCAATATGTGTTGATTTCCACGATTTAACAAAGGGAGAGAGTAAGGATTTTGGTACAACCTGGGGAAAAAAACAAAAAGAAACAGGAAAAGGAGTTTAAACAACATGTACTGTATTATTTATGATAAACTGTCGTATGTGTGCAACCTTTCAGATATGATGCAGACACGAAACCAACTAGACAAAACAACACCTACCATCTCTCTTTTGTTTCTTTGGGAGTATTGATTGGATGGTGAAGCTTTAAAAACAACCTTGTCTCCTTTCACAATCTATCTTGAATATTTTATATAGTCACAATAGATTTAACCCTAAACAACACACTACATTACATATGCTAACTGCCACCGAAAACAAACACATCTTTAAACTGCGTTTCAATACAATTAAACTCATGTCCTCTTGTAATGATAACAATGTCAATATAAATCGAATTAAAATTTAGTCAATAATTAATTTTTTTTATATGTCACTGTATATATTGACGTTATATTTTATAAATTAAATGATATTCTTGGAACACAGTTCAAAATTTGTTAAAAGAACGTTTCATAACCCTCCTCGAAAAAGACAAAGACAGCTACTATCATATAGGCGTTATAAAAATAAGAAAACTGATGAGCTGATCTCTCCCGTCAGTGACAGTAGAGAAGAAAAAGAGCAGAAATCTATTTAAAGCAACTTGCCATGTAATATAAAATTCTTTGAAATAGAGGATGTTTATATAATAAAAAATTACCACTACAGGCAACTTGATGCCATTAAAGATTACAGTAAAGGGTAAGCAGTGAGTTGCTGAAAAAGAAAAGGAAGTAAACCTTTTTCAGGGCTATGAAATGGAATGGAGAGAGTGCTACCCACGGCTAAAAAAGTCCACAGAGAGTTGCAGACTGTTGCAGAGTCCTTACCCATTCAATGGCAATGGCTTGGCATGCATGCAGTTCAATTGGTTTACCCTTTACATGTTGGATAATGGATACATGAGTTTATTATTGTTTTATTATTACTTAAAGTAAAAAACCAGAACAGTTTTCAAGATGCCATTTACGTTTTGTTGAAGTGGAGGCCAAAGACACTCTGTTTCCTGTTCTCTGTTCCATTTTCCCTCGTGTCTTCCTACTTTCAAACTGTTATTTGGATCCTTTCTGTTAATGTATTTAATATCATAGTAAAAGTAGTACACTAATAGTTGAATTATATTTGACATTGAGTCTTAACTCGATTGGTATGAATATTGTTATTAATACAGAAAAATATAGATTCAAATACGTTGAAACCTATTCTCTTCTAATTTATGGATTTGGAAGAGGCTATTAATAGTTTTAAGCATTGTTTCAAAAAAAAAAATTGAATGACATTATTTGTTCATTTTTTCTTAACCCTTTGACAATGCATACACACCTTGCACACACTGATGCTTGAGCCTAGGTCTCTTAAGATGAACAACATCCTCTTAATCACTGGAGCCACTCGTTGGATTCAAAATTTATTTACTTTTACTTTTACTTTTAAGTGATAACGTGGTTGATGGAGCAAGCACGCAATGAACATGACATTTTTTAATGTAAGTAAATATTTAAGATTAAAAATACTAATAAATAAATAAGTAATTTTAGTAATTATTTGAAAACAAATGAACTTGAACAATCATATGTCTAGGTTTATATTGGATGCAGTTTTTCAAATGTTCAAGTTCATCCTAAATGTGGTTTTTCAAATAATTATAAAATATAAAAAAATATTTAAATTTTATTGAAAATTAGTAAAATTATTTTAAAATCACAATAAATATTAAAATTGCAAATTAATAATCATCATCAAGTTAAAAATTATTTAAATATTTAATAATTATTATGATGAGTTACTACAACAATTGTTGATGCAAGTATTCAACAAGGAAGAGAAAGTAGTGGAGATGGGAGACTCGGTTCACCTATGAAAGGCAGAGAGAGTTCAATTGGTAAGGGAGAAGGATAAGGATACTCTATTGATACTTAGGTTTTCTTAAGGAAGAAGGGGATCATTTGTCATTTGTGCTTTGGGGTATATATAAGGGGTCACTCCTTGTCTTGTAGTGTCATGTACTCGATAGTATGATGGGTAGGCATGATCTATGACCAATCAGGTGGTAAGGTCATTACAGGTTAGTTGTCGCCATATGACATACTGTGTGTTCCTGCTCTGACATTCTCCTCCCTAATGTTGTACGAGGTTGTTGCGTCTCAATGATCCCTACGAAGGGTACACATCAAGTAATCCCTGGGAGGGGTTGTGTGGCGAAGTGTTTCTAGGCTAGTCCATATAAGATATGCGGAGGATTCCCTACAGATTGTCCTGAACGATGGATTGTCGTGGATAGTTCTCAGCCCGAAGTTGTGTGCAAACCATTCTCAGTTGAGGGTCATTTAAGGGTTATTCCACATTGTCACGTGTCTAGCTCTTTTAGGGGTATAACAAAATTGTAAAGACACAATTACATGATTTATATATTTTTAAAAATATATATTAATTATTATAAAAAATTATTAGTATGATAAAAAAATTTCTAAATGGATAACAAAAGTTAAAATCAAATAGTCATATGTAATATAAGTCCAAGAAAGTAGCCAATAATACGACTACTAATAAAAATAATGCGAAAAATAAACATCATATACATTTTTATCGAATTGCTCTAGCATTACAAATTTGTTGGGTTGTTATCATATACTCATTATCATCAATGGTTGTTTCTTGTCTGAGTTCTTCATCATTTAAAGCTGAATTTGTATTAAGATTATCAAGATCATCTTCTTCCATATATTCTCAAATCTCAATCCCACCT
Source organism: Gossypioides kirkii (assembly GCA_005610355.1). Taxonomy (NCBI): domain Eukaryota; kingdom Viridiplantae; phylum Streptophyta; class Magnoliopsida; order Malvales; family Malvaceae; genus Gossypioides; species Gossypioides kirkii. Next base: position 34,108,614 of record CP032249.1, read on the forward strand.
TCAAATAAAATTATGAAGTATGTAAAATGCTAGTATGACACATGATAAAATTTAAATACCGATAATGAATAAATATCGTAAAGAAAACGAAAATAAAAAACATACGGATTTTACGTGGAAACCATTTCGAGAAAAAACCACGGGCAGAGGAGAAGAAGATTCACTAATGTCGAAAATTGAATAAATACAAGAGGAGATAATTACGCCTATTTATAGGTTGAAAAACATTATTTCAATCAACAACTAATAGGAGTAACGTAGTAAGGTTGAAACACCTTATTCTAATTAAAATAAAATAAAAGTTTTATTTTATTTTACCACTGTATTTTATTTTAACAAGAATTCTAGTCACCCAATTCTAACAATCTCCACATTGACAAGAATTCTCAACGAACAAGAACTCTCAACGAACAAGTTCTCCATCTCTTCCACTAAACCCCTTAAGGGGTATTCTTCAACAATGAACACCAACCAAGTCCATGCAATATTCAAACTTGGTTATGAGAAGTGACTTAGTCATCATATCTGCAGGATTTTCATGAGTATTAACTTTGCTCACAACAACATCTCCACGAGTAATAATATCACGCACAAAATGATACCGAACATCAATGTGCTTTGTTCTCTCATCAAATATTTGATCTTTCGTAAGAAAAATGACACTTTAATTGTCACAAAATATTGTACCAATCTGAAGATCTTTATTCAATTCACCAAAGAGTCCTTTTAACCAAATAGCTTCTTTACACGCTTCGGTAATTGCCATGTACTCAGCTTCAGTGGTAGACAAAGCAACTGTAGTTTGTAAAGTAGCTTTCCAACTAATTGCACAACCCCCAATTGTAAAGACATTCCCTGTAAGAGATCTTCTCCTATCTAAGTCTCCAGCAAAATCAGCATCAACATACCCAATGACTCCATCTTTAGTTTTTCCAAACTGTAAACAAACATCAGTGGTACCTCGTAAGTATCTCAAAATCCACTGAACTGCTTTCCAGTGTTCTTTATCGGGATTCACCATGTATCTACTAACTGCATTGACTGCATATGACAAATCTGGACGTGAGCAAACCATAGCATACATTAGAGAACCCACAGTACTAGAATATAGTACACGTGACATGTAATCAATCTCATCATCTAATTGCGGAGACAAAGCCGATGAAAGTCTGAAGTGGACTGCTAATGGAGTACTAACAGGCTTGGCACTTTGCATATTGAACCTGTAAAGAACTTTCTCATTGTACCCTTTCTGACTTAGGTACAACTTACATGCCTTTCTATCTCTAAGAATCTCCATCCCAAGTATCTTCTTTGTTGCTCCTAAATCTTTCATCTCAAATTCTTCACTAAGTTGGGCTTTAACCTTTCTTATCTCTTCTTTATCTTTTGTTGCTATCAGCATGTCATCAACATAAAGGAGTAGATATACAAAAGAACAATCACCGTTTTTCTTAAAATAAACACAACTATCAAAACTGCTTCTTTTGAAATCATGGGTAGTTATAAAAGAATCAAACCTCTTGTACCATTGCCTTGGTGACTGTTTCAAACCATAAAGGGATTTTTTTCAACAAGCAAACATAGTCCTCCTTTTCTGAGACTATAAAGCTCTCTAGTTGTTGCATGTAAATATCTTCCTCAAGTTATCCATGCAAGAACGTTGTTTTTACATCTAACTGATCAAGCTCCAAATCATACATGGCCACAATACCAAGTAAGGCTCGAATTGAACTGTGTTTCACAACTGGAGAAAACACGTCTGTGAAGTCTACACCGGGAATCTGACTATAAACTTTTGCAACAAGTCTTGCTTTATATCTGGGTTCTTTAATTCCTGGAATCCCTTCTTTCCTCTTGAATACTCATTTACAACGAATAGCCTTTTTACCCTTTGGAAGCTTCACTAAATCCCACATTTTATTCTTATGGAGTGATTCCATCTCTTCTTGCATGGTAATCATCCACTATTCTGAGTCTTCACAACTTACTGCCTCGAAATAAGTAGATGGCTCTTGATTTGCATCAATATCTTCAGCTACGTTTAAAGCATAAGCTACTAGATCAGCTTCAGCATACCTCTTCGGAGGTTTAATTTCTCTTCTAAGTCTATTTTTGGCAATAGAATATTTTGGTGATGAAGTAACTCTATTCTGAACTTCTGTACAAACTTGAGAAGTTGACTCTGTTGTAGATATTGAATCAATCTGAAAATCCACTTGCTTTTGTTGTTTTTTACTGGAAGAGTCTTTAAGAGATAAGTTAGGTAACATAGCAGTTTCATCAAAAACAACATCTCTGCTAATCACAACTTTTCTATTTTTAGGACACCATAACTTAAACCCTTTTACACCAGCTTTAAAACCAAGAAAAACACATTTAATGGATCTTGGTTCCAATTTTTCATTATCAACATGAGCATAAGCAGGACACCCAAAAATCTTTATATCAGAATAATCAGCAGGCTTACCAGACCATATCTCTTGTGAAGTCTTTTTCTCAATGGCGATAGATGGAGATCGGTTGATAAAAAAACATGCAGTAGAGGCTGCTTCAGCCCAAAACGACTTTGGTAAATTAGCATTCGACAACATACATCGAACCTTCTCCATGATTGTTCTGTTCATTCGTTCTGCAATGCTGTTTTGCTGTGGAGTATGACGAACTATCAAATGTCTCATGATCCCTTTTGATTTTGTACAATTCATTAAACTCATCAGAACAGAACTCCAAGCCATTATCTGTGCGAAGGTGTTTTATCTGTTTTCCTGTCTGTTTTTCAACCATAATTTTCCAAGACTTGAATGCGGAAAACACATCGCTTTTCTGCTTCAAAAAGAATGCCCAAATTTTTCTGGAAAAATCATCAATAAGAGTTAGCATATAATTAGCTCCACCTCTCGAAGACACTCTAGATGGTCCCCAAAGATCAAAATGAATATAATCTAATATTCCCTTTGTGTTATGGATTCCTCTGGTGAATCGAACTCTCTTTTGCTTCCCAAAAACGCAAAGCTCACAGAACTTCAATTTCCTAATGCCTTGCCCATCAAGAAGTCCTCTTTTACTCAATTCTACCATGTCATTTTCACTCATATGCCCTAGACGCATATGCCAAAGCCTAGTAATATCATCATCTGACAAGGAAGAGGAAGCGACTGCAGTATCACCAGTAATAGTTGAACCTTGCAAAACATATAATTTGGAAATCTCTCTCTGCCTTTTCATCACAACGAGGGAACCTTTACTAATCTTTAGAACCCCACTTTCAGCTGTGCACTGTGTCCTTTTGAATCAAGAGTACTTAACGAAATCAAATTCCTTTTCAATTCTAGTACATGTCACACGCTACTAAGAGTTCTAACGACCCATCAAACATCTTTATTTTAATTGTGCCAATACCTACGATTTTACATGAAGCATTATTTTCCATCAAAACAACACCTTCAGACACAATTTCATATGTTGTAAACCAATCCCGATTGGGACTCATATGAAAGGTGCAACCAGAATCGAGGATCCACTTCTCACTCACTTTAGAATTGTCGACAGAAGCAAGTAGGAGTTTACCATCACTATAGTCTTCTACTACATCAGCTTCACTGGATTGTTCTGGTTGTTTTCCCTTTTGATCTTATTTTGTAACTTGTAGCACTCTTTCTTAATGTGCCCTTTCTTCTTGCAGAAGTTACAAGTTTTACCTCTGTTTGAAGATCTCGATCTACCTTTAGATTTACTGCGAAAATTTCGTTCTTGTGTCCTCCCACGATTATCATCACTGTTACGATCTTGTCTTTCACGAACAATGAGACCCTCTCCCTGAGAGTCAGATCCAGCCACAAGATGCTTCATCTTGTCATATGAGGCTAAGAAAGCATAGACTTCATCAACTGTGAGAGATTCACGGCTATACAAAATTGTATCTCTGAAGGTTGAATACGAAGGTGGCAACGAACAAAGGAGAATTAACCCTAAATCCTCTTTATCATACTAAACCTCTATGGCTTTCAAATCCGAGACAATTTCTTTAAACACATTTAAGTGTTCATGCACAGACGCACCTTCTTCCAAACGATGAGAATACAGACGCTGTTTCATATGTAATTTACTGGTTAGGGTTTTCGACATACATAACTGCTGTAATTTTACCCATAATGCAGCAGTAGTCTTCTCCTTTAACACATCTTGTAGAATTTCATTCGACAAATGTAGCTGTAATTGCATCAAAGCCTTCCTATCTTTACGCTTCTTTTCTTTATCTGTCAAATTCGAAGGCATCTTATCTAACCCTAATAGGGCATCCTCCAAATCCATCTGCGCAAGAACTGCTTGCATCTTTACCTGCCACAACGCGAATCTGGTGTTTCGATCCAACAGCGAAATATCATACTTCAATGTTGCCATTATCGTGATGGAGACTAGTAACCCGAAAAAGCTTTGATACAAATGTGATAAAATTTAAATATCGATAATGAATAAATATCGCAAAGAATACGAAAAGAAAGAACACACAGATTTTACATGGAAACCCTTTCGGGAAAAAACCACGGGCAGAGGAGAAGAAGATTCGCTAATATCGAAAATTGAATAAATACAAGAGGAGATAACTATGCCTATTTATAGGTTGAAAAACCTTATTCCAATCAACAACTCATAGGAGTAACGTAGTAAGGTTGAAACACCTTATTCTAATTAAAATAAAATAGATGACTTATTCTAATTAAAATAAAATAACTGTATTTTATTTTAACAAGAATTCTAATCACCCAATTCTAACAACACAACCTAGTTTTTTATGTTACATTGAGGTGATGTTGTTAATATGAGAGATATTCTTCTAGAAGAACAGATGTCCTCTCAATACATTTTGAAGCTTTGGATATATCAAATTAAAGAGTTCACAAGCCATCTCTAGTACTTGTGTTTGGCTCCATTCTCTCAAATTGTATCGGATCCCACGATATGGTGCAAGAATTTTTTTTTTGTATTTGAACAATTACCATCTATCACATGATATTTGGACTCACAGTACAAATACTCTGTAATTCTAATGATAAAAACTCATATAAACTTAATTTGTAAAAAAAAATCTTATGCTTTGTTATAACCCTTTTTATAATATATAATTTAGGTTGAAATATATATATATATAAAAGGTGTGTCAAATAACTTTAATAGCATTTCTTAGAAATAATATATTTTTTATCAAAATTTTAGAATTTAATTTTTATAAATAAATTATGAAAAAAATTAACAATTTTTTATAAATAAATATATTATTTTTATAATATATAATATGGACACACAATATGTTACGTCTATACTTTTTGTTCATAATCATTTATAAATAAGAATATTATAACACATAATTTTTTACAATATAATTTTTTTGTCATAACTTTAAAAATTTTAAAGGATTTAAATAATATTTTTTGTTATATTTTTATAAAATACACATAAATTATTTTATAATATAACGTTAAAATTTCTTTATCATAATCATCCCAAACTCATGTGTATTCATGCTTATAATATAATTTTCATAACTTAAACATATATAAAAATAAAATTTTAAATTTAAATAAAGTATGAGTGTTTGGAATGTAATAGGGTAATTGGATTTACGTGTAATTACCTGCTTAATTACTCAAATTATCACTCTCCCTCAAGAATTGAAAACAGTAATTGGAGTGTTTCAATTACACCAAATTCAATGGAATCCACCAATTGCAATGGTTACACAAGCATGCCACCTATATAATTAGAAGTAATTACACTCAAATTTAATTAAATGGATGAAAAAATTGACGTGTGTTTGCTTTGCTGACATGACAGTTCATGTGTATGGCATGTTAACAATTAATTAATTTTTTAACAAAATAAAAAAATATAGAAAACATTAAAAAGCATAAAAATTATATAAATTATTTAATAATAAAATTATAATAATATTCTATTTTTTAATTTAAAAAATTTAATTAATTATTTGTATATCATACACATTAAATATCACATCAGCAAAATTAATCAACAATATGTTTTCCATTGATTTTGGGTGTTTTAATAACATTACCTTGGACCAAAGTTACAGTGTCCTTCAGGCCTAAACAACAAAACCTAGAACCTATCCATGGCAACAGCCGAGAGGCATCAATAGCTTTTGGGCCCTTTTCCTCGGGATGGATAGAAATTAAGAGCATCACAATAAACGATGTGCTTCAAAACGGCAGTGGAGAAGGCTTCTTGTCGTCCTCGAATTGAGGAGAACCGTCGCGTAGATCCATGGAGGCTTACCATTGCAAACTTGGGTGGGTAATTTTATGGCTAAACAACCATTATAATAATACTATTTAAAATATTAATATTATTTATTCGTATTATTTTAAATATATAAAAATATTATAAAAACATAAATATATATATATATATATATATAAAAACATTTTTTCTCCATCCTTATAAATACAAAATCTTTCTCACTCCTTTCATTTACCCCTCCTAAACGACACACACACACACACACACACACACACACACACTCACACTCACACTCACATTGTCTCTTGCTTCTCCATCTTCCCATTTAACGTTTCTTTTTCAAATTTAAACAAATCCAGAAAACAACCTTTGAACCCAGATTTCAGCCACCATTGTCGTCGTGCTCTGTCGCCTACCACCACCTCCCTAACCCCGATTTGCTCTAAATTTCATTTAGAGCTTCCTCTAAAGCTCCTCTTTTCGTATTCCTAATAAGTTTTTCTTAAAAATCCCATCAAAAGTGTAGGTCTACAAAAAAATTTTGTGAGTTCGACCTATTTTTTGGCTGGAGTCCGCCATAGCAAACGCTTTACCTTCTTGATATAGTGATGGTCTTTCCCTCATCTATTTAACCCCTGATTTCAAAGTCCTAAACACTCCTAGGAAATACCTATAATTGAAACCATCTCTCCCTTTTTCATTGCCCATATTCTTGATTTTGTGGGTGCATTGTTGCATTTCTATTGATTTAGCGTCGAGTGTTTTATTTGTCCATTGTTTTTTTCTTCTTCTTTTTTTGTCAAGTGCATTTTTGGACGTATAATTTGGGTTATTCAATTATCCTTGAAGTTTAATGAAAAATACACTAATTTCATGCCAAAACAACCTTAACCATTCATGAAACAATCATTATTAAGCTTCAATTACCCAAAAACATCGAATTAACCATTTATACCCTAAAACTGATTCAGCTCTAAGTACATGTCATCTATTAAAACATAAAAAATTGAATAAACATTAGCTATTAATTCATATTCTATTCATGTCAAATATTTTCATCAACATATCATTTATATGAGCCATTCAAGCAAAATTACCAAGATGATGCACAAATTCATTTAACCAAGCTTATAAATTTATACCAAATCATGCTATATCGCAATCAACAATTCAATATAAACATACCATGTCATACTTTCTATTATCAAATCACATTCATTACCATTTCACATTATTTATATCATCATCGCAATTCCATATCAAAACTATAGATTTGTTTTATTACTAATCGACCCTTCGGGCTTGTATAATCTGGTTCACATGATTTTTCACATGCTATTGTCAATCACATTTCACATATGTACACTTATAATGTTAATACATATCATCATTCATTTCAAACCTCATTTATCAATTTCATATTCTATAATCCCTATTAAACAGACTCAAAATAAACAATCATATACGAGACCCATCCAGCACACCATGTAACCAACCAACACACCAATTACTCGTAGGAGCATAACAATCCAACACACCAGTGGCTTAATAGATAATTGCTCGAAGGCATCAGATCATATCCCTCTAACACACCAATATTCAACCAACACAGCATGGTACAAAAGTGCAAGGCCCGAAGGCATAAATCTCTGCCAAATATCCTTATACACTACATACCCTAATTGGCATGCCAACTATATCTAACTCTGCTCGAACAGTCGTCGGTGCAGTATACGGAGGAACTTTATCTATTCCTTGAAGCAAATCCGCTATTGTGCGGAGTAAGTCCTAGACGCCTCGACTCTCATGGTGAAATCTATTCTCTCTATTTCTACACCTAGTATCGGTTTGATCATTATTGTGTACTTCAATCTCCACTTGATTCTCACTCTCAACATAATGATCATTACTTTAAATTATGCTTCAACAACACATCTCGATTCGTCATACATTTTCAGCTATAAAACAAAACAATATAAAATCAACATCCAAATCTCGACTTCGACTCGACTTAACCTTGGCATGTACCTCTAGACTCAATCTTGAGCTTGATTTAGTTTGATAATAGACTAAACTTGTAGGTTTGATACCGCTAAATGTAACACCTCATACGTGACCCAATTGTTAGATCCAAGTTACGATATGTCACATTCATTGTCGAAGCAACTACGAATACAAATCCGATCCATTCTATAATTTATGCAAGTTATTCTAGATACATATACATCAGTATAACATGCTTATATTCTTATCTGGGTTAATACGAGCTTACAAAAGCTCCTATAATAACCTAAGACCATTTGAGGACTAAAATGTAAAGTTTTCAAAATGTTTTGGGCTGGCGTCGCAACTATAAGGGTCTCACATCAAGACTTCAGGAGTGCAATGTTGCATCTTTGAAGACAATAAGTTGATGTCGCAACATCCATGAGGTGGTGTGGCAGAATCCTTCAAGCTAATACATCTTTGGTTTCAACTTGCAAAATTTAGTCCCAAAAGACAAATCATGTTCAATTACTCATTTCAGCTGCTGTTTATGGTATCTTTTTGAAGCTTTTCAAGAGTTGTTTTTATTATCTATTTCCAATAAGGTGGAGAAGTGTCAATTATGAATGTTTTTTAGACGCATTTCGTGGAGCGGGTGCCGTCGAGGGCCGGATTGTTTGCATTGATCTATCCTTTTACGTGTCTTGATTTTCTAAGTGTGATCCTTTATGAGTCGTTTTTCATGATATATTTAAGTTTTCTTTGTAGCTTTTGTGCCTCTTTTAATAAAACTTTTGTTTGCCCTACACAATAGGGATGAGTGATATAAAGATATGATTCAGACGCTATTCATCAGTTTCCTGCTGCCTCAAGAGCGAGGTTCAAACTACAAAGCAATGCAGTATGCTGCAGAGAGAATGAGAGAGGCATACCAGCCACACACACATACATTGATGTATATACACGTTCATCTTACCTTCTCTTTTACACAATTCCTACATGAAATTGATACCATATATCCTTTACTGCGCCATTAATATCCTGCAATATATTTTCATTTTAATTCCAGTTAACCCAGTCAAATTTAGAAAATTTTCATTTGACTGCTGTCTACCAACACTTGTCTTTTTACATTTATTAATTTGATTTTCAAATTTAGAAAATTTTCATTTTCAAAATAAGAGATTTCTTATAAAAATATACAAATTATTATTTGTATTTTTTTCCTAAAGTATCAGCTTAACCTGATTGGATTTTAGTTAACATTTTCCTTTCAATTATATTATAAAAAATCATTCCTCTTTCTATTTACAGGAAATTAATGCATGTATATATGACAATTAATTAAGTGAATGATGGACTATATTTGAAGAAAAGAAGGGAATGAGATACAAAGTTCGCCCCGCTCCTCCGCTGCGGTTGTCGCAGGGGGTCAGGATCAGGGTCGCATTCATTTCATCATAATATATACCAACAAGTATAATTTGGACAGAGTTGGTAATACTTCCAAACTTTCCTTTTCTTTGAAACCCTAATTTTTCATGGGGGTTAATAACCAAGTTCATTCATCCGATTTTTCACTGAAAATGATTTTCTACAAGAGATTTAGGGTTGGAGTCTTGGTATGGGTTTAGTTGAAGGGATTTACATGTCTAAATATACAGCTATAAGGAGAAAAAAGAAACCCTCTATTTGCTCTTCAAGGTCCCAGCATTTGATGCCAGCCGTGGGCTCTAGTACTCAATTTTAACCATTTTATTTTCTCACCATATATTATCAGCTTCACTCTCTTTTATGTTACCCTCATTGGATCTTATCTATCTCTTTCCTTCTTCTTTTTCCCTTCTCTCTCTCTCTCTCTCTCTCTCTCTCTCTCTCTCTCTCTCTCTCTCGAATAAAATTTTCTATATATGGAGGACATTTAGTTTACTGTTGTGATACATAACCCGGTTTTAAAGAAAGGAGTTGAGTGAGAATAATAAAAGCTCTTTCTTTAAGCTTCCAACTTATTCTTTCATCTTGTGGTTTTTGTTACTTTGTTGCAGATCGAAGCTATTCATTCTCTTTCCCTTTATCTTATCTTCGTTGCTCTAAGTTTTGATTTCATTCTTTTGCTTGAAAGACATGTCGACCTGCACCGGCGTTGTGCCTGAGCAACTCTGCTATATCCCTTGCAACTTCTGCAACATAGTTCTCGCGGTATCTGATCTCATATATATAATATGTATTCCTTTTAATGGGTGGATCTGCTTCCCTTTTTTTTAAGTTCACAGTTCTTATCAGCAACCCACAAACTCATTATTTGGTATCTTGTTTCTCGGTGTCTATGTTAGGAAAAAGAACAATTTAGATCCCGATAAAAGCTGTCTTTGTTTCGGAGATCAGTTCTCCCGTGTTCTTATTTATTTATTTATTTATACTGAAATCCATTGATTTTCATACTGGGGTTTCTTGTTTTTTCTTAGCAGTCAGGTCCCCGTCTTTGGACTTTTTCTTTTTCTTCTTCTTTTGCAGTCAAAAAAAAAAAAAAAGTAATAATGCAAAGACCCAGAGAAGGAGGGTGTGCGACTTGTGAGAGAGAGAGAGAGGGAGGGGGGGGGGGGCTTGGAGATTACTTCTTATTTAATAATATTATTATGTTATTTATAGTAAATAGAAGAGTTTATTTTAACGTCCAAAGTCCAAACACTGGCATTTTATTGATAATCTGATGAGGACAACTCCTCAACTCCCTTGGTTTGCTATTGTTGTTACATACCTTTCCCTTGCTAAAAACACTGCTACGGTCTGCTTCCTCTGCTAACTCAGCTTCTTTAGCTAATGGGGAAATCAGCAAAAGAAGATCTAATCTGCTTTGATCATTTCCCAGAAAACACCCATCTCAAACACATTAAGAAACCCACCATTCACCCAAAATTTTACTATATTACTACTATCTTCTTTCCATCCAACCAAAAAAAGAAAACTCAAAAACTCATTTCTCCTCTTCTCTCCATAATTCATGTCCTAGTTCTCCTTTTTGGTTGATCGAGTATAAAAAGAACCCAATTTTTTTGATGCTATAACTGATCTGGGATTTTATTTCAGTTTTTTTTTACAGTTTACAATTGAATGTTCTTCCTTCGCAATGATAGTATTTGAGAAAGACATAGTACAGCATGTGGTAGCCTAATTGTATTGAATTAATACGCAGGTTAGCGTTCCATGCAGCAGCCTATTTGATATTGTGACAGTCCGGTGTGGGCACTGCACCAACCTATGGTCGGTGAACATGGCGGCTGCATTTCAGTCACTGTCATGGCAAGGTGTTCAGGTGATATGAATCCTGTTTGTATTTATGCCTCCCAAAGTAGGGCTTTTGTGTTACTCCACATCTCCTTCTTTTCTATTTAAAATATAAGCCAAAGCTTTTGGAGAATCTTTTAGTTTTCTTCCCCTCAATGAAATAGTTGCAGTACTCACAGGAAAGTGGAAACCCTAGCAGCCGCCATCTTGGAAACTGTTTTATTCACTCTTTTTTTATATACAGAGATGGATTTTACTCACACTTTAGTTTTTTTTCATTCTTCTTCCAAGGGCTGCTACTTTGGGTAGCTTGATTTGATTGACATATAAGTTAGGGTTCTTAGGTTTAATGATTGGTTTTTTTGGAAAGAAAGAAGAGGGAAAAAAGGGGTAGATTTGTGAGAATTCCTTGGGTTAGAGAATGATTTAGGGCCGGCCTTAAATGATCTTTTTTATGTCCCTATGTTTCTTAAATGACGCTGCAATTCTAACAGATTCAGTCACTTCAATGCTGGTTTTGCTCCTTCTCTCTCTCTCTCTCTCTCTCTCTCTCTCTCTTACAACATCATTCCAGATCAGTGGACTCAGCTTTATCTCTTTCTCTTTTTCTCACCTTCCCCTATCCTTGCTTCCAACTTGCATCTCTTCCATTTGTTCTCTTTTTATTTATTTTTGGCAAAGACTACACAAATGCTTCATGTTACCATGAAATAGAAAAGGACCCCCATTATGAAAATATGGCTCTCTTTTTCTTGATTGATGATATAATCTTGAAGTCGGAATTTTTATAGGCACCCAGTTATGCAACACAAGATTCCAGGATCGATCAGGGCTCCTCTTCCAAATGCAACACCAAGTTCTCAATGCGACCTCCTTCCAAAAATGCTACTGAGGAAAGGGTAGTTAATCGACGTAAGTAGATTAAACTAATCTGTGTTTTTCTTTAATTAAGAAATAATTTCACACACAACTTTTTTTAAAAAATTTAAGTTGTTGTAGAAATCCTTATTAAGGTATTATTATTGTTTTGATTTTCAGCTCCCGAGAAGAGGCAGCGAGTGCCTTCTGCATACAACCAGTTCATAAAGTATGAAAATGGCACTCCATAATTTGTAGTTAGGCGATATAATTACCATTAATTAATTTACATGAAAAAATATGGTTATGAAATGGATGCAGAGAGGAGATCCAAAGGATCAAGGCCAACAATCCTGATATCAGTCACAGGGAAGCATTCAGCACTGCTGCTAAGAATGTAAGTTCATTTAAGGCTGCAGAAACTTTCATCAGAATCACTGACTTTTTAAAGATATTGATTTCAAATAGTTTTGGCTATCGGTATTGACCCACCTCCTTTTATATAATATAGTGGGCGCACTTCCCTCATATTCATTTTGGGCTCATGCTGGAAAACCAAAAATCAAACTAAGATGGATGAGGTAAGTGAATGAATCCCCTCTCTCTCTCTCTCTCTCTCTCTCTCTCTCTCTCTCTGTAGATATTTCTAGTTATGGAAAGTTGAGAAATCATCCTTGAGCGCCTTCAGGAAATATATATATATATATATAAAATGATGGGAATTTGGGAAAGAACTATTAGCAAAAGATGAAACCAGTGAAACATAAAATGTAGGCCAAGTAGATTGATTGCATGTGAGGCCAGGCACATATACCAAGTTGATCATTTGATGGGATATTGAATTTAATGATTTTGAACAGGCACTCATGGCAAGGAGTCTGATGAACAAATATGAATGTGTGTTAAGATGAAGAAGTAGCCTAATTCCCAGTTAAAGCTACGGTTTGGACATTTGAAGGAAATGTGTGTGTTGCTAAGGGCATGAATTTATATCCTTATATGTTATTAATTTACTCCATGCATGCCAACTCTGTTATGTTGTGATCCTCATAAACTCAACCTATAATTACCAAAAATAAATTCCACTTAAGAATAAATATATATTCTTTGTGAAAATCAGATTACATTGCATTGAATACAATTTTAACATTAGCTATAAGAGGGATATCACGTTTGTGTATTTTAAATAATTATTAAGTTAACATGATAAATATATAAATCCATATGACAGTGCTTTATTTTTATTTGTACATTGATTTTATTATTTCACACTTCATAACATTAGTTAGATATAACTGAGATTCATTTAGTGAAAGATTAACATAAATCTATAACTGTACTTTATCAAAATTATTTTAACCTAACAAAAGAAAAAAAAAATTACAACCAAAGATTTTGGATGAATTTTGAAAATGGATAGGAATAGCAATCACCATCATGACTTTTGATTGAAAATTTATTTTCATTGTTTTTACTAAAAAAAAAGTTTGCAAAATTGAAATTTTTTAAAAATTAGGACTTTTAATCTTAATTTTAATTCATAAATTAACCCTATTTCAAGTATATATATATATAAATACATACATATTTTTTCCCATAATTTTCAAATACTAAAATAAATAATAAATGTGCTTTCATATTTTTATTTTGGAATAAATTTTCATTTTTATTTAAGAAATCGAGTTTTTTAATTTTCAAAAATTAAAAGAATAAATTTTTTTAAAATAAAAAATAATAATAATTTCATTCACACATCTCAAAATGATTTATTTATTTTTCACTAGAATTTATTTCCGAATGTGTTGTATGTGATATAAAATGTAAAGTAATAAGACACATTGAATTCTCAATGGAAGGACTTAGGTTCAAATATTGGAGACGAAATTGTTGGGAGGAACAGTCATGCACATTAAACATAAACTGTAAGTACATGAAAAATAGCAAAAAAAAAAACATTATTTTTATATCTGTTTTATAAAAGAAAAATGTATATTCACATTTGTTTTCTCTCCGTAAAACAAGATTTTTTGTCACCCATTTTTTCCTTTAATAGAATAAGCGTAAAATATGGGATTTTGCTTTTACCCATTTAGTGGGTATAAAGTAATCTAGCAGAGCAATTTCATAATAATAGCAATTAAACACTAACATATTTAAAAAAAAAATGGTATACTTAGAATGTATTTTTTGTTCCATAAATAATCTTTACAAATTGTGATAATGTGTCTTTATTTCTTAATATTTTTTGGACTTGTATAGCATACTTTGATTTTGTTTAATTTTTAAAATTTGGTTTGAAAAGTAAATATCTTAAGAAAAGTCAGAAGGCATTGGCTACGTGAAAAGTAGAAATAGGACCACCATTGTTGCTCCCCTTTGCTACCTCAGCTCAGCTCAACATCCTCGGAATCTCTAACAAAAAGCACTACTAAAGCTATATGGCAAAAACGCTAGCTTTTCGATATATATATATATATATATATATATATGATGCATTCAAATGTTTGACTGAATTTTTACGTATAATTATTCAGAAACTACTTTTTATATGTTGTTTTGGTTAATGGTGAACATATGATTAGATGGATGAAAATGGAGAGGCAGCACATCACGCAAACACGGCTGCTGAAGTGGGAATGTGGTCTCCAACTCTTCTTTTCTCAAACTTAACAAATACTTTTTTAATCCTTTAGTAACGCATACACACCTTGCATACATAGATGTTCGAACTCGGGTCTTTTAGGATGAACAACATCTTCTTTTCCATTAGAGTCACTCGTTGAGTTCATGTATTATATACTTTGTTAGACTAAATTCCAATTTTACTTTTTAATAAAGTTTTGTAATAATAAACACTAATGAATAAATTAACAAATTCAACCCATCTCAATTCAATCCCCTTCACTTAATTCCACGTTGTCCCTAATTTGGTGACATTTGCAAAAACTAAGAGAAATAAAAGTAAAGAAAGGTAACTAAATACTGTCGTGGGGTAGGAAGATGCTTCCATGATTGCCAATGTCGTAAGGTGGTTTGTACATTTAATTAGTGGCGTCAAGGTATATGGAGGAATCAAATATAAAATCAAGTCAAATAAAATAAAAGAAACCAAGGTAAAAAAATAATAATAATAAATTATATCAACAGTGACTCAATTTTGGGGTAACTGACAAAATAGCCACTTAACTGACAAAATAATCAATTAGGTTTTAATTTAACTACTCAACTTTTGAAAAATAACAAAACAGTCATCACTAACTATTTTCTGTTACAAATGTAACGGAGCTACCATTTTTCTTTACAATTCCATTACAGACTTAACCAAACTATCATTTTCCATCCCCTCCCCTCCCATCCCTCTCCCTCTCCCTCTTCCCCACCATCCCTCCCTCTACTCTGATTCTCTCTTCCTCTCCCTCTCCCTCTCCCTCTCTTCCCCACCATCCCTCTTCCTACTCTGATTTTTTCCCTCTCCCCCACCGTCCCTTTTCTAACCCTTTCCCTCTATTTCCTCTCTCTTTGAGCTTTCTTCTTTGGTTTATCTCTGAAGTCTTATCCTTTTAATCACTGTGCTATACACATATATACGTATACATATATATACTTGGAAAACTAAAAGAAAAAACCTTCAAAGCTCTCTTTGAGACTCAAGCATCACTGCATAAAAAGAAATCGTTAAATCACAAAAAACCCTAAATTTTTTTCTGGATTTATGATTTTATTTGCTGCTTTTGTGTTTTAATTTCTCAAAGTTAAATCCCAAGTTTTTTTTTTTTGTTTTGAGCTCTGAGTTTGTTTTATTTATTTATTTTTTTTGTAGATTTTAGTGTGTTTTTTAAAATTTGATTGTTTGGAACTTGTTGGAGTTTTTGTTTGCTTGATGTTGAATTTAGTTCATTTTAATGAAATTTTTGTTGATTTTTGTATGTATTCTTTCATGGATGTTGGTGAAAAAGCTTGTTAGTTAAGAAATTGATGAAAAAATCTGCAAAATTTTCCAATTTTAAAGAACCCTGATTCTGGATTGTCTGCAGATGATCCCTGATAACTTTGTTAAGAAATTCAAGGATGAACTTTCTGTTGCAGCTGACTGAATTGAAACCTGAGTAACTGTTTTGTCAGCTGAGTGATTGTTTTGTCAGTTACCCAAAGTTGAGTGATTGTTTTTGTAATTTACCCAAAAAAAAAAAGAAAAAGAAATGGATAGAGATATGGTGTGAAATGTCTTATTTGTGGGCTATTATAATAAACATTGATAATGATAATAGAACAATCGCAAAGCAATAAAAAAAATAAAACACACCGATTTTATATGAAATTTTTTTCGGGAAAAACTACGAGCGGAGGAGGAGAAATTCACTAATGCTGAAAATGAAATGATATAAGAAGAATTTTGAAAAAATATTATTCTAATTAATATCAAACAGAAAAAGTATAATTTTATACGAATTTTACTTGTGTGACATAATCTATATAGAACCAAGGGGCTCAATTGATGTCTTGATTAATGGCAAAAACTCAATTATGCGCGATTAAATTGAGAGGGTTAATTGATTTTTTTTAAAATTTTTTAAGAGTTTTTTATACATATAAGCCCTCAAATCATAAAATTTGCAGCAACACGCAATACTGTTATCCATCACTGAATCGCTCTCCCTACTAAATTCCTATTATTACAAGGAGTTACTAAAGCCAAACGTAGACTATGTGTCGTTCAAATAAATTTCTTATCTTCATCAACGCCATGGTTATACAATCAATAAGATATAAATATAAAGAAAAAGGTATAGAAAGTTTCATTGATGATAACAGTGTGTAGTTGCAGTCGTACAATTCATATCATATGCAAGGAAAAAGGCTACACGAAGACTCGGATTTGAACCGAAATGCGCAAAGCAACCACTCGGATTTGAAAAAGATGGTTAAAAACTAAGATGGACAGATCCATATACCAGTTTTCATAGGACCAGAAATGAAAGAAAGCATTTCGACGATGATAAAAGCTAAAACACCAAGTTGGGATGAAGAGCTACGATGATCATGAGAGGAAACTTAAACCCATGCCTTGATGGCAGAATTCTCCAGGAACCATGGCTACGAAACTGCCTCTGGTAATTGGGGGCTTCATAGTTATAACAGGCTGAGAAAGCCTGCAAAAAAGAGAAAAAAAGAAAAAGAAAAAGGTGATGGATCGGCCATCTGCAAAACAGCAAAAGTCCCCAGGAAAACACCAAATCATAGAGCTACCAGCATGATCACTTTGCTGGACCAAAAACTTGTGTGCTGAATGTAGGAGTTTGATATTTCTACCATCCTTTATGGATCTGGCTCTGGGCTCAACAGCCCTCTTTGACTAGAAAAGGATGTCACATCTCCACAAGCTCTCTACAAGCAGCTCGACAGTTCGAGCACTGATTGAATTGCAGTGCTGGAGATTCAATCCCACCAGGGACTTGCCCAATTGTTTTAGGAAAGGCATGCTTTTGTTCGAAACTCCCAAACAGCCTGAAAACGAAACGACTTGCAAATTGAGTTGCTCTGCATGAGATAAGGCAGCAATGCCGTAGTCGGAGATTGGACACCTGGAGACATCCAAATCACTGAGGAAAACACAATTGTCTGCAACTGCCACCAAACTTGCATCAGTAATCCTGCGGCAACCATCAAGATTGAGCAATTCAAGGGTTCCACCATGTAGCCTGGTCAAGGCCAAAACTATCTCATCTGTCAAATTTAAGCAGCCGCTCAAGTTCACCTTTGCAAGTCCTTCCCTGCAACTCTCCAGAAGAGGCAAAAGACCTGCATCTGTGATGCCATAAAGTCCGCTCAGATCTACATGTTGAAGCTGAGGGCACAAATTGCCCACCATAGCCAGGCTGCCAGTCCCAAACCCGGGGCAGTTCTTTACGGACAAGGATTTAAGTGAGTTGCAAGGGGAGGATAAAGGAGTATCCAAGGATATATCCCTAATTCCCATACACTTTACTAGAGCAAGAGATTTTAATCCACAGTTTGAGAGGAAACCAATAATCCCAGATTGTGACACCTTGTTGCACTCCTCCAATTGCAGGCACTCAAGAGAACCTTGGGACTTGGAGAAAGCCAGCAAGCCATCATCCGAGACAAATCTACAACTGCGAAGGCACAGCTGCTTCAGGTTTGCACATCCTTTTCCCATGGCTTCAAGACTAACATCTGTTAGCCCCCGGCATGAAGTAATCATCAAAGATACCAACTTTTGCAAACCCTGAGCGTTACCCATGACCCAAAATCCTTTCTCGCTCACATTTCGTAAACCACTGAGCATTAGATTTGTCACAGACTTGCCGTAGTACCCTATCACAGCAAGAGAAAAATCTGAGATTTTTAATCCCTCAAGCTTGACCTTTGAAAGGACAGAGGATGCTAATGAAAACAGGCTTGAAACTCCATGATCTCCTACAAGTGGACAGTCCTTGATAGAGATGGACTGCAGCTTGGGGCAGAGCTTTCCGACAGCTTGGAGGCCCTCATTACCAATCTTTGGACAAGATTCAATGCTTAAAGCGGTCAAATTAAGACAGTTCTCTGCAATTGCAATCAGTCCCTTGCTTGAAACTGCAGGGCACTGGCAAAGGTCAAGCTTCGCCAACAAATGGCATTCTTTAGCTATCTCATATAGGCCTACATCTCCAACATGAGGGACCTTCCACAAAGAAAATGACTTGAGAGAAGGGCAACCACGGGCTATGGAAGATAGACCAAAGTTAGTTACTCCGCAAGAAGAGTTGCTTCCTCGAATAGAAAGCTTTCCCAGTCCACCACGACCACTGGTTCCAACAGCAACTGCAGCAAGCCTCACGTCTGTTGCTTTCTTCCCTTCCAAGCACCTTGTAAGATACCCACCATTTTCATTAGATGAGATTGTCTCGAAGGCATAAGAAACCGAATCAATATTCTCCTTGACCACCTTTGATGACCCGCATTCACCCTTGCGAATGCTGCTCAGAAGCCTAAGCCACCGCTTTGAGACGCAAGCACACAAGCTCCTTTCTCTGCCACTAGGAAGTCGCTTGAAGATCTCAAAAATACATCCATCGGGAAGGTCATTGATTGATGGTTGCTTGTTCTGCTCAGAATCAGTTCCCCGAAAGAGAAATGGGGCACTAATACGAACTCTTTTATGAGGAGGCCAATACACATCCGCTTGGGAACTGATTGAACACAATCTACCCAGCTCAATGGAGTTTTTTCTATTAAAAAAATCATCATCACCTGAAATTCCAGTAGACCTACAATAAGTGGTTTCCATGTAAAGCATAAATTTCAAACAATTTAATCAATCTCAGAATTATAAATAGATCTAATAAATTCAAGAAGAAAACAAATAAAAAAGAATAGCTTACCACTGTAATTAACAAGAGCAGGCATGGTTGAATCTCAAAGAAGGCACCTTTGCGAGAAGCCTCTAATCCCAAACCGGAGCACTCAACAAGGGAAGACGCTAATAAACAGACCGAGTATAATCCTTGAAAGCTGGAATGCATCAGAACTTGTTTAAAACAATGAGCTCAGAAACCCCAATAAGTAGGGGGAAAAGATGGAAAGAAAGAAGAAGAAGAAGAAGAAGAAGAAGAAGAAGAAGAAGAAGATTTTTATATTACATGAAACAAAACACAAGTATTCTATTTATTTGGTTTGAAGAAAAGAAGAAAGATGTCGTGTTGAGAAATTTCCATGTTATTATTATTATTATTTTAAATATTCATGTTTTTGTTGCAGATACATTAGCAGACAGCTTTCTGCTACATGCAATGTACCTTGAGAAACTTGATTTTTCTTTTCTTTTCTGATTTCTCAGTCCAACCTAACACCCCATTAGGCCATTACCGGCCACCCCACTATAGCCTTTTCCTTGATCATTTTTTCCCCTCTTTCATTTATCCTACTTTATTGAATTAAATAATGGGGGTGTTTAAGCTTAGTTTTTTCATGCAAGATATATGGTTGGAATTTCGACATTAAGAAATAGAGTAAATAATGATAATTAAAAGCAATTTAACCCCGTTTAAAATAAACAACATGCACCATTGAGCAAATTTATGGACATGTGTATATTTATCATTGATCGAATTTTCAACTTTTGAAAATATTATAGAAATTCAAAGACTTTTGATCATATAATATTTTTGTCAGATTGTTTACGAAATTTATAATAGATTAATCTTGATTTTTACCTTTTAATATGTACAATTCTGACATGCACATTTGTTCTCACAAATGAATCAATTTATCTTTTACCTAATTAGGTTATCAAAACCCCTAAAAAAACAACATAAATTAAAATAACATGTAAGATGAGATGGAAGAGAACGGTCAAATGAATCTGTTGAAATTCATGCAATCTTAGCATCCTTTGAGTATAAAACTTGTTGTTTTACTTTTTTTTTTTTAATCTTACTGGTTTCAAAATATTCATTGTATGTGCATGATTCCTGAATTTCCAGCGTGCATGCATATATCCAACTACTACTATCTTCCACGGAAAGATCATGCAAAAAATTCTCCCTTCTGGAGGGCTTCAGTTTTTCAAAGATTAACACTCAGTCCAAACATAACTTTTTTTTCATCATCGAAAGTCTTCCCATTGACTTAAAATGCGATATCCTAATCAGATCAAACTCAAGCTTATCATCGAAAACTACTTATATTTATTGCATGTCACAATTCGAAATTCATAAACCAATGCATTATACACCATTTTCTACTTATTGATATATCACGGACTTAAAAAGTTATCATGCATTTCATTTATTTAAAATTTGATTCTTTAATATCGATTAAAGATATGTAATAATTTAAAAAATCTCACTTATGGTCTTAAAAAAGTCACTATCAATCAGCGGTGAAGTTGAATTTTTTTTGGACTGAAATTATGTTTTTTTTTTTGTGGGAGATAAAATACAATTTTACCACTATATTGACTTACATTTTTACTGTTTTCAAATGAATTAAATCGAATTTTTATTATTTTTGAAAAGTTAAACTATAATTTAGATCGTTGAATAAGTTTATAAAATTTAAGTTATCTAAAACATAAAATTCCAATTAAAGGGAGGCCGGGCCACTTCCTGTCCCCTTCCCTTTGCACCTAATATCGATGTATTAAATAAATATCCTTATACAAACTCATTAGTAGTTATATATTTTTTAATTGATATAAAATGTTGATAATGTGATGGATGTGAAAAAGTTGTAACTTTTGGGTTGTTTTTGGTACCTTGGCTAACAGGTCATTGTTATTTTTGTGATGTTTACTCGTGTTCATGCACCTTTGAAGTTTGGGATTCTCTGGAAATTTCATGGCATCTTTGCCGTTGACCAGATTCATGTTTAGTTGTTTGTGTATGTGGATTAGATTAAGAATTTTATGAGAGCTTCGGCGTCTTCGTCAAATATAACATATAATAGATAGCCGCCCGTCATCGCCTGACGCTTAGGCCGACATGCGGGATGGTTTGCTGAAAACCCTCGGCTGAAGAATGATGATCAAATGAATTAAAATATTAAAATCATTCAACGACCACCACCACACTTTGTCTTTGTTTTCTTGGTTCACAGAATTGGAACATCGTTACTACAGAACAAACTAGTTTCTTTTGCTTTATGGGGCAGCAAATTGCTATGCTTCTGGCCCTACTACAACATCATCTCTTGGCTTGGCGAGCTAGAATTATTCGAGCCCCTAAAGTTGATCATATTTGATCTCTAACCTCCACAATCTTGCTTGCCTATGGTGTCAACTAACATTTTCAACTCTGTTTTCTCAATTCATTTGCTCATTTAAAGCTCCTACAAGATTTTAGTTTGATTTGATATTTTTAAAGGTTATTTAGTAATCAAATTGATAGAATTTATAAATGTGAAGGATTAAATTTACTGAATTATTTAGAATTAGGGTTAAATTGATAGAATATGTAAGTATTGAGGACTACATGTATTATTATACAAGTTAGAAAAAAAAAGATCACATCAGTATTTTTGTTATCAATTTAATGCTGGGTGATTGAAAGAGGAACGAATACAAATGTTAGTGTCTAAAGTGAAAAATTTTAAAGTTCGATGACCAAAACAGGAACATGGGCATAGTTGGGTGACCATTTGTGTAGCTTACCCTATATATTATAAAAAGTACATAATATAATATTATTTTTATATATTTATATAAATAAAATTATGTGTTTATCTTTAATTATAATTATAAGGTTCAAATATACATTTAGCCCCCCAACTTGACACATTCTCTCAAATTGACACTCATGATTTTTTTGTCCCAAATTGATATTCGAATTTTTATTCCATCAAGTGTTTTGATACTTTTATGTAATGATAATAAATATGAGACACATGACACTCTTAACTTGTAACACGTGGCATTGACGATGTCATAGTCTATTTTTTTTATAAAGATTATACAAAATATTTAATTTAAAAGAAATTAAAAAATATATGTATATAACATCTTTTAAAATAATACAAAAAAATCAAGTTAGAAAAATCGAAACCCTAGAAAATTTACATCTATTTCTAAATAAAATTACAAACAAATTAGATAAAGCTAAATTTTACAAAAATTTATTTTTGTTTAGAAATATGTGCAGATTATTACACGAATTTTCAAGTTGACAAGAATGCGAAAAATGATAATTTGAAAAAGACTTACAAAAGCTTTTTTTTTTCTTTTTATTTGTTAAGTTTTATACTAAAAATTGGATTCTTTGTTGAAAATGATATTAGCACAATAAAAACTGAAATTTATTAAAATTATAAAATTTATAAATTTTTGGTATGCATTTTGAGATTTATCAAAATCACAAATTTACATATCAATTTATTATGATTTCTAGATTTCTTTTTGGATCATGGTTAACTTTTGCCTCTAAATTTCTAGGTTTTAAACACAGTTTAGGGGTTTCCAATACAAATTTCTTGAAATTTCTCTCTAATTCACCCTTTTTATTTTCTAACACATCTCTCTTCTTCATAAAAAAATAGAACTTAAAATTAAAAGAAGCAAACTTGTCCAATTTCCATCCCCCTCGAATGGGAAGTCAGATTAGGAGAGGTAGGAGGCCCTTTTCCATGTTTAAATGTGTTTATATAAAAATAATATCCTATGTGTTTGAGGATAAATTTGACGGAATGTGTAAGTATTAAAAATTAAATGTATTATTTTATCGGTTAAAAAAAGTCACACCGTTAACAATTTAATAGAGATTGATCAAAATAAAAACGAACTAAAACGTTAGTGACAAATTTGAATTTTTTTATAATTTAATGACCAAAATAAAAACATGCTCATATTACTCAATAATTGTGTCGCTTCGTTATACAATGATGGTGCATCAAATATTATTAGTTAATAAATTCATATTTATTATATTTTCCAAATATATATTATATTGAAACTCAATTAATTCGTAAAGAGTATTTCATTCTTGCAAATTATATAGCAAATGAAATCTAATCCAACTTTTAGATTTCAATTCTCTAACGTAACTAAAATTTCTTTGCATGTGTTAAACCCCTTATTCTCTGGCAATAATGATTTTTAGATCGGACAGATCGAATTTAGAATTTTTTATGGTTTCTGTCTGAAACAAGAGATTAGGTTGATTGATTCGTGAATCGATATATATTATATTATAAATAATTATATTAATTATATATCTTAAATGATAATTATATTTATTTAAATCACTAACTCAATAACAATTAAAATCATTATCCAAAACCTAAAAAAAAACTTATCCAACTTAAAATATAAAATTTTAAAATTTATATTTAATACAATAAAATATTTATTATATTTATTTGTTTTTATAATATAATAAAAACATTTATTATATTTATGATAGTCTCTTTCAATATAAATATTTTTTTTATGTATTTTTAATCTGTTAGAAAAAATTTTATTTTAGTATTTTTAATGTATTTAGTGCATTATATTTTTTAAAATATATTTTTAAATAAAAACTCATCTAAAAAATTAAATATGAACGGATCCAAATTTATCTTTCTTAAATTAAACCAGACTTAAGTGAAAAAATAAACTCATTTTTTAAATCGAGTTGAATCCAAACTTAAAAATTAATCTAAATATTTTGCATGTGCTTCACTTGACCATGAGCACCATTACTTGGAAACTAAGATTTAAAGTTTAGTTTAATTATCGTCGTGCTCTAGAGATTAATTATTAGTAATAATAAAAGAGATATTCCAGTGGATTTAGTCAATCAATTGAACGATTACGAAAGTACGTGCGTCACTAAATTAATGAAAAAGAAATTAAAATAGTTAAGTCAACAAAAGGCCATTTCATATTTGGTTATAACTAAATAAAATTGATTAGAGATAATATGATATAATATTTTTATTAAAACTTATATTTTCAAAGGAATATCCTACTTTCAAAGAAAATTAATTAATTACAAAAATAAGTTGAGAAATTTTATTTTAAAAAATGGATCGTTTGTTACAATAGTTATTGTTGTCGCCTGACATATCAGCGACATCACTCTTCTTTTTTAGTCAATCATCAATTAGTCATTCATCTTCAAAAATATACATGTAATATTATGAAAAAGTACAAAATATAATATTATTTTTATATATTATATTTTTAGTTTTTTTTCTCATCATGTATACTCGTATTTTTTCGGATATTTTGAAAAATACATATGTGTCAGGCGGTACCAATTTTTTTTAAAACACCGATGATTGACTTAAAAAAGAGTGATGCCACCGATGCGTCAGACAGCACCGTCGGGTACTATAGCAAACAATTTATTTTTGTAATTAATTATTTTTATATTATTTTTATAAAGAAGACGAAAAGAGCTAAATACTTAATTTATTTTATTGTTACAAATTGAATTTAATTTTTATAATATTTTCAAGGAATTTTAAAAAATTAATTTTTAAACACCAATAAAATAATTACACCTCATTAATTTTTAAAGATATAAAATAAATATGATACATTCATTAATATTTAATATATTCTACAATCCAATTTATTTAATATATTTCTATAGTTCAATTTAATTGTTTTAAAAAATGTTGAATGTATTGGAAAAAAAACCATTAACCGAATTTGTTTTTAGTTTCTTGATCAATATTTATTAATTTATTGAAAAAAACTAAAACAAATCAATTAAAATTGAAAAGAAGAAACTAGCGGTCCAAAGTAGAGGGTACATAGATCAGTTTGGTTCAAATTGAGGTCAGGTTTCAAAATATTTTTCAAGTTCAAATTCATTTTTGGTTGGCTTGATCCGCTAAAAAAAGCTTGTTTTATTATTAAAAATTAATAAAATATTTAAAACATATTATTTAATTACTATTTTATATATTTTATAATTAAATTTTAATTTTAAATATTTTTATTATTTAAATTAAATTCGGACTAAACTCAAAATACAAAATTTTTATCTAAGCATGGCTCAAGTCGGGCTAAACGGATTATTCAACCTTTGGACAGGTCTAGTACAAAGACTACTAAGGGCTTTAGTTTCTTCTATTTCAATTTTAATTGATTTAATTTTCAAATTTTTTAATTAGAAATTATAAAATCTACTAAGAAACCTAAAATAAAAACAAAGGCTATTAATGGGATATTATTATTTTATTAATGCTTAGAAATTAAGAATTTTAGGAGGATTTTTTAATACAAGATTTCCGCATAATGTAAATTCAATTAAATATTTTAAAAGTTAGAAGTGAGGAAAAGAAGCATGGACACATGAATTCAATTGGGTATGTTATATTACATATCCATATCCATCATGTCATGTCCATGTGGAACAGGCTTCCATGTCGGAATCTACCAATTACTCCATCCGTTATTTAATGTGTTAATACAAAAGAGATTTTAATTATTATATAAATATTAAAATAATTTGTTATAACATAACAAATAATTATATAAATTAAACTTTAAAAATAAAAAAAATATCAAAATAATTCATATAAATGATTAAAAATTACTCGATATAAAATAAATGTTTTAATTTAAACAAAGGGATTTAAAAAAAAAAAAAGCAATTCGGAACCTGTGGGCTGAACCTTTTACTAAGTTCTCTGTACCTTTAATTGCACTCAACATTTTGCTTGCTTTCCAATTACGAAACTAATTAATCAAAATAATAAAGATGAGAAATTGTTATAGAGATCCCTATATTAAAAAGTGAATTGTAAGTCGTCCTTTTTACTTAATAAATGATAATCTTTATATTTTAGAAAAAAAAAATGTAAATTGATCATTTTGCTAAAAAATTACATCCATGATGAACCTAAACTAATGGATGTTCTAGTTCATTTCATCCTTGTCATGGTTTTTCTAAAAATTACAAAAACATAGAAAATTATTTACAAATTATTATGAATTATAAATAATTAAAATTATTAAAAAATAATGTGTTGAATGATCGTAGACAAATAGTTGTCCAAGCTCGAATGAACTTGAATTATCCAAGTACGTTCTAGAATGGTTTCTTAAATAATTACTAAAAATTATAAAGATTATTGAGAATTATATGAAATTATAAATAATGATTAAAATTTTTGAAAAATTTTAAAAATTATGTACATACACATTTATCATGAAATAACTCAAATATATCTATATACATACATTATCTTCTTAATTGAGTTGATATTTTTAATTTATCAAGTTGATGAGTCTTATTTTATTAATTTATTATAAATATTAATAACTTCTAAATAATTTTGTATAATTATGTGTAACTTTTTATAATTATTTAAGAAACAACTCTAGAATAAACCTAGATAAATTGTTGTCTAAGGATCATTTGAAGCTGGATGTTGTTTTAATTCTTTTAATAATTTCAAAATTTTTATAAACTTTAATAGTTTTTAATTAAATAATTTTCTACAATGTTTTTATAATTATTTAAAAAATAACATCCATAATAAATCTGGACAATTATTTGTTTAGGTTCATTTGAACATAGACAACCATTTGCATAGGTTCATATTGGACGTGTTTTTAAATAATTATTAAAATTTTATTTATTTTAATTTTAAATATTTATTGCACGAGGTACACGTGACACAATTATGTATTGCTATTTGGTTGTTCTGTTAATCATGTCATTACTTAAAGTAGAAATGGATAAAGTTTTTAACAGAAGTATTAGTTTGCTTTTTAATGTAAAGTATAAGGATTAATTTGCTCATCTTTTGAGTAAATAGGACAAAATGCAATCCGATTTTTAGTACAAAGACCTCCATGGTATTTTTACATAATCCTACTCATCATTTAATCCCAGCCTTATATAAAATAACTTTAAAAAATCCAAATCATCACTAAACAACATACATGGATAGAATTTTTAATGAAAATGTCAATTTGCACTTTTTTTAATGTACATATCTAATTTATTTATTTTTTAAATAGAGAGAAAAATACAATTCATAAATCCAGTAATTAATCATTCGTATTTTATAAGCTCATTAAAGGGTAGAAACTGATCACGAGTTTTAATTCTAATCCATACCCAAAACGAAGATCAAACCATTGACTATTGATTAAGGTGAAAAAAACTATTGTCATCTCACATAATTAACTATTTAGTATTTAATTTAAAGAAATAATGATAAAAAAAATTTAATGACAGATGCGTGATTACTACTTAGCATTTATTTTTAGAAACCATTTTACATTTTTTTCTTAATTAAAAATCAAAATACTAAAAAATCACCAAAGAAAAACAAATTCTATTTCTTAATCAATACAACTTTTTACAAAAAAACAAATACCAAAAAGAAAATACTATCCTATTTACAAAATTACAAATTACAGAACAATCACACAAACTGTAGTTAAAAAGAAAAACAATTATGATGGTACAGGAAATAAAAATTAAAAAAAACCCCTATCTTGCTTTCATTATTCTCAGTAAGAGTAAGCCAATCGTTGAACACCACGATCCCTTAGAATTCCATTGTAAAGAGCAACTCTGTTAGGAGGCATTTCTCCTCCATGTTTACCACCATCACCACCAAATTTCTTCAACTTTGATGAAGAGTTGTTGCTAAATATTCTAACATGATTCTTCACCTGTAATCCATCGCCTCTGGCCTCCATCACATCTTCTGCAAAGTGCACTTTCTTCTTCTTTTTCTTCTCCCTTTTCTTCCCTTCTTTAAACAAAGAAAACAAAAATGGTGAAATGATTAAGAACAGTGTGTTAACATATACGCATGCAATATGTGAGAGGCAGATGGGGTATGTATCTATGTACCAGAAGATATGCAGGAGCGAAGAACTTGATGTGAAGGATGGGGGATTTGATCGAGAGGGAAAGATTTCTGATATCGAAAAGCGAGAAGAATTACAGTGCCTGAGACTGCCATAGCTGTTGCAAGTACCATTCCTTGAGAGCTCAATATTGAAGCCATGATCACAAGAATTTGTAGGTTGAAAAATGGGTGAGAAAATTGATGCTTTTGTTCTGGTTTTGAACAGGGAACAGGGAACAGGGAACAGGGAACGCTTGCCTTTCTAGAATAAAATATTGGAATTAAATGGGCGATATTTTATAGTATATATAGCCCGATTGGTGTAGCTCTTTTCTCTTTTATTTCTTCTGTACTTTCTACTTGCATTTGAGAGAAAATGAGAAACTTCCGTAGAAAAACTGTCATGAAAAGCTGAAAATGCTACCCTATGGTGTTTTTGGCTTTTGGAGGGTACTTTAGGGGTCACCTTCTTTTTCATTCCCTGCACTACTCTTAATATTTTTTAAATTTAATTCGATTGGTATTAATATTATTATTAATATAAGAAAATAATAATTTTAAATATATTATTTATTTAAAATTAGAGAAAAATATAAATAATTTAAAAAATACATATAAAAAAATATAATCAAAATTTATAATAAATTTATTCAAATATATATTACTGCTAAAAGAAAACGGAAATTACCAAATCAATATGGTCAAACAATTGAGAATAAAATCTTTTGTGGACTATGTCAAATATCTTTTTATTAAAATTAAGATATTATAACCATAATTCTTTCACTACAAATTTGTTTTAAAAAATAAACATTGATTATAATATTATTTTATTTTAGTAAACAAAATTGAAATCCCAAACATATATTTAAAATAATTAAATAAGCAACCATTACCCCACAAATAGAGATGATGTCAATTGCTTCTTAAGGAAGGAGTAGATGGGCTGACACCTCATCTTTGGGATGGGTATTTTTCTTTTAAAGATGTTGTTTAGGTCATTGTAAATTTCCAGATTCTTTGGGAAAATTAGTGCTGCACCCTTCAGGTCAGTGATATATGTTAATTTCATTGTTTGTATGATATCTATATTATTTTTGTAGAGTCAAGGAAAGCGATAAAGATGTTGAAGACAAGGTTGTATTAGATCTATTTATTGGTGAGTTTATTAGTTTAGATTTGATGGTCAGTTCAAAATTTAGGACGATTTGAGTAAAAAAATTAGGTCTGAATAATGGATTTAAGTAAAGATATTAAGGTCGTTTAAAATATGGTTCAATCCTTGAATGTTCAATCCCTGTCCGAGCTGGCTCGTTTTTAAGTTTATAATACTATATATTATGTAATTTAGAACATATTAAAAAATAAACATATATTAAATATATAATACTACTCTAATATAAGCATTAAAATAGTGTTAAGATGACTATATAAAAAATTTCAATAAATAAAAAATGTATAAAATTATTGAATATTAAAATAAAATAATATAAATATATATTTTAAAAAATTTAAAAATAATATAAGCAGCCTTGAAATGATTTGGATTAGTCTTTTATAAATATGAACATATTTGAACAAAATTTTAAGTTCATATTTAAGGCCGAGTCAAATTTAAACAAATATAAAAATATATTAATATTATACCTAAATCCGACCTAATTTAATTCGACCCATGAATACTTCTAATTATTATTTAATGCGGTTTGAACAAACCTTGCTAAAGAGCCACACATATCAGTTTAATGTCATTAAATGTTTTTAATTTTCAAATTCTATTAATTCCAATGTGATTAGATTCAGCCTTTATCTTCTTTTATAAGATAAAATACCCACTTCAATTTATCAGTGAAGTAAATTATTTATGAAAATAGGTTGTTTTAAACAATAAAAGATCGTCATATGCAATGTGTCATATGACATTACTTATAAAAATATTATTTTAATAAAAATAAATAAAATAAAAATATTATTCAAAATGGGTGACGTCAAAATGTCGGCGACACCGTTTTTTCTGTCCGACTTTTACCTTTTTTAAAATTTTATATATTTTAGTTTTATGTTTTTATATCAGGTGGTTGTGATATAATTTTGAATTTCACAGTCCTATTTTATAAAAATTAAAAGTTAGTTCATTTATTTTAATTTATCATATTTTAATTTTTATACGTTTTCGAATTTAAAAAGTTAATTAAACTATTTAATATTATTAAATTCTGTCAAATTACTTATTTTAAAATTAATTGTTTATCAAATTCATATAAAAAGGTTTATAAAATCATTAATTTAATAATTAATATGTGATAAATTAGAAAATTTAATTTTCGGATGTAGAAGTAGCGAAACAACAGAGAAAATGAGGTTTGGTACAAGTAGAAAATGGGGTTTGTTTAGAATAAAAATGAAATAAACAGTTTGGTGTTGAGAGGGCGGGCAGGTTATCATAAATTTCATTGATTTTGTGTACGTACTGTAGTAGTATATATAAGAATATCCAAAAGCATATTTTTTAAATATCTCCGGATATTGTGCGTTGGAAGTAGCTGAGATTGTTTACCTAACCTTCTGGACGGGTTGCACTGTGGAATATAACTCAAATGTAAATTTAAAATATAAAGTTAACATTTATTATTTAAAAATATCAATTATTATTATTTAATAGAGTTAATATTTTTATAAATAAAATTTTTTATTTGAAATTAAATTGAAACTGAAAAAATATCAGAATTTCAGACATTTTTATACAGGAAATGTTAATTCTTTTACAATATGGACTTATTTGATTCTTTTTAATAATATAAAATTAATTTTTTTAATATAAATAAGCTAAAAATATTAATTAATTAGGAAAATGATTTGGAGGAAAAACTATATATGAAAATAACCCGTTTGTTACGGTACACATCGATGCTGCCTAACCAATCGACGGCATCACCTTCCTTTTCCCCCTAATATGATCCAATCATCAGTGTTTAAAAAAAAGAATTTTTTAGGTGTCAGCTTAACACAATAACAACATCGGATTGAAATGTGATTATGTAAAGCGTTTAAAGATCTGATGAAGCAATTACCCTTTTTAAATTAGCTAAAAAAAAGGGTGTTACTTGATACTATGGTAGCATCAAATTAAGTGGTTTTCACTTGTGGTGATCTATTTGCATGTTAGATCTGTACTTTTTTTAAAATTAAATTTAAATAGTTCTTAAAAAAAATATAAGACCCTTCTCATTTTTTTTATATTTTTACAAACAATAAAATTAAAAAAAACTATATAAAACTCTTATTTAAATTACCCGAATATATCCCCTAAAAAGTTTCTTCAATTTTATCTAAATTCAAATATGCTAGGGAATAAATTGAAAACGTTTAAATATAGATAAACTTGAGGAAGAGCAAGAGCTTTTGCTTTCAAGGACTGAATCCGGACCGGATGTCCAGAGTTGATGATCATGAAGATTGGTGTATGTTGTAAATAAACCAAAAAAAAAGTTCTAGGCTAGTAACTTCAGTTTAAAATAAAAACCAATGCATTCATTGTTCCGTATGAGCAGATTATATGTGAAATGAGTCGTGCCGTCATGGGTTAGAGCATTCATTTTCTAGCAGCCTGGTTCTGCCAACTCGGGTGTCTTCTAAATCAATGGTGACATACAGTTTGGAAATTCCTTTCCCAACTCCTGCTCTATCTTCAATGTTATGCAGTAGCTTCTGGAAAGAGAAATACCATTTTAGATAATGTTATGCATAACTTGAACTTCAAGTTAACTGTTGTTAACAACAAAGAAAATAAACATAGATAATGAAATATTATATCCTAGGCTCAACTCAAGATGCAGAATCTGTCCAAAAGATTTCATTTTTCCCCTTAACAATTCTAAGAAAAAAATTAAATATTGAAAAGTAGGAAGATTTGCTGTCAAGAAACAACTGAAATTCTGATCCATCATCTTTAAAATCAGGAAGAGGTAAGATAAATTCATTATCCTACATTGTCTTTAAAAGAATTGAAGTGTTAGAATATTGTCTCCGTTCTTCTGTGTTACTTGGATTCGGATATGAGTGTTTGATATAATAGTGTATCTGATATGGGTATGGTTGGATTTTTTAAAAAAGTTTTTTCATATATTTGGAGAATCCGTGGTGGTCATATCTCCATACTCATGTGTAGGAAGTGTTAGACACAAATAGTTGAAGAAAAATGAAGAGTATGGTAGGAAGAGTTGTAGAGACATCTTTTGAGTCGAAGAAAGAAGGCTTACTTGCTCTTGCTTGGCTAGAGTTTGATGACAAGATAATGACAACAGAAGCGCTTTTACTATCGATTTACCAAGCCTGTAATAAAGACGATGATATGTTATTCGGCCTCAAAGCCTTGAAAATTGAAGCAACATAAGTGGCGATGACTGGTCGTAAATATACCTGGCAGAAAGCATTGCAGCAACCTGATCCAGACAGCAGTGCAATGCTTTAGCAGGTAAACTTAATTCGTTTGGAACCTAGCCAAGCTTACTCCAGCAAATTGATTTTATTTGCAAATATTTCCTGCTGATGTTAGCACGTAAACAAGTGGATAAGTTGTATTTTTTTTTTTTTTGAAAAGTCAAAATAGAAATTTATTTCATCAAAGTACAACATCAGCAAAACTACAAACTCAAATGAAACAGACAAAGCTCGCCTTTGACTCACTGCAAAACCAGAACCAGAACCGAAGTAGGAGGAAACCAGAGCCGAATGACTCTATAAACTAGCCCCTAACCCTTGTCTCAGATCCACGCCTACACACACCCAACTTAGCGAGACAGTCCGCTTCACAATTAACAGTTTAGGCACAGCTCTAAGCACCAAAACCCATCAACTGCTTTGAGATCAGCTATATTTTTGCAGACATTACTAAGTTGTAAAGGAGCAATCCCCGGTTATTTATGTTCTTATGTTACCGAAATACTTCAATTTTTTTTTTCTAAAATACAAGTATTAATGATTCATTTGGTTATTCATATAATAACATAGAAAAAACACTTATTTATTACAAACATAAAATAAAAAATAATCAGTGCAAATTTAAAGTTGAATTAGAAAAATAAATAAAAACTTTTGTAAAAAATAAAATATCTTATCAAAAAAAATTCCCTCCACTTTTTCTATAATAAGTCATATGAGTAGCTAAAAATGACGGATTAAAATTAAATTATTACTAACTCATACTAAAACATGGTGAAAAATAATATTTCTACTAAAGGTAATGTAAATACATATTTGAATGAAGGAGAAAAGATTGTATAAAATTGTGATTTTACGCCATCCCTATCTCTTTCTCATAGGAGAATGACAAATCAGATTTTTCTTCCCGATTTTTAGCCTTTTTTGAGGAGAAAAAAATTGAAAATAAGGAGGAAAAATCTAATTTATTATTCTCCTATTGGAAAGGGATTAGGATGTTGTGGAACCACAATTTCATACAATCCATTCTCTTGAAGAATTATATATATATATATTAAAACTAATTTAGTTTTCTTACTTTTTTTTGGTGAAAAAAAATACAAAACAATTAAACTAGCTCCCCAAAGGGGGATCCTCAAACAATCTTAATTCTAGACTTCTGTTATGAACAATCTTAACAAGACTATCTATGATTTTGTGTTTTCTTCATGGGAAACATAATGAATTTTCCACTGCTTAGCCTCTTTCAGGATATGATGAATTCTTCTGACAAGCGTAGAATTAGAGTTACCAGAAGAACCCTCTTATATGACATTCACGGCCTTAAGACTATCCGTTTGAATTAATATCTTTTCAAGATGCCAATCCAAAGTAAGCTTCAACCCATGCAAAATGTTTCAAAATTTAGCCTCCATCAAAGTGAGTTTCCTTAATTTCTTGGATCATCTCATTCAAATCCATCTTCCATTTTCTTCTTTTCATGTATTTCTACAACTTCTAAGGTGAAACTTTATCTCCCATGCATAATAATTTGTACTTTTGCAAAGGAAATGTGAATATTTACAGGCAACCGTGTCTGAATGCCTAACGCTCACTCGATCTCGGCATCACTAATGCACTAATGATAAGTTAGAGATCTTAAAAGAAATTTGGTTATTTGTTTAAGTCTAATAGCATGATGTGGTTACATTTGTTTTAAACTCATTAAGGGTTACGTTCATGGGAGCTTGATTCTTTTTAAAGAAATTTTGAAGTGTTGTTTGTTAAGATTTGATGAAACTATTCAATGGGTCAGTATTATTTTTGGAAGAGATTTGATCTCTAAACTCTATGACTACTTGAAGAGGCGATCAATTTGTAGAGTAAGAGAATTTCATTGATTGCTCAAGAAGGTGAGTCGTGTATCACGCCCCGCAAGTGAGCAACACCTCACAAGCTCGAACTCGAGCAAACACGAGAGAATTGAGTCACGAGGTTCTTAGAGTGCCCCGGAAGACTTTAGAAGTCAAAAGAAGGGTTTGAATCCATGTAGAACTGTGTAAAATATTCCAAAAGTTCTAGAATACTCCACCTTTGTATAACATTTAATGAGTTAAGTGGGAAGGTTCTAAAATTAGATATTGACTACCCATTGGGATTAATTGTAACCATTTGATCGAAAGGGGCTTGCCTATATAAAGAGAGGCTCCCCTCCCTTATTTGTATCCAAGCTAGATTTCATTTGAGAAATATACTTTCAAATTCTCCAAGCTCTCTTGCATTCTTTTCTTGTGCTATTTAAGTTCATTTTTCCGTTGTTTTCTAGCCTAAGTGTGCCAAAGCCTCTCTCGAGGGAGGATCGAAAGTTGACTTAGGCTTATGGGATAAAAATTTGAGTCTAAGCCCGCACGATTGCTTGGATATAATCTAAGCACATGACAAGTGGTATCAGAGTTTATGTTTCTAATATCGTGGTGGTGACGATGAAAAATGAGTTCGAGAAGGTAAGCTAGCAAGAAGACAATATGGTTGAGAATCGAGGTGTCACGAAGGGCAAAAAGGCTTTGTTAAAGGACTTCGTGAAGGTCGTGAAGACCTGAATGGCCAAGGTTGAGTTATGAGTGATGTCCTTATGAGGATAAAGGATACCAATGATTCCCTTGATGAGATCAAGTTTGAGATCAAGCAAGTATGACAATTAAACAGTGCCTGAAATTGTGACCATTATTTCAACCATAGAAAAAACTATAGAATTATCCTTGGCTTCAAATGTGTCAACAACCTCTAAATGGGACAATATTAAAAGTTTGATGAATTACTTGATAGAAATGATTACATCACTCAACATTTTACTAGAAATGTGCCCCTAGTTTACTCTCATCAAATACAACACAAAAGGTTAAGTTCTAACATTTTTTTATCAATTAAGAGTTGAATTTTAAACCTTTTTAGCTTTGGCCAAATAAAAAAAAATCTTTTTTAACCTCTCAAAAATTTTTAATTTTATCCCGATCACCAATCTAAAAGTTTTTGGTTGGTGACTATTTTTAATTTAAAATTTTAGTTTATTATTAACAAACCATAATTTAATCTATTTAGTTTTAATTATTCAAACAGAAATAAATTAATACATCTAATGCAAAATTAATATAAGATTAAGTTAAAATAAATTTTAAATATTTAATATGAATTTGAACTTGAATTACAATATAAGTGAAAATAATTTGATTCCACTCAAAGTTATTGTTTGTATGATTTTATAATTAGAAAAAAAAAAGCATTATAGTGGAATGTTGTCCAACCCATGCTCATAGGAAAAAACATTCTCTTATTGGAGGGGAAGTGATAATTCCTCAAAAAAATTATGTAGACTGATAAAAATGGGAAGAAGGTAAGATTTGTGGATTTCCAAATACAAAAGAAAGTAGTAGGTTAGAATTCATGTTATAAATTATAATGCAGATAATTGGAGGTACCTCTAAACTGTACCTTCTGCTTCGATACTTTTCATAAATCTTTATGGAATAAGAGCTTTCACTTTACCTTTCATAACCCACGAAATGTAGATAACAATCTCATGAATGTAACAGAAACTGGTTTACAGAGCCAGTACTAGGCAAAGTTAAAATCACATCCATGATATCTCACTGCCTACAACTCATAAACTAGGAAGTGCTAGCTGGAGCGAGGTCTTTGACTCCACTGTACAGACACAAGGCACCAACCCTAGAAAAAGGGAAGACCACAGGGCTGCACATGCAGTATGCAATGTCACAAATTCATTTGGGAATGTCTTTTCAGTTCCTTGGCCTATGGAAGTTGAACCTGATATCTCTGCCTATGTTTTATGCCATTTCACCATCTAGCTGTAATGGGGTCCCTTGTTTCTTCATCATCAATACTGTAGTTAGGATCCTACAAGCACAGCAATAGGGGAAATTCTAAAAAAAAAAATCTTTCAATGAGGTTACTTTGAGGTTAAAACAAAAATAATTGAAACATGAAACTGTTTCTAAAAAATTAAAGAAATTCATAAAAACATAAAAGAAATCTTCTGAAATTAATTTGTGATATAGGAAAGAAATACTTAAAATGAGTTATTTAAACTATGAAAAAGTTGCTAATAAATTAAGTAATTCATAAATGTGAAAGAATTAGTTAATACATTAAAGAAATTCTAGGAAAATTAATTTATAGTACAGTAAAGAATTAGTTACTACATCGAAAGATTACTTAATATAAGAAAATATTATTTAATTAAAAAATTACTAAATAATATCACTCTTTCGTACAATCCTTTCTCATAAAGGATAAGCATTCTTTGTGTTTATGTGGAGTTTTGTGAGAAATGTGAAGTGGTTTAAGTGAATGTTGACATTATGATGAGTTTATACAATAAGATGTGATGTCGTTGATTCCATTATTATATCTTACTGGTAATTGATGAACACGTTTTAAAGATAAATGATTTAATTATTGTTTTTGATAAATTAACAAAAATTAAGTGTTAGACTGAATTTAAATTATAAGATTAATTATGAAATATAATTAAATTGTTTGATAAATATAGATTTTGAATTATAAAAAGAATAAAATTCTACATTTTATCCTTAAATTTTAAATATATTGAAAATATTCTCCATTAAGTGAGCTCTTATCTATTCATTAATTTATATATGCTTGATGTGAAGGCTGTAATCCTATATATAAATTATTTTAATCCAATAATTTTACAATGTTAGAAATTTGATGTTGGGAAAATTTTGTTTTAGACCTGTCTTCCTGTTTAATTGCGACTAATCAGTAGAGCAAGGAAAAGTGTTGTGGAGTAGGCAGATGAAACGAATGGTGTTGGGTTAATTATGGACATGGAAACAGTGGAAGTCAAGATTGGTCGTCTCCGGCCCACTCCCACTTCCGTATATTATGCTTTGATGAGGCTCTCAATGATTCTTATTCTGCCACGACAACTGCTATTACCTTACGCCTTGCCATCCATACTTTTGAGATAACCATGCCAAATGCTTGCTATTCTACGCTGTTTCCCTTTCAACAATATATTTTATTCATTCTTAGTTTATTTCAATAAGGATATTTTTTTTCATAAGGAAGTTGTACAACTTTTATAATATTAATTGACAATCATCAATGGCAAAAAAATGGTGGACCATCTTGAGTAGTATTGATTTAATTTAACCCATTTTTCTGAAAACGGCTCTTTCCAAACATAAATGCAGGGGAGGGGTGAATAAAATAAGGGTAAATTACCACTAAAGTTAATAAATTATCAGTAAGTTTATTATTTGGTTATTTAATTTTGAAATGCTAAAAATTTAGGCTGTTAAGTGCTTTTTTTTTTAAATTTCTGGTTAACGAGTTCTAAGAGATAATTCGACAAACAATACGGTGGATGAGTACTCATTGATAAATAAAAGAACATACATTATTAGATCCAAGTTAATATTACTGTAGGTGACGATACTGTAGGTGGTCCTAGTTGAACCGGAGAGACCCAAATTCATATTGGTGTCGTAGAATTTTTTAGCTTAGATACCATATGATTGGGTATCATTTGAGTAGGCCCGAAAAAACCCTTGTATATACAATTTTTTTTTTTAATTTTCTTACTATTAGATAATGTCCATGAATTTCATGATAGGTACCCAAAGATTCATAGTGAACTTTGATGGGAGCTTCTCTTGAAGCAATAACGCATTGCTCTGGTCGCCACCGAAGCCACAAAGGACTATCTAAATTGATTCTTTTCTGCCTATAAGCTCCAATCGCATCATAGGAATTACAAAAAAGGCTCCCTTGTAGACTTATAATTATTATCGTCAATTCTTTGATTTTGATAGCTTTTTCGATTCCATGGATTATACCTATTCGCACAAATACCTCGATGATTCCCACTCGTTAATACATAGAGCCCAATAAGCATATCTTTAGTCGGTACGAAAATGAGATCCCCAATAGCTAGAGACAAGAGATTCATATGAGAAAACATAAGTAAATGAGCTTTCTCTTGCGCCTCTAAACATAAAAGTACATGAATAGCCATTTGATCCTCATCAAAGTCTGCATTGAATCCCTTACAAACTAATAGATGTAAACAAATAGCTCATCCTTCCACTAAAATAGGTCAATGTTAAAGATTGAAGAAAAAATTATTTAGATTTTAGTTTGTAAATTTGTGTAGTTCAAAATTATTTCATGAAAAAAAAATAAAAAGAAAAATGTGAGCTTTCGATAAATGCAAGTGCGGTGAACAGAAAAAATCACAATAATAATTTTAACAGTACAATAATTTAAATGAAAACTCCTATATAATTTAATAACTTTTGTAACTTCTCAAAATTTGTTGACTAAAATATAAACTTACAATGTCATCCTTACATGAGTGGAGTCATACTCATAAATCAAAAGTTAGACCGCATTAAACTTGCTCAAGGATACGACACTCCAGTCTTTCCACATGAAAAAGGAAAAAGATAAAAGGAAAAAAAAAAACACAGTTAACAAGCTGTGTAAAAGGAGAGGGGTGCATGTAGCATGTGATTAGTGCAAGAGAGTTAATCAAGTGGCACGTTGCAGATCTATAGCTTCTTGAACCGAAATTGTAGTTTTGTTAGGTTATAGCTATGAATTATAGCGTACGAAAAGAAGAAGAAGGGTGAAGGGTGAATGGTGAATGGACAGATGAGTGAGTCCAAAATCTTAAATTATGTCACATCCCGGGAGCCCTTGAGTGAGTACTGAACAGTCAGTTTCTGATCTTAAAAGTGATCACTGTTTAGATTTTGCAGGGCATTGCACATTTTTTGTTCAGCTTTGAACACAGAAAACATAGCTGATCGGTTGGCACTGTTAGTAGCCGTACTCGATGCTGACTCGTGATTTATGCCATTTCCCCACCACCTACGACTCATTTTGGCATTGGGTAATTGCTTCCTTTGGCCTACATTAACACTTCTCTCCATGTGATGTTCATACACTTCCTAAGAAAGGCCAACAATGAAATTAACTATTCGTAGTGTAAAAAAAACCAAAGCAATGAAAAGAAAAAGTTGTCCCCATCAATGTCAATTTTTTACATTACTTTCAATCACATGGATGGAATTATATTGCTTGAGAAGCAACTGATGACAGAGTAGTACAGTATGCAAGGTAAGACCCATGTCATTTATTCGTTAGGTTTCTTATGGTTTTTAAGGAAGGTGTAGGTGACGAATGACTCTACAGGACGATCCGTTTAATATTTAGCCGACAATCCATCTTTTCAGTCAAAACATTCCACTGTGTAAAATCTCCCTTCATATATGATATCTCTTAGCTCTCGCATGTACTCTCATTCATCAACAATTCTGTATCCATAGATGGTTCTTTTTTTCCTTTGAGCCTGACTTCCCCCCTGCCCTCTTCAACCCTCCATTTGTTTCCAAATTATGGTGCAATCAAAGAAGTTTAGAGGTGTTAGGCAGCGACACTGGGGCTCCTGGGTGTCTGAAATTCGCCATCCTTTATTGTAAGTCGTTTAAGCTACAAGATTTTCTTTCCCTTTTTTCTCCTTTGATTTGGTTGTATTTGTTGTAGAAAGAGAAGGGTATGGCTAGGAACGTTTGAAACGGCTGAAGAAGCAGCCCGAGCTTATGACGAAGCAGCCATCTTAATGAGTGGAAGGAACGCAAAAACCAACTTCCCCATATCACAAACACCAAGTGGAGACCCAAAAGGCACTGAAAATACCCATTCAAGGCCACCATCAAATGAGCTATCTGAGATCCTCCATGCCAAGCTTAGAAAATGCAGCAAGGCACCTTCTCCTTCAATGACTTGTCTGAGGCTTGACACTGAGAATTCTCATATAGGAGTGTGGCAAAAGCGGGCAGGCCAGACCTCAGAATCCAATTGGGTAATGACTGTTGAGCTTGGAAAAAGAAATACTGAAGTTTCAGCCAATACGCTGCCTTCCAATAACCCAGGCTTAACTGGGCCTGAAGTGAGACCAGACATGGAGGAAGAGGAGAGAATTGCACTGCAAATGATAGAAGAGCTGCTGAATAGGAACTGTTCTTCATTTGATGTGCAAGAAGGAGATGGTAACTTGTCGCAGTAGTACTCATTAATTCTCTTGGGTGCTGTTCATTCGGTTTGGTTTGAAAAGTCATAGGATATTAATATGATGTCAGTCATCGGTGCATAAGCATTCATGCAGAAAGGAGGGAAGGATACCATAATTAAGAAATTGAAGTCTGTCACATAATTAAAGCTTACAGCTATAGAAGGCGTCTAGTTTACATTTGCAAAAATGTTGTTTGTGAAAAAGAAAAATAATTGAATCATATATGAATTCTTTGTCTTGTATTCATATACTTCCAGTTATGTTTTGGGGTATTACCACATTCTTTTCACTTTGTTTTAAGCAACAGTTTGATCCTATTATCCCTTTCTTTGAATCATGTATGAAATTGCATCAATATCATACTTCCATTTGAATTATAAATATTAAAAATTTAAAGCTACATCATATTTTACTCTTATTTTAAATTTTTATGAGATAAAAAATTGTTTTCATTTTTCTTCATATTTAGAAATTTGGGATTTGGGAACTCAACAAGTGGCTCCAGTGAAAAAGAAGATGTTATTCATCCTAGAGGTCTCGGGTTAGAACGCCTATATGTGCAAGGTGTGTGTGCGTTGTCAAAAGGTTAAAAAATAATGAACAGATACTATCATATAATCATACCGATATATTTTTAAAAAAAATTTGGGATTTAGAATTTGAATTAAAAGGATAAATTTGATTTTTAAAATTTGATAATCAAAGTGTGGGACTAGAATTAAAGACACTCAAATTTATGGATTTACAGGTTTTTGGCGATTGAAATTAGAAAATCCTAAGCTTCCTCATCGGAAACTGGAAAACACACCCAAAAATTCAATTTCAATAAAAAAAAATTTGGAAGATCCAATTCGAATAATAATTTACACAGAAAAGTCATTAAATTATTAATAAATTTATGTTTTTGTCATTTAATTTCAAAAACTTAAAAAATATCATTGAATTATTTGAAAGTTTTTATTTAAGTCATTGAGTTTTTAAGTTATTTTTTTAAAGTCCAGCTATAAAGCTCTAAGTAACGATTCAATGATTCGTATGGTGGATCAATATCCATCGACGAGTAGAACATATCTTAGATCAAAATTGATTTGACGACTAGTGTCGGAGATCGAAGAAAAAAATCTATTTGAATTTTGGTTTGCAAATTTATGATATTTAAAGTTATTTCATAAAAAATTAAATAATAGAAGAAAATGGGAAAAAAAATCTCTTGATTGGTGCACACGGTGCGAATAGTGAAGATCACACAAGAGATATTTTAGTAACTTAATCATTTAAATGAAAACTTTTAAATAGTTCAATAATCTTTTTATAATTTTTAAAATTAAATAATCAAAATATAGATTTACTAATAATTTAATGATAAGTCTAAAAAAAATCAGTTTAGTACGAATTTAAGAAAAAAAAAATACAGGCATTGAAGTTTTCGAGAAACTTAAAAAGAAATACAAGAGATTGAATGGCCACTTCAAAAAGACATTTCTTACATAGAGAAATAGGGGAGATTGTTAAAGAAGAAAAATCTTCATTCTAAAAGATAAAAGAAGAAACTTAAGGGTCTGTTTAGGTGATGAAATTGTAGAAAAAAATTTATTTGTATCAAAATTTTTAAAATTAATTTCTTTGTTTGGATAAATATATGGGAAAATTTCAAAATTTGTGAGTAATTTTAAAAGAGAATTTTTCAATATTTTATTTTATTTAAAATACATGGTCCCACTATAAGATAAAAAAACTTAAACTTCAAAAATCATTTTTATTTAATTATAACATAGTTTTCAATTTTTTTGGTTGCCCAATGTATTCATTGGAACGAGCCCAATAATTAATCCTTCGAGTTCGATAAATCCATTAAGGGGATAGACACTAACCAAAAGTTTTAAAGTTATTTCATATCCAAAACTAGGATCAAATCCTATTAAATATTTTACACTATTAAACTAATTATAATTTTATACAAATATAATAATAACCATATTGAATATTTTTTATATTATTTCCTTTTTAAATAATTATTCTTATTTTATAATTTATAAAATCCCAATAATTTAATTTTCTAAATCAATTATTTATTCAAACAAAACAATTATAAATCCTAACATTTTAAATTGATGAATTATAAAATATTAACATTTTGAAAATCTCAAAAATTTTATATTTTCTCATCTTAATACACTAACATTTTTTTTAATTGCACATCTACCTTTTTATTACGTGAAAAGATGAACATATGACAGATTTTCATTTATGAAAATGAATGAAATTTCATGCATTATATTGGCTGAAAAAGACAGCATTTTGAGGGAAAATTTCACAGATAGTTACCAAGTTATTAATTTTTTTTATTTTAGGCACTAAAAATAAAAAAATTACAATTTAAGCACACGCATTATATAATTCGGTCATTTTGGTCACTATAGCTAAAATCACATACGGCAAGTTGATGTGGCAATTAAAAAATTGGTATAATAATAAATTTAGTCATCAACTTCAAAATATTATATTAATTTATTCATAATTTTAAAAAATTAACTCTCAAAATTTACAAATATTCACAATTTGATTCTAATTTTAAAATCCCCCACTCCGTCCCTCTCTCTCTCTCGCTCCCTTCCCAAGCATTTAAGCTCAAGACCCATCATGCACAATTATATATTTGGATCTTTAAATCTCGCTACGAGTAAATTTTAATTCGATTACAT
This sequence comes from Gossypioides kirkii, assembly GCA_005610355.1. NCBI lineage: Eukaryota > Viridiplantae > Streptophyta > Magnoliopsida > Malvales > Malvaceae > Gossypioides > Gossypioides kirkii. The sequence continues at coordinate 34,152,549 of CP032249.1, forward strand.
TTGATGATTTCAGAAAAAATTAGGCATAATATTTTTCTGATCACAATATCAAATTTATAGGCTAAAAGAATGGAACTAAAAATGATTGAGTCGACAACAACATGACCTCAGGTGTAAAACATCAGTATTATCATTAATTAAAATTGAAAGATGAATAATAGACTCAATGCATGCAACTTAATAATATGCCCCGAATGATGTTGAGATAATGAAGGATTAAATGGAAACAAACATATCTTTTTCGTTAACATTTTCCATTAATTTGGTAAGAAAAAGATGTGAATGATAGATAGATAGATAACCAATAATTAAAAGAAGCAGCAGCCAAATTAAGCCAGTTCTTTAGCTTGTACTTGTTTCATTAATTAAAGCTTGGTGTCTGAATCTTAATCATGTCCAAGTCCAACATTTGATATATATATATATATATCAATGCTAACAGCAGCAGAAGTTTTCGCCTCACTGATATGAAATCTTGTGATTATATAAGAAAGCAATAGGTTTGATGGGTGATATATCATTATGTTTGAATTTTTGCCACATCTATCAACTATAAACTGAGTTTTTGGCACATATATCATATGATTTAAGTGCCCCCCCCCCCCCCCTTAAATCCCCATGTTTTCTGTCTATTTTGAACTTTGCATAAACTATATTCTTTGTAATATTAATTAGCTCTTTCCTCCTTGGAGAATTTTGTTTGATTCACTTTTAATCTTATTTTTCGCATGCACATCGATATATACATTAAATTATGTTGCACTAATAGGTGTTGTTGTCAATGCAAGAAGATGTAGGTTTGAGTGTGCTGAAACGTATTATCCTTTTATTTATGAGTTGAAAAATGTTATGAGTAGTTCTAAGCATTGTGTCAAAAAAAAAAAAACAGATATGATCAAAACCTATAATGAGTGAAGTAGTATTTTAACTACTTCAAACCTTAAAAAATTTTGCTAACCAGCCATACAACTATAAGATATTTAAGTTTTTTTTTATATTAAAAAGTTAAAATTTATTTTGAAATAATTTTTATTTAGATTTTTCTTATCAACTTACCACTTACCAAGTAAGTGTGTAAGTATATATTTTTAGATTAAAATGTATATATTTGTTTGCTGCAAAAAGAAATTGTCTTGAAGATTAACCCCATATCCTTACCTAAGTTATAGAAATGTATATATTAGGCTTGGATTTTACTTAAACAAGATTTTTTTTCCCATTACTTTTATGTATATTAGGTAGAAATCAACCTTATGAATGATTGGATAAAATTAAGATAAGCTTTAATGTGTATCACATCATGAAAAATGCATGCAACCATTAGGTTCTTAATACGCAGAAGAATTTGGTAGTCCTACCAAGAACCTAGAAATAAAAATATTACTTAAATTTCTAAAAATTTATAAAAAGGAAAATACTATCTCTAATTAAATCATCACACTTTACTATTAATCAAAAATTAATTAGAAGCAAGAAATAACGGTGGATTTGGATGAACAATGCGTTTACCTGTTGTTAGTGTAAAAATAATGATGACGGTGAAATTAAATATTATAACGTGAGACAAAAAATAAACTAAATACACGCACCACACCGCAGGTTTATCCAAATCCACCCAAAAGTTAGCCGAAGCCAAGATAGTTGGTTGGTCTTGAATGTTGTAATGTTTGTTGGATTAAATCAAGCTGTCTTAGTCTTTGGAGGCTATTTATTGTTAAGTGGTCCCTAAGGGATAGAGGGCCAAACATGCATATATATATATCACCCCATTCTTGTACCTTGATATGGTGTTTAAATTAATTGACAAGCCATTAAGCTAAAAGGTCCAATTTAACTATAAGAAAGTGACATCTACCAATTTTATCAAAAAAAAAAAAGAAGACAGTCACCAATAATTCAATTTTTGTAATTTTAGATTTTAATATTAATAACAACTATGAAAAATAACGATTTTTTAAAAATCAGTAATAAGTAATTATGAGGTTTGGTATGATGGTCGCTTATTTAATTTCTTAATCATATGATTAGGAGTTTAATCCTCGTTTATATGAATAAAACATATTTCATGACTAATCATTTACCTTTTTTGAGAACACTTATGATAAATTAATTATTGCTGTCTAAAATTAATATACAAGCTCTCGAAGCTTTAACAAGCTAGGACTGATGGAAATTACTATTTATTACCTTGATGAAACTTTCTCTCGCTCTAGCTTGAATGGTGAAGTTGATGGAAGAATTGAGCTTAGAATTAAGCAGGGGCAAATCCAGGGATTATTAGGGGTTTCGGTCTCCCTAAAACTAATTTTTTTTATTTAAGTCTTTTAAAATTTTTAAAATTTTAAATTAATAACGATAAAATTGCACGTTGTTCCCTCCTAAAAATAATAAAAATTCGATTTAATCCTTTAAATATTATAAATATATAAACTATTAAAATTGTAAAATTATATTTTTACTATCACAAAAATTACAATTTAATTTCGACCCCTAAAAAAAAGGCTTCGCTTCTAGAGTTAAGTTTCCTCCTTGATTTTATCAAGAAATCAAAGTTTTGATGCTAAGAAATGGCTTGATCTTGGAAGAAAATATAAGAAAATGAGAAGGAAGAAGAAGAAGAGTTTCCATAAAGGGTTTGGCTAGCTGCTGCGACCTAATGGTGCTGGTTCTTCCCCCTTTTTTCACTTTAAAAATGCTTAAATGGGCCAAAGGCCCAAACTCAAAAGTTTCAAGCCCAAAGTTTTAAAAGTTTTGGCCCTCTCTTCCAATACGTGATCCAATGCCCCTTTTTGTCTCAAAGCTCAATTTCTTTACAAAGTAAGCACTTAGTCCAATCCAAGCTCATAATTTACACTCAACCATTATTATGAGTGATGTTTTTGGCAAATTTTGACTTTTACCTTTCTCTCAGTAAAAATGGGAAATTTGTATTTTAGTACTTGTACTTTTAAATTTCTTCCAATTTGGTCCAAAAGTATCATACAATTCAATACATTTCCATGCCAAACAATCCGTAATAATTAAAATTTCAATTTTTGGTCAAATTTCCACTTTAGTTCTCAAACATTTCAAAATTTGTGATTTAGTCCATTTTTCAGGAATGAAATAAAAAAAAAAAAATTCTCTCATTTATCATTCTCTTGTATTATCTCTTTGGATTGATATTCTCTCTTTAGCTATGTTATTTCCTTTCATTATTTCATAACACAAATATGATATTAATTCAGTAATGTTATTGCCTGGGTCGTGTAGTAAGTTTGCCTTACCATCTCACCTTTTTCTCTATTATTTTCAGCTCTTTTGTCACAAACTTTCCATCAAAATATTTCAGAATCATTCATATAAAGCCCTTGGAAAGTTAGCAGTATTTGTAAAGGAAGATAAAATGTATATTATGGGATCGCTAGTGTTATTCCCCAATTCTTCACAGAATCATAACAAATATCACATTTTCAGTCTAAGGAAAATATTAATTTTCTCCCATGATTGGGTTCTTGTATTTCTGCATTCTTATGGTTTTAACAATGATATAAAGTAACTTTGTAATCGAGAATAGCATCTCCTGTAGTAGCATTGAAAAAGCTGGTCTTAATATGGGCAAACCCTCTAGCCATCCTAAACCGACCTCTCCCTCCCACGATTGCCACTTCACGTTTAGCTTCTGTCACCGGATTCCTTGAGAATATACTGAAGGAGCTCCCCTTAAACTTGCCAGTCGTAAACGCAAAATCAGCATACAAAACTATTGTAAACTTGGAAGCATTTTGACTGGATGATAGGTACAGTCCTTGGGCGTTTCCGATTATCTTGGATGTTGGCTCAGGCCCTACTCTGAGTGGATCATCGATAGCAAACAAGCTGCCAAACGGAACTGCGGAATGGTCTTTCCTGGTGAGGTTAGCACGGGCTACCAGGACTGCACTAGGGTTTTCTCCACTGAGGGTATCGTGGAGGAAGAAGCGAAGATTGGTCTTTTTTTCCACCTTTGCACTAGGTGTAACAGTCTTGGAATAGTATTCCCCATAGACGGGCGCTATGGCGATGCAGAATATCATTGCCCACGCAAATATCAATTGTTCTTCCATTTTTCAACACAATATTTGCTTTTGTGCTTCTGATTGTATAACCTCTATGCTTAAATAGAGTTTATGCTGGATTTTAAATATAAAACCCATGATTTTGTTACCAACCATGTATGACAAAAATTGGTCATTTCTGACAAAAATTACCATTTCTCACAAAAACTATTATGGGAATTCTATAAATTCTTCATTAGTTTCCATATTTTTATTTTTATTTTGTCACAACCAAAGTATCCACCGTCGAAAGCAGTAACTAATATCTTCGCCACGGGTGTTTTTCAAAAAAATAAACAGCTGGTCATGAAGTGGGTTTCATTTTCACAAGTGGTATTAAATTCACTACCACATTGTTTAGGGATAAGGTGAGCAACCACCAGACAACACCTCATGATTCATTTTGTTATAGATTATGTGATTATGTCGATACATTTGAGAAAACGAAATTCTGAGGGTTAAAAAAGATAAATCATTAGATTGTCATTTAAAAAAAATTGGATAGTAACAAAGAAATATCTTTTGCTTAGATTATATCGTTGCTAGCTTTCAACAATCAACATATCAAATTGAGATATCACACTTATTTGTTTATTTTAGTCTACTCGGGAATTAAGAATCAATAGATTATCTTATATAAGTGTGACTATTTTATGACTTGTGTTCAATCTAGATATAAAAGATAAAGGGTTGTTATCCATTACTTATCACAGAAGATAGTCTCAAACCACGGTTTCCTGCAATTTGGGTAACTGTGATGCATTGTTAGATGTCATTCATTATTTGTAATATTAGGATCGTTTTAATGTTACTTCCAACGTTACAAGATCCTATAAGATCACGATTTGATTGGGACAATCAAAATGTAATGAAAGTTGGGATTATGTTTATAACATGTCATAAAAGTTAAATTGATTATAAAACTGTTCTAATAATTAATTTAATTTAACAATGTTAAAATTAATCATAATATATGTAGATAAATTGATGTGAATATGTGTAGAGGATTAAATTATAGTATTTTTTTTGAAATTTTTTTTACACTTAGGGACAAATTAATTCCTAAGTAATCCCTCAGTCAAACTCTTGTAGGCTGAGAAATGTTTGTTCCTTGACCAGAGCGCCAAACAATAATATCTTGACCAGCTTGTTCACTATGTTGTCTTGCTTCTACTATCCTTAGAATGATGAATTTTAAGGCTTTGTTACCTTACTCTAATTCCAATTCCCCTACCTATTGATCATGTCAACCATTCAAGCATTAATCTCATGAACTTCATCCTGATTATTAGAAACATTTCTTTGGGATCCAAACATTGACCCAGAATCTTATTACCTTTCCATCCTCTATAGACCCAACACACACTGTCAAGAACAGCTTTCAAACCTTCGATAATGGCCTCCAAATATAAGACCCCCTATCCCTCTCAATGTTATTTGGGCACTTCTCTTTTTAATAGTGCTTACTTCTAAAAACTATCACCCAAAAGAGCATTACAAGTTTTTTTAGAACATTAAAATCCAATTTAAGCATGAAAGACTTACTATGGTCACTTGGCCTGCGAATTCCCAACCACCATTCGCTATTGGTTGGCAGCAGTCTTTCCAATTTACTAAGGCCAGTTTCCATGTATTATTCTTGGACCCCAAGATGAAGTTTCTCTCCAATTTCTCTAATTGATCAATACATACTCCCAAGAAACTAGACTTACTATGATCAGTTAATCCGGCCTATGAACAGATCTAAATTGGACGAATTGTTCAGCTTTTTATATACAAAAATTGAACTGACCGAATGCATGTCCCTATTGTTATCAAACTCTTCATGACTGTCTCTTAGAAAACTATACACAGGCTGGTGGACTGAAAATTTGAGAAGGATTCCAAATTCTCTGATTTCAGAATTAGCACCAACAAAGTCTTGTTAAGCATAGGCTCTAAGCATCATCGTCGAAAAACCTCCCTAACCATTTCACAAATTGATTAGCCCAACATTCTTATAACCTGGAAAAAGCTGTCAATGGTAAGGATAAAGGAACTAAGATGGAATATGCTTGTTTTTATTTCCTCATTTTCTGTTTTTTCTTTTATTTTTTCAATAATTGTTTCATTGAAAAAAGATAATTAGAACCAACTTGTAAATATCACGAGGGCATGAGGCCATCCAATTATCAAGGCAAGTACAATTCAAAATTCGCTTTGTTTCCTTCTTTTGGGACATGATGATCAATTTGAAAGAAGTGGTAATATGAGTTGAAGTAGGATTTTTATTATTTAGTTATCAGATATATATTGTAAATAAAACTCTTTCATTATTGCCATTGTGGATAGTTTATTTAATAGCTTTATTTCTTTTAATATTTCTTAGGACATATTTGCCCGTAAAAACATAGCTTGGCCAACAATGGAGATTTGTGTTTTAAACTTTCGTTTTAAGGTTGAGTGATTCGCCTTGTTTTTTCTCATTTATCATGTTACTAGCTATAGGATGTTGTAAGGCAAAACTACTTGATTATCATTGTTGCTAGTCACAAGTTGACCATAAATGCTGTAAGATAAATTGTCTTTTTATTTTTACATCATAAGCATTTTTTTTTTCCGATCTAGGGATTTGGGATTTTTTCGAATCATAAATGTTACATCAAGGAGGTCCAAAATTTTCACCCTCAAACAAAGGAAGCATTCCTCACTTTCCAAATGCACCGACGTGTCCAAATTTTTTGTCCACTCAGATTTATCTTCTCCATAACGCTGGTCCACCATTCAAAGCATGGCGAGAAACCAATTGCTAAAGGGCTTAGCAAAAAGAGGATGATCTCTAAACTACTTGGGCAAAGGGGCAAAGGAATAGAATATGCTCCATGGACTCAACCTCGCTATCACATCGATGTCACTCTATAGACAATAATCTATTTCTTTTCTTAAGCTTCTCCTTTGAAGCTAATGCATTTTAGCAAGTTCTCCAAATGGGTTCTTCCTCATAGCCCCCTTGGTTAGAAGATCAACTTCATTTGGTCCCCTACTTGACTTGGAAATTACGTTGTAATCTGATTTGATTAAATACGTACCATCTTTAGTGGAGTGTCAAAATTTCATTGCATATGGGAATTAAAAAAATAGTCTCAACGTAAACAAGTTTTGAAGAATATCCACCTCTTAAGTTTTATTTCCAAAATCACTCAAATCATGAATCATAGAGACAGGAATCTCTAGGCAAATTGATAATGGATTATTCTTTAAATAGGGCTTCGTAAATATAGAATTTTTTTTCCAAATTACTTAACTAACTTTTGTGTCCATCTCTAATTTATTTTTTCTACTTGTTAAAGCTAGTTGTAATTGAGTGCGCAATTGACAAACAAATTCAATGAACTCTCGTATAGTTTTCGACACTATTCTTTGGTAAGTTGAAAAGAGGCCTAAGTCTAAACACTTTTGTTTATTTGTAGGGTTAGTTGCACCAAACTATCAATGTTATATAAATCAGATCCTTCAATTATTAAATTTGTTAATTTAACGGTTTAATGCTTTGTCCAATATTATGTGGCATAATTTAAAATGAAAATTTTAAAAAAATATATACTGTTACCGAATAACTTTTAAAAGTAAAAACTAAAACTAAAACCGAAAAAAGAGAGAGTGGACGATAAAACTTTTATAAAAGTTTCGAAGATCTCAAAATTAAGATTTTTCTTTAAACTATGCCACATAAAATTTGGCATCTCATTTAATGGTTAAATTAATTATTTTAGTAATAAAATGACGTTATAAATATAACTTTGTTAATTTGAGGATATAATTAAAATATTTTAAAGTTTAAAGGCAAATTTTAAATAGAAATATAATTTATGAATGTAAGATGCAATTAACTTTTATTTGTATAGTGTGAATGTTACTCTTCTTGTGTTGTGAATTTTAATATTTTTTTCATATTCAATATGTTAGTATTTTGTTACGAAGTGGTCACTGTACTGTTAATTTCCGTTATCTCCCTAACAGTAATCTTACATGGCAGTCCAATTAGATTTTAAGTGCTAACTTGAATTTTCAAATGGAATGAGAATAAATCTTTAATTAAATAAATTTAATTAATTAAAATTTTTAAACCCTAAACCTTAACTAAAAAAATCCTAAACCCATTTCCACACACATCTCTTCTTCATCTTCATCTTCATCTTCATCTTCATCTTTTTCCTTTTTTATTCCAATATCTTTAGTTACAAATCTGTCTCAAAGCTTGAATCTTTAAAACCCATTAACTCAAATATTCAAATATTCAATATCTTCTTCCCGTTAAGTTTCTTTGGGTTAATGGGTTTCAAAGATGCAAGTTTTGAGACAGATTTGTAATTAAAGATGTTGGAATCAAAAAGGAAGAAGATGTTAGGGTTTTTTAGCTAAGATTTAGGTTTAAAAATTTTAATTAATTAAATTTATTTAAATAAAAATCTATTCTAATCTCACTTGGAAATTCAAGTTGGCACTTAAAATCTAGTTGGTCAGCCATGTAGGATTACCGTTAAGGAGATAACGGAACTTAACGGCAGAGTGATCATTTCGTAACAAAATAATAACATAAATGACTAAAACGTAACATTTTAAATATAAGTAATTAAAATATAATCTGATGTAAATAAAATTGACTATTTTTATAATTTACTCTACCATTAAATGTAATAGTGACCCTAAAGATATTATTATTTCTGGATGAGAAGGAAACAATGGAGAGAAATCAAATCACATGGTGGGGTGTATGTATATATTAATAATAAAGGAGAGGTGAGAAGTGTCAGCCAAGAATATCCATACATAGATCCCATTCTTCTCTTTTAAACACAGGGATATTCCAAATGCTTCAGCATTATACCAAGCGTTATAAATAAAATAGATAAAATTAAATTTAGTCTTTTTTAGGATTAATATTAGAATTATATAAATTTTGACTTAATATATAATGTCATACATAAATTTTAATTTTATGTGATTTTATATATAAAAACAATTTCTATTATATATATAAAATAGTCCAAATCTTAAAAAAAATATACTTTTTTGTTTGACTTTTTAATTTTTCATAATTTTAATTTTTTAAATCTTTAAAGAAAATTATAATTTTTTTGTATTTTTATTTTTTAAAACATTTAAAAATAAATTATATATAATTCGATCTTTAAATTATAGCTAAAATATCATTTTGATTTTTATAAATTTTTCTTAACAATAATTCTAAAAATTAAAATTAAATATAAATACATTAAAAATTATGTTAAATATTTCTAAAAATTTATAAAAACTCAAAACATATATGTAAAAAATCTTTTAAAAAAATTTATCAAATTTTCGAGTCGAAACTCAGAAATTATCATATTTTTACAATACTTTCTCCTCTATTATTGAAAGGGAGCACAACTTTTCAAAAATAAAAATAAAAACACCATGATTCATCAAAAAAGAACTTCTTTGAATGTAAATTTTGGCTTTAATAGATCTAGATTTGATTTTATTTTAACATGATTTTTAATATTTTTTTATATAATTTCAATAACTTATATTTATTTTTAAGATTTTTTTGAAAAAGGACCAAAATGCAATTTATTCCTAAGTACAAGGACCTCCCTATACTTTTACCAGTTTGGACTTATTATAGTACTCTACTCATCAGAAAAGCAGCAGTAATCTTGGGGCGGCAACTTTGACTTCCCTTGCTCTTTCAAATTTCTTGATATTAGAATATTATTATACTAAATAAATAAACCTTCAATATTTATTATTTAATACTCTCTTTTCTAATCTTCCAAACATAAAAAAACATGAATCATTAATCAACTTAAAAAGAAAATCAAGGATGTGTATGTTGGTACAGGGAAGCAAATAAGAAATAAATAAAAAAGGTAAATAATACATGTATCCTGCTGAACCATTCATGTGTCGATCTATAAGTCTTAATTTTGTTTGATTTCTGAAAATTCAATGCTCTCCATTATATATAAGTATATTGAATTTAATTGGGTAAATATAAATTTTGATACTTGAACTTGGTTTCAAAGTTCAAATTGGTACCTCAAGTTTTCTTTGGTCCAATTAAGTATTTGAACTTAGCTTTTCGGTTCAAATTTGTACCTAAACTTGGCTTCATAGTTCAAATTGGTTCAAATAAGTCATTAACGTAAGTACTAATTTGGACAAAAAAATTCGGTTCAAGTATCAATTTGAATCAAGAAGTGAAGTTCAAGTACCTAATTGAATCAAAATAAACTTTATATACCAAATTGAACCTTAAAGCTAAGTTCAAGTACCTAATTGGACAAAAAAAACCTAGCTATTAATTTGAACCTTGAAAACGAGTTCAACTATCAAAATGTATATTCATCGAATTTAATTTATAAAATTTATTAGCTACTTTTTATTCGTTTATTATAAAAGTTCATTGCTAAATGATGTTTTGAATAAATATATACAGTTAACTTTCTCTATAAATGTCTCATTTTTCTTCTCGTATTTTGCCTCTTATAGGAGATGTGATTATTATACATCTATAACAACATGTTGTTATATAGAGATAATCGTTGTAAGCTTACCATAGAATTTATATCGTGAATTTTCATTAAATAAAAAGAGTGAATTATGTTAAAAAAAAAAAGAAAATAAGAATCAAATAAACAAAATTAAAATATGTATAACATGTGCATGTATTATTACTTTTATACATATTTTATTTTACATTCTTTCACTTGATTAATTATAAAGTTCATAAATATAACAAGTTGAATTAATCAATATGACTTATCAAATTAAATTAATTAATTTACTATAAGTCAATTCACAGGGTTATGTACTTATAAAAGCCTATTTCCGAAATTATTGGATTAAAGTGAAAAAAATTACAGGAATAGGCCAATTTTGCAAAAACGCGCCTATGTGACAACGTTTTCAGGAGGAATTCCAGAAAAGCGCTTCCACGTGAAAGTACTTTTCCTTAACTTAAACAAAAGCTCTCCTACATGGAAGCACTTTTCCTCCGAAATTTTCAAATGATCGTTGGGGAGGCTGACCATGAAAAAAACACATTGAAAAACGCATCCACGTGGACATTAATTTGAAAAATGCTTAAACATGGAGGTGTTTTTGTCTCAGTTAAAGAAAAAAGCTTCCACGTAGAAGTGCTTTTCTGGAATTCTCCCTAAAAACGTAGCCACGTAGGCGCATTTTTGCAAAATTGGTCTCTTCTTATAATTTTTTTCACTTTGGCTTATTTTCGTAAATAATTTCAGAAATGGGCTTTTAATGGTACATAACCCTAATTCATAAGTTTATGATGTTCCAAATTCATAGTATAATATTTAATTAAAAATCTTAATAGTTTATTGATTTGATATCTTTAATTCCACTCAATGAAGTTTATTTTCATTTAATAAAATATGATTAATAAATTCCTCTCCTAAAATTTAATCATTTCATTAAATAATATTTTAATGAAAACCATTTTCCTTTAGTAAATGATAATTAAGAGACTTGTTTTATATGAAATAGTTATAATTTTACTTAAAAATTTAGACTATATGATATTATATAGAACTAATTTAATAAAGCACGTACTTCATAATTATAAATGTTATAAGTGAAGATTTGTTATAGATAATTAAAATAAAACATAAAAAATCGATTTTTCTAGAAACTTAGTTGATATAGTAAGTGACTGATCTAGGTAGGACAACTTTTTAACAAATAAAAAGTATGTGAAACAATGACAACAATCTCTTAACCCTGTGATAAGAGCGTTATATTGTAAACATGAAAAATTTATTTTGATCCAAAATTATCTCATTCCTCTCCCTTAATTATATATAAAAAAAGTATATGAAACAACTATTAGGTTTTGTTTTATAAAGAGCCTAAAAAACTTAAAATAACTAAAAATCAATATTTTTAGTAATTTAATTTTGTAAATATTATAATAAAAGCTGGTTGATAAATTTTTATAAAAGTGCAAGTATTTTTTAATTAATTTAATATGATTTCTTTTAACATTATATTAACTATTATGTTTAATATTTTATTTTACTTAAAAATAATGTTTTTTAAAATAAATTTTTTCATAATTAATTATATTCATACATAATTTTTAGCAAACACTTTTTTTTTTAATTTATTATATAACAGCTAAATAATAACAATCCAATTTAGATAGTCAAACATTGGTCATTTGACTAATCACAATCAGCTGTGGTCAAGCTCAACTCAGTAGTTCCGAGCTTCGAATCAATGTCCAAACAAAAGCTCTCTTCTTAGAGCCACTACAAAAGAAATTACATTTCCACGTGTCGAATTTTAACTCGCTTATAAATTTTGAAAATAAAAATAGCCCAAAAAAGAAAAGAGAAAATAAATAAAAAATCCCTATAGAAAGGAATAAAACCCAAGATATACTCTTGCTTTCATTTAAAGAACCCCACGGATATTCTCGACCATCAACTCCGAATATTCCCTCTTTCCGTTATATTCTCCCTCTCCCATCCTCCTTCCCACATTTTCCCTCACTTTCTTTCTCATTTTCTCACCAGCCAAAGACCCCCTTAAAATTTAAATTAAGAGTTTTCTGTTAATTATAAAAAAAAAAAACAGATTTTGTGCCATGAAATTTGGGAAGAGCCTTAGTAGTCAGATCGAGGAGACTCTGCCTGAATGGCGGGACAAGTTCCTTTCTTATAAGGAGCTTAAGAAGAAATTGAAGCTTATTGAGCCTAAGTCCGGTGAGAGGCCGAATAAACGGATTAAATTGGATGAAAATTCTGGTGATGTTGCCGGTGCCGGAGATAAGGTCGGCGTCTTCGACGGAGACGGTATGTCGACAGAGGAGACCGATTTCATTAAGCTTTTGGAAAATGAGCTCGAGAAATTCAACACTTTTTTTGTCGAGAAAGAGGAAGAATACATCATTAGATTGAAGGTAATTCGAATTCTGATTTGAATTCTATCTGTCTGGTTGGGGAGGTTTTTCTTTCCCCCTTTTATCTGGCTTTTCGTTTCTTTTCCCGATAAGCAAACAGGGGATTTAATATTAATGCTCAAAACGTTGCCGTTTGTTCAATAGCAGAATTCTTTTTTCTACCCTTTATTTCGGTTTTCTTTTCGTTTGTCCTTCATGGGTCCGTTAAATCGTTGAAACTTAAACGTGTTGTCAACTTGCGAGAACCTTCCTTTAACAACTAGCGTACATACATTTAGGGGTTGTACCTTAAAGTACAAGCTTGAGTTTGCAATCGCATGCTAATGTTGCCGCCAATCAACAATTTGCTTACCTGCAAGACAATACGGTATTTTCTTAAAAGTTGATACTGGAAACATGGAAGCTTGGATTACTGCAATAGAACATTTAGAAATTTATGAGATTTAGTGAAGTTTTGATCATGTAGATTGCTGGTAACCAAGTTTCACATATGGGTTCTTCATGTTAGTAAGTTTTATGCTCATTGATGGGTTATTTGGGCTTGTGGTGCAGGAGTTACAAGACAGTGTGGCAAAGGCAAAGGATTGTAATGAAGAGATGATAAGGATTAGGAAGGAGATAGTGGACTTCCATGGCGAGATGGTTTTGTTAGAGAATTATAGCGCTCTTAACTACACAGGTACTTCAGCTTTGCTCATTTCCTTTTGTCTTCTTGCTTAATCAAAGATATTGCTACTTGCTTCCTTTTAATGCTTACATAGTTGGTTTTAATACAGTACTTTAGCCGGCCAAATGATTTTTGTCCTGGAATATTATGATTAGGTTTATAGCAACTTGCTAGGAAGCCTGTTGGTTCTATGTCCATTTGTCTTGAAGTCAAGAGTTTCTTTATTCCTTCATTATGGCATGCTTACTTTTTTGACATTAGTTTTCTGGCAGACAACTTATCCATATCCATTCTTTAGTTAAACATTAATTATTTGACCTTCCTTTATAGCCTTTTATCATATCTTGTTCATGTATTTTGTAGGGTCATAATCCTGTTTAAGATATTTTATATTTATACAGATTATAATCCATTATTAATTCATTCTTTATATGTACATAATATATGTATATATCTTGAGACATTCTCATGCTCATGTTATTTTTTCACGAACTATGTATTACATGTGGGCTGCATATGGATCGTTTCTTTGTCATTCCCCCAAATGAAAATGAGTTTGCCCAAAATTGAGCTGCACCATAGTTTTGGTCACTAATCCATTATATATGGAGTTTTTCTTCCCAACTGAACTAGAAAGCAGAGGAGAGAATGAGTTTATAATGAAGACAGAGAAGAAAGTTAACAAACATAGAGGGTCCCAATGAGTTAACTTTGCTTTATTAGGAAGATCATTTGCATTTCTAGTCTATCTTTTGTATGGCTTGTTGGGTAGAAAGAAAAGGTAAACTGCTTTTTTCCAGTTGTTTATTTTAAGTATTAGGTAAGAGTGCTTTAACTTGGAAGATTGTTTTAGTGGATAGCACCATTAACAGTATATACAATGAATAGGATTGGTGAAAATACTGAAGAAGTATGACAAAAGAACGGGCGCTTTGATCCGCTTGCCTTTCATTCAAAGGGTTTTGCAACAGCCCTTCTTCACTACAGACTTGCTTTACAAGCTGGTCAAGGAGTGTGAGGCGATGCTGGACCATCTGTTCCCCAAGAAGGAAAAACCAGCTTCAACTGAAGCCGAAAATAAGGATGATGTTGGAGACTGTGAAGATGATGGATGTGATCCCGTAACATCATCCACTTCTAGGAGCGAAGATCGGCTCAGAATGCCCAAAGAGCTCGTGGAGATTGAGTCCATGGAGAGTCTATATATGAAAAGCAGTATATCAGCATTGCGTGCTTTGAAGGAAATCCGGAGTGGAAGCTCAACTGTTAGCGTTTTTTCATTGCCTCCATTGCAAATAAGCGGATTGGAGGAGACATGGAAAAAGATCCCTGTTCTTGAACAAGCAGCCAAGTAGTTGAATTTTGGTAAAAGACCCTGATATTTTTCATTATTTTTTTAATTTACATTTCATGCTTTGGTAATGCTAATCTTAGATAGCAACACGTGTAAAGGCTATATATATTGAAACTATAGCAATTTGATATAATTATATAGTTCTGATTATCAATGATCTTATTGTTATACAATTTTGCTTCACATGTGTAGCATTTGGTGGTGTGGAAAATCTTTTACATATAAATCAATCATTTATGCTTGTACAAACACTACAAGCAACATAACCACTTTGGTCTCAATTTAAATTTTAAAATATTAAAAAGTTGATTGAGTTGATATTATTTTCAATCGAGTCTCAATTCAAGTATTAAAATATTAAAAAAATATTATTTAATAAAATAATAATAATTATTTCGAAAATATTTTTATCTATATTTTTTATACAAGTGTATATATGTTGAAAGTAAGTTTTGTAACATGAATATTATTAAAAATTTATACCATTAAAAAAAGGGAAATGAAATTTGTAAAAAGGTAGTTAACAAAATTTAAAGCCATCGTCGCCTGAGAGATTCGAACTCTCGCGGGTTGAACCCATGTACTTAGCAGGCACACGCCTTAACCACTCGGCCAAAGCGACTTCGTTGAGAAGCAATTATTTTATATTATATTTTCTAATATATTAGCTTTCAGAAATAATAAAAGAGAATACGATCAGATTTAAAGGTCTGCATGGCAATGCCATAAAGCAGAGGCATGGCGACAGTTGGAAGCATTTCCAAAACAATTAAGCGATCCCATGATGACTGAAAGAAAGGGTATTAATGCAAGCTATCCCGATTGGATGGAGAAAAGGAGAGATGGGCAGCTGCAAAGCCAACACAAGCCACCGGCTTTATATTGTCCGTTGAAGTGATCAACAGAATTAAGTCCGGTACCTCAGCATTGAGAACACTGGTAGTTGGATATAGAAACCAGTTATAATTTTATGTAGGTGGTAGTGCTAGAATAAGTGAACGAACTGAACTCTTTTAAGTGATTCTTCCTAGAAAGTTTCAAGTATCATATGGAAGAATATGAGTTAACCAACAGGGAAGCTAAGAGAGTGTGTGTGAAGGTCGGTGTTTGGCTACGAAGCTTTCATCTGCACTCAAGATAGCATATTTCTATGTTTAACTGATATCAGGATATAGCAGTAGAATAACACTGCTTCATTTCAGTCCGGTGAGACTGAAATTCATATTTTTGCTTACCATTTCCATCACAGACAATGCTATTTGGTTTGGTACTTCGAGTTTTATCTGCAGCCTGTTAAACCAAAAGCTAAGTAAACTAAACTTGCAAGCAGAAAATGACACAGAAAGATAAAGAAGAGATTAAGATTTTAACAAAACTAAACCTCCCCCTTAAACATGTTCAAGAAATAAGTCCAATCTATCTTGCAAGCCATTAGCATCTAAATCATCACTTCACTCTACCCCACCTTGAAATTCATAGAATGGGTATGAACCCATTGGCAAACTTTACTTACAAATGGCAAGACTAAGACTATAAATGTGATAGTGAACAAATAAAAAGAAAAAAACAACTCATACCTTAGCTTCTAAAGATTGAATTCTGGCAGTTCTGGAGCTCTTAAACACTTCATTTGCCCGAAAAATCGTCCCTGGGAAATAATTGTCAATAACTATTTCTAAAAACCAATGCAGAAAAAGGTGAAAACTTGACCACCTATGATTAAAACAATATCAGTAAAACATCCATGTTTTGATTTCCTCGTTTACAGGAAGTGTTGAAGGACCAAGCAGAAGTGAAACATAGAGAGACTATAGAACTTTTTTAGATTATCTATTAATATAAATTATCTTCTCGTATTCTGATCCGATCATATAATGCAGCTTATTATTAAATAAAAATTAGATAATCAATGAATCAATATTTGTTTTCGTTATGTTTTACGTGCAGAAACTGTTTATACAAAATATATTAATGATAATGATGAAAAATTATTAAATTGTTTGAAAAATTACAAGAACATAAAGCACATAGACAATATTACCACACTAAGTGCATCAAATCCCAACAGCATCAAGTTCCTTTTAAGGTTTCTCCAGCTAGGTTATTTCTTCAGCAAGCAAGGACTCTTTTGCTTCCACTTGTTTGATTATCTTTGTATGTTCTTGCGACAACTTAGCATTCGCATCACACACTTGTTCCCATTTCACAAGCATCGTCTTACAGTTCTACAAAAACTCTTCTCCAAATTCCCCTTCAAACTCATCATCAATGTCAACATCATATGCTACAGTGGCACTAGTTATGAATGTCAGGCTGTTAGGGCTGTAAATGAACTTAACTTGAACAAACAAACCTTTGATCGTGTTCGTTTGTTTATTTCTGAAGTTGTTCATGTTCGGCTAATTTTTGTTAAGAATTTCAAATGTTTTATTCATGTTCGTTTATTTAAAATTATGTGTGTTCATGTTCGTTTGTTTAATGTTCACGAACAAAGTTAATGAATAATAAACAAAAATAAATAATTAAATACACATATATTATTTTAATATATTTATAAGAAAATATCATTAATAAATAAATGAGTCAATAAACGAGCTTTTAAACGAGTTTGTTCGTGAACATAAACGAACCGAACATACTTCTATTTGTGTTCGTTCGTTTATTAAACGAATATAAAAATTTTGTTCATACTTATTTATTTAACTTAATAAATGAACATAAACAAATGTTATACGAAAAATTCACGAACATTCTGTTCATTTACACCCCTACAAGTTGTTAGTCAAGTGATATTCATCAGAACTATTAGTGGAATCCTCATCACTCAAGATGACACAAGGATTTTTTTTCTTATTTTTTAGAGTATTTGCATACTCAGCTTGAATGTGCCTAAATCCGTGGCACTCATGACATTAGATTTCCTTCTCTTCTTTAACCTCTTTTATGAACGCAATTCCTTTAGATTTATTTTTGAGAAAACCTTTAGTGGTCTCAAACTTCTTAAATCTTTTGGACTACTTCTTGAAAACTTCATTGAAGTTTTGATTAAACAAAGCTTTTTGTTCCTAAAAGTATTTCATCGCAATGGACTTTATAGTGGTCACTGAGTTAATCACTTGCAAAGCAATACTGTTTTCTCTTTTAGATTTGTTCTTTTTGATTTCATCAAGATTTAGCTTGAATATTTGTAGAGATCCAATCAATTCATTAATCCTTATGTTGTCTATATCTGTTACTTCTTCAATGACTGTGAATTTAATTGCAAATCTTTTGGTAAAGATCTCAAAACTTTTTTAACCAATTTTGAATTGAAATATTCATCTCCAAGTGCAAATAACTGATTTGATAAATCACATAACTTTACGTAGAAGTCATTAATAGTCTCATTGTCTTGCGTCCTCAATGTTTCGAACATTGTAGTTAACATCTAGAACTTAGAGAGAGAGAACTCGCCAATACAAGATTAGCAACCCTTTGATGGTATTAAAAGAAAAGCCTTCTCATGCGAGGTAGGGTATTAAGGAGCCAAGTTCCTTGGCTTTTAACTCTCGTTTGGTGAGGTATAAGAAGACTAAAATTTCAAGCCTCCTAATGCACTTGGAAAATTGTTAAATGCCGTAAACAGCCACATCAACCTAATAACGATCAACATTAATTATAACTAATTAATTCAAAAACTTAATTGAGTATAAAAAGTTCACAACGATTTAAATTTTTTATTAGGATACCATTATAACAGAGACTACAAGACTAGTAAGTACCCTTTTTAAGCCGGCGTCATTAGAATGCTAATTCTTCCCCCCAAGCACAACTCAATTTTTATTAAATTACCTTTTTAAATAAATTTTAGTTAATTTTATGATTTCAACAAAAAAAAAAAAAAGGAGTAATCACGCACCATTTTTTACTGGAACATGATATTCAAATTAAGTCTTTAATATAATAAGTAAATAAATAAAAATTTTATATTTTTTAATATTGCTTATGCACCAACCGATGCATTATATTCCAACCGACCGGAATTGACCGAAACAACTCAATGCAATCCATACGAACCAAAAGCTTCATCAGTGCAAAAAAAACAAAGGTGCTACTTTTGGAAGTGCTACTATGTGTTCAATTGCACCTAAAATAATTGATGGCTTAATTAATTCCTAATGGTTTGAACATTAAGACCCCAAAAAGACTAGCAATAACATGATGATCAATTTTTAAAAGTAAATATTAAATACAAAGGAATGATGTGTCTTACTATTTTCTGTGTTATAGGAAATCAAACCAGGTAATTATGCAAAACTATGTCCTGTTTTGACTCCTGGGATACTACACATGATATGCTTATCCTTGATTTGAAATGCAACTTGTTTAAATGCTGCCCAATTCTCTTTCGGAAGATTCGGAATCAGAACGGATGGGCAACTTTGTTCAAACTAAATGGCTGCTGGGGCTTAATCTTATACCTCAACAGACAACATGAAATTGGTTTCAACTTTGAATATATTCAAATTGTATTCTTCCCCAATACCCCAAAGAAATTTTAAAAAATATAAAATAATGATAATAGAAAGCGTCAAATGCACGAATTGTTGTTACATTCTTAATTTACAGACGGGGCAGTGACTGGTAATGTGAATTATTTCGATTACCATCTTTCAAAAAATCCTTACTCATTAAACCAAATCATCCGGCGAATTTTTGGATCGTCATTTCTTTCAGTGAAGCCACTGATCTGCGGAAGACCTTAAGTTTGTGACCTACTTTTTCCTGAGAAGAGGAGAAACAACAATAAAAATGAAGTCACCATGTTCCAACAATGAAAACGAGGTGCAGAGATGTTGAAAACGACACCATGACAACCCAAGCCTCAAAGAAATATAAGGCGAGTATAAATTTTTGGATAAACTTTAGGCTATGTGCCTCAATTTCTTTCTAATTTCCCAAAAGCTAAACTAAGCTGACTGAATTTCAAGTTCATCAAAAATTTGACAACGCCATCATTCCAAACAGACTAATGCAACAAATTTTGACACAGTCAGTATTTCCAACTTTCTTTTCATGTCAATGGCCAACCTGGTGTTCAATGTCCATTATCTGTAATGCTATTAATTCAGAATTTCAACAACCACTACAGTAGATAAAGTAAAAGACACATTGTTCCGTGTCTAATAATAATTCTCATATGGCATGAGGATATTTGATGATAACAACAGGAGCTCGAGCTCCCAGAAGGAAAATTGTGCATGCTTGGAAATGGAATGAGGTATAAACAGTTATCAGGGAAACGGCTTACCTCACTTAATAACTCAAGTCGTTCTAAAAGTGGAATTAGCTTTCCACACAGCAAAGAAATTCCTTGCCCGGAGTCAGGCTTGGCACCATATGTAATGGTTTTCATGCTTCCATTAGTATTGAATACACCAGAGCTGCCATTAAAGTCAGGAATTCAATATAAGACAACTTGCAATACAACACAAATATTGGAAAAAACAGCAAAAATGAGGGAAAGCATAACATCAATCTGCTGTGTCTGACATTCTGATATCAACTGGCCTATGAGGACAAATCATGATATAACTGAACCTAAGAAAAGGGGAAAGAGGTATGTGAATGGCAGAGGCAAAATAAAACTATTGTACATTCTAACTTAGATCACTTTGTTCTAAAATATGTCATCTACTAGAACTGTTGATCATTCACTATCACAAAAGAGAGCCAGATAGAGACATTAATGAACTTTCTTTTACACTTCAAAATCCTACAAATACAGGATTTCAACACAACTTTAACACTTCATCCAACTAGCTTCAATACTCTTACATACAACAGTCTTAAGCATCTTATTCCTTATCACTCCTAAGCACCAAAACCATGCAACAAAATAAAGTTATTTCAAAACTAGAGGACTAGCCGATGTGGGTTCACCAATTTTTGAAAATTACAGAATGACCTGAACCATGTACATACACACACACCAAGTACTGAGGAAAATAACATCACTCATCAAAAGTGCACAAAGATAAGGTTTATTTCAAAACCAGAGGGCAAAAGACAGCACCTATCCTGAAAATGGATTATGATGACATTCAATACATGCTCCGCAAGAGGAAGTAACAGAGAAATTAGCTGATCCCTATTACCAGCTACTTGGCACATTTTGACCATTGCTATATATCGCCTGTAAAACATGAAAGCCACATCATCAAAAAATAAATTACATGGAGGATGCACCAGAACTCTATTACCACCACAAATACATGTACTTTCAAACCCATAAGAATTTTTTGTCTTCAATTGAGAGAAATTTCTTTAATTTCAAAGGCATGTTACAAAACCATCGCTAAGGAAGATATATATATGTTGTGTATCTACTTTCTAATAAATTAAACAAAACAGAAAAGGCAAAGCAAAGCCAAAAAAAATTGATACCTTTTTTGTATGTCATCAGATGCCAAAACCAAATCTTGCCTAACACACATATTTATGACTTCATCCACCTCCTGTCTTGATAGTTCATTTATGTCTCGAATCTGCAAACTCAAGAAAAAGTAACAAGTTTTTACTTCCAAGGGGGGAAGAAAGAAGCACTGTAAATGCAGAAAGGATATCCAGGTGCAAAGAACAAAGGACATAAATCACAGCAAAAACTGAAAATATTGCGATCTTTCAGAACTTTATTCAATCAAACAATACCTTATTCAGAAGTAATGATTTTTCCTCAGCTGCTCTTTCTAGAGAATTTATGACACCATTCAGAAGCGAACAAAGTAAATTAAGTGTTGGCTGCTGCAGGCTAACAGGAGAATGGTATTCAGGAGAGTCATCTGAAACCTGCAACAAGTTGATGGATGAGGCATATTTCTTTGTATTCATAGAGTATGCTATAATTAAAAGAGATATATATATAGATGAAAGAATTTGCTTCATACATACCTGCAGCCTAAGGGATTTCTTAGTGACCAAAAAGTAGAGATAAGAACTCAGGCTAAAGCATAATTGAAAACCATTGAGTTCTGACTTCCTCTGATTCTGTCATCCAGTGGAAAGAAAAAAAATAGAGTTCTAACTTCCTCAGATTCAAATCATTTGAAAAAAAGGATAAATAATACATGTGTAGCATCTGCAGCACCTTCAGAAGAGACATTAGCATACCTCAGGAGATCTTGGTGAGATTGGAAGAAAGGGTCTGTCTGAATCACAAGAGAAAAGAATATGCATCATACTAAAAAGTCCTTGAACAAAACCATACTCACCACTTTCTTCATAAGGCCAAACCTATAATGAAAAAAAGGGAAACAAGTGTCATCAAATCAAAACTTTATTTGATTAATACAAAAGAAAAGACTACCAACAAGAAAGATAAGAAAGATCATCAATATGACATGAAGATGAGAAACACTAGAAAAAAAGGTAGGGAGGAAGTAATTGTCAATCTTTTAAAACCATATTCCTTCAAAGTGTCCAAAAAACCAATCAAGCATATAATTGCTACCTGATTGCGAGTATAAAAATTTAGAACCAGATAGTATTACAGCAGCACACATCAAAGGTTCTTACTTTGCTAAGTATACCAACAACAAGATTGATCTGCTCCATCATCAAGTCATTAGCTCCAGAAACATCTTCCCGAAGAACTTGATCAAAGAGCAAATGATGTCCTTTCACAAAATCTATAACTTCACGAACAATTTTATTCTTCACCTATACAACAAAGCACACAGGAATAGGAGGGAACTCGCATCAGGCACAACAGAAATATGACAAAACACCAATAATTATTAATCATAATCAGAAATATGACAGCAGCAAGAAGAGTGGCTTAGGATAAAAGATTTGAAACCAGACCTCAACTCTTACACTCAAGCTTGAAATCAACTTGAGTAACAGACATGATTATTATAATATCAATGGTAAGAACCTTAAATGAGTTAAGGTGTTTAATTAGGTTTGGTTATTATTTATATTACATGATCTCTGCTTCCTCCAAAAGCAAAATCATATTTGATTAAAAAATAAAAAATTGTATAAAATAACACCAATTCCAGCATGACTTAGTATAGAAGCAAAATTATGGTTCTTATTATCCATGATAGTTAAACTTCAATTTTCAATCCTTCACAACTACTTCATGCCTTTGCATCCACATGCAGCTTTTTAATTTAGGTTTGTGAAACAAAAAGGCAAATATAAGAAGTAACAATGAAACGTAGCCTTCAATAGATAGAATACCAAGCTTGAGCTTAGATGTCAATTAGAACCATCTCAAAACTGCTATGTAGCTAGTGGAATAATATTATTTATTATGGTTAGCTTCCAAAGATGGATACATGTCCAGTATGAGTCACTTTAACTCTCTGAGAGTTTTTCTCATATTCAGAGAGTCATACCCTCATCCTCATATCTACTTATGTAATGCAAAAACATTAAAGAGGTGAAAACTTTGTTGAATTCTGCAGTTAAACCAGACTCAAAGGATGAATAGGAATAAATTCCTTTCATTACAAGCAAGAAGTGACCACACTTCAAAGACAATAAAGAGTACCAACTAACCTCAAAAAACTCAGATGTATCAACCAAAGATGTCAAAGAGAACACCAGTCTCAATATAGGAGTTACAATCATCCGCTGTTTGTCGATGTCCACAGCCACATCTCTCCTCAGCTTCATTTCAACCCTCAAACTTCCCTGGTGGATAGTTTAATTTCTATCAAATCAAAAACTTCAGGAAAATAAATATCATAATAACCACAAATATTGCAATTTCACCTGTAAGTTAACTGCCCTGCATGAAGCAATATGCTCCAAAGCACCCATAGAAAATAAAACCTGTGCCCCAGACTTCCCATATTTGTGGCAAATTCTCAGAAGCAAAGCGAGTTCAGCTTCAAGAGTACATGCCCGTTGCATTGAGTCAAGTGAATGGCCACCATCCTGAAACAATATTCATACAGTTCATATGCAATGCATGAGAAAAATGGAGTTAAAGATCTCAGGTAATGCTTCTTCAGATTTTCCTTTCCAATTTTGGGGGTTGGGGGGGGGGGGGCGGAGGTTGTCAGGAAGCAGAAGGGGGAGAAATTGGAAAACTGTTCAGGAGATAAGAACAAATCTATATTCACATACAAACGATTAACACATGGGCAAGTATTCTTTTGCCAAAAACTTGTGTGCAAGTCAAAATTACCACAAGCAACAAGATGGAGAGCAATAAAAAAGTTTTAACATTTAAGGCCCTAGCTCCAGGACGCATAACCGGGCAAATGGCCCTTGGGGAAAAAAGAAACATTGATTAATATTATTAATTATGGATAAAAAGCAACAAGGCGGCATGTATAATGCACTTTAGCCAGCTAATACCAAAATAAATCTTTATTTGCAACTTAATGACCAATCTAATCAGATTTCCCCAACTAATAAATTTAATATCAGAAAAAATAACATATTATGATGGGATGATGGAAACTATGCTAGTTGAAGGATTACACTATTTAAGCTTCATATCTTACAGATCTTTACATATAATTAGATTGTTTTATATATTAATTAGTATTTTATTTCTTTCCAAGCATTACAATTTTTAGTGTTATATTTGGTATCTTGTTTTATTAGGTTTTGAGTTTAGTTATAAATACCTATATTATTTTAGTTTCAAGTAGGCTTTTTATGATGAATATTTGAGTTATTGTGAATAGTGATATTGATTATTGAAATTTACTATTTCAATTCTTTCTAGTTTTCTAGCCGAGTTCTTGTTCTCTGCCAATTTCGTTTGTTCCTTCCTAATTGCTTCCATCTATTTCTGATTTTCCCTCTATATTTCTATGTTTTATCTCCTCTATCTTCTCCTTCTACATTTTTCATGCTTATAAACATAATATACAGCAAATAATTCAGCTAATAGTTTATGAAGATTACACATACCGCAGAAGAAAAACTACTAATACTCATTAAGCAAGACCTCAAAAATCCTCTATTTTGAAGTTGACTTAAGAAATATCTTTCATGATCGATACAAACTACTGCATCCAGAACATAAAGTGCTATGGTCTTGCCAGGTTCACTGCCATGAGTTGCATCCTTTATTACCTGCAGTTTGAAATTGATTAGGTATGAAACCAGAATGAGAAAGAAAAAACCACCAAAATACAGATATATGTCATTCTCCCATATCAACCAGACTAAGAATGACATTCTATACAACAGCAAGAATCTCCAGCAGAAAAATTTTACAATCAAGCGAACTTATCAACTAAGAAACTTGACCTGAAATAAAGGATTTATAGAAAAATTAAACTGCAAATCTATTTAAAACAGTTAATCTGTAAACAATATCAGTAAAGAGAATAAAATAAGTTGAATCTGTCAAATTACAAAATCACTGCTCTGATTTTCACATGTATGAATTCAAAAAATACGTCACTAGTTCTTCAGTTTGATAGAATTCAAAAGCTGGAGAGATCATTAGACTGCGTATATGAATTCAAAGGAGCTGTACAGATACACAAAACAAACATATAGAGTATTCCAATGCAGACAAACCAGGAGTTCCAACTCTCAAAAATAACATATTTCAATTGAATTGCTAGATAAGACTAGCAAAACTATTGCTATAAATATTATCAGAGTTCCATACTGAAGACGAACAGAAGAAAAAGAAGGGCTTTCTTTTTTTTTTTTTTTGGGGGGGGGGGACCCACCAAGTCCAAGATGGCTTGAGCCTCCTTCCTTAAGATAGAAAAGTTTGCACGAGCTAGTTCTGCCTGTTCTTTGTCAATCTGCAAAATGTGGATCAGTGGCAATGAAGTATTTCTTCAATTAACATAGGCTTAACTATATATTTGGCCCTTGAACTTGGCACCTTCTCCTATTTTGGTACCTATTATTTTTCGGACTACATTAGTACCCAAATTTTCATTCCGCCAAACCTTTTCTTGTTTATGTAACACCGTTTGAAAATTTAAAAGAAAGTTTATAGAAAAACTTAAAAAATTCAAAAAAATATATAAGAACTTTTAACTTAAAAAAAAAAATCTCCAAAATCAGCTGGAATATCAAGTCTAAAACTTTGTATGATTAAAGTTTCAACATTTTTTAGTCTGGGAAAAGAAATTGGAAGCTACTCTCTATCATAAGAACAAAAGAAAAACAAAACTGTAAACTAGAGCCCCAAAAGAACTTGAATTCTTTGTTTTATATATACCAACTAGAGGAATCTAAAGCGATAAAAATCATGCAAGGCAGAGAGGATAGCAACACTTCATATCCAACCCATAAAATCCCTGCAATATATATCTCATAGAAATGAAACATTAGGGGCTTCAGAGATTGATAATCAGAATTGAGGGTAAACACAGAAAATGTTTTATCCTATATATCTTTAAAAAATGATAAAACCCTCCCTGATAGCACTACAAAAAGAAAAGAGATATGTAAGGCTTGCAAAGTTGTTTTCTTGAGTGATTATTTATAAAAAAGTTGATGACTTTTGATGAGATTTAACACTGGTTTAATCTCTATCTCAGTCAACTCATCCACGCTTTAGTCTCTCACTAGGTCTTATTGCAGGGACCTCGGTCACCAACGATACAGAAGCTAGAACCGGCTTCAACCTCTCACTTCCAACCACCATAAGAAGTAGTGCATATCTGACGGTTGTTAGAGTCATTGATGGCGGCAATTTGTATCTCAGTATATGGATCAAAGTGATGGACAGGGAGGAAAAAAAAAGAGATCGTTTCAAAAACTTGCCCAGAATTCGGCTAAGGTTGATGATGATACCAGCGGTGCTGATGGAGAAGAAGAGTGAGAAGTTTATGGGTTTCAAAGTTTAGGGGGTTTCAATTTAACTAAATAAAAGTAAATAAAATGAAGGTAAAATAATAAAATAAAATAATGAAAAAAATTTTATTTTAATTTATGAATTTATATTTAGGTGATGACACAACACACCCTCAAAATGCCACATCATCATTAATAAATGGCATTACAAAAATGGGGGCAAAACATTTGACGGAATGAAAGTTCGGGTACTACTGTGGATCTGTGGTCCAGAAAGAAAAATTAAGTACCAACATGGGTGAAGGTGCCAAGTTCAAGAGCCAAATATATAACTAAGCCATTGACATATAAAAACTGCAATATAGAGAAGCAATAACCAGAAAAAGGTTTTAGAGAGTACATACCTTCTGGAGATCCAACTCCTCACCATCTTGCTCGTCAAGCAGCAACTGCTGGAGAACTGATGTTGGCACGTTAGGAACAAGCATATGCTGACAATACTGGAAATAGCTCAGAAGCAAAGCATATTGACTGAAGACAGATACAACAGAAAGGTCAGATAACAACTGAACAACAAGCAAAGAAAAGCACCAGCTCTGTAACAAGAACCATACCGCCTCCTCAACGCCTCTGATGATTCATTTCTCAAAATTGCCATGATAAGCTTAAACAGTAGTGAGTGGCAAGCACCATTCGATAATTGTTTCACCATGATGATATCAAGACATGTGATATTATCTGAACTAAAACCACCAGGGAATAAGAATCTATCATCTCGTAGTTTCGCCATGCATGTAAGAGCAACCTAGCAACATTTCGTGCAGAAGGCAAGTTATTAGAACCACTGCCATAAAAAGGAAAGCTACGCAATAAGTTCACAAGTTTGAGTTAGTAGGTTACCTGGCTCAATATAAACGCCATTTTCAATGAGCAGTCTGGAGAGGCAGAAGCACCAAGACATGCATCAAGAATCCTGAAAATCAACGGAGAAATAAGCAACATTTCAAGTCAATAACAAGAAAGAATTGTGCTAGTGATGATAGGAAAGCATACTGATATAAAATTTCAGATCGATTTTCAAGCGAAGAGATTCTTCTTGATACAGAAACCTGCCACAGTACATGGTACAGACATAGGGCATGAGAATATGAAATTATTTTTTTTTTTTAAAAATTGAGTTTGGACAAACCAACAAGTGGTCAGACCTCCACAATATGTGACCAGCCAGTTAACATATGAAGTTGGGCAGCCTGTTCCTCAAGGCTTTTGTTGTATCTCCATCCCCATCTCAACAACTGCTGAATTGTCTCTCTAACCTCATTCAGCTCGGCTTCATTACCAAAGTTACTCAACTGAGGATAAACAGAGTTGAACTTCTGAAATAACAAAATTAGATTAAACTTAGCTCTATATATATAACATTGAAGTAACAAAACCTCTTATTTTGAAGCAAGTTTTCTTTTAAGAAAGTGGAGCAGACCTGCCAAAGCTTATCGCGAAGTGAAGCAAGATCAATTAGACGATCACCACGTTCAGAGTAGTAATAGATGCCACCCTTTCCAGGAGTTGATTGATTTCCTAGTATGTCCTCTTCCTATAAAAGCAGAAATGAGAGAGCACAGATGACAGGTAGTTTCAGTATCAGAGCTACTATCAGTCGGAGGATTTTACCAGTAAATTATATTTCATATTAGAAATAATTTGAGAAAGATTCATAGTGGTGTCTGGAGATCTGAATTGGACCACTTCAAGCAACTCTGACACCTGAAATTAATCTCAAATAAGTGCAACAATGTGAGACATCAAACCAACTTCACACTCTTCTTAAACGATATAACACTATTAATACACACCAGAAAATGCATCTCATGCAAAGTATAAGAGTAGGATTAATAGCATACATGGAAACAATAGTCAAAAAGATTCAAAACCTGCAAAGAATGGAAAGTAAATAAAGGAACAATGCAACATGCATCAGCATGTATACAACAAGCATAAAACATATACTGAACTTTCAAAAGTTCCCAAAATTCTAGTCAAAGTTTCTTGTGACTGTTGATACAGCCAAAAATTAATAATTAAAAAAGCAATGGAACCACCACTTTGACTCATAAAACATATAACTGGGGAATCAAGAAGAGGAAAAACTACATCAATAGCAACAGCAGTGAAAAGAACTATTAGAAACTGAAACTAAACTCACTTTTTGATAACCATCCACTTCTTTTTTAAGATCATCAGCCATGTGAGGAAATTTACTTATTCCAAATTGTAATAGATACAAGAAACTAGTAATACCTTGTTCTTACTGATGGTTCTGGTTGCAGTATGTTCCTTGTTATTTTGCAGAATTAAGGACTGAGATATTACATCAGTGCCAGTTTCAACAACATCCTGCCCAAAAAGGTGAGCAAGGATACTGTGACAAGCCTCTTTATGATGGGGACTAGTCATGTAAGCAGCATGTAATTCAACAGCTAAAAGTTTCAACAGCCATGCTCTCTGCCGAAGACAAGGAGCAAGAGTTAAGAAAAATAGTACAATATAGCTCACAAGACATTTTCAAATAATAGAACTTAATTCTGAATCTGTTGGGGATGAAGCTTGCACCATAATGACAATTAAGCAATGTAAAATGATATCAAACAACTGGTTTCAAAATATATTTAACAAACTTCAGATAAAAAAAGGTAAATACAAAATTGTTTAATAAATGAGCTTAAAAAGGCCTAGCACAAGACTAGGGTGCTTTAAGCAAAACAGAGAAAATAAGGGGGAAAAGGCTTATTTAATCTTGTTGGGAGTAAAACATAAGACGGGTTACTGAAATGATTGTTATCAAGTATTAATCAAGTCAAGTGTGAAGGGTCAAGCTCAGATTATAAATTTAATTGAGAAGATAAACAACTTCCAATCACGAGGGAAGTTGCCAAAAAAATTTAATCCAGAAAACAATGCCCCATCAGATTTGCCTCAGTTGCATCTCACAATAAAAAAGAAATTGGCACTACAACTTGGTCAAAACGATGCAATAACAAAAGCATAAAACTAAAATAACCAGGAAAGAAAAAAACCTGATGCAGAGAACTGATACGAAGAGCCTGGTTGCTATTCCGTTTAGGAAGTGGAGCAACACCTACAGAATCAAGATGCTGCCACATAAAAATGCATAAGATTTAGTTCCTTGAAACAAGCAAAACGCATGAGAGAGAGAGAGACATCAATTAAAATCATTAAATCTTTAAATCATCAGAGCATGTTATACCTTTACAAAGAAATGATACTTTTTGTTACTCAAAAGATCCAGGGTAGGTCCACATGTTAAGGGATCCAAACACAGCTCGTAAAGAAGCTGCATCAGTGAACAAGTAAATTTTTCTAAGAAATAATCCCACTTCTTTAGAAATTCGAGAAGCTATGAATGAGAATAGATATAATCCGAATGCAAGAAACTTTCCATTTAAGAAATCTAATATACAAGATAGAGTAGCTCTAACCTGAAAACCAAATTCATGAAGCCATGCATTAACATCTGGCTTTGAAAGGTTCTCCAAGATTTCAAGGATAACCTTCAAACAGCTGTAAGATAATAATGAGTGTATTGCAGAAGGGTCTAAGTGAACATTTACATAATTAAACATGAATGTATTTGAAAAACTAGCAACAAAACCTGAAATGGAATTTTGGCTGCAAAAGTGTCCGCTCAATGGAGGTATCAAGATCAAACTTAAGCAGTAAATGTGTAATATTTGGTGCAGGCCGACTGACATTATCAATCAGGAGCTGAAAAGATCATAAAAATTACGTAGAATTTCAAGACACTGCCCAAAGCACTTGAACTACTAAAGACCACAATAAATAAATAAACAAAAAATACACACTACAAATCCAGATTAACCTGCATTATCAGAATTCCAGGATCATCACCACCATTCTCTATAACCTGACATTCTTGTGATCGTAACTCAAGGCAAGAAGCATAGTCCTCAACCAATGAAGTTGCAACATTGGATTTCAGCAGTAGCTGAACCAGCCCAACCATGCGAGAACTTCACCCAAGGTAGAATTAAAATTTAAATCAAATTCCAAAGAATCAGAAAGAGAGATAAGAGAAATGTTGTCTGATAGAGCCAACCTTAGAATGCTCAGGATTTTGATAGAGGATTGCTGAATTTGTGGCAGAAAATCATATCTGACATACTCCAATAAACAAACAATTTGATTATGATCTTGAGAGAGTACAACATCCAGAGGCTGCAAGGCAAACATGCAAAAATTGAGGTTATTTTCTTCTCTCTGATCTAGTCACACACATAACTAAAACATGGAAGCTATTATCAGGAAATATCAGTTGGCATCGCAAATCCAGTACGTATGATGTATAAAATATACTATTTAGGGTTCAAAAAGTTAGCTGAGAATACACTGTGGGTGTGTAACCAACATGAATAGGGATGAGATGTAAGTTCATCAGCTAAATTAAAAAATATGGAAGACAGTAATTTTTATGATGGCCAGATGTTTGCCCAAGAAAAGACATTCACATTATCTCACAATTATGCTCTTCAAATCCTTCTAGCATTTTTACAGGCTAGCTCAAGTTTGAATTTGCATGCAAATCTTTTCTAGACACAGGGAACATGAGAGATAGATAGAGAGAGTATACAAGGAAAACAGCTCACAGATTAATAATAACCCATAATCTGTTAAAAGCAAATGGCCCTTAATAGAGAAATATAGAAACAATTGAATTTAGAAAACATGCACTCTTAAATCAAGCAAAGCACCTTATCGTTTCCAAAACAAACCATGGGGATTACCAGGGGTCATCAACAAAAATATGTGGAATTAAAAAGCCAGAGTCAGACATAGAAGTCATACCAACTTGGTTATCACCAGAAAATTTTGCTTAGCATCCAAACCTCTCTTAAACAGTCAGAAAAGAATTTCAAATCTCAACCTATTGTTTTTGCAACTTAACAATATTCTACGAAGTCCATCCTAAGCTATAGAGAAGAAAAAAACTAAAGATACAGCACAGTTGGAATAATTACCTGGTATAGAGGACGCCAGAAATCAGCTAAATGTATATCCTTTTCCAAAACAAGGATTACAATTTCCAATGACAGCTGCACAGCCTTCTCTAGAAGTGGCCCATATACTTGACTATTTCTTTCAGCAATGATTGTATTCACCCCTGGCACAAGGATACTCATGATATTTCGGAAAACAGTTTTACCACTCATGAAATCCTGCCAAGAGAACATTATGTTTTTTTGTTGAGGATCTTAGATAGAGGAGCAATAAAATACTTAATATCAATGAGGTGAAAAAAAAATCATATCATGAAAAATGAGGAAAATGTTAGGCAACAGGCACAAATCATTCCCATCAAACTTACCAAGAGAAAAATTTAGAAATAAATTTGAGCAAATTACATGCAAATTTTAAACTTGAGGAAAATATTCTTGAAGTCCAGCACAACTTTTAATGCAGGTTGTTTACAATATTAATCTTAGAAGCACTAACACTAAAATGCCACCTTGGCAAGAAACAGATCACAGAGTCAAAGCAATAAGGGATGATTATATTAATATTGTTCAGAAGCATAATTTCCTATGCAGAAAATAATTAGATGGCAATTAAATAATTAATGGTTGCATTAGGAAACATCAACAGATTGCACCAAGAATAAACAATTGTGCACCAAAAATTAATAAGTTCACAGGTGAACTTGCTTAAACAGGCTTCAAAAATGGTTTTTAGCCATATAGGAAGACAGAAACAAGAAAAAGTCATGCAACATACTTTCAGCAACTCTAAGATAGGTAGCTGCATCTGAACTGAAGATGGTTGCATTACTGCTGAAAGTTGTGATCGGTCAATAACACTATCAATATCTTGTTCTTGAATATCATACATGCTAAGAATCCTGCAAGTTACATTACAAGTAAGGCGACAAAATGGGTAGGGGATTCAAATAAATAATCATAAATTTTGACAAAACAAAAACTAGCATTACTTAGGCTTAGATTACTTAGGCTTAGTTTAGCATTGCTGTTGCGGTTGGGAAAAGCTCGGTTTGGAAAAAGTGCATTTAAAAAGTGTCGGTGCTGTGAAAAAATGCTATAAGATTTTTGTAGCGTTTGGTATTTTTGTGAGAAGATAAAATGTCTAAAAAGGACATCACGTTAAAAACGATATTATTAGATTACTGGTAATGATAATTGAATAAATTAATAGTATTAAAATATATATAAATGCGTTATGAAAATTAATTTTGAAATTTTATATAAAAAATATTTTTAAAAATAAAATAAAATTCTTTCATCCGAACAATACTTTTATTTTAATAATTTTAGAATTTGTAAATATATCATAAGTGAATAATGTTTTGTATTTAAAATAAAATCTCAAATATAATTTTATACAAATTATGCAAATATCTAAATATGTGATAATTAATGCATATAAAAGTAAATACTTAAATAGTGTTTTCGCCAACAACAAAAGCACTTCAAACCAGCTTTTGCTTTTAGTTCAAAAAGCACTTTTGAGGGCTTTTGTTTAGCAATGCTTTTGCTTCCAAAAAGTACATTTGGACATCCAAATGCAATGCTAAACAAGCCTTTACTCTGCATGAAAGGACCAAAAATATCACAAAGGATTTCCAGATTAAAAATATAGGAACTATAAGAGATACTCACATATGAAAATGCTGAAGACAAGCTACAACCAGTTGCCATTTCTCAGAAGGATCAGCATAGGCCCTTTGAGGGAATGGCCCAAAAACATGATCATATATGAACCTGAAGATGCCAAAAAATCTGCAAGAAACACACTGTGA
The DNA here is from genome assembly GCA_005610355.1 of Gossypioides kirkii. Lineage (NCBI taxonomy): Eukaryota > Viridiplantae > Streptophyta > Magnoliopsida > Malvales > Malvaceae > Gossypioides > Gossypioides kirkii. The sequence continues at coordinate 34,186,215 of CP032249.1, forward strand.
GGAAGGCCACAGAAAGAAAATTGAAACTGAGAATGCAAAGAAACGGTCAGTACCTACGCCCTCTATCGCTTACATCTTTTTCTTCAGCAATAAGAGCATTTAGTAGATTAAGGAAAGATATAGTGGAAGGATATTGTTCTCTCCTTGCTTCTATCTCATTCAACTCAAATTGCATATCATAAACCTGTGAATACAAAACTCAACATGAACACTATATGTATTGAATAAGCACAACACACTTCTCTTGCCAAAACTCAAGGTCATTTTATCATACTTATTTGCCTGGAAATTTTGTCGGGCATATGTTAACATGAACACTTCATGTAAAATAAGCAGTTGCTTCTGGATAATTTGTTGGGCTCATAAGCTTCTATTATTAATTTTGTTTGTAAACAGTAAACTAAGTCATAGATCTCCACATCTGATACAATTTATCAACCACCTAACTGAACAAAACATGAAAGCCGATACCTTACACCTTCACATCAACCATTAATACCAAATAGAAAAATTAACCTGGGCTGCTATTGGTTGGCCACTAATCCCAACTTGTGACCCAACAACAACTGGTAGATCATACTGCTCAAGAAAAGTCCAAATAGTATCTTTGAGGACTGGAGAGACACGAACAAAAGTAGTGATTGTGTTCCGCAATGCACCCTGATAAAACATATAAATATTCTTAAAAGCAATTCCTTAAAACGTCCAGCCACAGCAGAAGTCTGGGAGTCATCATCAATTAATTCAGATTGAAATGACAAAGGAATTAAATAGGGAGAAAAGAAAAGACGAGGGATAAAACGATAGAACTAACCTTGAGATATGTCGGCACATTCTCATAACTAAGGAGCTTAAATAATGGTTCAATATCCGGAAACCAATTTTTTCTTTCAATAGGATTGGCATTTTGCACAACCTGTAACCAATGACAGATTACCAATTATTCCATCAATGGGAAAGACAAAAAGAAGATAATGTACAATTCAGTCTGTAGAAAGACAAAGACACCTAACCAAGAACAAGTAAACATAAAAACATTCATATTAGTTTAGGACAATAAACTCACAAAGATAAATAGATATGCACGCACAAAGAGGGGTATACATACAATGTAAACCATGTGAGTATAAGCTACAAACAACAGAAAATGGAAAATGCACAACCAAAGAGATTTGCTTTTATAATCTCAATTCACTAATATTTATACCAAGAAGTTTATAAATGACCTAAGCAGTTTTTGCTTCTTGACGCACCCGTTCGCCTTGTTTTGTAATTTGATGAAGATGGAGATTATAAAAATTAAACAAACATTTATGATGTGTTCTGCAGTGACATCTTCTATAGGAAAGGTCAAGAAATCAAAATCAAGGGAGAAACCATTTCTGAATTAGACATTCTTTACAAATTTGAAGAGTACTAAAAAAAATTTGAAATCAAAACAAAAAATCCAACCAATTAGTACATGGGATGGAACAATTAAACAAACATTTATGATGTGTTCTGCAGTGACATCTTCTATAGGAAAGGTCAAGAAATCAAAATCAAGGGAGAAACCATTTCTGAATTAGACATTCTTTATAAATCTGGAGAGTACTAAAAAAATGTGAAATCAAACCAAAAAATCCAACAAATTAGTACATGGGATGGAACAATATCTAAAGAAAATTCATACACGCTACCCAAAATTTTCAATATATGTCATCCATACTTTCTCCATGACATTAATCATTCGAGAAAATCTTAAAAGAAACAAGTGAAAATTTCTAGTACATGCAATTTAATATATTTTTACATGGGAGACCATAGGTGATGTCGAAAACCTTCGCCCAAGAGCAAATCTTACTAAATCATAAGTTTTAATTTCTTGGTGGTCAAGTATTTGCAACTATCCTAGAGAGAGGTTCTTAAGATAAATGAGAGAATGAAGAGGGCAAAAGAGAGAAGACTAGAAAAAGCAAAGGTATAAAAGGAAGAAAGGATGAACAGAGTGGCAGCAATTATGGAAAATATAGGAGAACAGCCAGCAGAACCTAAAACTTCACCAGAAGAATGAGCAAATAAACATTAATCAACAAACTAAAGATTGTTAAAAAAAGATGTCAAAACCTTCTGCAGAACATTCAAATATGCAACAAGAGCCTTTGCATCTCCCTCCTGGAACTCAGGTAACATGGCCCCAGCAGTTTGAAGAGACTGTTTATACTTCTCATCATAAATTGAAAGGCAATTAAATAATGTACTCCACCCTATAGAGCGGAATGCTTTACCCTGGAGTAACTCATAAACCTTTGAAGCACCTTCTTGACTAGAAGCCTGCAAAGGAAATCCAATCAAGAAAAACCATAGTGCAATAAACCCCATAAATACAACAACGGATGCTTTACAAAACAAATAATACAATTAAATACCAGGGTACTCAGCATGTTTAAGAAAGCCACAAGAGTTTGAAAATTAGTGTGATCCTCTCCAGCAAAATTCACAAATGTCCACAAGACATCATTGCCAGACAAGAGCTCTGGTTCCTTCTGAAAGATTCACCAAATGTTAAAAGTAGGCTAAATGATATAAGAACTAAAAAAACACCATGAAGCAACATGTCAAAGGAGGAAGGCCATCTCGATGGAATTGAGAGAATATATTCTACCACAAATAGGGAAGTTAAGCATCATTTCAAGATTCTGAAATAATTTGGGTCTCAAAAAAAAAGGATTAATTTATTTTACACAAAAGAAATGACTCAATCTCATTATAGGGAGGTGCAGAACAGTAGCAAAATCAAAAACACAAGCATATCCATTCATCAAACAGAAATGACTTTTCTTGTTAAGCAAAAGAGAGCAGTAGCTTAATCAGATTACCAGAAGAAACAACTCTCAATGCTTTATTTTCAAGTAATGAACACAATTCTTTTCTTTTTGGGTATATAAATATCAACATTATACTGAATATCAATGGGTCCCAAATATACGTACAAAGCTTTTTGTTTTTGAAATGAATAGATCATACACAAACTGATGAACCAACCTGATAAATTTCACTCACAAACTCCAAGAGAGACACAAAAGGTAATGAAACACCTTCAGCAGCTTGTTCACCTTGCATACTGCTATCATGCACAAGATCTCCAGCCATGCGATATGTATTAAGTGTGATCATAGCCTTCTCCTTAGATTCTTTTACCTACAGAGAAGTGTTGCAATTCAAAGGTCAAGCTGACAATGATGAAAATAAAATGGACTTTCCAACATAAAAAGCAAATAAATCTAACACAAACATATTATAGAACTAGAAGTCAAGGATAAATTGAAACAGAAGGGCAATGGTGCAGAACTTTTCTAAAGCAATTAATAATATGCCCTAGACCTAGTAAGTATTAAGCACACTCTTCTCAAGCTCATTTTCTCAAAATATTTCCTCAAAGACATCATCAATGTCAAGTAATTTCCTAGAAATTAGGTCTAAGTAACAAAATGCATATAAAAGCACAATGGTGATCTATCATGCACACAAAAAAGCCACTATCGTTAAATGAGTTAAATTTAGATTCAGTGCATCATTATCCTAGAATACATGAAATAAGAAATGTACATGATTGTTACGTATATATCATTTTACATACACTAAGTTCACAATAAATTGATATGTTGCATGAAATCAAGAAAATAAACCTAGTGATGCAGGTACTAAGCACAAACCGTGATAACAAAAGATTGATCTAAGCCACCTGCATATAAACAGAATCTGTTCAATGCCCACCTACCCCAACCCTAAAGTACAGTAAAAAAAATTAAAGATACCATATTGAAACAGATATCAAAGTTGCCTTAATTTAACATCATAAAAGGACTGACAACAGAATCTGACTGATATTAGTTGTACTCCTTTCAAGTTTCTTTCAACATGGAAGCTGTAAATGAGATCAGAAAATTTAAGAAATTGAACTAACCTTATCTCGGGCAACTGGGTGAGATAGAAAGCAAGTAATTAGTTTGTGCAAATAAGCATTATACATATATGCGATATCCTCATCATCGTTCTGCAAAAGTCACAAACAACAAGGTCAACTACCTTAACGATATGCTCTAAGCAACAAATATAAAGCACATCACAACATCCCCAAAAATTAAAATCAATTGTTGCTCTATCAACCAATGAGGCCCTGGCACTATTGACAGAGGCCAAGGTCCCAAATTTCGAAGGCCGGGGTTCAAGTCCCACCATCTGCAATTGTGATGTGTGGGTCTCCCTCCCACCATGTGCAAACGCCTTGTGTGGGTTTTGTCCGATTCTTTCAGAATTGGTCCGGCTTTTGTCCAGTTCTTTGTCCGCTGTGCATTGTATTGGTCAGATTCTACATTGTAGCTGGTCGGACATATATTTGTACTTATAATTTGTACCTGTCTTATACTTGTAATTTTACTGTCAAAATTTGTTGCTATATCAAAATGATGACAACAATTAAGAATATGGAAAAATCAATATGAAAATCCACTATGTAAAGGGGGATGGTGCAGGTACTCCAAATTAATAAAAGCAAGAACCAGGAAATAGAGAACATCTCTTCAAAAGAACTTTATCCACCTGATATGCTGCACTTCGAAGAACTTTTTCCAGCAAAAAGTGGAACACATTCTTGGCAAAAACCGATTCCAAGCACAAATTTATGTAACCAAATTCATTTGAGGACACGGTTGATACTGCCTCACCAAGGCCAATCTCATCATGTATTACCATCAAATGTACAACCCAAGCGAGCCTTACGCCACCAACAAAGCCCTCAGCATTTGGGTCATTTACCACAGCCATCACCTAAAACATTCAAGTGTTTCAGGAGAAAAACTCCATGATTTTTGCTAAAAAAATCAAGTCAACAAGGGAAAAAGAAACTGAGACTGTAGTTCATCTTACAGTATCTTGGAATTCTTTTCTAAAAGAAACATCATGAGAGAGGATGGATGATTTATCAGATAATGCACTAAGAGCATCTGATACGAAAGCAATGACAAGGAAGAAAAGAAGACTATGTGTAATCTGCACAGAAATGAACAATAATAAATAAGCGTCTGGAAGCATACAGAAGCATGTGCATGTATCATCTGTCTGCACATCTTTGCAACACAAGAAACATAAAAGGAAAATCTTTTCAACAGAAAATTATAGGGAAAATGCCATGCCTGATGTTTTAAGGTGTCACTGCTCTCACTAAGTTCAGCAGCACTATCTTTTAAAGCAGAAAAGACATCCTTAACGTCTTTCGGACCTACACGATAAAAATGTCTAATAATTGTTAAATAAAAAGGTTGTGTGCAGAAGAAATGTAGACACGGTGTACATCCTGTGATTAGAATCTAGGTCTTAGAAGAAGTTCCAGTAATAGCCTAGTTCTTTTTCCCAGTATCTGGTATATTCATGGATTAAAGTATAAAAGATTTTCCCTTTTTTGCATTAATTTTACCCCTTTTCTATCAAAATGAAAAACAATGACTAGAGATTACCACATAAATTCGATAAACCAACACCAATAAGCTTCATAATAGGCTGCTATGGGAAAAGGACCACTAAACGAAACATAGAACCTCATAAAACCATGGAAATATTCTTACTTTGTGCAGTGTAATTTTGAAGTTGGCAGTTAATATTCAATTTAAGAGCATTCAGGATCCTGCAACTATCTCTTTAACATGGCTTTTTTTTTTTCTACCATCAGGATAACCAATATTAAGGTTTCAAACTCCATTAAAAATTTTGGGCACATACTACCAGCATGAATCACAACAAATGGGCAATGTATGGTCTCCTATGATAAGATCAAAGCAAATCTCACTGTTATTGCTACATTATCCTAGGCAACAATGCTCCCAACCTAGTTATAGTTTATGATGTTCAGTCTTTCCATGTTAAAACCTTTAAATAACCACCAAAAGGAGTGGAAGGTCTTGAAGAATCAAGATTTTGGTGGCAGAACCAGAAAATGACATAGAAGCTCCACATAATCACATGAAGCATACAACTGAACTAAAAGAAACCCAAGTCAAAATGAGAACATCGTGGATGGACATAACATTTCCTACTAATTAGTTTATAATCCCTACTCTATATCCTAAAGAAGCTACTCAAACAAAGCAAATAGCTCAGAAATTATTTTACTGCTGGGTTATAGGTTGCCCATCATTGTTAGAGTTACTTCACAGTTCAAAAGCATTACAACTTGAAACTGAAATTACAAGAGCTTGAAGTTAGATTTTCTATGCAAGAGAATCTTAAAGTTAGAACCCTGAACTTTCAAGATCATTCAGGATTCCAAGTTACAGCAGCAAAGGCCACACTATACATTCGAAAATAACTTCTCATAAGAAAAGTTCATAACACAAGTTTTGCACTCAAATATACTTCAAATCCTTCAAAAGAACCATATCCATCTAGATTAATATCTACTTCCATCTTGTAGAAATGCTAAATTCCTCCTACATGCTGCATTACCAATTTTCACACCAACTACTGCAGAATAACATAAGCTATAGACAATGAATCAGCCAAAAGACCAAGTAGTGGGGTTTGCATAAAATAGTACCAAAAAAACAATTCGACAAGAATTGGAAACAAAGTTTTTTGAGTCTAGATGGTTTAACCTCCTTGCTCATTCCTTTCTCAGTTTTTGATTAATGAACGGAGCTAAATTTAATCAATTAATGCAAAAAGTAAACCTCTATGAGGTACATAAACTAACTATAACAAACTAAGCATTTCCCACTATGTAGGATCTACAAATCATCATGCATCATTGTTGGCGCTATACAAAGCAATATGCTCAATAAGATCAATATGCATAAGATACTTTATAAATCCTCTTTGCTCTTTCAATCCTTAACATGACATGGGTACGATATCAAATTATATCTTCTCTACATGTCCCTCTTTGCAAGTTTGAAACACTACTTAGTAGTACTATTTTTAGCCGACAGACTGGAACAGTACCATTACTTTAGAAGCTAAGAAATGACATTAATTTAATCTAATGCGGGCTATAAGGATGACATGCAGAAATCAGAAACCAATGCAAAAGCATATCCTACCATTCAATCAAATGTGGATTACTGCCATATGTCACTGCAAAAAGTGCATTGAATTGTCTGCTTACCTGTCCGCACAACTAGAACTGAAAGGACAAGGCAATGTCCAAGTAAAAGCCGTTCCCTACAGACCACTGCTCGCCGCTCAACAAGGGCACCTCTAGAATCAAGAAGACAATGTTCAGAGAGAGGCCCACCTAGACCAGCTGGTTCTTCCCGATTGAGTTCCTAAGCCAATGACAATCAATTGCATTTAAAAGAACAAACAGAAAAGTACTACAGGAAAGCTCATATTTAACGCCAACAAGAAAAGGAAAGTTATCCTAAACCCAATCACCTACAATTCACCAAAGTGAAATGAGATAAAGCTCAACTAAATGCATCTATAAAATGACGGTTGTACTCAGATATGAAATAGCATATCATATAACCTGATATCACTTACAATTACAATAAATATGTAAAAAAGGTGGGTTCAAGTTCAATTCTGCAACTCAAACTATAAATCAAGTTGACAACCAGGCTAATTAGGCCTTTCTATTCAAAAAAGAAAAAAAAAGACGAGTTAGATTTAAAGAAAGTTAAACTAACCAGTTGGTAATGTTATACAGTTCTATAAACCAGATTACAAAAAAACTTCACTTAGAAAACTTCCAATATAATGTACTTGTTGAATGCTCATAGACATAGGTACATCACTTGGCGTAGAAAAAGGGATCAGTCCATCAAATCCACTAGAAAACAGATCATATCCACGGTTATCTACATCACTGGGCATGCTCTATATAGTTCCCTGGCTCTATAACAAGTAGTTCAAGTAGAATTTACTAGTAAAACTAAAGGAAAGAAACACATATATTATACATTTACCTTTAAGCTATATGAGTCTCAAATAAACCACATATCTGAAAACATAAATATTAAGTCATTTATTCCATCTTATCATGAATTATATGCAATGGACTACTCAAATAAAGACCATCACGAAATCCAGAAATAATGATCAAATCAAATGTTGAACCATTCAGAACAACAATGATGGATAAGCAGATTATGGACAATTGCAAATCAATGAGCTATCAATTCTGATGGTTGGGCAGATTATGGACAATTGCAAATCAATGAGCTATCAATTCTGATGGTTGGGTAGATTAAGGACAATTGCAAATCAATGAGCTATCAATTCTCTCACAACTGGACAATATTAACAATCTAAAAGAAGTTAAATGTACACATGAATGATAGAAGAATAAGAATTAATGCAAAAAGACAGACCCATTCTCAGAAGGCATACTGAGAAAGCAACCATTTTTCAAAGTTCCACACCTTTATTAGAGAAATCAATCGCTGTCTAAGTCCAGCATTGATAAGATCTTCCAAGTACTTCTGAATATCAGCCACAAGACCAGCTTCAAGTCCCGGATCAATCACAGCAGCCTACCCAAAAAAACAATTATCAGTTCTTACAACAACAGCAACAAAAAGAAAAAAACTGAAAGAACAGAATTGCAACCAATTGATGCAGGATGTTGAATGGCATTAGGGAGGAATTACCCTCAAAAGTGTATAGAGAGCCATCATTATATCTCGTCTCTCAGAATACCAAAGTCCCGCTGCAAGGCGAAAAATCTCTTGTGGTCCTCGTCCAACTAAACCCCACTGGAAATTTTTCATAATAAAACATAAATACCCGAACAAAAACATTAGTGTACAAGCATGGAACAGAAGAATTATTAAAAATTTGCACAGACAGAAAGGACGAAGATACCTCTTGGTTAGCAGAAACAAGCAATTGAACGCAATCTATCTCATTTAGATAGAGCTCATCACTCAATTTCAATGCCTATAATCAAAAGTAGCATGGTAATAAGATAACAACATTGCAGATAATAGAGATTAAATGTCATAATCCCTTAGTTCCAACAATGGCGTCATAATGCAGCAATTTCTTCCACAGTGAAGAAATTACTAAAACTGAACCCCATGGAACCATATCAAGGTTGGTAAATGGACTCATGAAAAAAAAAAAAACATAGTAATTCCCTCTCCATCCAACCATCCAAGAACCACGTTAAACCGACTTAAAGTATTTCACCCAATTTTTAAGCCAATTTCTAATTAACTTTCCAAAAAAAAACCTAAAATCAACGCCTCATTTTCATAAGAAAAGAAACCGCAAAAGGAATAGAAAATAAACGGCAAAGCATTAAAGCGAAATTCAACTGACAATTTGAACATCTTGGTCGTCAAGCGAGATTGGCGGAGAATCCGGAAGTCTCACTTCTTTGGACCGAACCTGCGCCCGGTCCGAAGGTCTCGGGGGCTACAAAATCCGCAATTTTTTTAAAGAATTAATAAAGGAACGAACAATACAGTAACAAAAAAAAAAGCCTTGGCACAAATTGTAGAAGAAAGAAAATACCGGATAGGAGAGGAAAGATTTGAGAGAGGGAAGTAAGGTTCGAATGGCGTGAAGGAGCTCGATTCGCTGCGCCGGCGATGGAGGATAAGGACTGACGAGAGAGGATTCGATGATGGAGAGGAGTTGCTTTGGCGTCACCATCTTTGTTTAATGAAACCCTAAGAGAGAGAGAACGAGATCTTGGAAATGAGTAGCATATAGAGGAAAAAATAAAGAGAGGAAAACAGAGAAAGAGGGCAAGTAAATGGGTGTCGGAGAGTGAAAAATGAGAGGGGTGGACTCGGTAGAAAGGAGAAGACAGGGAAAAAATAGAAACCCTCCCTAAGCCCTAAATTCTAATCTAACGGGTCGAATTTAAATTTTTCCCGTCAGTTTGATCAACAGGAGGGAAAATTTTTATTTTTTTTTATTCTTTTATTTTTTGGTTGTGTAGGCAAAAAAATTGAACTTTACATGTAGCAAAGTCTCTGGTTAGGCAGCTGACTCATTATGCAGTTACTTCATGACTTCATTTGATAGTGTACAAAAAAACATGTGCTTCTACTTGATCAAGTATTGTTCGTTTAGATAAATAGTACAGTGTGATATGTTTATTTTATTTTTTATTTTATATTATAATATTTAATTTCATTGTCACGATTATTTTTACATCAATCATAAATAAATGTATCATAAATTCAAATTCACCCTTAATTTATTAACGACTCCATTGCATTCCCGTTAGAGGCCTTGGAGAATCTATAGAGGCCTCCTTTTGCAACATTTTGGCTATCCATAAATTATCAGTCTCAAGCAACAGTTTATCGATTCATAGACTTCAAGCTCGTTTCAGTCCTTCAAAAAGCTGCCCAAAGTTCAGCACCAATCGTCGAGCCTAAAGGCTTGGCAAAGCCTTCCATCCAATGTCTGTTCTCATCCCGTATCACCCCTCTAGCAGCTACCACACCATCCAACTGTCGAGAGACTCCATCTATATTTAGTTTTACACCAACTAGCAGGGGGAAAGACCAACACAATTGTCGCAATACCCAAGTCACACCTGCAGACGAGTAAAGATTTTTCGTTCATTGCAACCGTCAGCTCATTACACTATCTAACACTCCATTGCAAAAGACCTTCCTTAAACCCTAGGTCAGGTTCAAAAATCCTCTTGCATATGAATTTCCAAGGCCCCCAGTAGATAAAACCAAATAGCAGCTTCCAATCAGGAATAGTCGAGAAGGAACTTGGTTTACAGAGATTGGACATAATCCAATCTTTATCATCCATAGCAAGGAATTCATGCAATTTCTCAGGGATTATGATTGATGACCAAAGCCTAAGAGCATAAGACACCACCTTAACACATGTCAGCAGTATTTGGACACCAAGGACAATTTTCATCAGGCGCAATGGACCATCGAAAACGTTCAAGATTAGTTAGTAATTTACCTTTGCACACTAGCAAAAGCAACCAGCAAAAGTAAATTTTTCAATCTTGGCGGCCCTCTGTAATGCCAGAGATGCTTCCACAAATCACTGTCATGTACACTACCTTGACGTTGAAGGGATCGAGATGCTGATTTTACTGTGAATATCTTCTTATCATCCCACGCCCAACCAGGATCATCATCAGAATCAATTGCTGTTAGGGGCAACATAGCTACTATTCTTAAGATCATATCCTATGGCAATAAATCCCGAAACTTGCTCCACTCCTAATCATCGTTCGCTGCTACCATAGAAGCAACAGAAACAAAATCATGGGGGATAAGTTCCCGATTATAGCATAAATTCACAAGGGGGTTCTCTCTCAAAATCCACTTATCTTGCCAAAAATCGATCTTTCGCTCGTTTCTCACATTCCATATTAAGTCTTCCTCGAGGTTACTAACAATTTAGCAGACCCCTCGCCAAAGATGCAAGCTATGGAGTGTACGTTGCGGTGAAAGGAAAACATCATTCCACTTATATTTAGGACGAAGAACTCGCACTCAAAGATGGTTCGAGTTTTTGGGCAGCTAGAAGTTGATCTTCATCAAAAAAGATGCGTTAATATGTTACATACAATGCAGACCAAGTCCACCTTCATTTGTTGGTTTGCAAACTTCCACCCAACTCACCAGATTAACTCCCCTCTTGTCATCTAGCTGACCCCGAATGAAATTTCGAATGTCCCTTGTCAATAGCATTACGTAAGACGTAATAACAGGTAACAGGTAAAATAGATCTACCCGGGATTACTCTGCCCACCATCGAAATGTGGCGAGCTTTCCAACTAGTAAGTTTATTCTGAATCCGTTGCAACAAGTACCCATAAGTTTCCCTTGTAACTCATTTGTACATCAAAGGAACACCCAAATACCTACCTAAATCATTCACTTTCGAGAAGCCAATCCCACAGCTAACAGTCTCTTGCAACTCATCTGACACATTATTGGAGAAATAAATTTGAGTTTTTCGGATGTTCACCTTGTGCCCGGATGATTGGCAAAACTCATCGAGTACCTTGCATAAGACTCTTATTTGTTCCTAGGAAGCTTCAACAAATAAAAGCAAATCACACACAAAAAATAAATGAGATAAAGTTTGGCCTCCTCTACTTAACTTAATTGGCTTCCAATTACTCCTACTCACCTCCCAAGTAAAAGAATAAGCCAATCTCTGCACAAAAATATAGGGAGAGAGGGGATCACCCTCTCTAATGCCATGCAAGGGTATAAATTCATCCATAAGTACATTGTTCCAATTAATCTATATAATAGGAGTTATGACACACTGCATAATACGAGATTTCAAATTAACTAGGATCCCCATATCAGACAGAGCCTCGTTAATAAAATTTCAGTCCAGTTGATCATATACCTTTTCCAGATCTATCTTAATAGTCATTCAACCTATTTTTCTCAATTTTCTTTTCATCGAATGAATAATCTCTTGAGTCACAATAATATTATCGGAGATGCAGCTATCAGACACAAAACAAACCTCATTTGAATGGACCCAACCGTTGGAAAAATCTATTTACAAAATAGTGTTTTTAAGCACAATGAAAGTTTAAAAAGTTTCTTAAAATCGAGCATTGTGATATTTATAACAATAAACCATTAATCAAAATTATATTTGTGCTTACGGTTAAAATCGATTTGACTTTCTACCGAATAATTTGTTGGATGTAGTGACTTTAGTGTAGTATTTTCATCTATGCATACTTGTATTTTTCAAACAATTTGGTTTAATAAAAATATTCGTTAATTGCATTAATATTCTTGTATATTTTCATCAACAGTTTTTGCAAACAAAGAAAAAATGAAAGCAAATATTGATTTTCTTATTATCTAACGTTTAATTAATACTAAGTAATATTACGTATTTGGATTGTAATACGAAAAAACAAGTTGAATCCGTATAAAACTATACATATTCTATTTGGTATTGATTAAAATAGAGTTTTTTAACATTTAAATAGATGCAGTCGAAACTTTCCTTATATTATTCGTTTTTCAAAATTAGTGAATTTTTCCTCTTCTATCCGTGGTTTTTCTGGAAAGGGTTTTTTACGTAAAATATGTGTTCTTATTTTATTTTATTATTGTTTTACAATCATTCTACAGCTATTATCGACATTAATTTTAATAGCAACATTGCTTATTATCCATTAGTCAAGGGGCTACCCTCAAAGTTGCAAGTTTCAACGTTCAATCTTCAAAGTTGCAACTCTAAGCTCTTTGAAGTTAAGGTCGCGACATTGGTCCCATGAATGCCGCAACATCAATCTCAACGGTGGAGTGGAAGAACCGAGCAAGATCGCGACCAAAACCTCTTAATTTTGTGACCTAGAGCTTTCTGATGAGAATGTCACGGCATTGAGTATGATGTCGCGACATTAAATTTGACGGAGTTAAATTCAAGAGGGTAACATGAAGACACACTTTCCATAAGTTTATAATCAAATGTATTATTGTAATAGATAGGTTAATTTTTTTCCCTATAAATACTACTCCATAATAGCTTTTAAAGGGGTTAGAAATTAGTTTTAGAATTTTTAAGTTAATTTTATACCAGCTACTTATTTTTTTTCAATGGCTTAGAATAGCATAGGGACTATTTCAAGGTTAGTATTTTTACTTGCAATTTCTTTGTTTCTATTGTTCAATTGAAGATTTTAGCAACCAGGCTTTCATCAATTTTGTGGAATGAAGTATTCTTTCCACTGAATCAAGGAGCTTCTGCACAAATCCCAAGCTTTTCTCAACTTTGCAATTTCATCCTTTTCACTTTGTATTAATTGTATGAAATTGAATTTTTTTATGTAATTGTATGATGGATATTAATTAAATTGCTTGGGTGATTGGTTGATTGAAATGATAGCATATGAATTTTATGTTTAAGTACTCAAATTTATGTTTATATATAAATCCAAATCCAAACTTAAATCTAAACAAGCCTAAACCCTAAACCTAAGTCCAATTTAAATTTTACTCAAAACCCAACTTAAATAAAGATAAACTCATTTCAAATTAAAAAAATAATATAAACTTTATTCGAGCTTTAGATCAGATTTATCTCCGACTCGGATCAAATAGATATCAAATTTAGATTCTTATGAACTCAAGTTTTTTTGGGCTTGATTTCTATCAGACTTGAATTTTCTTAAATTTAAATATTTTCGGACTTGAGCTTTTTCAAACTTAATTTTTTTAGACTCAAACTTACTATGAAATTAAATTTTTTTAAACTTTAATCAAGACAGATAAATTTTTGAATTCGGAATTGTTTGCCAAATACTATGTAAAATAACTTTTCAACACCAGATATTAATAAATAAATATTAAATCCAATAATGTAAAAGTCAAAAACTGTGTTTGATATCTTTTTTTGGAAAACAAATCAAAGTTGGTATTAGATAAATATTTACACATAATTAAAAAGCAAAGCCTTTGAACGTATGGCATGATTGGAATCAAAATTACGGCATGTCATCGACCATTTCTTCCCTTCAAATCAAGTTGATTTAAATAACCAAGTTGTGATTTGAGTGGTGTAGGTTGAATCTAAAATTAAACTAGGTTAGTAGACTTGTCACCTCCTTTAAACTTACAAATCATCTCAGCTGAGTTGCCCCCAAACCATTTCTACAATTGTGTACCATAATTGGCCACGTAACTATGTATGTCAATGGAAGCAGACCATAAGAACGAGAGAATAATATATCATCATCAATCGAACTGTCCATTTCTTACCCAGCTTTTGTTTCGTCAAGATTTGACACCAAAATGCATAAAAAAAAAATAGGAACAAATAGGACGAATGTACGCCAGTCATAATTCCATACTCAACACTTGGGATAGTATGGGGGTTTTACCCAAATAACATGAAAAAGTTTTTTATTTATCAAAATAACACAAACCCACAACTGTTGATGGAAATTATATGGAGGGGTTGTTGGGAGGGCAAATTGGCTAAATTAGTTTAAAAAAGTTAACGAAATAAGTTGATTTCTGCACTATTTTCATAATAAACTGATTTGAGAGAATATAAAAATACGTTTAATTAAAGGCGTTTTTTATTGATTTTGTAGGAAAATATAATATAACATTTATTTTATTTATTTGTGTTTTTTAATATAATAAAAATATTTATTATATTTATCGTACTATTTTTTTAATATAAATATTTTTAATGTATTGGAAACTTTTATTTTAACTCGTTTTGGTGCATGTATTATATTTTTTAAAAAAACATTTTTAAATACAAATTAATTTTAAAAAATTAAATATGAAGAGGGCGAATTGGGCCGATAATATGCTGCTTTTCTTCGATATGATGGTGGAAAAAATGGTCTCTCTTCCGACAAAAAAAAAGAAGATGAAAGCTTAGCTACCTAGTCCAATGTGTAAGATACCAAACATGGGGTATAGAATCAATACAGCCCTGTTTAGTGATAGATATATACTGTGTTGTTTAGATTCCCTATTTTTTTTTTAATAAAAAAATTAAGTATTTTATTTAATACATCTATTTGATATATTTTAGAATTGGATATAAGAGTATGATAGTTAAAATAAAAATATGAAAAAAATTATATATCTTTTTATATTAAATAGGAATAGTATTTGGTACGCTCACAAATTTTTTTTTATTTCATAAATAATCTTAAAATATTATCATATATATATTTTTTTAATATTTTTTATTATATTCTTATAAAATATTTATTAACCTTTGATCTTATTAATGAAATTTCAAATCTTATTTATAAAATTTAAAAATTCTATTAGAGATGCATCAAATATTTTTCCTCGATTCTTTTCATCTTTGAGGGAATATATTTGTGTTTAAAATTTATCCTAATTTTGACTTATATAAAGAAAGAGAAGTAAGGGCTATGATATTATAGATCCGGATCTTTTATGACTTCGTTCATATTCCATTTCCAAGTTATTTTCGAGTGGATTATAGGCGGTGGTTTCGAGGAGTATCTTTTTCATTTGGCTTTTGAATTTTACATTAAAATTTCAGACTTTAAATATTAGATTTTATTAAAATTAAATTATTTTGATTAATTATGAGATGAATTGAAATATAGGGAAAAAAATAAATTAATTCAACATGTGATGCCATGGAAAAAACTATGTGGATGACACAATATCCTCGTCTCGCGTGAAAGTTTAGATATAATGAAAAAATTATATATAAATTTATAAAATTTTAAGCACATTAAAGAACACAAACAAGAGCATATTATGAAAAGGAATAACATGAACAAACACGAACATATAAATGAGTTAAAGTAAACATAAAACAAATCGTTATGCATGAAACTTTTGTTGGACTATAGCATTATGTTGTTTTATTTTACCAAATATTATAATTATTTTTAAAAGTCAAAGTAGTAGTAGGATGAAAAATAATGGTGATTCTCGTTGTTTCCAAAGATTTTGATGTTTTGAGCTTAAAGTGAGTATTTCATGAAATAGTAAGAAAGTGGGTAATATTGACTGTTGTTTTATATATGTTTATGTTTTCTATTTGGCATGAGTTAGATATTGATTTAGAGGTTGATATTGTTTTAAGCTACTGTTAATCTCATTCTGACTTAAAATTTTCCCAAGAAGAGTACAAAGTGGCGGCATATTGTGGTATAACGGCGTAGGGAAAAGAAACCGTGAAGATGAAACTGAAACCTTGATTCTCTATGAAACCAAACCCAAACCAGTTATTAATACACAAAAGAAGGCGATGAAACTAAAGTTACAACAACACCAACAAAATGCAATAATAACATGTTTCTAGCACTTATTCTCAGCAGATGAGCCATTGACAATGGTCTCCATCTGTAGGGCAGGTTTTGGGTTCCTTGGTTTATACCACACCACACAAACAAGATACAGTACGAAGTTTATCACGCCTAGAACTGCTAAAAGTCCATAGAAGCAATCAAGTCTCCCATGGTTTATGTTATCCGCTAGCCATCCTTGCCCATCATTGCTTCCCGTCACTTTCTTCACTACTGATACCAAGAAGCTGCTGACGAAGAAACCCAGCGATAGTGTCGTGAGGAAGAGACCAGTGCTCATGGTTTTCATTCCTTTGGGGGATTGAGTGATGAAAAAATCAAGTTGGCCTGTGTAGATGAAGGCCTCACCAGCCCCCACTAGGAAGAACTGTGGGATCAGCATGAACACGCTTATAGGCAGTGTTGTTGAGGTGGCACCCACGGTTCTCGCCACTGCCAATCGTTTCCTCTCGGCTAGTGCCGCGACCGCCATTCCCAGCGTTGATAGGACTAGGCCTATGGCAATTCTCTGTAGGTTGGTAAAACCTGTTGCAGGAAATGGTAATTAGTTTAAGACCATTGAAACAGTTATCATAGCAGATTTTTTATTGTGTGTCATATACTTACCTGGTTTTCCTTTCAATTTCCTCCATAATGGCATAATGAGACGGTCGTATACCGCAAGGGTGATCAGTATAGCTGCTACGAAGAAGACGGTGAGGGAACCGGCAGGAATTAGGAAACCTCCAATTGATCTTTCCATGGTGGAGGCTTGCTCCACTGAGAAAGTGATCATCTGGGCGTAAGTGGTCCAAAATATGATGGTTGTGGCCCACACCGGCAAAAGCCCCACCATCATTTTCACTTCCTCTACCTTTGTGACAGAACAAAGTTTCCATGGATTTGGAGCTGAAACAACATTTCTTTCGAAATCTCCTTCGGCAACAATGGCTGCCTTGTCCAAGAACCTAGTGTAGAGTTATATTAGCACAACAACCAAAGAAATTAATCATTAAGTAATATATTTACTCCAATGAAATAAACTCACTGGAACTGATCTGTGTGATGAATTCTTTGAGCCGCTGGGGTGTCCTCATATAACAATTCAACACTGTAAGGGAGTTCCATCTTCCTCTTATTTATTGCAACTACAATAACCTGGAAAATCTGAACTATTGGACTTCCTATACTTTTCTTATATCTGTATCTTTTAGTCCCTGATAAGAATATCACGATGGCTACAAACATGGAAACAGAGCAAATTCCATAACTCCAGCTTCGACCGACTTCATCTTGTAAGTAGACAAGCACCGTAACCGCCATCAGGGTTCCAGTACTAATGAAGAAGAAGAACCTGTTAAAAAAATAGGTCATTTGGGCTTTCTCCTTTTCATCTTTCTCATCAAACTGATCAGTTCCGAATCCTGAGACACTAGATTTTAGGCCACCAGTGCCTAGTGCAATTAGATATAAGGCCAGGTATAAAATCCCCATCTGAAATCCATTGGCTGGTTTGCATGTATGGGATGCCGATGCATGGCATGGTGGTGGGCGTAGTTGTGGCAGTTTTGTAGCTATGGCTAATGCCCCGGTCCCCTAAAATCACCATTATCATCAAAGTCAAAAAACCTGAACATGCTGCAGAAGATTGAAATAACACTTTTGAGTTGTTTTAAGTTAAGGGAGCTGTTTAAAACACCCACCAGTGTCTGTATAATGGCAAAGATGGCAATCGTCTTGTATCTGCCAAGGAATGAATCAGCAAGGAAGCCTCCAAGCAAACACAAGAGGAAAGATGTCCCCATGAAATCTGTCACAACATTGGCAGAAGTTGAACTTGGCAAATGCATTACGCCAACCAAGTATGTCACAAGGTTAACTGCAATTCCCATTGTTGAAAGCCTCTCACAGATCTCAATCCCTGTGAAATCATTTCAAACTTATTTTTCTTTACTTCTTTATAAATGAAAAAAAAAAAAGAAAGAGCTCAAAAAAAAAAAAAAAAAAACTCAGATACAAAAGAAATAATTTTTATCAGCTTTCTTTTTTGCTGGTGAGGGATACAATGATTTAAAGCTTTATATCAGAAAACCCTAGGATGCCATGTAAAAACTTGATGATTAAGGTTATTAATATTACTTATAAAGCATGTTTTAATTAAGTAAATAAACAAAAGAATAAGTTAAAACCCCTTTTTGGTTCTGTTTTTGGATGGATAAGGAATGTTAGAAGAAAGTGAAGGCTATATAATAATGTTGTAAAAGTGGAGTTATATTAAATGCCACAAAGAATGATAGTGGAAAGTAGATTTTCTTTGAGGAAATCTCAATAATTTAGAGCTTCTACATGCATGAATGGCCCCAGACAAATATCTTCCTTATCCCATCAAACTCCAAGCAGAAAATGACATAAAATTCATTATCATTTGGAGTAAGTATATATATGGATTGGAGTTGTAAAGGGTCCCATGTGGCTTGCCCCGCTTCACCTCCCTTTTCCTACACTCCACTCATAATTAAAAGTGAATCGAAGCGATAAAATAAAAACCAGGTTATGTCAACCAGCAAAACGGTTCGATTCCTAGCATCTACAGCCCTTTTCTATTATTCGGAGCTATTTATTTTCTTTTAACTTGTAAAAGAGTATCATGTATAACTGCTGAATCTTCTAACTTTCTGTTTAATGATTTATAATTATATTAGACATGAAAGCCCCATCAGACCATCATCTTGCATGAACTAACTGCTTGTTGCTCTGATGGAATATCACCTTCTTTTATTTATTTATTTATTTTACCAAAGCTATTGTCTTTTAACAGAAATTTATACTTTGTCCTGGATATGATAATAAATGTTGTCACATGGAATGCTAAATGGTTGTCCTTCAAAAAAAACATGATTGATTTTAGAAGTTATGGGGAAACAACTCTGGATCTAGTCAATACCTGTTAGTTCATCTTAATTTCTTCTGCATGATTGAAAGTTTACAACAATGATCAATAATCCAAACCAATATAAAATGAAGTTGATGCAACCAACATACCTAGAATGAGTGCAGCCGGAACCCAACCTCCGGTTTTCGACCTGTCAGCAGGGAAACCTTTGTAGTCCACTGCATCCGCCACCGTCCAACTCATCTTCCCTTCCTGGAAAATCCATGAACAAAAGCATTTCAGAAGCTTTGGTTATGTTAATATAGCCATTGATACAATACTATATTTCATAGTGTCATGAAAACTCAGAAAACTGACCATGTTCTAATATTCAACAAGTGGGATTTAGCTGAAAAAGAGAAAGACAGAAGAGAAGTAAGGTGTAAGAATGCCTTTAAACTTCTATGCTAACTTCAACTCACAACTTTGATGTGTTTGGAAACTAGGTTCCCCTTTTATAGGCAACAAGTGATAACAAATAAATGAATAAAATGTTGAAGTTAAAGGGAGTCTCCACTAAGTAATTTGAGACAGAACATTGCTCATGTTTCTTGAAATAATTAAAGGTAGGGGATTAGGTTTATCAAGTTAATAGTGGAAGGCTCTACCACTGATTACAACCATTGTTTTTTTATTTTAGAAAAAAATATATTTGTGAAATTTAAAGGTGATGGTGATTGAGGATGGTTGAGAAGAAAATTGGAATCTGGAACACACAAAACCAATATATGTTCTTCAATCTCTATGGTAGGATAGATTAGCTTTGAATTTTTGTGAAAATAGTGAACCACATTGGCAGCTTTGGTTAGTGCCTTTGATGCCCCACAAGCCAAAAAAGGCTCCCTTGACCCTTAACCTTTTGTTTCTGCATGAAAACCAGAAGTGAGTTTCAAGAGTGAATTATGAACCCTTTTTACATGAAAACAACAATGTTACAACAGAACCAAAAGAAAGCAAATGTTTCTATGATGCATGAGTAATTTAACTTTTTTTTTCATTTCACAGCAACCTGATAGTGCTTTAAGCTTTTTAACTGTCAATTTCGATGAAGGAAAATGGTGCAGCCGACTTTCTTTGCTGTGAGAAAGATCATAGATGTATCAATCAACAAAAGTTGCCATGGCAAGACCACATTTATAATCACCTTAATTAAAGTTAATAATATACAGAAATTAACCAAAGAAACTGTATTGCACTGTTTGCCATTGTAGTACCTTATGATTTAACTGCTGCATGTAGCAGCAATTCAAACAAAGAGAATTAAGCAATCTGTCAGGAGAAAAACTAATGATTTTTCCTGAAATCACAAGCAACTAAGTTGATACACTCAACCAACTCCAATCTACTCATTTATCATTGAGGTACTAGAAAAAATTAACACAAGTACCTACTCCTTTATACAACTCAAATGAGTTGATTCATTGCATGTAATTTCCATAAATCTGTGATGGTACCATATAGATTAATCCCCTTTGCTGCTGCAAGGAGCTCTTTGTATGGTTTTACATGTTACAAAAGCACAGATACCTTGACCTACAAGTCAATAAAATAGGGTTTCCTTTTACTTTTTTCATTTTAGGGCTTGTTGAAAGTTGAACCTAACAAGCTAAGATTTAGATACCTTTCAATCAACATGAAGGTAAGCTATCAGTCCTACCACTATATGAAGACATTATTGTGGAATCAAATACATTGAGGGGAAATGCTCAAAATCTATGTTGACAATAATAATGACATTTGAGTAGGGTCAACGAAATTTGACAAAGAACTCATCTCTACCCCTTCGCACAGGCATAAAAACCACAAATGCTTTGCACCCAGGTGCTTTCACGTGCTCACAGGGTCTCACGTGCGATTGAATTATGTAGATGTAGCTGCACACGTACCAACAGACACCACTCGAGAACCGATCAAACCCACCGGCCATTGCGATCACATGGTTCATGAAAAAAGAGACTTTCCACTTGAAAAAAATCATGTAAGGCCAAATGAGACCCATAACTGGACAATACCCTCCCATGGGACCCTTTTTTATTTCTCATTCTCTCCTTCCCTTTTCTTCCACTATCAGTTCAAGGATTTGTTTAATCTCATTTGACTTGTTATCAGGCATATGCCACAGAATCCACAACCACCCCCATTTTGTATATGATCTGCCTGGCTTCTTCCCATGGCCCTACGGTCAACTCTTTCATCTTTTTGGCCACTTGTGTCTCTATAGAAATGATCCAAGTGTAAAGGAAAGATATCATGGAATGACTTGCTTCAGCTGTTGTTCCCATTTATTGGCATTACCATTAAAGCTTGTTCCACCAAGTCATTGGAGCAATCCATAGTTCCCTGCAATTATGTTGAAGCATTGCCACTTTGTTCAACGCTGACTTCAAATAATAATATTCTCCCACCAGTGCCATAACAAGAAAAGCATTTAAATATTGTCTAGAGGGGGTTAACCAGTTAATGTAATCAAGGGTGTCTCTTTGATAAATTCAACCAAAAGAATGATTCTCCACCATGAATGATTCTACCAAAGGATGTCCCATATATGTATGTATGGATGGATGGATGGATTGATGGTAGTTTCAATCGAAGTTGCTTCTCTTTTTCCTTCTTCACTCTCTCTGAAATATACATAAGCCTCGTCTTACATTTTAACTTAACCTTCAATCACATGAGATATAGAATTTAGTGGTGGTTGTTATGGCTTTCATAGGCTGATAGTGGTTGTCATCTTTTTATTTTAATTATTTTTTGTGTTGTATAAATATACAGCACTAATTTGTGTCGATGTTGATCTTGTTGTGAGCTAACCAGAGCCACAACTTCTCTATCCAAAGACAAACATTCTGTAATCAAAAGCTTGTCTTCAAATATTCCTCACAAATTTCAAACAATCATATTAACATTAATATGATTTGACAATATCAGGTGATGTTCATGTGTTTTTATTTTTTATTTTTTTTATGATTAGCTGATTACCGACATTGTTTCAGTCTATAATTCCAATAAAGTATGATAAACCAGAAAGATTTGCCTGGAGACACTGTTTTTTTTTTTTTTTAATTTATAAAAACCATATCCCGAATCCCAAATGAAATAACCTTCACTTGCCTGTTAGTCTACATGTGTAAAGCAGTGCTTAATTTAATAAACATGAATATCAGAACCTCTTTAATGCTGATTAGAAGCTTCCTGTAGCTAATTAAGATAACAGATTTTTTTTTCCCATGCACTGCTTTGGATAAGATTTATTAATGAGATTTGCTCCTTAAAGTTTGTGGCATTCCACCATAATAATAATATTTTTTTTATTTCAATGCTGAACTTTTAAAAATCGCTCTATGGTAATTAATATTATCAATTTATTATGTTTTGATTACTCAATCGTTAACTTTCATTAAAGATGTAACGACAAGTTGATGTGGTACGTTAATTTATTATTTTGTACAAAATTTTAAATCAACTTGTATAACTAATACCTTTATTTTCCTTTAGTTAATAGAAGTGTTTGTTGAATCTTGAGAGATAGACAAATCCATAAAATATCCTTAGGAACTGCATTAATCACACCTCAAGCGATATCCTCTTCTTTTTAACCTCGATTTTACAACAATCTCAAAGATATTTTAGATCAATATCCCAGATGTTGTTGCTATACAGATAGAAATTACTTAGGAAGTAATGTGAATGTGGATTAGCTGTCAAACAAATAAATAACTTTCCTTTGTTGGTGTTGTTGCTGTCACAGTGCCACTTTCTTATTTTGTTTTCGCTCGAATGTGCGTTTCTTCAAAATGGCTGAGAGCTTATCTCCATCTGAACCCCCAAGAAAAGCACAAAAATTAAAGCTTATCCCAATGGGTGAAGATCGCCAAAATTGTAAATCTTGAAGACGGAGTCCAACATGAATTTAATGCCTGCCTTTTGTTTCTTTTAGCATGTAGCACATGAATTTGAAGGATTGTTGATAGACCATGTTTAAAGTATGATATTGACATGGAATGTTCTTAATCAATAGAATATATTAAATGAATCTAGCATATATTTCATGTTTTGATCAACAATATGCTCAACTAATATTCATATTATATTGTCGTGATTTGCTTCTATTAGTAATGTGTGAGTTATACCAATATATATAATCAACATATTAAATAAAACGCTAAAATTATTATTATAATCAAATTAAATTTGGATAACTTCAATCCAAATTGGTCATTTAACTTCAAAAGGCTATAAGACTGTCATTGAACTATTTGAAAGTTTTCTTGTAAGTTATTGAGTTATTAGTATTTTTAAAGTCCGATTAGTGAGTTCCAAGTGACGATTCGACGATTAGTATACTAAATCAATAGCCATCAACAAGTAAAAAGAGCATAACTTAGATCCAAGTCGATCTTACGATTAATGTGAAATATCAGAAAATTCATAAACTTTCAAAGTTATTTAATAAAAAAAACTGAACTATTGAAGAGAAGAAAATCAAAGCTTTTGATTTATGCAAATGGTGTGAACAAAACAATAATTTTAAGACTTTAAATAATATTTCACCAATTTACATCAATATTTGCTGAGAAAGCAAAATAAGCTTAGATTTCCTCTAATCATAGGGGCATTTTATCAACTAAAAAGTAAAAACAAACAAACAAATTATCTAAGCTCTCTCTCCTCTAATTCTCCTAGCAAGTTGAACATCCTTAGGCATGATTGTAACCCTCTTAGCATGAATAGCGCAGAGATTAGTATTCTCATAAAGCCCAGAGAGATAACCCTGAGGAACTTCTTGAAGAGCACTGACAACACTACTTTGGAACCTTAAACCGGTCTTGGAATCTTAAGTGATTTCCCTCACCAACCTCCGGAATGCTTTTCTGGTACTTCCTGATTTCTCTAAGAGCCACAGTTCCAGGCTTGAATCGGTGAGGCTTCTTCACTCCTCCGGTTGCCGGAGCTGATTTGCAAGCGATCTTTGTGGCTGGCTGCTTACGAGGAGCCTTGCCACCAATTGATTTCCTAGTTGTTGGCTTGGTACGAGCCATTGGAAGAACCATTTGGGTGACGATGAAGAGCGTTTGGTTTGTGAGAAAGTGAGGAAAATTTTTTGAGTAAGCTTTGATTAGGTGGATTGAAGTGATTTGGAGGCGGATGTATAAAGGGAATTTGGGAGAAGCAGGAAGAAGTGAAAATTTGTGCTTCTTAAGAAATATTTTAAATGGGTGAATCTAAACGGTTAATAGGACTGGTTATTTATGGCTTGACATGATCCTCTTCCATTGCAGCACCTTCGGAAAAGTGGTTCGCCATCTCATATAAAGTAGACAATTTGTACGGGGGGTTACTAATGATGTGGTAATTCAAAATTTGGTGTATGGTGCTGGCCATAAAGGCTTGAATGGCCAAATTATCATAAATCCGTTTCGCGACCATAGTTGTTGTATTAAATCTTCTTATAAAGTTATGAAGAGACTCATTTTTTCTTTGATGGGTGGACATGAGGTAGACGGGACATTGTTGAAGAGTCTTGTTGGCAAAAAATCTACTCATGAATAACTCGACCAATTAATCAAAAGGAGTGGATGGAACTTTGGGGCAATGACAGGTACCATTGTCGGGTAGTGTGTGTGAGAGTCATGGTGAAAGCCCATTATTTAACAGTATCGGAGGCATCGAGGATGCTCATGTGGTTGTTATAATAGGCTAGGTGTTCCTCTAAGTTGCCCATGCCATTGTAAGAGAGCTTGGGAAGTTTGAAGGAGGTACAGAGATTGTAGGTTAACATTTCTTAGGATAGGGGCTTGTTAGAGTAGCTCCAAGAGGTCTCTTTAGCTTTAGGCACACAACCTCTTGCAACAATTCTAACTTGCGGGCCGCAATCTGCTCCTCTACAAAAGCAAGATTGTTCAGAGCGTTCAAGCTTGAGGATTGGCCGAGTGAATTTCTTTAGCACGCAATCTTTCGGGTTGTCGCAAGGCAGTGATTATTCGTTCTAGCAGCATCCCTAGTTGCGCGACGTTAACAATTATCTAGTCGTTCTTGGCATTCGTATGGTCAAAGAGATGCTGACACTCCCGCTGCTCTTGGACTTAGTGTTGTTGCTTAAGGAGTTGTTCTTCCATGCACCTTTTTTTTTTCTTGCATCTTATTAACCTGTTGTTGAAATCTAGATTATTATTGTTGTTGAGAGGCTTGATCTACAGGGAAGGTGATGATGGTTGAGTGGCAAAAAATGCAAGGGCTTGCTGGAAGTATTGAGCGAGTTATTCTCTGGGGTCAATGGAGGAGATGTCGGAGGATGGGTGTAACGTGGTGGCTACTAGTAGGATAGAGGTAGCAAGTGGGACGATGTAGCTGGGTTGGAGGCCAAGGGAGTGTTAAGGGTTACCATGAACTGCATAAAAGGATGCTGGGAGAGTGATAGGAAATGTTGGTTCAATGACTGATTCAATGAAGCATTCTTAGTGTGGTTTTGGGTTGGAGGGAGCTCAGAGTTTACAAGGTTGATAAGGATTTGTTGGAGTAAAGGAGCTTGTTGGGTTTGTCGAGTTGAGAGGAGCATCATTTTGAGAAAAAGTCATGGTAGGTCGTCCACGTTCATCACACCAATTGTTGACATTGAGTACAAACAAGGGGTAATATAATGAGGAGGTTGCAGTGGTCTGAAGGGAGGTTGGTTCACCTAAGGAGGAGAGTTGGAAAAGACAAGAGGACATGAAGATGGTTGTGAGAGTTGAGGCTGATTTGTAGTGAGGGTAAGGATTCAAGGATTGCTCAAAGGGGAAGATCCTTTTCTCATCGATTAAAAGGATATTTATAGACGAGATCTTCTTGTCTACTTGCATGAAGTGAAACGGTGGTTACCATCATGGAGTACATGAGGAATGTGCACATTGGAGCCTATATGTTATTTTCTCAAGCAATACAATGTTGTTATGCCTAGGTGGATCCCAATGGTCCTCGAAAAGAATGTTCACACTAAAAAGCAAGTAGTCTAACCATAGCAAATGAGTGGCCAGATGAAGGGAGGATGTCTCTTCTATTAGTGAGAAGCTTGTGGTGGAAAGTCAATTCAGGGAGGATTGAATCAACTAAAGACGATATGAATGATGGTGATAAAGGGCTATTATCAAGTACTCATGAAGAGCTCTTTGATTGCGTCATTTGTAAGATCCGAATAATGATATAACAATTATTGAAAATTAAATAAATAATAATTATTTATTAAAATTCAATTTAAAAAATCATTATAAAATCAAATTAATTATAAAAAGAAATTGTGAAGTTAAAACTAGTAATCAAGTTAGTGTAAAACGGGCAAGAACCGGATCGTTATCCGTGGGAGCAGCCCATTTATCCTTCCCCCTTCACACAAATTCATAACCTAACAGTTTACCACCTGAACTAGTTTTTGATTTATAAATTACACCCTAATTTGTTTTTGTTCGTTTTTTTGCAAAGTCATTTCTCTTTCTTGTTATCATCTTCCTCCTACCATCGTTCATCTCTTCTCTCTCGTCTCTGCAAATCAGTTTTTTTCTTCTCCTCTCTTCTCTTCTCATCTCAGTTTTCACCCACCGCAGTGTCCGCTGGTTTTTGCCGGATCTCTGTTGGAATCCGTGTCGGATCGTGTCGACACGGATACTGCACCCCAAATTGCCGAGTCCGGGTAACGAAGGTAATGATGCATGTAGATGACTCCTCACAGTGGGAATCATAGTTCATTTCTGTTTTAATGATGAATCATGCTATTTTCTAAGCAACTAAATAGTTATTGTCCTGTATTTGAATTAATCTGATAAATGGAGTTGAATTATATTGTTGTTGCTAGATGTATTATAGAGTTAAATCCATCCCATAGAAGTTAGAGAATAGAAAGAAAGAAAAGGAGGCTTGTATGTTTCTTGGCAAATTTTTTCTAATTGAGAGAGGATTCTACACTGCACATCATACAATTTTGTTGTAGTTTTCTTTTTCTTTTTTTTCCCATTGGGTATAGTTTTAGTTTGAAGGACTTTCTTCCTTCTGTGACCTGTATCAGGGCTTCTCTCTATACAATTTGGTTGTAGTTTGGGGGAACTTGGTCTTTCAAAACTTTGTTCCTATAATGTGGTTGTAGAAGCGTATGTTCGTTACTCCATTATCATATACGTGGCCTTCATTCATGTGACTGACCCTTGCCCTTTTTCTCTCTTTACCAAAGAAAAGAAGAGCATTTAGGCATCCATACCTAAGGTGTTCACTATCTAGATTACCATTTACATGTGACCTAGTCTGAGTGGATTCTCAGACAGATGGATTCTAGAAAAATCCGATCAGCATATGAGGGACGTTCCATCCAGGCTCCAGGTGCGATACGGCATGGTTCACTTGCTGGCTCAGGTCCTCCTGCTGCTCGTGGGGCTTTGGAGCCACTTCTACGACCTGAGCTTTTAGAGAACAAGATTGCTTCTCAGGCTGCAGAAATTGAGCAACTTGCTAGAGACAATCACAGATTGACGGCTAGTCATGTCACCTTGAGGGAGGATGTTGTGGCTGCTCGTCATGAAGCACAGAAACTCAAAGAACACATTAGAAGCATCCAGAATGAGAGTGATATTCAGATCAGGGTTCTGCAGGAAAAGATTGCAAAAATGGAAGCGGATATTCGGGTTGGTGAGAGTGTTAAAAAAGAGTTGCAACAGGCACTCATTGAGGCACAAAATTTAGTCAAAGTGAGACAAGAGTTAATTGCCCAAATTCAACAGGCTGTGCAGGAGTTGGTAAAAACTCGTTCTGATGTTAAGTGTCTGCCAGAGTTGCATGCTGAACTTGAAGATTTGAGGAAAGATCACCACAGATTACGGTGAGTTAAACAATCATTTTGTTGCTTGGTGTCTGGAACCCTTCAGTAAGTTATCATATTGAAAATACTTTGCTGCAATATTCACTGTTATTGTGGTAAAATGTTTTGTTATTAATATGATGGTGTTTGTCCTGAAATAATACCACAGGACTTGACAACTGCATTTGGTCATTCAAATTCCTGCAAGAGCTCCATAACTTTTAAATATGATTTATTTGCTCTATAGTTCATCTGCATGATAAACTGCATGGTAACTGTTAATAAAATTACCATGTTGAATACGCCGTTTGTTATTATTGACCCATGCTCCAGCTTTAATGTGGCATGCTGTTTTAAGTAATCAGTAGATGGAAATGGTTGTAATAAGCCTGGATAGCACCAGATTTATATATTGATTACTCAAAAATTATTCTATGAGCCTGGAGTCATAAGTTATGCAAATTTTCAAGCAAGCAAAATAATTGTGTTGCTTACCTCAAGATCTCTTTGTTTCATATTTCATTTGTGGTGCTTTCCACCTTCATATAGTTGCTAAGAAGTAGGCTCTGATTATTTTTTGAATTTGTTTAAACGTAGCGTTACATTTCAGCATGAAAAAGAGTCAAACATAGAGCAGGTGGAGCAAATGCAAGCTATGGAGAAGAATCTAATCCGGATGGCAACAGAAGTTGAAAAGCTACGCGTTGAAGTCTTGAGTGCTGAGAAGAAAATGCATGGTAACTTTTTTTTCCTATATAAATGGTACTTGGCACACACTCTGGTTGCTT
Source organism: Gossypioides kirkii (assembly GCA_005610355.1). NCBI lineage: Eukaryota > Viridiplantae > Streptophyta > Magnoliopsida > Malvales > Malvaceae > Gossypioides > Gossypioides kirkii. The sequence continues at coordinate 34,215,503 of CP032249.1, forward strand.
CTTTTCTTTTTCTCCCACCTTTTCCCTCTGCTAACACTTGCACCGATGTTGTGTTCTTTAACACAAATAGGAATGGTACCATATGCTGGTGGCTACATGAATCCTGATCCTTCATATGCACCACCTTTTCAAGGTGGCACCACTTATTTTGATGGCTACAGTCGGCCTGTAATGCAGACGTGTCTTGGGCCAGTAGAGGGCCTAATCCCTTATGGTAATAGTACCAATGTTCCAGCTGCTATTGCTGCAACCGGTAGTCAAACTGTCCCTAGCTCAGTTTGGGGAGCAACCTACGATCCATCACTTGCTCAGAGGTAAACTAGGAGAAGCTGCCTTGAAAGCTGTCCATAATCTATCTCGCCTTGACCCTGTGTTGTTAGCTTTATGCTGTTAAAGATATCAGCAGTTACAATATGGGCATTCCATATTTTACCCTCAAATTAGCATCTTAGCATCCATTGCACGCTAAACTGTTGTTCAATTGAAACTATGTATGCATGTATGCTGTTAGAATAGGAGAAAGGGGAAAAAACTAGGTCTTCCTCGCGTTTGAAGCAATTAAAAGATGAATGGCATAGTAGTCTCCCACTTTTGCGCCTGTATATATGATTGCTGGATATAATATTTAATAATTCTAAGTGAATCTTTTGCAAGTCCGGTATTTTGCTTTATATTCTCAAACCATTTAATCTAGGCGTCTTCAAATAGTTAGTTCGATCCATGTTTAATTGAACTATAATTAACTATGAGCTTTTTGTTAAAATAATTAACTGAATTGAACTTAGGGAGGTGTTCAAACGGTTAACTGAATCGAATTAGTATTAATTGAATTAATAAATTTTTTATTCTTTTAATCGTTAATCAAACCGATTTTTTTTTTAAAAATTAATCGAATTGAAATTTTTTGATTAATTTGATTAGTTAACTAAATTAATTAAAATTTATATATATTTTTGTTAAAACAATTATAATATATATATATATATATATATATATATATATATATATATATATAAAATAATTTGATAATGTTCATTTGATCGAATTAGTCGAATTAAAATTACATGTAATTTGTATTATTAATTATTAAGTTCGGTTATTTCAATTAATTAAATGATTTCGAATTGAATTAATCGATAATCGAACTTTTAAAAATCATTGATCGATTTTCGATCGAATTAGATTAATTCGGTTGACTAATTCGGTTTTAACCAAAATTTAAAGACCCGTAATCCAATCAACTTCGATTAATTTTGTCGGGTTTCTATTTAATTGGTGTTTATAACATTTTTTTTTCTCATACCATTTTGAAACAATTATTGGCAAACATTACGCTAAAATGGTAGTGTGCATTATTAAATCGGAGCAAAACCATGACAAACTGCGCATTGACATAAATTAGAACAAAAACATTATAATATCACATTACAATGACAGTGGGAACGAAAACATGAGAAATTGATAGGTGTTTAATTAATATATGTTCTAGAGTTAAATTCACACTTAGTTTTAAGCTTTTTTTAAAGTGAATTACTAAGTTTAGTATTGGGTTTTAGTATTTAGATTTTAGTTAGATAGTATTATATTTGTTTAATTTTAGTATTAGTGCCATTTATCCTCACTTGAGTTAAGCCTATTTTTAAGTAGCCCATCAAAGATTCAAAACCTGGTTTTTCTTCTTTGCTCATTGATTGGATGAGTCATGGCAAATGCGGTAACCTTTTCTTTTCCTTCTTCTTTTTTCTTCTCCGTGTATTTTCCGCAGAACTCCCAGAAACCAAAATTTGATTGACGATTTCCTTGATCGATCTTAAGTTTATTCACTGTTTTCTTATATATTTAATTAAATATGGGTTACTTGTTTTGTTTTTAATACTTTCTGTTATAAAATTTCTAGGTTTTAGTTGTGAATGATCTCATTCCTTGCCAAAGCTTGATATGAAGTCATTTGATATGAAGAATGTGAAAGTTTACTACTTTAGGCAAAAATTTATAATAAAAAAGGTATTTTTAATGCGAATGTCACATAAATTAAAGAGTGCTTGTGTTTGGCACTAATGGTATCATATCCACGATATGCTGCAAGTGCCTAATTAGCATCCGTTCATGGGTCAAATAATCTGTAACTTCAATTATAAAAATTAAACTTAATTTGGAGAAAAACTACTCCAAATGTAAGAAATGTAGACACGGGTGATATCCGATTCTTACTTATAATTAGGGCAGCATATGATGACCTCAACAGTCTTAACTGTAGTAAGCTTTATGGCATTAGAAGCATAAATCCTGCATTAGTCAAAGAACACTGATTACTGTAGTGGATTTATACCACTGAAAGTATTATCTAAAAGGAAATTAGATATTTACAAGCAGAAAGTCAATTTCCAGCATAAGGTGTTTCTAATTTTAGTTTATATTTTTTCTTTTTCTATGTTGGAATGTATAGCAGGAAAATCAATCCTCTATTAATGACTTAATAAAGTTACTTTTATGTATTTCTTGGTTTATCAATGATTTAAGGAATCTGTGTGTGATGTTGGAGAGCTTTCCTTTTAGGGGCTGTTCTGGTATTATGGACCTTGTCTGTGAACATTAATTGATGGTTTGGTGGGGAATTAGATAACACTTTGATTCTGCAGTGAGAGTTTTCAGATACCCTTTTGTGGGATCTTGGAAGCCTGTTGGCTGTGACTAATTCTTTTTAGGTATTCATGCCAGTTTGCTTCTAATGTTATGAGTCTCTATACTTTTTCTACTGTATAATTTCCTTGAAAGATTAATCTATAACCCCTGCAAATGGTTTCAAATTTCTCTTTTGCTTTGACAATGATTTTGGGCTGTCATAATTGGAAGTTTCACTTTGAACTCTGACATTTCTTCCACACCATATTTTCCTTGTATATTGTCTCAGATTGAACTGAAAACAGCCCCAGCTGACTTTCGTTTCCCTACAACAAATCAAACTAGACATTGTTTCAGCCGCTACATTGAGTTTCACAGGTACACTGCTTGTTAGGAAACTATCAAATGCTCCCTCCCCCCTTCTTTTGTAGTCTTAGAATCAATTGCAGGTGCTTGGCTGCAAAGGGTGAGGGGTCTAATCAATGTGAGAAATTTGCCAAATACTACCGTTCTCTTTGTCCTGGTGAATGGGTGAGTATACCTAGTTTTTCTTATCATCATAAGTAAACCAAAGTTTGCCTTGTTGCAATGGAATTGATGCTGTATATAAGCTTTATATCATGTGCCTTTTATTCTCCTAGCTTGTACTACAAAGCTCTGTTGTTCACAGGCAAATATGCCTTGTATACGTCATGTCTTTGTTGATGAAGCTTGTTACACATTCTGTACTTTCAGATACCAACTGATTCGTATAGAAATATGTTAAGATAAGGAAATAACTTGAAACTCTGACAGTAAGGGCATAAGTAAATTATAGGTGCTTTTCTTGCTCACCAGGTGTGCCCTTTATTGTGCTTCTGCTCTTTTTCTTTCTCACTATCAGAAGTGATGTAGCATATTAGTATACTACAAGCTGTTCTATACGTCATATTGATAGAATTATCATTGATTTTGCTGATCATGTTTATTACAAATATGAAAGAAGTGTCTACTTGAACATGTTATTGGTGTAGGAACAATTCTGTAAATTACTCCAGTGCTTGTATCAAGAGTTACTTGTAAAGGAAGTAGAGTATAGAAAACTAAAGCCATTTTAACATCCTGGATGTTGCTGAAATTGATGCCAGGTTGAAAAGTGGAATGAACAGAGGGAAAATGGTACTTTCCCGGGTCCTCTGTGACTCTGATGACACATTGGAAAGTAGGTGAACCGTTGCTTCTCTGGCATGGAAAACTTGTCTTTAGCTAGTTCCAATAGTTATTCTTGAAAGTTTCAAATTAATAAGGACGATGAGTGGAATGCTCAGATGCTTTAATTCATGTACCTTCTTTTTCAAGCGGATTGTTTCCATCTTCATTTACATTTTAATGGTGTGGTACTGCTTTCATGAATTTTTCTTTTCTTTCTCGGTAAGGTTTGCTCATATACTGCCCACAGGCAAGGAAAATGATTTATATTTGCATTAAGGGTGGCTTTGATAAGTCATGTAATAATGGTTTAAACCAAAAAATGGTAATTAAATTATAGCTGGCAAAACAGGCCCGATCCTAAAAGTCTGCTCGTGCTGATCTAAGCTCGAGAAAATTTGAGTCCGACAAAATCCGAGTCTGAGATTTATTCAGTCTGAGTCAAAAATAAATCTGACCCAAAATCCGAAATATTCGAATTTATAACTGAACAACGATAATAGACATTAATAATTAATATAATTGTATGATTTACTTAAAATAAAATTAAAATATAAATAAATGATAATTCTTTAATTTTGAAAATATATTCATAAGCATTGCATATTTATATTAAAATTTTATTAATAGGAAAAGCAATTAACAAAATTTTTTATGTTAAATTATAAATTGTAATAAATATTTAAAAATATTAATTTAATATAATATATTTTTAATACTATAATTATATATGTATAATAAATATATAAAACTAATAATTATTAATAGCTAGAAAATTAAATTTTAATAATAATATAATATATATAATAATATATTATATAATTATTATTGAAATCGATTACCTCACCTGATCTTAAAACGATATACAAAATTAGTATACTACTAATACATGAAATAATAATATAATATATAATTATTTTTAAAAAATATACATAACTATAGATTATAATAAAAGATATAATATTATATGAAATTATAATGTTTAATTATTGATGTATATATAAAAACTATTAATATATTATATATTATATAATATGATATAGCATTATATAATATAGTAAGAGGGTTAACTTTTAAATGTAGGAAAAATATAAGAACTCAGAGCATATTTCAATCAATATAATAAATAATAATAATATATGATAATAATTAATATATTATGTATTATTCTACTACTATAGTAAGTGCTATATGGCACACTAAAAAGTTATCATGTTGATGAAAGGAGAATTTAATATTAAAAATTTAATTATATTGTTATGGAGTTCACTTGTGAATTGTGATACTAACTTAATCAATATCGGTGAGAGAAATCATTTAATGTAATTTTTAAATTTATTTAATAATAATTATTAGTGCAGTAGTAAAGAACTCGTTTATAAATTCATTAAACATGTGTTTGATCATTGAATATATTAATTTTAATTTTTATTTAAAAATCATATAAAAGTATGAAAAGATAAAAATATAGTAATAATAATAATTTAATATAAATGAAATATTAACATTTTCCCAATTAAACTAATACTCAATTAACTCATGAACAAATTTAATTAAAGATTTAAATAATATTACAGATAAATCAACTTAAGTAAAATCACACCTAATAGATTTTTAACTCTATAACTTAATGTTTGATTTATTTTAAAAATTCTTTTTAAAGTTGTTTTAATTTTAAAAAAATTATAAAATACTAAAATGTGTAAATATTTTTATAAAATAAAATTTATTATTTTAATAAATTATAATTTTTTAATTAAAGTAATATTAGTTAATTTATGATATTAACTCAATGAAAGATTTTATAATTAATATAAATGATGTTATATCAATTATATTAAAAATTCAGGCAAAAAAATTAAAATAATTTTATAAATAAATTATACTTGTAATAAAGATAAAGTGATCTTTTCCAACGAGCTGGCTCCCAATTGAAATTTAGGCCCAAAATACATTGGAAATATTTTGGGCCAGAGATTTAGGTGTTCTATTTTCAAGACTAATAGCACAGTAGTACACACTGTTGTATAAAGACGTAAATGGGCGCACTCCTCGCCCGGCTTTGCCCTCTCGTTATTAGGTTTTAAGAAGCCGAACCAATAGCCTAGCTTAGCAGCAAGCACCACATACCAACGCCAGCTGAAGATGGAGACGGAGAACCAGAACTCTTTTCAACTTGATGTGGGAAATCTCCTCGCTTTTAACCCTTTTCACAACTTTCCTTCCATCCCCACTTCCAGGTTCGCCCCTTTTGTTCTTTCATAATTATTTTTGTTTTTGTAGTAGTTTGCCTCAGTTTGATTTTTGAGATGTTCTGTTATACGGGTATTTTTCGTTTTTCTCTTTGGGGTATTTTTTTATTGAAATCATGAGAAATTTCTTGGGGGCAAAGGTGATTTGGAGCTCTAAAATAAATTGAATAGCCATGCACTATGATACTTATTTCCTTCACACTTGGTTAAGCTAGTTTTTTTTTTCAAAGCATGAACTGCAGATTTTTATTTTGCTTATTTGATCTGTAAAATATGTAGAATTTTGTTCCTTTATTGATCTTTTGACTGCCGCTCTATATGTTTAGGGATGAACTAGTTAAGGAATGTTTACAAGAGGGTACCAAGTTAGTTCAAGCGGTTGCTGATAATCTGTTTAATTTACCTTCAACCGAAGATTTAGATGGGCCCCTTGTTAAGCTGCCTCCTCCAACTACGAAACTTCCAAGGGAGAAGCATGTAAGCCTGGCCTTTTACTTAATTCTCTTGAAAATTGGATTTTATATTAGTGTATATAAGCAATGTTTTATGTGGTTGTGTTTCTTAATTCTTTTTATACTAATACTGCTAAGCATATTGGTGCCCTCGAAAGTCTAGTTGATTAGTTGCCATAAGAACTGAAATGCTTTATTTGCTTGTGTTTTCAGCTTCCAAAGCCTAAACCTCCTACAAAATGGGAGGAGTTTGCTAAAAAGAAAGGTAATTCGTTTCACCTATCGTACTTACATGGTTCTTTTAGAGTGCAACCTCTTTTTCCATTTCTGAAGATTACCTGCTTTTGTCTTTTCCTTTTTGGAATATCTTGTAGGTATAAAGAAACGTAAAAAGGACAAAGTTGTATGGGATGAACAGACTGGTACATGGAAACGTCGCTTTGGTTATGATCGTGTCAATGATGATAAAGACATACCCATCATTGAGGCCAAGATGAATGATGGTTAGTATCAAATGGACTTTTTTCCTCAGAGAAGATGCACTAATGTTATATATATATTTGACATTTTAATTACTACAAACACAACATAATTGCTTTTGCAGGAAATAAATATATTACATATCAAGTGATAGATAGACCTTTACTTCATAAGTTTACAAGCATCTAATAGAACATATTGGACATGTTTGATTGTGTTGACCATGATTGTTGTTTTTTCTAGAGCCAGGAGAGGATCCTTTTGCTAAAAGACAAGATGATAAGAAAAAAAGAGTTGAGAAGCAAGAGAAGAATCGCCTCCAGAACTTGAAACAAGCTGCAAAACTTGGTGCTTTGCCAAGGTTTTACCCATTCTTTGAATATATGTAGAAATTGACATTGCTATTTTCTGGAAGTAGACTCTTTGCTCCTTTTTTTTGGTCAATATCTTAATCGTATTCAACACATATTGGTACAACTAACCCTCTTCTTATCTTATTCATGTAATACTGTTAGTCCTATTCCATCCTGCAATTCCCATTCTTTGATGGCATTCCCTTGTACTAATATTTATGTCATTTTAGCAGTTTAAAGGTTAGCGTATGAATTTACACATAATGCTTATGGGTGTCAATGGTTGCTGGAATTAAACTTCGATCTCTATTCTATAAGCATCATTTTCGTCCAAACTTTTAGTTCTTCATGAGGAAGTTTGGACACTTTAATAAGCTTGCATTAAATAAAAGAGATATTTGGTTGAGTCTTCCTATTGTTGCTAGACTCCTTGCTATCATTTTATATCACTATTTCTGGTTTTAGAATTTGGCTATGTGTTATGTTTTTGTTGAGTTGATTTTACTTTAAATGGTTTGCTGCAGCCATGTTCAGCTTGCTGCTACGGCTCTGCCCATAACAGGAACCCAAGCTCCACCTAAGAAAGTAACCAAAAATGAATTGGGGAATGTAGCTGGGATGGCTGCTACATCTACAGCCAGTGGTGGGAAATTCGATAGGAAATTGCCAGGAGAAAAGCCTGCTAAAAAGCAAGGAAAGCATCGCAGGGTTTGAACTCTTGGCCCGCTTGACCTGTGTTTCAATGTAAATATTTCCCATAAACTACATTATCATGCTCTAATATTTTCCTCTTCTTTTGATCAGTTCTTACCAGTTGTTGAAGGCTCAGGGATAGGCTCGAGGGAGAAGGAGCAAACCGAGAATGTTCTAAACAAGCTAATCTCTAAGCATTCGCATGAGATACTCAACGTTGACAGGGTAGGTTTGAGCCATGTATTTTGGTCGATTTGGTTGTAAAGTCAATTTGTTGATAATCTGAGCCTTATTATTTTGGGTTTTTTTTTTCTTTCTGAAATCAGGCTGTTACAATGTATAATGTGAAAAAAGAGAAGAAAGCTAGAAATAGAAAGAATCAAGAAGGGAAGTCATCATCAACCTCAAACAAGTTGAAACCCAAAAAGCAACTTCATAAGAAGGGTGCAAAGAAAGGACCAGGATCTTCAAAGAAAGGCAAGGCTTAATCAAATCATTAGTTTCTAACATTCTGGTAAGCTTGTAGAGATTTGGGATATCAATTTTGTTAACAAGAGAGTTATTTGTACCAAATTTTCTATTTGTTGAGACAGGTTTAAGATGTTACATTATTTGATCTGCTTTTATTTGTCCAAGGAGGTTTAGATAGAAAAAGAAAGGGTCTGTTTTAAAAATGGGTTGGATCTTGAGCATAGTAGTCTTGTTTCGGCTCCTTCTGTTTTATCATTACCAATAGGATAATTATTCTGTACCCCCACAAAACCAGTTGTCACTAGCGTCAGCCTCATACTGCTCCATATTTATATGTATGTTTATAAATGACAATTTTTTATTCACTCACTTTGTGATGAGGCTTGGGGCAGCTGGTCGCCAAACCACATCTATAAATACCTTAATCTTCACCATTAGAGACAAGACTGATCTTTGAGATGCTAAGGCTCTGCCCAACCATCCACAGCTAACTCGGTTCCCCGCCGTGTAACTGTCGGAACGTGATGCGGCAACTGCATTTAATGGCGAGCTAAACAGGGGGTTAAACCATAACTTAAAGGGCAGTGAGAGAGTACATATATTAAGATATGGCTCTGAAATTTTAGAGATGTAGAGGTCCCCTCACTAAGCAAAATACGAAATTTTATCTGAATCTTGTGGCAACAAATGCAGCATCTCATCTCCCCAGAATCTAAGTAGAATATAGACGAATTAGCTACTCACTTCCCTCAATATATGAACCATTGATTCTCAATACTCTAGTTTTCAACACACAATGAAAATGAAATAAGCTGTCAGTAAAATAGAGTGAAAATGATACGTGTGGAGATGTATGAGAACCAAAAAAAAAACCTTAAAAAGTCTCAAATTCTCCAAGTATTATTTTTAAGGTGTTTGGTAAATTTATAGTTCTCAAATAAATAAGTAAAATGTTTCTCAATAAACTATATTCGGCAGAAGAAATTGTAAAACAGAACCAAAGGAAATTATTTTTATTTTATAATATTTACCATATCCAAATCTTGATTTTTATAATTTCTTTAAAATCTCATGCGGAGACCTTCTTCGAATTAAAAAACTAATTCACATTTAAAAAAGTAAGAGACTTACAATTAGACGTAGTAATTAGTGTATTTATAAGATATTTGTATTAGTTTTTAATGTTAGGTGTCTCTCATTGTTATTAAATCAAATACTAAATTAAATTAATAGTAATGTCATGTCATATCATTTCATTAACAATAGATTTGACATGTACGATTTAAAATTTTAATTTTTTGATATTATTTATATCCGTTTTATTGTTTATGTTCGAAGTGCGTGATTATTTTTTTCAAAAATATCAATATTTAAATACATAAAAACTAAAAAAATGAATTTTATAATAAGATAGAGCATTTCTGGCAGAAGTGTAATTAAGGGATTGGTAAAATTTCGATTTCCTTAAATTTTTTTTCATTTAAAATTTTTAAAATTTTTAAAATTTTTAAAATTTTAAATTAATAAAAATAAATTTATACTTTATGATAAAAATTTAATTTACTTTTTTTAAAAATTATAAAATATAATCTATTAAAATAATAAAATTACATAAAAAATACAATTTAATTTTGACCTTATAAAATTTTCTAATTACAATATAATGTAAAAAAGAAATTAAAAAGTCCAAGGGCCACCGCCCTAGATTCATTCCTTCTCTTCACACTAATTTTTTTCTCCTACAGGTACAGGAGACAGTAATCATACCTATGACTTCATTATCATTTTATTTGGCATATAATAATACTTTGAGAGTAAGATATTTTCTTTTTTAATAAAATTGACGTAGCAAAGCTGTTCTGAACTTCTGACCGTTCAATTAACCCAAAAGAGAGAAGGGAATTGTAAAGGATGTTTCCACTTGCAGCAAAGGAACCCCACCTTTTCTCAGCAAATGGTAGGCCGATTCTCAACTTTCTACCCTTTCATTCATCAGCGCCATTGAACAACTCTTTCTTCTCCTCTCTCTCTCTCTTCAGCCCATCTCTTGGCTTTGGAGAGACTGAGAGGAGAGAATCTCATTTACCCTTTCTTCATGCATCTATTCTTTCTTGTATTCCTCTGAATTCTTTTTGCTTTTGTCTTTTTAACCAATTTTATCCAACATCCATTTCCAGTTGCAGAAAACCCATTTCATATTCAACTGTTTTTGAAGGATTAAATGGCTGAAAAAAGTTTAAAACTTTTTCAACATGGCAACAAAGAAGTGGCTTTTAGTGGTTCAGGTGTCAAGATTGTTGAATGTTCTTTTTCTCCTAAGAGAGTTAGTTTGAAAGCAAATGGGTTTTTTGCTAGTGTTAATCAAGCTGGGATGGGTTTTGCCATCTCACCAAACCCTCAAATTCCACTCCAGAGTACTGCAAAGTTCCATTTTGCCAGTCTTGTTTCAATCTCTGAGCCCGGGTATCTGGTTCTGGATGATGAACTTGAGATTGCTGAGAGGTTGGTGGAGAAGAAGAAGAAGAAGAAGAAGAGTGGGTTTAAGTTTAGAATTAAGATTGGGAATGCGTCATTAAGGAAGTTGATGAGTGGGGCAGTCGCAGGTGCGGTATCAAGGACTGCTGTGGCTCCATTGGAGACCATTAAAACGCATTTGATGGTGGGGAGTTGTGGGAATTCCATGGCTGAAGTGTTTGATAACATCACCATGAGTGAGGGATGGAAAGGCTTGTATAGAGGCAATTTAGTGAATGTCATTCGAGTGGCTCCAAGCAAGGCTATCGAGGTATGTAGTTAGGCACTTACTTATTGTGCTTATACTTTGTTAATTGTTCATCATGCTTTAGAATTCTAGTTATCCTTCATTCACTGGTCTTTGTGTGTGTGCATTTTAGTCCTTGAAGGATTAATAGTTTTCTATGTTCATCATCAATTTCTGGTTTTTATTTTCTCCATTTTATTAGCTTGCAGGGACTTTATCCTAAAATCATGCTATAAATTGTTTACTCTATGAACACTAAACTCTTATTTTGTTTCATATTCCATTGCACAGTTATTTGCATACGAGACAGTTAAGAAACAGTTGACGCCTGAACATGGGGAACATCCCAAACTCCCTCTGCCAGCCTCATTCATTGCCGGTGCTGTTGCTGGAGTTAGCTCGACTTTGTTGACGTACCCTCTCGAGTTGCTCAAAACTCGTTTAACTGTCAATGTAAGCATGAACTTTGGTGAAGAACTAATGAACTAATTCTTCATTGAAGCATCTATCTTGACCTGTTATAGCTTTGCTCTGATTGCAGGAAGATTACAAGAATCTATTTGACGCGGTTGCGAAAATTGTACAGGCTGAAGGACCGGGAGGGCTATACAAAGGCCTCACTCCAAGTGTGATAGGAGTGGTTCCTTATGCTGCCTCTAATTATTTTGCTTATGATACACTAAGAAATGCTTATAAAAAGGCTTTTAAGAAAGAGGAAATTGGGAATGTTATGACTCTTCTAATAGGATCAGCGGCTGGTGCGATCTCGAGCACGGCAACTTACCCTCTCGAGGTGGCTCGGAAGCAGATGCAGGCTGGTGCTATTAATGGAAGACTATGCCACAACATGATTCAAGCATTGACAAGCATAGTTGAGAAAGAGGGGATGGCAGGGCTTTATAGAGGGTTGGGACCAAGCTGCATGAAATTGGTCCCTGCAGCTGGGATTTCATTCATGTGTTATGAGGCATGCAAGAGGATATTAGCAGAGAGCGCAGAAAAAACTGTGTGAATGATATCCTTGAAAACCAGAAATCCTTTCTTCATTTTAATTCTTCTCTACTTCAGAAGTTAGTCAGTCTATTTCCAATTCGTTAGAATTTAGTCATTTATTTTTGTTAAATTATTATATCTATACTACTATATATACAAGAAAGGTCATATGTTGTCTTCTTTACATGGTTAAAATTCAATTCTAATCTCTTTGCTTTTCAGAAATTGTATAAGAATAGTTAAATTTTAGTTTTGATCCCTATATTTCGCTAAAATTTGAGTTTTAATTTTGAAATTTTTCTGTACCTCAACTCTTATAAAGTCATCAATCACTCTAAAGATTTTATTTCGATTAAAATGTTGATGTTAAGTTTTAAGATCTGTTATCACTATTAAAATTTTCTATTAAATTTAGGTTTATTGCATCATCATTTTGTTACATGGATATTAAATATATATTTTTTTTATTTTCAAAATATCACATCAATAAACTTAATAAAAAAATTTTAATAGTGTTGACAAATAGACTTATAATTTTAAACTTGAAAAGGTAAAAGTATGAAAATTTAATTCCAAATAAATGAATAGTATAAGAACTTAGAGCATATTATAACATTTAAATTTTTACTCTATAATTTAATAAAAAAATTAATATTTAACCTAACGTGAAGTGGGGGTGGAAACTATATTAGTTCAAAATATTTTTTTTTTACATTTTAATAAATGATTAAATTTTAATTTTGATCCTTCAATTATACCTAAAATTGATTTTTAACTTTTAACATAATTTGGTTATTATATTCTAATTTGTCCCATGTTTAATATAGTTAACTTTTTTTTTATTATTAAAATATGGCAGTTATATGTAATTTTAATGCCCTAAGATGAAAATTCATTGTTTTATCAAAGCCCTGATTAACTTGGGCACCCAAAAGAATTCCCGCTATTGGTTGGAGACACAGGAGGTCGCCCAAATTGTACATCAAGTTCTGTAACCTATTTTGAATTAGGAGATATTTATTAATTGGCTTTGAAAGGCCCCAATAACCAGAAATACATAGTTAAAACATCCTTTGGATTCTCACTCATAATACCTCAATTGGATTGATGGATGGGGTGGGAACTGGGAATCTCACGACCAACCAAGTAAGGCTATTTTAATACACTATTTCCAAGTTAATTAATATAGAAATACTTCAAAACATGTGATATAAAGCACCATAAAAAAGAGTAAACAAAAATCCCATGTTTACTGATATTCCTCAAACTTTACTGTGTATCACAGGCACCATTCTTCAGTCTTGGGTACTACACGGTCCCTTCTTGGCAGGCTTCACCAACATTGATTAAAACTAAATAGAAGAAGTATTTTTGAACTTGGTAACCACACCAAGTCTTAGTTTTTAGGATTTTCTTTCAGGATTAGTCCTCAAAATTTTAGATGATAGGTCCCTCTACCCTAGCAACGTTACAACAATACCTATCTAGTAATTTCTAAGCTTTAGACTAATAGAAGGGACCCTTGAGATCTGTTCTAGTTGCTGATGCCTAATGATGTGGCTTATTTTCATGTCTTTCATGTTTTCTTCTACGTTATTCCTTAATGTGACATTTTTCTCAGTATAGCTTGACTTTCAACCAAACGTTTATGCCATTTTCTTTTATGTGTATATTTTTAAGCTTTATTTCCTATGTATTAGGGTCCTTGTATTTAGGGGTGTGCATAATTTGATTTTAACCGATCAAACTGAATTATTTTGATTAATTGGTCAATCATTGTATCTAATTCGGTCGAAAATCAGTTAAGAGCTTTTCAAAAATTTCAATTAACAGTTAATTCGATTCGAAATCGGATAATTAATTAAATATTTTGAACTGAATTAATCGATTGACTAAAATTATTAATAGTAAAATATTATAGGCCCAATATATTATGTAAGCCCAAAATATAAAAATTAAAGAACGAACTTAAAATTAATTGGATTTATACAAATTATTATAATGTTCAAGGTTAGATTTTTTTAGAATCAATATTAAATTGACACAACATATAAATATTGAGGGTTAAAGTTGTTATTATACCAATTTTAAAAGTTATCACTTGGTGGTAGAAAAAAAAAAGACAATTGAAATATTAGGTGACTATTTTGTAATTTTTTATAATTGGATGACCAAAAACAATTACTAATATTTTAAATGACTACTAATGTATAATGTATTCTTTATTTAAATCTTATTTATACGTTTTGATAACTTGTACCAAATCAGCAAGTAACAATAACTTGTACCAAATCCAAAAAATATATTTTTAATTCATTTTTCAATTCGCAAATTTGATATTTTATGGTTATTTTTCTAATTAAAAGATGAAATTATTCATGGACTTGACAAATTTGACTCAATTTGGATTGTGTTTTAACAAGGATTATTTTTCTTCTCAATTGAGTTTGTGCGAAATTGTGAATGGATTACGAAGGCAGTCATTTAATAATTTTTTTTGGCTTAATATATAAGTTGGACACTGAACTTGAAACTTTTTTTTACAATGGCTCCTGAACTTATTTTTAGATCATTTTGGTCTTTTAAGGTAATAAGGTTGGCATTTGTTACATAGATTGGTCCCTACAATAATATCATTTGTTTCTTTTAAAAGTTTGTTAATGTGGACAAGCATGGGCCTAACACATGAAGAAATAAAAGGATGTAACGTGGATTCATCTTTAACCATTCTTAAAAAATATATTTTAAAAACCTTAAAAATTTGAAAAAAAATTTAATTATTTTTTATAAATTTTATTTTATTAATATATTATTTTAAATGTTTTTGACAAAAAGTAAAGAAAAGGGAAATTTATTTCAAGGCCCTTTTATCTACCTATTTACTTGACCCCACTACCATGTGGCGTCCATTCATTAGCCCACATGTCAAAATTTGACAGAAATTAATATCGTCAGTCCCATGTACCAAGACGATAAAAAGGTTCAGATACCCAAATAGACAAATTAAAAGTACAGGTACCATATTGACAATTTTGTCAAAGTATAGGGAATTTTTTTTTTATTATTTCGTTTAATTTTAATGTTTATTACCGGATTTTTTTGTAAACTACACCCAATAACGTTAAACTAAAGTAACTTACGTTTTGGTAATTTAATTTCAAAAAAGTTATAAAATGATTACTGAACTATTCGAAAGTTTTCATTTAAGTCACTAGGCTATTAAAATTGTTATTGTGTGACCTTTTTTGTTCATACTCTCTACACCAATCGAAAGCATCCTTCCCATTCTCTTCTATAGTTTAATTTAATTTTATGAAACAATTTTTACTGTCACGAATTTATAAAGCGAAATCCAAATAGCTTTCTTCTCCGATTTGCGACACTAATTATCATATCGACTTGGATCTAAGTTATGTCCTTCTACTTATTAATGGGTAGTGATCCACTATACCGATTGTTTAATTGTCACTTGAAGTTTGCTAGTGACTTAATTAAATTTTTTTGAATAGTTCAGTAACTTAAATGAAAACTTTAAAATAATTTAATAATCATTTTATAATTTTTAAAATTGAGTGACGAAAACATCAACTTAAGACCCATTTAGATGGATATTTAATTTTTTTTGCCTCACACATAATATTTAATCTTATTGCTATCACTGTTTTTATACTTAAACTTATCGCTGATCCAAAAATGTATTTAGTGAAGTTTGAAAAGCTAGAGTAGAATAATAAGAAAAAGAAGTTGTGAATTGGAAAATTTCCTAGATCATGTTGCCAAACAATAGGTGACAACAGTAGCGTCCGACACAACGCCAAGTGGCCACTTTTAAATTGTTGGAATAATTCAATGAAAATGTCTTTTCTCAAGAGATCCGAGTTAGATTTTTTTATTTATTTTTATGGACATAAAATAAAGTGTTTAGTTTATGATTAAAATGTTTGAATTCATGGTGCATATTCTCCAACAATAGAGTAAGAATCTATCGACAGGATCCAATTCAACATATGAAAAGAGACACGTGTGTGTTAATAATATGAAATACATTGAAAACTCATATTATTTCATTAACTTCTTGCTTTACGATTTTCTTTTTAAATAAATAAAGTACCATATATAATTTTGTTTTCTTATATTTGTCGATGACGACAAACATTGCGCTTTGTTTTCAGAAAGGCACTGCTGCTTGTACACATTTCAATAACCAAAATGGATTTATTATCAGATTTGCCTCAAGACTGTCAATTTCAAGATAAAAAAAATATTTAATAATTTTAAAATTATACATAAATATTGATTTAATGTATAATTTATGTAACATATTCAATTTATATATAAAACTAATAATATTATCTATGCCGTAATGTGAAATTTTATTAAATTAAAAAACAAATGCTTAAATTTAAATTATTTCCAGGTTGCTACAATATAAAAGCTTATATTTATCAATGTACATGGAGATAATGTATTATGCGTAAAAAAAACTAAAATTTAGTTCATAACACGTTTGTGTATAAAAGCTCATTTTAGGTTTATGCGGCAAAACGTTTGTGTTTTCAAAGTTTTGCAAAATTTTTCATAAAACTAAAATTAGCTTTCAATGGAGATCTGATAGCAAATTGATAATCTAAAAATCTATTTAAAAATGGTGATTTTGAAGTTTTCGATATATTCGTAGTTACTTCATTTTTATGAGATGTGTCAATCTCTCTTAAAATTTTTCAATAGTCATTTGAAGCTTGGTGGAGGTTGGCGTACGCACAACTTTTAATTGGAAATAAAATTTGAAAAAGTTATTGACAAATTAAATTGTTATAATGGAAAAATAGGAAGTGACTTGCTATAGCAATTCACATCACTAAGGTGGAGAGAAGGGAGAGCCACTATTCTAAAGGAGCTAGGTAAATGGTGAATTAGTGGAGGGTGGATCATGGCCTCATTTGTTGTGAACAAAATTTTATTCAATTTAAAAAGGTAAAAAAAATCGAGTTATTCGAATTATTTGAGTCAACTCAAATAATTTAGTTCGAGTTTCGAGTTCGTGTCAAGTTGAATTTCACAATTCAAATAACTTGAATAATTCAAATATTTCGAATAACAAATTGATATAAATACTTTTTTGATCATTGTCAACTTTAAAAATAAACAAATTGATCACTCTTAACAAAAATTACAAAATAATCAAAATAATTTAAAAAAATTCAAAATAATTTCTTAAAATTAAAAATATTTATAAAAAATCAAAATTTATATTTTAAAAGATATAATTTCTTTTAAAAATTCTAAAAATATATAAAATTTTAAAATTTTAAAAAATTTCTAAAATAATAACTTTGAGACCTAATAAATGATTAAAACTTATCATACTCAAGTATATTGACTATGCATCATTAAAAACTTTTAATTAATTAAAAATTTAAAATATATATATATATTTAAAACTATTTCATTGGAAGTTTTTATAATATGTTTTCTAATTTTTATATATAATAAATTTTAAAGAGTAAAACATCAAAATTAAATTATTTGAATCACTAAAATAAGAAATTGACAAAATTTAATAAAATAAAAATAGGTTAAACTATAAACATAGTCACTTTTGTTTGACTCAAATTACATTTTAATCATTTATGTTTGAAATGTTACATAATAGTCACTTACGTTATCATTTTGTTACGAAATAATTACTCTGCCGTTAAGTTTTGTTAGCTCCCTAATGGCAATCCTACATGGTTGTGGGTTTTAAATGTCAACTTGAATGTCCAATTAGGACGAGAATTATTTTTTTTTTCAGTCAAAATGGAAATGAAAACTAAAAGAAAAAAGAGAAACGATTTTTTTTTTCAGTTCAAGGTATAATTATTCATTTAGACTACCACGTAAGATTATCGTTAGAGAGATAATGGAGCTTAACGGCATAGTGACTACTTCGTAATAAAATAATAACGTAAATGACTAAAACGTAATATTTCAAACATAAATAACTAAAATATAATTTGAGATAAATAAAAGTGACTATTTTTGTAAAAAATATAATCATAAACTTTTTTTTTTTTTTTGAAAAAACTAATAATTTAAGGTGTCCTAATTCACAAAATTCCAAAAATAGGCCCATAAGCGTCTTTTTAGTAAAAAAACCATCATTTCCTAATTTTCTTAATAATTCCTCCCTTTATGAAACTACCCTTTCCCGGTAGACTGGAGCCACCCCAAAAATTCTCACTTGTGTAAAGTTGTTGCTAAACTTGTTCAATATAAGCTCTTAGCATCAAAAAACTAAGTACACCAATGGGAGCAACGAAGAACATCTGGACCGCCATGGAAGCAAACCATGCTAAACAAAGCCACAACGGCAATTCAACCTTCGACGATCATTCAATCCTTCACTCTAATCTCTCAGTTGATACTGCCATTCCTTTTCCCCTTATGGTCCCTTGTGTCATGTTCGTCTTTTTTTCTCGTCTCTGTTTCTCGTTTTTTTTTTTTTTCCATTTCGAGCTGTTGGCTTAGTTTATTTTAGGGCTTGCTTCTCGTATTGATATTTTCGGATCTTCAATATTTGTTTTATTCTATTTAAGCTAAGAACGACCAGCTTAAACGCCAGGAATTCGAATTCGAATTTGTTTTGGTTTTACTTTTATGACATTTTGCTCCGTTTTATACTTCTTTGGCAGCGCCTTGTGCAAGGATCTGTTTCGGAAATGGGCTAAGTTGAACGATTCTTGCTTCTCCGTCGAAACTGTATCAGGCGGCATCACGAATCTTCGTGAGCACTTTGCTTTTTGATGTAGAGTAGCGACTTAATTTGTTAATAGTATGTATTTTTTATTAGATCGGATTTTCCAACCAAACAGTAAACATAAGTAATTGCGTTTTAAATTGGAAAAGTAAAAACTCAAAAAGAATAAGAAGAAGAAAAAAAAGTGGTCCTTATTCCGTGGCTGCAAAACCGTCGTTTGGATTGGTTGCCTTTTGATGTTTATTTTATACATTATATTTTCTTGTTCTGTTTGCTGCTTTTGTTCGATTTTGTGGCAGTTCATTCGCTAAGCACGAACAATTTTATGCAGTGCTGAAGGTTTCTGTCAAGGAAGAAAATGGAGATACTGTATCTGTAACAGTTAGATTGTATGGACCGAACACTGAATATGTCATCAATCGGGAACGTGAGCTACAGGTATTCTCCGATGCTTTTCGCTATTAATTATCTGTAGAAAATCTTCCTTAGGGATAATCACTAATTTAGCTAATTGGTTTTGGTTGGTATTATATTAAAGTGCTAAAACCTTGCTTAAATATTAACGTAAAACTCGTCATTGTTGTGTTTCCTGGGTCTGAACTCTGAATCTTCTCTGGAAGTGTTTTAGTCAACTAAGCTGTCAGTGACTTAATAGAGAAGTAATCTAATCTTAGCCAAAGGAATTGTTTATTATGATTTCTTTTGAAATGTCTTGCTTACATGCATGTATCAGGGTGGGTCAAGGATATGCTAATAATTTCTAGTACAACGGGAATTCAAATGATGATTTTGTATGTCTTTTGGTGTTCTTCTAAACTAAATTGTTTCTAGTTATGATTCATCCAGCGTTTTTATCTATTGGTTCCATTAACACCTTTCTGTTTGACGGCCTTTTCATTCCATTATAAACTTGTATCTTCATATTGTGTTTTAGGCGATCAAATACCTCTCGGCTGCAGGATTTGGTGCCAAGTTGCTTGGTGTATTTGGAAATGGGATGGTACAATCTTTTATAAATGCACGTACCTTAACTCCAGCAGGTAAGCATCAGAGAGATATACTCCGGGAGTAGGACTTTCACACAACTTTGTGTTCTTAAGACATCAGTTATTTGAGAGGTTTATGCCTTCGAGCATCTTAGTCTCATGTTCTGTGCTGGCGGCATCAGTAATAAAGTTCTCTGCCTCTTGAAGCTTTTACGGTATTATAGATATTTGGCCTAGGTGGTATGATTAAATAGTCTACAAGGCATTGACTTCTGTGGCAACTAATTTCAACCTTTAATACTGACAATTGTTATTTTAACTGAAGCACAAGGTATTGTTTGGCCTGCAAGCTGCGCGCTAATATACTTTTTACCTATTTCCCCTTGCCAGATATGAGAAAGCCAAAGCTGGTTTCTGAAATCGCGAAGCAACTGCGAAGATTCCATCAAGTGGAAATTCCAGGTTCTAAAGAACCTCAGTTGTGGGTTGACATCTTCAAGTTCTTTGAGAAAGGTTTGAGAACCGACTTCTTTTACAATGTTTTTCCCATAAAATCGAAATGGACTGTCTTCCAGTTGCAGTTGTCTCAATATCTGTCTTTCTTTTTTTTTTTCAAATTTTGGATTTTAAGAGTGTTACTTGTCTGGAGTTTTGCCTGATTACAGTCTGCTACTGCCAATTGTCATCAGTAACATGGGGGCTGGGGCTCATTTAGTTTCTTTCTTCTCAAGATTATTACCTAGCAGTACTAGATGCATGTCTAATGCATGAGACCCTCTTTTGCAGCATCTACTCTCCAGTTTGAAGATACTGATAAACAAAGGACATATGAGACAATTTCGTTCAAGGAAGTGCATAAGGAAGTTACAGAGCTGAAGGTAAGATCTCTTTTTATATCTGGTTGATTCATCTGGTGCTGATGAAGGGAAGGTGCTGTGTGTTTATTGGCTCGGCAAACGCTTTCTCAGATCCTATTTTGTTTTTTATTTCTGATTATATGTTTGATTCAATATCAAGAACTTTACCCGTTTATGAGAGTGTGTCCTGATGATGGGCCAGGAACTGACAACCCTTCTCAATTCTCCAGTGGTGTTTGCTCACAATGATTTGCTTTCTGGGAATTTGATGCATAATGATGAACAAGGTATGTAAACTTATAATTTGAGTTTGTTCACTTTGCTAAAATGCCATCTTCTTGCTCTGTTGACTCTCAAAGAAGCTCCTCTTTGCTGTATTCACATTTTGCATTCTACATGGATATGCACCCTTTTTAACTCCTATATTTCAAGATGAGTGTAGTGTCCTTGTCTCTAGAAAATTTCCATATGTTGATAATGGATTTGGTTTTTGCCCTTTTTTACAATCCATAGATAAACATATTATCAGTAGTGACAAGTGAACCAATGCTGCTTGTTAAGCATAACATAAATGATATCTATAAACTGTTGCATGATAGTTTTAAAGATAGAACACTTTGGGGTGGTAGATATGAGAATACTTAATTTCAATAGGAAGCTTGGTTGGATATTGGGGTGCAGTGCAGTGTCTTTATCCAAAAAGCAATTTCTGGTTGCTGATATTGGGTTTGACTGTTGCTCTTGATACTATCCATAGATAAGCAAATTTATGTAGTGAAAGTGAACCAACACTGCTGGTTAGACATATGAAGGAATAAGAATATCTATAAACTATTGCATAACATTCTTAAAGACAAAACACCATTGCATGTAGATTTGAGAACATTCCCATGTCAATATGAGATCTAGCATGCGTACGCATAGGCTTTTCTCAAAGATAAGGCATCATTCAATGAATCATGAATCATGAAACCTGTAACCTAAAGATAGAAGTATGTGATATTGTGTTGGTGCCTAATTACTGGATGGAACATAAGAATATTTTTCCTGCTTACCTATAAATTCTTCCAATGTCTTGTTTGTTAACTGTTTACCTCGTTGATGTCCAGAAAAGCTCTACTTGATAGACTTTGAGTATGGGTCTTACAATTACAGAGGCTTTGACATTGGAAATCACTTCAATGAATATGCTGGCTATGACTGTGACTATAGCTTGTATGTTTCTTCTATATTTGAATTGCAATTCTCTTGTGTTTTCTTTTGCAATAATGATGAGTTCTTGAACAGATTGGCACCTACCTATTGATTATTGAACATGGTGTAAATGCAGGTATCCTAGTAAAGATGAACAATATCATTTTTTCAGGCATTATTTAGAACCTGAAAAACCATACGAGGTAAGGATATCTGATTTGTGTATTTTGGTTTCAACAATGATATTTCAAGTTTGACAAGATTGCCCCTGAGATAAAATACGTTGCTAGTCTGTTACAACTTAGCTATTAATAATGACTGAGTAAATTCTATGTGCATTATTTGATGGATATGGACGGTTGATTTACTTTTTTTATCTCACAATTAATAGGAGCTACTGCTTCCTATTATCTGGTGTGAATGTTAATTGGAACTTATTGTTGCGTCATAAGATGAGTACTGGAATCTGCATGTATCCTAGATGGGATAATAGAATCTATTAGAGTCACTCTTGTGACTGATCTTACTGTTAGCACTTGTAAAACTACATATTGAGATAAATTTTATCCATTATTATATTAGAAGGGTCTTAGAACCAGAACTTGGAATCCTTTAACTTTTTATCTGCATGCGTTCAAACAAGCACATGCTTATCATTCAAGACTTGTATGTGGAAACTGTGAAGAACACATTGAATATTGCTAGAAATTGATCTTGTTTACATATTGGGCTTTAAAAAGCCTTTTGTACTTGAGATATATTTAGATGATTAGATTTGAAACTAGTACCTTGTATTGTGTTAACCACAACAGGTATCAGAAAAAGACCTTGAAGCTCTGTATGTGGAGACTAATACGTTCATGTTAGCTTCACATTTGTATTGGGCGTTATGGGCCTTAATCCAGGTATCATCATTCCCTAGCTATGTTTTTCATGCCCCAGAAACCATGACATTCATCTGAGTCTCGTCATTTTTTTCTGCTAATCATAGGCAAGGATGTCACCCATCGATTTTGATTATCTTGGGTATTTCTTCTTGCGGTACAATGAATATAAGAAGCAGAAGAGAATGTGTCTCTGCCTTGCAAAATCTCACATATCTGCATCTGGAAAAGCATAAGACTCTGATAGCGTTCACACGAATAGCCGGTCATGGATTTGTATGTTTGAGCATTTTGATTCCGTGTGTGTTACTATTCTTGTAAAATATTCTCCCCTAATTTGTATACCTTTATGAGAAGCAAACTAAAAAACAAGATCGAAAGAATAAAGCAATTTCGGGGTCACCCTGGTTTTAGCAGGGCAGGCGACTGTCCTAGATGTATCTTTTCGTCTTTGATAATCATGCTCTCTATGATATCTAAATTTGGTATTTCTCACGCTTTTTATGGCAACGTATTTCAATATCGAGTTAGATAAGAAATTTGGGTAAGGAATTATTTTTTGACTTCCGTTCTGTTTGATTGGTTGAGTTCAATGGACTGATACTTAATGTCTCGTGAAGTAGCTTAGTCTTCCTGCACAAATTTTTTTTTCAGAAAAAGGCCTCTGTGAAGAGGCCTTGAGGTGACAGCAAGCTCAAACTGGCTCATTGGAAGAGTCACTAGTGTGATCAATTGGCAGAGGTAATCTCAAGCTATAAATGGAGGTTTAAGTTACAACAACATAGCCAATCCTTAATACGGCAAAACCAAATTCGCAGTCATTTGAAGAGCTAAGGAACATTTGAACAAGCATTTTCAATTTTCTATATTTAACAACTGTGTATCATATAAATATTTGTAACCCTAACAATCTAGCAAAACAGAAATTCTGACAACATGAGAAGCATCAACCTGGCCAAGCTGTTGGCGCTTCAACCCCCATCATATTCAAGAGATACCGCAGGCATGAATGGAAAACATTAAGGTCGCACTATGCTTGGAGAACCTGGCAGTGAACAA
The DNA here is from genome assembly GCA_005610355.1 of Gossypioides kirkii. Taxonomy (NCBI): domain Eukaryota; kingdom Viridiplantae; phylum Streptophyta; class Magnoliopsida; order Malvales; family Malvaceae; genus Gossypioides; species Gossypioides kirkii. The sequence goes on from CP032249.1 coordinate 34,239,487, forward strand.
TGTGGCTTTTCAGCCGGTTCCTGCCAGCAAGGCTAGACCAAAGATTTGTAACCAAGGTTTTGAACTGACCTTTCCCTGCTATAGTTTCCCATAAATGTTGGGCAGTAGATCCCTTCAGATCATTGGACTTTGAAACGTCAACCAGAGATATACTCATATTATTTCGAATGATGCAAAGTTTTCCATTAACTGGAACAAGCGCTGCCGCCTCCAGAGCCCGAGAATTGCCCAAGTGTATCTTACTGTCAATATGCTTACTCCAAGAATCACCCACTTCATCATAAACCCTCAACTTACAACCATCCCTACAATCCAAGGCATAAAGCTGCCCATTTAAGGAAGCACAGGGGTTCCTCCAGCCTGCAACCATTCCATTATAGAAAGGGTACCAGCTATCTGTTTCAGGTTGGTAGATCTCACTCATCACTTGCCGGTGAGGTCCAAGTCCCTTCAAAAACCACTTATCCTCATATACAACCCCAATGAAGGGCACCATTGCAGTGCTCATATCTGAAATAAATGACCATCTATTCTTGTTGGGATCGTAAACTTCAGCTGATCTCAATGACCGATGCACTCCCTCATTCTCTCCGCCAGCAACATACAAGCGATTCTTTATCACACATGAACCGAAAAAATGCCTTCGACGAAGCATATCTGGAGCACGGTGCCATTTATTTGTCCTGGCACTATAAAATATGACTCGTCTCATCGATCCCTTTAATAGATCCTTACCACCAAACAGATAAAGGTGACAACCACTAAGGACGGCACATCCAAAACCAAGGGCTTCAGAATATTCCTTAGGGACTGGAGGGAGTGGCTGCCAGAGCTGGTATACAGGATCAAAGGCATGCCAAGAAATTTTTCCCTCTCGATCTCTCTTAATGATGTAAATCCATTCTTCTGCAATTCCAAGGCTCTTTCGGAGTGAATAAAAGAAGTTACCAGATAGAAGTCTATACCACCTTTTGCAGACCACACGTAGCTTCCTGTGCTCAACTCGGGGAACCCTTACTAGGCAAGCGATAGCAAGATCATCGGGGAGTCCTGGGAGCAGAGGAGATTGGTAACAGCTCCTATTACTACGTGCTGCCTTGTTTCTTGTTGGATGAATGGACGGTTTAATACTGGGTTGGAGACACAGCTTTGTACGTGGTACGTATTTTTTTGCTCCAGCAACAGTTTTGAGTCCAGCATCTACTCTACATAAACAGGCTGTTGTATCAACCTGCCAAAAACATTCACAATGGATGAACAGTTTTTTCTCCCCTAATATTGCCTTGCTATAGGTACAGGAAGCTTGTAAGATGCACTAGGTCAGTGTCAGTATCAACAAAAACATGGAAACCATGCCACAAGGTGCCACTGATATCACTTATCTCTGATGAGAGAGAACTGTTCTAGCGTGTATAATCTGGCTGATAATGCACGACTTTCAATTTTATGATATCATCTTTCATGTTAAATCTATATGCCAACATACAAGCAAAGATTAACATCTTGAGCAGAGATGTCTAACTTGTATGATGAATTTGCATGAAACAATATTACCCCAGAGGGAACCAGAAATTGATACAATGCTCTAAACTGCAAAAAAATGAGTTGAAAGAAAACAGATTTTCAACTTTTTGGACACTGATGTACTTTCAAAACTAAAACTGGATCGTACAGGTAGTAACTCGGTCTCTATTACAATCATTTGAACTCAAAATACCTCCTTGAGTTGGTCAACTCTTTGGCTTTGTCATTTTAAGTGCTTAAGAATTCAGAAAACCAACTTTTAAGTTCGAAAAAAGTTTAGGAGATAGCCATGAAGGATGTAAGTCCGGGAAACATGTTTCTAAGTAAATTTGTAATGTTATTATGGCTTAAACTACTATTGATGCCCCTATACTAGGAGTCAAATTGCATTCCACCGCCTTTACTTAAAAAATGGACAAATTCACCCCTGTACGGTATATCAAAGAGTAAACTGGTTTCTTTTGCTAGAAATTTCATCCATTTTTCCTGTTAAAAACTAGCTTAGTTGATGAAATAATCAGAAAACTACACGTGACGTGGTACGCCACATGTACCCTATGTTGACATGCACACCAGTTTGCTCTTTGATCAAATATATAAGGTGAAATTTGCCATTTTTTGAATAAAAGGGGCAAAATTCAATTTGACTCATAGTATAAGGACCTCATGGTACTTCTCATCTACGAATATGCTCGCACATGAAACAGCATACCTTCAATAAGATAACAATTCAGTCTACAGGAGAACAATTTTTGAGGTTAGACTTCATCTAAGAACTTGTAAACCATCTATAACACAACTACGGCATACACGATGAATCACAATTGTAAACCATTTAGCTATCATCACCATAAACCCATCAAATAACGTTTCTTTCTAACAGATACTATGATTGAACAGAAGGCAGAAAAAAGGACTAATTAACTTACCAATGGAGGTTGAACCATTCTGTCCATGTTTTCCTCTTTCAACAACTAGCCAACACGAAAATCACCACAATCCACTTCGAGGAAACCAGCCCCCTACCTCACAACCATCATTTTTGACCCACCAAACATAAACCAAGAATCAAAAGTTCACTATCATCAAGAATTTTCCATTTTCCAAAAGGGCAATCTCTGAGATTTTCCAAAATCCACAGCTTGAATTGAGAATCTAAATTGAAGACCTGAACCTTAAGGATATCAAAAAGATGGAAATTTTGCAGAGAGAAGTGAACCCATAGTTCAGAAATCCAAAATTTTTACCAAGACCAAAAACCCAAATTCAAAAACCCCGTAAAACAACCAGTCATGGTCTCAAAAGGGAGAAAACAGAAACCTCAGAATCTTATGTTCAGCGCATTAAGAGCTAAAAGTAGAAAAAGAAAAATTAAAAAGTGAGAGAGAGCAAACAAGATGGGGTCAAAGAGAGCAGTGAAAGAGGAAATGGAGTACCATTAAAATGTTTGAGTGGGGTTGAGGGCCCATTTTACCTCCATTGCACAGCCTACCAAGCACAAGAGTGTATTCAAACGCCAAAAGAAAGGAAGAAAAGCAAAGGTGATAACATAAAAAGGAGGAGAGAAATATGAGGATTCAATGATGACACTTTGGTGTTGGTGGAGGTGGTGGGACTGTTCTTATGGGAGAAGCCTAGAAATGTTAACACCAATTCACAAATGGGAAAATAGCTGTCGCCCCGTAGTTGAAGTATGAACAAGTCTGATAGTTTTAGGACAAAGATTTTGGCCAGTTTTCTTTCTAAATTACTTTCCAGGAATTGGACAAAGATTCAAAACCAAAAACTGTGGGTCTCACCGCCTCCACAATTCCAACAAATAGACTTCTTTACTTTTTTTCTTTTAATTTTTAACTTTACAAACATAAAAAAAGAGATTTTCTTCTTCATGTTGAACCACCCCACATTAGTTCATCACACATCATCTACACCTGCTCCACAAACTGGATTTTTTTATTCATTTTTATTGTTTTTTAATTCTCAAAATAGCGTTGTTGGGGAAATAATTTTAAAATACATTTTTTAATATTTAATGATCATAGGAGTAGAGGTTTATGTAACATTTTTTTATTTAAAATGTTTTTGATAAATTACTGAAATTTTTTAATTTTAATTAAATGTATTTGGTAATTTTATTAGTTTTCTAATTGATAAAAAAATTTAACAAAAAAAATTAAATAAGATAAGCATGTGCGTAATTACTTATCACTTAGGTAAATTAATTTTATTTTAAAAAAAAATTCAACTATCTAGTAAGACCTCCAAATTATTATATTTAATTTTTGAGAAAAAATATACAAAATAAAATAATATATTATCACCGATAACATTAAATTTAAAAAATAAATAATTTAAAAAACAAGATTAATTTTATCAAGAAATATAATTATATTTAGTACTTATTTTTGTTAATATACCAAACAGCTTTTTAATATAAATTTAGTACTAAAAATTCAACATTTAATTATTTAATACTTAATTTTTTTTAATTTAACAAACAACACCTAAGTTTGACATGTTGGAAAAATCAATTTATAAAATTATATTTTTAGGCGCAGTTAAAGTTTAAATTACCTTACGATCAATGGCGTATTCAGGAGCTGGCAGGATCCCCAACCCCCAAAATAGAAAATTATCTATTCAACTCTTTTAAAAATTTTAAAATTTTAAATTAGTAAAAGTAAAATTACATTTTGACCCTCACTAAAAATGATAAAATTTTAATTTAATTCTTTAAAAATGATAAAGATATAGGTTATTAAAAGTTATAATTTAATTCGATCATCTTATAACTTTTTTTGATTTCGTCCCTGCTTATAATATTTATAGTAATAAACTTTTAACCGAAATAATACATGTGTTTTATACAAAACGATATAAATCATTTCTCAACTTTATACAGATCAATCTTTTTCGCTATCCTCGAACCCTAAATTACTTTGACAGTAGATGATGATGAATTCATTGATCCAAATACAATGGGCCATGCCGAGTAGATCTAAAATATAGTATTACAGTGATTAGATTATGATAGCCACACATAGCTGTCACATCCATATTATATGCATGCTTTCTATTCATTCTGTTTTCGGACTAGTCAGTTAATACACATCTTTACACCTTACATACTGTTTCTTCTTTTACTGGGTATAATTACAAGTTGGTAGCTCCCATTTTTAAATCTTACTCAACATTTTATTACAGATCTTCTCCTTTCCCTGAGAAGTTTATATATGATTATTGATTGTGGATCACCATAGAAAACACGGCGAGAAGGTAATTTTTTATTATTATTGAAAATCCAAATGTTAATGAAAAAATAATATAATATATTATGTTTGTTGAGACAAGTGTCAATAAGGGAAGAGACAAAGAGTAAAAGATGAGATATAAGGAAGGTTGGTTTACTTAAACAAGTGGAGAGCCGGAAAAAGGTGGTAAGTGAGAAGGAGAAGGTAGAAAAAGAGGTTGAGTGCTGAAGGTTGTTGAAAGGCTAAATGATCAATTCCTCCTTCATTGCTATATGGGGTAGTTATAGGGAAAGAGATCTCGTGCTCGGTGAGGTCATGTCACCAACAGATTCAGGACATATAGATCATATAGTCAACCAAGTGTTAAGACCATTGTACATGGGTTGTCCTCATGTATGGTACTATCCTGACATTCCCTTAATTAAAGTAGTACGAGGTTGTTATGTTTAGTGATCTTTTGGTGGTCCTCTCTTTTAAGATGAGTGTGTTCTAACTAAAAGTGGGTGGTTGGTCACCTAGTGGCCAATCGGGTGGTAAAGAACTATACGGGTGCTTAGGTGAAAAATACGCCAAATATTATAGGTTGGAAGGTAAGCGAGAGGTCGTCTACAAATATCTTTTGTGGTGGCATGTGTTGTACTTGATAGGTTATAACAATGTTGATAATCACTATTATAACCATTTAATGTGACAGTAGATGTAGATTGAAGCCAGGGTGTTTCCCTAGGACTATCAATTTCGTTTTCAATAAAAGTGTCATCCATTTCACCAAATAAGGATTGATGGAATGATACAATAGATGTCCCATATGAGAGGGAAAAGCAGCTGCGCTAACTCCTCCTATATTAAATGCTTGTTATTTAGACAGGGGTGGCGACTTTCCTTCTATATTTAAGGTTTGCATGTAAGAATTTTCCCTCTGCAAAGCCACCTCACAGTTGGACTTAATTAGGTGACTAAAATATCGTCAGTCATTTTGCTCTTTCACCACCCTATTATGCCATTGTTTTAAGTTGGGGATATCGTTTTTCCTTTGCTTATATTGTTTTCAGGTCATCTAAATTGAACCCTTCCTCACAATCTATACATACTCTACAAACAGATAGCTTAGCATAATAGAAAACCATTTAATTGCATTTGGGTGTTTGATTCAAGTGTAAATATCAGTATTGTTTGTCACTGTAAAAAGTCGTAATTACGAACGCACTAAAATACATTTATCATAGTCATTGTGTAAAATAAATAAATACCCTTTTTACATGAAAACTATCATAGGAAGTGTGAACTGGTGGTCATGTGCCTAAACTGTAGGTAGCTTGACCTATGGCTTACATGACATTGGCATCACTTGGAAAAAAAAATGTTCCCATAGTGCAAAAAGAAAAGGGGAAATAAAGCAGAGGAGAAAGAAAATCATAGACCACTTTGTTGAATGAAAACCACAAAAAAGAAAAAAAATTAAAGGCTGCTGCACGTTTTCTGGTGGAAAATGTTAGTGAAAACTGATTGATGGTGTAGAACTCTGTTAGGTATAAAATATTGGACACGCCTTAATTAGATCGAATGTTTGACTTGAGATTCAATCTCTTACCTTCGTCCAGTTCACCCGTTTTTTATCTAGGGCACGCATACTCACCATTCATCTTAGTTCACCACGTATAATCTCGATAACCAATGTCATGCTATTCAATACATTTATCCTGTATAATAAACATGGATATGAAGTAGGGTGTGATTGAATGGGAATAAGTTTGGGTGATTTTAACACTGAAGAATTATTGTGAGCACTAAGGTGGGGCAATTATGATGGATGAGGTGAGGAGGGTGGAGATGTTGAAAGATGGTTTTCCCTAATTGGGGGACAAAACATGGTTGAAGGTCAGTGTGGGGTTCTCTTCCTTTTTTATCTTTCTCCTACAATTTCATGCATTGGCTTATCTACAATTCCACAATAAAGCAATGGATATAAATTCAGGATTATTGACCTTTCTCATCCAAGTGGGGTGAAATAGTGTGCTCTTTAGGTTTTTTTTATTGAAATAGCGTAAAAATAAGAAATAATTTTCAAAATACAATAAATTTTAAAAAAATTTGATAAAAATAATATAAAAGAACAAATTGATTCTTCTATTAAAAATTTCATCTATTTCTATTATTAAGTATTGATGTGATTGATGGAACAAAAAAGAGAAAGAGTAATATGTGATATGCCATGTATATATTATGTTGATGTGATAATATTTAAAAATATAAAAATAAAAACTAAAAGAATAAATAAAATTTTATAATTATTTGAAAACTCATGTTTTGTCTATGTTCATGCTAAACATGGTTTTTCAAATAATTAAAAAAATATATACAAAACATAGAAAATTATTTAAAAACTATTAAGAATGATAAGAAATTGTTAAAAATTATTAAAATTAATAAAAATCTAGAAATTGCTCATTATATATATAATGTTAAAATAACATATATTAAGCGTTAAATAGTTACTTATCTAAATTATTTTTTACGTTTTTTCTTAAAAAAATTCCTACCCTTTATTTTTTTATTATAAATTATCAAACAAGTTTTTTTTTTAAAAAATCAATTGAAATATTTTCAATAAATTTTTTTTCAAAGTGGGGCCTAGATATTCTATCCAACTAAACCAGGAATAATTCTATATTTGGAGCAGTGGTAAACTCAAGGATACTGGGAAAACAAAAGATGCACCTACACTGCTCCTACCATCCACTATAAGACTACTGTATTGCTGTATTGCTTTGCTTCGTCATGGCTTGTTATGGCCTCCACAGCTTGTGTTACCCAAATTACATATTCAATTTCCAGTCTAAAATGTATAAAAAAAAAAAAGAACAGGGGAATGCCAATGAGCAAAAGTGCTTTGGATGGATTCAGATTTTCCAGGCTTTCACACACAATAAAGTCCACCCCTACCAAAGATGCTGTACACATACACAAGGATTTTTCGCCAATTTGTTTCAATGTCTTCATATGTTTCATCATTTTCTTCTTTTCTTAAGGACGACACTGTTTACAACACATTAAGAGAAAGATTGGAGGTCATTATAACAGTCCATAACAAGAGAGCTAATATTTTCAGAAACACTTCATTTTGGATAAGCAGACACACGACAGAGACACCAAAGGGGATGCAGAGGAATGGAAACTGTGGTTCACAATAAAAGAATTTCATCTCAAAGGAAAAACCATGTCTATCACTATCACTAAATGATACCTCAATACCATCAGATGAACTCAAAAGTTAACAGTAGAAGAGACCTTCCCTCTTATCTTTGATCATACTAAAAATCCTGAGATGCAATAACAAGGTGCATCAAGTATTAACGAGGCAAGGTTGACATAAGAGGTAAGACCAATTGAAGACAATCAGCCATATCATCTTCGGCACCAACAGGTAGAAAAATTTGTCATGAGAAGCTAAGGCAGAACTCTAAAAAACACCCCACCCGATAGCTGATGCTGCCAACTATCCGTCATTTAGATTCTATCTTCATGTAAGTCAGTACTGTGTCTTTATACCAGAATGCTTAATCTATACGGAAAAAATCATTTTGTGGCCTCAATGTCTCAATCATGATATGAGGGTTTAGAACTAGGCCAGCCATAAAAAGCGTGAACTACAGGGAAAAAAAATAGCATTAAACAGTTTCCGAAGGTACCAGTCAAGTGAAAACAATAAAGTAAATGCCGTGAAATGTACCAGAAGAGGAAGGGTCAAGAAACCCCAAATAGGCCACAGCGCAAAGCAGAGTCTATGAATGGAGAAAAAAAGAAGTTAGAACATGAATGAATTTGTATGGATGCTGCACAACAAATCTATGAAGAAATAACACAGTTGTTTTCCTTACAAGCAAAAGGAGACAAGTCCGAGCAACGTAAGAAACGGCAAAGCTATAATGCTTAACAGTTCCCACTTTTCATCAAACCTCCTTACACTCCATGCTAACATACTTGTATAAAAGAAGATGGCAACATTTAACCCAATTCCGATTAAGCCAAGGTATAAAGGCATTCTGCACAGGAATTAAATGACATAAGATGATTGGTGATAGTAAGCTGAACCACACCCATGAATATATACACATTATCTCAACGCTGTGAAACGACAAACTGAACATATATATAATCACTACTGCAAACTGCAAGAGGAACAAATATTGCAAGTTAAAAATAAAAGCATGATTCGGACTATTCATTGTTAAGAAACCAGTTGAATGAATAATGAAAATAATAATATCATCACAAAATCACAAATATATTCTCATTGTCTGCTATATTACAGAGGCAATTAATCGATTTTATGTTGGATAAATTGGAAGGACACTCTCAATCAGTAAGGTTTCACCATAGGAGATAAATGGATAAATCAAGAGCATGGAACAAGCCTTGGGTGAAACCACAATCTCATCACTTCTCCACTTTTACATAAAAGATTTCAGGGAAGAGAAGGAATAAAAGAATAAATATTCTAATCCTAAAGGGAGCAAAGATGCTACCAGTAATTTTTTCTCTGGCAATGATATCATTGAAGAAATCATAAAAAAGAAAATGTGAATTACATTTCTTTTAAAAGTTCAACAATTTTAGATTCCAGTTCCTAACAGAATCCATCAACTCCATTACAGAAGGAAGTGACAACTGATGAAGGTGGTACTTTCTTGATACTTGATAGTACAATGAATGAGGCTTGAGCCATAACTTTTACAAGGCTATTGACGTACCCAGGACAGTTGCGTTTTAAATGCAAAGGTCCTCACAAGTAGCCTATTAGTTACTTTTATGTAACTTCACTTCTCTAGCAATTTGTTCAACATGTCCATATTCTGGCAAACATTATGTCAAAGCCATGTAAAGGTACAAAAAATGCATGATCCTGCATGATTACGTAAACATACATTTGGATTTCTGATCTTAAGAGTTAAAAAGCTATTTATTTTATGATCAATATTCTGGTTTTGTCATTTGTGTCAATAGATTGTGAGAACGATATGAGCAGCACAGCTTAATGCTAGTAAAATTCAACTTAGTGAAACATGAGAACTAGCTACATAAAACATATTTCCCTTAAGCGTGTCTATTTTCATATCCATATCCATTATGAAATCTGCATGCTTATTACATGAAAGGAAAGCACATAGATTATGATGAATAATATAAAAACACACAAAACACACGATGTTTCTATGTCATCAATTCATTGTACAATAGCAAATAAAAGTCTTCTTCCGGAAGACATAACTAAGATTGTTGACATATATGTTGAAATATTAATCATGAAAAAATAGATAAAATGAAGCAAAAGTACTCACGTGCAGTAAAAAAGTAGACGCAAATTCAATTAGTTAATAATCATGGACAGTTCTTCCATTCTGTTGTAAACAATATGCTTGTCCACAATGAGCTCGATTTTATCATTTGGGGGTGCATGCACACACATGTACAAACATACACATGGTCACAATCACATCGACAAAGTAAAAAAAGACAGATTAGACATTACACGTTTCCTGATTACAATAAAATATTGTTTAACCTGTATATACAAAAGTTGCTCAAAAAGGTAAAGTTTTTGAAAACAGATAATCCACAAAAAAATATCTAATATCTCTATCAACAATAGAGCTTCTTCTATTACCAAGATGCTGCTTCCTCTGATGTATACATAAATTCCATGCTAGAGTTGATCAAAGCAGATTTTGCATATAAAAACAATCATTTAGTAACCAAAAAGAATAACTACTCATTTAGACTTAAGAACAAAGTGCAAAGCAACACCTAATGTACTTCCACATTTATGTCCACAGATTTAGTGGTTCAAGCAGTTCTTGCATTTCAGCTACAATATCGAATAACTACAAAGCACTTCAACTTTTGAAGCTAACAGTTTGAGTAGCCCTCTGGTATTGTTGCCTTTCTTGGAACTAGTTACACCAATTTTAATTGCAACTTAAACTAGCTCCAAGAACTTAGACAATGAAGCAACCAAAGTAAATATAATAATGAACCTTGTCAAGGAGAATGATAAGTTTTCAGATGCTGTAGTTGTATAGAACAGGATATGCTATATGCAACAGGAAAATAACAAGATTCAAGCATCATAAGCACTGAACTAACAACAAAAATCTCGTAAACCATAGAACATAAGAGTATTCTAAACCATTGTAAATTAAACTTGGATCCACTCAGTTTACCTTCTGATTCGATCATCGTGCCACAATAGATAAATCAAATTGGAGTGCCTATCACCAAAGTAGATTATGAACAATGCTGAAGCAACCCAAAGCACATTCTCCAGAATTTCAGTCCAAGTTCTAGTTCTCAGAGTTGCCGGTGACAAAGGCTGTAACCTGGAGCATGCATCATCCTCAAGATCATCATTGCCTGATGCATATCCTTGGCTATGCCTTTGCCTCATATATCCACCAGCAACTGGTGTCCCACCAGACATTTTTTTAACCCTTCCTCACAAGACTAAAATCCACCGAAAGAAGAAAAAAAATTCTTTTCAAGAACTAAAAAGCATTCACTTCCCGGAATAGAATTCCACAAAGAATCTAGTAAGAGGTTGTACTTGTACTGTTAAACCCTACTCCAATGTCCAAATCATAACCCCTTTTTTGAATCAAAATTCCAAGGAATTGGATTGGAAATTGAATGAAAAATGAAACCCACAGTAGAAATGAAATCACTCAAGGAACAGAGACAGGAAAGTTCCAAACTTTATCGGCTAATAAAATTCAATAAAAAATTCTGAAGAAGAAGAAGAAGAAGAAGAAGGGTAGTACAACAAACAAACCCATCAAGAAGCCCCACAAAATCTCACAAAACCCAGATACAGATTCATCTTCCCTCGACACCCACGTAATAGTCTCCTCCGGATTCTAGTCATCAATGCCAATGAGGAAAGAAAAACCAAAAATTATGGCGTAATAAATAATTTAAAAAGGGATATTTTGGTCTTTCGATCTTTTCAGTTCTTCTCAGCTACAAATTTGTAAGGTAAAACTTAAAAATTTGTGTCGTTTTATGGCTGAAGCTATAAAGTGATTCGTTTCTTGTACTTGGAAGTTAGAAGAAAGAATGTCTTTTTTTTTTTCAAAGTTGAAACTTCCATAAATCATTACCTAGGCTTTATGGAAATTGTTTTGTATTTAAAAAAAAAAGTTTGGCAATATATTTTTATTAAAATAAAATGTTAAGGTGGTGGTTAACCTAACATGAAGTCAATGATGGTAGACGACTTATGGGCTCTTTTTGGGTCACATTTGGGTAAATTTGATGACATGGTGAGAGTTGATTGGTGGGGACATGGAATGTCAAGGTTTTGCTTCCTTTGGGGTTTGACTTTGCATCAAAGGACGAAAAGGAAAGGAAGGTCTTTTTGTGCTTTAGTTTTTACTTTTTAGCTGCTTGAAAAGCAAGATTGGTTATGCCCCAAAAAAAATTAAATTAAATTGTATAAAAAAATAGCAAGATTGGCGGAGAGATACTTAGCCGCCACTTCCTTAAAAACACATGATTATCTCCCAATTCCAACTGCCATATTAAAGGGAATTTTGCTTTTTCATACTGAGCTGGAATTGGATAAGATTTTAGTTAAATCATTAGTTGTAATGCATTAAGAAATTTTGGGAAGTCAGGGTTATTGTTGCAGGCCACATGCTTCAAATTCTTTGGTTCATTTCTTGCCAAAATAATCATTAATTTAGGGTAATTTTTATTTTATTATTTGAGTACACCTATTATTGATTCAAACGTTCATCGTTTTCTTTAATTGTGAAGAAGATTACGTGTAACCAATAACTATGTGAAGTATTGATGAAGTATTGAACTCCTGAATCAAATATATATATAAAGTAATTGAATGAAATGTAAAGTCTACAGCTTGCTTGAACATGACGGCACGTTCTGATAATATTGAAGCAATTTAGACCACTTATCTGTTAGTTCTTTGAAATAAAAGTGACATGTTTTTTGTCTGCTGAAGTACCAAACGAAATGAAAGTGTAACTAACCTGGAAGTTGGGCTTCATTTGTAGGGAGCTTATAAACCTTGAATCAACTGTAAGCCGTAAACTTGGAACCTGTGAAATCAGTCAGCTAAAAGAGTCCATTCCGGTTGCTGGAGAAAAAAGATAAAAAATGCAAGAAAGAAAGTGTGGAGGTCATTTAAAGAAGATAACTGAAAAGGATATCACTAAACACTCCAATTTTTTGTCACTAAAATCAACCATCATTAATCCCAAATGCCCATTTTACACTCGATCTATGCAGTTAGTAAGATTCAAGTCATCTATTAGGGAGGGGCACCATAGGAACCGAATTTGACATGTTGCCTAGATCGTACAAGAACCACTTGAATGGGATGGAACTTAACAGGCTCAGTGGTTTCGGCCTCCACCACACAAGCTAACCAAGTCCATCAAGGTGGAGTATAATACATCCAAAGTTAAATGCCCCAAAAGCTTTCTATACTCAGATGCACCATCATACATGTCCATTTGAAGCTTCCAATCATCTGTGGAACCATCTTCCATCACTAACCACCAAGAGATGCCGCCTTTGGTGTCCTCTGGGTTCACATGGGCCACCAGACTAACAGTATCCCCCTGTTCTAGTTCAAAAGTCAAGCACAAGAAATCACGGTTTGTTTTTATTCCCACCATAAGAGCTTCCTCGTAAAGCCAGCAAATCACTTGGCTTGCAGCCTGTTGCCAGAGTCAATAACATGTCAATTACATGGAAAGACAACTATATCAGCAAAAACATATATACACACATGAACATACGTACATTTTCTAATCACACCTCAAGAGAAGTGTGAGCAAATAAGATAATAGAAACACATTATAACCTACAATTAACAAAAAAGTTTATTACAAAACTCAGTAAACTCGTATCAGTAACTAAAAATAGTATACTGTAGGAGAGAACCCTAGGGGGCTAGTGGGTCAGAATGGAAGACAAAAAATTTTTTTGGGTTGCTTCGTAGGAGAAAAAGCAGGGAAAAGAGCCAACATGAGAAATTGGGCCATGTTTCACACACTGGATAAAAGTAGACAACTTTTACATATCATTTTGTCCTCATGCTTCAATATGCTCCTTCTCCCCTTTAACCACATGATTGGTGCTTGCACAAGCAAATAAGGTAAGGAATTTGCACTACCCTCATAACTTCCAAGAATAATTTATTCTGTCCTCATTTTAATAATGAAAATATAAACCATTTGCACAAACAATAACTTGAATCACCTTAATCACCAAGTGGGTAAAAAGTTGTTTCCAAAGTATAGCTTCCTTCCCTGCCCTACTCTAAATTTGCTAAAATTAGAAAAACAATAATCTTTACCACATAAACTCAGCGAATTAAGTATTGCTAATGATTCATTTAAGTCACTCAGCAGGGGTAGCAGTAACGATTCATACTTTGGAAGACCCAGAGTTTGTTCAGACATTTGCCAAATGATTGTAGTATAATCTACTTCAAATAACTGAACAGCAACTTATTCCAAAGTAAGGTTGTTACCCAGCATCATTCATTCACGATATAACATATCAAATGAGATCATGAAAGCATTATTAGCCAATTTAATAGACATAAACATGGTCCAAAAATAAAACTAATGATGTCATTCCTAGAAATTGACAAAAGTAACCTACCTGCAGCAATATTATAACAGGAAGATCGGCCAAGTCACATTCATATTTGTTTACAGAAGATATGTTTTCAGAACTTCTTTTGAACAGGCTAACAACATTAGGAGCCCCTTCCCCTTCAACATTAATACGATCATCATTGACCACCACCTTGGTACGAAATTGTGATTTTACAGCATCCTTCATGTTCTGGAAGTCTGATTTCAGGGATTGAGATTCTGCATGAAGAATGGACTGAGGAACTTTCAAGAAGATTGTCCAAGAAGATGTCTGAGAATGCCAAGTGGGGTGGGTCATCAAATGGAGATATGGGACCCTGCAAACCTAGAGATATCATGAAAATTACATTAGAAATATGAAGAATAAAATCCAACAAAAACTTGTAGTAATCCATGTCAAATGATTAGTGAGGAAAATACCACATTTTCCAGCTCCACGAGAACTCTGTTTGAAAAGATTCTATGAGCTAGAGACAGACAAAAATGACCAAGAAGACCAGGTCCATCCTTTCCTGATTGACCAGATACACGAGTACCAGATAAAGTTGGTTTATCCTTTGCCTTAACAAATGCATGTTCATGAACAATTTGCTGCAGATAAATTTCACAACTGGCACGATTAGGGAAACCCCAATTCCTTTTAGGAGTACCATGTTTTCCTTCTTCTAATTTCACATTATCAAATGAGTCTAAAGACACAATTGCAGATTCTGAATCCTGGGTATTGGCAGCGTCCTGATCATCACCTTTGCTAGATGGCACAAGTGATATGAAAAAAGTGTTTCCTTGACCTATGCTTAATTGTAAATAATTTTCTCGTATTCCAGTTACATTCACACCAATAGATTGGTTGAATGCTTCACGATTCAACATCTCAAACACCTGAAACAAAGCAACATAATAATATTAAACGAATGAAAGCATATAAAAGTCATAAAGAAAAGGCTAAGAGATAAAAACCTACCTGATCATCAAAGATTGATTGATGAACTTCTCGAAGGAGAGTATGTGTTTCTTTGATATACTCATCATCACTCATTGATTCTTTCTCACACTCTATTGTGCGCTGCTCAACTGAGCCACGGGTCCTGATCTTACCCGATTCTTTTGGGATATCAGCAGAATGCGCACCAAGAAAACCAAAATGAAGAGACCGACATGAATTTGCAGGTAAGTTTATAGCAAGCATTCCGGCTGAATCATGGTCAACACGAATGGTAGAAAGAGAAGATGGGCGACACATTGCTGCTGAATCATATAATGAATTATCAAAAAGATCAATAATAAAACCTTCACTACTAGATGCCACAGCAGCCAGCCGTTGTCGTTTAACCTTCCAATTTTGCTGCAATCTATTAGCTTGTTAGGAAATAAGAGAAATGGAGTACGTAAAAGAACAAGGCTTGCACAATACAAATCACACAACAAGCTTGTAGAATAATAATTCAAGAAGATGAAACATCAAACATAATAGCAATGAACATTCAGAATATATATTCTTTTAAACGAATGCAAAGGGATACCTTATTAGAGCACCATAAAATCTTGCTTCCCTAGCAATCTGTTCTTCCAAAGCTTTGGCAGACTGTTTGAAGTATTTACCCAATTGCTGCAGTATAGAAGTAAAGTTCAATAAGAAATTCAAAAAAAGAAAAGAAATAATTTGGGACTAAGACAAATAAGCATATTCTCAACAGTAATTAGCCACACTCATCATACTTCTCAAACTTAAATTGAACAAAAGAGTTAGCATCATCACTTCTATTCCTCAGAAGAAGTACAATACCCGGTAACATTGTAGCTTAGTTGCAGCAGATACAGCAAGATCAGACAGGACCTCATTAGGCAATGGCTTAGGCCTGGTCATGCCAGAAACTGTTACAGCATCATTAGCTTCCACCTTTAAAAGAAAAGAAGAATAAAAGAAACCTATTTAGACAAATAGGCAAAATGGCAACTTCAAATATAGATTGTGAATTCACTAACTGAAGAGAATGTTTTCTTCTCCTTTTTTCCCGACTGAAGAGATGTTTTCTCACTCTTTTACGTTCAGAACTCATTAATTCAAGGATAAAGACAATGATATGGCAATACAGTGCACCTAGGGAACATGGATATGAACACATGATAAGGATACAACACAACATGAACAAGGTGATATGGAAATTTCTAGAAAATTAAGACACAGATACTGCAATAAAGAAATACCTTTGTATAATAATATACAGGGAAAATGTAAAATTGATGCTTTTCAAGCAAATATTAACATGCAAATAGCTTTTCAGTCTTTTAAAATCAGTTTTGAATTAAAAACTTGAACTTTGAAAAACCCATTAAGACCAAATAGCTCAAACTCAAATGGCAAAGGGTCCATACTCTGGATTATTGTTCTTTTCATATTTGTACCATTCTTTACTACTCTATTTGCTTTCTCTCTTGTTCGGACCCTTGTAACCTATTCAAGTAGATACATTGCTTTCTACTTCCCCTCTTTTCAGCATTTAAGTCTCCATTCTGGCATTTTTTGTTCTTTTATGGATTGCAAGCAATTTGACTTCCTTCAGGTACGTGTTTTTACTCACAGTTCATTTATTTCTGAAAAAAAAAAGTGAAAAAAATTCTTTATCACGTGTCTAGCTGTGTCGTGATCTATTTCGACTGTAGCCATTTTTATTTGTATTTTTTTGATGTGTTGTCACTCCACTGCATAGAGTGTTCGTGCTTCATGGAAGGGAATGAAATTTCAATTGCTAGTATTCAGATTTTTACTTAAGAAGAAAGAAAAGGGGGAAAAACAAACAGAAACAATAAGCATTGAAACAATAGCGAATGATGATGATGATTTCAATCAAGAGAAACTAAAACATTCATACACTATACATGGTTTTACTCTTGTATGAGACAAACATTAAATTCTTATATTTACCAGAATTTTTTATCATATGCAATTTCCCTTTCGAGAATTAAAAGAAACGAAGGTTAGTTGCAAACGCAGCAAAGAAAAGATAACTAAGCATCAATAGCTACGGAACTTACAGTGTTGATAAGGTCGATGATGACGGAGAGCTCCTGGTGAGCCAACTGGAGATTCTCAACCATGCTCTGCCACTGCCACGTGGCGGAGGCATCTTTGGAGCTCTTCTTCTGCCTCTTCTTCCTCTCCCTTTCTTCGTCATCCTCCACCGCCCACGCGAAGTCTATTCTCCTTATAAGCGACACTCGCTTCTCATCGTAGCTCGAATCTCTATATAATAAAGTAATTCAATAGAAGGGGGGGGGGGAGGAAACATTAGTACGTATCAGTGAGAAAATGAAGAAGAAACTTGATCAGAGAGAGAAGCTTACGGAGGGTATCGTTCGACGCCGTTTTCTTCTATGGAGTCGAGGCGCTTAATAGGAAGTTTATCCAAGGAGATCTCAAGATTTCCGTCCATATTTTTATTTTCCCGGAAAATCTGGAGGAAAAATTTTGAATTGAGCCCTAGAAAAGTATTCCGGATTCATCGTTTCTGGATTCTGAGATGTAAAAGGGAAAGGTCCATTTTGCCCGTAGAATTTTTGGATTATTAGACTGATAAATATGGCCTCCCAATGAAGTCCGATAATAGAAGGCCGAGGCCCAATCCCAACCCAAAACCAATGAGCCGATATGAATATCAATGATATTACTTAAATAAGTTGTTAAGAGTATAAAAAATTAATACATCTAAAAAAATAAATATCAATAAATGGAAGTTAAATTTCTATATTATTTTAGTTAATTTTTCATTTCATAATATCTATAAACATGTTTACTTTTTTCATAAAAAACTATTTAGAAATGTCTACTCGTTTATTGATTTTTAACAATTTATCCATGTAAGATTTCATTCTCTTAATAAGTTACATTGATCTTCATCGGATCTCAAAAATATATATCTCAAAATACAATTATTACATTCCATAACTAAAAAATTGATTCCTTAAAATTGGATCTAATCAAGGGTGAAGCCAGAAAATATTTGAGGGATAATATTAAATTGTATATTTTTGTGATAGTAAAAATGTAATTTCACCATTTTAATAACTTATATATTTATAATTTTTAAAAAATTAAATCAATTTTGTATCATTCTTTGGGAGTCAAGTGCACTTTTATTATTACCACTAAAAATTTATAAATTATAAAAAACCTAAACGAAAAAATTTCCATTGAATTCGACACGGGATCTATTGACCCCTCCACAATTGAGCATTCATGCAACGAGGCCTTCACCCAACTTCAAGATTTCATGTAAAAAAAATTAAGTGTTAAGTATTTTGTTTTAACGAGATAAGTATTTTAACTAACCATAGTAATCTCATTGGCTCCTCTCCTTAAGTTGCTGAAAAGTCGTAGTGTTGATGTAAGAGAATTGATTGTATGAAATCTCTTTCCCATAGTTTAGCAATTTCATCATGAATTTAAAGATTTTTAATTGAATTTGATTTTTTTTTAGAAAAAAAATATTGATATGACATTAAATTATTAAAAAAAAATTAAATGATGAGACATCATTATTTCATACAATTTTTTCCGATCACGTAAGTCATCCCTTTTCAACATTGACAAGTACAAAAAGGTTCACATTTGCTAGTTTGTAATAGAATTAGCTAACTACTAGGGACCAACCAAAATTTAAACATCTGACAGTTGTTGATACAAGGGATTAAAGAATAGGAATTTGTTTTTGGGCTAATTGCTTGATACATTTGAAAGAATAGAAATTTGTTTATATTCTAGAATATTTATTGGTCGTCGATTGAGATTGTCGAAACTTCCTTTCGTTGGTCTCATCAAAATGAGATAAGTCACATGGGATATTAGCGCAATGTCCATGTCTTTGACTCTCCAGCACCCTTGACAGACATAGGGGTACATTTATTTATTGATGGTGTAGTGGCTAGAGATAATGGGAATGTTTCGGCTGGTGGAGTGTTACTAGATCAACTTGAGAATTGGATATTGAGATTTAATCGTTATTTCGGGTGTTGCACATCTTTTGAAGTTGAGTTATGGGGTATTTTAGATAGTATTTTTGACTTATTGAGCAAAAGTTTTAATAGGGGGCACAATTCAAATTGATAAATTGGAGGTAGTTAGACTCCTGCAAGAAAATAGGAGGGGGATATAAGAATCACTATGTTTAAGAGAGTTCAACAAATTTTGAGATCTAGGGGACAATGGTGGATTAGATATGTTCTTAGAGAAGTTAATACAGTGACTGACTGCTTGACAGAGATGAACTTAAAGTGAAAGACAAGTTTTCAAATCTTTGAGATTGCTCCTGATGAAGTCTTAAAGATATTACGAGGCAGAGTTAGTGGTACTTTTGGTTAATTTAGTTTGATGTAATTTTGTTTTTATAAAAAAAAAAATCAACACAAAGCTCCTTAAAAGAAACCATCTCTATATATGACAAAATCCCATGAAATACAAGCTGTTGCAAACCAATGGAACAAGAAC
Source organism: Gossypioides kirkii (assembly GCA_005610355.1). Taxonomy (NCBI): domain Eukaryota; kingdom Viridiplantae; phylum Streptophyta; class Magnoliopsida; order Malvales; family Malvaceae; genus Gossypioides; species Gossypioides kirkii. The sequence continues at coordinate 34,259,433 of CP032249.1, forward strand.
ACATAAGTTTCAGGTTTGTGCTCTCATACACATATTTCAACTGGAATTCTGTATTATGCTGAAATTTAACACCCAAACAAATAAAATAGAATAACACACATAAATTGGAATCGGAATGCCCTGTATTATGCTCTACTTCATCATTACTAACGTCTTCTCTTTTTGGCTGCTTCCGGTTTGCCAAAAATCCCACAAAAGCCACAACCAGAGACCTTAGGAGAAGGAGGGTCCAAGCTAGGTGGCGCCACCTTCATCGTCGTCCGGTACATATTCCCGTCACCATTTTCCGATCGGCTACGTTGATTGTTAAGCTTCATTTTGTTCAAGTCACCTGATAAAAACTTGTCATCCCATATCAACCCTGATGAGCCTTGTCTCCTGAACGACGTGGTAGACCTTTGCAAGCCACTCTGCTCCATCTCTTACTTGTTCAAAGCTTTTGATTGGGTGATGTGGGAGTCCGAAGATATGTGAAGAAGTAGTATGAGTTTTTCAATGTCTTGTTATAAGCATATATAGGAGTGGGAAAATTGGGAAAATGACAAGCAATATGGGGAAAGTTCATAAAATGGTATCCATTTGTGTAAGAATTGGATTTTATTTTGGCTTAATGATAAATTTGGCCACTAACATTTGCATGTTTTGTCAAAATAGCCCTAAATGAATTTTTTAGCCATTTTTGGCTATTAACTTTTGATTTTTTTTTTCAAATTGCATTTTTAACAGATTTAATAAATAAATTAAAAACTTTGATCTTTCTTTTCTTTCAAAAAGTTTCAATCTTTCATACATTTGTTTATTGAGAAGTTTTTCTAATGAGTTGATTTTTTTTAGATAATTACCTTTATTTTCTTTAAATTAAGAGTTATTTTTTAATTTAATGTATTATTATTTATTTTATTATTTTTCATATATAATTATCTCATTGAGTTATCTAAGTAATAGATTATATCTCATTAAAATATTCCACATCATTCCCGTTAACTTTTTTAACAGTACATTTTATTAAATCGGTTAGAAAAACATATTGAAAAAAAAAGAACAAAAATTGATGGTCAAAAAAGACTCAAAAATTCAATTAAGATCATTTTGACAAAACATTTGAACGTTAATGACCAAATTTATCATTAAACCTTGGACTAAAGTTTTCCCCCATTTTTGCAAACTTTTAAATCACCGAATCAAAGATGATGGACCAGAAAGTTGCTTTTGTCATTGGTCTAACAATTGGAATATTGATGGCCGTCGGCTTTTAAAAAAGTATTAAATAAACATTATATTAAACAAAAATATTAATTAGTGTCCAATTACTTCGGTTAAAAATTGATCTATATATATAAAAAAATTAGTAAATTACAATAATAAAGAAAAATTCGACAAATAAACGCGATTAACACGATTTAAATCTAGACTTAACCTGAAAGGATGAATAATTTAATCATCAGGTCATCACATGAGTTCATACATAAAGATTTTTTAAATCTAAAACAAGCACTCAAAATTTGGGTGGCAGTATTAATAGTTTATAATATTATTAAACTCAAATTAACTAAGAAAAATAGAGAATTTTGTTTAGGGGAATATATGTTTTGGAGCGTCTCGTTCTCTTAATAGTGAAGGTTTTATTTTTGAAGTATATGTGCTTGATTTTAGTCTCACCAAAGTAAAATGATAAAACATTTTTTTAATGAATCCAGATGCTCCCTTCGAAATTTTATGAATTTTTTTGATTCTCCTCAAAGTAAAGAGACAAAAATTCGAAGTTAAAATTGAACATAAATACCTTTAAAAACGAGACATTTCATATCAAATATAAAGGACACTAAAAAGATATTCACTTTACCATATAAACCATTAGTGTTAAGCACATTATATTCAACATTATTTATTGGGGTTGGGCTTAAATTTGTTACATTTTTTTAATTTTTATTTAAGATAATTATTTGACATGTTGGTGGTGGAAAATTTTAACTTAACAAATAAGTTGAGATTTTATCATGTTTTTAAAAAAAAATATAATTTAATGATACGTGATAAAATCTTAATATGATTTATGAAGTAAAATTTCCATCAATATACCAAATAATTATGAAAATTATTTTTATCTTAAAAGTTACATAAAAAAGTAACACAAAAGATATTCTGTACTAGCTAGAAATCCCTTGACCCTAGTACAAAAAAGATACGGTGATTGTGATGTTTTCCTTACAAAAATCCTAATTTGTGTTTTTGTGTAATAAGTCACTAAATGGCATAAGCGAATGCTGAAGGGTAAAAACACTTAAATATTTAAAATAAAGGAAAAATTATCAAGGCTTGGTACGAAATTATTTGATCCTTCTTTGATCTTGATGCTTGACTTTGATTTTGTCAATATGAGTATAATTGATCATTGGTCGACTCACCCGTCAAAATTCGAAGGTTCGATCGAAAAGTGGAAAAATTTAAATAAAAATATAAGTTCGAAAAATAGATTTGATTAAAAATAAGATTCATTTTTTAAACGGACCGAGTCTCGGACAAAATTTTTTAACTTTGGCCTAACCCAAACCACACGTCTATATTTTTTTTTGTATTTTTAATTTGTTGGGAAACATTTATTTTAATATTTTTAATATATTTTATGTATTATTTTTTTAAAAATTTATTTATACAAAAATAATCTAAAAAATTATTACGGTCAAGTTGGGCTCGAATTTAACATTTTTAACATGGACCGGGCTTAGAAAAACTGTAAGCCTATTTTTTGAACCAAAAAAACGAGCCTAAAATTTTGTATCGACCAAATTCATGATCAAATCTAATATGGAGGTAAGTGCAATCATACATTGAGCTTAGAATGATTAAATTTTACTTTAAGTCCTTGTATCATATCAAAAAATTCATTTTAATTCTTCTGGTATTAAAAGAAAATTTTAATCTTTGTATGTTTAAAATTTTGATATTTTAAACCCTACATATTAATTTTATTGTTAATAGAATAGTGTGGCTAATATGACATTAAACCAAAATTTTAAAAAGTTTACTGATTATATTTTTAACTTTTTTGTTTTACATTATTTATTATCTTTTAAATTGCTAATCAATCCACAATAATTTAAATGAATTATTTTTTATTATTTGGATATTGTTAATAAATATTTTTTTAGTTTTATGATATTTTTATTAAATATTTTATATTCAGATTAAAATTCATGATAATAAAATAAAATAAAATAAATCAAAATTTAATAACTAAATTTATCAAAAAAAAATCTAATTATATTCGGTAATTAATTTTGAATAACAAATCAAATCATTTTTATAATTCAAATTCAATACTCATGAGAACAGGAAATTAAGTAATGAATAGTAAAACGTTTTCATCTATTTTCTAAAACCTTATGACAGAACAATTATTGGCTAAAGATAATGGAACATAGCAACATGCTTATTCTATTAGTAGAGGAAAGAAGGTCATTGATGGAGTAGCGTGTAGAATGACATTTGAACTAGTGTGTGCGTGGCATTGTTCTATTGAATCATCATCAATTGAGCGTCTCTAGAGTCAGGTTGTCCAAGAAAGAAGCACTTTTACAAACCACTTGCTCAATTTGAAGACAATCAACTCTTTGTCATGTGCCACTTTGTTTCATCGTTCATTGTTCAGGTCACCATTCATGTTTGTTTGCCTATTTAACATCACCATAAAAGTCCCTTTTAGTCAGATTTGTTGTATCATGTGATATCATCATCCAGCCGTAAAATGTGAAGACAACTTCTCACAGCAGTGATTTTTGTTGTTGAGTTGAGAACTTTCCCCCTCCCTGCCATCACTGTCACATTTTCCAAAGGAAAAAGATAAAAAGGGAAAATAATTGAGGCCAAAGGTAATAGGTGGTTTGTCTTTATTTGGATTTGTAAAACCATTCATTGAACGGTGGACAATGGTGCAATGGCATGAGCTAAGAGGGTGACAATTACGAAGATTCCTTTTCTTTTTGACGTCATTGTTACTTCGTTGTCATGTACAAAAACCCTGCAGAACTAAGGATCCCCCTTTTTACAAAAATCTAAACAAAAAAAAAATCTCATTGTTGATTGCGGCTCTCTCTTTGCTCTCAAAATTCCCCTTAAAATATGTCGGTTTGGTTTTGTATAGAGTTGCACTATGGTTTACAGTGAGCTTGGGCACTCTTGAAGATGAAAGGCATGAAAATTCTAGTTTTGAGGTGGGATTTTGGTGCTGAAATGCAGCACTTTCCTTGAAGATCCTGACTGTTTTAGCTTCTAAAAGTTGTTGGTAATTAGGGATGTTTGATGGAGGCATGACTATGTGTTTCCATACTGTAAACTGCCCACAAATATTAGGTAACATAAGCAAAAACAGAAGTAGGAGTAGAACAAAGCTGAACCCATGTTTTGCAGTGAAGATGTGTTCAATTCTTTTACAAAGTGACGAGAGTGGAAACCTATCAGAGTCCAAAAAGATATCAAGTTCATATTCAGCACAAGTAAAACCCCAAGTTCAGAATTCCCTGCTTAGCCAAGCAAACACTGTAGGTATAATTGGAGGGGTTTCTGTTTTGTCCACTCTTATTTTCCTGGAGAAACTTGTGTGGTGGAGCACAAGAAACGGAGAAGAAAGTGTGCCTTTTGTAGTTTGCAGTGATCCTGCCATAGATGGGGCACTTGCTTCTCAAGCTTCAATTCATTCATCTTTCGATGAAACGGCTCAAAATGAAGCGAACCATGAAGCTATTGTCCGGAATCTGAGGCACAAAAGAGTTTTCCTTGAGCAGTCTGGTGCTAGCTGCATAGTTATGCCATGCCATATCTCAAATGAATGGCATGAACAGATATCAGAGGGCTGCTCACTGCCATTTTTTCATATTGGTGAATGTGTTGCTAAGGAGCTCAAGGAAGCAAAACTGAAGCCACATGATACTGGGAGTAATGTGCGGATTGGGGTGCTGGCTACCACTGAAACTATAGCTGCTGCTTCTTACCAGGATCAACTAGGGAATCAGGTATCCCAAATAATGTCATTTTAACTCCTTATTTGAGCTTTATTATTGCACATTCACTACACTATATGCTTCTGGATTGGGTTTTTGTGATGATATATTAATGTTGTTAAGTGGATATACATCGCATCAGAAGGAGCATACAAGTTTTCATGTGTACCAGATCGAACATTCGAATTCTGATACACTGCATTTCGGAACATGAATTTGAGTTTTATATATGTATGTGTATGTTTTGATATCTTGGGTTAAAGTTTGGCAAATTGTTTCTCTCGGGGGATATATGACCCTCCAAGTACATAAACATTTGAACATACTGGAATCCGTCGAGTAACAGTTGCAATTGATTGCGCCAAGCCAGTCATATTATGTGAGGAAACAGACCAGCTGTTTAGATTATTCCACAAGTGATAGATGAAGATGATATGGTCCAATAACATGATATGAAACATATTAATTGAACTTGTTTTAGCTGTGTAGGAAGAAACGTTGATCCTGATGTAAACTTGGTTTGTTCAAACACTGGAAATTTGCAGGGGTTTGAGGTTGTTTTGCCAGACAAAGCAACCATGGAACACATTCTAATTCCAGCGATTGAATCATTGAACAAACGAGACACCGAAGGGGCTCGGAATCTATTAAGAATAGCAATCCAGGTGCTTTTGATCAGGGCCGTTAATGTTGTCATCCTTGCTTCTGATGAGCTTCAGAATATATTACCTAGAGAAGATCCTCTTCTGAAGAAATGTGTGGATCCGATGGATGCCTTAGCCCGATCAACTATAAAATGGGCTAAAACTGGAAAACAAGGTATGCAGAAGAATACTTGCTAGTATTACACACCCAAAACTAGTGAAAACTAATGGTGTACTGTCTTGTAAGGATATTATTATTTGTGTATCAAGTAATGCACAGGCGTATATGATTTTACGAGAAATTAACTGTGAGACACGTTCTCAGGTACAGTATCTCCCCTGGTTGGTTCTAATTGCTGAGCCAACATTTCGCATGTTCATGAAACAATGTGTTTGATAGGTGTGTGTTTATATTTATATTCAAATATGTACGAATTACAAGTAAATTTTGAAGCCATGAACTGTTTCTATGATTATGTTGCAAAACGATGATGATCTTCTTCACAAGAGAGCCTTGTGATCTGTAATCAATTAGTATTATTTTGTGGGTCCCTTGCTTATCACCAACCACTGACTGGCGGGCAGCCATGAAATTTCAAGCTTAGTGGGGGAGAAAGATTCTAATGAGCTATCAAATACACTCCAGCCAAAGTCTACGACATTGGCGACGCTTGGATTAAGCATCTGGAATTTTGTATCTTTTCGACGGTGAAGACTAAGAGGAAAAGGAAAGAGGAGAAAGAGGTAGGGTATTCATGATCGAATACCCGAATTTGCGGGTATTAAAAATGTCTGCCCGTGACCCGACCCTTGAATACGAGGTACTCGAAATATTTTCATGTTACAGCCTAACCGGATTAAATTTGTGCAATTTTTTTTTTCCAAATCATATAATTTATAGTGATGCAAAATTAAAAATTTAAAAATTCAAAATAGATAATAGCATAATCTAAATATAAAATTTAGAAATCCAAACATAAAGTTTATAAATCCAAATTACATCATTCAAAGATAAAACTTCAAAAAAAATACAAGTAAAAATAAAACATATAATCGTATACTCATTCAACTACCATAACTCAATTACTTATTCTCACTGATGGAAAAGTGGACTAAACAAGAACCAAGAGAACAGTTAAATGATAATTACAATAAAAACAATTAATTAAGAAATGAGTTTTTTAACAGAAATAGTATCGTAAAAATAATTTAAATTAGAGTCAACAAATAACATAAAAAAAAAAGGAACATGATTTATGAACAGAAACTATCCATAAGACAAAGGCAAGAACAAAGTGCATTAAAAAAGAAGAAGTATAAAGCCGTCTTATATGATTAAACAGATTGCAAAATACAATCGATGAAAATCTGATTGTCTAATACTAGACAAAGTTAATAGCAAATCAATCGTCTCCTCATTCTTATAGGGTCACAACATGAGGTATAAAATGGAAACAATCAAGCAATAATTTAGAATCTTTAAACATGATAATAATAAATATCAAGCTCTAGCATTTACGGTTGTTATAAAATATCCATAATTTCTAATTTTTTATCACCCAAAAGATTTGCAAAGCAACATAATGAAATAGAAAACAAAAGCTCAAATTGACGAGTCAACGAGTCGAGTATCCCGGGTTGGGTATTTTTGAACATCCTTAGTCACAGATGGTCAGCCGATCGATGGGAGTGGAGTTGACAGAGATGATTTGCGTGAGAGAATTAAACAAGTGGGATAATGCTTTAGTAATTAGAGTAAGAAATTGAGAATCGGTTTAAGTTTTAATTAAAAAAATATAAATAATTTTAAAATAAAAAATACAAATACACATAGGTAACCGGTTCAGGTACTTGTGAAATCTAGAAATTACGGTCCGGGCCCGACCCATGAACCTGTAAAAAATAGCGGGTCAAGTACCTAACTTGGATTTTTTTAAAATAAAAAATACACTGTTTATTTTTTTTTACAAGATCAACGAGTAAGGTATTTTTGAACACTCCTAGAAAGAGGGAACGCATCGTTTTTTTATAGCGCTTTAAGATCCACCGTTATGAACTTAATGGTCAATGATCAACAAGAACAAATTCCAATGATTGATTTACCACTAAACTGAAGCTTTATTTTGTTATAATATTTACATTTTAATTTTATTATACATATTTTATTTATTCCATCAATTGCATATATATATATATATATATATATAATATTGTTCATTAAATTCATATCAAATCAACTCGATACAAATTCAAGATTGATACAAAATCATAATAAATTATTGTAGTGTATTTAGTATTCTTAATATGCTATATTTTATGTGTTTAAATATTCATTTTACTCACAATTTAATTTTTTTATTTTAATATCATACATATTTCATATATTATTAATTAGTTTCAAATGAACCACTTCTTTATTTATTATATGTTAATTTAAAATCAACACATGTGTTTTAACTATGTAATTTTTACATACATACGTGTGTAAAAAAAATTATAATATTTATAGTCTAATTTTTAATTTCTATATGTAAACTTAAGTTTTAAAATTATTAATTAAGTTGAATAACTTAACAACTGTTAATCTTAGATGTTATTATAGGACCTGTAGCAACCAATGCGAAGTCGATACGCATTGATATAGATCAAAATAAGCCAAAACACAAACGCACCAAAATTTTGACCAAATCGAAACATTAGGACCAAAACCGTACGTATGTGCCGCAATGCTGCTACTAATTAGGTAGCTAATTCTGCGTTAGGGGAAAAATGCCCTTCAACCAAATGGAACATCCATCCAGAGTCCTCGTTAACCTTTTATAACCCATTCCTCCTTAGGGAATGAAGCCCAAAAACAAAATTTCATTTTTAGCTTCAATTATTTGAAGCTTTTATCATTTACTATGAAACTTTAACTACATTTTTCATGGACAATCAAAATTTCTAGACGCTCAATAACAAACGATTGAACTCTTGCTGTGATTTTTTATACTCAATGTGATCTGAGAAAATTATTCGATCTTGTTTCAGCCCCTTGAAAGAAGGATAACAATCTATATTTGAGACACTATTTAACCAAACAAAGAAAACCACCATAGCTAACAACTAAGACAAAATTTGAATAGGCAAATGATATCCCCTTCTAAGCTTTAAGGGGAAAAAGAAAGGTTGCCAGCTCTTGAACTTGAATTCAGCTCTCCACCTGACTTGGCAAATTGTGTACCAATGGCATATCATCAAGCCAATCCCCATAAATCCTGTTGATTTTCCTAGGTCCTTTCCACTTGAACAAGCATTTTTTAGCCCGGGCTTTTTCATCCAAAGAAGGGGCAGTTGATGTCACTGGAGGTGGATCATTAGCAGGAAGGTTGTGAATTTTTGTTGAAACAGAACCAATCCTTGTCAAACCAGAACCCATATTCCCGAAGTCACCATCAACGCGTCCGTTCATGCTCTGCAACTCTGCACAGGCAAGCATTACATAAAGATTTCCCATCAAATATCTTGTTTAAAGGTGTTCCTCCCGTTCCATACAGGCAGAACTTGTCACTAATAACACATCAATTTGGGCAAAGCCAAATACGCATAAAAATAAAAGCATCATTCCAGTCATTTATGTATATGCATCAAAACTTTCCAGGAAAGTGAAATATGAAACACCACAAACAATGAAATATACTGGTCTGTTTCAAAAACTAACACCTAAAGCACCTGTCAACAGCATCACATTTTGATTATATACAAACCTCTTCTAAGATCAAATTCAGAAAACCAATAAAGGAATACTAAACTAGTAAGTGCACTCCTTAGTTATAGCCTAAATAAGAAATCACTTACAAAATGCTAAATATTATTTTATCAAAACTTAGAAGTTGCATGGCACAAAAAACATGATATCAAGCTAGAGCAAAAATATTACAATGACATGTATACCTGCTTGCCCATGAGCAAAGTGACATTTCTCACCAAAGGGGCAATGGCCTGTTGTCTCCCACTTTGTACATAACTTTGTTTTCCAATACACAGGATAAACAGGCTTTGTATTTCCTCGAAAAGCATCTGAACTGCCGCTGTTTAAGGGCCTATTACCTTCTGATTGCTCGGACGCAGTTCCATGCCCTGCGGGAGGAGCTGTTGTTCCAATGCTAATAGCTGAACTCTCCCTAAACCTCCCCATATCATCCCTGAACTTCGAAGGATCTTCATGAAGAAAATTACATCTGTCCCCATACGGACATTCCTCTCCATTATAATACTTCTTACACAACTTCATCCGATGTATTATCTTCTGATCATCATCCCAATTCCCCAATGGGCGTTCTTCCTCGCGTCCACCAACAAGTTCTTGCCAATTTGGAGGAGGCTGGCGCAGATCCTCGATGCCATGAGCAAAGTTGCAACCTTCACCGTTCCTACAAGTACCCAATCTAAACTTTGCACACATACGAGTTTTGAAGAAAATATTAGTTGTCCCCTTATTGATTGGGGGATTTGAGGGCATCCTGGGATTTGTAGGAGTGCATTGCACAATATTCGATTGGTTGTCCTCGGATCTAGGTCTTTTGAAGGGAGGTGATTGTTGTTGTTGCTGTTGTTCAAATTCTGAATGTGGGTCAAATTGCCAATCATTCATGGGAAATTCAGGCCAAATCCCAATAGCATCACTGCCAGCATAAGTTGATTGGGGCGTTCTCATAAAGGAAGAGCGAGATTCAGGGTAATTCATACTTACAATTATTGGTAAAGGTTTATAATCGAATCCAACTCTATCCCAAAACTATTAACTTTCAACTAATCTACCAAAATCAACTGCCAAAGCGTATTGGATCAATGCTACCAATTAAACCTAACAAAGATGCAAGACAACAAAATCTCAAATGGATTCCAATCAAATTATTAAAGTAAACCAAAAATTGTATCAAAATTCAACACTTATTTTTCCTGACAAAAATAATAAAACCAGATTGAATTCAATGAATATAACAATCCAATTAAAAAAAGAAAAAGAAATAAGATCGGTATGTGTTAAAAAAACTAGTAAACAACAAAAACTTACCAGTATCAAAAAGAATCCAAAATGAAAAACTTGAGAATGGAGATAATGAATGCTCAATGCTCAGCGAATTGTAAAAAGTACCCAGAAGATAATTTGGATGAAAAACGAATTTAAAGAGAAAAAAAAACTATGAGAATTCTTAAAGTTGAAGTACGGAATTTAATAAAAGAAGTGGGAAAAAATGCAAGAAATTGTTGGGAAGTTTGCTAGAGGTTAAGGAAGAGCAGTATGAAAAAATTAAGATGAAGGAATGCAGTATATTATAATAAATGACAGACGAAGGTCAAAGAAAAACCCTAGCCGCCTCACACAAAAATCCTAATTCAGGAACAAAAAGGAGAATTTGAAAACCCTAAATCTTAAAAGAACAAACAAGGCGTTTTTCAACCCAAAAAGGAAGTTTAAACCTCCAAAACCCTGCCCTTACGGAGTTTTCTAGTAACCAATCCCGGCCCCTTTTTATATATAAATTAGAGTTAATGCCCCACTTACGCAAGGGAGTTAATTAGTTTTAATAATATATTATAAAAAATAAAACTTAATTATAAAGTAAATTGATTTAGATAGATAGTGCGTTTATTTGTAGTTAGTGTAAAAATAACGGTGATGATGAGATTAGATACTGTAATGTGAAACAAAAAATAAATTAAATACACCGCACCATCTATCCAAACTTACCCTTAAATATCTTTTTAAAAAAATAATTATACAATCGAAGTTATGAGATATAAACATAAAAATGATTGATTTTGTTAATATACAATTGTATAGTGTTTGGGGTATAGACTAAAAGAGATGGGTTGTTTATATTTTCAACAGATTTGTTGAGTGTTATTGTCTCTATCTTCTCTAGATGGTGATATTTGTCTATTTATATTATTTGAGTATTGCTCATTGATATGACATGCTAAGTAGATTTCATGTAAATAGACATGTATCTTATTCTAAACTTAACATATGTTTACACGATCATATATATGTGTAGCTTCGCAAGAGAGCAAGCTCGATCTGCAAACTCAACCTATAAACTTGATCTTGATTTATTATTTCCTGTTGTGAGCTCATTAGAATTTGACCAAACTCTTTTAGGTTTTGGACCGATAATAGTAATTATCCTTAACATGATTCATGTATTCTTTGTTTTAGAAGGTAGTAGTTAACGACTTTTTGGGTAAATAAATACAAGAATTATCTAGATACACTAACATTTCGCTAAATAGATGATCTAGAAGAGTAACAATGATACACTTCACAACTTGGTCGTTGTAGTATAGTGGTGAGTATTCCCGCCTGTCACGCGGGTGACCCGGGTTCGATCCCCGGCAACGGCGATTTATTTTTTGGGTTGTCTAAATTTTAACGACCGACTGAACTTTGAAAAATCCTCCAACTCTTTTCCCTCGAAAGTAGAAAAATGGCGTTACCGTCAACATCAGTCCCCGTATCTACTTTCCCTCTCCATCTCCTCCCTGCTTCAGACCCTCCTTACAAGCTCCTCCAAAGCCATCCATCTCTCTCCCTCCTCTCCAAATGCAAAACCATCCAAACCCTCAAACAAGTCCACTCCCACATCATTAAAACTGGCCTTCACCACACGCAGTTTGCTCTCAGCAAACTCATTGAGTTCTGTGCCGTTTCTCCTTTCGGTGACTTGCCTTATGCCCTTTTGCTCTTTCACTCCATTGATGAACCTAATCAAGTTATTTGGAATACTATGATTAGAGGGCTTTCATTGAGTTCAACCCCCGAACTCGCCTTGGAATTCTATGTTAAAATGATTTGGTCTGGTATTCTCCCGAATTCTTATACTTTTCCTTTCGTTTTGAAATCATGCGCCAAAATGGATAGTACCCAGGTAGGGAAACAGGTTCATGGACAAGTTTTGAAGCTTGGACTTGACTCTGATGCGTTTGTTCACACTTCCCTTATTAACATGTACGCCCAAACTAGCCAACTGGGTAATGCGCGCTTGGTGTTTGATAAAAGCCCTCTAAGAGATGCAGTCTCTTACACAGCGTTGATAACGGGGTACATTTCCATTGGTTGTATGGAAAGTGCTCGTGAACTTTTCGACGAAATTCCCGAGCGAGATGTAGTGTCCTGGAATGCGATGATTGCAGGGTATGTTCAAGCTGGTCGGTACGAAGACGCATTGGCCTTTTTCAAAGAGATGATTGAAGCAAATGTTGTTCCTAATGAAAGCACATTGGTGACGGTCCTTTCAGGTTGTGCTCAGTCGGGTTCTCTCGAAATGGGGAAATGGCTTAGGTCTTGGATTGATGATCATGGACTTGGTTTTAATATTCATCTTGTCAATGCACTTATTGATATGTATTCTAAGTGTGGCGATTTGGACACAGCTTCGGATTTGTTCGAGGGTTTAGAGCAAAGGGATGTGATTTCATGGAATGTGATGATTGGTGGTTATACACATATGAGCTGCCATAAAGAAGCCTTGAGGCTTTTTCAGCGAATGCTACAATCAAATATAGAGCCAAGCGATGTCACTTTCTTAAGCATTCTTCCCGCTTGTGCTAGCCTTGGTGCTCTTGATCTTGGCAAATGGATTCATGCTTATATAGACAAGAATTTTCAGTATTCAGATAATATCTCTATTTGGACGAGTCTTATCGATATGTATGCCAAGTGTGGAAGCATAGAAGCAGCACAACAAGTTTTTAATAGTATGAAACAAAAAAGTTTGGCTTCTTGGAATGCAATGATATCTGGACTAGCTATGCATGGGCTGGCAGAGAAGGCCCTTGAGCTTTTCTCACGAATGACCAACGAAGGATACAAACCTGATAATATCACATTCGTCGGCATGTTATCTGCCTGTAGTCATGCTGGTTTGCTTGATCTTGGACGTCAGTATTTTAGTTCAATGGTCCAAGATTACGCAATTTCACCCAACTTGCAACATTATGGATGCATGGTGAATCTTCTGGGACGAGCTGGCTTGTTTGATGAAGCAGAAGCTTTGATCCAGAATATGGAAATGAAACCGGATGGTGCAATCTGGGGTTCTTTGCTTGGAGCTTGTAGAGTCCATAAACGCATTGAGTTAGGTGAATCCGTGGCCAAGCGTCTTTTTGAGTTGGAGCCTGAAAATCCTGGGGTTTATGTTCTCTTGTCAAATATCTATGCAGGAGCTGGTAGATGGGATGATGTAGCTCGAATAAGAACCTTGCTAAATAACAAGGGAATGAAGAAAGTTCCTGGTTGCAGCTCTATTGAGGTTGACAGAGTTGTTCATGAGTTCCTCGTCAGTGACAAAGTGCATCCTCGCTGCAAAGAAATTTATGACATGTTGGATGAAGTGGACACGCTTTTGGAGAAGGCTGGATTTGTACCTGATACATCCGAGGTGCTTCAGGATATGGATGAAGAATGGAAGGAAGGGGCCTTGAGTCATCATAGTGAGAAGTTAGCAATTGCTTTTGGATTGATCAGTACAAAGCCTGGGACAACAATAAGAATTGTAAAAAATCTTAGGGTATGTGGAAATTGCCATTCGGCTACTAAGCTGATATCAAAGATCTTCATCAGAGAAATTATTGCTAGAGACAGAAACCGCTTCCACCATTTCAAAGATGGTTCCTGCTCATGCAACGACTACTGGTGAAACATTATCAACTTGCAGTATTTGGGAAGAATTTATTTGGCACATCCAAATCCAAGTGTATAAATTTGTTAATGCCACTTGTAAAATACATTACATACACTCCAGATTGACTCAGTCGGTTTTCTTGGTGACTAAGTCTCTTCTCCTTGTAAGTGAAAACCAGCATTTATTTATAAATATAGACAACATATTACATAAGAACTGGAACAATGGCTTCTTGGAATACAAATTTCACTCTCTCCCATCCCTTCTTTCGATCCTTTTTTCTTAGCTGAGTGAACAATGGTACTGATTAAGGAGTACAAGGCTACAAGCCAGATCAATTCAAATTCATGCCTCAATGTTAGGGGCATGCTTGAAGTTGTTCTTCCATACCCTAGCCAAAACAGTCCTGTCTGCAACTATAAAATAAGCTACTCCACCAGCAGCTGCGACCGAACAGAAACTTCATTAACAAAAGAAAATTAGTACTAAATGATGTTTGAGATACTTGTAAACTGTATTTGGTATTTCTTTCACAAATCAATTCTGTCAAGTAGCTTGTAGTTCTTAAACATCGAAGGTTGGGATGTAAACGTTGTTCTTTATTGTTACTTTAGGCACTTCATTTACCCCTAGTTGGTCGGATCCAACCTGTAGACAATGGTGCTGGTAAACTGATACCGACTATAGGCTTGCCTTCTCGGAGATTGCTGAAGCTTTGCGTACCATGTCATCCAGTAACTCCGAGCAACGGAAACAGGTTACCATTACCAGGAATAAAGCAGAGAGATGTGATTAGTTTGCCATCAAAAGACTTCTTTGAAGGCATGTTTTTGGCTGTCATCAGAGTCTTTGAAATAATAGTGATAACTATAGTTATAGTTCTCAAATTTTGTAGCAAAATTTCTTTGGACCCCTTGCCAAATCAAAACTAGAGAAGCTCTCACTCAATTACACTTCTTCCTGAATGTGTCTCACGTTGTTTCCAGTAAGTGCAGTGTAACAGTTGTAAATTTTTACACTTAATTGAATTAATACAAAGAGAACAGATAGCAAATAGTTGATTGTAGAAATATCCCTTTCAAATCAAAGTATTTCGACTGATTCAAAATAATTAAGAAAAAAAATGATATTAGTGTGATTAACATGATTAGCAGCCCCCACATGGCAGCCATGTGACAAAAGATGTACATGTATTTTCTTTATAATACAAAAAAAAACAAAGTTTCTGAGATACTTCTTAATTTAGGCCCTACATTTTAGCTCAAAGAGCTCTTGCCCTCAAACTCAAGGACCACTGACTAAAACCAAATTAATGATCTCTACGATTCATGTATTCATACCATGTTTATGTATTATTTTGAGTTTTTAAAGATGTTTTATATTTATATAAAATTTGATATATCAATAAACTGTATTATATAGATTATAAATTTTATGCAGTAGTGTGGTGTTCATGTTACATATGGTGTTTTAGGGGTTTCATCTCTACGTGGGGGGGGGGGGGGGGCTTTTTGATTCTTGTATATCTCAGATCTTAGAGGAGTGGACCACGGAAGAAAAATCATGTCCAGAATCAAGTTTGTCTCGAGCTCCAGGGAACACAAACTCCACCCACAGTATTTGTAAAACAACCAGAATCAGCATACGTCCACTAAAGATCTCATGGTCCCCAGCCAGGTCAACCTTCTTTAATGCGAAAGTGATGAACACATGAACCACCCGCAGCCACCACCACGTTTGGTTCATCTCCTTTTGCTCACCGACACTTCCAACATTATTGAATCACATTCTCACACATGCCAAATATGAACAAATTGAAAAGACACATTGGGAGAAAAGGAATTATTTGTTATATATTAGATAGAACACAATGTACAAATATTGGATGTTTTTTACATTATCTCATAGCAAATTTGGACTCTGAGAGCCACAAAGGACATCAAGCAAGCTTTTCAAGCTTTTACAAATACAATATGGCTTGAATCTTTATTGCCAAACCACACGATCAAGAATTAGGGTGAAACATGAAAAGTGAAGTACAAAATCTACCTATAAGTCTTTAACAACAATAATAACAAATGGTTCAACCCCTAAGAATACAATGACCACTATCCAATGAGAAATATATATATAAAGATAATAAAAGTAGATAGAAACTGTGAATACGTAAAGTAGAGTTACTGACGAATAAAAACCTTCAATTCGGCATTCAATGCTGACGTAGAGAATGGAACTTTGGTTATTGAGCACCAGGATGGTACCGTTAAACCATTCCCTGAGGAGAAAAACTTCGACTGCACAGCCAGAAACCAGCTTTTGTCAGTGGAAATGGAGAGAGTTTTAGCACATTTTGCTTTCTTTCAAGCTTCCATGCAGCATTAGCTCATCTGCTCTCCTATTAAATCTAGACCGACTAGGAGAAAAGTCACCCCCTGGAAGAGGAGGAAGTAGAAATGTACTCCCTGTGCCGATAACAGGCTCCTAACCGAAGCTGTAAGCAGGAGGAATGCCAGAGTGAGCTCTTTCCTGTATATCTTATTGACCCTCTTAACAGGTACAGGAGCCGCCTCTTTCTGTTCCTTCAATCGGTTTAATTCAGTAAGTTCACTTTCCGAAGCTACTCTCTGAATTTGCAGTTGGTTCATTATCTTCGATTCCCTCTCAGAAGAAGCCAGTAAGTCAGATTCTGATGACCTGCCAGCCTTTTTGGTCACAACCCACTCATAGGAGCTACCCAACTGGAATAATCCAGATACCATTGCATTGAACTTGGTCACAGACATGGTGTTTTCAAATAGAAGATAAGGGACAATGAAAGGGAAGGATTTGGGGGATGGAAGAATGTTGAGGAATGACATGAAAACAGGTACATAACAAATAACCCAAACAGGAAGCTCGGCCTCTGGTACGAACATGGTTAGAGGAAGAATTATGCAAAACAATGTGAACGAGTAGAAAGGAAGGATAAGTTTCCTCAACAGAAAGAATAGCAGTATTAAATTTGCCTTTTTCCATATAGCTATCTGCAGGATTACAGCATTAAAGGTGCTTCAGTATACAATGTATAAATCATAATTGCCAAAGATTGAAAGTTGTTTAACAATGTACCTTGGAAGTTATGATGGCTGGAAGGCATAAGCGGAAGAGGTGCATAGGTCCTGAATGCCAGCGGTGTTGCTGCTTCCTGTATGCTTCATACGACTCGGGGACTTCACAAAGGACCTAAAAAGTTTTACACAGTAATGGACAGCTGTCAGAACATTCCCTGACTCTTCCATCAGAAAAACCTTTTATTACATGCCTTCTTTTTCATCTCATTTTTCACCAAGGGGTTATGTGTTTAAATAATGCAAGTATGACATGCAAGGGTGAAATAAGAAAACAGAAATAAATGAAAGTCGATACAAGCAAAAAGAAATCAAATTAGCATAAAATGGGGTTGCACCTTTATGTCATTAAGGAAGATGAATTTCCAACCATTGAGATGTGCACGAACAGCTATGTCCATGTCCTCGACAGTTGTCCTTTCAAGCCAACCTCCAGAGTCCTCAAGAGCTTTAATTCTCCAAACTCCAGCAGTACCATTAAAACCAAAGAAATTTAAAAATACACCATTAACTTGCTGCTCAACTTCAAAGTGGAAACATAAGTTAATGTTCTGGAGACGAGTTAACAAATTCTCATCCTTGTTGACAAATGTCCATCTAGCCTGAACTAACCCTAAGTCAGGATTGTCCTGCAAGATAAGTGAGATATACAAGGTAAAAGCGTTATAAGCAGATGATAGATGAGAGCTTAAACCAAAAAAGGATTCTGGTTTGTTTGTGTTAACCTTGAAATGTGGCACAGTTTGCTTTAGAAAATCAGGGTTGGGTTGAAAATCAGCATCAAATATTGCAACAAACTCATAGGCCTGTACATACTCGCAGCTCATTGCAGACTTGAGATTCCCAGCCTTGTAACCAGTTCTTACCAAGCGGTGCCGATAAATTATGTTAATACCCTTTTGGTTCCATTTAGAAACCTCTGCTTTAATCAAATACTGGATGCTTTCGTCATCAGAATCATCAAGAACCTGAACCAATAATCGATCCTTTGGCCAATCAAGTTGGCAGACAGCAGAAATAGACTGGTCATAAACCTGTATGAAGTCAGTGAAAAAAGTTATCAACGTCAAGAAAAATCAACGTAATACGCCTAATATTACCTTATTCCATTCTTGGATGTCCTTGGTCCTAGCTAAGTCTTTTCTATCACAATTCACAGGGACTTGTTTGCCATTCCCATTTACATGTAAAATTAGTTACAAGACTTAATTGCTGTTTCCTTACAAGAATTCTTTTACTATTATAACAACTCAATGAATATGCAAGTCCTAAACCCCCCAGGAGCTATATAAATCAAACTAAAATTGTGAAGTATACCAGGAAAAAAAACTGGAAGAGGTAGTTGAGTTTTGATTACCTCTCTCTCGTTACACATTGGGATTTGAACAAGAACCATGGGATACTCATAGGCTGATCCCTCAACATCATCTGACCTGAAAGGATCCCCCTCAATTCTGGGTTTAATCTTCTTGTATTTAATCCAAAAGCAGCCTAAACTAAGTATCATTCGATCTACAGATTGGATAAGGAATAAAGCTACACAAAATTTAGACAAAGCTTGAATTGGTGGTGCAATGTAATCGGCCCGGACCGACAACCAAGTGACATAAACCAAGTGAAGCAAGCCCTGGATATCAGTGCTCCTCGGAATGTGCAAACTTGGATTTTGAAAATAATGCCATCCCTTGAGATAAGCCACAACTTCGAAGGCCAGAATTGTGAGGGAAGTCACTAGGAAGACTTTAATCAGTGTGAAGAGCAGCTTCCCTTTCCCCAGTTTTTCACTGGCCATTGCAACATCTTGCCTAAAGATCAGCCTTTTCTTTATGGTTCCAAGCAATGCCCAGAAGAGTGAAGCAATCCAAGCAAGACAACCGACGGCACGATGAGCCTTAAGAAGCAAAACCCAAGTCACTTGCTTTGCATTTTTGCCTCTGCTTTTTTCCACAGGCCTGAATGCAGCATCTGGGCCGTCGATTTCCACCACTGAGTAGTTAGGGTTCTCCATTTTTACTACCACGGGTGTCCCTTTCCTAGCATCCTTTGGCCACCAATTCGAGAAATCCAAGCTCGGAGCCATTTTCAGTTCAGTGGGTCTTACTCACACTACAACCAGCAAATAATAAATGTTGAAAACCCAGATCTCAAAGGTCAGGTAATGAAGAATACCAAAAGGAACCCAGACTCAAATGGTGAAAGAAGGAAAGTTGAGGGCATCCATTGTAGACCAAATGTAGAACAGAAGAAGTGTGGAGTAAGTAAGTAGTGGGGAGGGAAAGGAAAGGGTGAGAGAGAGAGTGAGATGGTAGATGTTAGAAGACAGGCAACTTAGGAAAACAAATTTATTTTATGGGGGAAAGGTATCTGCAGTGCAGTGTGGTAAGAACCCAAACACCACCTCAGCATGTGGGTTTTCTTTGTCTAACAATCAATTCAAAGCAAGCTCTCACCCCTTCCATTTTTAACTTCACATCCACAATTTACTCTCTTTTCTTCGCTGCGTATGTCCTTAGCTTATACATTATGTATACCATCTGCCATCAAAAAGTACAAGGAAACATTACTCAAAATGGCTTCGACTTCACTCCAAGTTCGTACTCCACCAACAGCAACATAACGGGTTTAAGTGAATATCAATATTATTAATGTAAAAATTAGTAATTAATAATAGTAAAATTATATTTTAGTTTCTTCAAAAATAAAAAAAAATTGATTTAATTTTATAAAATTATAAAAATATAAAATATTAAAATGATAAAAATATATAATTTAATCTCATAAAAATATATAATTTAATTTCGTTCCAAAATTTTCTAACTCCGTCATTGTCTTCAAGTAATGTTTAGTCAATTATATGACATTAATATAGCTTTTATAACAATTTAATATTTCTTTGGTCAAATTTGACCACCATAACAAATAACTATTATATTAAAAAATGCATTTTCTTTTTTTTTTCATGTCACTTTCACTAAAGGAAAAGTTTTAATTATTTATCGTTAGAATTGTTTATGTGTCGAACCGAGATTCGATTTTAAAAAAATTCAAGCCTAACTGAAACTAATGAATCAGTTTTTTTCTATTTTTCTAATATATTCTTCAAGTAATGTTTAATCAATTTGTCTATTACAATAAAGTCCAAATACCGTTTTTATAACAATTTAACATTTTTTAGATCAAATTTGATCACTGTAACAAAAAAATTTATATTACAAAAATGTATTTTCTTTTTTTTTTTTCATGTTACTCTGATTGAAGGAAAAGTTCTAATTACTTATCGTTAGAGTTGTCCATGAATCGGGTTGAGGTTCGGTTTCGAAAAAAATTCATTAAGCTCGTTTTCAAGCTAGTCGACCGATCCAAAAAGCCTGTTTCGCTATTCAAAAATTAATATAATATTAAAAAATTATTTATTTTTGTAATTAAATTTAAATTTAAAAATATTTTATATTATTTAAATCGAATTCAGATTGGATTAGGTCAACTTGAGGTGCAAAAATTCTTATCCAAACTTAACCTATATCGATTGAGTCTATCGAGTCGAACAGACACTTATTCTTTGGATAGATCTACTTATCGCTCATCCTCAATTCCATTTTATTTATTTGAAAAATGAGATATGAAATCAATTCACTAGAGAAATACATTTATTTATAGTAAAATAAAAATACTATAAGCTTTAACCTTTGTTTGAACAATAAAAAACAAATTTTAGGAAAATTTTAGTAAAATATGCTTTTAAATTCTTTTAAGTAAACAATAACTTTTTCATTCCAGCAAAATAAATCAAATAAAGTAAGGTAAAATACTAAATAATATAGTAAGTAATCTTAAATTACAATAATCCTATTCCCATAATTAATATTAGATTCCATTAAACTTCAATATATGTGTATTAGATAACTTTGCGGGTGAAAGAAAAATATCTCACATTAACATTATTAAAAAATTTAAAAAATATACGTGCAAAAAATTTAAATTGATGATATCTGAAAGTTTTATGTTAAGGCCCTTTTGGATGGACGATATGTTTACTTATAGTTAGTGTAAAAACAGTGTTGACAGTGAAATTAGATATTATAGCATAAGACAAAAAAAAAGTAAACGCACTGCAGTAAAATTAAACGTCCATCCAAAAAAACCCTCAATTTCTTTTTTAAGTGAGTATTGTTTTTATGGGAGGGCAATTATTTTCGAATATAGTAATTGTTAAGCTTAATATACACCAAGAGGGGGTGAATTGATATTTTAAAATATAAGAAAGTAAGACAAACAAGAAAGACATATATAGTGATTCGACCCAATTATCAATTTCCACTATCTTACCTTACGACAATTAAAAATTTTCTCAAAATCATTAATTTGTAATCTTTCGAGAACAAGGTTTAACCTTTACAATTATTATATTTTCAATAAGTAAGATAAAGTCACTTAGATAAAATCACTTCCTTTAAAGGTTTAAACATGTGAATTAAATTATAAAAAAAAAGTGTGTACATATTGTATGGTTAAATTAGATATGACGTGTTTAAAAAAATACAAATCGTCATTGAAATTTAGGAGAGCCATTTCTCTTATTAGCATATTAAATCCAAGTAATTCATGTAATAAATGCATACGTATTTGCAATTAGGTTAATATATTTTAAATATGCTTCATGTTAAATTTGAACTAACAAAGACTCAATTTAATTGTTTTAAAATTTGAGATCTAATTTAAAATCTAGATGGATGAAATTAACTCATAATCATAGTAATTATATTTATTGTTAATAAATTTTATAAGAAAATAACTCAAATAAAAATTTACAGAAAAAAAAAAACATTGGAGGGCTAAAGCGAAATGTCGGTTGTATCATGTACGCAATGCAGGAAGATAAGAATATCCTTTTCTTTTGTTCCTTTACCTTGTCCACTTGCTTTTCTTCTCTTCCATTATTACTTTATTTAATTTTAGTAAAAAAGTTTAATTAAAATAATAAAAAGACAGTGATAGGCCTTTGGAATTGGGCCCTCAGCCCTCTCCCTAAATATCAATATTACCCTCGTCGGCGCATTAATGGATGGAAACCTGACCGTCTTTTCACGACTTCAAACAATTTCTTTTTCGATCTTGGGCCCCATTTAGCATTTGTGTCCCGGTTTTTTTATTTTAGGTAAAAAATAAACTACACTATAATGACACAACTGTTACTGGTACATTTTAGTAAAAAATAAAAATGTTTATTTATTTATTTAAAATTAAAGTTCATAAAAAGGCATCATTGGATTCATAATGGGAATTAAGTTAATGGCGATGGGTTCACTTTAAGAAATGATTAAAATTAAAATATAATGTAAGTGAAGAGATTACGTAGGTGTGGCCTAATAAATGCTCTTTATTCTGGGTGTTAAAATGTAACCACTTTTTTTAATTAGCACTTCCTCTTTTGATTTGGATGACATTTAGTTATTGCTTTGTAGGGGCATTGCTTTATTGATTTATGGTTTGTGCCTCAAAGGCATCACTTTATATCGACAAATGTGGGAAAATTTGTTTGATTTTGATGGTTAAACTTTGAACTTTCTTTTATTGCTCAGCCTCTTTACAACCTTCATCCCCTTTTCACCTTTACTCAATTTAATAACAAAATGAAATCCAAAACTCTAAAAAAGAAATGTATTTTATGAGCTCAGAAGATTGAGTGATGTAATAATTTCGACACATTATGGTGCGTGATATGCTGTGATAACATTAGATATTGTAAAATTGATATGTTGATCTAATGATCGAAATAATTATCATTTCATATGCGATGTAGATTCAAATTATATTATTGTTAAAGTTTGATATTTATAAAAAAAAAAATTAAACAGTGCCCATTTTCCTTGCCTTTCCTTTTATTTTATTTATATTTTGGTTTGGGTGTTTGAGAATTATTACTTTCTAGATCTGTCTTCACCATTTTATGTGATACGAGATTCAGCAGCACTGAGCTGGAGAATTATGTATTTGCTTGACAGGATATTAATTGTTGGGTGGACTGACAGACTACTATACTATAAACATCTTAGGGAAAATATCACATCAATACTCTCCATCAATAAAGGTAAACAATTGGATGGGTTTTAGTTAAAATTATTTTGAGTTCAAGTTTAGTGTTTGTGTTTTTTTGGATTTGGATATTTTTAGATTAAAAATATATTAAGAGAAGATAAATTAAGATTTTAAATTTTTATTTTTTTTTAGAATACGAGAAAGGATAGAAAAACTGACACAAACGATTTATAGTAGTCTAACTTCAATCATCTATTTTCACTATTTTAATTTTATTAGTCTTAAAACCTCTCTAATTATTGTGACTCAATTAGTAGCCTTCTTCATTTACACTTGGTAAAATGATGTAAACAAATGAAACCTTTAAAACGTTGGTGTTTATAATATTGATGCTCATTAAAAGATACAAAATAATTTATACAAAGATTTTGCAATCCAAGTATTAGAGACTATGTATATGAGAAAAATGACGAAAATAAAGTTTTAAAGAATTTTCTTTTGATGTGATCTTTAGATATCAATATTTTTTTTTTTTGAGTGTTTAGAGATTTTATTTATACTTTTTTTTTATTTTTAATTATCTAAGATTGTTAAAGGGAAAAATTAGTCGTTCCAAATAATAAATTTGAACATTTAAGATACCTTACAAATAGTGGTATTGAAACCTTAAGCAAAAACAGTCGTTGGAAGAAGCCAAGTATCAATAGCATGAAGGTATGTAGGTATAGATTTCTTAAGGTTAGGTATTGATACTTCAATAACAGGTATAGATACTTCGCTCCTAGTTTGTGTGTTGGCTACCGGCTTGCCAACGTATTGATACATTGTTAAAGGTATCAATTAGGGTAAAGTATTGATACCTTAAGCTTGGGTATCAACATTTACCCCTTCTAGAAAGTGTTTGAAACATTTTGAACGAAATATCGGTGCTTAGTCTTAAAGTGCGTTAAAAAACACTTTGAAACGATTTTAATGGATCTTGGGTTAACTCAAAAACATTTGATAAAAGGCGATACCATAAAATTGGTAGATGGAAACAAATGATGCTCTATAGCCTATGTGTACTTGTGCTTTGAATGATAAAGGCGAAGGTGAAAGGGACGTGAAATCGAATCCTTTTGAGTACTGGCTGTGACTGTGGGTTCCTTCACCACTGCACAACAAATGCATGTGCATTTCTTCCCTTTTAATTTATGGTTAGTGTTACAATTATTGGATCCCCTCTGGACCCATTTTTATATTTTATTTTTATTAATTTTAGAAAAAGTTAATATATCTCACTGGATTTGATAATTAGTTCACTTTGATTTTTTTTTTTTGTTTATTTTACGATTTGAATTTGATAATTAAATCTATTTTAATCTTTAAATTTAAAAAATATAAAAATTTAATGGCGTAACATTTTAAAATTATGTCACTTTTTTAAATAAAAAATGACAATGTCATGTCATTGTATTAGGAAAAAAATTAGTGCCCCTTAAAGTACCGGGGATAACCTTCATGGTAAGGATGAGGAACATAATAAAAACTATATGGATCTTAGGGGCTACTCGGTTGAGATTGTGGTTGGATGCGCTGCTGTTTGATATTGGTCTGGGGTTGATTTTGGGCTGTTTACGGTTGGGTTTGAGTTTTTGTTATTGATCACGATCTCTTGTTTTTGGGTATACAAGAACATTAATGATAAAATGAGTCATATTTGTCCACGATCATCGCACCAATTATTAATACAAGATAGTGGTGTGGATGAGCCGCTAAAGATTAAAGACAATTCACCCTATATGGGTGGAGAGCAAAACTATGCTGGTAGAGAAGATAACTAAAGTTGTAAAGGGGAGGGACGAGAGAAGATAAGGTTGGTGGGAAGAGAGTGTACTGTAAGAGATGAGTGAGCATGCCCCTCTTTGAGGTGAGAGATAGTTTATAGAGGTGAGCCTGATGGGACACGTGGCTGTTTCTAGTTAGTCAACTAATCTTTTCCAAGATCCTTGTTAATTGAGAATGTGATATCATCTAAGTTGTAAGATATGTAAGTAATAAGTGATTGTCTTGTTAGAATAGTTCAATCGCAGAAAAAATTATCTTGCATGTTCTCTGAGTCCCTGTGAAACAATGTTGATGGCAGATCTAGATGGGTGGAGTTAAGTGGGAGGTGAAACTAAGAAGTTAGCAAAGGTAAACTTATGGTGGTAGCGATAGCTATATGTAGCACAATGTTTCATTTAAAAATTTCAATTTTATTGAAAATAAACATAATCCACGTGAAAGTATAAAAATTCAATCTCATATTAATTAACAAAGATAACTAAACCTATTAATTTTTGAACTTAAATCAACCAATTCTAAAAAGTAGTACTATTTTTAAACAATTAATACTAAGACTTTATCAGGGAGAATGAAAAGAAAAATAGAAAGAAAAATAGAATAAATTATTAAAAATAGAAAAAATATAAAAAAACATATATTTTCTTTTTATTCATGTACTTAACAAGAAAGATGAAAATTTTGAAAATATTTTGATAGTTTATTGCTTGGTAGTGTTAAAAATAAGAAAAGAACTAAAATTTCAAAAAACGCATAATTTTCAAATTATATCTCTTATTTTCTTTTATTTTATTTTTTCAACTTGATTTATTTTTATGTATTAAAATAAAAAATAATAATTTCTCTTATTATCTATTCTATCATAAATTTTTTTTTTATTGAAAACACCCTAAAAAAGTTTACAAAACTAATAATACAAAGTTAATATGTATAACTGGACCCTTTATAAATAGCTTCACTCAATATATTATTGAGTTAATATATACAAAAATATTTAAACTTGATAACTTTTTTTTGGATTTAATTGACACCTAAACTTAAAAACCGTAAGCCAATTTGATACTTGTTTTTAACTAACTAACACCGTCATTAAAATATGCTGATGTGACACTAATACCTAATAGCATAATGACATATGACAACTTCATATTTTAACATGAGACAAATTAAAAATATTTTTAAAATTATAATTTTTATTTTTGGGATTGAAAATTTTAATTTTTATATTGACTAGTATTGGAGTGGATGCAAAGAAGACAAAAATTTCCATTCCATAAACACAAAGTGGATGCAAAGAATATATAATTTCTTTAGGTAAAAAGTTAGAAAAGTGAAATGTATGATGATATAATCCCAGGCAATAAGCACATATAGCATCATTAAAAATGTTCACTCTATATCCCTCTCTTGGGGCCTCCTTCACTTGTCCATACTTTCATAATCATCCCCCACACATTGGAGTAACACTTGAAAATGAAAACAAAAAGAAACCAACAAGGCAATATTAACCACTCAAAACTGAGTATAATTTATCTTCGATGAGCCTCCAAATCTATCACCACCTTGGGTGCTTTAATCTTCTTTTGCTGATATTTGGCGTAAGAATACCACACCCCGCCGGCCGTGTTTATAACCAATCCGGTTATGTTCAAACCATGAACTTGCACACCTCCCAGCAACACAAATCCAAGCGTCTAATAATGAAAACAAAATATATATCAGGCATCACGTATGTATGTTTTGTGAAAATATTTATCAGCACACTTCCATCCCTTGAAAAGTTTTCCAAGCAGGTTGGGGCAAACAGACTTACCGTGGATCCAACACCTTTGAGTACTCCAACAATGGTTGTGGTTAGAGCTGAGTTAACTATGGTACACAAAAACATAGTGTAGTTAAGAGCGATACCCATCACCAATGAAAGTAGTAGGATGAGAAAAAACGAGAAAGAATTGCTCTGCAAACATAGATATTAAATTCAGGTTAGAAATCAAATCTATGGAATCCTAATAACATCCAAGAAACAATTTAACAACTCAAGGAAGATTCAATCTTTCAAATAGCAGGGAATCAACTACGGCCGAGATTTTGTTTAATCTGGTTATATGGTACTGATTAAAGGAATTCGGTCCGACTTCCTCTTGCTTTGGATGAAAAACATCCCTATGTCAATGTTCCTAATGGAAGTCTTAAGTAGTTCTTAATACAAACAGAAGTGAAAATGAAATGAAATCCGAGATGAGACATATTTGTGGGAAAGGAGCTCTTAGGACCAAGGTTGTATAACAATTTATGTGCAATCTAAAATCTCATGCGCTTTCTTGATTGGTTAAGTGTCTTAACAGACTCTAATCTCATCTAAACTGTAGCTATAAACAAGGTTCTGAGGCCACATGTTAAACAGTTTCACTTAATATTGTGCCATTTGTTCAGGCCTAACACAATCACAAATGAATTACAATTGAAAGAAAATGTGCGAAGTCCTGACCTTTGCTAATAATAATGCCAAAGAATTTGGGAACTCTCCTGTCGCTATGATGAGAAAAAGCAAAAATGGAAGAGAAAGAAAACTGTTATAGAACATTATCTCTATTGAAGAAAGCCCTTCCTCTGCACCAGACTTTTCCACCAACACAAGGTACATGGTCTGCATTTTGGATTAAACTTCAACATGAGGAAGCTATGCAGGGCATTAATAATGAACCTCAACATGCAATGCAAGCTTAACCAGCTATATCTATATGTATATATGTGCAAAAGGAAACCTGGAAAAACACAGAAGTTAGGGCCATGGTGTATCCGGGCAAGTCGAAAGAAAAATCTCCAATGGCAGCTACAACAACTCCCACAGCAGTCAAAACTACCGAAAGGGTCACCTGAAAATTGAAAAAAAAGCACACGATGGATGAGAATTTTCAAGAACAAGTGCAAAATATTTTAAGCTTGTTTCAAATAACAAAAACAAGCCCCTTGAATATGAAACAACAAAGTTATGAATTCATTGACAAGGAAAAAGATGATCACAAGGACATGTGTCTTTGACACCAACATGATAAAGAGGAAGCCATTGACATTGACATTGACATAAACATCAATCAAACCCCTTAACAATCATTTCAAGCTACACAAGCTCAAGACACCAAAATTATACATAAAAAGACGCAAAGAAATGACAGTACAAACCTGAGTTGTAGGCTTTCCCTTTCCAGAAAAGAATCCAGCAATGAGAACAGCAAGTGGTGTGAGCCTCTTTATAGCAATATACATAGGAATATTAACGCCTTTCAAGCTTGCAAGAGCAAATGCCACATTTGCATTGTAAAATAAAGAAACAGGGAGAAGCCTTTTACATGTGGGAATATCAACCCCTTTTGCTCTTGTATAACCCATTTCCCGACCAAAGTGAATGAGCAAGGCAGTTGCGACTTGCTGAGACAATCAACTAACCAAGTAAGTTTGTTTACAATAAACTCAAATATCCAATGCCCCATTTTGTTTCTTTAAAACAGAAAACAAGAAAAAGAAATACCTGCAAAGTAAGAAGAGTCATGGAGTGCGGATATTGCATAATAATTGCTTTATTGATAAAAACCATAGCCATGGAAGCAATCCCATATGATAAAGCTGCAAACAAACTACATGGCAACCAAATCTTCAGCTTTACTGATTTAATAACAATGCTTTTTATTTCTTGTTTTTTTCCCCTCTTTAAAGAAAAGAACAGTGTACTTGGTGGGTAAAGTAAATGATAGTCTGACATGCAAAATATCTGTGTGTCAGAACAATTACAAGACAAAATTATAACCTTAAAAAGGAACTGCCATCTGCAACAGTGCTGGTATCCATGATTGATAGAGATCGAAGATTGGATTGCCGCTTTTGCAAATCAAAGACAATTTGAATAGCAGTAAATCCAAATCCAATTACATCGTCGAGTTAACAGAATCCAAATTCCACCTATGAAAATATATAAGAACTACAAAGAGATTCCTGCAAATCGAACAACCAGAAAACGGGGTCTTTCAGATCGGGAAAAAAGGAAAAATGAAAACCAACCATCATCGGAAAACAAATCACCTGATCGCAGAAACGGTTGAATTACATAGAGACCCAAGGTAGCCTTTTTATGGAATGAAAATCTAGAAAATAAGAGAACTGATGGACCGAGTGAAAAGGGGAGTTTGAAGGAAGTCCAGTGGGAAGGAACGTGAAGATGGAATACCCAATAATAATAATAATAATAATAATAATAATAAAGTAAATAAATAAATTGACCGTAAAGAAAGGGGAAAAGGAAGGGAGATTTGGTATATAGAGAAACAGCTGGCGGTGAGATAGTGAGAGAGAGAATGGGATTGGGAATTGGAACAAAGACATCGCCATCAGTATCACTTGGGATGCTCCCTTCCTGGCTTGGTTCCATTGCAACACTAATGGAGCTTTGGCTGTTTCGTTGTTGCATCTCCATTTTCCAACTAGTGCTAATAATCATGTTTCGATGGCTCCATCTGCATCTCATCCACAATTCAGCTTCTATCTCTTTTTTTGTTGTTATACATCTCATGTTTTAACATTCTTGAGCTACGGTAGTCTATCACCACAACACCATTAAAGACAGTAGATACCTTAGGTGATGTGAGCTTGCTCCCATAATGTGTATCATCAACTAACATTTGTCTTCAAGTTCCAAGGAGTTCCAAGGAGGCCAAGTTTTCAAGTATGTAACCGATTTCGATGAAGCCATTGATCTTTGGGCCATTTTCAAGGGCTAAGGATCCAATTCAAGCGACAATGAAATTGTCTACAAGTAGGCCCATTTTAATTGGGTCGACTCCAAGTGGACGTATAATTGGCTCGAAATCAAGAGGACCGTTTTCAAGCTCAAAAGAACCTTTAGAAACAACGAGTGGGCCACTCACAAGTGCTAAGGCTAAACGGCCTAAAGAGGCCATCTACGGGATTCCCCAAGAAGATTGGGTGGAACGTGAGAAGCCCAAGTCTAAAATTTGGACCCAACAAGATCAAGGAAAATGCAACATTCTATAAGCCACCGTTCAAATCCCAACATTCCACCACTTTCAAGAAAATAAGATCAATTACGAGCAAAATAATCAGCGTTGCTAGAATCAATATTATGATGAAGAGCAATGTAATTAGCAGCAATCATTTGGTCAAGAAGAATACTACTAACAACCTTTGGTGGAGCAAGCACTTCGATATCATCAAAACTATCTGAATCAACTTGATCTCACTAAAAGTGACCAGTAATCGAAGACTTAAGGGGTTCAGAACCCCCCGTCATAGAAAATAATACTCCCACTGCACAACAATACACTGAACTACAAGAGCAAATTAAGCTTTTAGAAAAGTACAATCAATAACAAGATACCATATAATAGAGTACTCATATCATTCCTGAATTAAAGATCGAACAAGGAAATCCAATATTGTGAACATAGCATCGGGCCATGATTTAGTGATCATTGAAAAGTTCAGTTCGAATAATTAAGTGATAAAATTATAACTTTTTTAGTTAAATGATCAAAATAAAAACATCACCCTACATTAATGACTAATAATGGAATTTACCCTATAATCGGTACAAAAAAAAAATTGCAAATAAATATTATTTTATGATGAATATGACATTCAATGTGGTTAAGTGCGTATGTCTAAGTAGAGGTGAGCGTCCGATCGAATCGAGTGAAAATATTTTGAGTTAATCGAGTTCATGAGTTCTATTTTATTATTCTAATGCAATTTGATTTTTTTTTTGAATCGAGTCGAGTGAAATGAAATTCGAGTTGAGTCGAATCGGGTGAAATTGTTCTTGTTAAATTAAAAAAAATTAAATATGTCAAATAAAAATATTGGTACTGTGTGACTAATTTCATGTTAGAACACAAAAATTTGAAACCATTAATTAAGTCCCAAAATAAAAAAAATAAAATACTTAAGTAGGATGAATTTAAATCATTAATTAAGTCTCAAAATTATTATTTTAGAAAACTTTTAAGATTTTAAAATTTTAACTTATATATATAATAGAATTTTTTTAGAATTTTTATATATTTTTAAAAGAATATAAAATTTGATTGTTTATAAATATTTTGAATTTTAAAAATTATTTTAATTTTTTTTGTAATTTTTGTTGAAAGAGATTAATTTGTTTATTTTCAAAGTTGGAGATAAAAAGAGTATTTTTATCAATTTATTATTCGAATTATTTGAATTATTTAAATTATAAAATTTAACTCAATTCAAAATCGAAAGAAATTATTCGAATTAACTCGAATAATCTAATTTAATTAATTTAAAATTTAATTTTTTTTTCGAATTGAATCTAATTTTTCTCCAGTTGAGTTTCCCAAGTCTCAACACAATGCCTGAAATAAATGCAAGCTTCGTCAGTTTCCCTAAGGAACTCGAACATCTCAACTCACTTTCAACGCAGCTATGTCCGATGCTTTATTTTCTCCCGCTATTCCTCACTTTTTCCAACCCCTCTTACCAGGCTTCGACCTTGTAAGTATCTCTCTCCTCTCTCCTCTCTCCTCTCTCCTCTCTGCATTCTGCTGTGTTTCTAAGTAGAGCTAAAGTAATGCATGCATTATCTGCAGTCAATCCCTCTTTCATTTTTCAAGGACTACTTAAAGGGTCAAATTAACTGTGAGAGTGCCGTCCTGAGAAGCTATGGAAGAACATGGTCAGTGAAGATTAGAGACCGGAGCTTTGAAGATGGGTGGCAAGATTTTGCACAAGACCATGATTTACATGTGGGCGATTTCTTGGTGTTCAGATATGGAGGAAATATGGTTTTTGATGTTGTGGTGTTTGATACTAGTGCCTGTCAAAGACAATATCCACTGTTGGCTACCCAAGCCCAACACCCCGCAAAAGAGATTGGGAGTAAGCTCTTTCATTCTTTTTCCTTACTTATGTCCATGTGTACATATATTGACTGTCATGATTTGATGGTTTAGAACAACATGAGAAACGGACAAGCAGTTCGGTCACCCTTGAAAGCCCTCATTTTGTGTCAAATTTGACCCTTGAATCCATGGAAAGCTTCAGACTGGTTAGTACATATATTTGGTACAAAAGATACGCCTGTAAAATCAATTCAACAGGCATCACAGTTATGTTTCATACATCGTACAGAATATTCCAAGAAAATTTGCAAGGTCCAATGATCTGCACAGATCTTGTGAGACGGTTCTTGTTGATGAACAAGGTCGGTCATGGATGGCAAGTATACGGCTCAAAGATTCAGGCGGTAAAGTCTACATTGGACGCGGTTGGAGAGAAATTTGCATTGGAAATAGCCTTGGTTTAAAGGATTGTGTCAAACTTGAGCTCATTGGAAATGGCATTACGCCTATATTTAAACTTTATAGTATGTTAAAGAAATCTTGTTTATCAATGTGGGATTTGTTTTCTCCCAATATTACTGATCAAATCACTCTTTTTGCTTTTCAGAGGTTGCAAGCGACTCAGATGCCAAAAAGTTGCCTCATTATTCTGGTTCCAACGCTGGCTGTTCAGGGGGATCAACCATAATTTTAGAATGAAGTGATAAACAGTGAATCCTAAGCAGACGGGCCTAGTAAAATGTTGTTTTGTCTTGTATCTTGCACTGTGCTATGAAAGTGAAAAGGTGTGGAATTTGAGATTAATATGTAATGTTGATGTTGCAAAACTGAAACAATTCAAGCCCTGAGCTTAGATTTATTGACAAAGGAATTCCTGTTATAATCTGTGTAACCCTACAATGGTTAAGGGTCAACTTAAGAAAAATAGAATCTATTTAGTGTTTTCAATGATAAATATATGAACAAAGTAATTACCCCATAAAATGCAGCCAATTACTTCAAGGGAAACTATCTTGCCATCGACAATTCGCATTTCAAAGTGGGGTTTGAGCTGGAGATGTCTCATCTTTCATAAATTATCCCCTTCAGTAGATGACTGGCCATATCTACGTCTTGTGAATCTTTCATCACATAACTAACTGATACTTGCGAATCTAGCTCACAGCTATTTATTTCTCTTGGAACAGATGAAGATTGCTTCGCATAAACTGTCTTCGCACTTTCGGCTTTTATATATCTTTGGAGTTGGCTGCATCAAATAGATCTTTGTCGGACCTGCAAATCTCCTTCATATCAGTAGAACATCGTAGAGTACTAATCCTATCCATATTCTCTGGATTTCCTCTCACAGCTATAGAATTAACCTTTTCAATGTCATCACCATTTACTCGGATAACTTTTGAATCAATCTGTAAACATGAATTGTTTTCACAGAAGGAAACTTCCTCAGAAAGAGAGGAGTTGGACTTTAAGCTAACCACATCACCATCCTGATATTGAGCATCAGTATTCATTCCTGTAGATGACTCAACTTTAAGTCCAGGAATTTCTGAATGCAAACTACCATTCAATGACAAGGACGAAGAGAGACTAGAAGTGATGGACTCATTTTCAGGTAGGCACTGAGTTTGTTCCTTTGGACAATGTTCAACTAAAGCTTTCATTGATTTCTGTTCATCATTCCCCTGAGTTCCTGAAGTTCTAAGACATGAGGGGCGTACAGAAACCCTGCACAAATAGTATCCCTGTAAGGTCACTGATATAAAGCACTTGCAAAGATGGTTAAACATACAATAAAAGCAACCTTTTTGACAACCAAAATCCATGTGTCCCTCCTTTACCAATTTAAAAGAAGGGGTCAGTGATGCAGGAGCATCAAAATCTTAAAGTCTCAATAGCTGCAATTTTATCTCAACAGGTTAATTCAGATCAAACATTCAAGATTTATAGGGTTCTAATTAATACATGCTGCAAAGTAAATCAAAACTTTGAACAGAAGAATGGGAGAGAAAAAAATGGCTTTAAGTGCCAGAATTTACCGAGGAAAAAGGTACCTGCTGTATAAAAGCATATATGCAACCTGAGAAAGTACCTCTGCCAATTCAACCCTCATAACCTGGAGAAAGTGGCAGATCACATCAAGTTCACAACAGAGAACTCAAGATAACTTTTTTTTTTTTTTCTGTCTACCACTTCGTAATGATGATTGAAGGCCAATGACACAGTGACCTTGGCACAAAGAAAACTCCGCAAAGAGATTCTTTTAATAGGTACAACACTCACAATCAGAAAAGGGAAATGGTGGTAAATGCACGTGTGTGCGTGAGAGAGAGAGAGAGAGAGAGAGAGGGAGTACCTTACAGTCATCAATTCTATACCAGTTTCCATTGAAATCTTGGGTATAGCAGATGTAATGACCAAAAAAGGATGCATTTAGCATATCCAAATGGACAACAACTGCATAAAGTTTGTATACATTGGTATCATCTCCATCTCCACTCATGTAAGAGGTAAGATCCAATGTCTCAGGAAAGCTAACTCTTTTGTTGAGTTTCCCAAACCGGCCACTCTGCAAAGATTTTCAATAGAAAATTCAGTCATAAAAAAAAAGGGTAAACTACAACCAAAGTCACTAAACTATTAATAAGTGTACATTTTGGTCACTTAACTTTAAAAAGTTACAAAATGATCTCTAAACAACTCAAAAGTTTTCATTTAAGTCACTAAGTTATTAAATAAAAAACGAAAAGAAGACAGTAAGCATCAACAAAGCAAACAAATAACATATGCAAGATGTAGGTAAGACCTCAAATCTTTTTAAGGCAATTGTAAGAATGTTAGGAGCCCATCGTATCGTAAGCCGCTTCCATGCCTTGACATAGTCATTGCAACTGGAAATAATAAACCAAATAGTTACACATCAATGTACAATAAAAGCATATAAAATGTAGCTCAAATTCCAGTCTCAATACTTTAAAACCATGCAAACTAAATTATATAGATCTTGAGAGCAAGTGAAGGGGAATGAATGATACCCATCACATTTGTACATATTTTCCCCATGAAGCCACTCTTTAACAGTGAATTGATCAAGGCATTCCTCCAACGATGAAGCGTCTCCATTAATTTCAACAGTTAAATCCATCATATTTTCACATTGGTTTGAAATCTTATTGCAATTTGTACAAATCACCTGCAAGGTTTTAACATGATGAAAAAGCAATATAAATCAGGTGCTGAGCCAGTTAAGGAGCATCACTCTTATTCACATTGAGTTTCCAATTCATATAGCTACTCTATTTTTTCTTCAGGAAGGGGGGGAGGGGGATGGAGGAAAAAGCCTAAATTAAGGAGCAATTTGGAAAAACACAATGTTGAAGAACATTGTTTGCTGAATCCAAAGATACAGTATCTCTATCAATGCCAAATAACCAAAGTCCAATAGCAAAAAGGGGGAAAATCAATTATTCTAATCAATAGGATACATCACCTGCGACTGTAGATGACCACCAAATATGTGCTGAATAAGAGTTGTCTCTTGAGAGCTACGATCAACTGCTTTTTCTCCACCAAATTCATCAAGGCAGACTGATTGCATTGTATCAATAGCAAACCTGAAAAAAAGGCAATGATAATTACAAATAAATCTAGAAATCAACAACTTCCTCTTGTTAATTTCAAGATGCTAACCTCATGAATTCATGAGCATCCTCCTGTCTTCCATAACCAAGATTACCTCCAATATTAGGCAACCGTGAGAGAATATTAGTTGGTGAAAATGGATGAAGACTTTGGCTCGATCTTTCAACGTGAGTTTGAAGTTCACACAGAAAGCACCAATCATTACGTCTGCCTGGAAAGAAGAAATTACAATGAAGGTCATATGCTGTTCAACAACCTTGAGAGTAGCAGTTTTAGTTTCTAAATTTACACTCTTTCCGATGCCCTTTCTCCAACAAGTAAGCAACAAGAGGCCGAGTAGAAGCAAGGCATTGCAGAACTACATTGGCAAAGCAACTGTAGGCAAAGGTAAATAAAGATTAGAATAAGAAACATAAACTTATCCCATCTAATAAAAAGTTCTAACAAAAACTTGAACAAAAAGAAATATAAGCATGGTAAATATGAACCTATTCCCACAATTTAAGAGTCCACAAGGAGGGAATCCTGGTTTCTCCCAGTTGAAAAGTTCTACAAACTCATTATATGGGAAAAGAACCTCTGTTGGCTTCTTGCTGATTGTAGAGGTTCCGCGGGCAGGAACCAAAGCCACTCCTGAAAATGATTTTATGTTAGCAGTCTGTGCTGAAATTACTTTGCACTTTGTCTTATGTCCGTCTGTCCAGTGCACCTTCTGGCAAGTTAAGGAGCTGAAAAAGAAAGATCAAACCATTCAAATGTTGAATACATAAATTAAGAAATTAGTAAATCATCGCATGCTAATAGAGAATTCTTGTTTTATTATATTGGATAACAAATGCAAAATTTGAAGTCAAGGATCATTGAGATTAAGAGGCATTTCGATAACTCATGGAAATAGACTAGAAATGTGGCGTCTTTCCGTAGAATTGACTGATAGGAACTTTCAAGGCTTCTAGTTTATACACACCATTAGCGTTGAAAAAGTCCAGATTCTACCCAGACTACCAAGTAAGCAAAATATCCAGGAAACCCCAATATGGTAGCAAAAACAAATTTTTCTATGTTACATAAATTTAGAAAGCAGTTAATCACTGGGATTATTAAAACAGTATTAAAAATTGAAAAAAGAAAAACGTTTCTATTTTAATTTTCGTTATCTCGAAAAGCAAAAGGAATTCAGCCATAACAATAATGAAAAACAGCAGTAATCATCGCAAAAAAAACTAAAATAATTTTTGGGGAAAAAAGCATTATGTACCAATATCGAACGGATTTACACCGCGAGCACTTCTTGGAAGCGGGATTGGAACAAACGGCACAAGCAGAGATGTCGTTGTCGATGGGGATGGAAGGCATTATTTGTTGACTATTGAAATTGATGTCCACTCCAAAGTATTTCGAGACCGTGTTTTTGATCAGGTGAAGAGCCCCAAAGCGAATATAAAAAGCTTGAATATGAATTAAAGGATATCCAAATCTATTTTACAGACATGCATCTAGTAAGTTTTACTTCCTCGAACTTTTCAATATCAACCTAAACTTCATTATTAATTTGTAATTCTTATATATTCAATCCAAAAAATAAACTTTCTAATTCCTATACTCATAAACCCAGATGGGGTTTAAGATGAATTTGAATAAAAAAATTTCCAAAATACAAAATTAGCAAAATCTAACTTTTACAAAAAAAAATAACAATTTCATCAGCAGGGTTAATTTCTATAGTGTGGACCTTTTTTTTCTGGTTATAATTAACTAAGGAAGGTATCTTATGAAACAAATATAATAAATCAATGATAAAATTCATACGCTGAAATCCTCCTCGCTCTATTTAACTTATGCCTAGTTTCATGCCGTTACTGACGTCATGGCAGTTACTCCTCCATGTATAGTTTCGGATCAGGTAGGTTTAAATAGTAAAAAATTATTATTTATTTAGTTAGATAAATATTAAAATAGTTATTAATATTTCATAATTAATAATTTTAAATAAATAATTTTATTTATTTATTAATTAACAGTTTAAAATTGTTCAAATTAAAAGTTTAGATCCAAGTATGTCTTGAACCATTCATATAATAAATAAACATTGAAGGGAAAAAGAAAATATAATGACTTGTGATTTAAAATAATATTAGTGAGGTGATTGTTAATAGTTGAGGGTATAAAAACTAATCATTTTGCATAATTTTATATATTTAGAAATAGAATATATAAATATGGTTGAATCTCTAAAAAAGTTTAACTTAGCATTGGGTAAAAAAGAAATGCAGATTAAAAAATAGGAATATGTAGATTTAAATAATAATATCAGGGGTTGACAACTGTTTTATGGAGTACAATAAAATATAGTAAATTGTTACAAAATTTGAAAGTTAGTTAAGAATCAATTAGTAACAAGTTAGTAAAACGGGAGTTTTAGGGAGATTAGTAAAATCATGAGTCTTGAGGATTAATAAAACTAGACGTTTTGTTGGGAGTTAAAGGTTTAGTGATTTTTTTTTTTGTTCTTGATTAGCCTGTGGCAACGTCAACTTTAATGCTGGTCGTTAACCGTCGATATTTCTTCCCTTTAATTTTTTATATTTAATTCTTATTTTCTTTTATATTTTGGTTTTCTTCTAATTTTTATCTGTCTTTGTGGCACGTTGTTTCTCTACCTTGTGGCACGTTGTTTCTCTACCTTGTGGCACATCTTCGTCTACCTTTGTGATAGATTTACGTTCGTGGATAGTTTTCTCACAACGTTCGGCTCTAATTTGCTGTTATCGGTGGTTTTTCAATAATTTGATCCCCTTTTGTGGTTCGTTTGCCGATACAGTCAAATCTGTTTTATGAAGCAGCCTGCAAGAGTATTGGTTTCGCTTACCACTCCTACTTTGATCCTTAAGCGTGTAGGTGGATAGAGACAAGAAGTATTGTTTCTTGCTTTCTCAAGTGTTTCATTTCATTCCTATTGTTGCAGCCCACTAGACGTGTTTTGTTGGTTTGGTGTTTCATTTTCTAGTTTTTTTAATTTCCTTTTGTTTTGTTATTTTTCTGCTACATTTTAATTTTGTTTGTAATGTTTCTCTATTTTAATTTCTAATAAATTCAACCAGCATATTATTCAAAAAAAAAAAGTTTAGTGATATTACCAGTCAAAATTTAGTTTCTTTTTCTCTCTCTCTCTCTTCTCTCTTCTCTCTTCTCTCTTTCCACTTGTTTTCCCTTCTTCCATTTGTACATTTTTAGTTCTACCTCTCCTTATATAAGTAAGCCTCTTTTGATCCAACAGTTACAAACGATCTCAATAGATGGTCCAGATCAAATTTAAGAACATTCTCGCCTTAGCCTATTAAATGTTATACAATGATGGATTATTTTAGAGCTCCTAGAACATTCTACTTGGTTCTACAAGGATTCAACCTTTGCTTCAGACTTCTAGAGCATGGAGCACTCCAACAACCTCATGGCTTAGTTATCTTTTATTTGCTCGATTCCAAGCCTAATGAGGCCTTGCTCACTAATATATTGTGACACACGAAAGGTGTAAAACACAAGTTTAGTGTCCCAAGCTTGTATGTTGGATTGAGTCGAGTGAGTAGCATTGAAAGGGTTAGAAAAATGCTTAAGATGACATATTGAAGGTCCAATAAATAGGATCGGGCCAAACAAGATTCAAAATGTTCAAATTAACCCTTCAATTGATGTAGGCTCTAGAAGCCTAGAGCATGAGATTGGACATAAGGTTAGTTTAGTATTACTTTTATGAAGTACTTTTAAAAAGTGTTTTGAAAAAGTTATTTTAAAAATACTTTTGAAAATATTGGTTTACGATTTAAATGTTTAGTATGACTGTTAAAAAGTGTTTTTGAAAAATAAAATATTCATTTTAGATATGTGTTATAAAATAATAAATAAGCATTTAAATAATATTTAAATTAATTAATATTTTAATATTTTATAAGAATATAGAAAATAATTTATTATAATTTGTTATTAATATTTTTATTTGTGAAAAATAAATTTTAAATATTTTTTAAGCAAGTAACCAAAGAAGGGAAAATAACATGTGTTAGAGAGGGGAAAATATAATTGAGCTGTCAAAAGTACTTGTGGGATGGAAAAATTAAAAAATTTAACTTCTACGAAAAAATATTTTTTAAAAGCCAAAATTTTCTTTCGAAAATTATTTATTTAACATTCCTTTGGATTCAAAAATATTTTTCATTTAGCATTCCTTTTGATTCAAAAATGTTTTTGAGGTAAAAAATGCTTCTAAAAATCACTACTAAATAAATCTTTAATGTGGTACTCTAAAGCCTCTTCCAATGATTGAAATTTCATTCACTCTTGATTTTGATCTTTCTTTTATCTTGTCTTCATCATGATTTCTATGATTCAAATATTGAGAAATATAGTCTTGGTTAATTCCATTAAGATCCAAGTCATTATCAAAAAGTGCAATCATCGTATACTTGGAACAACATTTTTTTTTATCAATTAATAAAATAAAAAACTAAATTACATATCAAAATTTCATACTAAAAGACACAAGCACATGATTTCATAGATCTTATACCTGGTTTTACCAACAGGTGATCTAGGGATAATTTGAGTTATTGCTCAAAAGTAGCAGAGCAAAATTTGGGAGTTGCGACCGTGGCAATATATGAACGTAATAACATCAAATCATTGTGCAATACCAAAATTTTAAATTGTATATGCAATACTAAAAGAAGGCAATACATTTAATAAAATGTAATTTTAAATAATTTTATATTTCAATGAATCCAATAAAATAATATATCTGATATTTTATTTATAATAATAGGTTTTAGAGGCAATGAAAATATTTTCCAATTGGTTCCAATAAATTCATCTGTTTGTCATAACTTTGTTGATTCCATCATTGTTATTTTCTTGGGAAACCAATGTTCCCATCCTTTTTAGCAAATGACAAATGAGATATATTATTTTATTGGATTCATTTGATTGAAATAAGTTATGACAAACAGATTAATTAATTAGAAATTCACCCACATACTTTTAAAATAGCTATTAATATTTTATAATTAACACTTTTAAATAAATACATTTATTTATTAATTAATTAAAAGATTAAAATTATTCAAATAAAAAATTTAAATCCGGTCATGCCTTCAACTATTCATATAATAAATAAACATTAAAGGGAAAAAGAAAAACAAAATAACTTGTGATTTATATGTTAGTTAAATTAAAACATAAATAAATGACTCACTAATTATTAAGAAATAATAATTGGTGAGGTTGTTGTTAGTAGTTAAGGGTATAAAGTGTAATATTTTTACGTGATTTTATACATTTAGGGAATGGAATATATAAACATTATTGAATCTTTAAAAAAACTTTAGCTTAGCATTAAAAAAGAAATGCAGATTAAAGAATAGCAATATGTTGGATCTAAATGGTATTGTTAAAGGTTGATAACTATCGTATAGGGTATATAATAAAATATAGTAAATTGTTATAGAATTTGAAAGTTAGTTAAGAATTAGTTAGTAAGAAGTTAGTAAAATGGAAGTTTTAAGGAGATCAATAAAACTGTGAGTTTTGAAGATTAATAAAATGGGACGTTTTGTTGGGAGTTAAAAGTTTAGTGATACAGTACATATTCTTCGGTTAAGTAACAACTTTTGATAACAGCCTAACAGACCATTGTAATTGCCCTTTTGATTGGCTCTTAAAACCAATTGAAAAAAGTAATGCTTCTTCAAGTAATAATCCAGTCAAATTTCAATTTCTTTTTCTCTCTTTTCTCTTTTCACTTGTTTTGCCTTCTTCCTCTTGTACATTTTTTTTGTTCTACCTCTGTCAATGGATTGTCTAAATTAAATTCTAGAACATTTCCGCCTCGCCCTATTAAATGCTATACAATGGTGGATTATTTTAGAGCTCTAAAAACATTCTACTTGATTCTACAAGGATTCAGCCTCTACTTCGGACTTCTAGAGTATGGGGCAATCTAGTAGCCTCATGGCTCGGTTGTCTTTTGTTTGCTCGGTTCCGGGCCTAATGAAGCCTTGCTCACTCGCTTATTGTGACACAAGGTTTAAACCACAAGTTTAGTGTCCCAAGCTTGTATGTTGGATTGAACAAGTGAGTAGTATTGAAAGGGCTAGAAAAAATGATTAAGATGACATACTAAAGGGTCCAATAAAAAAGATCGAGCCAAACAAGATCCAAAAGGCTCAAATTAACCCTTCAATCCCTATAGGCTCTAGAAGCCTAGAGCATTGGGGTTGGACTTAATCCTAGGATAAAAAAAGCTTAATAGTGTCAGCAAGGAAAGGCTAAGGGAGCTTCACAATAACTCGAATGCATGATTGAAACTCTAAATCTTGGTGGCACATGGTGAATGTAAACAAAATGGTGCTGGTGGTTGGAGAGGACTCACTAGCAAACCAAAAGCCAATGGTCAATGATAAGAGAGACAAATGAGAGCATTGGTAGTTCAATTAAAGGAAAATGATGAGAAAG
The DNA here is from genome assembly GCA_005610355.1 of Gossypioides kirkii. Taxonomy (NCBI): domain Eukaryota; kingdom Viridiplantae; phylum Streptophyta; class Magnoliopsida; order Malvales; family Malvaceae; genus Gossypioides; species Gossypioides kirkii. The sequence goes on from CP032249.1 coordinate 34,301,725, forward strand.
TCAATGGTATGGATGAGCTATATATTAGCCATTTGGGGTTATAGAGTTCATGGTTGATGTGACTCAAAAATTGGAAATGTTGATTATGGAAACTGCTAAAGAAGACAGGATTAAAAATGGTTTAAGGAATCTGGAGTTTCTAACAGGGTTAAGGATTTAGAGGGATTTTTTTAGTTTAAAGATTTATTTTTTTTCTATCAATTGACAATAACCATAAGTATTTAACAAATTCACCTCAACTTTAATTTTTCATCTCACATTAGTGTTCGAAATGCCAAATTATCAACTTAGCAACAAAAATCAACACAAGGTACCATTTTTCTCATTCTTATAATGTAAGGGATCATTTTACTATTTTTATAATCTGGGTAAGATATTTTTTTTATCTCCATATTTTATCCATAATCTTATATTTTCATAAATTTATTATCAAAATAATCTTCCATTCCTCAAACCGTATGCTCGTATAAATTTTAGTATCCATAAAAATAATTTTTTAGCTGAAGTTGAGACTATCCCTCCAACAATATATTTTAAAAATAACCCTAAAAATGTAGTGTGATTTTATTATTACCCCGGCCATACACTTATTGGTTCCAATAAATTCATCTGTTTGTCATAACTTTGTCGATTCCATCAGTGTTATTTTCTTGGGAAACCAATGCTCCCATCCTTTTTAGCAGCAAATCAAAGTCATCATCGCTTTTCACCAAGCTAAGCCGCACAAATCTGCTTTCAGCACCGAACAAGCTACCATGACGTCCAGTTATATTGACCGAGTGGAGCACCGCGTTGCAATCTTTATCTTCTTCTCTTTCACACTTAAGCCATGCATAAGCTGCCATCAAAATCAGCTACTCGTTAAGTTCACTAGTTCAGGAATTTGTATATGATAGTGTTATGGGAAGAGAGTTAGTAATTACCTGGAGTAGCTCCTCTGACTTTTTCGGAGAAAGAGCAGAATTGAGTCTCAAGTTTCTGGATTGAAAACCGCTTAGACAATGACATAATTTTGCTCAACTTTCTCCAGCGGTTCCTCATTGTTTGGTATCCGAAGTTAAACATTTCCCTTCCTTCATTTTCAACGGCAACTTTTAGCAGCTTCAGAACTCGTAGCTGAGTCTCTCGAGCAACCCCATAGGTACTTAGATTCATATATGTTAGCATCCTTTGATGTACAGCCTCGTCTTTTATTATCGCCCATCTAAGAAAAAAGGAAAAGCATGTTAAATTATTGCATATCTTCCAAAGAAAAAGCCATCTTTTAAGTCCTTAAATATTCTTTGTTTTATATAAGTTACGATGTGTTATTTATTATTGACTAATAGTGTACAAGATCTATGAGTATCCTCAATATATATATTCTTACCCAAATCTGCTTCCGCCATGTCCAGTAAGCTTTGAGAGAGTGAATATCATTAAATTTTCATCTGCTAGAGCTGGGATTGATGTATAATGTGGCCAATAGTAAGCAAAATCATGGATTGTCTTTGCCCGTGGGCCTTGAAGTACTGCCTTCTTTAATTGGCCATCTGGATTGTTCGGTGAAGTCACAAGCTCGATGACATTCCCTTTACAGCCACTATTATTTTTGCACAATGAAGTATCTCCTTCGAACTTGTAATCTTCAGAATTGAAAAACTCAGTTTGTTCCTTGTAAATCTGTTCCATGAACATAGTTTGTCAATTTGAAAGCTAAAACGTAGATTAAAATCCAGACTAGAGTAGGGCTGGGAGCTAACTGGATAGTATGGTGTTGAGGCAACGACTCTTGAAGGGGAAGATGGATGATTAGTGGTGGAGAGGGCATGCACTGCTGCATGAAGAAGTTGGGTCGCACCAACACCAAATATGATGAATCTTCCATCAGTCACCGCATTTCCAACAACTGCATGAAGTTTCCGAATTTGAGCGTCGAGTTCCTTTGAGATGAGGGAATCACCATTGAATTCATAGCTCATCCGATGCCATCCTGGAACTAAAATGGTGCTACTTGCCGCATGCTTTAACCAAAAGGGCTCCAAGAACATAGGATCTCCGCTGTAACAAATGAGATATTCACATTATTGATCCGACCCAAGATTTTTAAAATAAATACCAGTCACTTCAGTTATATCTCCGTCGTCAATTACCTATCGGCGTCAGCGATACATTCAGGTAAAAACACAGAGCAGTGAGGGCCTCCATAACATGCGTTGCACTCACAAACAGGTATTCCATCAAGGATTGATCCATCCAAGAAAGCTCTTCCATGTCCCGAACATGAGATGGATGCCACAAGTTCAGCTTCTGCAGCGGCTCTTTTGGTCCAACTCTGCTCCCATTCGCCATGGAAGTACCAGGTATGAAATAGTAGCAGATTAAGTACGATGGAACAAGTTAGAAAAATGGTATTCCTAGACATGTTTTACCTCTCTGTGATTGATGGGCGTAAAAGATAGCTGTTTATATAGGAGCATTCATGCTGTCAGGTTTAAGATGAAAACCTAATTAACCTTTGGTTAAGTATGAATATAATCTACGTAATCTTTGGCGTTCACTTGCGGTTAATTGTTCAAATAACGCCAAAACCAAAATAATAATCAAAAACTTCATGAGTCAAACTGACTTTGTCGCGTAAAAAAGTCAGGCGGAATCGCTTATTTTCGGTTGTTTATAAACAAGGCGGCTAAACAAATGACAAATTGCGTTTTAAACGTGATGGAATGCTTTTCACAAAACTAAAATTTCAAGTTTTTAAATTTTTATTAACCTAAATTATCTATTGTTCATCATTTATTATTACCGAAGGTAAGTTACTTTAAACATGTTTTAAAATTTTTATTTAAAATATATAGTATTATTATCAAAGGTAAGTTACGTTTAGGTTTTTGGTTTTCATTTTTGAAGACTCGCGCATGCCGTACAGATAGGACAAAGCACATGGCCGCGTACATGCTCCATAGGATGGATTGATACATAAAATATATATTATAAAGGTGATTCCATGGTGGTTAATGGTTAGTTATCTAGGAAAGTTGTTTAATCAAAGTTGGTTGCAGAGTTTCTCTTTTTGGCTTCCAGTTGGTTGCGCGTTTAGGTTTTTAGTTTAATAACAAATTGGAATTTAGTCCCAAAGAATCATCTACTTATTTTTATTTTTTTTATTAGAAATATACAATTTTTCCCTATATTCTCAAAGTTATGCCAAAAAAATCCAACATTAATTAATGTTTCTTTTGATTTTTTTTTATTACTTTCATATTTCATATTTCATAGTATTGTTGTTGAATAAAGTCGATTTTTATGGAAGAAGTCTTCAAAATGTCGTTCGCTCTGCAGTCAACTGAACTTCTCAAAATGTCAAGAAGTGTCTTCTATGGAGATTTTATCTCTTGTATTTTGCGGAGTCATCCTGTCTTAAGAGACTTGATTCATAAAGTCTATATAATTATGTGTAAGAGAATTGAACCACCAACTTAAAGTTTCGCATACAGGTAAACTATATAATTATGTTATACGGACGAGAGATAAAATCCTCATCAAAAGACAATATCTAACATTATTCAGTCCAATAAATTACTTGGCTAACAACACTTTAAAAAATTACTTCAAAACGAATAACATTATTATTATTTTTTATAAATATACTTTTAAAAAGAAATCACCCACATACCGTAATCTAGTTCTTGTTTATTAGAAAATTGTGTCATACCCCGGGAGAGAAAACAAAAAGAAAGGTACAGAGCTTAATATAATAGTGTTGTCAGTCAACAAATGCAGCTTAAATTTTATCAAGTTGACATCTGTTTACATATATCCTTACGATAGAACACAAGTGGAGAAAAGTTTGACTTGTTCAAATTATTCTTAAGACACAAGACGTTGTTGTCAAATATTATTCGAGTTTAGCAGGAGTTAGTGGTTAAAAGTTTTATGTTCGCATTTAAAGTTTAGGGTTCATATATCATTTGAATTTACCCAACAATTCGGAAGAGCTAGTTGTTAAAAATTTTATGTTCGCATTTGAAATTTAGGATTCAAAAATTATTTGAATTTATTCAACAATTCGAAAGAGTTAGTGGTTAAAAGTTTTATGTTCTCATTCAAAGTTTAAGATTTAAATATTATTTCAATTTACCCAACAATTTAAGAGAGTTAGTGGTTAAAAGTTTTATGTTCTCATTTGAAGTTTAGGGTTCAAATATTTGTAATGTCATTTTTTTTCTTTTAATTTGTATTGTATTAAAAACATGCTGCAACTAAGTCGTGGTAATTTTTTTGGGTAAACTACATATATAATCACCCAATTATTAATATGTTTCTGTTTTAGTTTCATAATTTTAGTCACTGATGCTGTCGAAGTTCACTATTTTGATTACTCATCAGTTAAATCACTAATGGAGTCTTGACATGGCCCTTTTTCATTGGTAAATAACAAATTTAGCCCTCCAATATTAACGGATTCTACCAATGTGGCCCTAATTCTAAAAAAATCAATAAATTTGACCATCAACTTTATGCATTATGTCAATTTAATCTAGATTTTAAAAATTCAAAATCAAAATTCTTTAAAAATAAAAAAAAGCATTTAAAAGTTTTATTTTTCGATAAAAATACATACTAAATTATAAATAAATTAATACCTAACATGAAATTTATTTATTAAAATAATGATTTTATAACAATTTTTTTTAAAAACCCACAAACAAGACTTAAACTAAATTCAAACTTTTTCTTATTTTTAGTTTTATTTTATGAATAATAATTTATTTATTATATGTCTGTGATTGTTCCTTAGTCCTTGTCAAATTTATCAGACTGTTGGGTATCGCCTTTACCCACAACCATTGGCACCAATAACCTTTACTTCCAACAGCTCGATTTCAACATCCTCCATCATTGTGCCATTGAAATAGGAATCGGTTGTGTAGCTACCGGCATGGCCTTGTAGCTACAAGATCTCTTAGACCTCATCCTCACCTATATATCCTCAATCATGCCCGCCCTCGATCTCAACTTTAGAGGCAACAAATTTGTTCTGAGAAACAAACTAAAGACCTTGATTCTTACCCTTTTTGACTTCAGGAGGTAGTTTTTGACCCAACTTGAATATGATGATCATCAATGTTGAGAAAAGGGAAAAATTAAATTTACTTAAGCCTTCTTTATGATTTTTTTCTTTATTTTTTGTTAATAAAATTATCATTTTAATAAATAATGTCATATTAGAAAATGAAAAAAATAGATAGTCATTTATTTATAAATATTTTTATAATTTCAAATGTGTTTTTATAAAATCTTATGTATTTTTATTATAAATGAGCATTGAAATGATTTTTTTTAAAGTTTTTTTTTAATTTTTAAGAATCAACATTAAAATTGACATAATGTGTAAGGTTGAGGGTTAAATTTGAACTAGAATCAAATTGATAGAATCTATAAATATTGGATGACTAAATTTATTATTATACTAATAATAAAACAATCACATCAACATTCTATTATTGATTATTTGATTTAACATACGAGTAACTAAATATTAAATTTAGATAACAACAGAAATAGAAATTCACTTATCATCATTTATTACCTTTTTCTTTTTCTTTTTAATAAATTACAAGAAGATGGTAAAACTCAAATAACAATGGAATTAACGTGACTCAAACTCAGATTATATCTAAAACGATAAATATCTTAACCATCAAGTCAACTTAAGGGATTGTATTAATTCTTTGTTTTGCTCATCTTGGTAATCTACTGACCTTATTGGGATGTTCGGTGCATTTTTCATTTGGTTCGTGTGTGAACAAGCTTCACTTTGTAATTGTTGTATATATATAATATGTTTGTTTGAATTGATGTCATGAATCAATTAGAGACCAACTCAATTAGAAAATTATTAAAAACTCACTTCTTTTAGGTTATTTTTATCTTTTTATATTTTATATAAAATTTATAAGAATCAATTTAAATCAACACATAGTAAGATTTGAACACAAGTCATCATGGTTTCCAAAACCTCAACTTTATCAGTTCAATCAAGCTCTCATTTATTTTTGGAATAAATCTCAAAACAATACATAAACTATGGTTTAATGTGTAATTTTTTACATAAACTCTAATTTTATACAATTTTATACACGAAATTTTGATTTGATTAAATTCTCGAGAATTGAAAAATGAAAGAAGAGAAATCAAAATTGAAGCAAGAGAAAGAAGTGATAAAACTTCTGGGGTTGAACACTCTTAATCACTTGTTTGGACCTAAATATCCATTCTTTAATGACCTTGTTACATGCCCCTAAACTCCATCTTCATCATGTAACATCCGCGTGCTTGAATCGGATTTGGAACAGTGATAAAATAGAATTGAGAATTAGAAATGTTTAGTTGAAGTTATGAAGGTTAGAAAAATTTAAGGATTAAATAATAAAGGAGAGAAAATATAGGGACTAAATAGTGAATTATCCAAATTAAATTTTGAGTCATCATGGGAATTAGATTGATTGAGGAGGGGCAAAAGAGTAATTTGGTGGAAGATATTTTTGGAGGCAATATTTTGGGCCAAAGTGTAAAGTTGAAAGGCCCAAGGACTAAAAGTGAAATTTTACCATTAGTAAAGAAAGATATTTTATAAAGAGAAATTGATAGAAAAATTTAGAGAAATGAAGAAAAGAAATGATGAAAAGGCTATAAAAGCCATCAGCCATGGTGCTTCACGTTAGCCACCATTTTTCCACCATTTCAACTTTTACTTTTCTTACAAATTAGTCCTTATTCACCAAATACAAACCAATTAAGCTAGTTTCTTCCAAATTTCTTCAAGATTAGTGAATAAAATTAATAGAGAAGTGTAGTAGCTATCCAATTGTTAAAAGAAATGCATCCATACTTGTCTTGGAGGAGAAAGAAAATGGGAATTAGTGTTGAATACAAGTGATTAAGGTAAGAAAGCTAAACTCCTCTTTAAATACATGTTAGTTTTGGTTTAGAAACATAGATTATGATATGTTAGAATGATTTTAATGTGAATATATGTGTTTTGTAAGGAATTGAAGAGAAATAAAAGAAGGAGAATAACTCAATTGAAGAGAAAGGAAAAGAGAATATCAAAGAGGGAAAGGAAGCTTTCTACAAGAGTTGTAAGTACTACAAGTATTACAAGGTTTAGAATTAATTAAGTTAAAGTGTTTATAATTTTAATATATATGATTAATCATGATGAAAATGAGATGTTTAATTATAAGTATGATAATTATGTGTGATTGAATGAAATTTAGTATAAAGAAGCATGAGAAAGGAATTAATCTCATTAAAACAGATTGGACAGAACAGAGAACTAACTTCAAAAATTCACCAAAAATTGTATAAAAAGAGTTAAGAGTTGAATTAAATATTTAATTAAATATTATTGGATTTAGTTTCATATGGAAGAAACAGTGAAAGAATAGGAATTTTACATTCTGAGATATACTAGTTTTAGTGTAATAAGGTCAGAGTGGATTCGGGTTCCCCTGTTCTGACTTTGAAAAATCATAGAAAAAATATATAAAAATTATTAGAGGCTGGTTGAATCCTTAATGAGTCTATTTTCAAAAGAAATAGATGAGAACATTATTGGATCTCTGTACTAAAATATAAACAATTTTTAGTAAAGAAAGGTCGAAACTGTTAGGCAGCAGAGAAGGGGTAAATTGAAAGAATTTACTGTACAAATTGGCTAAAGTAAAAATTCTGAAATTTTTATGGTAAAAAGATATTTGAGTTTAATTTCAGAATCATCAAGCGAATTATAATTTCAAATTCTGTAGCTCAAGATATAAACAATTTAGTGACTATGACTCAAATGGACAGTTTTGAAAATTAATGTGAAAATAAGAGTAAAGAGGTATATAATGATATATATGTGAGAAAAATATATGTGTGAAATATTATGTGGTTAATTATAAAGATTGATTGTGTGATTAATTGGTGAAATTGAGGATTAATTTGAGGAAACAAATGTGAGAAATACATGAATATGTATATTTGAATTGAATTTGAATGATTTGTGATCAAAATTGAAAGTGAAAGTGAAAGTGAAAGTGAAAGTGAAATTGGAATTGAAAGTGATATGAATTGTAAATTGAAAATCCCTATTAACTGGTCGGGTTGAGTCGAATATAGTTGGAATGCCATTGGATTGGAAGAGTTCAGGGATATTTCGACCTTGAGTCGATGAGACACTGGGTATCATTTTTTACTTCAGATAGATTTGATGAGGTACTGGGTACCACTTTACTTCGGCTAGGCCGATGAGATACTGGGTGTCACTTTATTGCTTCGAACTATCCGATGAGGCACTGGGTGCCATTCTGGTGTGTTTGGTTGAATCCGTGTATCCGCTAAGGTCCGAGTCTTGTTAATAGGGTAAACAATGTGAAAAAGAAAGAATGTGCAAATTGTGACATTGAGGTAAGTGAAATGATAATCACATGAAAGGTAAGTACAATATATGTATAAGAAATCAAAGAATGATAAAACTAAGTAAGCTAAGAGACTGGAATGGCTAAAATGTGAAATGAGGAAAAATATGTGAATTCATAACACTACTGTAAGTTAAATGTTATACGCATAAAAGGTATGTATTTTACATGAATAAATAATTATATGAATGAGTTTGAAATGTGTGATTAAAAGATGAATGATTAATGACACTTGTAGTACTTACTAAGCTTTCACCGGCTTAACTCGTTTATTTCAACGCGTAGGTACAAGATCTTTGAGAAGCTAAGGTTGGATTAGGTGCCTCTCATCAAATCACATCAACATTGGAAGATTGCAAGACAAGGTGTATTTATTTTGTGTGAAATGGCATGTGCAAATGGTACTTATATGTTTTTAATGAATGGGTTATAAATGTTATTTTGATGATACTTGATTATTTTGTGATATTTTGAGTAAAACGATTCAATTACACATTATTTGAAAAAAAAATTTATTATATTCATTTTTAATTCTCTGACACTGTATGTAATACTCTTATACCGGATTTATACGTGTGAATCGGGTGTAGGGGTGTTACACATCATGTGTAGATACATACATCGAAAAGTCTATCCCCATATCTCATTCCATTTTTTAGAATTCATACTTTCTTTTTGGAAGAATTCTGAATCTCTAATGCATGGTTGAATAATAAAAAAAAGAAAAAGAAAAAGAAAGAATAAGCTCTAGGGTAAAAACCCAACAACAACCAATTTAAAGCAAAATAAAGTTAAAGAAAAAGGCACACAAGATTGCCAAGATCATTGCAACTTATCTTAGGATTACTCAAATTTTGGTTAAAATCGAATTAATCGATTGAATCAATTTAATTCGATTAATCGATCTAATTCGATTTGAGGTCGACTAATGATTTTTTGAAAGTTTAATTATTGATTAATTCAGTTTGAAATCGATAAATTAATCGAACTTAATAATTAATATTATACATTATATGTATCAATTAGTTTAGTTAATTCGTTCAAATGAACATTGTCATTTTTTTATATGTTTTATACTTGTTTTAACCAAAAAAATAAAAACATATATAAATTTCGGTTAATTCGGTCAGTCCGAATTAATCGAAATAATTCGATTCGATTAGCTATTAAAAAATTAAAAAGTTCGATTAACCATTTGAACACCCCTAATCCATTTTGTTCAAATCAAGAAATTAACATCTAAGAGTCCTAAAATCTTACAATTTTCCAAATTCACCTTTGCACCTCAAATTGTCACAATTTGTCCTGGCACATATCAAAGGGTTATCATTTTAGGGGAATGAAAGAGAAAATTTTCATGTGATATTCCATGAATTCTCATGTTTTTTTTTTTTTTGTAAATGTTTGGTTTGTGATCTTAGAGTAACGAGCATGATTCCGTTGTTGTGAAGTTTTTCTAGTTCGACACCGGAGAATTTTTTATATAATATGTAACATTTTTTACCCATTTTAGCATAAGGTACGAGTTGGAGATGCTAACGAAACACTTCCAGACTTTAATCAAAATCTTTCTTTTAATAAAATACTTGTTCTGCAACATATTAATATTTTTCAAATCAGATTTAGAAAACTTTAATTACAATGATAAATCATGTTTTAAAAACATATTTGGACATGTTTAAATCATAAAATAAGGGTCTGAAGTTCTTTGGCTTGACATCAAGGTTGTTTGGATTAAGAGGAATGAGAGCCTTTTTTTTTAAGTTTAAAACTTGAAAACAATTTTTATAAAATTTATTATCCAAGGTTTGGACAATTAGAAGACTCTAGAGATCATTTAAAATCATTTTAGAGTTACCAGAGGTGTTTGGGGTGCAAAACAGATCACAGAAAATCAAAATGACTCAAAATATATGGTGCAGTGGCTTGGGTTTGGGCCACTTGTTGTGTCACAAGTCCCCAGTTGCGCATATCATTCTCATATGTTCCAAAAACATAAAAATCTAATATAATTGAGATTTTTATTAAATATTTATTATTTAATGGTACAATTATTATTTAACTAAATAAAAATCTAATATATTTTTATAATTTTTCATTACTTATTTTACATATAGAAAAACACAATATAACGTAGTTAATAATCATTTTACATTTTTATCTCATTCGTACAGTTTAATTTAAATCTAAATATAATTTTATTACAGTTTTAATTTCATCACTACAATAAATAAATGAACCGTCGAATTTTTTTAATTTCACCAAATTAATCTTATCAGGTAGCCTAAGTTATTACTTAAAATAGGGTTTATTTTAGCAGCAAAATAGCTAGATTAGGAACCTACTTATACTATATTCACAGCCATTTACATAAATCTTTGAGTAATCTAGCGTTTAACTGTGCGAGAAAATCTAAATCATCAAATCTTCTCATTGGCCATGGCTGTAATCAGCAAACTCAATAGAAGATCTTTCTGGAGATGGGGGAATATCTGGAGAATCTGTAACTGAGCCTTGTTCTACCAAGAAAACAAAGTCTGAAGGATCTATCTGGTTCGACCCAACTGATGGACTTGGCGGGCAGTTTGTATTTGTTGAGCATCCATAAGCACCTATACTATGAACACTGCAATGGGAGCTTCCATCTCTGGGTTCAGTCTTTTTGAAAGTGTGGGAGCTCAGGTCTTTCTGATCAAAGATTCTCGACATGGTTCGAACTTTCCTCCACACTGAATTTCCGGGATGGAACTGAAACAAGACATGCTTTTGTTCATGCAAGAACATTGCAGCAAAAATGATGAGCGCAGATATCGATGCAACTCCAGCAATGAGGAAAAGGCCCCAAAAGCTCTCGAGACCGAGACTGTTTGATGAAACAGTGGGGTCGAAATCAGGACAAGTAGCGTTGTTGAACCATTTGTTGTGAATTTTTTGCATTTCATCACCTTGAGTAACGTTCAAGATTGCCCTTGAAACGTCTGCTGCAAGAGGAGATCCTTTTGGGAAAACCTACAAAACGATAACGAATAGCAATTGTAATAATAAGCTGTAAGCATATTATTATGGAATCGATGAAGGTCGAGAAAGAGAGAGAGAACTCACGAAGCCAAAGCCATCGGTTTTAAATGTTGGTTTGACGGTAGTATATTTGCCACAGTACTTTGAAAGAAATAGCCTAATATAAGGGATTTCATCCAAAGCAGCAGAGATACCACCATTGGCACTGCCTTGGGTGAAAAGATCATGGAGTTCTTCAAGAGTACTATATTTCTTGACGTGGGATTCATCGAATTTCATCTCCAGTAACATATCCTTAACAAATGACCCATTTAGAAAACCAACACTCTCCCTTCTCTTCAAGAGCTGATTTATACCAGTCACAGTGGGCTGGAGTTGCTCCACTGTTAAAAGTGACGTTAAACTAGCAGTGTAACTTTGGGTAAGAACGAGAACCACGAAGCACCATATGATTACCACAAATCTACCCAAATTGCTCACTACTTTCTCCCCTGCAAAATATCATTCAATTCAAGAACAAATAAATTGCCTGCCGCTAACATATTTGTAAATTGAAAAGGTGAAAGAAAAGTTGAGTTATTACGGTGAGCAAACACCATGGTTGAGAAGGAGAACCAGAAGCTGGTGCCAACTTGATATGCAGGTGGTCCTCGGAAATCTTCGTTGATTCTATGCTCCAGAACCCAAACGACAAACCCGATGAAGACAAAGAAGCACCCACTGGTTACCCAGAGATCCGATGTCAAGGGCTGTAAGAAAACCCATGCGTTCTTCTTCTTGTTATCTCTGACGGGCACCAGCATTGACACGCCAGATTCAGTGTATGGCAATGTGAAGTCCACATACAAAGATCTGTTGGCAACAATAGTTATATCTCCGACCACACCGTCATAAACCTGTGTTCATAGCCGATTGAAGCTATTCAGTAAAGCCAAGCCAGCGAATATATAAAATAAAGAGAAGGGTTAAAGGAGGAGAATTACCCCATAGAACACTTGATCAACTAAGTCATTGTATGAACCAGCAGCATTTCCTTCAGGCGTTGCAAATGGAACATACTCATAAAGAACGGGATAAGGCATATTACGCATTACAGCGTCAAAAACATCAATGCAGTACCCTCCAATTGATTTTGCTTTTTTAGAGTTAGAATCCCAGGTTACCTTAACAAATTCAGTAAAGCCATCTTTCACTGGAACCCCAATTTTCAATTTCTTCCCTTCTACTGGAATCTTCCAACCTTTGGGGACCGAGTTAGTCTCCCCCGGCCATATAATGGGGCCAAGTTTTGGCTTGGAACTAGACTTTGCGTTTGTTTTTGTTGACTTCAAGTCTTTTACAAGTCCACTTTGGGGTGTCCAAAACCCCACCCTTCTTTCCCCATTTCCATTTACGTTAACTATTTGAAACACAGATGATTCCAACTGCCCATTAACAAAATGAAAATCTCCTGAAAGCCCTGTGAAATTAATTTTCGATAATTCTTTGGTTAGCCGAGGACCGTTTTGTGAGACACCCAATGTCTCAAGGTCTGTGGCACCACTGCTGGAAATGTTTGTTCTGTTGAAGCGCAGGTTTGCATTGCCAGCTTTCTCGACTGCCATGGCCAGTGCAAAAGTTGCATCATAAGCCCATAATCCAAAAATGTTAATTTCAGCATTATTAACATTTAGATTGTCTCTCTGCAATTTCCTTTTCCATCGAACTGTAAAGTTTTCGAGTTCTTTCGATTTGGGAACATAAGACTTCACCCCCAAAATCCCTTGCAAGGCATTAATAGCCGAGGAATCAATCGATCTCCACAAAGTAGTCATGGAATCAGTCGTGATCCAAACATACCCTTCACTCATCATTCCAACCTCTTCAGCTTTGACCAAAATCCTAGACCCCAGAGTCATTGTCGCATGCACAATGAACACTCTCGTTTGATTGCTCATTAACTTGTAAAGTTCTTTAGCGATTAGGTCATCATCAGCTGACTCTGGGATGACACTCAGATATGGGACCCGAATGTTAACCTCTTGTAAGGCAGCCGTTAAGTAAGGTATAAGGGTCTCCCCAAACAGGTTCTCTACGTAGATGGGCACTACTTCTCGCCACCCAAATTCCTGGACAATGTCTCTTATGGCATTCACTTGGAAAGACCCGCTTTGGGCAGCACGGAAAAAGTATGGACTCTTGAGGGAAGTAAGAGAAGGACTGGTCGCTGAAAAGGAAATGATGGGAACCTGAGATTTGTTTCCCAGACTGATAACAAAGTTGGCCTGCATTGAACTTCTTGGCCCTATGATTGCTTGCACTTCTACATTCCTTATCAACTCCACAGCTGTTCTTCCACCAAACAATTAAGTTTAGAAATTTCTTTCTTTAAAATGTTAACCATAATCTTAAAGATTAATATCTCCTTAAAAAATATATTAAAGATAAACACTTGCAATGACTCAGTCAGACAATTATAAATGAATATATACATGTAGTAGCTTTCAGGTCAAACAATGCATGCGGAGAGAGGGAGATGTACTGTTTTAATAATCAAATGCTGGCAGGCAAGCCTTGGGTCAGAATAACAGTTGAAGTCAATAAAGAACAGTGGAAGAATTTTGGGGGGGGGGGGGGGGGAATCAAGGTTCTTAAAATCCTATCGTGGTACAAACCATCATCGATTTTCAATTTTATTGGTAGAATTGGTGGATTCGATTTTAATTAAATAAATTATAATAATTAGAATAATATTTTAAAATTAATTTAATTAGTATTTTTAATATAAAATCTACAAATTCAAATCAATTCCAGTAATGATGAGAAAAATGTGTTGGAGATATAAACCTATTAATTTTCTATGTAAGGCATGTCTTATTTTTTAATCACACAAGTCTTGGTATTTAATTTTTTTTAGATGGTAAATGTTGAAATTGAAACTCAATTTTTTAGGGTTGTTCATATGAGGATTAAATTTTTTTGAAAGTGTTAAAATAAAGATAAAACATTTTTAAAAGTATTCAAATAAGAGTTTCTCAAATATTTTATATTAATTTTCAAATTATATTCTGATTATTATTTTTTCAAGTAATATATAATTTAGGTGTTATTTTTTTTATTTTAAACACGTAACCATTTACTTATCTTTCCTATAAAATAGATTAAAATGCATGAAAAGTCTTTATTTGAACATTTCTCTAAAGGTTAAACTCTTATTTGATCATTTTAAAGTATTTAGCTTTTATGTATGAACAATTTCTAAAAAATTAACCTCTAATTTGAGTATTTACTCTTTTCTATATAAATATATATATATATATATTATTGTGTTTCTAATACGTGGCTAAAAATAATAAAAACTCTATCTATAATGTAAATAGCCATTGTGTTGGCTTACTAGCTAGCTAAGCTACAAAATATGCAGTATTATAATATAAACTACAAACTAAGTCAAACAAGTGCATTCTTCTAACGTTTTAAATCAGGCGCGTAATTAGGGCTAAATTTTTTTTATTTAGGTTATTTAGAATTTTTAAAATTTTAAATTAATGAAAAAATTATATTTCATTTATCATAAAAATAATAATAATTCAATTTAATTTTTTAAAAATTATAAAATATAAATTATTAAAATAAAAAATTATATTTTTATTATCGTAAAAATTATAATTTAATTTCGATCTTCCCTAAAAAAAAATTTTGATTTCGCTCCTGTTTTAAATTTACATATTTTTACAGTAATTAAATTCAAAATATAAAAAATATAATTTAATAAATCAGGTCGATGATTTTTATTTTTTGACTTGTGAAAGCAAAACTTTATATCAAATATTTTCTTTAAATAAAATTTGTGATTCATTTTTAATCTTTTTAATGTTATCTAAAGATAGGTGGCAATATTTATTTTATAATGAATCAAATAATTTTCTTATATATTATTGTATTTCTAATTTGTACGTGGCCAAAAATGACAGGAGTCGAGTTAGTACCCATATGTAAATACAGCTGTCATTGTGTTGACTTACTAGTTAGCGAAGCTTTTCTATAAAAAAAAAAAAAGTATAATATAAAAATTAAGTGAATTTAGCACATGCATTGAAGGTTCTAGATTTCACAAATGAATTTAATATAATAATACATTTGAAAATAAAAATATTTTAAGTTTATTTGTGAAATTATAATACTTCAAAAATAATTATAAAAAATACGATTATGGGTAGTTTTAAATTTTTAATATAAAATAATTAATATAACTAGATGATTAAAATAATTGTTTTTCTCAACTAAAAATATTTACAAAGACTCTCTTAATTAATGCTGGGAAAATATAAGTAGAATATATATATATTTTAGAATCTTGCATGAGATTATGATAAGCAACCTTGAACTCGGTTATCAGATATTGATATATAAACGTAAACCGGATAGTTTTAACGGAGATGATAGAACGAACCGGCAGAGGCGGCGGCAACGACGTCATCCATGGAGTCCTTGGTGTTGAAGACGAGCCTGGTTTTGTAGTGAGAATGATTGGCGTAGAAGTCTGAAAGGGCCATGTTCATGCAACTCATCCCTATCTTCCCAACCAATGAATCCATGTCAAGAACCACACCGACTTTAACAGGGATGGTGGCGGCGCCGGTGGTGTTTTGAGACTGAGCCACCACTCCTTTTGACAAACAAAGATTAAGGAAAAGACAGGTAGTGAGGAATGAATTGAAATTAATGCGTTTCGTAGAGCTCCCCTTCATCTTCTACCTCTTACTTCCACCAAATAACACAAGTGACAAAACACATGTAGATGGGAAGTAAATTGTAGCCTATACATAATATATAAAATATCTCTTACCGTTGAAAAAGTGAATAGTATTTAATTAAAAAGATATGGATTGCTGTTATATCCCTTCTTCAAAAGCGTAGACTTATACGTAAAGACATGAAAGTCAATGAAACTTCCTAAGCTGTAACTTTATAGAATTAGCATAAATTTAATAATAATAAAAGCCTGTGAAGAACTTAAGGGTTTTCATTTTATTTCCCATAAAAGAAACTTTCATTTTTTTTAAAAAAATAAGAACAAAAATAATTAAAAAGAAGGGAAGATTGTTGAAAAAATAATAATTATTTATTATTCTGATAATTAAAATATAAAGTTTTTTTTTTTTGGGGGGGGGGGGGGGGGTTGGAAAAGGGAATACAGAGTAGTTTATGTAGAGGAGAAGGAAATTAGCTTGTGTGGGACATTATATGACAAATGGTACAAGTATGAAATGACTAGTACTATTAGTATAACATTTTTGCCTTATGTCATAACAACGTTTACCTTGACCAATTCAAAGCCAGAATATGGCTTCTTATGCTCTAAAAAAAAGAAATCAAATTAATATACAATCTTTGTCATTCAATTGAGATAAATTTCAGCCCCCAAAAATAAAAAAAAGAGAGAGTGAAAACCCCCAGACGAATGTAAAGAATATTTTCCCCAGTTATATGAATACTTTAATAAATTTACGAATATATTTTAATATTTAAAATTTATACATATATTTATATGCCATACGTTTAACTATTTTGAACCTCAATCATTTTCAAAGAAAAAAACAATAGTTAACACCATTCATGATGACATACTTTCGAGGAAAATTCGTTGGGCAGCTGAAATGCCATCAAATGGACAAGGACATTGAAATGGGTATATGTTGATATAGAATTTAATAAGAGAAAGATGCAGAGGAGAGAAGAATGGTTATTGAGAAGATAGATTCATTCAGTCGGGGCGGAGAGTTGAAGTTAATAGAGAATAATAATGGAAAGAGTTTGAAGTTCGAGGGTTCGGAAAATCTTGAGAAAATATAATGTTTAGTATTCGTGAAAGATCGATCCCATTTTCATCGTTCTTGATATTTATAGCTGAGGGTCCTATGCAATATGGGGTGAATATATTGGATTTGTCATCTAACAATTATTACAGTACACGTGGAGGATGTTTGTGATGAGATTGATCTTATCTTCCTTTTTAATTCTGATGGGATAAAGCAATCGAACCCACGTAATGTTTGGTGACTAAACTATTCTATATTGTCAATGAAAATCGAGTCATCCATTGTTCAAATAATTAATCTGAGAAAATAAGTTCACGCAAGTGTTCTCTCTACTTGATGATGACAAGTTTACAATTCAAACTTCTCCTAAACTTGCAATGTGTCTTGTCCTAAATGAGATATAACAATATATGTGATTTACACATATACATATAAAAATCCCAATCATCGAACTGTATGACTTGGCGTCACTTTTCTTATCAACATTCTACTTTTTCCTTTTTAACTCAACTCATTAAAAAGTTACTTCAAAGCCAATGACGCCTTACTGTCTTGATTTTTAGATTTTGAATATTAAGATTTAAATTTTCACATCAATAACATTATAAAAATATAAATATCGAATTATATTAAAAAATAAATTTTGAATATTGAGAGTTAACTATTGTTATAAAATGAAAAAAGAAACATGATGGGTGTGTCACATGTCAACATGAGGTGTATTTATACAATTTTTTAACATATCTTAAAGACTAAAATTAAAATTATGCTTTAATATATTGTTAAAGATTATCAATATTAAAAAATTCCTTTTTTCAAATAGTATGGGATTTTTTTTACTTTCTATTGCTTCTTTTTTCATTGTTGATGAGACGACTAGACTTGTGGTATGGGTCGGAATTTTGAACAACGAATTGGAAATTAGAATTTGATATAGCCTTTGAATTGAAGGAATTGGAGAAGTAAAAGGAAGGGTAAATTCCTAGTTCATCACCCAACTTTTAAGGAGTTTTCAATTTGGTCACTCAAAATGAAATCCTTGCAATTTGATCACCTAATTTTTAGGGTGCTTTTATTAAAGTAGAAGGTTGTAGAAACAAAAATAATCCATAAAAATTTTCAAATTCTACTTGTTTATCCCATTGTCAAAAATTTTAAATTCATGTTTTGAAATATAAAATTTTAAATATTAATATTTAAAATTATACAAACATTTCAATGGATAAAAAATTTTCTAATAATTTATTTTGATGTTTTGAAATTATTTTAAAAATTATCAATGAAAATTATTGTCTTTATTCTTTAATAGTTGTCTATGAAACCCAATTTTTTTTATATGATCTTGAATCTTCCATGGTAAGCTAAAAGCAGACAAAAATCATCGTAAATAATTTAATTAATTAATTTTACATTCCATTCCAAATAAAACTTATAATTTTTTCATGACTTTTTTACCCAAACGAAAAAAGAGCAATTAATTTAATTAATTGCATGTAATTTTTCATTTACTTTTAGCTTAGCATGGAAGATTTTGAGATTATATAATCAAAATAAATTTAAGTTTCGTAGATATCACTTTTTCACTTTAATCTTTGGTTTTTTTTTTTCTCTCCATCAATACTTAAAAAAATATTTTTTGGGTGGCCAAAATGAAAGCGACCCAAAAATTAAGTGGCCAAAATAAAAATGTAAACATGATGTGGTATGTACAGTTAACCGTTATTAAAAATTTAATGCTTGAGTGACTAAAATAAAAGCGTTCTAAAAATTGAATGAACAAATTGTAAGAATTTTATTTTAGAGGAGCAAAATGAAGAATCTAACTATAGAGTTTACCCAAAAGAAGAAAGTCATAGTATTATAGAAAAACTTCAAAGAGCGGAGTACTGCAAATAATAAAACCAATTTCCAAGAAGGTGAGTTGGTAGACTTTCAGCCACAATTTCCTTCCTACACATTTAAGTCTAGCTTCTAACTCTAAGGTGACTTTTGTATGTTCATTTCTTCCTTAAAATCCTCTTCTTCTTTTTTTCAATACCGACCTTAGAATCATTCAATACTTAGAAAAATAATATATACTTATGATCATGTTATATTTTTATAAAATATTTAAATTATAACATAAAAGCTTTTTTTTATTAGAAAATATTTAAACTATTAATTTTATCTATTTTATTCAAAAAATATATGGCATCTAATAAAAGCGAGTCGCATGTTATTTTTTTTATTAATTAGATATTATTTTTGAATTAAAATTGATAATTTAAATATTATTTTTGGTGAAAAATTTAAGAAATAAAATATAGTTCAAGACCACTTCTATAAATAAAGCCTAATATAAATTCAATACATTAATAATTTATATTTTAAATTCAAAACCAAAGAAAACTAAAACAAACGAGCATTGACTTTGAAAGACCTTGCTTGGCTAGCGAGAGCTCTCACCTGACTCGGTGTCTGGTCGGACTTAGATCAGGGTGGGAAATAAATTTTATGTTTAGGAATTATTTCATCTCACTCGAATTTAAATTTAAATTTAAATTTAATTATAAAATATATAATTATTAATAAAAATTATATTTTTAATTTTTATTAATTTATTTAACAAAAAATTGGGTAGCATAACTTTACTCAAGATTCGACCATCATCCTCAATATCATGGCCAAGGTCTAGCCTCTTAGTCATCATGGGCATGTAACACATTCATGTTTCACATATTTACAGTTACTTTAGTCTAGTTAACAAGTAAACTCTAGCTTTTAGGTTAGCTTTTATTAGAGTTTATGGTTTTTGAATTAATTATGTTTTGGATTATTATTTAATACGGAATTTTTTAATTTTACAAGCGTTCTATTTATTTATGTTTATATTTTTAAATACAATTTAAAGGCACATGTGAGTTCCTCAACCTTACTTTTATGTTTTTATTTTAAATAGAATTTAAAATTGTCATGATTTTAATAAAATTAAAATTAAATTATTACATAGAGTCCGAAAACCTAGTGCACGCCACCATTATATAACCTCTTAATGGGTGTCAATAGTATTTTCTCTCTTTTTGTTCTAGTAGATCTCTGGATTTTCTTTGCAATTGGGGACCATAGGTTAAGGCAAATACACACATCATTGAGCCCAGTTACTCTTACTAAAATTTAGTAAAATTTATTTTTCAAAATAATTTCTATTTTTCATGAGAATTCAAGTTTGACTTTTAGTTTATTTACCCATAGAGAATTAACTTTCATCACTATGCAAATAACACAAGTACTAAATTTGGTAAAAAAAACTTGTCATAGATAACATAAGGGAAATTCCCATTGTGAAAACAAACTTGTTTTCTAAAAACCATATCAAAATATAGGGCAAATATACTTTTAGACACCTATGTTCAAATTCAATGTTAATTTCGGTACCTATATATTTTTTAATCAAATTGGTATCTCTGTTGACTTCCGCTAAGGAGTAATTTTAATAATTTTTTATAAATAAAAATTAAATATTTTTACAAAAAATTCAAGAGAAACATATTATGTGAAGAAAACTGAGCAGCAGGTTATGGTAGCATTAGCATAACATCTCATAGATATGCAAAAAAAAAAATGTAGATCAACTAAATACAAACATGTAAATATCATGGTCCAACTCCAACTATTCCTCTCTAGAAGTGGGATCGATACCGGTTGACGGGCTATCAGCAAAATACTCCTGGTGCTTCACATTCACCCCATACTGCTCATTCAAACACCAGCAAGCAATTACTTCTAGACACCAATGAAATACAAACTGACTGGACATACCGATATATTTCCCAAAGCAAATTAACCCATTTAATTACTAGAATATTCTGTGTATGCCTAAGCAGATATAACCCATGTCTCATCATAATTTTGACAACAAATAAAACTCTAAACCACTGTTCATAATGAACTCAAGCAACCAACAATATAAGATAAACGTATATAGATGCTAAAACATGTACTGAAATATAGAAAGAGTGGCTATGTAGATATTACAATGCCTACCTCGCGCAATGACTTTGAAAGATCATCCATCGTCAAGATTAGGCGCTTATCCTGTTCCAAAAGAGGGTCAGACAAGCCAAAAGAGATCAGGAAACTAAGCAAACATAAATAGATCACCTTTTGCTGCTTCTCCCTTTTGTCTTTGACGACTGCAGCTTGCCTTGCCTTGCAATGCCTACATAAAGAGAAAAATGTTATAAGCAAACTTACTTAAGCATGAGCAAATCTAGGCTGAAAGTACTCAAAAAAGGTTATTTATTTAACATTCCCCTAGCACCTAAAGAAATAGATAAATCCACACAAATTAAGAACGTAACAACTTAGTCCTATCCTCAAAGTCCTATTTCCAACTTATAGAACATCAACAAATTTCAAACCTTTTCTTATTCCTACTTCAAAGGGAAACAAAGAAGGACATAAGTTATAAGCTTTTGGTGTCATACTGAAGAGCATCACTCGCAACTTCCGCAACGAACTTCTGAGTGGCGATAGTGACGAGCCTTATTCTGCAAAAGCCCAACAAAATCAAACAGGATCAGACATAAAGGAAGCAAAATACCAACAATGTGAACACCTTTTCTACTCTAAAAGATTGTTTATAAAAAGGGTAAATTTAAAGGAAATCTTCTGCCCAAGACTCCATCCCGCTTTTATTAACATAGAAAAGCAAGCAAAATGATTCACACATAAACTAGCTCGCATATAAGAGGCAAAAGTCCTTTCTCATTTTTTGGGTTTTATTTTTGTTGAATATAATAAATAAATAGCTTTCATAAACGTCTCATTTTTGACACAATGTAAATAGTAATTAAATTTTGTTCAACACATATGCAGGGAAACATTAATTAAGTTTAAAGATTCAAACTTTCCGGAACCTCAGAAATAACTAAAAGAAAGATAAGTAACCCTAGGCACAGCTAGTTGTGTAAAGTAGGATAAAGATTTCAAACATTATCATCTTAAACCAACAAAGGATTTTTATTTTTTTTGACAAATTTCCGTTTGGGCATCCAAACAGAGGACAAAAGGATTTTTTTTATTTAAAAAAAAAGGGGGGGTGAAATACCTACAATCGAACATCGGGACATTGAAATCCACTCTTGGCTAAGTAATGTTCCACCAATTCGTTAGGTATCTGCCACAAATCAACCGGAATACAGGTGGAGGAATCATTAGAAACATAGAAACAAAAACAGTTTACAGGAATTTGCTCCATAAAAGGATGATTGATTTGTTCTTGAAGAAAAAAGAAAAAAGAAGAGGGTGTAAAAGGGAAAAGAGAAAGGGTACACTGGGAGTATAATCTATAAGAGAGGCAAGGAAATCGGAGAGAGCAGAATCGTCATCGTGATTCCCATCGCTGGATTGCGGGTTGTGGTTCATTCTCTCTTTCCTTCGTTTTCCCAACCATGCGCTCTCTGCATTCGCTATATGCTTCTTGTTTATGTTGATGATTAACGAACCCAACCTATTCTATTTTCTACGGCTGCCTCATGTGTATAACTGCATGCCCATTATGTATAAAAACAAACCTGTACGCCTATTCATCCCATCATGTAATATCCGATAAAATGGTTCACGTTCACAAATCGGGGCAATTTTAACTCAACCAAGTTATTATTTAATTCTAAAATTGGTCAAAGTAGAAAGTAAGTTTTTTTTGGTGCAAATGACATAGAATTTGAATTAATCAATTGGATTAGGAATCTGATCAGAATAGAGATGTTGAATTAATTGTATTAGAAATTTGTTAAAATTGATAAAAAAAAATTAAAAACAATAAATGATTGAATCGGGTGAACCAATTTTATAAAAAATTTAATATTTTATTATTTTTATGAATTTTTTTAATTATTATTAGACTAACAATCAAACTGAGAACTAATGATTTGATCAGTTCAATATTAGGTCAAATTAGTAAAATATTGGAAATAACTCATCAATAACATAATGATCATTAAAACATTGACTCTTGGCCTATTGACATCGAATATTCATCCTAAAAACACACGTCATAGGTTTGAATAACAAGGACAATCTTGTGCTACGATCCACCAATGAGCAAAGTTACCTAAAATACGAAAACAAGTTCGGAATGAAGCGAACACAAAAAATTGAGTCACAAGGTTGTTGAAATATCTCGGAATATTTTAGATGTTCGAAAAAGAGATTGGAGCCTTGTAAAACCGTGTAGAAGATTCTGAAAGCTCTAGAAGCATTCACCCTTGTATAACATTTAATGGGTTGGATGAAAAGATTCTAAAATGCAATCTAGATTGTCCATTTAGATGGATTTTAGCCTTAAAATCAAAAGGACTTACCTATATAAAAGAAGACTCCCCTCTCTCATTTTGTACACAAGCTACCTTTCACGTCCTCCTAACTTCTTAAAAATCATAAGATTATTTTTGATTTTTTTATTCATGAAAATTATCTATAACATTCTCCTAACTTCTTAAAAGCTATAGTTGTCGCATCTCAAAAATTTAGTTAATGAAGTGAATATTCAATTCGAACTTCTTAAACTCAAAGATTACGTGACAATTAAGTTAGCTTTTTAGAGTAATGTACTTTCACATCCTCCTAACTTCTTAAAAATCATAGGATTACTTTTTTATTTTTTTATTCATGAAAACTATCTATAACATTCTCCTTTCTTCTTAAAAGCTATAGTTGTCGCATCTCAAAAATTTAGTTAATTAAGTGAATATCCAATTCGAATACCGAAATTAAGTTAGAAGGGGTTAATAAAATAAAATAAAATATTAAAATAATTATCGGGTCTACAAATCTGAGTTGAGAAATCAGAATTAAGTGTTCAATTACTAATTTTCTTATAATGGATTTTAAAAATGAATCGGATTTGAAAATAATTAAGAAAACATTGCTCAATTTAAAATAAAGGACTGATTTGGAAAAGGTTAAAACAGAAAGTTTTTAAAAGATAAATTTATAAAAACTAAATTAAAGTTTTTCTCTCAAATCATCAGACAAACCTGATTTTCCTACCTTCCCCAACACCAAATTATCTTCCAATTTTAAAGAAAAATAATGTTTTCTCCACCAATTTTTTCAACTATCTTCAAACGTTTTTCACCTAATTAGATACATCAATTTCCTTAAATTGAGGTAAGGTTCTGATTTATAATAATCAAACTAAGCTTTTTGTTTTTATAATTCGATATTTAATCGATTATGTTAAGAATTATATAGATCTAAAACTTTCAAATCAAAAATTGACTTAAAAATGGTGAAACTCGTAATATCAAGTTAACTTCATGTTTTAAATTAATTTCCAACTTATTTTGAATTAATTAGAAGGTTTATAAACTCAATTTTATATATTATTAAAAAATTTTAAGGAATTGAGCGTTTTCCACTTTGAACGTGCATGTAAGCTCAAATTTTTGAAAAAGTCATATCCTAGAAATTAGGTGATTTTGATAGCTTAGATATATAATAATATGATATTTAGGATGTTTAAAAACATGTTTGAGGATTAGAAACAAAAATTGAGTGATAAAATGTTGAAAGGATAGTTAGTGGTTGTTGGTTAGTTAGCTTCAGTTAGTTTTTAGTTTAAACTAGAAGTTGTTGATTAGTTAATTAGTTAGGGACTAAATTGAATATATATAAATGTGCGGTGATTGTAAGTTAAAATGTACCTTTTCCCAATTAATTGAAGTAACATTTCAGATATCATATTCCCTTTTGTTTTCAAGCCCTAATTCTCAAATTAGCGTCTCTGTACAATTGCGTCGAAGCTATCACCAGCGTAATTCGATTTAGTAGTAATTACCGGCGACTCTTAACATAAAATATTTTATTTCGGTAAAACGAAATAGATTTTGATATTGAGACATGAGAGTTTAGATCTGCTGTTTTTTTTTAATGTAATTAAGGTTGTAAATGATGAGTTTGCAATGTGTTTAATATGTATGCAAAATGTCGGATCAATCGAATGAGCAAGGCGAAGGATAAAAAATATTCACTAATTAATTTCCATACTGGATGTTTTAATTGTTTAATAATAGTGTTTTATTTAAATAATTTCACCCAATAAAAACTAAAGAATTATAAACAAATAAATACTTATAAATAAAATGTGTCATACCTTTATTTGTTATTTTACACATATCAACTTTCAGCTATCAATTAAATTTTACCAAATAATTTTTAATAAAACAGTTAATAGAATCAATTGATCAAATCTATAACTGCAATCAACAATCAACTATTAATTAATTGCCAATCAGAGCCATCAAATAAAATTACTCTAAAAATTGTTTTCTTCTATAAAAATTCCGACTCCATGAAATTATTTAATTTTACAAAATATGATGCAATCTTATGCTTTTTAATTTGTTAAAGATGAGATAATGGAATAAAAAATCTATACATTTCTCCATCCAAAATCTTTTATAATATAAAGAATCCAAGTATTACTTACTTATAGAACACTTATTTCCTCTATGTCATTTCAACTACAATGATGTATTTTTTTATTGATATAATATTATTTTATGTTTATATTTTATATACATAAATAATTATATTTATTTAATAATATAAAATAATTTATATATTTATTTTTAAATATAAATGATTAAATCAAAATTAAAGTTTTAAATATACATTTGATTTACAATTAAAGTTTCACGTGTATAGCTACATCAAATTAAAATTCATGTATAATTTTAAAATTTACCTTTTTTTATCCCAATGCTTAAGATAAACAAAACATTCAATCCAAAATTTGCATTGCAAATTATCTAAATTTTTGAATATTTTAACTAAACTTTCGAAATTATTAGTTAATAAATTACAATATTCCAAATGACATGAAATAATGTTGATGCAACAAAAATAAAACAATTAATTAAATTAGTTTATCATTTATAAACATTAAATTTGTGTTTCAACTTTGTTCTAAAAGTATATGCATTATGATAATAAACCATTATTCTTTCCTTGTTCACCATACAACTTTAAATCGAAATCTCATATTAAACCCTTGAGATTATTAGAAAAAATAGGAAATAAAAAAACAACAAAATTGGTGAAATATAATGGTTTTAGAGCGTGTAAAATAAAAAAATTTCAACAAGTAGAATAATAAAAATAA
This sequence comes from Gossypioides kirkii, assembly GCA_005610355.1. Classification (NCBI taxonomy): domain Eukaryota; kingdom Viridiplantae; phylum Streptophyta; class Magnoliopsida; order Malvales; family Malvaceae; genus Gossypioides; species Gossypioides kirkii. Next base: position 34,328,139 of record CP032249.1, read on the forward strand.
TCTAAAATTTGCGTGCAATTTCACAACCCAATATTGTACGAGTTAAATTGTATATTTATATGTAAATATAAATTTTAAAATTATCAAAGAGGTTAAATAGTTTTATTTAAATATAATAATTTGTGGCTCTTGTAGATAACGGGTGAAGTACAGCTAGCCATCTATGCCCGACCAGAACGCACCGTGGTCACCAAGTAACAGCCCGAGCTGAGTGCACCCCGCCATCATTATTAACTTAGGTTTAAATTGAATCCGTGGTTACCAAGTCACGAAAATATGATAAAGAGGGCCTAGTCGGTGACTCTGATCAAGAGCAAGAATCGCAGAAGTTGCTTTTTTTTTTTTTTTTTTTTAAATTTCCCTGCGTATGTATAAAATAACAGCCCTCACCTTCTGTTTTTGGCATATTATTTTATTTCACCATCCAAGGCAATCCCACCACCTTCTCTATTAGCAGCGTTAAAGAAATAAAAACAGGAACCAAACCGTCGTTGTCGCCACCAGCACCAGCAATGGCGCAACCACACTCTCCCCTGCCGTTTCTCTTTGGAGGGCTAGCAGCGATTTTCGGTCTCATCGCTTTTGCTCTGTTGATCTTATGTTGCTCCTATTTCCGACTTTGTGGTCGTTTGGACACCAATACAGGTGAAGGAGCTGATGTGGAAAGTGGCCAAAAAGACGGTGATTCCAGCAAGCAGGTGAAGGTTTATGAGGAGAAGATTTTGGTGATAATGGCCGGTGAGGAGAGACCTACGTTCTTGGCTACCCCTATTTCCATTAAACCCTCCTGTTTTGACGATAAAAATGGTAAGCGTGAGGACAATGAAGGATCTGAGAAAGCTAAAAATGGTGAGAAAGTGAAAGAAGAAATGGGTAACCAACGCCATTAGTGGCCAAAATTTTATTGTTCTTTTCTTTGTTTTCTGGGTTTTGCCTTCTCAATCTTGGGATGTTGTTGTTCCTTTTTGGTAATCGGAAAAAGTAAATAAATTTTTGCTGAGAATGTTCATTAGATGTGAAAGAGTTTCCTTTACAAATCCCTATTGATTACATTACAACCAAATTCCATAGACTAAAATTTTCAATCTTGGTGAAAAGATCCAACTTTTGTTTTATGATTTATAAATAATTCATACTCAAAGTCAAACCACATATTCCTCGAAAGGGTTGAAACTTTAGAATGGAAGCCCACAGAATTTCTATGTCTCGTGCAGATCAGGCGACATGTGATCATCTTTAAATGGTAGCAATCTTAAGCAGCTGAGCTGTCTGATTTACGCGGCGACTCGACGCCACCATTTCTGCATTTGTAACTTTAATTAAACTTCTAGTCGGTTTCTTTTTGTCTGCTTTAACTTACGCTTATAAATGTTACTTCAATTTTATTTCTTTAGATTATACAAAAATATTTTAATGTAAATTGCACCGGTAAAAATTTTACCATTCAACTATGAAAAAATTATAAAATAATCATTTAACTATATAATTTTATCTTTTTAATTACCACTCAACTAATGATAGCAGGTTTTAAAATTGATATAATATCAATTTTAATTCACAATATTTACAAATTTGGCTAATTTAGTAGTGATTCAAAAAATAATTAACCCTCAACATTTACATATTGTATAATTTAATTTTTTTTTTGTGACGTTAAGGGTTAATTTAAAAAATTGAGAAAAATGAAAAAAATTATATATTGCATATATTGATGTTTTCATTTTTTTTTTGTATATTTTCAATTAAATTTAGCTAATAAATTTATTTTTTTAGCTTTTTAGTTGAAATGGTCATAGAGAATCAAATTACACAATGTGTAAATGTTGAGGGTTAGATTTTTTAATCAAGACTAAATCGACACAATGTATAAATGTTAAGGGTTAAAATTGATATTATGTTAATTTTAAAACAGGTCACCGTTAGCAATTTGGTGACCAAAATGTCAAAATTGAATAGTTGGATGACCATTTTATAAATTTTCATAATTGGATGACCAAAAAAAATACTAATAGTTAAGTGGCTATTAATGTATTTTACCCTTTTTATTTAAGATAAATTACACTCAATATTACTAAACTATAAGTAAGTTTATGTTTTTTGATCACTTAACTTTAAAAAATTACAAAATAACCATTGAATTATTCGAAAGTTTTTATTTAAGTCGCTGGGTTGTCCAAATCGTTGTTGTATGGGTTGATCTATTCGCACCGCTTGCACCAATTGAAAGCTATCCTTCCCCTTCACTTCTACAATTTTGTTTTTCTTTCATGAAACTGATTTCAAAGTCACGAATCTATGAACAAAAATTCGAATAATTTTCTTCTTCAATCTCCAACACTAATTGTCAGAGCAAATTTGATATAAGGTATGTTCTTCAACTTGTTGATGGGTACTTATTTACCATATTGATTGTCAAATCATCGCTTAGAGCTTACTAGTCAAACTAAAAAAAACAACAACTTGATGACTTAAATAAAAACTGTTGAATAGTTCAATGACAAGAATAAATTTTTTATACACGAATTCACCATTCTAAACCAACAAATAATGGGTTCATATTTAGATGTCTTAATTTATTATTTGCTTTACTTTTTATTCTTAGAATTACTAAAGTAGTGTTTGAAAAGCCACTTAGTAATTAGATTTTAGTGTATTTGCTTGTAATTGCACAAGGATACCATGTTTGAGTAACCATTATAATTGATGAGTCCTATCGAATTGAGTGTATTGGAACATCCCAATTACACTTTCCAATTTTTAGGGAAGGGTGAAGTAATTACTTGAGCAACTACACCTAAATGCAATTACCTACTATTTTTTAAACACTTATACATTATTTAACTTTAAAAAATGTATATATTTTATACAAGTTTAAGTGATAAAATTATATTAGCCTTACATATACATTTAGCCTCTGAACTTGTCACTTTCTCCCAATTTGGTACTTATGGATTTTTTATCCTAAGTTGATACCAAATTTTCATTCCGTCGCGAGTTTTGATCTTTTTTTGTAATGGAGTTAAATTTGGAACACGTGGCTCCCTGAAATGAAGTCACGGGCAATAATGATGTCAAAAAAATTTAAAATATATTTAAAATTTAAAAAAAATTCAAAATATATAAAACTAAAATATTAAAACAATCTAAATCCAAACGAGTCTTCATACGTATCATCATTCATCAATGTTTAGTTTTTTTTTTTAAATTGGAAGTATGTAGTGGTTTTTTAGTGATATGATAAATGGAATCCAAAACCTACTTTTAGAAAAAAAAAATCTTTTACTCTAAACAAAATCAGAATCCAAAATCTATAATTATAATTTGATGGAATTTGGTTTCGAATCTTGAATCGTACTTCTTGATTGAGAAAATTTGAGAAAGAATTTTTTTAATTTATAATTATATATTTAGATTTTTTAAATTTTTTAAAAAATTGAAGCATGTCATCATTATCAACGTATCACAATTTAAAAATGACACGTGTTCAATTTTAACGCTGTTACAAAAAAACATATAAAAACTCTTGAAGAATTGAAAATTCGAGTACTACTTGAGAAAAAAAATTATAAGTACCAACTTGAGAGAAAATCATAAGTGCATGTATGAATATTTAGGATGATTATAACAAAAAAAATATTAAAATTATATTATAAATCCTAAAAAGTTATGTTATAAAAATGTAATTTATTTTTATTTTATGAAGTTATAAAAAAATTATATTATTTAAATCTTAAAAAGTTTCTAAAGTTATGACCAGAAAGATTATTATAAAAAGTTATAAAAGTGATTGTGCAATTACAAATCATATTACCAAGCATGACATAGAAAATTACAATGTAATTATACTATGTAAATCAAACACGTTTAATTAATTACAATTATTTGTAATTACAAGAGAATATAATTACTATCCTAGTTATTATACTTTTATGCAATTACTTTGTTTAATCCTAACAAATCGTTGCGATACAAATATTTTATTGGACTCAAGCATCCAACGGATAAGGTTATTTAAATTGGACTTCTATTTTAATTTCAACAATAATAATCGAATTTAATGTTGGGAATTAGGATTTTGGAATTTGAGTTTCAAAAATACTGTAAATCGAATGCTAGTAAAGTATTTAGAAATGTAATATTTATGATAATTTTTCAAATTCATGGATTTGTTTTATTATTAGGTAGCTATTTAGTAATGAATTTAAAAATCTTAAAATATTTTTGGATTTGAAAAATCTATTTTTCTTATTTTTCTAATATTTATTATATTGAATCTTTACTAATTTATCTATAGTACAAACATTTCATTTGTACTATTTACATAATAAATAAAAGGGATAAATTTCAAAATTATATATGAACTTTAATTTAATGTGTGATTGTATACATGAAATTTAATTTAGTGTAGTTATACACGTGAAATTCTAATTGTGGTTTAAATGTATACTTGAAACTTTAATTTTGATTTAATCATACACATTTAAAAAAATAAATACATCAATTTATTTTTTATATTAGAAAAATATAATTATTTATGTATGCAATATATAAACATAAAATAATATCATATCAATAATTGTGTTAAAAATTTACAAGAATTAGGTCAAATCAAGATTTCACGAATAAAATTGTACAAAATTAAAGTTCATGCATGCAATTGCACAAAAAACCATAATTCATATAGAATTTTGAGATTTATCTCTAAATAAAATCCAAATCTAAATTTTCAAATTCATAATCCGAAACGGAGTAAAGATGAAATCAAATAATAGAACATTTATACAAATAAAAAAAATTAAATATGAAAAAACTTATGTATATAAATTGTTCAAAATAGGCATTTCTACCATGTTAAGAAAAAAGAAGCGTATAAGGTAATGTAATCAGCATTCGCCTGTCCGAGATCCAAATCGCATGTAATCAAGGACAGTAAGATGATAATCTTTCTGTCCTCCTATTTTAGGACGATTATGAAGCTGGACACCATATCAAAAAAAAAACTGACTGATTATTGCCTATAAGAAGCTTCAAGTTTTGAAGCAGAAACAGCCATGCAAGAATTAGCCGCCACTTATCATTTGACAAACATGAAGAACTCATACCTCCTTCTCCTGCTCGTATCTTTCCTCATCTTATCTCCTGGTAATATTATGACTTCCCCTTCCAGTTCATCCATCCTTTGTAGTATATATAAATATATATGTTTGGTTTTCTTTTTTTTGTAGGGCTGGGAATTGAAACTGGTGAGTCAACTGAAACTGCATGCGAGCTGACTCCGATTCCTCTTCCTAGTTGCTCGCATGAAACATGCGTTCAAAGCTGCGTTGAAAAGTATGGTGAAAGCATCAATGGTGGTTGCATCGATGACCAGACTTGTTGTTGCAAGTCTTGACTGCTGTTGATCATGAAATCAATATAAGGAAATGGTATAAATAATTTTATTAATAAATGAAAAGTTCTGACTGAGAAATATGAAGAATTTATGTTTTATATTTGACTTTAGATATATAATATCATTTGAAAGAGTCCCATTGGACTTTTCTTAGTAATTTAATTTATTATTATTTTTTATTTTTCACATAATCATTTTCAATTCATAAAAAAAAAAATACACTTCGTATTCTAATTCGTATTCTTCTATTTTAACAACAATTTTCATGTCAATTGAGTTAAATTTATAGATAATTCTTATTATATTTATAATTGACTATTCTCTCCTTCCATTATCAATCCCTTAATTCGACCAAGCCTCTTCCACGTGTCTTCCTTCCATTGGCCTATCTGTTAGGTCTCCCCCCCCCCCAACTAGAAACTCCTTCGAAGTTGTTTGTCATCCGCAAGTTTTTTTATTTTTCAACACAAAATTGAGAGAGAAATTATAAACACATAAATAAGTAATATAAAAAATACTAACTGTATTATAATTATTTTTTATGATTTGTTGTCAATTGTAAGTTAGTGTCGAGCTGAGTTATTATACCAATTCAATTAACAATATTATTAATATATACAATTGATGGAGATAATAAATTTATGTATATTAAAAATGAAATTTTAGTTGAATAATAAATTTAAGAGTTTATTAATATATAATTTGTGCAAATTCAAATTCCACAATATTCATATTTATGTTGGTTTTTATTAAAACGAAAAAAAACTAAAATATAATCCGATAATAAATTTAAAGATTTATTAATAAAAAAGGATACTTATCAACTTTTGATCATACTTATGAAATTTAAAAATCAAAATATTTTCTTATAAATATATTGTTAATGTATAAATTTGTATATTGTGAACAGATTTATCACATATTTGATAAAAGAAATCTATTTATTTTTAAAGATTCTTTTTATGTACAAGCCCAGCTTCAAACATATTTAAGGAACCAACTAACAGACAACAGTAGAATAAAAGAGAAGGAAAGATAGAAATCCTTCTCACGAGCCTGAGTTGAAGTTGAAGAAATGGCGTCCAAGTTGTGCGACTCCTGCAAATTAGCCACCTCCAATCTCTTTTGCCGCCCTCACTCAGCCTTCCTTTGCTCTAACTGTGATTCCACTATCCATGCCGCCAACCACCTCGCCTCGCCTCACCCTCGTGTTTGCCTCTGTCAATTCTGCGAGCAAGCGCCGGCTCAAGTCACCTGCACGGTCGACGCCGCTGCTCTCTGCGTCGCCTGCGACCAACACATCCACTCAGCAAACCCTCTCGCCCGCCCGCATGTGTGCCTTCCCATTATCCCTTTCTATGACTCCGTCAGTTCAGTCCCTGCAGTCAAGTCCAACTGTGCCGTCAATAACTTCGTAGACGAGCCGTACTTCTCGGCCGTCGATGGAGACACTTACGTTAACCAGAAGGAAACGGAGGCGGCTTCGTTGCTGCTTCCCAATCCTAACCATAAGGCTGTGGAGAGTCCTGACGTGTACACAGGGCAGTTTTTATTCTCGGAGATTGACCTGTATTTGGATCTGGATTACGTGCCTTTGAATCTGAAAATCGGAACCCCGGAGCAGACCTGCTCTGGAACTGACGCAATGGTCCCTACCCAAAGCAAGAGCGTCGAAGGTCCACCGGCTAACCATCGCTGCGTCAACTCGGACTTCACCAGATCCAAACCCTTCGCTAATTATGGCTACAACCCTCACTGTCATAGCCTCAGTGTAAGCAAAGCATGCTGCTTAATTTGTAAAAATTTACTATTACAATTATTATGGTCATGAAATATTAAAAGTTTGAAAAATTGGGTTTGATATGCGGGCATTATCATCATTGGAGGTTGGAGTGGTCCCAGCAGATGGAAGTTCGATGATGAGGGAGATATCAAAGCAGCAAGGGAGAAGGACGGAGTCAATGCATGAAGTTGCATCAGCTGAAAGAGAAGCGAGGGTTCTGAGGTACAAAGAGAAGAGACAGAAGAGAAAATTTGGGAAGACAATCCGTTACGCGTTTAGAAAATCTTATGCTGAGATGCGACCTAGGATTAAAGGTAGGTTCGCCAAGCGCACTGACTTTGAACCCGATGGCACTAACATTTATGGATTCGGAGTGTTTCCCTCGATTTAATTACATTAACCTCTCCACTCCGTTCTTTGTGGGGAGAACTTCGAGCTGCTTCATAAAAATAAAATAGAAATGAGACTGTATAGAAGAAGGTGATGATGAGTGGTGTAAATTGTATGCCCGATAATTTATATTTTTTATTTTTTATATAATATTTAAAACGATTCATAATTTCTTTCAAATTTATAAATGAGAGGATGATGTGTTTTAACACACTTAAATTCACGTTTTATTGTATTAACAATAATACCCATATTAATTAAGCTAAGATTCAATCTAACACACTATAATATATTTATCAGCAATCACGGATGGTGTTATCAAACTTTGTTATTTGATTAAAAATTAAAAAAAATTGAAATAGAAAATTACAAAGGGAAATTTGGCTGCCTATGAATTAAAAGAATTTAAAAAATTGATAGCACGAGAATAAAAAATGATTAAATTAAGAAAAACTACAAATGATTCATGCATTATAAAACAAGAAAACAAGTTTGTTTATTTTATAAAATTTTTAATTTTAAAATATTTAATTAAATTATTAAATTAAATTAAATTAATATAATTTAAGATAATTTTAATATAAATTATTCCCTATTTTACTGCTATGCCTAACATGATTAAACTCCAGCTTTAATATGGTCAACAAATTAAGAAGTTGAAGCATTTTATTACGTAACTTGTAACTTGTGGTCCCGGTTTTGACTTTGACTTTTTTTTTGGCAGTGGTCAATACTCGCATCCGCATGCCAAAATCTCTTAACTTATTGGTCAATATCACCCTGTCCCGGTATGATATGTACGTACGTCATGCGTCACCCATTACGAGCTGGGCTGAGCCCTCTGCTACCTACAAATAGAATCTTTGTCTTAGGAATATCCACAATCACCTTCTGGCCCATTTTGAGATTGAGCAAACCCAATTTGCTTCTTCTTTTTCATAACAATAGCCGATGTTTGGTCCCAGTATATATATTTGTGTGGAAAAGTTATGTTTGATCAAATTCCTATCTTCGTGATTAAAGAATTGTATTCTTTAATCATGAAGGTAGGAGTTTGATCTCTGTCCATGAGAACGGAACATAATTCGTGGTTAATTATTTATATTTTTGGAAAGTATCTATGATGAGAGAATTAATCACAATTATCGACGGTAAATATCTTGATTTCAACCAAATAAGTAGTTCTTATGGAGTAATTAAAGGTGGTTTTAATAATTTATGATGAATTTAGTTGTCAATATTTACATTTTCTATTAATTGATCATTATTTTTTTTAAGCTAAATGTGACAATTAATCTTTAAGAAAGAGTGAAATTACTCTTCTTTGATAAAAATATTAGCTAAAACATTAATTTCTTTTGACATATTATAATTTAACAAAAAAATTCGAATATATAAAAAGTTCATAATTAAAAAAAAAAAAGAGTTTGAAGTATTTAGTGAATTACTATGCAAATTATCATATTTTAAAAAATAACTTTTTAGCTAGTATTTAAAAAATATCAATTCAACCGATTGAGTCTTAGTTTCATTGGTACTGGTATTGTTGTCAATGCAGGAGAATATAGGTTCAAGTACGCTGAAGCGTATTATACTCTTGTTTAAAGGTTGGGTATAGGGTAATAAATAATTTTAAATATTGTATCAAAAATAGTAAATATAATAAGAACGCATAATGAGATCAATGTTAAACAAAATATAAATTCAACTATTTTTTTCAACAATTAAATTTAATTAAAAAAAATAAAGATCAACTTGCTTATAAATTAAAAAAGGATTATTTATATTATGAGGTGGTGCAAACTATATTAGCCAAGCTGTTAAAAGGAGTATATTTATTTATCAGTTTTGCATTATTTTCCTTTGTGAACCACAAATAAAAATAATTTTTTTTCAAAAAAAATCTCCAAAAAGAAGAAAAAAAGTGAAGATGGTAGGGTGAGAGGCATAATGATGGCGACAGATAAATGCCAGTTATATTCGTTACCTTGGGTTCCAACTTCCGATTCTCATGATTCCTTTCACTTTAATTTTCTTGGGTCGGCTCTGCTCTGTTATTGCACTGGCATCGCATCATCATTCATGTATTTTCTAATGTCACTCTTATTATTTATTTATCATATCATCTTCTTTCTTCTACCTAATTAAAGTGGCTTCGCGCTTCTAACTCTACAAAGTGCAGCAACCCGAGCAACCTTCTGTTTTTGTTTTTAGAAGGGCGGCAAATACCATGCGGGCAACTCACCAAAAGCATCCACCCTCCGCCACCGATTTCGCCACCAAATACTCCATATCTGTTTCGACGGAAACTTCTACGCCAATCCCCGATTGGATCGCTGGGTCAATCAACGGTGGTTCGTTGCGAAACGTCGATGTTGAGAATGGAATCAACGGTTGGGCATCACCCCCCGGGATTTATTCTCTCTCCGATCCGTTAACTACCTGACTAAAAAAGAAAAATCCTCCGCCGATGATTACCTTCTCTCTCCCGTCGGTATGGACTGGCTCAAGTCCACTTCCAAGCTCGACAACGTACTAGCTCGCTCCGATAACCGTGTTTATCAGGCGTTGAAGAAAGCTCAATCCCAAGGCAAATCAATGAAAAGCTTCATTGTCGCCGTTAATCTCCAGATCCCTGGTAAAGATCATTACAGCGCTGTTTTCTATTTTGCTACTGAGGATCCAATCTCTCCCGGTTCGTTACTTTATCGGTTCATCAATGGCGACGATGCCTTCAGGAACCAACGGTTCAAGATCGTCAACCGGATCGTCAAAGGACCTTGGATCGTCAAAAAAGCGGTCGGCAACTACACGGCGTGCTTGTTAGGTAAAGCTTTGACATGTAATTACCATAGAGGTTCGAGTTACTTGGAAATTGACATGGATATTGCGAGCTCGACGATTGCTAACGCGATTTTGCACCTCGCGTTGGGATACGCGACGAGCGTAACAATCGATATGGGATTTTTGGTGGAAGCGCAGACCGAGGATGAGTTGCCGGAAAAGTTGATCGGGGCGGTTAGAGTTTGTCAGATAGATATTTCATCGGCGACTGTTGTTGACGCACTTACGCCACCGATTCCAACAGCGGCGGCGCGAGGAATGGCGTGTTCAAAAGTTAATCACCATAAACTGAGTGATGATGATGATAAATGATTTGAGTCTGACGGATTTTTTTCCCTCCATTTACATTTAATCTGTTTTTTTTTTTTCATCATGTGAACCTGGAGCCGTTTTCTAAGAGACTTAATGGGTGTATATAGTAAAAATGGATAATATCAAAAAGTTTGGCCGATTTGCATTTCATTTGTTATTATTGCTTTATGTTTTTAGATTATATATATCGACAGTCGAGGAAGTAGATGAAGATGATGGGCGGATGGCGAAGGTTGCGATGCCGGTGGCAGGTCGGATGAGTGGGTGGGAACGTTTTAGAATTTTGGTGGGAAGCATTTGCCATTAAAGTTGGATTAGACTACGACGGCGAAAGTGGCGGCGGTTATCACTGCCAACTTGAACAACAATAATGTTTCATTTATTAGTGCAACGTTAAAAGTAAGGGAGACACCCAATTCCCAAAGAATTAGATACCATTTAGAAAATGAAAAATATTCAAGAAAATATATTTGATTAAATATTTAAATATTTAAATAATAAATAATAAAATATGTTTTCCTTAAAAATATTTTTGATAAATTTCAGCTTTCAATGAAATTATCATGATTCAAACTATATAAATACAAAAAATATTATTTTTTAATAATTTTTAAATATTAAATTTTGTGTTGTGGTTAGAATCATAAAAGCGTTTTTTCTAAATTTTATTTTTCATGTTCTTGCTGAAAAAAAAATCTACCAACCATATGTTTTCATGTTTACATTATTAAAAACAATTTATTATTATTATTTATTTATCATATTTTCTAATTTTTAAAAAATAAAAATAAGTATATTTTCAAAAACTAAACCATAAATTTCTATGGTTATTCTATTACAATACTCATCTCAGTTCATTCAATCAAATTTAATTATATGATTATTTTATTACAGTTTTATTTTATTCCAGTGAATTAAACATGGTGTTAATTATTAAGCGTATCCATTCAGAAATTACCTGCACTCAGCAGCTTTGCATCACAAGACTCGCATGGCTCATGAAAATCAGATATTAAAGCATCTAAACCAGTATCGGTATCTAACCATGTTATTTCCTCCATCAATTCCCCTAACATTTGATATATCTCTTTACAAAGAGGATGTGACTGATCTTCAGCATTGAAAGCATGGACCTGATTCTTAATCTCTATCCAACTCCAACCAGGAACCTTTTTCACTCCCCTTTCTCGCATCAACCTTGTTAAATTAGCTTTTTCATCCCATCTCCGTAGGTGTCCATACAGGTGAGAGAGTAGAACATAGGTGCAATGCTCTTCAGGCTCTAATTCTAGCAGATGGCTTGCTACCTGGGTAGCTAATTCTATGTCACCACACACTCTACAGGCACCCAACAATGTCTTCCACACCATTGCATCAGGCTTAAATGGCATTGATTCAATTAAGGTTCTTGCCTCACCTAATCGCCTAGCTCGCCCCAATAGATCAACTGCACAAGCATAGTGCTCCATACGTGGTGGGATTCCATAATCAGATTCCATAGATTTCAGAAAATTTAAGCCTTCTTCCACAAGACCAATATGACTACATGCATTAAGAACTGCAACAAATGTTATATGATCGAGCCTCACCTTTCTGTCTCTCATCAGGAAAAATAGGTCAAGGGCAATATTGCCCTGCCCATTTTGTGCATAGCCGAAAATTAAAAAATTCCAAGCAATTGAACTGTCATTGGGAATCTCTTCAAAGGATTTTCGAGCATCTTCGATTATCCCACACTTCGAGTACAAGAAAATCAATGCACTTGCCACAAAATCATTAGTCTCGAAGCCCGACTTAATTGCCAAGACATGAACCTGCCGACCTAATTGAAGTGTTGCTAAATCAGCACAAGATCTAAGGACAGCAGAAAAGGCATAGTGGTCAATCTCTACCATCAAAGATCTCATTTGACCAAAAAGTTTCAAGGCATCTTCACTCAATCCAATCTGGGAAAACCCAGTCAAAATGGAGTTCCAAGAGACACGATCCTTCAATTCCATGGACTTGAATAATTTTAAAGCTTCTCCCATGGAGGTATTATTCGACTTAAGGTACATTGCTATTAGTGCATTGGAAATAGGCACCGAGTACTCCAATCCCCTTTTAATAACTACAGCATGCAAGGATTGTCCATGGCTTTTGTGTGCTTTTTCAAAACAAGCACTAAGGATACTAGTGTAAGTATATATATCTGGTTCGAACCCCAACCTTTGCATATCCAGAAAAAGTTGAAAGCCCAGTTCTTCTTCCTCATGAACCAAGTAAGCAGCTAGCATGGCATTCCAGGTTACTAAATCACGCATGCCAACTGCACCATCAAACACTTTTCTAGCATCTCTGATTGAACCACACTCTGAATATGATGTTATCATCGCATTGCATACAGTATTATCAAATGCCAGCCCATGTTTTACAATCTTGCCATGAATTTGAATAGTCAGCCTATAAAACTCAATATCATCGAGCAATGTAAGAAGCGGAGCAAATGTGCCATCCTCAACCCTTACTCCCTCCTTCTCCATACAATGTAAAAGCCAAAATGCAGTGCTACGATCACCCACTTTTGAAAACCCAGCAATCAAAGCATTCCATGAGACGGAATTAGGTTCGGGTAAGTATTCAAAAACCCTATAAGCATCTTCAACTTTCTCACACTTGGCATACATATCCAGAAGAGCACTCCCTGCATATACATTTTCCTCATAACCCATCTTAATAACCATAGAATGTAGCTGTTGGCCAACTTCAAGTCTATAAGCGGACGCCACGCCCTTAAGCAAACTCCCAAAGGAATGGCCATCAAAATCAAAACCACATCTTTTCATGTTTTTTAGAATTTTGCATGCTGTCTCTAAATTCTCACAATTTACAAACCCAGAAATCATCGTGTTCCAAGAAACTGTGTCTCTGTGGGGAATTTCGTCGAACAGCTTGCGAGCGAAATGTAACTCTTTGCATCTCGCATAGGCGTTTAAGATTTTGTTGGCAGTGTAAACATCGGCAAGAGTCCCCAACTTGAAAGCGTGACAATGGGTCGTCAAAACCTTGTAAAACGCGTAAGCAGAGCTCTGGATGAGTGAGTTCAATGGCCTCATACATGGGTAACTACTTTCTTCTACCTGTAACCTGTTCCTCAAGCAGTTAATATCCAAAGAGATGAAAAAATAAGGATGAACAGATAAAAGATCTTAATTCATATAATCGTTTGTTGCTGTCAAGATTTCTGGCCATATTCGAACTTTTTTCTTCGAGTTTTGACAAAAGAAAAATGCACAAACTCATTTACCTTTACACCTTGCGCTAGACAATGACTACGGTACAACTAAGTATACATTAAACTTCTTAAAAAATATATATATATACACATTAAACTTTAATTTTAATTCATTTAAAAAAATTAATACAATCATTTATTTTCATATCAGATTAATATAATTGTTTGTGCATATAATATATCAATGTAAGATAGTGTTAATTCCATAATTTTATTAGTGATTTATAAAAATTAAATCAAATTAAAATTTATGTATAAAATCACACAAAATTAAAGTTCATGCATGACGTTACATATTAAATTAAAGATCATCTATAATTTTGATATTGATCTCTTTTTAATTTTATCAAATTAAACCATTAAATTTATCGACAATATAAAAAAACAATAATTAAAACCTTCTTATGACACCTCTAATAATAATACTAATGAGTGAAACACTATTGATGTAAATTTCTTTTCCAAATTTGTAACTTGAATTTGTAAAATAAATATTTTTTTTAAAAGAATCTCTAATATAGATACAAAGCTTTTAATAGTTTGAAGACAAAATTTAATAAAAAATGTAATATATTATCATAATAATTATTAATAATAAAATAATTACTAATATGTTAAAAATTAAATCTATTGACACAATACCTAAAATTATATACAGCCCCTCCTCAACCTATAATAAAAAGATAGTGCATTTTAACGCATTCAAATCCATATCTTCTTGCATGGACAACAATGCTCTTGTCAATCAAACTAAGACTCAATTGGAAATTCTAATCATATTTTTAAGAAAAGCAAATTTTAACATCCATTTATATAATGATAGCAAAATTGCAGCTTAATCCTTATTTATTTCATCATCCAACCAGGTCCATTAGATTTCTCCAAAAATATAAAAGCTAGACGACAACATCACATAGACAAAATTTACCTGTATATATCAGATGTAATATAGACATTATTACAAGCTCAAGAGCCTTTATTTGGACAACTAAATCTGCAACATTAGTATCATATGTAATATGTATGTCTATATATCTGCACCTAATTAGCAAATGAACAAGACTGTCGGATTTCCACTTCATCATCTGTTTTCACTCCAATGGTAGTGAGCTTCAAGAATGAGTCCCTCCAACTCTGGAAAAAGGTTTCTTGGTCATTTGCAAATGCTTCTACTCTGGCACTGGTTCTTTCATCCTCTACAAGAACCGAGTCTGATTGAAATAACCCCTTAGCTTGATGTAATACTGATGCATCACAACCCTGAACATGAAAGGCAAACTAATATAATCATAATCACGACTTTGGCAAGGATGGTCAAAAATTATCCAAGAAGGTATCATGCAAGATGCAACTTTCATGGTGATAAAAGGCATTTAACCCAATATTGGAACTGACCTCCACGAAACAGTCGTGGAATAAGAGGTGCAGTAGTTTCCTGGGAATGGTCGGATCAGAAGAGGAAGCTGATCTGACCATGTTGCTAACGATGAGCTCCGCAGTAGGACATGAACTTGCATAGAAGTTGAACGAGAGGCTAGCTTGCAAAGGCGAGGTAGCAAAAGAGAACAAAACAAGAATGGGAAGAGTGCAACGATTTGGTGTTGGGCAAGAGAGTAATCTTCTGTCTTCATCTCCATTGAGGCCCTGATTGTCTAGCATAAACTGCATAACTAGTTCTACTTTGGCCTTTGCTGTATAGTTCACACTGGTTTACATTTACCGATACATTTGGAGTAAGAGGTGATCAATAGTCAACTAGCCAAAGGTTGCCATGCCCCACGAATTTACTCTATTTAAACCTGCATTTTATGACCTTAAGCTGATGTCAGAGTGGTAGATGAGTTAAAACGCATTGGTCAGTTCCTGCCCGCCGTTTGCCTGCACGATAAGAATTTAAAAGATTAGATACTACTACTCAGCACCTCAAGGCATTGGTCAGAGAATCAAAGATGATTAATTATTGCAGAAGAATACCCCCACCGAATATTCAGCCTCCTGAAATATCAATTTCAAGCTAGAGTCAGTAGAAGGATCAGAAGAAAGCATTGATAAGAACAACATTAGACAATGGCAGCCCAATATCTTAAGCAAGAATAACAACTTTTGTTAAGTCTGTGTGCATGTATATAAATGACCATTAGTAGGCACCTCCTATCCCTCACTGAACAGAAATTCATAACGATATTATTGGTTTAGATGGTCAGAGCTGTTTACTATGGATTTTTCATAAATCCACCACCACTAACATTCCACATAGGCTATAGATTTTAGTTTATTGTGGGATTGTGCTGAATCCTTCAAGAAAAGGAATTGAGCATGAACTTTGCTGCCTGAGGTGGGGGTAAGGATGACACCAGTCTGATGAAAAAGCCCCAATGAGTTAAGCTACCAAAACCAAATAGGTAACTCAGGTTATGTTTTCTTTCCTTCTAATAATCTTCAAAGCAGAAATTCCATTAGGAAGTGAAAAAGGAACTGCATCTTACCTTCCAAACACCAAGTGCTCAACCACACAAATTAAGGACAATGAAAATCAACTTAGGTCCAATAAGATTACTCTTTTGTCACCTAATTTAAATAGGTTACAAATATATATGCATCAAAAGAAAAAAAGAAGAATAGGTTACAAATAAAAAATATATATATTTAAATTAGGTGGCAATAACATGGAAGCCACATCAGCATTTGATGGGACACGTGTGATTTCCGTTACACTTTTAACATCAGGAAACAACACAATGACTAAAATGTTACAAATTGATAATATTAGTGACCAAATCATAACTATTTAAACATCGATGACCAAAATGTAAACTTAACCAAGCATAAATGATTATTTTTATAGTTTACCCTAAATTTTAAAATATTCTAATTGAGTCTTCAAAGTATCATTTTTATATTAATCAAATCCTTTCATTAACTTAGCCATCAATTTAGTCATTGAATGTTAATTCAAAATTGACAGTGAAATATATTTAAAATACATAGATCAAATTATAAACATATTTATATTTTTTACATGAATAATTTGATTTTAACGTATTTAAAATAGAGAAACAATAGCCAAAAAATTTAAAAAGATTATTTTGTTTTAACTTGTCAAACCTATATTGATGATGTCGTAGATACTTATTTATAATTCAATTCACCTATTCAAAATATGCTACAAGTTTGAGTTGACATGTAAACCCTAATACTGATAATTAAAACATTTTGAATTTTGAACCTCACTTTAGGATTTGATGGTTTTAACCCTATTTATATTTATACAAAGATTATCCAGCTCACAAAATTTTATTTTTATTTGTTCGAGATAAGATCTCATGGGGACTTTTAATATAATTCCTTCCATTCTACAATGTTTTCTTTGGACATTCAGAAAAATGTATGTTAATCTTGATGCTTTCTCAGCTTGTCATAGCTTGAATCACATTAGTGATAAGACACAAAAGATATTATTTTCTCAGATTACCATAGCAAACTAATGAAATGAGAAGACAGGGTAATTGATCATGCAATCAAAAAGGGGAAAATCCTTAGAAAAACTATTCCTTTGTTTAGTTTTTCTAGTGGACCTAAGTTGTACAAGAAAATTGGGGAACAAAATTTCTCTGTCTGACCAGCTGATGGAGATCATGGACAATCTTGAATACTGCCTCAGGCCTAGCCAGCCTCAAAGCATTTTCAGACATGGACTTGAGTTCATCTGCTTTGGGACCAAACCACTGGCTTACAATATTGGCTATCTCTTTTGGTGACTTTGAAAATTTCCCACATCCATTTTCCACCACAAATGGAACATTGCCAACTTCCTGTAACATCGGAACCATGATTTTTAACTTATTTCGAAAAAGTTTAAAAGCTCATTACAAGATTCTGTTGCACCATTCATATTGAGGCTATAAGCAAAATGGCCTGGTAAAATTGTACCAGTAAAACATAGTTTCAACTTCGGTAATTTGCCAATCCTGATAGGAATAGATATCTAGGAGGAAGCAAAGTTGCTTATATACAACTTTCTATATCGTGACCATAATAAGGCATAACCATCTAACGCAATAATGAGGTCTAATCATCTATACACATACATGTATATATATGGCAATCTAGAATATACAGGGGAAAGTACCTACAAGCCATGTTCTGTGTACTTTTATTTGCTTATACTTCCCTCTTTCTCTAGTTTACTTGCAGCTGATAGGTGAAATCCATAGGGTGCATGAACTTTATAAATTGTAATACCATTTATATTTCAACATGTTTCAGCCTAGTTCAGCTATATATATAATGTGGTCAAGTTATTAATTTATTATGTTTAACAAATTAGGGAAACTCAAATTAGGCCAGACTATGAACAGAAGTACAATATTGAGACAAATGAAATATAGTCAACATGATAACTATAAAATTAAGTTACCCAAGGAAGATAGCCCAAACTACCTCCCAAAAGCAATCTATATCTAATCTACTTCAGAAAGTTCACAGATAAAAGTGAAAAAGAGAACTTACCTGCCCAGCAATGAAACCATTCAGAACTATAGGAAGACCTCGTATCATAGCCTCAGCGATAGTCCCCGGGCCTGCCTATTGAAGCAAGAGTCGTTCAGAACTAAGAAAAAAAACTTATTACATGCATCCACATACTATGTCTGTCACTAGAAAGTTACCTTTGTAATAATGCAGTCGCAAGAACCCATGCATTCCTCCATTTTGGTGACAAATCCCTTGACCTATAAGATTGTGCAATTTCAGAAAAACCAGTCGCCTACATAAACCTTTTCCTTAAATCACAATGATAATAACACGGTTCAGCATGCTTAATTCACATGGAGATATGATATAGAGTTTTTTTTAGAGTTTAGAATATGTTTATCACAAGTCTCCTCATGGTTCTTGATAAAGGCATCTAGATAGGATATATACGTAGAAGACTTAGCTGTGCAAAGTTACAATTAAAACATGGAAGAAAAGTCTATACCTGAACAGGAATTTTCCAATCAATTGAAAGCAATTTGCTAGCAAGCCTTTTGTTGTGGCCACAAATGACAAGGATTTGACCTAATGGCTCCCCAAGGTTCTCATCATATAATGCATGTTCAAGTGCACGAGCAGTAGCCTCGATGGGACCCATTCCTTCCCCTCCTCCCATCAACAAAACAGCAGGAAGATCCTCATCCATACCTAATTCTCTCCTCAGCTCAATCTACATTGTCCAAGTATCAAAATTGTCAGTATCATTTGATCCAATATAGAACAAAAGATGAAAAGAGATGTCTATGGAGATAATAAAGCTGAACATATTTGCAATAGGACATGAAACAAAACAAGTGATCAAATGGAAACCAGCAAAAAGAACAAGAAAAACTGCAAAATCTGAATACACAATAAGCTTGTTGCAACAAGACTTCTTTCCCTGTGTGCAATAGTTTGAGACAATAGTTTTCATAGAATAAAATTGTCATAGACAAATGAGAATCTAAAAGCTCATTAGTTTGAAAGGTAAACCAACCTTCGGCCGAACAGGCTTCACAAAAGAAGGTCGTATTGGAAGGCCATAAACCTTAATTTGGGATGGTTGAAGTCCAGCTTTCAATGCCCTTTTTGCTACTTCAGCTGATGGGCAATAGCATCTTGTTACAAGCTTATGAAACCTAAAACAAGAATAAACATTACCAAAATTACACCAAGGATAAGTGAATTTTGAAATATGAAAACTAAGATGCAGAACCAACCATGTTGGGTGGCAAGTGCTTAAATCGGTGACCACTGTTGTAAAGACTATCTTCTTCAGTAGACCCTTTGACTTCAGAATACGAAGTGGAACATGTTGCATCAGAGGATGTACACTAATAATAATGTCAGGCTGGTATTTCATCAACCCTTTGGCGACCTCTCTATCATAAGAATATTGAAAAACAGAAAGCCACAGGTTAGAGGAATGGCGCAGTAAATCATATAACTAATTTGTTGTGAGGCTGACATACTAATATTCCATTTCATTCACAAGCATGTTCGATCAACAGGATGGAGACAGTCATCAATAGAAACATGTTGAATGGTGATTAGGTGCAAATCACAGCATAATTGTCATGGATTCTTACCTAGCTATGAATGTCGAAGTTGCAGCAAAATTAGACTGATAAATCACCCGAGGAGCAGTTCCATAATAAGTTAACCTCCACAATGATCCATGTTTGACCAAGAAGTTATAGCTCTTTGGTAATTGATTAAATGGCCAGGGCGTATGATCCGACCACAAATCTGTAACAAACACCTGCAATATGCTACTCTTAACATATAGAGCAAAGGTAAGCCAAAACAAGAACGCTTCCACTAATTATTTTACCACTTGCCAAGACTAAAATTGAAATATGCCTCCTTGTTTTATGTAGTACAGTTAGTTCTCAAACCAATACTAAACACTGCAAGTAGTGATAAAAGAATTGAACGTTCTTAATTTGTAAAATTTTCCCAATGCCTGCATTTTCTTAGCAACCAAACAAAAGGAAACTGACCTGATACTCATCCCCAAATTCCTCATTAAAAGCAGCCTTAATAGCTTCAGCAGAGGCTCTATGACCCCCACCAGTATCACTCATCAAAATCAGAACTTTTTTTGGGGTCTCAGTTTCGACACCATTCAAAGGCAAACCTTCAACCTCAACAACGCCACCACCACCATCTCTCACTCCATTGTTATCCTCAGAACCAACCCGAATAGAAGCAAACCCAATTGGGATTCTATCACAGTGAAACTTAATTGCTCTGTTAAAATCATTCAAGATTTTCCTAACACTCGAAGAAACGCTGTTTCGAGCACCCAAACTGAGTGAAGCAGCAGCAGCAACTCTGCGCTTTTTCTGAGAAATTGAGTCTCTGAAGCCTGAAAAATACACGTGATTTGACTTAAATGAATAAAACCCATCAGTGTTTGAGCTGCGAATGCTCTTGTTGAATGCTAAGTGACCCAATTGAGTGACGAGATCGAAGGCAGCAGGGCCGGATTCTTGGGTAACCGCAGAAGGGTTTTGCATTTTTGAAAAGATTTTTAACCAGGTGAAGAGAAAGAAGTTAAAACAAATGCAATTTAATCCATGGAAGTAGTCGCTATCACGAATAAGAACCAAAATTCGGTTACTTTGTATGAAAAAGATAATGAGCTAAGAGGCCAAAAAGGAAGGTGAAAGTGAGGAAATCTAATGGGTATTATTGTAGCCACAGATATAGGATTTAAAGAGTAGATTCCCAGAAAATGCTTTGTTCCTGCTGTTCCTGTTGGACTAATTTTCTCTATGTCCCTGTATTTTTTCACATTTAAAGTTTAGTCTCTCCGTTTTTTTACATTTAAAGTTTAGTCTCTCCGTTTTTAATTTCAAGAATTTAATCTCTTTACTCTTTTGATTTAATTATTAAAGTTCCAATTGATATCATTTCTTTAAAAAATTGGATTATGTGACATTTTTAAAATTAAAAAATTAGCTTGCCTAGTCAATCTAAAATCATGTGAAAGCAATGGCATGTAAATAATAAATAAATAAATAAATCTCAACTTTCACTCTTACTTTTTTATTTGCTTATTTGACCTTTCATGTGTGTAATATTTGACATATGAATAAAATTTTTATTTTAGAAAATATCAAAATATTTCAATTTAACGAAAATATTTAATGTTGTTATCGATTTGACTTTAATTATTAAATCAAAAGATTAGAAGGATTAAAATTATTGAAACTAAAAATAAAATGACTAAATTGTAAATGTAGAAAGAATATAGAGTAAAAGTAGAATTAGACGCTCTCTCTATCTGCTTTGGAAAAACAAGTCCCACGCTTATTGTGTTTGTGATGGGTTAGCTCCAGTTCAGTTCGTCCACCAAGTTTCGTGATTTGTCCTCCTCACCACACTCTCCGAAGTCAGACCCAAATCGGACAACTCCAATGTGGAATAATTCTTAATTAAAGACCCAGTCATTTCCCTTTTTGCATAAAAAAAACAAGCGTAAACTATCACCAATTATTGGTATTTTTTTTCATTTAACTATGAAAAATTACAAAATCATCATCTAACTATTCGATATTATCTTTTAGTCACCTGCAGTTAAATGGCTAATGGAAAAATAATTTGGCAACCTTTAAAATTTACATGATAGTAACTTTAACCCTTAACATTTATACATTGCATCAATTTAGTCTCGATTCTAACCCTCAACATTATTTGACATTCTTTGTAGTTTTGTTATTCTTTGTGATATTGAGGGTTAATTTTAAAAGAATAAGAAAAATGAGGGTTAATTTTAAAAGGCCAAATTACACAATGCTTAAATGTTGAAGGTTTATTTTTTTAGAATCAATACTAAATTGACACAATGTATAAATATTAAGGGTTAAAATTGCTATTATGCCATTTTAGAAGCTGTCCCGTAGACATTTAACGGTTGGTGACCAAAAAGAAAAAAATCAAATAGTGAAGTGCTTATGTTGTAACTTTTCATAGTTTGGTGACGAAAAAGAGGTTTATCAAGAGCTGGGTCACTACATGTGCAGTTTACCCAAAATAATAATTAAAAGAAAAAGGGGAATCTGGCTTTTGGATTTTGACTATTAAACTGAACATTCAATTTGGAGATTTGACCCATTTAGGTGGCTTTTGGGTTCAAATGGGCTGACCAGTTTTTGTCAAAATTAGTATAATATTTTTTAATATAGGGATGAAATTATGCTAGAAGTTAAAAGTCTAAAGATTGATTTTTAAATTTAAGTATAATAAAGGGACTAAAATTGAAATTAACTATTTTTATAATTCAAATAAAAAAAGAAAGAAAGCACCATCATGAACGAAGGTCATAACATTTTATTATACTTAGCAAACAAATATAACTTATTTTAGTTAAATTTAGTAACAAAATTAATTAGAGGCATGGACCCAATTGAACATTCTAAATGTTTCAAATAGAGACCTAGTCGTTTAAACAACAAAATGTGAGGGATCGAATCTTGAATTATGAATTATTCATTTCTGCCAGATGCTTAAAGCATTTCCCTCCCGGAACAAGTTTGACCATGGCAACAGCATGAACACTCTTTTGATATATAGTTATAGATATGGTGGGGGATTAAAATGTTAATATTTTTTTTTATTTTTCAAGGTATCTACTAGAACGAATTCAATAATTAATCTTCCGCATTTTGTAGGTCCATTAAAAGATATTAATAATTTAAAACAACTAAATTCTGACGCAATGAATGAAAAAATTATGAAATAAATATATTTAATAAAAGTTTATATTAGAAATATTGAGTGTTTTTCTCTTTGTCCTTTGTAGATGGTGGTATTTATCTATTTATATGATATGGGTGTTGTTCATTAATTTGATATACTAGATAGGTTTCATGCACATAGACACATATCTTACTCTAGGCTTAACACGTGTTTACACAGTCCTATGCACGTGTAACTTCGCAAGAGAACAAGCTCGATCTGTGAGCTTGGTCTTGGTCTACGATCTCATCCTGCAAGCTCATTAGAATTTGGTCTAAGTCCATTCAAGTTTTGAGCCGATGATAGTAATTAGCCTAACAAGAAATAAATGAATTTTGATTGTAAGGGTTTATAATGTTTAAGTTTAAATCTAAGTGAATTTTTTTATTGATATAAAAATATAACAGATAAAAATACTTTCATAATAATATAATTTATTTTATAAAATAAATAATTTTCTAATCGAAATAACGCACTGTTGACTTGAGATATCAACTTAACTGAAGTGTTTAAATATATGTAAATATATGTATAGATAATAAAACTTACTTCATGGAATTAATTATTTTTTTTACTAATTTTCCAATAAAAAATTGTAAACAGTAGCATTAAAAAATTGGTTATGCTTATGTTAAAGCTCTTGTCAAATGCCCGCTTGACACGGGTTCAAATCATGTAATTCCGACTCCCATCTTCACCTCCAATCGTATAAAAAATAATATATATATATAAACAAGTTTAAAAAAAATTTTGAATTGACCAATATATTTTTTTTGAATATACTGGTGTGATTACATGGTAGTATTTGTTTATACTTTCTTAACCCTTTGATAAGGCACACACACACAAGTGTTCAAACCCGAATCTCCTAAGATGAACATCATTCTCTTTTCCATTGAAACCACTCGTTGAGTTCAACTGTTGAGTTCAATTGACTAATATAATTTTTGTTGTTCATTATATTACTAACTTTGTCACTTTAAATATTTTTTATTATTTATAAGATTTACCATGTTTATAAATAAAAAATTCGATTTTACTAAAATATTTGATTAGATAAATTTACTTAATAAAAATATTATCATACTAATTATAAATAAGAATTTTGCATCTATTAGATAAATTTATTAGCTGAATTTATGTAATAATAAATAAAAAAAAGTTAAGCTTTATATTGAATTATTTTATATTTAAATTATTATGTTATATAATAGATAATTTTTAGTTTATATAATAGATAATTCCATATATCATATATAATTTTATAAATAACAGATTTGATATAATATATTTATATTAATTATATATTATTTATGAACTATTATAATCAATTATTAACTATTAAGAGAATAAAAAAATGAATATATCAAAATTTTCTATAATTAATTTACACAAATACTTTAATATTATTAGGAATTTTTGTTAGCATTATTTTTTTGGTAGAAAAAACCTAACTAAGCAAAATACCTAAGAAAATTTCAGAATCGAAATTATCCCTCCTAAGCAAATCCTGGCTATGTGTTGTGCTGAACTGTTCTGCCCAGCTGGTTAGCATTATATTTAAATAAATTATCAAAATAATTTATATATTTTAATTATATTTCTTAATTAATGAAAGTAAAGTTATATTCTGCATTGAATATGGTATACAATATTTTAATTATAATTTAGAAAATAAATAATATTATTAATTTAAAAAAAAGTTAGTTAAATTTCTTGAAATTCTTCACCATTTTTAAAATTTTCATTATATTTACTAAAAAATAATTTAAAAATTTTAGAAACATGATTGGAACACACTTTCATGAAATAGACAGACAGAGTTCATACGACCGTTCTCTTTTCCTGTTCTATTTTGATTTTTTGGTTTACTTTTTTTTTTACTTTTTTATCAATGATGGATGATCAAGTTTTATTAGTCAAACCTTGGTATAAATATTCAAAACTGATTCCCAAAACAAGGTTTATTTTTTATGGGTCTCTTTGAATTTTCAATGTTAAAAAGTATCATTTTATATTTTCTAATATCCTCCATGTAAAAATATAATATATTATATCACTCTCTTTTTAAGAAAAATTATTTAAGATTTCTAAATTTTAATAATATCTATTTTTTTTTACATAATATTTAAAACTATTCATAATTCTTCTTCAACCCATAAGTAAGAGAATAATGCGTTTCAACACATTCAAACACACGTCTTCTTATATTAACAACAATATCTATACTAATTAAAGTGAAACTTAATCGTCAAATTATCTAACATTTTATATATTAATTATTGAGGTTGGTTGAATTATTTTAACATTAAAAATTTATCATTAAAAAAAAGAAGTCTAGAAGTGGAGTAAATGCTCTCGCCAGTCCCATGTATGCTCAAATCCACTAGATGAACAAATTTCAAAGACTTATCATAAGGAGAGGAAATGATAAAAATGTCTTTTCTAATTAAACGACTAATTTCACAGAATATTTACATAACTCTAACTCTCTCCCTTTGATTTTGAGTAATTAATTACTCATGGATATTTCGTGTAACCTACCAGAAATTGTGAAATTTTTTAATAAGCTATGATAAACTTATAAATTTTGGGTTAAAATTTTGAAAAAGGCACCACGAATTTTAAAAGAATGAACTTTTACGGATTTAAAAAAACCTTAAATATTTTATACAGTTCTTACTAATACTCGTAATCGCTAACGCCTATATCATAAGATAATGTATGTTCAAATATATTTGGACTGACGTACTCTTATATGTTGTAATAGTAACAAAATCAATTAAGCTAAGGTTTATTACACCCCACCAATGGGGGACAAGTGGTAGAATGGAAAGCTACTTAAGAAACATACTTCACTCGCTACAGATCGGGAGATCATCAAAAGCCTTACTTCCCACCTCAGCCACCCGAGCATGTGGAAGGTAATTATTCAAGGAGGCTAACTACTTGCTCCCCATAATGTAGCCACCACTTACTCCTCCAAACACTCGACCTTCGATTAGGAACACGATCCTTTTGATCATCAACCTCTACATGGGTTCAATTGCTCTATACCTCAAATCAAGAAGAATGACAAAATACATCTCATCACAGGCATTATCGTCCAATTGGAGACATCCACCTCACGCGTCCCATAATGATAACCTGATTATAGGTCCATGACATTAACGCTAGCCAACACAGGACCTTGCCTATAAATAGCCCCCAAAGACGATAAAAAAGGGATCAACTCTCCAACTCACTTGTCAACACTCTCCCAATTTACTCCCAACAACCACCTCTATTATCTTCACTTCTTTCTCTACTCTTCGGCTAAACAAGGTGAACCGGCCTCACCAATATCACCACTTTCTCTTTGTTGATCTCACATATTAATAAGGAATCAACCATATAATTAAACTAAATATCTTAATTTTTTTCGATGTGTTAAAATAAAAAAGAATTCATTTAGCTGAATATAAATATCATAAAAAAAAAGTAAAAATGCCCTAAAATATTATATGAAGCATTTATGCAAAACGAATATGTTAAATTTTGTGTAGTATAAATTATTTAATCTATTAAAATTATATAAATATAAATAAATTTTTTTTTAATATTAATCTCATTATAGATTATTATCATATCTATTTTTTTGATACAATGGTTAGAACTACTCAACCCCTCCCTAACTTTTAAATGGGAGAATAATACGATTCAGCGCACTTAAATCTACATTATCCTACATTAACAATAATATCAATATCAATTGAACTAAGTTTTAATCAATAAAAATTAATTGATATATCTTATCGTCAACAATTCGAGATATATCTAGAAGAGTTGTGTGGAAAGAGGATTGGGTAAAATAATTAAAGGGATGAAGTTGGTTACTGTTGTTTTTGTCGAGGCAGGCAACATGTTCCATCATCTTCAAATAATCAGCACGTATACTGTTTGTTATTAATTATTAATCAATTTCATATGTTGGCAGACATGATTTTATGTGTTTCTTGAAAACTTTATGTTTAAATGGGCCATTCTTCTACTATTTCACCACCCTTATTTTCTTGCATTAATGATGTTAAAATTGTCAAAATTCTTATATTATAAATTTAAAATCACGATTGAGTCTTAGTTTGATTGGAATGAGTATTATTGTTAATGCAGGAGAATATGAGTTCAAGTGTGCTGAAATGCATTATCCTTTTATTTACGAGTTAGGAAGGAAAACATATAATGAGAGATATAAACGACAATAACTGTTAAATTAGTAGTACCAAAAAACTACCACAAATGCATCATCTTGACTGATTGTTGATAAAAGTACCTTAACTCGTCGCAATTAAATTGCACCGATAATTAACTTTAGTCAGGGGCAAAATCAGAATTGTTGATAAGGAGATCGTGATATTTTTATAAAATATACATGTTCAAAATAGATATGTTTATTTTTTTACTTAATTAAGATTTAGATACATACTATTTATATTTAGATATTACAATTATTAAATTTTATTTTTACCACATTAATATTTAGAAAATATTTTGTATTAGTTTAGCAAAATAAACTAAAAGTGTTATTAAATTTATCATTAAATAATCATAAATCATATAAAAGAAATTAATTTTTTTAAAAATATTGGGACAGCCAATCACAAATTTATCTTTCATTTAAACATTAATTATAATATTAAAAGATCTAAATTTTTTTTACAAAATTTAGCGGGATGAGACTCAAGCAATCATTCGAAAATAATAAATAATTCATAAATAAGAGAATAATACATTTCAACGTATTTAAACTCACGTCATTCTGCATTAACAATAATATTTATGCCACTCGAACTAATCTATGAATTTTTGCAAATGAATGAAAACCATTTGATAAAATAATAATTAAGTAATAATAATCTCTCATGGTTTACTCTCCATGGGTAAATTTTTTGTTAGACGTACAAAAACAAATAATAAATAGTTAAAGATGAACATTCAAGAAACCATGATATCAATCTTGAAGAACAAGGATACACAAAAACAACAATGACAGATATTTTATGTTTTAAGTTTTAACCATTAACAAATAATCTAAAACCCCAGAATTTTCTGTTTGAGCAAAATTTACCCTTTTTTGGAACAATTCAGCAACCCTATTCTCGTTTATCATGCCTATGTGAAGTAAGCGGAAAAAGTGTTAAGAGCTCCGGTGGTTGGCTTCCTCTAGGCGTATTTAATGGTGATGGGTGCAAGTAAAATCCCTTCTCTGCAATCGCCTTTTCCTCCTCCCAAACTGAAACCACCGGAGACGACAATGGAGCCACCGGACTGGGACTCGGAGAGCAGCATTGAGTAGATGATGAGTTGGTGGGACAGGTTGTGAGAGTACCGAGCTTTATGTCGAGCTTTCTCATGGCATGTTGCCTACGTTCTTGGAGCTTGAAAGGTGGACGGCGTGGAGCTGTTGAGGAGAGCCTTCCGGGGAGCTTGTCGGTGTCGGGGCCGGTGAAACCAGTGAGCTTCTGGACCAAGTCTCTGAAGGTGTTCGCATCTGTCTGAACGAACGTGGTTGGCGTTGCAGATGAAGAAGAAGCCAGGGTGTATTGGTGATTTTCCATGTTAAGCAAAGCAGCAGGCCAGAAAGTTTTAGAAGATAGAAACCAAGACGGGCTATAAATAAGAATGAATATAAGAAGTAACTTTTGTTGATTGGTTTTAGAGAATGTTTGATGGGATGTTTTTGTACGTGTACATACACTTGTCTATATCATACATAGTCATGAGAAAAAATAATAATTAAAGATTTAAAAGTTCTAAATATCAAAATAAAATAAAAAGACATCACAAAATAATTAAAATTTTTTAATTAAATTTATAGTTAAAAATATAATTAATTGTTAAAATTATATCATATAATATCTTATTTATTATTTAATTGTTAAATTAATAATTTTAACAACGAAAATTTTTATTAATATAATATTAGTAATTTATAAATGTAATTAAAATATTCTAAAATTGAAGACTAATTTAAAATAAAAAAATTATAATTTAAAAAAATTTTGTACTTGATTCATATATAATGTAAAAAATTCAATTTCAAACCCATACTCATTATTGCAACAAAGATAAAATGAGATAAATTAGTCAACATTTTCTTTACAAAAAGAAATATCATAAGTTGATACTAAAAGAAAACCATGGGCGTTGAAATTTTTGTTAATTAAAAATTAGAGAGAGAATTAATCTTTGATGCTTTGATTTATTGTTTGTTTACTATATAGTAAAAAGGGTAATTTACAAAAATAGTCACTTTTGTTTGTCTCAGATTATATTTTAGTCATTTATGTTTGAAATGTTATGTTTTAGTGACTTACGTTATCGTTTTGTTACGAAGTAATCACTTTGCAGTTAAGCTCCGTTACCTCCTTAACGATAATTTTATGTGACAGTCCAAATGAGTTTTAAATGTCAACTTAGATGTTTAGTTGGGATGAGAATAAATTTTTAATTAAATAATTTTAATTAATTAAAAATTTTAAATTAATTACAACTGAAAAGAAAAAACTCACTTAGACATCTAAGTTGGTATTTAAAACCTATTTGGACTGTCACATAGGATTGTCATTAGTGAGGTAATGAAACTTAACAGCAGAGTGATCACTTTATAACAAAAAAATAACGTAAGTGACTAAAATATAACATTTCAAACATAAATGACTAAAATGTAATCTGAAGCAAACAAAAATAATTATTTTTATAATCTACCCTAATAAAAAAACGAATTGTTAAAAATGGAGGAAAGGTCTCAAATTTTGTCCTTTGAGGCAAATTGAAATAATAGATATTATATGATGTGTAAGAAAAAATAGATTGATGAAGCTTCAACGTGGTTAATGATTATGAATCATAGTCACAAACTATTTTCCAAGCATTTAATGCAATGCATATACACAAATGGAAAAGAATGATATGAAATAAAGATATTATTTATTTTTAATAATTTAATGTTACATCATTAATTTTATATTAAATTTTAGAATTTTCATTTAAATTTTATTTTTTAAGATGAAAATGTTAAAATTCAGAATAAAAATTTTATGTGGCCTTAAATTATATGACGTCACTATTTCATACAATTTTTTCTATACATAAATATAACCATAAACTATTTAGTTAATCTCTCAATAAAAAAAATCACAAAATGATTAATAAATCGTGCTATATATATACCTTTTAATGATTATTACTAATTTTTTATAATTTTTAATTTTGCACTTACCTAAAATGAATCAAGATAAATGATTGTCCAAATTTAAATGAACCTAAACAATTAATTATCTATATTCATTTCAAATGTGTATTTTTATTTTATTTTTTATATATAAACATTTGTTCATGTTGATTCCAAATGTGTATTATTTTTTAAAAACTTTTATTATTATATTTAATTTTTAATTTTTTTGTTGACATGGCATGCCATGTGTCAACTTCGGGTAGCTTTTTCATTAATGGAAGAGCCAATTGATTTTTAGGTTAAATTTTGCTTTTAGACCCTATACTTGGTGTAAGCTGTGAATTTAATCCATACACTTTAATTTTGTTAATTTTAGTCCTTTTACTTTTCAAGTTATTCACTTTCAGTCTATACTTTTTGAATTTTGAAATTTCAATCTTGATCTAAAGAGTAGTAGTTATATCCATTTTCATTAAATCTTGCTACTACTCATTTACAATGTGAAAAGTTGTAGATTTAGTCCACGCTTTTCAATTGGATCATTTTAGTCCCTATATTTTTCAAATTTTAAAATTTCAATCTTGACGATAAATGACTATTGTTAAATCCGTTAGCTGACTTTTTTTTTTGTAAATAATATGAGAAAACAGCAAATTGACATGACATTACATATGTAAATATGTTTATAGTTTTAGATTTTCAAAGTAACAGAATTCATGTTAATGAAATTAGCAGTTGTTTGGTTAGGACTAAATTTTAAAAAAAAATACAGATTAAAAATGACCAAATTAAAGTAAATGGACTAAATCCACAACTTATATATAATATAAGAGCTAATAGCAAAATTTAACTGATTTTTTAATCACTGAAGGCTCAATTAGGTGCATTTTTTTCATAAAAATTTAATTGATTTTTTTTTTTTACTATTACTTTATTTTTATCCTTTAGTTTGATTTTTTTTTTTAAATTTAACAAAAAAAAAACTACTACTTTTTTTCGATTGCAGCACATCTTTATCAACTTCTCTCATATCACTTCTCCTCAACCAAAATCACTACTCATCTCTCATTTTAAGCCGCAAAATATTAAATTCATTGACACTTAAACCCCTCACTCAACATCACATACAAGTTCGATGATTATCACACTTCAAGCTCTTTATTTTCTTATTACCGAAATCAAAGACTCCAATCTTTCAAAATAAAAACAATTTTTTATAACTTATTAATAATATTTTGTATATTTTATAATTATTTCATATTTTTCATAATTTATTTTTCATATTTTATAATATATTAATATATATTAATAATATATTATAATTCTACTTGGTTATGAAATTATTAAAATAAAACATTTTTACTTCCCACGTATAGCAATCTTTCTATTTGTTAAGGCTGGAATTCATTGCTTAAAATGTGAATTTCTAGGCTACCAAAGTGCAGTTGTAAAGAAAAAGGTAATTTTGGAGAGTAATGTAAACCCAGCAGTAAGAAAATAATAAGAGAACAAATATTATCATTTTATCAGAAATGCAGGGTCATCTAATTTAGGGGAAAAAATCAGCAAACTAATGAAAGAATAAGACATATACACATTACAAACATAACAAACCTAACACACTGACATATGCCTTACAATATGATGTGCCAATCTTTCAACACCAACTCATCATCATCCTTGGAGATAAAAGTTTGTTCAGTTGCTTTGAACAATGGCTGAGAAAAGTAACTTGTTGACATCCTCAGGCTCTGATTCCTGCATTTGATCTCCTGAATCAACAGTGTAAAAAAAGTTTAAATAAAACCATTGATGCAGAGTGCAACTCAAAATTATTCCCACATTGGGTTATGTTCAGGAAACTTAACCAACTCCTAACAACAGAAAAAAATTTAAGCTCCAGCTATAGCAGGGAATAAACTTTTTGGCCTGAAATCTTAATCTGTAAGTATTCTAAGAACAGAGATGTAATCAAACTAGCTCATGGAATTCCATACATGCTATTACCCCCCCCCCCATATAAATACAAAGGTTAATGACCTTTGATGGTGGATTAGCTGCCAAAAATATGTTTATAAGCAAGTATTGGGGCAACAGAAAATACTATAATAAGCGAAAAAGTCACTGCTTTTGAATCTTTTAGATCTGAGTAAATCTGTACCATCCGGATGCAGGATGCCAAATCTCAAAGGGCACTTACGAATGCAAGTGTTCACTCAGGACAGTTTCAAAGCACCAACAAAGTGAACCAATGATATATTCATATATTGTTTTATATACCCTGCCTTTTTCCCTAATGAAAGAACATTTCCTATGGTATCTGCCGTTATTGGGTAAAGCAAAGCAACAAACATACCTATTCTTGATCTGACTTGATCTGTCCACTCATCAATGATCTGCATGATGCAAAACATCAAAGTGGTGAAAAAACTTTCTTCCAATTACGGTTCAAGTGTGCAAAAATTCAGATATGAAGGGCTTAACACACTGACAATATACAATTCATGTAGGCTTTATCAAGAAAATTGAAGCTACCCATGGAACATTTAAGCATGGGTGTTTAATGTTAAGCAATACTTTAATCTTGGTTGCTTGCTGGCAAGTGGTGCAACCACTTTAAACACCACTTGGAAAATAGGCAACCCTTAACAACAGGTGCATTAATCATTAGCAATGGAACTGAAAAGCAGGGAAACCTGGTTGAAATTGGTGAATGCCGGATCATCAGAATCACTGGTGAGGGACGTGCCTGTTGATGCTTGCATACGCTGTAGTAAATTTCTGTTCCCAACCAGAATTGTTCTAGTCTTATCAATCAAATCCTGAAAAATGAAATCAATAATTAAACAAAGCTCAAATTTACAATATAACCATGCACTCATAGGGGAGAGCATAAGTCAGCTCGAATATATTCTATATTTTATCCTTAATTTTTAAACACCTCACCTTTTTCAAAACAAAAATCAAATTTTAGCAGTAAAGTTTTTATAGGATAATAAATATTAAAATAAAACTAATTGATTGAAAATATTCTCCTAGTAGCTCTTATCTACTTATTATTTTCTAAACAAAAAAGTTCTATCAAATTATTTTATTTTAGATTATGATGTGTAAAAAATTAAATTATTGAAAATATTAATTTTCAGTTGATTTGGTCAATCAAACAAGGCCTAAGATGGTTTTTTAGTAACCGATCGAATCAACCGAGTTAACTTCAAAACTATGAAATTCCTTAGATTAGAAGGAAAAAAAAAACCTGTTTGGCCGATAAGAGCTCACGGCACTGCTCGGTCAAGCTCGATAATTCTTCCTGGATCTTCTTTATTCGAGACACCAACTTCATAGGGTTCGCCTGCAATCAACACTCAATAAAGCTTCAATTGAGTTAAAAAAAAAAAAGGAATTATTTTCTTCTATTGGTTACCCCATATAATGCAAAAGCAAGAGATACGGAAATGAAAGTTAAGGAAATTGGGGGTTACATTATCAGGATAAATTTGTTTAAACTCCTTCTCGAGCCTGTACTGAACGACGAGAAGATCATGGTTTGCTTTGGTGAACAAATTCACCAAATTATCAGCTGCTTGATGATGGCTTTTCTCCTCATTGTTCCGATTATTATGACCCATCCTTTCTCCCCCTTTCACAGTCGCATCCCAATTAGGGTTTTCTTCTTTTTGAATTTAAGATATGCTAATTTGCCGCCTGGCAGTGACAATGCTTATTTCTTTTTAAATTTTATCTTTTCAATCTACGCGCCATGAAGTGCGTGGATAAATTAAGTAACTAACCTATGTTAACTTTCACCTTATTTCATTTCACCAAATGTTTATTTCTTTTAGTTTTTTTTTTCAAAAAAGAAAGTAAAAAAAATCTTGACTACATTAAAATAATTGCTTAAAGAAATACAAATAAAAAAACGACACGCATCATACCTATCCTTTTTGACAATACTTTCAACCAATCAATTCAAATATAAAATTAAATAATTAAATCTAAGACAATCAAATTAATTAATTTCAATAAATAACCCAATATAAGTAAACTATCAAAATAATTATCCAAATATAAAATTAAATACTCAAATATAAAATAATACAACCCAACCCGATTAACTAATTAATTTAATCTAGATATAAAATTTTGATAAATAATTTTATTAATCCACTAACTAATCGAAGATGTTGTATGATGATAGTGGGTGTTGGGCAATGACGAGGATCTTAAAAAAGAGAGAATAGAAAAGAAAAAGAAAGAGGTAAAAAAAATGATACCTCATGTTGTAAATAAACAAAAAAAATTGTGTTTTTGATTAATTATAGGGGTGTTCTTAACTTTAATAAAAAATAAAAAAATATTAACAATTTGTTAATAGATTAATGGAATTTTTAATGACAGTGACTAGTCCAAGCGATTATATTAACTAGAGTGATTGGATTGAATAAATGAAATTTAGAGTGATCAAAATAGAATAACTCTATTTTAGAGTGATTATGGATGTAGTTTACCCAAAACAGTAACAGGATTAAAATGGCGGCAATTATATTTCACAGTGATCGTCGACCTTTCTAATGACGTGGCAGAATAGGACCTTAATTTAATTTTGTTTTTGTTTATTTGTTTGTTTGTTATTTTGTGTCTTTCTGATATTCGGTTTTCTGAGACTTCCATCTTTGGTTACTTCAACGTTAGCAGCACATTCTCTTACATTCTTCTTTCG
The DNA here is from genome assembly GCA_005610355.1 of Gossypioides kirkii. Classification (NCBI taxonomy): domain Eukaryota; kingdom Viridiplantae; phylum Streptophyta; class Magnoliopsida; order Malvales; family Malvaceae; genus Gossypioides; species Gossypioides kirkii. The sequence continues at coordinate 34,363,328 of CP032249.1, forward strand.
GTTCCACTCCAACAACCAGACATGGTAATTCCTCCTTTTATTTTTCCTTAAAATTCTACTACTTTTGCTCTTAAATTTCATTTATTTTATTTTCCCTTTTGGTTCAATTTCAAGTTCTTTCCTCAACGAACTAGGGTTTCGTTAAAATTTTCTTTTCAATACAAAACCAACCGAATCGCTGCTATTTTCCTATTACTACACGATTTACGATTTCGTTTGTAGAAATTACTTGTTGATTAATTCATTCTTTCCGGCGTGTAAATGGTGCTCAATCCTATTTTAATTGTAATCGTTTTTATTTGATCAATATGGTCGGCGGTGTATATATATGTACTCCTCTTTTTGTTTTTGTGCGTGAAATGTAGGCAAACAGGCACACCATTATTTTGATGCAAACTTCACAGAGCAGAGCAACCAGAACATTTATGGATTATGATTCCATAAGTCAAGCTATGGATGGTATGTTTTTGCCTATATTTTTCTTGGTTTTTGTTGTTTTGGCCTACTAGTGTATATATTGATTCTACTGACTGGATTGCCTGTGTGGGATTCAGATTTATGTTTCCTATTGCCTTTGTGTTCTGCAGGCAGTGGACTGTACCTTTTGCATATCATATGTTTTTCATTCTATATTATGTATGTCCTAAACTATTTATATTTTCCATATTGCGGATGATTTGGTTGAATGAATTTGAGTGGTTCCAACATGAGTCTCCAGATTGAATCTACACTATTTTTTCCTTCTCATTGTTTAAAAGATTTTACAAGTTTGACAGTTTATGCTATTTGGCATGTACAGGGATATGTGGACTATATGAAAGGAAACTTAAGGATCTAAATCCAGCTACGGGAAACATCACTTACGACATTGCTGATCTTTACAATTTTATTGATGGCCTTGCAGATATGAGCGCCCTTGTGTATGCCTCTCTTTTCCTCCACTGTTTCCTTTTTTATATAATGCATCATTCTCATGCATTTTATGATATATTGCATGCTCGGTAGTCGTGTCCATCATAATAACTGTTAATCAACGGCATGAATATGTCACGTAAAACCTGAACCCCAAGGAATAACTGTGTTCTGTGTTTGTAAGTGGACTATTTCCTTCTGCTGAAACTCAAATATGTTTATGAATAAGTTTTGTTATGTGAGTTCTTTTTATTCCCAAATATGTCCCGGACAGAGGTGTTAATCGTGGAAACTTAAGAATGAAGAGTCTGGGTAACATGGTCCTACATCTAAGGAAAATAATATGGCTCATGGGAAAGTCTATGTATAACTTCAATACTGAGAATGGTCCAACAATCATGCGCTAATGAGTGTCATTACATATATGGGAGACAACATCTTGCAACAGATTATTGGATTGTTTGAATAGGTGGAACCATGTAGTTTCTCTGCGTTCCATGGGAAGCTAAACAGTTTACAACCAATGGCTTTGCAAAGTCCTGTTTACCAAATATTTGTTGATTGCATCCATGTTCTTATTATTTATTTGGTGGGATAATTGATTTTTCTATTATTATTTTATGGCTTGCAGCTATGATCACAGGATTCAAGCATTTTTGCCTAATGACAGGCAATGGATTAAACAGAAACTATTTCAACACCTGAAGAAGTTGGCTCATTAAATAAATCCTGTTCACTGAAAGTGGTTTTAATAGAAAAAAGAAGAATGTGCATCAAAGTGCAGAAGACCTTATATCATATCTGATAATTGTGCTCTTATTGTACCTCCTAACTTTTGCACAAATATTTTTGAGTTCCCATTGCAGCTTTGTCCAGAGTTTCAGATGAAATGCCACAGGTTTTGTGTGGTCAGTGTTGTACTCTAAGCAAAGTTACTGGTAATTTTGTCTAGAAAGCTTGACCTTTACTATAATCATATACTATTTGGTTGAGTGGTTGGTATTTGATGGTAATTTCATGTCAAAAGCTCAAGTCTTGATAATCAAGCAAAGGGAAATTATATTCTTTTTCAATACAAATTCAACCCAAAGATTAAATTGTCGATATTTCTCATATTCGTATAGATTATAATTTCACTGTCAATGATTTAGCTAAGAATGCAGGTTTTCAAGGCATCATCTTTCTCTGCTCGCTTTCAGCTGTTCTTTTTATTTTTCCCTTGCAATTTTTTTTATTTAATGATAAATTTAATTACTAATGTTTATATATTTTGTCAAAATGATCTTAATTATATTTTTTTTATTTTTTTTTACATCAACTTTTGCTTTAAAAAAAGTTTCAAAATTAATGCACATATTTGTTTATTGAGACATTTCAAAAAAAATAATTAATAAATTAAAATTTTAATCCTTGTAAATATTCTAAAATAATAAATGTCAAAAAGGTAGACGCGTGCAACTTTTGATGATACAAATAATAAGCTATAATATATATAAAAGCTAATATAAAAGATTCCCACCCACCATTACCACTTTTAGACGTGGCTGAACCACAGTTGATGACAGGAAAGGCACAAACCATAAAAAAAATGACCCTTTCAGTAATTTTTAGCAGACAAGGAGAATACAATACAATGATGTTAACTGTTAGTTCTTTACAATGACTGACTGCACTGCAGTCAAAAAAATTCAGAGCTTGGATCTTGTAGAGAGGTTTTGGGGATCCCAACTTGAAAATTGGTTTGATTTTCTACTTCTCCTTTTGGTCAATAACTGTTAGGAATACCTGGTAACCATAGAATTTGCTATATGGATATATAAATATTCGTATCTGATGATCAGGTCTTTGATATTTGTACCTCAGACTGGTTTGATACCAGAAGAATGTTTCATCCAAGAAAATTGTTGCTTGAATTATCTTTAGCTGGCCTTGCTTGTATGAGTTTGTTGCACTAGGAACAACCGGCAGTAGATTCGAATGGATCTCTACGCGGGGAAATACGCACGAGACTTGAATCCTCGTTCGCTTTATTGTAAAGCAGCTTCTGTACGTAGAACAACATATAACACTGTGAAGCTCTCACTATTCCTTCATCAACCTCGGATATCCAAGCATCATCGCATTTGTACCACTGGTCTTTTAGTCGCAGATAAGTCACGTAATGTCCCGACTCCAGCATCCCTGAATGAGCAATCACAGCAAAAATCTCATATGCTGCAGAACTATCGGAGTTGTCATATTCGAAAGCAAATATTCTATTCCCGAACTTGCTTCTAACAATGGAGGATGACAAATATGGAGTCATGTCCAATGAGAAAGGGAACTGCATATACTGATTGATTTTCCTCGATATTTTTCTGACTAAAGAGTGCTCGACTCTCTTTATATGTAAACACAGCACCAATGGGAGTCTTCTAATAGACAGTTGCTTTGACGAGTCACGTAGTTCTTGACAATTTTGACAATGAAGTTTTTGATCAGAACCTAACCTCTCTGCTCTTGTAAACAAATTCAGACAACCTGAAAGAGTAGACACACTTGTCTTCTCATTGGGTTTAATGGGCTTGTTAGCATTGGATGAAGACGAATTACTTGTGTCCATGTTGAGTGAAATATCAACACAAGGGTCGAAAGTTGTGGAAGTAAATCCGCAGGAGATACATGTCACATCAGATCTCAACAACCCGGAGAATGCCCTATGAGCAATACATTGGCAGTCTCCATCATCTGTGTAAAAGAATAACAACATCATGAGTAAAATAGAACTGCATTTCAAACCCAGATTATGTCCAGATCATCGGTTTGTTGATATATGTATGTCTACAGGTCAGTTCTAATTGTTTCCAGCCTCTTCTACATATGCATGTCGACATCAAAATCCCGAACTACCACTGACAGTTAATCAAAGTTCATATTCTGCATCTAGGCCTGGCGTCCTCTACGACTGTATTTATGGTTATCGATTAGTAGCATATGAGATAGAGAACCATTACTACCTTTTGACAATGTAATTGTACATAGGACATGAAATTGAAGCAAGCAAACATGATCTCAGCATCTTATTACCTTTGCCAGAGTTCAGTATTTTGCTTTCCTTCTCATGAATCCCATCTAAAACTGAAATGAAGAACTCATGAGCATCCTGCTCCTCATAACTAGCTAGATTCGATGAATGCTGCCACCAGCTTCAATAAAAAAAAACAACATAAATCCATCAGTAAAGCATGATCCATCCTTGGGCATTTAGCAACCGAGGAAAGGGAGGACAAAACAAACCAAAACAACTTGTCATTTTCATTTTGTAATATAAAGAAAATGATTTTTGAGACTAAGTCTTTACAACCCTGAAAATGGAGATTCCGACAAGGCGGCCTAACCGACATCGAACCAAACTTTCAGTTTAAACCCATTTCCTTTCACACAATACTTATTCCAGACAACAGATCTCAAGTAAATCCACCTAAAATAGCCTAAAGCACCACAGTACATCATTCAAATAATGCAAGTCAAATACCAAAATCAGAAACTCAAACAAACATTGACCCAAGGCACAAATTTATTTTCATACCTATAAAGAAAGTGAGCAGGAGTATAAGGGGTTCGATCACCGGAAAACATAGCTGAAGAAATAGCATCAATGTCACAAAGCAAGCAGAGCTTTTCACCAGATCTTTTCCTGCATTGAACACTGTTGTGTCGATCATTCAGAAAGTAATTCCTCAAAGGAGGAGCATGAAGCAAAGCCTGCAACACAGAGTTCATAAAACAAGTACTCCCCAGATTGTTCAATCCCCTCAATCCCAATGGATAACATGATTTTGCTCTCCGATCTCTCATTGAAACCAACAGTTTTGATTTCTTCAAATCTAATCCTATCCCAGAATCTAATCTCTTTCTCTTGCTTGATCTCTCACCACATGCCTCAAAACCATTGGTTTTACTTTTGCTACCCCCAGGCAAGTCCTTGACTTGGTTACACACAACAACTTTGTCAAAATCAGGATCGTAGACCTGATCACAACACAAACAACAATAAAGCTCTGATCTGTCCATGTCAATAGCTACCTCATGGCCTTTCTCAGATTGGGTATGTAAAAGAATGTGGCTTGGACACCATAGTGAAGAGCACATCAAACAAATGTAAAGTCTTCCTTGATATCTATCACAGAAACTGCATCTGGGTATTTTAGTGGTGTGTTTAGCAACTCTAGTTCTTCCATTAGGGGTGGTCTTGAGGCAATTTCGGATGGAATCATAAGTATTGAAGCCATGCCTGAGCTTGTAATCAGCTAGGTGTTTGCAGGTTTTGGGGTTAGTGTAGATAGAGTTTCTTGCGCACATGCTGCTGATGTTGAATACAAAATGGCTTCGAATTGATGTATGAAACTGAGATTTCTATCAAGTGTAAAAAAATCTATTAATAATAAATAACAGTATACTACGATCTATATATATTGATAAGGAACATAAAAAGAAAGAAACACGATTTTCCAAGAAAATTATCCAACTGGAAATAGTAAAAGAAAAAAACAGATGGGATTTGGAATAAAAGAGTGTGGATATTGGTTCTTATATTTGGGTTGATTGAGTGAAAAAGGGAACGGAAAACAGGGATGCAATTGTGGAAGGTGCTTTGATGATGGCTTAATTCACAATTTAGCCCTGAAGTATATTCATTTTTCGAATTTGGTACTTAAACTTTTTTATCCCAATTTGATATCTAAAGTATCAATTTTTTTTATTTTTTTCCATTTTGTAACAAAAAACCTGTTAAGCCACTTTGACCAAAGAAAAAGTGTCACATGGCTTTTGTTTTTTTACATTGTTTTTATTATTTATGGAAACTTATTTTCCATTGTATTTTTCAAAATCGTATTCCAACGATTTAAATTGGGCCATTATATTTTGACTTTTCTTTGATGGCGATAAGATTTAGTTGCATATGAGTTTTTGTAAAAATTTCGTGATAATTATGAAGAGAATTTGTTTCCAAGTTAGAACTTTGTTTTCTGAAGTTTTAGGATTGTACTTTTAATATAAGTTTTTTTTCTCGATATTAAATTCTCGACTATTTACTTATTTAGTGAAAAGTTAATACCTCCTTTGCCGTGATTGTTATCTCTTTAAAGATTTTTCAGGTAAAATATTTGTATTGATTCCTCTTTATTTTTACCATCTCAGATTCTTATTATTTATACAGGCCAATTCCCAATAAATAATTCTATAAAAGGCTTGTATTTACATTTATTGTAAATTAACTTGCTTTTTTAAATTTTTTTTTTATCTCAATTAATACTGATATTATTACAACACAATATTATGAGTAAAAAGTTTTTCTTTCACCTTCACGTAGTTGATAGATTTTCAATGGATAGTATAGAAGTTATTTAAATTGATTCGCTGATATACCACACTAACTTCGAGGATTTAATCAAAATTTACTGAAGTTTAAGATGAATTTAGAATTATGGATTAAAACAACTTCTCGTGAAATTAAACCAAAAATAAATGAAATCATAACTTTGGAAATAAGGTTTTAAGAATATTTCATATCCACATTCTCACAATCTTTTTAATACAATCCACCATTATCGACCCGCTACTCGATTGGGTCTTTACTTGTAGTCTACATAATTTGCACCTTGAGTTCACACGTAAAATATTCGCATCCTTCTATGAGATCGCACAATGTGAGTTTGCATACATATTGACATGCATGAAAACCTACCTACAACGTCCCATTCATGAATAGTAACCATATCATATAAATATAAAACCTAACTTTTTTGAAAGGAACACACACAAAAACACCCGACAAACTTCATTCCTAAAGGAAAATTAAGAAAAGAAAATGTAAAGAAAAAGTGAGAAGATAATGAAAAAGCTGACGCAAAGTGAACAACTTTGTATAACTGTTGAAAAGGGTAATTTGAACAAATATTGCAGGCCATGACCATGGAAAACAGAAAACAAAAAAAGTACATATCAGACATTTAGCCGAAAATACTGTTCCATCTTCTTTTTCTGAAATCTACTTGTACTATGTATCTACTTATTTTTATCGCAAGCAGAAAGCCGTTCATGTCACTTTGACCTCGAGATTCATGCTGCGAGGAGCTTCTGAATGTCCTTCTGCAACATCACCATGTTAAGAACAAGAATTAGTCCGTTGAATCATATTTGAGATTAAACGACCAAATCAAAACAAAGAGACATGTTTTCGTTTTGTGCCATTTGACAACAATGTTCGGTAGCTATTGCACCGAGCACGAAAAAAGATTCAACATAGTGGTGCAAACAGGGGAGACTAGAACAAACCACTTCAAATCCAACATAGTGGTATTACTTGACAGTAATCCAATTCTGAAAATTCAAAGGAATTGCATTCAATTATGGTATGCAACTTTTGAGTTTGATTGCAACACCAAATCTGATACCAGACGAAACCAGGAAGCTAATAATTGTTCTGGATGTTCTATCAGACAAGAGAGTTGCAGACAGCAGCGGCATTTCAATGCTACGGAAAGAGAAAAGCATTGAAAATAGTAGAAGAATATGTTTGATATCAACCCAAAATCCAAAAAACCACCAGTTTTTGCTCAAGATATATATCAGTCAAACAACCAACAAATGATAAATGTTACAAGTATCAACATTGACATTGATCTTCCATTACAAGCCTTAAGACATCAAGAATCTTAAATCATACTTGATGTCATGTTATCAAAACCCTAGAGCTTCAAGTGTATTGAGATTAACTTGCATACCTCAATTTGGAAAGGCGACGTCGTTGGTGGATACCTCTCAACAACTTTGCCATTTTTGTCCACCAAGAACTTCTCAAAGTTCCACTTGATCAGGTCACCGAAAAATCCACCAGCGCTCGACTTCAGAAACTGGTAAATGGGAGCCGTATTCGGTCCATTCACATCAACCTGATGCATAAAACTTCCTTTATTCCTTAAAGAACTTATCTCTACCATAAATGCTATAATCAAATTGCAGAGCAGCTTGACTCACCTTATCAAATATAGGAAACTCTGCCTTAAACCTAGTACAAGCAAATTTTTTAATATCAGGGTTTGATCCAGGCTCTTGTCCCCCGAATTGATTGCAAGGGAAAGCTAGAATCTCAAATCCTGTGATAGAGTTTTATCAACAAATCTTACAAAAACACGAAGGCATTATTAAGGAACAGAATATCAAGGCAAGAATGCTCAACTGACCTTGATTCTTGTACTTGTCATATATGTGGGAAAGCTCAGAGTAATTTGATGTTGTCAAACCACTATGAATCAAAATGAAAAATTTTCAATTAGACCAACAAAAAAAAAGAGGCAAAAGCTCAAAACAGCCCTAGAAAATATTGTGATGATATACCATCTTGAAGCAACATTAACAATCAAAAGAATCTTTCCCTTAAATTTGTTAAGAGGGGTATCCTTCCCATCAATATCCTGCTCAAAAAGAGAGAGAGATATCCTTTAGCAAAATTCAGTAACAAAATTGGAACTTTTGTTCAACGTAATATTCCCCTAGCTTGTACCTTTACTGTGTAGTCGTATAGGGTTTTATCCGTAGCTGCTCTTGCATAAATGCCTGAAGATCTAGAGTTAAAGACAAACCCAGAAGCAGTAAGCGATGGCAAGGAGAACCCATGTTGGAAAAAGGCTGATTTTGAAGACCCAAACGAGGATTTGATGGAAGGAATTGAGAAAGAAATGGAAGGCCATGATGAAGAAAAAACTGGGTTCTTTTTGGTTTGGGAAAAATCAAGAAGAGGAGACGGAATAGTTGCAGAGAAAGACATGGAAGCCATAGTTTCGTTCTCTGTTTCCTTTGTGTCTGTCTAATTGTCTAATATGCAACAGTAGAATACGAGAAAAAAAAATATTGGACTGTGTAAACCATAACCTGCGAAGCCACTAGCCAGTGGGAGGTTTGTTTAAATGGAATTTGTAGTGGCAGGTAAAAGCCCACGTTGGTTTTCTTTTGATGTTTGTTATGTAACTGATTCGTCTCTCAGGATAAAGTTTGTACTTTTAATTTTATTTGTAAGCAAATAAATTTATTTTTGGGATACGTAAGGGCCCATTTGAAACCTTGAAAACCTTCATGGTTGGGTTGGTTCCTGAAGTTTCTTACTGTTTTTTTTTTTTTTTTTGAATATATGATTACATGGGAAGTTTCTTACTGTTGTTGATGATGACTGGCTGATAATTGAGTAGCGTGGCGCCTGGTGGTTCAATAGCTTGTACCTTTTCTAGGACATAACCAAGTTGGACAGTTTGAGCCTTGGAGAGAAAGAAAAGCATCTGAGTCTCAATAAATTTTGATACAAGCTGGCAATTCCAAAACTGGGCTAAGTGTGGAGAAAAATTATGGGCCTTAAATTTACAATCTCATCATCAACTGGGGTTTCAAAATGTCCATTCAAAAACCCTAGCTTTGTTTTTTTTATATAGACATCCATTTTGCCTTTGTTCAATGTTCGAGTGTCTTCCAGAAAGGGGTGATTTTTCAGATATGGGGTTCTAAAAAAATTGAAGCTCGTTTTGTTTGTTATCTATCTTTCATTGCCTTGTTTTTTAGTTGTCCTAATTCTTGGCAGAACACTCAAGCTTATGTTGCTGCTGTAAATATGGACAAATATCAATATGCAGGCTTTAAAGTGGGCGAGCCATTAGTACATTGACTCCCATAAAGAACCTACATTACATTACAGTTTTTTATAAAACAATAGGTTTGCTTGAGTTCTGATTTATGTTCATTATAGCAAGTTGAGGTTTTCTTTTTAGCTTTTGTATGATGAACAAACTATAATGTTTCTAACTTTTTTCGATTCCCTTTGGGTCCGTATTTTTATCCTTTTTTTGTGTGTCATACATTTAATGTTTCTGTTTGTGTTTGTAATAGGCTGGGGTTTTTTGGCTTGAAGTTCATGAGCATGTTTGGTGTAAACATGAACAGCTGTTGAATTTATGCTGGTAGTTTTTTGTCTTCTTTAGATGATGATCCAGAGGAATCATGTTTGCGAACTTGACATGTGAAACTATAGGCAGATTTTTAGCTTTTTCTGCATTTATATTTTGTTAAGGTTATAGATAGTGATTTCCAGTTCCCAATAGATTTGATTAATCTTGCATTTTAATATGATTTGCCCATTTTTGAACATTCCTTTGCCATCTGATATTTCTTCTATGAAAGGAATCTTAGACATTGCTTTTTGGTTGTTCTAATCAATTGTCAACTAGTAATACAGATTTTGGAATATTGTGGTTCTTCTGTAAGAATGAATGAATGGATTATGGTTGGATATATTTCTGAAACTATTATATTTCAACTTTTGTCAACTCCTACTGCAGTTTCGCTCAGTTATGTTTAGTTCATAGGTAGTTGGTTAGATAGTCATGACTCCTTCCTCAAGTTACGAAGATGGAAAGGGGCATTCAACCACCGGCTAAGATGCTGATGCAATTTGTTATGCAAGTTAGGAATTCAAGGTGAAGCGGCTGCCTGATTCACAAGACTTTCCTTCATTCCAGTCTTGGACAATCTCCTATGATTCCTTTTCCAATGTCTATATTCTCCTAATAGAAACAATTGGTCTATCTTTATATTAATAGATGGTTAGAAATTACAGCTTAGGTTTGTTTATCACTTTATCTTTAGCTCCAAGCTCAACTCCTAACTCATTGTTCCGAGATAACACTGATTGGTATGGTCAATCTGCTGCCCTTGGAGATGAAAGATCCTGGGATACAATTCATGACTGGACTAAAATGGTTTCGAGTAATAATGATTCAAGGCTGTAGGATATGAAGTAAAGGCTCAAATTTTATCTAGCCTAGGGGTAATGTCTTATCATTTATTCCACTCCCCGCCCTCTTTTTCCTCAGTATTTTGGTTTTTTTCTTTATAATTTATATCACATATTCTTTATCTCTAAGTCATTTAGAAAGATTCCTTATCTGGAATATCTCATTTGATGCTCTATCTGCAAGGTTTTATTGTGCGTCTTGATGAATGTTGTTTTTCATTGTGCACTGTGTGTATATTGAACAAATTATCCCGGAGAAGTATGATATTCGTAAGGTCAGTTGATTGATTCTGGCAAAACATCCAACCTGGTGATTTTAAAGGTGTCAACTCTGTCATGCCTTGAGACCCTCATCTTTGGCATTTTTTGATCACTTGAGTCTGTCAATGGATTTTACTGTTTAGTTGCATTTCAGGGATTTGTCTGTCAATAAAGTTGTAAAATTTCAGAACCTTAAAAGGAAAGAGATGCATTCGATTTCCTTGAGAAACTTTATGCAAGTTGGCAAATCCAGAACTGGGCTAGTTGAGACTAAATTATGGACCTTTAAATTACAATCCCAAAATCAATTGAGGTGTCTCCTTTCCTTCAAAAGGTTCAATCAAAAACCCTAACTTTTTATCTTCACGTGCATTGCCTTTGTATGCTGAAACTATACCTTTGTTTGAGTTTGTGCCAAAAAGGGGTGATTTTCAGATATGTGTATTAAAAAAAACTCATTTGTTATCCACCTCTCATTGCCTTTTCCTTTGAGTGAAGAATGTTTTTTTAATGCAAGTGATAGGATTTAAGTGATTGTTAAATGGAAGAACTAATTTTAATGGGTTCTTTAGTTGCCCTAAATCTTGGCAGAGCACTCAAGTCTGTGTAGCTGCTGTAAACATGGACAAATATCAATATGCAGGCTTTAGGTGGGTGAGCCATTAGTACATTTATGCCCATAAAGAACCTGCATTACATTACATTACAGGTTTCAATAAGTTAATTAAACAAATTTACAAATGAAAGATTGTACATTTAGTAAAGAATGAATCTGTTTCTATCTTGGTTTAAAGTTTTTAGGACATAGGATTGCATGCAGTGCCTGATATTTTCCTTTGGAGCAAATTGACTTCTTTTTGGCTTTCTACAATAAATAGACTATAATGTTTCAAGCATTACTGTTTTATTGTTCAAAGAGTTGTATATTGCCTTTGGGTCCATGATTTGATTCCTTTTTTTATGTTCTTACTTATATAAGTTTTCTATTTCTGTTTGTAATATTCTGGGGGGTTTGTGGTTTGAAGTTCATGAGCATGTTTTGTATAAACATGAACACCTGTTGCAATGTATGGAGGTTGTTCTTGTCTTTTTTAAATGATGATCCTGAGGAATCATGTTTGTGAACATGATATCTTGTCAAGGTTATAAATAGTAATTTCAAATTCCCAATAGATTTGGTTAATCTTGCTTTTTAATTTGATGTGCCCGTTTTTAGATCATTGCTTTGTTATCTGATATATCTTTTATGGAAGGTATCTTGATTCTTACGCATTGCTTCCTTTTGGGTGGAAGGAGCTGTCATTCTAATAATCGTCAAATACTAATGCAGATTACTGTAGTTCTTCTATAAGAATGATTATGGTTGGAAAATTTTCTGAGACTGTCATGTTTAGACTTTTGTCAACTCCTAATTCAGTCTCGTTTTGTTAGTTCATTGGTAGTTGGTTAGATAGTGATGGTTGGGTTATTCACATGAAGTTGCTTGTTCACTTCTTGGTATCATGTCACCCTTCGGGTTGTTTCTTGTATTGTGGTTGGTTGCAGTAGTTGATTCACACCTTCCTCTGAATTTCTCGATTAGTGGTGTTGGAAGGGGGCCTTTGATCACGGGGAAAGATGTTGATACTCTGTGTTATTCAAGTTATGGAAACTACTGTTATACGACGCTTAACCCAAAAATCAATCGGGCTTGGGGCGTCTCCCTTCCTTCAAAAGGTCCATTCAAGAGCCTTAACTTTTTATCTTTACATGCATTACCCTTTTTGTACTGAAACTATTCTATGCTCAACTTGTGCCAAAAAGGGGTGATTTTCAGACATGGGGATTGAAACTTGTTTGTTATCTATCGCCCTCATTGCCTTGTGTTTTCTTGAATGTAAGTAATAGATGTGTTTTTAGTTGTCCTAATTCTTGGCAGAGCACTCAAGTTCGTGTAGCTGCTGTAAACATGGACAAATATCGATATGCAGGCTTTAGGTGGGTGAGCCATTAGTACAGTGACACCCATAAAGAACCTGCATTACATTCCATTACAGGTTTCAATAAGTTCATAAAACAATGTCTGTCCATTCCCCAAACACTTTTTGCTCATTTGCTTTGTAATTCTTATCTCTAAGTCATTTCATGTGCTATGGTCAAGGTTTCATTGTACATCACGACTGTTGTTTTCCATTGCACGGTATATTGAACAAGTACGTTGTTCCTAAGAGCCACTTGATTGATGCTGGCATTACAACCAACCAAAAGATGCTCTAAAGGCTTCAATTTCGGCATTTATTTGATCACGTTGTTTTTCTCAATGGAATGGCAGGCAACATGTGCACTACCCATGAAGCCGACGATGCTATCCTGCCCACATCATGCAGGCTGTGTCGTTGAAGCAAAGTAGAGTTATATGTTTGTGGTGAATTTGGTTCATTCCGTTGTTTGTGACCCCATGTTTGTATGTGGTGGAGGAGCTTTTGGGGCCATATGTTGGTGTTCAATCACTTTGGAAACTCGTAGGGTCGTGGTTATTATGTCTCATTTGTATCTATGCAAAACTCCAATTGATATAATTTTTTAAGCTTAGGGAGATTAACAATTCAAAAATAAATTGAATTTATTAAAGTATAGGTTTTTTTTATTGAGATATGCCTAATTTGGTGTTGATTTGGAACTCTTTAAGACCTGAGGAGGCTGAAAAATACAGATGTCAAAGGCATTTTTAGGCTGAAACACCTTTGATGAAGGCAGCCGGCAAAGGTCCTTTAGTTGTATGTAAGGGCGTTGGTGTTTGGAATCGGATAATTAATTAAATTTAATAATTAATAATATAAATTATATATGATTTTAATTTGATTAATTCGGCATTGAAAACAAAAACAGGTACGTGTGATAATGAAATCAAGTATTGTCAATATAGCATAAGAAGAGGGGACTATGTTGGTTGCCCTTGACTGTGACAATCAATTAGACTGATTCCTGACTATGCGCACTTATCAACTTGTTCACCAAAAACCAAAATTTGTGGGGGCTCCCCTCCTAATTCAATATCCAACAACCTCTTCCAACCTTTATCTAATTTCATATCAATTAGTAAAATATCTATTTTATTTTTTCTTATTTTTGAAACCCAATTAAACAAATTAAATTATTTTTTAAAATTTTAAAAAATGTGTTATTTACTCTTTAAATAATAATAATAATAATAATGTCTCAAAATTTTGAATTATTCGTGTTGTATTAAATCGGATTTAATAAGTATTTTTAAATTTAATTCAACTGAATTATATATCGAAAGTATTTTTATTTAAATTTAATTATAAAATATATAAATCTTAACAAAATTTTTAATTTTTTTAAAATTTAAAACATATATATATATATAACTTTAAAAAAATAAGTTTTTATTGAAAATATGAAAAATTGATTTTTTTTCCCTATTTTTCATTCTTTACATATTATTTAAACAGTAAGGATTAAATTGAATTTATTAATAGAATTTTTTTTATTTTTTATTTTATAAAGATAAATTTAACTCTTAACGTTTATTAATTTTTTCATTTTAACATTTTTTTTTTGGATTATTTTGATCCTCAATCTTTAAATTTTAATCAAATTTACTTATTTTAATTGTGTGAGAGATATTTTTTAAGACTGCATAGGATTATTTCATAAATGGAAAATGAGGATGTCAGTTAATTTCATGGAATTAATGTTAATTATGTTATCATTGGGAGAGTCATCACATCACCAATTAAAGACATCAACCTCTTAATTCTTACTTTGTTCAATCTATAATTATTTCCAAATAATTGCCAACAAAACAACTTTCTAAAGTAATCCTATAAGAAGTTTGCTATCATTGACTGAAGTAATATTTATAAATCAATTTATAATTAATGCATATTTTTCTTCACATCAACAACAATAGTAATTTATTCCATGCGGAATAAATTTTAAAACTATACATAAATTTTTTTAAAAAAAATATGCACTATTATATTTACTTTTTTAAATTTTTAAATTTAATTTTAATTGTTAATTTAATTTTTTATTAAATTTATTTGTATGATATTTTGAAATTAAAAAAAATATTCACATATTTAACAAAAAATAACATTATTACGAATGATATTCAAAAAATACTTATTAAGGAATAAAAATAATAATAAATTTCTTAAAATAAAAATCAATTTACTAAATTAAAATATAAGAATTACTAAAATATTTTAACCTAGAATTTTTTATAACATTATAATGTTTTGAATAAATTATTCAACTCCTTATACTATGAATTCTTTTAAGCTCATTTTAAGGATTTGTTTAAAAAAAAACATTATAAGACCAAAACATATTTAGAGATTCAATTTAAAAAATAATTAATTTAATATTTTCATACAATTATTTTTAAAAATTAATATTTTTCAACGAGTAGCAACGATACTCTTCAATAACACGAAGAGATGTGCGGTGTTAGAAAGACTATATATATAAAAAACGATTGTATGAAACAGAGACACCATGTCATCTCGTATCTCTTATCAATTATTCAATAATATTTCAACATCATTTTTTATGTTATTAATACATCATTTTAATATTTTTTTAACGTGAATACGAAATTTTGAATCTTAAATATTGAACAATAGAAAAATATATTAAAATAACATTAAATAATTAATAAGTAATATAAAATATCTAATCTAATAAAATTAGATAAAAATCTAATATTTAGATTTCAATTAAGACAGCTAACAGTAGCATTCTTACATCTTTGATAAGTAATTGATAAGTACATATGTTTTTCCAACAATAGTCGCTGCCACGCCATTGCTTGCTTTCCTATCAAATAAAATTAATCATTTTTATTCAATCCAGAGCAAGAAAATTTAATAAAGCTGTTTGATTTTCTTCTTTTCTTCGTCCTCTTCCTCTTCCTTCCCTAATTTTTTCCATTGTCCTCTTTCTTTGAATGTTTCAGTTCCTGTCTGTCTCACCTCATAATCCCTCGTTTTTCCTTTCAGTTCCCAAGAAATTTCTGTAGGGTTTTCGTTAGCTGGGCATGTAAGGATATTACTAACATCTCTTTAACAAAGCATCATTTTTTTTTTGTAAATTTTCATTCTTTTCTCGTTTGAATCTTGTGTTTTTTCATCTTTATGCATCAAATTAGCATCTGGGTTTCTCATGTTTTGTTATGTAAGACCTTAATTTGATCTTACCAAAGTTAGTGACTATTTCGTTTGTTGCCTAGCTTCATGTTCTTGCCTGCTTTTACTTATTTCTCTTCTTTCAACATTCTGTTTTTTTTATTATTATTCAAGATTAAGTTTTGATTTAGCTTAAGAATTTCTGTTCTGTGTAGTTATTAATTTCACTCTAAATTTTCTTTAGCTGCAAAAAAATGGGGATCTAATACGCCAATTGAATTTAAAAGCTGTTAAATTTTAACATGATTCATTCAACTGCAGAAAAAAGATGGGTATATATCTCAGCACCCCCAAAACTGAAAAATTCTCTGAAGATGGCGAGAATGATAGGGTTAGATATGGTTTATCATCTATGCAAGGATGGCGTGCTACCATGGAAGATGCTGTGAGTAACAAGTTAAACATTTAGACCCAATAAGAACCAAAAAAAAAAAAAAAAAACTTTAACTTTCAAATGTTTTTATAATTTGGACCCTTGTCGCTACATTCTATTACCTGGTTGAAAAGTTTTCTTTTTGGGAGGAAAAATTTTGGTAAATATGTTTACTCCTTTGTAATTTACTATTTTGTAATGTGGGTCAATTTGTCATCTGTATTCATTATGTTATATATATTGGACCTTACATTTTATATATTTCTTTCAAATTACCAAATTCTGTTTATATGGATATGTTAGTTACCTTTTATTATTTGTTTTCATAGCATGCTGCATATCCTGATCTTGATGCTTCTACTTCGTTCTTTGGTGTTTATGATGGTCATGGAGGTAAGACTTGGATGGTTCAGGTACTTATGATTGTTTTCAGTTCCATATACAGGTTACTGAAGGAGCTTGAACCTATTCTCTTTTTAAATGATTGTTAATTCTTAGCTACTTTTCAACTTTTTGTCTACAAAGGGTCCTCATCAGGGCAGAACCTATGAATTATGTATTTTTTTTTATTTGGGGGGGGGGGGGTGGGGGGGAAGATAAATTATTATTTTTTAATTTGGGACCAAAGCTAGAAATTTTGTATTAAAATGGCTTCAATTGAATTTTTAACTTTTGAGGAGGGCCAAAAATGTAATTTTTCTGTTTAACAAAGAGGCTAAAAGGGATTAGATTGAATTATTAACATTTCGGAGGGACTAAAGTTGAATTGTACCATTTAACCAGGGGGGCCGAGGCCCCTGCCTGCCCCTGGCCTGGTTGTCAGAGTTGCTGGGGCTTAACTTTGATGCTAAGGTGAATACTTTTATAGATCGCTTTGAGAATAACATCCTAATTTTTACAAATACGATCACAAGTCTTAGTAGTTGCCAGCGTTCATGTTAAACTTATCTAAATTCATAACTTGCAGGCAAGGTGGTTGCAAAGTTCTGTGCCAAATATCTTCATCAGCAGGTTCTCAAGCATGAAGCATATGCAGCTGGGGACATAGGAACATCAGTTCAGAGAGCATTTTTTAGGTTATGTAATTTGATTATGTTTGTTCTTCACTATGTTCTCATTATTAGGGAGGTTAACAAAGCAGTTCTGGTGCCTCGATAATTTGAGGGATTCGGTGTTTAGTACCTGCTACTAACAATGTGTGTTGATCAATTCTTTGATACTTGAAGTGTGAGAGTGACTTTTTCTTTTTGTTCCACTTTTTTCGCCTGCTAACATCTCATCGTAAATTTCACAAGGCTTAAGTCCTTCTAGCAGTATCATATGCATGCATGTTCCATGCATATTGAAGTAGAAATAACAAGGTTTATTGAAATGCCTTTCCTTATATTTTTTGTTTTATGTGTTCCTAACTTGAGTTACATTTAATGCAGAATGGATGAGATGATGCGTGGACAAAGAGGATGGAGAGAATTAGCCATTTTGGGCGATAAAATAAATAAGTTTACTGGCATGATAGAGGGATTGATATGGTCTCCAAGGGGTGGTGATAGTAATGACCAAGTTGATAATTGGGCCTTTGAGGAGGTACTTACGTAAACAAAAAGAATATACCCGGGTTGTTGTCCTTAACTATTATGCTAAATAGAAAGTTGACGATTGCCACAAACTATGATGGAAACCTAGATCAAAGAAGAAAAATCGAAATTCATTACTACTTGTTTACTTTTAGTTTGAGCTGAAGTGGTGTGTCTATGCAGATTATATTTTGGAGAGTTTATTTCCATCTTGAACATTAATATCTTACTCTGCATTTTACCTTTTGGGTTGA
Organism: Gossypioides kirkii; assembly: GCA_005610355.1. Lineage (NCBI taxonomy): Eukaryota > Viridiplantae > Streptophyta > Magnoliopsida > Malvales > Malvaceae > Gossypioides > Gossypioides kirkii. The sequence goes on from CP032249.1 coordinate 34,381,717, forward strand.
GGCAGGTATCATAAATGTACAATCCGGGTTCGTCTGTGATTGCATGATAATGTGATTCATCCATGATTGTCCTGAATTAATATTTTGTACAATTAAGGCACAAGAACTTGCGTGTTTAGTTTATATTTCATTTTTATAATTGTAATCAGGGCCCTCATTCTGACTTTCCTGGACCTACTTCCGGTAGCACAGCCTGTGTTGCACTCATTAGAAATAACCAACTTATCGTTGCAAATGCCGGTGACTCTCGTTGTGTGATATCTAGAAAGGGTCAGGTAATATTCTATTAATGATATAATTTCTTCTCAGCCAGATTCTAAAAATCAAGATTATCCTTGTTAATCAATTTAATTGTTAGTGGATGGATAGGCTTTTGTACTTCTAATTACGAGGCATCGAACATGAGTCTTGTTGTAGGAAATAAGCTTTTCTGTCTGAATTAATGGTCTATTTTTTTTGTGTTCTTAAATGGCTTCCTTTTGTTTAGGCATACAATCTCTCTAGAGATCACAAACCTGATCTTGAGGTCGAGAAAGAAAGGATCTTAAAAGCTGGGGGGTTATACATGCGGGACGTGTCAATGGCAGTTTGAATCTTGCAAGAGCGATAGGTAATTACTTTACCTCTTCCTATGCAAATGAATGCTTCCATGCATCAATCAGGGAAGTAAAGAGAGAAATAGATGTAGAGATATGTAGTTTTAATCCATCAATTCTTTTTTGCTGCAGGTGACATGGAATTCAAGCAGAATAAATTTTTGTCTGCTGAAAAGCAAATTGTAACTGCTAATCCAGATATAAACACCGTAAGTATATTCTCTTTAAGCATGGTGGCCAGATCACTATACTATAATTTTTTTTCCTACTTTTGCTATGTATGTTCTTATCAGTCCCAAAAATATTCGGAGCTTTTAGTTGCTAACTTCTACATCTTACTAATTTTCTATTAGGTTGAGCTTTGTGATGATGATGAGTTCATGGTTCTGGCGTGTGATGGAATCTGGTATCTCATTTAGTTTATTACTTGTAGTCTTGTACTCTTCATGGCTCATTACCTAACGCCTTTTGAATTATGGATTTTATGTTTCAGGGACTGCATGTCAAGTCAGACACTAGTTGATTTCATTCATGAACAACTAAAATCGGTATGTATATAAGCATCTCTAACTTTCATTGAACTGTAATGTTTGAATACTTGGTATAAACTATTGAATGCAATGCAGGAAAGCAAGCTTTCTGTTGTTTGTGAGAGAGTACTTGACAAGTGCTTAGCACCATCAACAGCCACCGGTGAGGGTTGTGATAATATGACCATGATCTTGGTGCAGTTCAAGAAACCGATCAAATCCACCTCATCCGCCGAGGAGCAATCTTCGAATTCCGAATCCACTGAAACTGAACCAAAGCTAGAGGGAAATGCAGAAAAGTAGTTGCTGCAACTGTTGGGGGAGCCTTGGAGGTGTCAGATCCTCTGATTGCTCAAATATTGTGGCATGCATTTGTAGATGGGTTAGAGAAGGAATGAATTGATATATATATATATATGCACCACCACATTATGATAGCTTGTACAGAATGTTTTCTGGGTCATGGATCTTGTGTTAAAAGAATATTTATGTTGTATACCTTTAAGATGAAGGACCACTTGAAAAGTCTTCCAAAAACATCTTAAATTACCCTATAGAGATGTGAGACCTTGGTTGCAATTACAATTGGTGTGATGCTTAATTTTGTTAGTAGAGTTGACACAACAGTGAGGGCATGAAGAGTATATAAGTATTATAGCAGAAATTTTAATTTTTTATCTCAAATGTTTCCTTCTGGTTTTATGGTAGCTACCAAAACCATAACTTGTTAAAAGGATTGATAAGCCCCAGCTTGGTCCTAAATGTGTAAACTAAAGGAAAATAGAGAAACATATGCAAAAAAAAAAAAAAGAATAATCAAACCAATAAATAAAAATGAACTTGCTATTTCTATAGCAACTCAACTACATATAAAATAATCTACACAATAATACTAATGGATATCAAACTCAAAACAGCCCCAAAACCAAAACCCCCACTGTCACCAACAAACCAGCCTTCAACCCTGCAACACCGCTTGAAGGAGCAACGGCCGGACCTTCAAATTCAACCGGAGAAGGTGCTGGAGAGATTCCAATGTACCTATGCTTTTGAGACATGACAACCACAATCATCTTCTGGCCTTGCTCGCAGTGACCCTTTGATCCACTCATGAAGAAATATGGTCCTGACTTTTCAAGCTTCACCTTGGTGTTCCCATCTTTGTACTCTGCAATCGGGTTCGACGTATTGCAACTTGTATAATCCTCCTTACTCACTTGGAGCACCGAGTCTTTACCACCATCATATTTCCACACTGTAACAATACACCAAACAGGAACTGTTAAACAATGCCCACAAAAGTGAAACAGCAGACATAAGTAGCTTTACATACCGAGAGAGTCGCCGATTTGGAAACGAGCTTTTTCAGCCCATTTGTTGAGAGAATCTGATTCAGAAGAAGGTATCTTCCAAGCGCCTGTTTTGCCACCAACCATGATTTCTTTACCTTGTGCAAAGCTTAAAAATATAAACAAAAGCACAAAAGAAGTAGTTATACTTCTTGAAAAAGCTTTAGCAGCCATGAGGAAATCAAAAGTATGAAAAAGCTGAGCTGAAAGAGAAAGCAAAGGACTGAGTACTACTTAGATAAAAGAAGAGAGGTGAGTTGGGTTAATGAGTGAGTGAGTGAGTGAGTGAGTGTATTTATATATAGGTGAGAATGTGTGGAAAGTAGCCGTTACAAGGATGGGTTTTAATGGCGGGGCACATGGCATTTTCTGGGGCACTGAGTCTCTGACTCGTTGTCCCTTAGCCGTTGTAACGGTTAATAAATAGAATGAAAAAGAGAGAAATGGATCTAACGGTCAAATATAGATAATCCAAGGGAGAGGGGATGGTGGTCTTTTCAATCTTAGCCGTTCTTTCGTGCGTGCCATGATTGGGCATATTTTTCAAAGCCCCCATGTGTATGAGCGTTTTACTTGTTCCTTTTCCTTTTTGGGGTAATCAGTGAGTGTTTTACTTAGGTTAAATTTTGTTATTAGTCCTTGTATTTTATGAAAATTTTGAATTAATTTGGTCAATTGTAGTCCCTATGCTTTTCAAAATTTGCAATTTTAGTTCTGACCTAAATAGTAGCAGTTAAATTGATTTGGTTAAATTCAATTACTAATCTCATCTATACGTACAATTGTAGATTTAGTCCATATTCTACAATTGAATAATTTTAGTTCCTATACTTTCTAAAATTTTGTTTTAATACGTTGAAATGACAAACTGACACAACATTGCATATATAATAATATGTTTGCTGCATCAGATTTTTGAAAAAATAGAACTTAATTTTAACAATTATCATTTGATGAGGATTAAAAATTTTAAAATTTAAAAAGTATAAAAACTAAACCATAGAGACTTAAAACATAATTTAACCTAAATGAATAAGTGTGTGAGCGTTTTAGTTTTTTTGGGATAACCAATCAGCGTTTAGCTTATCTTTGTTGCATTGTATTGTGAATCTATATAATATATAAAATTTATAATTACATAATCGAAATATATTTAAATCTAAGCCATAATATATTTCAACAAATCTCGCACATGATAAATTGATTTAAATCAAAATAAAATCTCAACAGTAAATTCACTTTTTATCAACACGGTTAGTGCTTCGTTGAGAATCCAAAACCCTCCTCCATGCGTTCCAAACCAAAAAGAAAACACCCTAAAATTCTTCTTCAACTACACTGCTAAGTCTCAACCTCTTTTGGGTACATATTTTTGTGCGTTATGGGGAAGCAATTAGAATATGTATCGCACATCTGAAAATTTTAAAATGAGAAATATTTAGCTCTTAACTCACGATCAATTGTAACGAGAAGTATTTATTATAATTTATTGGTTTAATGCGCACAAGTACTATTGCATGCAAAATATTATGTCCCCATGTTGTAATACGAAGTTTTGTTCTAATAAGCAATGACCTAGCTATTAATTGGAGGCGTTTGTTAAACAATTTAGCTAAACCATCTTGTGTATCATGAGCTACATGATATTTAATTTTTATCTCAATTGACATACAATAATCACTTAAAGCTTGGGATGTAAATTCACTAGAATTATCAAGACGGATCTTGATTGTATAATCTGGAAATTGTGGTCTTAATCGAATTATTTGAGCAAGCAATCTTGCAAAAGTCAAGTTGCGAGTCGATAATAAACATACATGTGACCACCTAGTAGATTCATCTATCAAAACTATAAAATATCTAATTGATCCACATGGTGGATGAATGGATCCACATATATCACCTTGAATACGTTTCAGAAATGCGAGAAATTCAATACCAATTTTTGTTGGTGGTGGTCTAACAATAAACTTTCCTTGAAAACATGCAACACATGAGAATTCAAGAATTTTTTGATTCTTTAATGGGTGTCCAATTGAAAACATCAAAGATGAAAAATAAAATATTTTATATATATAACAAGATTGAAAATGTTTGATCAAAATAAGGGGTTGAGACCAAAAGTGAAAGCCAATGTCCACTCGTTTTGCAACCTTTGCTAAACAATCAACCAACCTATTGTATTCACGATACACATGAGTTAAACTAGCATTTCAATAACACCTCAACAAATCTCGAATTGCATTTACGACGTACGATTCCGACTGATTAATTATCAAGTTCCCCTTAATATGTTGCGGTGCTTCCAAACAATCAGATAATTTTAACCACATCTCGACAACCAAACTTCCAAACCTGTTCAATATGCCCTAGAGTTAAGGGCCTCAATCACCATAAGTTACTAAAAAAGAATTAAGGCATCTTATAAATCCTATAGAGATTACAAGAGTTACAAGAGAATGAATTTGATGATTTTGAGAGTTATATAAACATCCATTTATTAATGAAATTTACAACATCTAATATATATATTTTGATATATCAAATTAAAATAATATTAATTATATACATACAATAACATAATAATAAATGTATTAATTGTTAGCTTTATACATACAAATACTTAGATATTAAATATGATACAAGAAAAATTATACTTAAATGAATTAGGACGACACTTTGTCTAGATTCATCTAGACTTGAATTTTTATTTATTTTTGTTGATTTGGTAGTGACACGATAACATGTCACCAAAATTTTTAAAATTTTAAAAACTACATCTTTAATTAATTTTATTTTAAATTTTTTATTTTTATTGACGTGAATCACCATAACGTCACAAGACTGATCGGATGGCCATATATAATCTTTTAACATCCGCTTTAGTCAAATAGCTAATTCATCAATTATTTAAATTGAATAACTCAATTGAATGTGAAAAATTAAGAGGGACTTACTTTTTTTTTTCTTTTGAAATAGTACAAAAGCTTATAGCACCAGTCATGTGCATGTAAGTTTTCTTCTAAACGAAGGATTTAACCATACAACAATATTACTTTCATTCTTACCAACAAGATGCTCAAAGCATCCTAAGAATGTCTTAAGAGTGTTTAGAGAATATTCGGAAAAAAATCACTAATGTTGAAAAAACAACAATACAAGAGGTTGTTGGCTCTCGATCTTTCACCCCCACATATCCCTAATTTTACATATCTATTTTGTTTCTTTAACAAGTGAATTGCACCTCAAACTTTTCAAATCGAGATTCGGATCACACAAATCTAACAATTTCCTACTTATCAACCCAACATGAATTTATATCAAAAGAAACCAAAAAAGAAAAAAGATGAAGTCACGTGAAGTAAAAGTGTGAAAGGAGCAACACCATGTTTGGTTGCTTTCTTGATGGAGGCTACTCAGGAATGCCTAAAAATGGAATAAACCATTTGCATTTAACAATTAACAGTATGTTCATATTTAGCTATGCTTCTTTTACATTTATGATACCACAAACTTTCAGCATTTGACAACCCAAAACTCCAGTACTGCGCCCAATTTCATCCATGCTTCATATTAGGGTTTGATTCGTAAACTCGTCCATATGATAATATACTGTGTGCATGTATGGATATGAGAGTTTAAATTGGAATTGTATAAAAAAAGTATTTGACAACACAATAATCTTTGTACACTGTACAATAACATTTCCTTCGTGGTTGTCGGATCGCTTGTTATATATATTTATGCATGTTCGAAGTATTTTTGAAGCTAAAAAGGTTAGCTTATAGCTTTTTTTATTTGGAAAATCGAATTGATAAATGAAGTTAAGTATAATTTAAATAAATATTTATATTTATATTATTAAAATATTCATTTTTTGAATTTCATGTGTTGGCCTGATAGTCAAGAGTGTTTATTGTGTCAGATGTAGCCTGAGTTCGAGTCGAACCAGTCACGTTATTGTTATTTGTTAGGGCTTTGTCCGTTTCTTATAATTCATCAAAAAAAAATATTCATATTCTAAACTATAAAATATTTATTATTAAATATTTATAAATTGCAACATATATTTATTATTAAAATAGTAGTGTAAATATATTTTATTAAAATATTCATATTCATATTATTATTTAAATTTAAATTTATTATTAATGCTAATTTTATTATTACAATAAAATTTTAATATTAAATAATTTTATTATATTAATTATATTAATAATTTATTTTATTATTAAATATAATTATGCATGTTTGATACATTAAAAATTATACTTTTAATGATATTGAAAATTATAAAATTGATATTAATATTTATTATACTTGACATAAGTTAATTTTTTATATAAAAATCAAGTTATTTATAAGAGGCTATTTTCTAAAAAATGACTTCTACTTTTGAAAAGTGGAAGTCAATTTTCATAAACAATGACTTATTTTATGTTTATTAGTAAGTTATGTTTTGTTATCTAAACAATTTTCATGAGACACACTAAATGAAAGACGAAATTAGAATAGGGATCAAAATTAAATTATAATTTTTACGATAATAAAAATGTAATAGTAAAAATATAATTTCATCATTTTAATAGTCTATATTTTTATAATTTTTAAAGGATTAAATCAAAATTTTATCATTTTTAAGGAGTCAAAATTAAATTATAATTTTTACGATAGTAAAAATGCAATCTCACCATTTTAATAACCTGTATATTTATAATTTTAAAGGATTAAATCAAAATTTTATCATTTTTAGGGGGCAAAGTATAATTTTACCTTATTAATTTAAAATTTTAAAAGATTTAAATAGAAAATTTTCTATTTTAAGGAGGACCAGGGCTCTGCCAACCCTTCTAGCTACGCCCCTACACTAAACAATGAAGAAAACATCTTTCGCATTTCATTTTTCATGAAATAAATACATCTTAAATAAATTGTTTAAGTTTAATTTAAATCTTTAAAGTCGAACATATTATTTTGATTAACTTTTATTGAGTGAAATATCTCACATCTAAATAAAATTGATAGACATGTATTCTACTCTAGACTTAATAAGTGTTATCCTAGCCCTATGTACGTGTTACTTCACAAGAGAGGAAGTGAGCTTCACCTGCGAGCTTAGTCCGCGAACCTAGTCGTTGGGTTGAGCTTAGTCTTGATCTGTGATCCTATCTTGTGAGCTCTTCAAATTCTGAAATAAACTCATTCGAATTTTGGGTCACTAATGATAATCCTCCTAATAATTTGAGTTTTGAGCTGCTAATGATAATCACCCTAACACATCTATAAATTAGCATGTAAATCTTACCGAATATGTTGGAAAGTGCCGCAACATCCATTTACTTTCCCATTGGATGGCATCCATGTGATGTGCTTCCCTAATTCACAATAATCTTTCACTTTCCACGTTTTCAAATAAAAATGTTTGGAGAGAGAGAAGGAAAAAGGTGCAATGTATGGGTAAGTAGTTAGTACAATCATGTCGAGCTTTAACAGCATAAAACCTGGAGAGAATATATCACAAAGAGCACCAATCACTTGAAAAAAAAAAGTAGTAGGCGACTTTTACATGGAAAAAGAGGCTGGCCACAAAGGGGGCTGCATTGTCCTGGTCCCCCACATGTCTGGTTTCATTGCCAATGAAAAGCTCATCCACACCGCTCCCATTATTAACCATCATTTGTTTATGATGTATTATGCTCACGCCTCCATTTGCCTCTACTATTATAATATTGTCTTCGAGCGACGCTTGGCTGATCTTTTGACTAATTTGTGGCTTTCTTGGCTGAACTACGTGTACGCCCCCATGTGCTAATCCTTAAAAGTTAGTCTAAATAGTCCTCATTTTTCTAAAGGTGGCTGTTGGTTTCGATGGTATCCCCAATCACCACAAACATCGAAACTTCAAAACTATGTTCATCTCTCAAGTAGGGTCCATTGATAGAAAGATGATAATATCATCTCAATTATTATGAACTAAGTTACACGTCTCTTAGACCTTATTTAGATGGACGGCGTTTATTTCTAATAAAATTAAAAATAAAAGTGATAATGAAATATTTTAATATAATTACGAGATAAAAGATTATATATATTACAGTTATTGTCCATCTAAAGGGGGCCTCATTCTTGAACCAACAACTTTTTCTTTCACCTAAATATCTTTCTTTTACCATATTGGTTTGATAGTTTGAATATATTCAATTAGCTTCTTATTATTGTTCATCATACGTGAGTTTGGTTATGTTGTCCAATTATATACTGTTTTGTTAGTTTTTTTTTTTAGAAGTTACGATGATAATAAACATTTAGATTTTGATGGGAATTATTGATATCAAGCTTGCATTGCAACAAAACAATCTTAATACAACACTTTTGAATCGACACTTTTTTAAGTGTTGAGATAAACTTATCAACATATATTTTGATCAATTTTTTGTATAAAAATTGGGATATATATTTTTAAGGTAACACTTAATTTAATCTTGGAGCGTAAATGTTTAGAAAAAAAAAAGTCAAATGAAGAGTAATATTTAATAATAAAGGGTAGATGCATTTAATCATGCCTTGGGTAGGCCCGGCTTTGGAGGTTGTCTAGAGATTCAACCGTTTAAGACCTAAGGTTAAAAAAATTTAATTTTTTTTAATTTTTTAATGGTTCAAAAAAAATTTTTAAACCCCAAAAATTATTTTTACCAATTTTTAAAGACCCAAAAATTTTTATTTTAATTTTTAAGAGTCTAAATTTATTTATTTTATTAACTTTTAATAAATCTAAAAAAATTTTCTCTAATTTTTATTATTTTGACTAGACCTAAAAATATTAAGAACCAATGTGTTTGAGGGTAAAGGCACTTGAAGTAGTTGACTGTGCAGCATAATAAATAAAGAGGAGGCAGGTGTAAGGCTGTAATGTAATAATAATGTGAAGGATGATGAAGAAGTGAAAGGGGCACTGGTCCATGTTATTTAATACCCTAATTAAAATCCAGTCACTGCACTTTCAAATATTCGTACAAGCTAGGTAGGTCCCCTCCTCTACCCCTAATTAGCCTAAAACTCAAGTCCTACCACATTTATTTTTAACCTTTCATATAATATATTTGATCTCTCAAAAAAATTAAAAAAATCAAAATAATTTTTAAATATTCATAATTTTTATAAATTATAAAATTAAAAATTAAATATAACTTTATAGTTCTGTTTTATTTCGAAATTAAATAAATTAATCTCTTTTAAAAAAATTAAAGCAATTTAATTTTCATCAATTTCGAAAATGAGCAATTAAGGATAATTAGTCAATTTTACTTAATTTTTATTGGTATAATAATAAATTTAGCTTTCGATGTTTATTTATTTTTGTCATCTTGGCCTTAGTTGCAAAAGGTTTAACAAATTTAGCCTCAAATTTACATAAATGTTACGAAATAAATTTGTTAAATTGTTATCAAAACGATAGAATGTGTAATCTTTGAGGGTTAAACTTGTTATTATACAAATCAAATCCATGTAGAATTGATGGAAACATTAATGCCGTGATTAATTGTCCTTAGTTACTTAATTTTGAAATTGTAAAGAATTATATTGTTATAATTTTTTTCGAGGGACTAATTTATTCAATTCATATATTCATGCGATACAAATATCATATCTGATAAGTATAATTATATTAATAAATATAATTAAATTATTAATCTTATTAATCATATAAAATATATAAAATGACGAAAAACTTACGTTAAAATACAGTTTTCTAAAGGTTTAATTAATTATTGAATTATATAAAAACACAAATATAAAAAGTAAATATTTAATATTAGAGAAGTCAACTCGAAATGTTTGTTAAATTTGTATCAAGTCAAGTTGAAATAATAATTTTTAAATTCAACTTATTTCATTTATCTAAATTAGAAGTATTTAGATGAGTTTAATATAAAATTATATAAAAAAAAATTCATAACAATTAAATAAAATCTCCATAAAAAGTTCTTCTGAGTCACTGTGAAACTCTGTCCCCTACTCCCAATACAAAGCCAGTACGCACGCTTTACATATTACAGAAGGTAAAATCCTGTGAAAGATCCCTGTATTTTATATTATTAGCACTTTAGTCTTTTTTAAATATGTAATGATGATATGGTATATACATACATATTAGCACTTTTATTCATATATACATAGAGGACTAAAAAATTAAATTATAGTAGAGGGATTAAATTCATAAAAAATAACATATAGCATTTGATCTATTACAAAATCCCAATATATATTTTTCGTCAATTTATGCTATTAGTCCATATACCATGTGTATGTTATAGATTTAATCTTTAAACTCTTATTTGGTCAATTTTAATTTTGGTACCTGTTGAATTTTAAAATTTTAATATTGACCTAAATGATAGCAATTAAATTCGTTAAATCAAATTTTAAATTAATCTCATACTATGCTTTTGCCATCAAATTAGTCTCTAATTTGATTTTTACTTTATATACTTTTTAAATTTTGAAATTTCAATCCTCACTTAAAACGGTAGCGATTAAATTGATTAAATAAAACAAAATATTTTGTGTGTGAATATTATGTGAAAATGCAAGCTAACATGATATTAAAAATGTGATAATATATTTGTCGTATAAAAATTTGAAAACTAGAGAATTTAACTTAATGAATTTTATCAAGATTGGAAGTTTAAATTTAAGGAAAAACAAAGACAAAATGATCAAAATAAAGTTTATAAATTAAATGTATAATTTACATAAATTACAAAGATTAATAATAACATTTAACCAGGGCGTAGTCAAAGGGATGGATAAGGGCTCGATTCTCCTAAAATTTTAAATTAGTAAAATTAAAATTACATTTTAATCTTCTAAAAAGATAAAAATTATAAAAATATAAATTATTCAAATAATAAAATTACATTTTTATTATTATAAAAATTAAAATTTAATTTTAACTCCTAACAAATTTTATGCCTTCGCGCTGCATTTAACCCATATATTTTTTAAAAAAATCCCAACATTAGTCCACTTATCTCATTTTATAAATTAATTTTCCCTTGTTTGCAAATGAAAGAGAAAGCAACGGGAAAATCTGAAAATGTTGGGAGAGTGTATAGTCTACAGATATATATATAGTTACTAAATACTTACCATAGTATAGTCTATAGCGAGAGTGTGATTCAATTCATGGAGATTTGCGCCTTTGAGCAAAAGAGAGAGGAAGATCTTTCATTATATCAGCAAAATCAGGTTGATTTAAAAGCAAAGGCGGCGAGAATTTATTGATATGATGTATCTGATATAAACAACCCCATCATCATTCATACACATTACCCTCTCACTCTCCCTTTTATTTTTTATGTTTTTTCATCTTCCTTCTTGCTTTATTCTACAAACAAAACACTCTTTTCTCTCTCTGACGACACCCTTTTGCTTTGCTTCTTTTCAGACTTTGGTCCCTTCTTCCATTTATTTTTCTGGTTTTGTTTATTTTTCAGAGTGATATTTTGTTTGGTGATTAAATATTAAGCGCCATGAATGTCATCATAAAGTTAGGAACATAGCTCAGCTTCTTGAGATTGTTTGAAGGGTGGTGTTTTTTTTATTTTATTTCCTCTATTGTTTCTTCTCATTTTTAAGTTATTTTCGGCAAAGGAACGACAAAAATGAAGTTTATGAAGCTTGGCTCGAAGCCTGAAGCCTTCCAAGTTGATGGCAAATGCATCAGGTAAATACATGGCTTTCACTTACATTCCTTTTCTTCTACAACAAACCACTTCAAAATTTTCTTCCATGCTTGTTTCTTCTTCAACAAAAAACTGCTACTCTTCCCCATTCTTGTTTCTTAACATGCTGTTCATCGTTGTTTGATTAAATTTGGTTATGTTTTAGTTCATTATATTTTACTTTTAACTTCATAATTTTGCATGCTGTTTATGGAAATTTATCTTTGTTATAACAACTGATTCTTTCACTGCTTGAAGGGTTTATAATATCGTATATTCCTTAAGAATAAAGGAAACTTTCAGTGCTTATACACCATAAGGAACTTTATTAACAAGTAATTTTCTTGATTTCCTTTTGGCTTGGTGACAGATTAAAGCACATGGGTGTTTTTCATTACATGTATAGTTCTCTCTTTTTGGTTTGGTTTTTGTTGGGGGAATATTGAAGTGTGAAAAAAGAGATGGGTTTATGTGGGAAGTGGTCCAGCTGTTGTAACCTGTACTCTTTTTCATCAGTTAGTGGTCCAAACTCCAAATGTGGGAGAAAAGGCATGTTGTGAGCAGGCCTTTAATCGTTGCAAGAATTCTTTACCTGTAAATAATTGCATGTTCCAGGCATTTCCCATCTCCCAACGAGGAGCAAGCTCGGATTTTACCCCATTACATGTCCTAAAGTATCTTCCCCATGACAGCAACTTCTCATAACTCAACCAGTTTATCATTGCGTTGCTAAGGACAATAATATGTATAGGAGGGTTAGTTTAGTGCCTTGGACTTTACACTTTGATTTGGGATTGCATACATTCTTTGTGCAAAATGTGATATACTTGAATAATAATGCTAATACTATATTTCCGGGCTTTTGGTTTGTTATTCATGTTTTTCTTGTGAAAGGGGCTATAAACAAACATAACAACTTGTTTGAGAAGATATCATATAATGTCTCAAGATCCAGTCCATTGATTAATAGCTAACTTGGGTTTTTGTGGATGGCCAAAGACTTTTGACATATGATCTATAACCTTGGTTCTTTTGTTAGAGCCACTAGGCAAAATTAGCTCTCTTTTTTTTTTAAAGTTATTATCTTCATCTTGCTATTGTCTTCCTTATGAATGCAATTTCTGGTTTACGTAAGCCGTAACAGAAAATGTCTGTTGATGCAGGCATGTCACATCTGATTTGGCAACTGATATCATCATTAAGGTTGGCGACCTGAAATTTTACCTTCACAAGGTTTGCTCAAGAATCCCTTTTTAATCTTCATGCTTCTTTTCTATAGATTCTGTATTTCTAGCTTGGTTTTGGTATTTGGTTGATGGTTACATAGTTTTCTTTCTAAATTCCACTTGAAATTCATGAAAAATCTAAATGTACTTTTTTTCTTCAAAATAACTAAAATATTGCTATTTTTTCCATTTCATGGGTCTAAGCATGCCGATTTTGTCAGTGAAGCTTAGTTGATTCCATGGAATCTTGTAGAATAGTCATATATCATGTAATAGTTTTTGCAGACGTTGCCTCAGATGACTCTACAGCAATGTAGTGGGAGAGCTGACAAATCTTTTTTCTCTATATTTTGATCTCCTCTACGCTAAACCGAAGTTTTACATTTATGAATAAGTTCTAGAATGCTGTCTGTGGAAAGCAGCCGGTTAACTTTTATTTATTAATTACAGTTTTGTATGCCTTGCAGTTCCCTTTATTGTCTAAGAGCAACCACATGCAAAAACTAGTGCAGAAAGCCAGTGAAGAGAACTGTGATGAAATTAATATGGTTGATTTTCCTGGCGGGCCAAATGCATTTGAAATTTGTGCAAAATTCTGTTATGGGATGGCTGTTACTTTAAATGCTTACAATGTCGTTGCCGCACGTTGTGCTGCCGAATACCTAGAGATGACTGAGGATGTTGATAGAGGTAATCTGATTTTTAAAATCGAAGTCTTTCTTAACTCTAGTATATTCCACAGTTGGAAAGATTCCATTATTGTTCTAAGAACCGCGAAGTCTCTTCTACCATGGTCTGAAAACCTGAAGATTGTTGGAAGATGCATTGATTCCATTGCATCTAAGACCTCTGTGGATCCATCGAACATCACATGGTCCTACACCTATAGCCGGAAATTATCAGTACAGGACAAGATAGTTGGTGACAGTATGAAACTTCTAGAGAAGATTGAATCTGTCCCGAAGGATTGGTGGGTTGAAGATATATGTGATTTAGAAATTGATCTGTACAAGCGAGTCATGACTGCCGTGAAATCAAAGGGAAGAATGGATGGTGCAGTCATTGGTGAGGCACTGAAAACTTATGCTGTCAGATGGTTGCCAGATTCTGTCGATGCACTGGTTTCTGGTGTACATTCATGGAGAAACAAATTACTAGTGGAAACAATTGCATGCTTATTGCCTTCAGATAATGGTGTGGGTTGTTCATGTAGTTTCTTGCTAAAGTTGTTGAAAGTTGCTGTTTTGGCCGGGATGGATGATTCATCCAAGGAAGATTTAGTGAAGAGGATAAGTTTAAAGTTGCATGAAGCTTCAGTTAAAGATTTATTAATCCCAGCACGGTCTCCCCAAACTACCTTATATGATGTTGGAATGGTGCAGTCAATAGTGAACCAGTATATGAGGCATGAACAACGTAGTCAAGATGTAGAACCTGGAAAGAGTGCTGGTTTTGTACTAGGGCATGGATCCTTGTTGAGTGTTGGTAAACTGATTGACGGGTATCTTGGAGAAATTGCACACGACCCGAATCTTTCTCTTACCAGTTTCATTGACTTGTCTTGTTCTGTCTCCGAGCTTGCTAGACCAGTTCATGATGGACTGTATAAAGCCATTGACATCTACCTGAAGGTAAGCTTTTACACTATTGAGCCAATTTCATCGATCTTCTCAGGTTCTAGAAGTATATAACATTTTCTAATGGTCAATTAAGTTTGTGTTGTGAAAGCTTTAAAGTTATATATCTAGGTGACTTCCTTGTACCCATTGGATAGGTTTGACCACCTTATATGAGCCTGTGACAACCTTGATCTCGGAGATCTTTGCGAGATCTGTAACTTCACAAATATGTAATCCCAATTGCTTTACTAGTGTGCAGGTTTAGTTATTGGTAGAGCACCAAATTGTTGTTATTTCAACTGGGACCTTGTAATCAAGTTAAACCATGTTCGGATCTTGGTTTGTACGGTCTTTAATGTGACACTGTGTCAAGTGCGAAATATATCACTCTTAGATGGTGCAAAGTAGTGGTTTATTGGTTTTGTCATAATGCCTGCTTATGTTATGTAATGAAAGCAGGAAACCTTTTCTCGAACCTGTAAAGATGGGTTATTTTGTTTGCAGGAGCATCCAAGCTTGACTAAGGCTGAAAGAAAGAAAATTTGTGGGCTGATGGATGTGAAGAAATTGACAATGGAAGCATCTATGCATGCTGCACAGAACGATAGACTTCCGCTACGAGTTGTAGTTCAAGTTCTCTTCTTCAAACAGGTTAAGACTGCAACTAGAGCTCAATCATGTAACTCTGATGCCCGCACTACTTGCGTTTCCAAGATGAGCCCTGATGAAGAATGGGACAAGACCATGGGTGAAGATTGTCGGCCCCTCAAGAAAAAGACGAGTGAAGTCGAGATAAACGAGGACGGAGGCCAAAAAAATACTAAAATGGGCAAGAAGAAGAGTGAAAACAGTAAGAGTGGGATGCAGCTGCTGCCATCCCGGTCTAGAAGAATATTTGACAAGCTGTGGGTAGTGGGAGCGGGAAAGGGGCATGTGGAGAACAGAAGTTCAGAGACGTCAGGAAGTTCTCAAAGCCCGTGTTCAGTTCGAGATAACACTACCAAGCCCTCTGGGATTCCTTCAAGACACAGGAGACATTCAGTTTCATAGAGAATGCAGGTGAGGAATGGAATGTGTTAAATGAAGTAACTTACAACAGGTAAAAGAAGATGCTAACTGTTGTGTAAGTGTAAAAATGAAGTGGTAGGAATAGGATATTGTTGTAGTTGATGATTGTAATCAGTTTTATGAGTGCTTCTCTTGGTTATTGTAGTTGTTAGTTGGAGGATTACATTTTCTTCAAACTTTCTATTCCTTTTACCTGTAATAATTCATGGATTACATGACCTCCCTGTTTTTTTTTTTTAATTTACTTTCTCACCTGCCTAGTCTAGGAAAAATAAGAAGGGAAAAGAATACTCAATTTAATGAAAATGACGCAATTTATTGAATGAATTTTGAATAAGAATCGAATTTTCCATTTTTAATATCTTTTATGCAATGATTTTTAATTAAAAATAAAAATTTAAGTTGTTATAAATTATTTTAATTATTATTAGATTAAACAAAATAGTTACATTGTTTTTTAATTACTCTCACACAGATGAAGGTATAACATTTTGTAATGTTAATGTTGATTATACTTATTTATATGTATTAATTATAATTAAAAAAATCATTTAAAAAATGAAATTATAAGGACCGTTTTCATTTCTAAGGAGTACTTAGAATAGATATGGTGAGGCAATCTATGCAGAAAGAAGCAAGACCCCATGGCCACGAAATTCTTGCTCATCACAATATGCTAGAAATGGTGACTACATATTCCATTGGAAATTTCCCTCCTCTTACATCCCATCGTATACATGTATACATGGAATATAACTATCACCACACACTAAAATACAACAAATTTAATTCCATGTATCCATGAAGCTTCCTGAAATTTCTCAAAAAATTGACATATATACACACACACACACATACGTATACGCATATTTCTTTCTTCTTGCTGAAGAACAAAAGCTGTTAATCTCTTTTTATATAAACCTGAAGAGTCACTACAAGATCCTATGATCTTAATTCTTAAGTAAAAACTTGTTATGTTCCATTAACAATGGATATGGTTCTACAATTTTGCATGCAATTTGGAACTATCCCTTTTCTGACATCGGTTTAGTTTTGTCTTAACACACTCGTGTTCTTCAAGCTGACTATCTGAAAGAGTTCACTTCACTCCTTTTGTGTTGGAAAACCAGTACGATGCCCATGTGAAAAGTCTGATAAATGAATTCCTTAAAGAAAGGATCAAGCCACCATTATTATTATTATTATTATATATTTTTTCTTCTTGGGGTTCTGTTTGGTTAGATGGAAAGAATCTATTAAAACGGATATTTCATATTTTGTTTGACTTTTCTATAATTGCCGCTGGACTGGAGCCTTTCACTTCCCATTCTGGATAATTCAATCATTCAGAAAGTGAGGAAACGATCCAATCAAGAGAAAGTGGGGGAACATCAACATGGTGCTTAGGTACAGTATCATCGTATCCTTTTTGTTGTTTTTGGTGGTCAACTTGACTCACCCACGTTTCACTGAGTCACTGCCACGATGCAAAGCTTGGTTGGTCCAATCCATCCCAACTGACATGCCCCATCTCCCTCCAGTCTCTGGTGTTCTTTCCACTGGTAACCCTAATCTTCTACAAGAAACTCTGCCCTAAAGTGAAGACGAAAACTGATTTCTTTTCTCTGGGTTTATTAATAGGTGATGTTTTTAAGTGGTTGGCTTACAATTCAACCGATAAGCTTGATATAATAGCTCAATATTGGCAATTGAAAGCACATCCAGAGGATTCTCGTTCGGGGGATTATGGATACTCAAAGGCTGATATGCATCGTTTTGGTGCCCATCAAGGTTTTTCTGTTTATACTGCCCTGGAAAATGCTGCCGATCGTGATGTTGATATCAGGTTTTACACATATATACATATGTTATAATTGTTTCTAAATCAAAATCCATTGTGAAATTAACTGTTCCATTGATCAATGTCTATAATTTGAAGCTGGTTTGTATATGCAAAATCTATAGATATACAGAAAAATAAGTTACCTTTTTCACAGGTTAGTACAGCACTCTGGAGTGTATCCTGACTATACCAAAGAACCATCCTGCCTAGCTGCAAGAAGACCAAATGTCAAGAGTGTGACTTTATTACTTGATAAATGGTGGGGTTCAGGCATTGTTCATGCCAAAGTTTGGATATCAGATAATAGAGATGTATATATAGGATCTGCAAACAATGACTGGAAATCTCTTACTCAGGTACTATATATATATGCAAAGATCATATCATGTTCCTGTTTGAACCAGTGCAATAACATGTGTTGATGGTTACAGGTGAAGGAAGTTGGAATTTATCTTGTTGGTTGTCCTAAAGTAGCAAGGAAAGTTGGGGTCTATTTTCAGAACCTATGGAGACTTGCACATCTTGATGATTCAGCTTACACAACAACAATCTTAGACCAACAATGGCAGATTCAAAGAAAAGTTCCCTGTTGGTCACATTTCATTGAATCTGACATGAGATGCACGTATGTTAGCAGTCTTGTTTTTTAAACTTTGTTCTTGTTTTAAGTTGTATAGTGCCAGTGTCACAATTGCACTTCCGGCTAATGACCTTGTTTATTAATCTCAGGCCACAACTTCCTCGTTCCGTGGAGATTCCTTACGTTGCCGGCTATCCTACATTGTCGGACCCTAAAATATTGAAGTTGATTATTGATGCTCCTGGATATGGTTATACCAGTTCAGTTCCTCAATCAAGCTATCTATCTTTCTCTCCACCAGAGGTAAATGGCCAACTCTCATCCCAGATCGCATCGCTCGGTCAAGCATTAGAGACTTGGGATTGCATACAACTATTGAATGATTGATCCAAAATGCTAATCAGCTTTCATGTTTCATTTTAGCCTTGTGGTGTTGAGTGATTAGTTTTGTATGCATCATCCAATTTGATACCAATTGTTGTCTGCAGCTATCATTTGGCAGGTTCCAACCTGATGAACAAGGATGGCTGGATACGGTTAAATCCGTCTCCGACGGAGGGACTGTAAGGATTAGTACGATGGACTGGCTTGGTCAATCCCAATACATGGACAGAACGGTTTATTGGTCATCTCTTTCAACTGCTATCTCAGAGGTACATCCAGACACCGTTGTTGCTACTTTAAATTCTTGTAACTTTCATACACACTACAAGTCTTTTAATGATGCTATAACAATGGCAGGTTGTGTTCTCCAAGCATGCAAAAGTGAAGATACTTGTGGCATACTGGGCACATTTTATAAACAACACTGATCTCTACTTGAAATCACTTCTCTACTCCAATGTCCTTTGCACTTCTTCGAAGAACAACAAATGTTCCGGCAAAGTCGAGATCAAGTATTACAAGGTGCCAGGTTACAACATGACCGGACCGGCTAACGTGAACGGAAAGAAAACCGGAAATCTCTATCCAGCTTTCACCAGAGTCAACCATGGCAAATATGCGGTGAGTGACGTACGTGGTCACATTAGCACCAGCAATCTGATATGGGATTATTTCTACACAACAGCCGGTGTTAGCTTGGGGACGTATAATCCGGCCATTGTTGCTCAGCTTCAAGAAATCTTCGATGCAGATTGGAATTCTCCATATGCTGTTCCAGTTGAGGGGTTGAGTGATGGTCATGCTTGTTCTAGTTGATCTAGTTCCCTCAAAACACTGAAATCAATGGCTTTGTAATACCAAGTTTTTATCGGTCATAATCCATACTTTGTATTACAATGTGCAAATTAGTCCCTTTAAAAAATTGATATAATGACATACTTGCATGGAGTGTAATTAAAAATCTTGTCAATTATTAATATTTTCTCTTTTTACATATGTTATTTTTTAAAATGCAATTACTTCATTTCGTTTAATTCTGTCCAAGTTCAATGTTGTACAGTTTTATTTATTTTGTAATTTAGTTGTAGTTGAATAGTTTAGGGGAAACGTTTTGTTTAAGTTTAGGCGAACCACTTGTTAATTCCGTTGTAGTCTAGGTGGTTAGGATACTCGGCTCTCACCCGAGAGACCCGGGTTCAAGTCCCGGCAACGGAATATTTTTTCTTTTTTACTTTGGGGCGGGGATTTGTCTGGCGTAATTCCTCAACGCATACAACTATTTTTTGGTTATTTACATTTCAATGGTTAATACGCCTATTCCTCAATGTATATAATTGTTTTTAGGTCCTTATACTTTTCATAAATTTGAAATTTCAATTGTTAGTACTATTAAATTTATTTTATTAAATAAATTCATTACAATGCCAATTATTTTGTTATATTGCTACTAAGTTAGTATTTTTTTATTTCAAAATATCACACAAAAATTAATAATGTTAATAATTAGACATAAATTTTAAAATTTGAAAAGTAAAAGAACAAAATTCGTGAAAATAAAAGTGCAAGGATCAAATTCTAAATTTGTAAAGAGTAAAGGGAATTATAGCATATTTTAACCTTTTCTTTAAAGATATTAGGACTAAACGAAGCTCCATTCGAAAAATTTATTTTTTTTCAATTTTAAGTTAATCAAATTGAGTTTTTTTTCAAATCAATTCAAAAAATTATTCGGTTTTTCGAATTCAAACATAATTGAATTTTACAATTCAAATAATTTAAATAATAAATTAATGTAAATATCTCTTGAATCCTTGACGGTTCTAAAAATGTGTAAACACTCTAAAAAAAACTTTTAAAAAATAAAATAATATTTTAAAATTTAAAATATTTATAAATATATATTCAAAAAATTTAAGAATTTTAAAAATATATAAAAATATTAAATTATAATTTTTTAAAAATCTAAATTTGTGCATTAAATAAGTTAATTATGAAATCAAATTTATGATAATAATTAAGTTTTCAAATATATATTGTATTTATATTCTTTTATTCAATTAGTGGTTTAATTATGAATTCAGCTCAACCCAAAGTTTATAATAAAATACTCGTCCGTGGTTCACCCCCGCCTCTCCTACATAGAAGAGAGAAAAGGTCTGAACCGAACCGAGCCGAGATTTTGTATGGACTAAAGGAGTCAACAAATCGAACGGCTAGGATCAATCCCTGATACATAAACTGCAAAAACCCAGAGTGAACTGAAGGGGGAAACACTGACTGAGAGGAAGGCAAAGCTAAAGTAGCAGAGTCCACAAAGCCCAAAGGCAGAGTAACATTGAAAGAGACAAGCAAAGGAAATCAAAGATGCAGAGAGTGAAAGCTTTAATAAAAGCAAGGCATTCCTTTCAAACACTTGGGTTCTTCTCCCATCAAAGATGCTTCTCTGTTCAGCCTAACTATGCCCCATATCATGATTTCCAGGACCAGGTATTTTTGAATTTATTATTATATCTCTTCTGGGTTTATATTTATCTTTTGTATAGTATTAACTTTTTATTCAATTTTTCTTTTGAGAGAGAGGGGGAACTTCAAATATTCAGTGTCAAGTATGGTTTTTGTGCTTAAATTTGTTCATTTTCTGAGAAAAATGGAAGACCCAAGTGCATATTTTTGTCACAGATTGCTTATTGGTGCTTGAAACGTTTCAGGTTTTAGTGGAAGGGAGAGCAAAATCAAGAGCTGCCATTCTCAATAGACCTTTTGCTCTCAATTCACTTACCGCTTCAATGGTAAAAATTTTTGCTTTTAATTTTGAAGTCCATGCTTTTGAACTTCTAATCTTGACCCCATGTGGTAACCTCTTGAATAAATTGAAGGTGTTTTTACGATTTATAGGCATCTCGGTTGAAGAGATTGTATGAATCATGGGAAGAGAACCCTGACATTGGATTTGTCTTAATGAAGGTATAACATTTCATTGCATATTGAAGTTGCAACACACCATACTTACACAAACATTTTATATTTGAAATGAATTGTGTACCGATAGGAAAATCTCTGAATATTCTTTATTGTCATGGACTTTTTGATAAAGGAGCTTCACCCCATTGACATTTCGGATTTGATATTCATTTGTGTCTAAGCTTTTGTTTTGAACTTTATTGAAGGGTAATGGCAGGGCTTTCTGTTCAGGTGTTGATGCTGTTGCTCTCTATCACTTACTTAATGAAGGTTAGTCACCTATCGATGTTGTTATTTTTCATTTGATTAGTCAGTTTAGAGCTCTTTAGTTTCAGAAAGCAATTCAAGAATGATATGTTAACTATGTGCCCATTATGACCAAATTGAAATAAGAGCAACTTCGTTGCACTAGACTTTCCATAAACATGTGTGTTTAGTGTTCCAAGTTATGTTTTATTAATACCTTAAACTATCACATCGAACATCTCAATGGAATTTTCTTCCGGTTAAGTTACTTTATAGTTTTTTTGTAATCATGATTCTATCCTAGCTTTTTAATTCATGGCTCAACTACTTAAATTTGTGCAGGGAAAGTCGAAGATTGTAAAAGGTTTTTCGAGACACTATATAAATTTGTGTACTTACAAGGAACGTATCTGAAGTCACATGTAAGTATTGAACCTTTGAGTGATTGATACCCATGTGAATTACTTCCGAGTTTCTTTTGGTTCAAATGAACTTGTGACTATAATGCACTGGCCATACATGCAGGTTGCAATCTTGGACGGTATAACAACGGGATGTGGAGGTGGAATATCTCTTCCTGGGATGTTTCGTTTAGTGACTGATAAAACTGTATGTGGTGCCATACCTTCACAAATTTTTCTTGTAGTAGGATTTGTGTAATAATCCACATTTGAGTTAATGAATCCACCTTTTTTCTTGTGAATGGCATACACGTTAATTTAGTTCATTTGTCATGCGAGGATTGAACTTTTATGCCCACATATAAGAAAAAGGTTTTCTTTTTCTTTGTTCTTGTATGAAGATTGAACTTTTATCTGTTAATGGCAAGGGAGTATACTCTCTTTGCATTATAAATTCCACTTCATGCTCCCGGATGAGATTGCCTGAAGAAGGTAGGGTGATATCATTTGCACGAAACTTTGTTATTTGTTCAATTAGAATTGTATGAAACCATTCTTTTCTTCATGTATTTGCTCTTTGAGATATTTACTATGATATTACTGTTGCCTTTGATAAAGAGAATTGAAGTTTATTTCGATGAATCAGAGCTCAAAATCAGGAATATAAATTCAACAACTAATCTTCCCCTACCGCACTGCCCCCATCTTTTTTCCTTTATAGTGTCTGGACTTAAATAACTGTATCTTACTGTTGTAACGTTTTTAGGTTTTTGCTCATCCAGAGGCTCAATTGGGTTTCCATCCTGATTCAGGGGCTTCATTTTATCTTTCTCGCCTACCTGGTTACTTAGGTAATAACCATTCTAACAAGTTTTCCAATGCATAGCTAAATTCCTTGATATGCATAACTTAATCATTGTGTTTAATTTTCTAGTTTTTAAAAATATAGGAATATTTCCATTTGTCCAGATTATTTGCTCGCGTCTGGATTTGCACTGTCCATTTTTCTTAACAAGATGTGTATTGTTTTCATTAGGCGAATGCTTAGCTCTAACGGGAGAAAAGTTGAATGGTGTCGAAATGATTGCCTGTGGCCTGGCTACCCATTATTGCTTAAATGCTGTTTGTTATTTCTGCTCCTTCATATGTATTTTGTGCAGTTTCTCCAGCACCTCTTTCATATTCTTATTTGAATGAACTGTCCATGACAGCGACTTTCTTGGATTGAAGAACGCCTTGGTAACATGATGAATGATGATCCCACTGTCATAGAATCTTCTCTTGCACAATATGGTGACCTTGTTTATCCAGATAGGAGCAGCATTCTTCACAGGTAACATTTGGTTCATGGACTGTGGCACTTAGAAACAGTTTCTATGTGGTTTTTTGTCCGATTGATTTGTTTTTCCTTATCTTGTTTCAGGATTGAGGCAATTGATAAATGTTTCTGCCATGACACTATTGAGGAAATTATTGATTCTCTGGTACGCTTAATTCTGCATAGATGTGATGTAATTTGTTTGTACGCCATGCATATATACACACACGGCTATGTGTGCCATTGCATGTGGTGTATCTGCTCTGTCAGTTAAGATTTTGATACCTCATTAAATTTAGCATTAGGAGCTTCTAGCTCAATGGTAATCTCTTAGCCCAACAGATGCATGAGAATAGAGGTTCAGTCTTTAGCCGTAAACAGTTGATGCAGAGATGCTAAGAGTAGAGTTTGTGTTTGGTTCCAATAACCTAATTTCGTCAGCCCATCTTGGCAATGGCCCTTTATGTAGCATTAGGAGATGTATTTCTCTGGTCTCACATTACTGAATTACCTGTCACTCTGATGTTCAATTGAGCTTCCGATTCACTTGGTTTTGAAATTAATTCACTCAGGAAAATGAGGCCGCTGGTGCTTATGATGATTGGTGCAGAACAGTGCTCAGAAAAATGAAAGAAGCCTCACCATTGAGCTTGAAAGTCACTCTACGATCTGTGAGTGACTGATGTTTACAATTGCTTTAAATTCCATTTTCCACCGGTAGTCGCTTACTTCAGTTTCTTTGTTGCATTAGATACGAGAAGGTAGATTTCAATCTCTTGATCAGTGTCTGGCACGTGAATATCGGACGTCCCTTGCTGCAATCTCCAAACAGGTCTCTAATGATTTCTCCGAGGTATGGTCTTTTCTTTTACATAGAAAGCATTTCCAGAATAACTCTTCCTGTGAACTTAAATCATGCTGTTTCAATAGGGTGTCCGGGCCCGGTTAGTGGACAAGGATTTTGCTCCCAAGGTATTCTGTTGTTACACATGTTTAGTATACTATTTAATGGAAAAGCCTATGTAAGAGCAGTCATGGTGTTGTAATCCCACAATCCATTCGTTTACCTGCACGCTCGCATATATAACCTTACTCGTATGGTTGTGTTTCACAAAAATTGCAGTGGGATCCTCCAAGGGTGGAAGAGGTGAGCAAAGACATGGTAGAGTACTATTTCACCCCACTTGGGGAATTAGAGCCGGAATTGCTGCTGCCAACAGCATTGAGAGAACCTTATATATGACATGGATCTCTTTTGTCACACACAACTTTGGTGTAACATCTCATAAATTTTTGGTGCATCAGTTTTTTTTTGTACAAACTACTCTTTGTTGTTAGGAACACAGAGGTTATTGAGAGATGTCATGTAAGGTCATCGCACTGTATTTCTGTTTTGGTACTAATTATCTCTTATGCTATTTGAGTCTCCAAAGCTTAATGTCATGTTTGGTTGGGTAGTGCAATAACATAGGGACAAGTTTATGAATACAACTTGGACACAAAAATGTTTGGGTGAAAAAAGTTATCAATGTTTACTAATTAAGTAAAATTGTTTTGGACAAAAAAGAAAAACAAGTAAACTTGAAATATTATTTTTGTCTTTTGAGGAAAAGGAAAAAAGAAAACTTTATTTTAAAAAGCTTATATGTCACTTAAAAAATGTGAAAAATCCCCTTGTCCTTAAAAAGTCTAAACTGATCCGACCAACTAATCCAAAATCTCGTTTAGGTTAATTTATATTATATATCATTATGTTAAATTATTTAGATATTATTTACAAATATCATTATATTAAATCTTACGGTGTGTAATAAGAAACTAAATTGATTTTTAAAATCAAACCAAGGGAGTGTGACTAGAATGCTATTACTTTTGTCCCAAAAGTCAATTGACAAGTTAAATCCTGCAATAACTTGGATAGCTGATATTTACATCATCATTCAACCAAAAGAACCCATGTATTTGCGATTAGAAGTTATAACAGTTGATAAAGAGTTTAGCAGCTAACTCAACAAAGCTGCGTCTCAAATTTCAGACTAATCCCCATGCTGAATAGTTCCTGGCACAGTAACTTGGCACCATACGGCACGCTAACCTTCACAATCTCATCCCCTGACTGGCAAACCCGGCAGTAGGGTCCCCTAATCTTTCGACCAGCTGCTATGGTCCGTTCAATTACATTTGCGGCATTTCTGCAATTCTGACATACATGCATCTGTGAGCAATCGCTAAGCGTGAAGAGGCGCTCATGCAAGTTGGCTGATGCACCATGAGCAATAAGGCAGTCCCGCTCCATCTCACCAAATTTGATCCCGCCATAACGTTTCCGGTCTGCAACTGGCTGCCTTGTAAGTGGGTGCACAGGTCCAGTGTTACGAAATTTCACTTTGTCTTCAGCCATGTGGACAAGACGCTGGTAGAATGTTGGACCCATAAATATGAGTGACCGAACCATCTCACCGGTCCGACCATTGTAAACTCTCTCATTTCCCCATCTTGAAAACCCAGCCCTGTGGGAGATATTAGACAAAGTAGCCATCATTGTAAATAACAGTAACTATAAGAAAAATCTAATAATGGTATTAGACAACGAAAAGGACAACTTAAATATATAACCACTACAAACAGCAAGTTGAGCTTCAAGAACATATCAAATAGCATAGAGACACAACAAACAAAGCTATAGCTTACGTGTAATCAAAGTCTGAAAACAAGCATGTAATGCACGCTAATCATTCGAAGACAATAAGCATACAGATCAACAAAGCAACAAAGCGTGAAAATCCAACAGTATTCGTTAAAGGCATTGATACACCAAAACAACTCTGAAACAACCCACCTAAGATTTCTATAATGAAAAAATCCATGATGAATGCACAGTAAGCATGCAGGTCAACTTGATCCAGGGCAATTCATTACCTGTGAAGCTGTTCTGTAATGGCATCTATGGAGAGAGTGGAGAAAGGGGTGGCATGTTTCTTCGACCCACCACAGGCGATCCCCTTTCCCAACGCAGCCTCCAAGAGTTGACCCGGCGTTTGTCGTGAAGGAAATGCATGTGGGTTAATTACGATATCAGGAACTATTCCTTGAGTTGTGAAAGGAAAGTTCTCATGAGACTCCAGAAAACCAAGGACCCCCTTTTGCCCATGCATGCTTGAGAACTTGTCTCCAAGACAAGGAGAACGAACCTGAAAAACATATCAGAAAGGCTACTGATGAACATCTAAAAGACTCAAAAGCAGTAGACGCTATCTTGCAGAACAAAACATACTAACACTACCTGTCTCAGAGATACCACAGCAAAATTTTTCCCATCATCGTTTGAAGATAACACAACTTTCTGAACCATGCCTCTTTCGGTGTGCTTCAGTTTTACACCATGATCAGCTCCAGATTCTGCAAACCTCCCAATGACAATGTCACCAGACTGCAGGGAAGCACCGATATAAGGAAAACCATCATCATCAAGGCTGTCCACTCGTCCAATCTTACTTTCCGTTTTTCCAAAGTTTACAATATCTTCAGCCTTCCGTCTCTTCTCCTGGATTTCCTTGTTATCTACTTCAGCTTTGTAACTTCTTACATGTTCGGTGCGGAACATCCCACGCTCTATCGAGGCCCGGTTCATTACCAAGGAATCCTCTTGGTTGTAACCAAGATGAACATTTACAGCCACAATAGCATTCTGGCCATTGTAGAGTTCTGGCTTTGGTTCCAATCTATTCTGACCAAGAGGAAATCCAGATTTACCAAGACAATCAGAAGTCATCGTATGGAAGAGTGGCCTTTGGGGATAATACATCTGGTGCGACAAAGTGTCCACCCTGATGTTTGGGTTCGTTGTAGAGAACCCAATTGCTTGCTGAGAATGCTTCTGGGCTTGGTAGAGAACCCTCCGCGCATGATCATGATTGGCAAACGGAATGATTCCACAGCTTAAACCCAAAAGAAATGACATGTCCAGCTCACAATGCGTGTACTTGACAGGTTGCTTCCCTCAACTCCTGTTAAGAGGTACCTGATACCCCATGCTGTGCGACAATCTTCTTCCTCTTCAGCTCCAATGAGTTCAACAATCCCCTTGTCTAAAAGGGTCTGGAAAGCATAACTTTCCTTGCCCTTGAATGCTTTTAGTTTGAACAGATTTTCAACAACTAAAAGCGGGCGTAGAATCCTCCCAGCATCAGTAAAGATCCGCACCTCTCCTTTATGCTCATCTCTTTTAATTTCCACCTACAAGATGAAAATCATTTAGAGAAAAGATAAGGAGACCAATAATAATGAACAACAGAATAAAAGCAATTTAAATTTCACAAAACTATATTGTACAAGAATCAAAGCTAGGGTACAGCTGATTAAAATTGTCCAAAGCTCTCCTGACACATACAACCTTAACAGACACAACTTTTGTTTCATGGTTCAAGCCATTACCTTGATCAGTGAACAAGAAGGTATACATATAAAAATTTCGAAGTGGAGAAATTCAAAAGCTATAAGGTCTATGAAATGGGATGGGGATCACCTGATACGGCAATTCTTTCCTGCGTCGTTTTCTTCTAAGTTCAGCAGCAAAGAAAAGAGAATCTTCACAAACACCAACCCATTCCCCATTTAGAAAGACCTTATCTTTCCCATCAAGTGAGCTTGAAGTATCATTAACCACTTTCTCCATTCCAGAATCAAACAACGTGTCAACTATGGATTCCACTAAGGATTTCACTATGTTCGTACTCACAAGAGCTGTAGTAGCCAGATTCTTCACAAGCCCACAATTTTCACCATCAGGAGTAGAGAGGAAGCAAACTTTTCCCCAATGAGAAGGATGTCTGCATTAGAAAATTATATCAGAACTGAACAACATTATTGCTGACAAACATCTCAACAGACCCAAATGCTCAAAAGATAAATCATCAACTACATATTTCAAACCCTAAAATACAAACACTACTAATAAAAGATTCTAGAGGAAAAATTACCACAGGAAAGCAGAAAACTAAAGATAGAATCATAGAAACATTTAACTAACTTCTAATCCAACTGTTCTGATGTGAAAATAATGACTTGCACATAAAGTATAAGAAGAGATACACAGTTTGCAAGGATTCATGTCCATGCAATTGCATAATCAAACTATCAAAGTTACCAAACCAACAAAAGATATGAAACTCATATTGTTGATATCACAAAGTTCTGAATGTAAAAATAGATTGCTATGAAGTGAAACATATATTGCATCTTTTGCAGCAATGGGTTACAATTTACAAGATACAAGTCTGACAAAACTTACGGGTATCTTGCATCTCCGACCTTTCCAGTGTACTGAACCTGCTGTCGTGTTTTTCTCAAATCAACCATTGTCTGCAATGGATTTGCTCGTCCGAGATTTGCCACTACACCTGATATCCTTTCCATCTTTTTGTAAGGATGCGACCAAGCTCCAGTAGAAAATGCTCTAGACAGCCCATTTGTAACTATGGAAGCATCGAGATAATGCTCAATTGGACGAACAGTACGATCCGCATAAAGATCCCTCTGCAGAGTCTTTGCCATACGTCTCCTTGCATGGGCAATATGAACTTTCATCTCACGCTCAAGCAGCTCACCCGCCAACTCCAACCTCTTGTTCCTAAAATCATCTCTATTGTCACATTTTCGATGACCGGTGAATGCTTGCAAAAGACACTTGACCATGTACCCCAAGAACCGAGCCTTCTGCTTGAATCCTTTGAGAGAGGGAAATAGATACTTTCCAAGGCACTCTTCAACACTTTCTTCAGGGGGAAATCTAGTTTCTTTGCGTAACCTATCCAAATGGTTGAGAGCAGCAGTTTCTTCACGAAAATTGCGGCATTTCCAATCAGCATCACGAATAGAAGCGAACAGTATGTTTGATATACTTGAATCACTGCTTCCATAATCAATCAAACCGACAACTTCCTTGTCTGATCGTACACCAAGGGCAAAAAACAAAATCCAAACAGGGATCTCAATCGACAAGAAGAAAACAGTCAGGATTTTCTCCCCCCCTTTGATATATTCTACTTTGCAATTCTCCACTAGTCTGATAATTAGCCTATTTCTCTTCACCTCCGACCTGTAGGCAACAGTCCAGCCCTGTATGTTTGAAATCCAGAGCCTCTTCAGAGAGATTTGCTCTTGTGCAATGAATATCTACAATTAAATATGGCAAAAAATTATTATATATGGTTAGCAATTTCAAGTCTGTTCGGCAATAATGGTGCATGGACACTGAATAACAAGTCAACCGACAGAATAAAAAAATGCCAGACTGACCTTCTCTGCACCCTTGATGAGAAAATAACCTCCATGATCAAAATCACAATCAAACTTTTCAACCTCGTTCATCCAGCACAGCTCAGACTTAACCATCACAGGGATCCTTCCAATGATAATCTCCCGGTTATCTTGATGCACGATCTCCTCTTCAACAATTTCTTCTCTTCCAGTTTTAAACTTGTCGCTCTTTACACTTTTTGCTGTATATACCTGATACATTACCACGGCACAAAAATATCACACTTTAAGTAACTTATTTTTAGCCAAAACCATCAGATAAGCAAACACTAAGATACAGCACATTTAGATTCCAGTTTACTAAAATTACCAGAAAAGCTAACGCGTCAAACATCAACAAGAACACGTGACATTGAAATCACTAGAAGTTTAAACTGTTGCTGATATTTACTCACCTGAAGCTCAACAGTAACCTTCATCCTGGATGAGTAAGTCATGTTCTGAAGGCGGGCATGCCTAGGAAGCATGTTGAGCTCATTGCCACCGGTGACAGCCCAAAAGGTTGGCCTCTCAACGGTGACTTTCCCGAACTTCACTCTGGCATGACGCCAGTCACCTTCTCCCTTCTTCGATGGATCATAACCGGAATGAATAACAAACTCCCCAAAGGAGTCGAAGGTGTTCTGGAGACCGTATTTTATGAAATCATTATAAGAGTTTATTTGATGACTTATTAGACCATACTGATTGAAGAAAGACACGGAGGCTTTCCTACAGAAATTCCTCAAAAACTCTTCTCCCAGCTCTTGCACACTGACCAACTCATCAAACACATCATCATCTTCATCTATATCCATATTCAAATCAGTTCCATTTGCAAACTTTTCACCACTAGTACTGGCCATTCCCACGTTTC
Source organism: Gossypioides kirkii (assembly GCA_005610355.1). NCBI lineage: Eukaryota > Viridiplantae > Streptophyta > Magnoliopsida > Malvales > Malvaceae > Gossypioides > Gossypioides kirkii. The sequence goes on from CP032249.1 coordinate 34,412,737, forward strand.
CCTTACCATCTGGCGAAGCCCCCATTGCACCAAAATCTAAAACAAGAATAAAAAAAAGTAAAACCCCGTTAAAATAAGGTTTACACAAACATAAACAACCCCCCCAAAAAAAAATCACAAAGAAAACAGGAAAACACTTTATAAGGCCTCAACAAAATGAAATAATAGAACAGCGAAGATAAACAGTGGAATAATATATATACATTAGCAACACGTACATAAGCAATAGATGAACTGAGAAAGACTTACATTGAAAGCTTGTGGAGAGGAACGAGAAATTAAGAACAAAACCCCCTAAACCCTAAATCTTCTCCGTGCTTAGATGTGAAAATTCAGTGGTTTCTATGGGTTTTACAGCCTCTGCGAAGCAATGTGCATCAAATTTCAGTGGGTTTTCTCAGTATTTCAGTCTCAAAGGAGTGAAGTCTTGAGTTTTGGGGGAGTGAATAAATGATTGGTTTTAAAAAAAAAAAAATTTGGGCGGAGACGAGCAGGCGAAGAACAAACAGCAATGAAAATTGACATGTGGGTTTGATTTTGGAGCGACGAATTGAAATGACGTAAATAGCCTTGACTTCTCTCTTTTTGTTATATGTTGGTCAGACTCAGGGGTGTTATTGTAAAACTAGGAATTTTGTTACAATAAAAAGTGATTCTGTACTGTTTGACGGGTGTAGTAAAAGACGCATGGGCCCTTTAGGCTTTGATTTGAGTGATGATGAATTTAAAAACCATTTTTCATATAAATTGAAGTAAAATTTTGTAAATTTGAGTTGCTTCGGTTAAGTTTAAAGGTAATTATGACTGAATTTTGATAAAATTTTAAATTTAGATTTGGTTCGATCGAATTTTAATAAAATTTTAGATTTATTTTTTATATTTAATTTGAAAATGAGTTTAAAATTTTATTTAAATTTAATTCAAATAATATTAAAATTCGAGCTTGATCTAATTTATTCTTATTAATTTTTTAATATTTTTATTTTTATATAAAAATAAATTTAAAAAATATAATATATCAAATATATTAAAAATATTAAAATAAATATTTATACTTAAATAATAGATGCACTTTAACAAACAATTACTTCTAAAATAATAACAAATTAACAATAAAACAACAGTTATACAATATTCAAACAATAATAACAAAATAGTATCAATATAATAGCGAAACGATATCAAAACAGCAGCAAAAAGCAACAATTTTTTTTTGCAAGTTTGAGCCAGGTCGAGCCCGAGTCAAAAAGATCTTACTCGAGGCCCATCTCGTTTAGAAAACAGATCTCATTTTTTGTTCAAGTCCACTTTTCGAGTCTATATTTTTGCCCAAATCCTTTTACTTTTCAAACGAGCCTTCCAGCCAAGTCGAATAGTCCGATCCATGATCAGGTCTCGTTACGTTGTAGTAATTAATTTTTAAATTTAAGTTTTTTTTATAAAAATAAAAAAATAATTTTAAAATACTTCTAAAATTTTAACAATTGTTTTGTTTTTAATTTGAAAGAATCTTAGATTAAAGCTGAAATAAATGTTTCTAACTTTCTATACATAAAAGTGTCATACCCATCTGCGATCAGAAAAGAAGAAATCTCATTAGGACCATCATTACATATACAAAATAAATTATTAAAATCTAGCAATTTTGAGAGAACAAAATGAAAGCAATTTAATTTTATAAAAAATTTATTTTAAATTTATATTATTTATCAAATTATTTAAAATAAATAAATATTTATTGATTTTATTAATATAGCATATACTTAAATTACCACATAGATATTACATCATCAATTAATTAAAATTTTAAAATTTAATGGATGAACTGGATATGTTGTCAATGAAGATTACGAGATCATTGCCCTATTTGCCTTCTACACTTGGAAACAAGTATGTAGGAATATGTAAAACATAATTCATCTAAAATCCAATTGATGTAATATATTTTTTTGGTTAAATGGGTTCAAAAATTGATAATGTGTGTTTAAGCACTTTCAAATATTGTTTCCAGAACTCGATCAGATAGATTGAAGTATCTGTTTAAAGTAAAAGATTAGATCAATTATCACATAAACCTTTTAAATTAAGTTAAAATAAAATTAATCAATTTTATTCACTTTTACTTGTTTTTAATAATTTATTTAATTAATTCGAATAAATTAATTGAACTAAAAATTAATAACTAATCATTTTGACCATTTATGATTCTAAAAATTTTGCTTTTAAAGTAAAAATATATTTATCATCATTATGTCACAACAATCATTGCACTTGTAAAATATTTCAGTCTTTTCAATTAGGCAATAAATATTATTTTTTGATATTGATGTGTTATCTTAAGGTATTTGTGCAAATTATCAAATCTCTAATAAACAATTATTTTAAGATCTTTAAAATAATATGATTTTCACAAACTTAAGATATATCTTATGCGAAATTGAAGTTGATCACTAGATTTGAACGAAGAGCACGAACAAGAATGCCAAATAAATTTGATTTCTCCCTCTTGATTTTTTTCCCTTAATCACATAAAATCTAAGCGATGGTGGTCATAATTTTTTATGTGGATAACCCTAATAGATAGAGAAATGATCTGTTTATAATAATTAACTTTTAATCTGGTATGTCCATTATGTAACCAATAAATGGTTAAAATTTAACTTCTCTTAAAACTAAAACTTTATCCCTTTAAATTGGGCCCACATTATTGGGTTAAAATGGAATATTTGAAAGAGCTTGATTCAACAAATTTAACCCACAAAATTTGTATAAATATGTAAATATTGAGGTTAAATTTGTTAAATCTTTTAGAATCAATATCAAATTGATAAAATATGTAAACATCAAGGGCCGAATTTATTATTATATAAATCAAAATTATGTAAAATTTGTAATACTCTATTTTCTTTTTATGGATTAGATTGGGAATTTTTGGGGAATTTTGGGGCCATTTTGTAATTTTTAGAATTTGGAAGGATTAAATTAATTGTCCTTAATGACTCACTTTTAAAATTGACAGGGATTAAATTGTTCTCTTTTTTTAGAGAGACCAATTTGCTTAATATCGAAATTAAGAGGGATTGAAATGGTTTTCTTTTAACCTACTTTTATTATATTTACATTTTTTGAAGTTCAACATTTTTTTTATTTATATACCCTCATTTTAATATTACATTCTGAATGATCATTCTTTTTACTTTCGTCTCATTGTTACCATTGCGTTTGAATCCAAACATATATCTTACCGTTGATTTTAATCTCACAACTACAATAATTAATTTCATCGCTACCGTTATTTTCAATCTGACGAAAATCAATCGTACTATTCATCCAAACTAAACTGAAGTCACCAACTTCTCTATTTTTCTCGCATTCTATAATCATCTATCATTACCCTTATCTAATCTTTTTAAGTTTATTTATAATTAATACGATTAGTGTTATAATTTGAGGAAAAAGTTTATTTATTAAATATGTATTATAATAGTTAAACATAAAATAAATAATAGTTGAATCTCGTGTGTTGACTTAAGGCCATGTTTGGTTGGCTGTAATAACCATTCCATTACAGGCTTATTCAGCAGGCCCACCCTATGCATATGTTTGGTTCAATGGAATGCCTGATTACAGGCTTATTCCATTACCCTCTTATTCAGCAAAATCCTCCCATTCCTATTCCCTTCAGAAACCATCGATTACAGCCCTCGTTACAGCACCTCCCCAGTTTACCCTCTCCAACCAAACTGTCATAGCACCGATTACAGCCTTTCTTCCTCCGACTACGGTCATAGCAGTCTTCACCTTCGTCGCAGCGTCCTTCAGGTAAACAGTTCTTCCTCCGTTCTTTTCATTTCACTCTCTCATTTCCCTGCCCTTTTTCTTCTTTCGATTATTGTCATAGCACAAACTTGAATGAATATTTATACCATAATTTTTATATCATATAATCCGAATTTCACTCGGCTCGGATGTTTCCCCATCCCTAGACCCCCTTTTACACTCCCTGATTCAGTCGCATCCTCCACCACTGCTTTAAGGTACAAATTTTAATTCCACTGCTTTAAGTTCGTTGATCAAATGTTATTAAAAAAAGGGCCTTTTTATGGAAGGATTTGAGGTGTTTAGGAGAACCAGAAGCTATGGATTTACTCCTTCAATAAGTGCTTATAATGAGCTGCTTGATGCTTTATAGAGAGGAAATGAGGTGAAACTAGATTGGTGTTTTTTAGGTGCCATGATTCGAGATATCGACCCTGATTCATTTTCTTGGTCATTGGTTGCTCTAATTCTTTACAAAAATGGGAATTTTGACAAAGTTGTTAAATTGCTGGAGAAGGGCATTTATAATACTAAAATTTATGATCTTGTTGTTGATTTTTATAGCAAAAATGGGGATTTTGAAGCTGCATTTCATCGATTAAATGAGATGAATAATAGAAAGCTTGATGCTAGTTTTTGTACCTATAGCTCAGTACTTGATGGGGCTTGTAAACATAATGATAGTGAAGTGATGGAGAGGATAATGAGGATAATGATAGAGAAGCAATTGCTTCCAAGATGCCAATTTTCCCAAAATGATTCGATCATCCAAAAGCTTTGTGATTTGAGGAAGCCACATGCAGCTGAAATAATGTTTAAGAAGGCTTGTGGTAAGAACATTAGATTACAAGATGATACTTATGGATCTTTGTTAAAGGCAATGTCTCAGGTCGGAAGAATAGATGAAGCAATAAACATGTACGAAACGATGTTGAAAAGGGGAATTAAGATAAAAGACAGTTGCTATTATGCATTTGCAAATGTTCTCTGTAAGGAAGATCAATCTGGTGATACTTATGGTTTGTTGGTGAACATTATGAATCAAGGACATCATCCTTGTCTTTCCCAATTGTCCAAATACATAGCATCACTGTGTAGAAGAAAGAAATGGAAAAGAGCTGAATAACTCTTGAATCTAATGCTAAAGAAAGGGTTATTGCCTGATTCAATTCCCTGTTGTTTGCTGATGGAGTACTATTACTTTAATAGGGAGATGGACAAAGTTGTTGCATTGCATTATGAGATGGTGAAAGTGGAGGGAAGTTTAGATGTAACGACATGCAAAACGATTCTTGAAGGGCTGTGGAGGGAAAAGAAAGCAGAAGAAGCAGTCGGGGTGTTTGATTATATGACAGGGTTGAACTTGGTTAATAGTGCAAGTTTTACGATCATGATCCGTGAGCTCTGCCACATGAAGGAAATGAGAAAAGCTATGAAAATTCATGATGAAATGTTGAAGATGGGGTTTAAACCTGACAAGGGTACATACAAGCGATTGATTTCTGGATTTAAATAATAGATATAGGTTGTGCATTTATCACATTCACAAGGCCATATGAGGTTATATAGAGCATTCAAGTTTGGGTCTCGAAATCTTACTCCATTTAGATAAAAAAAATTATGATATAAACATAATTGCTTGACATATATTTATCTTGGATGAATATTTTCTAATTGCTTGTTTCTTCAAATAATAATATATATCACATCGGATGAATGAAAAAGATAAACAAAGGGTTTAAAGGTGGAAGACAATCATAATCGTTTCATACAAGTGTATATTTTACTTGAAACCTCTTCAGTCTTCTCCCCACCATTATTGTTTTTTATCTTTTTAGGACACCAACACTCCTTACTCCTTACCCATTACCATTTGTCTTCAACTCATTAGGACAAACCACTGTTACCATTTGCTTTTCTTCTTTTCAATCTTGTACCTTATGGCCTTTATGTGTGTGTTTGTTACGATTTATAATGTATCTCTGAATCTATAATTTTTTTTTATTATGGTAGTAATAATGGTGGGAATTAAGCTAAAGCTTATTATAATATTGCTAAACAAGCTTTAAGTTTAGCTGTATGCTAACATAGCTAACTATCACAACACTCTATAGCATTGATTTCATTAGGATGAACTCGAGTTGTGTAGTTTCCGATAATTCCAAGATAATCGCTAGATAGTTGAGTGTGTTTCTTTTCTATTAGAAAACAACGAACTGTATTTGGTTTAATTATTTGAAATGACTTCGTATGCATTTCATGGAATTCTTCCATGCTTGTTTAAGTTTGCCAACTAATTTGTTCTCTCTGTCTCTATTGTCTTCTTATTAAGACGACAGAGGCTCCTCTATTTTGATGATAGGTAGATGTATCATAAGCAATACTTGAGAGAAAACTAACATTACTACCTTGGGTATTGGCTGAAGAAATGGTAAGAGTGGTGGGTTGGTTTAAAAGAAGAAATAAAAGCCTGGGAAATTACAAGGAAACTTGGTTGCACTGCAAGCCAGCCATGTGACAAACGTTTGAATATGTCAAAAGGAAATTTGGAGGAAAAGTTGAGTTCTGTTTGGGGCATTTTGCTTAAACAATTAGCTTTGACTCCTAAATAATAATATGCCAAAAAGTGACAATCATCGCGTTTCTTACGCTTCTAGACTCTACCCAAACCAAAGTAATGGGTTAACCTCAATCATTTACTCTCTTTTTCACTTTAGCCCTTATTTTTATTCTTTTTATCACTTTGGTTTCCAATTTTGTATATTTGATTGTCCTCATGAACAACATATTAATAGAAACCAGTGTTATATATATTTTGTATTCAATTTTTGCAGGCATTGAAGGCTAAATTGGCGTAAAATAGTGGAGACCTTTAACTGAGTTGCTTCAGCTTAATTGATTTGGTAAAGCGGTTAGTCAATTCTCTACAACATTTATTCAGCAAATTGAATGTTATGTTTTCATCTGCACCTTCTAATTTCTATGCAATTGCTATGAAATTGGTATATGTAATTGTTGTTTTGATCATGTGGGTTGAGATATGAGTTGAGTGAATCAAATAAAATCAATCTCTTTATTTAGCCTTTAAATATTTTTAATATATTTCATTTTTTTGTAGAAACAAACCCATGAATAACCAAACTTTCTAATTTAGGTTAAAAACCTAGTTATCTTGTCTAAATTTAAAGTCTAATTGTCATAATTCAATTCAAACTTCTAATTATCTTAATTAAAATCTAAACTATTATCTAACATATTAATTTAAATAAATTAAAACTCTAACTATACTAATTTAACAAAAGCAGGGAGTATAAACTCATTTAGTAACAATTATTTTTTACATTAACAACGCAAACATCATCAACAACATCAAGTCATAGTACCCATAGCTTTCTTTATCACACACAATTGACAGTAGCCACAGAACTCTCAATCTCAGTACCTATAACTTTCTTTATCATAGCTCATAACATTATAACATTTTCTGTTAAAAATGATTTATATTTAGAATTGTATTAAGTATTTGACTTGAAGATTTATAACATTTTAATATCTTGCAGTAATGGCTCGTTTACCTTTAATAGTACAAAGTGAAAGGCGTAAAAGAATTGGTCTTGCTGTGACAGTATGGCTGCAAATGTGCACAGTTGCAAGTTGGTTCTTAGTTTCATTGGCTACCATCTATAGCCTACATACTTATAGACCAAGGATTAGATCATATATTTTAGATTTTTATGCAAAACGAGATTATGTGAAAAGACTTGTATATGCTAGTGATGAGACTTGTATTGAACAAGTTAGGATGAATAGAACTACTTTTTTTAAACTATGTGAGATGTTACAAACTTTAGGAGAATTGAAGTCGTCAAGGAACATGCTTGTTGATGAGCAAGTGGCAATGTTTTTACATATTATTTCTCATCACCTTAAAAATCGAGTTATCAAGCATCACTTTAATAGGTCTGGGGAAACCGTTAGCAGATCATTTCACAATGTTTTAAATGCTGTCATACGCTTACAAGATGTGCTATTTAAAAAGGCAGATCCAATTATGGGTAATTCTACAGACCCAAGGTGGAAATGGTTCAAGGTATTGGAGTGAGTTTCAATATAGCTCGTACATCGTTCAGTTGATTTAGATTTAAATATAGTATCCTAACTCGAGGTTTTATACATTTCGTGTAGAATTGCTTAGGTGCTTTAGATGGAACTCACATCAAGATTAGGGTTCCAACAGTTGATAAACCTAGATATCGAACGCGAAAGGGTGACATAGCAACAAATATGTTAGGTGTTTGTACACCAGATATGCATTTTATTTATGTTCTTCCCGGTTGGGAAGGTTCTGTTGCTGATGGACGGGTTCTTCGAGATGCCATTAGCAGGAGACATGGACTGAAGGTTCCTCATGGTAAAGTGCAGAATTAGAGGAATTTGAATTAATTTTTCTGGAGTACTTTTTTCGAAAAACTGACAATGATAATTAGTTTTGTTTCTTTTTTATAGGTTGTTATTATCTAGTTGATGCTGGTTATACAAACTGTGAAGGATTTCTTGCGCCTTTTAGAGGACAAAGATATCATTTGAATGAGTGGCGTCAGAGTTACCAACCAAGTACTCCAGAAGAATTTTTCAATATGAAACATGCTTCAGCACGCAATGTTATTGAAAGATGCTTTGGGTTATTAAAACTTAGATGGGGAATACTTAGGAGTCCATCATTCTATCCTGTGAGAGTGCACAATAGAATCATTATTGCATGTTGTTTGCTCCATAATTTTATTCGAACCTATATGAGTCTTGATCCTATTGAAGCGGAGTTGGAAGAACAATTATCTAGTAATTTGATAGATGAGGATGAGTCGAATATTGTAAACATTCATCCATCGGATGCATGGGCTACTTGAAGAATGGAACTAGCCAATCAAATGTTCTATGAATGGCAAACATATAGAAATTAGTTAGGTTTATTAAAACACAGTGGAAGTTTAATTTCTTTATTTTATTTAATGTACCTAGTTTATGAAACTTTGGTGGTGTTTGAATTGTCTTTATGTATTGTACTAGACTTGTTGGATTGCAAATTTAATCTATTTTCATTTGATTCGCCATGTGTTATAATTTTATAAAGTGTTGACCTTCTTATTCATGATATCAAGCTTTAATTTTAATCTGTGTTTTTCTCTTAAGATAGTTATGTCAAGCTTTTCACAATCAACTGCTTCTTCTCAAAATTCTCGAGGAACTAAAAGGAAATGGATTCCAGAAGAAGATGCTGCGTTGGTTGCTTGTATGGTTGACTTGCACAATGTCGGAACCTTTAATACCGATACGGGGTTCAAGACCGGATATTTAAATGAGCTAGAAAAGATGCTAGAAAAAGTTTTACCTCATGCAAAATTGAAGGCTAAACCTAATCTTGAATTGAGGATTAGGACATTGAAAAGGGATTGGGCAATCGTTTATGACATGCTCAGTGGAAAAGACAATAGCGGCTTTGGTTGGGATGAGCATAGACAGCTTGTTGTTGCCGAAGATGCTGTGTGGAACTCGTATATAAGTGTAAGAATTATTTCATGTCTTTACTATCTTGCTTTGACCTAACTTATATCTAATATGAATTTCTCCTTTTTTTATAGAGTCATAAAGAAGCCGGTCAATTCAGACATCGCAGTTTCCCTTACTACGACCAACTTACTGCCATCTACGCAAAGGATCGTGCCACTGGGAAAGATGCTCAAACGGCCGCTAATATTATTGAAGAAATAGATGCTGAAGATGTAGCTACTGCAAATACTCATGAAGAAAGAAACATTGACCATGAGTGTGAAGCTGATGTTTCTTTAGATGAGATGGATCTTTCAGGTACACAACCGCAACAATCTAAAAATGAAGATGATTCCAGGTTTTCAAAGAAGAAAAAAAAGATTTCTGATGCAAGTGAACAAATTTCTTCTACTTCATTTCTTGAGGCTGCCACATTATTAGGGAAAAATATACAGACTGTCGGCCTTGAAATAAGTAGAAGCATTGCCTTCGAAGTGCTAATTCAACAAAAGTCAGAAATGATCATTCAAGAAAGTGCTCAGAAATTATATTCGGCTTTATGCGAAGTGGAATGATTAACGGACGATGAACGATATTCTGCGTTGAGCAAAATCCCGGACAATCCAACGCAAATGATCGTTTTCTTTAGTCTGCCTTCTTCCGTACGACTGGAATGGGTGAGAAGATTTCTTTCAGACCATTAAAAATCATGGTTGTGTTGGTGTTGTTTTGTTAACTTTTTGTATATGTAATATTTGGATCGTAAGATGGTATTAATAGAATATCGCAAACTGTTGTAACTTTTTTATGTTATAAAATTTAACATATAAATTATGATGTGTAGATTATGTTTGAATGTAAAATATAATTATCAAGCTATTTATATTTCTAATCTTTTATTTTTTTAGTTTAGAAGATAATTAAATTATTTATTTTATTAATGATATTTAAGCTTAGTATATATGCATCATAATTTAAAACTAAAAAATATGTTATATATTATTTTTCTAAAATTATATATTATAATTTTTACTAATTCATATTTTAATAATAATTATATTAAAAATATTATTAAATTACATATTATTTTATTAAATTGTATTTAATAATAATTATGTTAAAATATAATTAAAGAAATTAATATTTTTATTAAATTATATTTAATAATAATCATTAAAATTTAATAACAATTATCATCTAACTAAAAAAATTCTGTTAAGGGTACTTTAGTCATTTAAGCATTTTTTCTTATGCTATTACAACATCATTCCATTCAACCAAACACAAGAATATTATTACAGTTCTATTCAATTCCAATCAACCAAACAATTGAATTACTGATTACAGCTCTATTCCATTACAGTTCTATTCCATTACACCTCTATTCCATTACAGCGAACCAAACGTACTGTAATAGTCAAGATATGATTTGAGTTCGAGTCGCATTAGTTGTATGATTGCCCTCCTCTTGTAAGCAATAAGAGTAAGCTTAAAGCTTTGGTATTATTGCTCCTTTGGACATTTTAGCAAGTTTTGTTTTCTTTCAATTAAGTCCCTCCCTTTTATTGCTGAAGTTATTTTATATTTGCTCCCTCAATTGCTTCAAGAATATGAATTAAGTACACATACACACCTTAACCTAATGCTTCAAAGAAGCGTTATTTTATTAGTTTGTTGGTGGTTTAGGGTGCTCAGTAATGGAGCGACCAACAGCTGCGGCTAAAGCTAGAGTGAAGTTAGGATCTTTTGCTAAGGATGCTGCAACATAGTCTTCCATTGATCTCTTGTTATAATCGTCATCGTTGCCGTTGCCGCTTGAAAGATTGAGATCAAGAGTGATGGCGGATCGTAACGGGTTATCAAGAACTGAATTGGGAAAACCGGAGATGGATGTCGCGGCGGAGCTGCTGGGCGAAGACAAAGATTCTCCTATTGAAGGATTAACTTCATGGTTGTGTCGTCCTTCGTATGTTGCCATCAAGAAATTCTTGTCTTCCATGCATCGCTGAACCTGGAAATTAAAAAAAACAAAGATCCGGAGGTTCCTTGTTATTATTCATTTTTCCATGTCTTGAAAATCCAAATCACCAAATTATATATTGATGAATTTCCCCTCAACTCAGATGAGATCTTCTTAACTCTCTATATATACATGTATGTATACCTTCTTTTTGACAGGGCATCCGGGAGCCATGGAACACCTAAAGTAAGCTCGGGGAAAAGGATTATGTTTAGTAACTTTCTGGCCATATTTCCTCCATTGAAATCCATCTTTAACTATCTGAAATCACCATTTACATTATAAGTTAGTTACTATATATACATATATCATCATGAATATTGTAACAATTATAGCTAGAATGATTAAAACATGCAAAGAAATTAGGTTAGGCAAAGAGAAGATTGGTAGCTTACAAGGCTTTCGTCCCTAAGGTCAGTTTCCACAAAAACCTGTGAAGAATTTGCTGCTAACTGAAGTTGAGGTATTAGAATATTTTTGTGGGAGTGCTGATCTTCGCACAAATCAAATCGCGTTAAGCCTCGGCAGATTGTTGGTACCTGAGAGTTTGATTCCCTGAAATAGGCTTCACTAAGCATTTTGTATTTGTTGCTCATTACTTGAAGCATTAACCTAAGAGCTGCGTTCTCTTTCTGCAACTGCTCCAGCTCCGCCTCAACACCTTCCACCTGAAATGTTTCAGTTTTCAATGTCTCAAATTCTCTCTTTTTGGAACACTACATGTTACAACATCATGCTGGTTTTGTGCATAGAATACTCTAACACCATGAAAAACAATGAAGATGCAAATTAGAAAACTGTTGATATTAACCTTATGTTTGATAGAGTTGGGAACATCCATGAATGTAGGCTGGTGGAAGGGTATTTGGTCTTCCCTTCCAGTTTTCTCAGTCAGGCAAATTTAGAAAGCAAAGTGATGATGATGATGCTGATGGTCATGGGTATTTATTATTTAATACAGTGGAATTTGGAATTGAGACTCACGAACTCTGGGTTTCGTAATCCGGATGACATCATCAAAACTTTGTCAGCAAGAGTCTTTAAAAGTAGCCTTTTCTGTTCAACCTTCATCTTCACCGTCACCATTCTGTTTACTGTGACGAGTCACGTGTCAGTGTATACAGACAAATTCGTGGACTTGGGTCTTTGCCGGTGTTTGTTTCCCGACAAAAAAGAAAAACTGATATAGATTAATCGTGTATATATATATAATAATTGCATCAACATGACGAATACAGAAACGTGTAGTGCTTACATAAGAATGGCCTACCAAGTTAATGATTATACCATAGTCAAACGGCAACGTCAATCCAGAAGCAACCTAGCAATTTGCACTCATCCATCCATCACTTTAATTTGTTTTGTTTTTCTTTTTATAAATCAATATAGTCAATAAAATATTTTATAATGATACAAATTTATGAAAATTAATAATTTATTTTATATACCTATTGATTGAAAGTTAGGTTGTAAGTTCACTTTAAAGACCAAATCAAGGTTATAAAGTATGAAAACAATTTCCACATCTTAAAAACAAGGGAAGATATTGTCAATTTCAATACAAATTACTCGTAAATCCTAACAAATGTTAGGTGCAAGTGCAAGTGTTACGACCCTAGACCTTGAATCTTAGAGCGTGCGGTCTTAGACGCTTCTTTAATCGCACAACGCCTAAGTAAGCCTGATTTTCACGATGAGGATTCACCAAGAGAATTCCTCCAATGCACCAAAACTTGTATAGCAGAAGCGACTAGCCAAAAGAAGGCTCAAAAGACAACAGAAAGGCCACAAGAACAAGAACACCAAGTGTTTGAGTAAATGCTCTCAATTATATTACTTTCTCTCAAAGAATACAATGAATGGAATGAATTCCAATGGATGAGTTACAAATGAGGAGAGGCTCCTATTTATAGTTGAGCTCCCTCACAACCAACGGTTAAGATCGAATTACATTGACGGTTAATATTAGCCTATACCTTAATTCATGGGATTAACTGTACCGTTGATTTTGAGGAGGCTCAACTATAAATAGAGGCCTCTTCCCCTCATTGTAAATCACTTCATTCTTTGAGTAATAAGAATTCTTGAGAGCATTCACTCAAAACTCTCTCTCTTTTGTTCTTTGATTTTTCATTCGTTCATCTTGAGTTCTTCCGCTTTTGTGTTGGTGCCTTAGAGGAAATTCTGTTGAATCCTCATTTGTTGAGAAATAGGCTGACTTAGGCGTTTTTGGAGAAAAGAAGCGACCTAAGGCCGCACGGATTGCGTGGGAAAAATCTAAGTCCGTGACACAAGTATATTGTACTCCAAAAGAGAAAATACATATTTAAATCTCAAAGATGATTTTATTACGAGAGACAATCACAAATCCTGAACACAAACCATAATACAAAAATAAAAATTATCAAAAAGAAATTGAAAATATGAAAAGCAACATCATGAAAATAATGAAATTAAACTCAAGTTAATCAAATATGAATATAATGATAAATGACTTACGTTATTTATATCCTATCAGATTTCTTGTTCATATTTAAACAAAAAGCACCAAAAAAAGAAAACTTGATGTTTAAGGAAAGTATAAATCCAGTTCCATGTCACACAAGGTACTAGTTTCATATTAAGGCATTATGGTGACTTGTTCTTTTGATCAATTTGAATCTTTGGACTAAATTTAGTCTGCATAGTTATGATATTTTCTAACATTAGTCAATAATTCTTTCAAACATATCTCTTGATTAAGACTCTTAATTAATCTAAAAATTTTAGCATACATTTTATTTTTTAAAAATATTATTTTATACTTTAAACTTAAGTATATTTTTTTAGAGTTTTTTTATATCTCTTAAATATTATATCATTAATATTTCTAATTAATATATCATTATTTAAATAATAATTTTATAAAATACAATAATAATTTGTGCATCGCATGGGATAGAAAACTAACTTAAAAATAGTCATTTTTCTTTGCCTTGGGTTACATCTTAGTTATTTATGTTTGAAATGTTACATTTTAATCACTTGTGTTATTATTTTGTTACGAAGTGATCACTCTATTGTTAAGTTCCATTATCTCCTTAACGGTAATCCTACATAGCATTCCAACTCAATTTTAAGTGTCAACTTAGATTTCCAAATGGGATGAGAACATATTTTTAATTAAATAAATTTAATTAATTAGGAATTTTAAACCTAATTCCTTAGCTAAAAACCCTAAATCCATTTCCACATGTCTCTCTTCTTCATATTCATCTTCTTCCCTTTTGATTCCAACGTCTTTAATTACAAATCTATCTCAAAGCTTGAATCTTTGAAACCCATTAACCCAAAGAAACTTATGTTTTCAAGTTGTAACTTAGTTATCATTTTTTGGGCGAGATTTCAAGATTCAAGAATTGAATCAATGAGTCGAATCCTAATGAAGCAAAGTAGTCAAAATAATTATTAAAGGAATTTAAAACATAAGTTTATTTGGGTTAATGGGTTTCAAAAATTCAAGCTTTGAGACAGATTTGTAACTAAAGACGTTGGAATCAAAAGGGAAGAAGATGAAGATGAGAGGCGTGTGGAAATAAGTTTAGGGTTTAAAATTTTTAACTAATTAAATTTTTTTAATTAAAAATATATTCTCATCCCATTTAAAAATCCAAGTTGGCACTTAAAATCTAGTTGGATTGTCACGTAGGATTACCATTAAGGAGATAACGAAACTTAATGGTAGAGTAATCACTTTGTAACAAAATAATAATATAAGTGACTAAAACGTAATATTTCAAACATAAGTGATTAAAATATAATTTAAGGTAAATAAAAGTGACTATTTTTATAATTTACCCTAAAAAATATTGCATTGTTAATGTATAATATGATAATCTATTAATAAAGCTCAATTGGAAAGAAATAGAAAATCTTTTGGTTTCCCGTCACATTACAATTTTTGAAAAGAAATAATAAAAAATAAGTATAATGATTTATTTACCCTCTAGCTTTACAAAAATATCATTTTAACCTTTCAATTATTTTTTTTAAGTCTTTAAATTTGTATTGTTTGACATTCACGTCACATCAATAATTAATAATTTTTTAAATTTTAAAAAATTCAAAAAATTATTAAAAAATATTTTTAAAATTAAAAATCATTTAAAAGGTATACAAATTATAAAAATATTTTTTAAGTTTTAAAAATTAACTAATTTTTAATGTGGCATATACATGAATGCTTAGTCAACAAAATTAATATACATTAAGTTTTTATCCATTTTAAAATGCTTTAACAAATAATGTAAATTTAATGACTAAAAAACAATTTAAATATTTTTTTTTTATAAAATTGAAGAACTAAATAACTAAAAAAAATATTTATGTTATCTATGCTAGTTTAAAGCGAAGCACTTAAATTAGAAGTGGAATCCAATCCATACACGAAATCTGGTGTATTGACTTGAATGAATGAATGAACTAGTCTAGGGGGGAAAGAGACCCATTTTTGCTATTCGGTTCCTAATTCGTTCATCAACCCTAAGAACAGTGGTCCTGGTCCCCATTTTATGGATGGCTCTGTTTCGGTCCTAAACCTGTTTCAATATACTGTTGGCAGTATTGACGTGACATTATTAATTAATTCGATGGTGCTACGTAATAATCTTTTCAGTATATCACGTAATAAATATAAATTAAAACATAATATATATAAGTTATGTTTGTCACGATATTTTGAGAGGTCATTATACGACATCATCAAATTAATTAAAAATGTCACGTCAACATAAACTAATGATGTTAGTGTGGAAAGATTAATCTAATTGACGAAATGCAAATTTAAAAACCAATTAAATACAAATGAACAAATTATATATTATCTCCATATAATTTATACCCATGTATTGTGCTATTGTTATTTTCTCCAAAATAATTGTGTTCAACGTAAATTATTTTGAAATATGTTAAAAAATGAGTATTATGAGATATTTGGTTCACTTAATATGTAAGATTGGTTGGCATATCATGAGATATTTGGTTCAACATATATTATTAGGGCAGGGTGTGACGAATAGGAGCTTAGAAATTAATAGGGCTAAAGGGCGGGCGGTTAAAGAAATGCACCGACGTTTGGAGCTTCAGACCCAGTTGGAACCTGATGGGGACATTTTGGCGAAGATTGTGGATGCCAAAAATGGCTCTAAATATTGAAACTGACAAGGATGAGCGATAGTTGAAACAACGGGCTCGTGTGACCTGGCTTAAGCAGGGTGATAATAGAATTAAAGTGTTGGAGGATTCTCATGGAAATTGACTTCAGAATGAAGAGGATTTGGAGGAAGTGGCGAGAAGTTTTTTTTTTTTCAAGATTGGTTTAGTAAAAAATATTTATGGGATAAAAATCGTTTTTGAGATAAAAATATTCCTAAACAAAACATTTTTAAAAGAAAAAGTGTTTTTCAAAAACAAAAAGTTAGCCAAACGCAAAAATGATGTCATAAAAAGAATATTTTATGACATAAAGGGAAAATGATGTAAATCATTTATTGAATCTAGTTTGAAGTTGCATTATAAATGTCATGAATGAGAAGCTAACCACAACATATACAAAGGAGGAGGTCGTTTCCACGCTGAAAATATGCACCCTACCAAAGTATCAAGTATGGATGGTTATCCTATTTTTTTTTCTTTCAAAAGTACTAACATGTCATTAGGTATGATGTGAGATCATATTGTTTATCAGAGTGTGTAAATTTCGGGTAAAACCAAATTAATTCGGTTGGGAGTCGATTAATAATTTTTAGAAATTCAGTTAACGGTTAATTTGGTTTAAAATCGATTGGTTAATTGAATTAACTGAACTTAATAAATAATATTATAATATATAAGTATTAGCAGACTTAATAAATTGATCGATTAATTCGGTTAATTTTTTATATGCTTTATACTTATTTTAATCAAAAATAAAAAAATATATAAATTTTGATTAATTCGGTTAACCGATCGAATTAATCGAAAAAATTCGGTTTGGTTAATTTTTTTGAAAAAATTTCGATTCGGTTAACGATTAAGGATTTAAAAGAGTCGGTTAATCGATTGAACACCCCTAATTTTAAGGAGAGAAAGTTCTATGGAGGCGATTTATAAAACAAACATTACTTTAATTACTGAGATTCCCATATCTCGTAATATGGCTCATTTTCGTTTGATTAGCTTATGTAATGTGATTTATAAGATAGTATCCAAGGTGATAACTAATAGATTACAAACAATTATGGATATTTGTATCGTTAAGGCTTAGAGCGCTTTTGTTTCAAGAAAATTGATCTCAGACAACAAATTGATTGCATATGAGAAATTGCGTTTGTTCAAAAAAGGGAGGGTGAGTAATCTGAATTCTTTTGCTTTTAAAGTTGAATATGAACAAAGCATATAATCTTGTGGAATGGTACTTCGTGAAGGCTGTGATAATTTGGATGGGTTTTAATAGGACGACAATGGAGTTGATTATACAGTGTCTTACTACTGTGGTGTATTCGGTTGCACTTAACGGAATAAGAGTGGAGGACTTCGTCATGGGGAGCAATTGAGTCCCCTATCTTCGTTTTTCCTTCAACATAAACAACAACAAATGCATAACTATGAATCAGGGATTTAAAATTCAGTCCAACATGCAGTGAATATCAACAGTGAAGACTGCATTTAAATCCATTCTCTATAAATTTCTGCCTAATTAAGGATGTTACGCTTCACCACTTTTCTATCCTATTCTCGTCTCATCTAATATATCTCGCACTGAAATGGCTGCAGCCAGGGCTGCTGTAAAATTTGGGTTTCGAGTCAAAGAAGCCGCCATTTGTTGGACTAAAACCTGTTGAATTGCTGCTGGTGCATCATCAACCTTTTGGGTTTTCTTTTTGGCACCGTCCCCATACCCCCCTGGTTGCATCAATTCAAGAGTTACAGTGGGAGCTGAAGGCCTGGCCGAGGCACAAGAAACAGGCTTGGCATTACAATTGGGGCTTAATATTGCTACTTCACTTGGAGAAGGGTGTGCATGGTTGTGCTCTCCTTCGTAAGTAGCCACCAAGAATGATGGATCTTCAGCACTTCTTTGCACCTAAAAATGGTCAACCACTATCAGAAACAGCAATCAAATACATAAACATACATGATCATATATCAATGCTGGACTCACCTTTTTCTTGACTGGACAGCTTGGGGCAAAAGAGCATTTGAAGTATGCTCTGGGAGAAGGGTTATCCTTGGTGACCTTTTGACCATATTTTCTCCATTGATATCCATCCCTTACAATCTGCAACACATATGAAAACCACTAATATTCAGAATTTTCAGCAGTTGGGAGACTAATAAAGTCAGACGAAAACTAGTTCAGGAACATTACCAGGCTGTTATCAGAAGGATTTGTGCGAACATAAGTCCTTGAAATGGTGGTCTTAATGCACTCCCTAGGCATTTTATATGAATCTTCATCACTACAGCTGCTCTCTGTGTTTCCATTACTGAATCCAATCATGTTGGAACTATAATCTTCACACTCGGCTTTTCTCTTTTTCGATGTCGAAACTTCATTTGCAGAGTTAATGGTCACTAATTCAATGAACTTGTTCTGCAAACCGTTGTAGCAGTGACCCAAAGCTGTTAACATCTCTGTTAGCTTCTTGTTCTCAGCTTTAATCCGATTCAATTCCTCCACCAAAACTCCATTCTGCTAAATGAAAATGAAACTTTTGTTCATAAGAAAAATACTTCATATATAGTCAAGTTTTTGTATTAGAGAATTAACAAGTACTCCATGACATACCTCTTGTTTGAAGGGTAGCTTCACATCAGAGTCAGCCATTTCTCCCTCAGATTCGGTCCTCTGTTTCAAAAAAGTCGA
Source organism: Gossypioides kirkii (assembly GCA_005610355.1). Lineage (NCBI taxonomy): Eukaryota > Viridiplantae > Streptophyta > Magnoliopsida > Malvales > Malvaceae > Gossypioides > Gossypioides kirkii. The sequence goes on from CP032249.1 coordinate 34,432,008, forward strand.
GGGATGTTTGATGAGGACCAACAAATCCAAAAAGACAAGAAAATTAGTCCCTCAATTGATAATATCTAAACTCACCAGAGCTTTGTTCCGGTGATGGAAAGGATTGACGTTGAGGTCCAGCGTAGTGTCCACCCAAGCTGATGATCCCATCACTCAAATTTAACTCTAAAACAAGCAAACAGGGAACCAAGCAAGCTGAAGCTAAACAAATTATGAGGATCCCTCTTAAGGTAGTCAAACAGGGAAAGACTATGAAAGATTAATACCCAGAAACATATATAGAAGATGTTTAAATATGGTTTGAGTTATTCAGGGAAATGAGGTTGATAGATCCTTCTCTGAGAGGCATATCCCTGTGCAGTCCACATTATATATAGTTAGAGATTTTGATTAAAGGGGACAAGAAAAGGGAGTGGCAGAATAAATCACGAAGTCGTGCAAAATATTGATAAAACTTGAATTTATGACATATATTTTAATGGTATTTATTTCGTATTCAAACATGACGTTTAGGGTCTGATGTCAGTCGGCGTCAACGTCAACGTCAACGTCAAGCCTCCGTCCATCACCGGCTATGAATGATAATTTATGCCTACATCATACGTATGGTTAACAAGGGCTGGTCGTCGACTCATCGTGTTGACCTTAATTTTATCTCCATCAGCCCACTTTCTCGCGTGCCCCTCTTTCCACGTTTCTTCATATCACAACACACGTGGTTTTCTCTTATTTATTTATTTTTAAGTTGAATTTATTTTATCATTCACTGAAATGTTTGTATACGAAAAATTATTTTATGAATCATTCTCATTATATCATTTATGGTTTCATTTTAATTATTTAATGATATTTCAGTAATTTTTTTCATATAATTGATATATAATTTTGGTAATTTTTTTATCTCGAACTTTAAACTTCGAATCTTGTATCCTAAACTCAATTTTAAGGTTTAGGATTTGGTGTTTGAAATTCGAGATTCGAGGTTCAAGATTTAGAATTCATGGTTCATGATTCAGGCTTGAGTCCGAGGTTTGAGTTTGAAGTTCAGGTTTGAGTTCAAGTTTCAAGATTTAAATTTTAAGATTTGGGATTCAAGATTCGAAATACAAGATAAAAAGTTTACCAAAATTATGAGTTAATGACATAAAAAAATTACTAAAATATTATTATTTAATTGAAAAGAAACTATAAATGATGTAATAGGAATCGTCTATATAATAATTTCGCGCTTATATATTAATTTAAAGGGAAAACTTATGAAAGGAAAATTCATCTTTTTAAGAATATAATATATAAGGTGAGTAAAATATGTTTTTAAATAAATAAAGGTTACATTACATTCTTAAATAAAAAATGTGTTTAAATATTAGAAATAATATTATTAAATAGAGTAATCATAAAGTAAACCGTAAAATAAAAATAATTTACTCTTTTAGAAAAAATATAAGTTCTTTTATCTATTTCTCATCATTTATACGCAATTAATAAATGTTAAACAATAATTTATAAGTAAAATAATGAAGTAAAAAAAAAGTATCACATTATGGGAATTCAATTTCCATTTTAAGTAAAAATAAATAAGGCATATATATAGTCAAGATTTCTTTTAGAATAAATGCTTGCTAGCCTTTATTAAAAAGTGAACATTGGGACTACAAGTCAAATGCAACGATTGGAAGCCAGTTGTTCAAACATAACGTTATATACAATAAAATCAAGAAAAATCAAAACATCAAAAGGGAAAGTGAAAAAACCATGGTTGTTGATGCCCTTTCGGTACCGTCCGTATTGATCGGAACGTTCTGTTCCAGTAATAAATCAGAATATTAAATTTCAAATTCCGTTTTAATATAGGTTTCTATCAGTAATGTTTGTACCGGTACATATCAATTGATTTCACTTGTACCTATTAGAATGTAGTATATCAATCGGTACCCAAAAAATTAATTTTAAAATATATTTTTAATTTAATTTTTTTTATTTTAAATTTGTTGAATTATGAATCATGGTAGTTGATATCGTCTCGGTACCCGCCCATACCATCTAGAACGCTCCTTTCTAGTACTAAATCAAAACATTAAATTTTAAGTTTTATTTTGGTGCAAATTTTGATTGGTATCATTCGTATCGATACGTACCAATTGATTTCGCCGTACCAACCGAAATATGATGTGTCGGCCAATACCCCAAAAAATAAATTTAAAATATATTTTAAATGGTATGATATCACCAAGTTAAAAATCAAATATTTTTCAAAATAGTGATAACTCTGAAATGGTACATCAAAACAGATACCGATACATATCAGTACTAATATAAAAATGATACGTCTATCGATACAATACTGACTATCTTGGAAAAGCATTTTTCCGTGTTCTCCTTTTTCTCCAACTAGCAAAAGGATCAACCAAAACCTCTAAGCTTCCAATCCCTGTAAACGAAAGTCGACCTTTGAAGAACAAGAAACGTCTGAAGAGGAGAAACCCCTAAGAAAAAATAATAGTGAACCCAAGGCCAAAACCTAGTCTACAAACTCCCCAACATCGTTATCGGTACCAACGTTGAAGCTCACCCAACACTAAACCTTTGTTGATCCCTTTCCATCACATTAGTCACTGTATCTGACGCTTCTTCCGTTCAGTAAGTTAAATCTTCCAACTTAAAACCCTATCAGCGAGCTGATGAGCTACAATGATTCTTTGAGTTTGGGTAGATCGGATTGGTTAGCAAAGTTTATATTGTTAAAATTTGTATAGTGACCTCTTTCTTTAAGCATGGCTTCACAAAGATAAGTTGTTGAGCCGAATTGCATTAACAAATCCCTAATTTTCATCTTTCTTTTATCTTCTTTTATTCTTTCAACGTAATTATCGGATAAAACTTACATTACAACATTAATTACTTTTACTAACTAAAATAGATTATTTATCAATCTTAATCAACTTCCAAGATCAATAATAGATATTTATACAAGAAGTCTTCTAACATGAATTAATTAAAAAAAAAAACATATATGGAATTGAACACAATTACACCTTAATAGTAATAAGATAGTTATAGGAAAAAGATTCCTACTCATCAAAAGGTTACTCACGCCTACGAACTTTATCTTAACAAAAAGCTGCATATAATAATACAAATTATAATATCGATTGAGTATTAACTCAGTTAATATTAGTATTATTGTTAGTGCAAGAGGACATAGATTCGAGTACGTTGAAGCATATTATCTTATTATTTAAGAGTTACGGAAGAGTTATGTGTAATTTTATGTATTATATAAAAAAAACAAAGATTAGGAATTATGATGCTCCACTCATATGAAAGAAAGTAAAAAAAAAAAAGAATACAGTTTATAATGCAGATTGAGTCCTAACTTAGTTAGCATCGATATTGTTACCAATGCAAGAGAACATAGATTCGAGTGTGCTAAAATGCAATATCTTTTTATTTAAAGGTTGAGGAGAAATTATAAATATTTTTAGGCATTATTTAATAAAACAAAAATTAAAAAGCGTAATGCTACAAAGAAAGAAAACAATTTATAATTTTATACATATAATTTTAATTTTTTTTCCTTCTAACCGGTCAATATCTGGTCGCTATTGAACATGTTAAACACAACCCATGTGTTTGAACTGAAAGTTTCAACTTTTTGAGACTGAAAAATAGTCATTTGACGAGGAAAAAGTAGAAACAATACCACACCCTCCTACCATCAATTGCACTTCCACATTTGGATGTTTTTATTCAATTCACATTCAACCCCCAATTTGTTTGCTTACTGATTCTATTATTATAATTGAATTGTTTTATTTATCGATTTCTAATTCAACTGGATCACCAAATGGATTCAGGATTTTATAACATTGAGTGATAGTGAACTTTTTCTTCATGTGTTTGAATAAATTTGAAGTTTAAAATCAATATTGTCGAGAGGAGTTTTACTTGAATACCATCTTAACCAAAAACAGAACTCAACTCTTATGGTAAAACTACTCAAGAGGCTTGTGGGTATACAAAAAATAAAATAAATAGATATTATATGATTGGAAAATTAGTAGGCCTTGCAAGTATTTTTTAAAATTAATTATATATGAAAATGTCTTTATTTGATATAGGATTAGCATGTATTTTGTGTCTTGAATTTGATGACTCGTGTTTAGTTGGTATTTAAATTTTTTGGGGTGATTTAATTGATACTTAAATTTAAATTTTTTACCTTTTTGTATCGTCATTAGAATGTGATAATGTAACATTGACAATCAAAAATACGATGATACATGTTAGCCTCACATTATGACATGCGAGAAGCATTATAAAAAAAACCTTTAAAAATCTATAATTTTATATATATAAAAAATTTTATAAACACTATGTTGAAAAATATAGACATCGCATATATAATAAAGGTATATTATTTACTATCATAATAGGTTAGCCCAAATTAAAAGTGATCTAATTTAGTTAAAATTTTATTGAGCTTTAATTATTAAATAAAGTATGAGATAAATATGCGTAGATACTCTATTAGTTAAATTCTAATTAATAACTAATTCTTAATTGATGATGGGATGATTAAGAATTAGGGTTATATGCCAAAGTTATAAATTTTAGGGTTATGGCCTCTAAATTACACGCAAGAAAGCTTTTTTAATATCTCATCCTTAAAAAAGTGAGAGTCACTTTTTCAAGATTGGTTGTGTGCTAATTTGGAAGATCAAAACCCAAGATCTATAGATTTCAAGAAATTAATGAATTCAGGTATGCTTTCGCATCTAGTTCTATTATCGTTTTGTTCTTGATGATTTGACATGACAGATCTTGATATATGGTTTATTAAGTTTTATATCATATTTTAATCTATAATTCTAACAAGTGGTATCAGAGCTCGATCATGTGGAATCATTGAGAATAAATTGATTCTCTATTATTTTGGGTTGATTCGTTTTTCAAATGTAATAGATTTGATATTTGGATTTGATGTTTTTTGATAATACATGCCAAATCTTTTGGATTTCTATTGATTAAGGTTTTAATTTTCAATATTGATTAATTATGAATCCATACTCTTAAGTTTTCTTAATGATATAAATTACGTTTAATCGAAGGGTATAGTATTTTTTATTCATAAGATAATTACAATTGATATTTCATTAATATCATTAATACATTTATTAAGAAAACCTAATCGTGAAGGTCTTACTTGAAGATAATTAAAGTTTTTTTAGGTCTTGATTATCTTGGATTTCTATTCAAAGTTTTAGGGTTTGAGATATTTGTATAATCTTGATACTCGATAAATATTCATGCGATTGAGTTATTGATTAAAATCTTTAATTTATTGTTATAAAGATTATTTTGAAATAATATTAATTCATTGATATTTATTATTAAGTTTATATGCTTATTCTTTTCATACTATTTAGATTAAGTATATATTTTGGAATTTGGATAATATTACTGTTATATGACCAAATTTTTATGTTTTTAAATATTATATTTAGTTCAAGTATAAAAGTATATGTTTGTGTTAAATTTCATTATTTGATTGAGCATATTGGTATGGTTGATGGATTTATACTTGCACTATTATTATTATAAATTTTGGCTAAATACATTTTAGTTTAATGATGGTGACTGGGTTTTTTTATGAAACCATACATATTGATTATTTGTTTATTTTTAGTATATATAGTTGAGTTTGATACAAATTATATATTTATATTATATTAAACTTTAATGAATATTCATTGAAGTTATTAATTTTTATGTTATGAACATTTATTCAATTTTTGGGTACTTTAAAGTAAACTCATGTTAATCATAATATATAAATACGGTTATTTTTTTTTATGCTTTTGAAACAAAAGCAATGTGTTTTTAAAAGTATAATGCATGAGTTGGATATTATTGAATCTATAAAATGTTATGATCTTAAATTTTGTATATTGATGCTAAGGTTGTGGATAATTTTTTATGGATTCAATTATATATATATATATTGTTAAATTATTTTTATGGACGTTTTGATCTAAATTCATGCTAAATTGATGCATGTTTAAGGAATTTAATTTTAAGTTTGGTTCTATAATATTAGGTTTTGGTATCTTATTGTGATTATACGGTTTATTGTTTGAATTGTGGATATGCCAACTATTATGATTATGTTTTTTGAGATTTATTGGCTTGAAAATATTTTTTAAGTATTCATGTGAATCTCTGTTTAATTATAAATGCAATTTTGGATTTATATGGTATATGTAGGGTAATGTTTTATATTTGATTCTGAATAAATGTATATGCATGAATTGCTTTGGTGTTTTGTCTATGCCAAAATTATGAACACATGTGCTTGTCAATTATTTGACCTTGCATCCCTACATTATTTTTTGTTTGGTTTTGACATATATTGTAACATCCGCGTTTTTTAACCGGAGTTGGAACAGTAATAATGTCGAGTTAAGAGTTAGAATATGTGGTTAAAATAAGAAGATTAGAAAAAATTAAGGATTAATTAGAAATTGTGAGAAAGTATGAGGGACTAAATAGCAGTTTAGCCAAAATTAAATATAAGTTATTATGGGAATTATAGTGATTAATGAGGGGCAAAAGAGTAATTTGGTGAAAGATATTTTTGGAGGCAATCTTTTGGGCCAAAGTGTAAAGTTGGAAGGCCCAAGGATTAAAAGTGAATTTTACCATTATTAAAGAAATATATTTTCATAAAGAGAAATTGATAGAAAAATCTAGAGAAATGATGAAAAGGCTATAAAAGCCATCAGCTATTGTGTTTCACGTTAGCCACCATTTTTCTACCATTTCAACTTTTACTTTTCTTTCAAATTAGTCCTTTTTCATCAAATACAAACCAATTAAGCTAGTTTCTTCCAAATTTCTTCAAGATTAGTGAATAAAATTAATAGAGAATTGTAGTAACTATCCAATTGTTAAAAGAAATTCATCTATACTTGTCTTTGAGGAGAAAGAAAATGGACATTAATGTTGAATACAAGTGATTAAGGTAAGAAAGTTAAACTCCTCTTTAAATACATGTTAGTTTTTGGTTTAGAAACATAGATTATGATATGTTAGAAGGATTTTAATATGAATATATGTGTTTTGTATGAAATTGAAGAGAAAGAAAAGAAGGAGAAGGACCAAATTGAAGGAAAAAGGAAAGGAGAAAGCCAATGAGTGAAAAGGGATTTTCTACAAGAGTTGTAAGTACTACAAGTATTAAAAGGCTTAGAATTAATTAAGTTAAAGTGTTTATAATTTTAACATATATGATTAATTATGATAAAAATGATATGTTTAATTATAAATGTTAATTATGTATGATTAAATGAAATTTAGTATAAAGAAACATGAGAAAGGAATTATTCTCATTAAAACAGATTGGATAGAATCAGAGGACTAACTTAGAAAATTCACCAAAAATTGTATAAAAAGAGTTAGAGGTTGAACTAAATATGTAATTAAATGTCATTGAGTTTAATTTTATATGGAAGAAACGGTGATGGAAATGGTTCTGTATATTTTGAGATATACTAGATTTTGTGTAACAATGTCAGAGTAGGTTGAGTTCCCCTGTTCTGATTTTGAAAATTCATAGAAAAATTTAGAAAAATTATTAGAGACTGAAATTTATATGGTTGAATCCTTAATGAGTGTATTTTCAAAATAAATAGATGATAACATTATTGGATTCCTGTACTAAAAGATAAATAATTTTTAGTAAAGAAAGGTTGAAACTGTTAGGAAGCAGAGAAGGGGTAAATTGAAAGAATTTACTATACAAATTGGCTAAATTAAAAAATTTTAAATTTTTATGGTAAAAATATATTTGAGTCTAGTTTCAGAAACATCAAGCGGATTATAATTTCGAATTCTGTAGCTCAAGATATAAATAATTTAGTGACTATGACTCAAATGTACAGCTTTGAAAATTAATGTAAAAAAAATTGAATAGAAATGAAAAATTGATACATATAAGGTGATATGTGATGAAATTGAGAAATGAGAATGAAATGGATAAATTAAAGGTTTCAAAAGTTATTAGTACCTAATTGTTTATGATATTTGGTTGTTATTTGATTAAATTGATTTGTTATTGATTTGTATTACTATAATCTGAATTATTCATTATTTAATGTTTATTTCGATATTTATATTTAATAAGTGAATATAAGGTAAGCGTTAATATTGAAATGAATAAAAATTTATATTGGATTAATAATATATTTGAATTGAATTAGAATGATTTGTGATCAAAATTGAAAGTGAAAGTGAAATTGGAATTGAAAGTGATATGAATTGTAAATCGAAAATCCCTATTAACTAGTCAGGCGGAGTTGGATATAGTTGGCATGCCATAGGATTGGAAGAGTTCAGGGGTACTTAGACCTTGAGGCAATGAGACACTAGATGTCATTATTTTGCTTTGGATAGATTCGATGAGGTACTGGGTACCACTTTACTTCGGCTAGGTCGATGAGACACTAGATGTCAATTTATTGCTTCGAACTATCCGATGAGGCACTGAGTGCCATTCTGGAGTGTTTGGTTGGATCCGTATATCCGCCAAGGTCCGAGTCTTATTAATAGGATAAATAATGTGAAAAAGAAAGAATGTGCAAATTGTGACATTGAGGTAAGTGAAATGATAATCACATGAAAGGTAAGTACAATATATGTATAAGAAATCAAAGAATGATAAAACTAAGTAAGCTAAGAGATTGAAATGGCTAAAATGTGAAATGAGGAAGAATATGTGAATTCATAACACTACTGTAAGTTAAATGTTATACACATAAAAGGTATATATTTTACATGAATAACTAATTATATGAATGAGTTTGAAATGTGTGATTAAAAGATGAATGATTAATGACTCTTGTAATACTTACTAAGCCTTCACCAGCTTAATGCGTTTAATTCAACGTGTAGGTACAAGATCCCTAAGAAGCTAAGGTTGGATTAGGTGCCTCTCATCAAATCACATCAACATTGGAAGATTACAAGACAAGGTATACTTATTTTGAGGTAAAATGACATGTACAAATGATACTTATATGTCCTCAATGTATGAGTTATAAATATTGTTTTGGAATACTATGAACTTATGAAATGAGATGATGAATTTTGAATGGAATTGTGTTTTAGATTAAATTGATTTATTGGTAAAGTTTTTATATAATTTCAGGGGGTTAGTTTGAAGTTTATAGCTAAATTTCTTAATTTTAAAATAGAGGTATCAATATTTTTATTATGGTATTGATATTTGCCCTATTTTGAGTAAAAATTACATTTTCATTATTTTCAAACTGGTTTTAAGTCTTGATTTTGATTATTTTGTGATATTTTGAGTAAAACGATTCAATTACACAATATTTGAAAGAAAATTTTGTTATACTCATTTTTAATTCTCTGACACTGTATGTAATACTCTTATACCGGTTTATACGTGTGTGTAGGGGTGTTACATATATGGTTAATATATATATATATACACATCAGTTAAAGATTAAGGTTTTTTTTTATTGAGCTATTTAAACAACCTTATTTTGGGTTATTATGGAAACTATAAAGTAATAAAAAATATTTAGTTTTGACCTTTAACTGTTATGAAAATTTTTAATTTGAATATTGAAATGTTTATATATTTTAAAATAACTTAATTGAAGCAATAAGTCGTCAAAGTGATTTTTTTTTTGTGTAAATTATTTTGTTTTAAAATATTAAAGGTTGTGTGCATGTAACTTAAGTTATGTTAATATTGATTGGCCCAAAGTAAGGTTAATAATATTACATGTTCAACTATTGTATTAAACATGTGATTATTATTCAGTTTTACGTGTGAGCAGTAAATCGACCCAACGGAAGATTTATTGTTCTACATGTTCTTATTGTCAGTATTTGATTACTACACCAAAATATCACTTACAAGTTAATATTTTATCCAAAGATGAAATATTAATAGAATGTTCGATATCTTGATATGAAATTTTCCTTTATTCAAATTATTTTGGTTTAAATTTGAAGTCTTATGTGAGGTTATGTTGATATATTTAGTTATTATTATATTTGCTAACATCACTGTATGTTGTTTTGGGATAAATATATATACATATATATACTATTATCTTTTACTTTGATTGAAAAAATTTAAGAGAAATATTTTGAAACAAATAAATTCAGATTTTGGCTTTGGATTTTAATTAAGGATGTCTAATATTTTAAATAGATTAGTTAAAACAAAATGCCGCCAAAGTGACCTCTTTTGCGTAGATTAGCTTATTTAAAATATTAAGATGATTATATGTTTTTATGATTCATGCGTTTATTAATTGATCCAAAGGTAAGTTAATATTTTGGCCGAATTTCAAAGACATTTGTGGTGATAAATATGTGACAATTATAAGATACTTTATGTGAGCAATAAGTTAGTCCAAAGATTAATTCATCATTTGACATAATTTATTGTCAATGTTTGATTACAACAATAAGAGTACCGCTTACAGTTAGTATTATTGTCCAAAGACTTGATATTAATATTGTGTTTGGTATCTTGAGATGGGATTAGCTATTATTTTGAATTTATTGTTTACTTATGAATATTACTGTAAGCTTGTCTCTATCTATTTTGTTCTATATTTAGCTACCATCTTTTGATGCCACAATATTTGCTAATATAAATTTTATACCCATTTTTAATGGGACTAATTTTAAGGAATGGAAAAGGCACTTGGTGCTTGGTTGTGTGGACATATAGACCTTGCACTAAGGGAAGAACAACCCGCACCTCTCATTGCGGAGAACACCCCTTATGTTAAAAGGGATATTGAGAGGTAGGATCGTTCAAATCGCATGAGTCTGATGATCATTAAGCACAGTATTCCAAAAGCATTTAGGGGCACAAAATCTAAAGAGATTACTCAGGTTAAGGTTTTCTTGACGAAATTGAGAAACGTTTTGTCAAAAACGATAAGGTTCAGATGACATCACTTTTGAATTTTTTGATGTCTATAAAGTATAAAGGGTCAAGGAAATGTGAGGGAGTACATTATAGAGATGTTCCATGTTGCTTCAAGACTTAAGACACTTAAGATCAAGTTTTTGATGAATTGCTTGTTCTTATGGTTTTGGTATCGCTTCCTGCACAATTTAACTAATTTTAAATTAGTTATATCTGTCTAAAGGAGAAATAGACTCTAAATGAGCTAATTTCTCATTGTGTACAAGAAGAAGAAAGGTTGGAACATGATAAGTCTGAAAGTGCTCATTTAATCGGTGCCTCTAAAGACAGCAACTTACATTCTGAATAAGATACATACTAAAGTAGTTGCAAAAACACCTTATGAGCTTTGGATAAGTCAAAAGTCTAGTCTAAAGCACTTACATATTTGGGGATGTCCAGCTGAGGTAAGGCCTTATAGGCCACATGAAAAGAACTTGGACCACCAAAATAGTGAACAACTACTTTATTGGTTATTCTAAGCAATCTAAGGACTATAATGAATTAAGAATGAATGTCATTAAGAAGGTCCACTAGAGAAAGGATTATAATGGCTTTAGTGGAATATTTTTACTTTAAGCTGCATTAGATGAATATTATGTTAATGGTTTCTCAATGATAACATTGATCATGCATTTATATAGCGCAACTAAATAACTGTGTCTAATGATGCAAAGTTAATAATTTGTAAATTAAAGAACTTCATCTATGGCCTTAAGTAGACTTTTCGTTAGTAGTATTACAAATTTTACCAAATGATTATCTCATTCAGTTTAGAGATGAATTTGGTCGATAATTGTATATACATAAGTTTAGTGGGAGTAAGATTCTATATTTGGTTTTATATGTTAAATGACATACTGCTTGTCAATAATAAGTATAGTCTCAATCAATGCCCTAAGAATGATTTTGAATTGAAAAAATACATAAGATTTTTTATATTTTAACAGTGGGAAGTCTAATGTATGTTCAGGTTTGTATGTACACTATTGGGATGTTAAGCAGATATTTAAGCAATCTTGGTTTGGACCATTAGATAGCATTCAAGAGGATTATAAGGTATTTTCAGATAACAAAAGATTACATGCTCACATATAAGAGGTCTGATCAGTTAGAGATCATCAAGTATACAGACTCCGATTTTGATGGAATATGGATACATGATTTTTGTCACTAATATGCAAATTGTGAAAATAAATTATAGTCTTTTATTCTAATAGCAACAGGAGCATATCAAAGTCAAAACATATAGACTTTAAGTTCTTGGTTGTTAAAGTAAAAGTTCAGAGTGATTAGGTGTCTATAAAGCATATTGGGACAAACTCCATGATTGCGGATCCGCTTACTAAGGGACTACACCTAGGGTTTTATAAGAGCACACTGCTCATATGGGTGTAATGTCATTTAAGGATATTTGGTTTTAGTGGGAGTTTGTACTTTTAAATGCTTTTATGTTATAGACACATTTTCAGTTATTTCAATTTATGGATATTAAGTTTATTTTCTGCAAAAATAAAGTTTATTTGGTTTATTCACACTCTGATTTTGGTAAAGTTTGATCTCATTAAGGTTAAGGAGGACCAGTTGGAAATAGACATGTTTAGATCACATTGTATGTAATTTCCATGCTACACATCCATACTTGATCTATGTCATTTGGTTGTGTTAATATACGTGATCAGGAAAGATTTAGTTACAATATATGTAACGAAAGTCGCCTTGGTTCTATGTTAACATAATTAATGGACGAGATTGTTCGGAATACCTTTTGGATATGATAGTAAAGTTTTGAGCTCATAAGGTTGTGATGACATGTAATTAGTATATATATGTGGTCCAAGTGGGAGATTGTTGGAAATTATGACATCACATATATAATAAGGGTAATTACATGTTATTATTTACTATCATACAAATTAAAAGTGATCTAATTTAGTTAAAAGTTTATTGGACTTTAATTATTAAATAAAGTATGAGATAAATATTTATAGATACTCTAGTAGTTAAATTCTAATTGATGACTAATTCTTAATTGATGATGTTCCTAATTGATGATGGGCTGATTAAGAATTAGGGTTATATGCCAAAGCTTTAAATATTAGGGTTATGGTATCAAAATTACACACAAGAAAGCTTTTCTAATATCTCATCATTAGAAAAGTGAGAGTCACTTTCTCAACATTGGTTGTGTGCTAATTTGGAAGATCAAAACCCAATATCTATAGATTTCAAGAAACTGATGAATTCAGGTATGCTTCCACATCTAGTTTTATTATCGTTTTGTTCTTGATGATTTGACATGACAGATCTTGGTTTATGATTTATTAAGTTTTATATCATATTTTGATCTATAATTCTAACACACTATTCCACATCCAAAATAAACCTGTATAAATAGATGTCCATATTTAGATGAATCTAGATGTCTATTATTTCAAATTCATTCCCGATACGCTTTTTTTATTAGTTTTATTTTTTGTAAAGTATTTTGTATTTTATATTATTTTTAAATTAAAAAAATATGAAATATATAAAATTTAAAAAGTCTTTTAAAATATAAAAATTTATAAAAAAAATAATATAAAAATTATTTTACATCCAGAATAAATATGGGCAAACAGATGACCAAATTCAAACGAACCTAGCATCAATTTGTCCAGGTTTATCGAAAGCATCCTTCTTTCAGTAATTTTATATATTTTTAATTTTTTTTATAAAATATCATGTTTTTATATTATTATTTTGAAATAAAAATACATAATATATAAAATCTAAAAAATAATTTTAAAAATTATAAAATATTATTTCATTCCACAATCAACCTAAACAAATGAATGTCCCAATTTAAATGAGTTTAGACAACAATTTGTCCAAATCCATTTCAAATATGCTTTTTAATAATATTATATATTTTTAATCTCAAAATATGTATTCACATGAGATTCAATGAGTAATCAATTTTTACTTTTTTGACTATTTATTTTATTGTGTCTCTCATAATGACTCATTCACATATATAGAACAATCCATTGATGTGATGTGCTGGAGATAACTAGACACGTGATACATTATCCTTTAAAAGTTAATGTATCTTAAATACTCTTTAAAAAATTATGGGCGAACATGATGAAACCACATAAATGATGGATACTTATAATTGACAAACCCCCAATTAGCAATGGACGAACCTACGTGTCAAATGACCAACCACATTTTATATTATTTAAATAACATACCTCAAAAAACAAAAATGAAGCAAGAAGATCCCAAATAATTTGACCATTTCAATAAACCAAAAGATGGAGTAGAAAGCCAGTAGGTTTAGGACAAATAATTTTATATGTTTTATTTTTCTCGTGCATCCAAAATTTGATTCCACAAGTACTGGTCCTGATACAAACTTTTTCAAACCATGTCAAGATCAATATGAATGTCCTCAAATCATTCATATCCACGAAACTTAAGCCAAAAAGTCAATCCAATATAAGCTTTCCGTTTTCCATAACCTAATTAAACTTGCTCATCATGATATCACCAACATGACATGTGTAGGCTGATGCCTAATCTCTTATGTATACATCATTACCCATGAATTTATTTAATTTATGAAGTTGGTGAACAGATTGTATATATTTAATCTCGTCACCACCGATGTTTTTATTATTGTACATCTAAACCCACTCTTAGATGAAGATGTGTTATCAATTATACTTTGCATTTAACTCCTTTATTTGGTGGTTTTTAGTTTTTTTACTTTTTAAATTTTAAAATTTCAATCCTCGCCAAATAATAAATTGTTAAAACCGTTAAGTTCCACTATTTTTAAAATCTAATGCGTCAAACATTTTATCATATGTGTAATGTAATGTAGGATTATTTTTTCCACATATTACTCACTAAAAATTCAGTTAATGGATTAACAAAAGTTATTTTACGTTAAGGCTGAAATTTCAAAATTCGAAAGGTATAAAGACTTAAAATGATTCAATTGGAGAATATGGAATAAATCTACAATTGTATGAATAGTACAAGACTAGCAATTGGCTGTAACTAAACGGATTTAACTGATACTGCTTGGGGTAGGATTGAATTTTTAAAATTTGAAAAGTAAAAGGGTTAAAATAGATAAATAAAAGTATATGGACTAAATTTATAATTTTCGTAAAGTATATCATAATTTAACTTTGTCTTTATTGATAGTATATAAAATTATACATTAATAATCTATAAAATATATGAATGATAAATTAACTTACTTCCCTAGTACCTCTCCTTTTCTTGCACTATGTGTTTCATGCTTTTTTTGGGGATAAATTATATCCTTGTATTAAAGGTTGAAGAATAAATTAGTTTTATATTTTAATAAAGTAAGCAATCTAAAATTTATAAATTTAATTTTGAAATAAATAAGTAAAAATTCAGAGCAAAAATGCTCATTTAGTCTTTGAAGTATATCGTTTTTTCCATGTTGATTTTTTTTAAAAAAATCGACTCACATCGATCCCTAACATTTTCTGACGTTTTCAGTTCAATTATTTGGGTGTTAAAAACTAATTCATATCTAGCCAATCATATGCTACCACGTGTCGTACGATGGCATCATAGTGACATCATCATTTCAAAAAAAATCTTACAGAATCGTTAAAAATAAAAAATTATAAAAATTACAAAATTATTAAAAATAGACAAAAAAATTATAAAACTATAAAATTAAAAAGAAACAATATAAAATTAATAAAATTTATTAGAAGTATAAAATAAATTAGAAATTTCAATAATTTTAAGACTTTATAAATTACATTTACAAAAACTTAAAATTTAACGAAATTCAAATATCAATATGAGAAAAATAATATACTTGAAAGACTAAAGTGTGGATTAAGTCAATTATGAGGAAAAGTAAACAAAAGGAAAAAGGAAGGGAACAAAGAAAAGGAAGTTGGGGTAGTGCTTAGAATTTGAAGGACAAAACAAAAGGAAAGTGTTTTTATAAAAAAAAAAAAGAAAAAAGGAAAGTGTTTAATTCCATCATCAGCTTATCTGCAACAGCTTAATAAATAATTTAATTTAATCCCATTTTGTGGAAACTTCATTTCTCATTTTTTAACTTATCTACAAAGAATATTAGATATTGCACAAACCTAGTCCACTAAAAAACTGTCAATTTATATTAATTTAGTCCTGAATTTACCTCAAAATTCATTTTTTATATGATTAGTATTTGATATATTGATCACGTATTTTTTTTTATTTTATGAATATCTTTAAAAGTTTGTCATTTGTGGGAGCATAATGTATAAATAAAAGTTAATAATAAACATGAACTAGTTTGGATCAAGTCTTAGAGCGAATAAAGGGTTTAGTTAACTAGTCAATTTCAATTAAATTAAAAATATGTTTGAATGATCTATTAATATAAGCTGTCTTTTTGTATTACGATCCCATCACGTAATATCGCTTAGTATTAGTTAAATGTTAGCTAATCAGTAAGTTAATATTTGTTTTAATTTTGTTTTGCATGCAAAACTGTTGTGGACAATATACGAGTTAGAAAAAAATTATGGGTAATTTTAGGTATTAAATAAAAAAAATATATATATAATCAAAATTTAAAATGAAATATACTTCATAGATACCTGACTTGCTACCATCTCTAAAAAATATATATTTAAAGTAGAAACAAAAATGTAAAGTTTTATCATAAAGTAGAAATAAGCAGGAATTGGGGCTGGGGATATGAAATTTTAGCCCAATCAAGCCCAACTTGAATAATGGGGCTAATTGGGTCATTTGTGCCTCTGAAAATGTTTCAAATTTCCAGTGGTGAATATGCTAAATGTTTGGGTCTTAAAACAATTTTCACTTCAATTTATGGAAAAACAACACCATTTACTTCCAGGATTGTATTTGTCAATATATTGGCATTGTGCAAGACAACCTGAGTTTGAGTGTGTTGAAACACATTATTCTCTTATTTAAGAGTTGAGGAAGGGGCTATACGTAATTCTAGACATTGTCAAATTAATTAGACAAATAATTAATATCATTATTAGTTTTTCTCGTTTGTTTAATTTTAAAATTGATAGAGACAAAATTACTCTCTTTTTCTTTCTTTAAAAGAGATTAATTTTCTCAATTTCAAAATTGACAAGGACTTGAGGGAGATTTATACCTAATAAATTTCATGTTATAAAAAAAGGGTATTCATTTATTTATAATTTTATATGTATTTTTATAGAAAAATAAATATTTAATTTTTATTTTTAAATTTTTAAGAAGTAAAACTAAATTGACAAAATTTATAAAATTAAAAGTTATTTTTTTTAATTTTTTTTAGAATTAAAATTAAATTAATAAAATCTGTCAATATTGTGTAACTAATTTTTTTTTACTATGTCAATAAATTTTTAATAAGAATGAGTAAAATATTGAATTTTAATAATGTTAATAATTAAAATAAAAAAATATTCAAACATGAACGATCAAAATAGACTATCTTTATAATTTATCTAATTTTTTGTTTAATATTTAAATATTACAATTATCCACTAGATAATCAAAACTCAACATTCAAAATCTAATTACATTATCTAACCCTAAATTTAACATTTAATGAAAATTATGGTTTGAAATTTCAAATGAAATTACATTATCTAAAACTTGATGGGACTCTATTTTAACAATCTTTTCTTTATCATTGCTTCATCATGTAATCAAATCAGACACGGAATACCTTCTTCCTCAGAATTAAACCCTCCCCTCCCCATCCTTCCCATTCTTTTTTGTTTTCTTCCTGAATGAAAGAGATTCAACATTTCAAATACTGAGTTATAGACCTAGAATAAACTCCTCGATAAATTAAAGGTGTAAATGAGATACCAGTGCTCGTAAGTTTTTCGAGTTTAAACTAGAATTTACAAACCTCCAAACTAGGTTAAACTGGATTACATCCGTAGAGGAGACCTTTGTCTTTGATCATTTCAATTTAATAGTGAACACTGAATAGGGTGGTGACTAAGTTGAAAGGCTGAAGAAACTTGGTTTCTAGATGAAGTGATGATGAGCTGAACTGAAACACCTGTCAAGGTTTCCGCCATGGAAGGGAGACAAGGCAGGCAATGACGTATCTATGAACCTTATTATTTTAGCTACTTGTACCGCTTACATCCCATGCAAGAAGACTACAAATTCATTTCGTATGAAAGCTACTTTGGGGGACCTTCCACTGATATACGTTTTTCTGAATGTGTCACAACCTGATTTCTCCACGTTTCATTTTAGTCCTTTTGGTTTATACTCAGGTGCCTCATTCCCATTTGTTACTACTTTACCAGCAACATCTGAGATTAAGACTTGTTTGATATGATATAATATAATTATTCATTCCATTCTCTCACTGATTTGGGTGCACCACAGGTGTCTAAATTAAAAAAGTGACATGTGTAATTAGGTTATAGTTAAAAATATAAAAATAAGAGCCTCCTCAATTCTTGTGTATAAGATAATTATTTGTGCATAGCTTATTAAAACAGCTTAAAAGCTATTCACTTTACACTGAAATGATTAGAAAAATTATGAAAATATTTTTTTGTTATTAAAATGTTTTATTTTTTTAAAAGTATTATAATTTAATTATTTTAATAAAAAATAAAAAGTGCATGATTTGAATTCACGTCAATTAGATTATTAAAACTTTAAACTTATTACTTAACTAAAGTTTTATTCTAATGTGTTTTATACATTTATATTTTAATATACAATATTTATTATCTTCATCTCTTGTTTGTATTAACGATGTTGTTAATAAAGTTAGTGTCACAAGTCAGTTCGACTCTAAATCTCGATTGATGATAACACCATGATAAATGATTGTAGTGCATTAGTATTGTTAATCAAATGTTTTTATGTGTTTAAATATTGTTTTACTCATAACTTAATCTTATTTTATTTTAATATCGTACATATTTCATGTGTGATTATGATTAATTAGTTTCAAACCATATGTTTTATTATTTATTCTATATCATTTTTAAATACACATTTATATTTTAAATTTATGAACGTGTGTGATAGGATTTTTAATAATAATTTATTCTTTTTAATGATACGTGAGCTGTAAAAAATATAGATACAAATATGGATTTTGAAAAAAAAAATCATCTAATACATTTTTAAACAATAGTTCAAGGATGTGTTAACTATCAATTCAACTTGAGAAGTTGTTTTCAAGGTTCTCCATATTTATTTTATAGTTTATGTTCGTGCGCCTTACTACTACACCAAATACTTGTTAGTATATTGGGTAAGTTTTCAATGCAAGTGTGTCACTAATAGAGTTGTCCATGGGTCGGGTTGGGTTTGGATCGAGCCAAGTAAAAATTTTAGGTTCGTTTTGTAAGCCCAAGCCTGACCCATATAAAAATATTAAAACCCGAGCCTGAATAACACTAATATAAATATAATTTAGCAAGCAAATACCTCTGGAAGAGTAGCAAACTTAATAATAAAACAAGAGTTATACAATATTCAAACAATAACAACAAAATAGTAGCAATATAATAGCAAAATGATAGCAAAACAATGAAAAGACAGTGACAAAACAGTAAGAAAACACTAGCAATATTTTTTTTGAAAATCTAGATCGGGCCCAAACCAAAAAAAACTTACTTGAGGCCCGACCTGTTTAAAAAATGAGCTTTATTTTTTTCGTAAACCCGTTCTTCGAGTGTATAATTCGCCCAATTCTTTTACTTTTTGAGCAAACTGACCCGACTCATAAGCAAGTCGAGTAACAGATATCATTTGAGTGGAATGATAAAAAAATTCAATGCATTTTAAGCAAAATTTTGAGTTAAATTTTTATAGAGAAAGAAAGGAATATAGTCCCATTTAAAAAAAATGGTCCTAAACTCAATAAAAATTGCCAGTGTGTCACCGGTTCTGCTTGTGGAGTAGCTATGTATGAAACCATTATGCTATGCATATAAAACCCACTTTAAAAAATGCTCTCCATGAATTGGATTTGGAGAGGAAAAGAATGTTTGATTGAATTAACATTAATTGCCATGAATACTGCTGCAACAGTCCTTTTCTTTATGGTCTCAAGACAGTGAATGGTTTTAAAACAAAACAATGGCTGCTGCAACTGTTACTTGCCTTCCACAAACATGCCATCCATCCACCACTTTTGTCTTTTTTGTTTTCCTTTTCTTTTCCCAAACCAAGAAAGCAATAGAAAAAAAAGCCAAAAAGGGAATTAATTTCTCATCAAAAACTCCATTGCCACTATATACTTATTGTCTGTACGCAATATCCAAACCCAGATTATGCATTATTGTACTAATCACAGAATACGTATTTACAGATTCTCATCCTCCACCAGAACAGAACACACACACAAAAAAAGGGTAAACAAAGAAAATTTTCCCTATTTTCTACAATGTGTTAGGCTCGGCCGTGTCTTGTTGTACTTGTTTTTCACATTCTTGTGCCTCATTGAAACTGTCACCTTGCCATGTCCAAACAATGTCTTTTAATGCGGGCCTAACATCTTCCTCGCAAAACTTAGCATACTCCAAGGTATCCCCTGCTGACTTGGAGAATTCGACCACCGCTACCTCCGGTGCCACCTCGGACACCTCAGCGGTCACCAACAATCGCCCTTTCCTCCCTTCTGATGACCCTTGTAATCTCATCTTGAAGTCCTTGGCTTTCCCCACCCTGAAGTTCAACCCCTTCGCAACAGCTTCGAGTTTAGACATGATAGCACTGGCTGAACATCTTGACGTGAACATCGTCCCCGATTTTATCTTGTCCTCGAACAGGCCCGACAGATCGAACCCCGACGACATAGAGGAAATGAACTCGAACGCGTTGAAGAATTTGGGAGACGATAGTTTAGTACTCTTAGAGGGTGCGGATTCATCATCGTCTATCGGTTCTTGGATCGAAAACGCAAGGGGACGTGTGAATTCTTTTCTGAACCAAGGATCACGCATTATAGCTGGGATTGTGATCCTTCTTTCAGGATCTGCCACAAGTAGTTTCGAGATCAAACGCTTCGATTCTGTCGAAAACCAGGAGGGGAACTCGAATTCGGCTTTGAAAACTTTCCTATACATCTTCATCATATTCTCATCTTGAAAAGGCAAGAAACCTGCGAGAAGAACATATAAAACAACCCCACAAGACCAAATATCAGCTCTGGATCCATCGTACCCTTTTTTCCTCAAAACCTCGGGAGCAACGTAAGCTGGTGTCCCACACTGAGTGTGAAGGAGACCATCATTGAGAAGCTGCTCAGGCAAAGCCGACAACCCAAAATCAGATATCTTTAGATCTTCATTTTCGTCCAACAGGAGATTCTCAGGCTTCAAATCACGGTGGGAAACACCTCTGCTATGGCAGAAATCAACGGCGCTGATCAGCTGTTGAAAGTACTTACGAGCGACATGTTCTTTGAGCTTGCCTTTGTAAACTTTGGCAAAGAGCTCACCCCCACGGACATGTTCCATGACAAAGAAGATCTTTTTCTTGGTCGCCATTACTTCTTTGAGCTCCACTATGTTGGGATGTCGAACAAGGCGCATCACTGAGATTTCTCTCTTGATTTGCTCCATCATCCCTTTCTTTTTCACCTGATCCTTGCTGATGACTTTCACCGCCACGCTTTCACCGGTGGCTAATTCTTTCCCGTAGTAGACTTTGGCGAAAGTCCCTTTCCCCAACAGCCTCCCCATCTCGTATTTCCCAAACAAAACATGACTCTCCTCCATCACTGTTTTCCTTTCCCCTATATACTACTTTCTGGTAACGTTGTTGCGTTGGTGGCTTCAATGGAATCTAATGGAATCTAGGGTGCTAGTGAGGGTTTTGAAAGAAGGGTAATTTAAGGGAATCCAAGAAAGAACAGAGCATATGGTGATTTGGAAGGACTCCATTACAGGAGTTGAGATCAGTATAACAAGATATTGGAAGGGGCACCTGGTATTGAATTATAGGAAGTTGGGACTGCTCACAGCGGCACACAGAATGAAGACTATAGACCAAAATATTTTGGTGAGATTAAATAGGGAGTGGCGTTAATATTGCGGAGAGGTTACAACAAACCTTTCCTTTTCATCTTATCAAGTAAATTCATTGCTTTATTTGGGAGCGGATTGCATGCTCTGCTTTTGTATGGTGGCTAGAATTTGGTGTTAAAAGGATGAGGAACTGGGGTCACTTCTTCTCATCTTGTGCCACCGCTCAACTACTGTTCTTACCCCACCATGTCCCCATCCTCATATGGGATTCCAATTTTATAAATTACTACATTATCAAATATCCATGACATTATTATTATTATTATTACTATAAAAATATAAATAACAAATAAGATTTTGATTCAAGGGTTTGATATAATTATTAAAACTTAGGGTAAATTATTTAGCTTTCATTTTAGTTACTCCAACCGTTAAATTTCTAATGACGATTAATTGTACATATCATATTATTATTATATTTTATTTCAGATAATTAGTTTAAATTCTTAATTAGTGTCTGATTAATTCATAATATTAATTTAATAAAATTATTAAATAAATAGTATAGATAAAAACAAAAAATAAAAGAAATATGTAACTTCAAATGGGTCCGACACTCGTAAACATTGAAGGTCGCATATATATATATTTGACTAGGTAAATTCTTTTAATTTGATTTTATTTATTTTTAGTTCTAAAAATAGTGTGCTACTGAATCCAACTGTAAGCGAGTATATATAAGAACTTAGTCAAAGTGTTGAAGTTATTTTTCTTTAAAATTATTATGGATGAGTATTTTTTTTATTTTATACGGAGTTTTTTTAAAAAATAAAATAAATTATATTTTTTAATTATTTTACCAAATTTTTATAAGATATTTGTTAATTTTTTAATTCATTTATAAAGTCTAAAAATTATATCAATATTTTTATTTGTTTTCCTATGTCATGTTTGGATTAGATTGATTTTATGAAGATACGTGAGTTTGCAACAAATTTAAATGGGCAGTCGGTGTAAGGAATTTTTTTTTTTTTTTTTTTTTGCAACTTGTTATTAATTAACAATTTTAATCATGTTTCATTATGTGGACACTTTGAAAGTTTTAAATAAGAATCCCACGTATTAATTATTATTATTATTAAAATAGGTAAAAATATCAAAGTAAATTTTGTATTATATGAATTATATTTTGACTTTTTCCTTTGAAAAATTAGGTAATTGGGTTTTTGTATGTGAAAGAGTAAAATATTTTCTCTATTAAATTTATATAGTTAAACACTTATTTTTGGTGTTTAATTTGTATATGAGGTCTAATAACAATTTTAACTCTTCATCCTTGCATATTTATTCAATTTAGTCTAAACTCTTTTATTTGTATACGAGGTATATATAATATATGCTATGCATTAGTCGACCCTGAAACTATTCTTTTAATATAAGCATTTTTGCAGAACAGTGATCTTTTCCAGTGTTTCTTACTTTCTATTGTTCTTTTGAGTAATGAAAGGAAACGAAACTTGCATTATAATTAACTTAATATTTTTTTACAATTTTTAATCTGAAATAATAAAGAGAGAATAAAGAATAAAAAGTAGGAGAGCAAAGAAAAATAAGTACTTCAATAATGAAAACACTAAAACAATTCTTTTTTAGTAACTAATATAAAATCAAAGCAGAAATAGATAAAAATGTTAATGTATACAAATTAATATACTAAATGTGAAACAACTTTTTAAGAATAATAATTAAGTAATTTATCCAAATATATAACTTTTTTTTTTTTAAAAAGTTCTATTTATTGAGTCATGAGTCATTCAGCATAGGCCCCAAAATTTTGCCTTTATAATTTATTTCAAGAATGCAACAACAATTAGTAGTGGGTTTACAGCGCATTACTTGAGTGGTAGCTCCTAATTTTGGACTATTCATTCTTTCAAACAACACAACAAATCTTTGATCAAAGGGTTTAACACATTCCACATACACATTTTTAGGCGATTATTAGTACTTAATCACATATAAACCACCCACTTTTTTGTCTCTCTTCATATCAATATTAAATTGTTTTTAATTTCTTAAATTATCTAAAACAAATTCAGTAATTAATCTTTCGTATTCTGTAGGTCCATTAAGGGATAGATGCTGACCACGAATTTTAAAACTAGTTCTATACTCAATACGAAGATCAAACTCTCGATCACTGAAAACATCCTCATCTAGCTTTCGTGTTTAATATCTTTTTATAAAATAAATATTTACTAATTAATGAAGCCTCAATTTGCTTTTATATGATTTGTTGGCTTCCCCTTTTGAAGATCATTATGTGTACAAATCACTTTCATACATGTATTAAATAAGAAATATACGATGCCTAAGTGGAGCAGCCTTGTAGCTACATCGACACAACCGATGCAAAATATCTGTAATCAATTATAATTATTAATTTAGCTTTGCGATTAATTATTTTGTTTATGAGAAGTGGAAGAAAATTTTGAACTTTCTCTATAGACTATAAAATGGATATGTATAGAAATATTTCGAGTCAAGTTGATCATAACTTTAATTTAAATATTTTTTATAAAATTAATTTATTTCTTTTATAAAATTCTAATATTCTAGACCATAAGTTGAGCAAAAATACACATAAACCTTGCATTACTATTATTTGTTAGTTTTTTTTTAGTTAAACAACACTAATTAAAGTTAAAAAATATATATATTTTTGATAAATAAAGCAACATTACAACGTTCACAGTAGAGTTCGAACACACAATCAAGACATCAAGAGCCTGATGTTATATCGATTGAACTAAACAATTTAGTTCAGAGTTAAAATATTATTAAGAAGAAATAATTTAATATTAAAAATAAGATATTAATTAATTGTTTTTTTATAAAAATATCGAGATACACGTTTTTATTAAATGCAATAACCTTATAAAATTCTTAATATAATTTAAATTCTAATTAATTTTTTTTATGTTAATATTTATTAGTCTGAGCGGAAACAAAGAGGCGTGATTGATAAACAATGGGGTCAAACATATTGGAAAAGACAAATTTCCCCTTACGGAAAAGCTTTGAGATTCAATCATCTACTTGATTTTCATTGTTTTTTAGTATGTTTTTTTTTATCACTATTCATCGTGGTTGAAGGAGGAAAAAGAATAGGGGAAGAGACCGAATTATAAATTTTTGGGTTAAAAACAAAATTTACCATTCTATTACTTTATAATTTTATAATTTTCAGATGATTTAAAAATAAATTTTACCGTTTTAAGGCTATAACTAGTGTTTGTCTTTTGCTTTTCCTGCTATTATTCAATATTTATATTATTTATTTTTTTAGGTGAATATTATATTATTTATTAAAGATGGGTTTGGATGAGCGATGCGGTACAGTACGGTTAGCTTATTTTTTATCCTATACTATTGTATCTGTGGTTTCTACATGCATACGTGTTTGATATGACACTAACTCTCGAATAATGACAATACCATGATAAATAATATAGTGCATTTAGTATTATTAATCTGATATATTTATATTATTAATTTCATGGGTTATTATGATTAATTAATTTCAAACCATAAATTTCAACATTTATTGTATGTTATTTTTAAACACATTTTTATATTTTAAATTCTATGACGTATACTAGAATAGATTTTTGGTATATATTATATTTATAAGTAGTGATTATTTATATATTGAAAATAATGTGCTAAAATAATGATGGAAGCCAACCGGTCCCTTCCATATTTCACGAATTTTGTTTTTATTTTCAAAATGCACACCATGAGAATTGTTTAAATATATTTGTATCTAACAACTTTATTCCCTAATTTTTCCTTGTATATAAACAATTAAATATCAAGCAGCGTAATCAACAACAGAGCCTCTTTGATGAGGGATACAGCAACCTTTTTCCAAATCTTTTGGGTTTAAGAAAATAAGGAGACTAAATTGATGTTGGTCCGATGGTTAAGATGTTTATTATCTCAGGTGTTTATTATTTTAAGTTTAGTCTGAATTTGAGTCGCGTTATTGTTAAGATTTTACCTTCATTTTATAATTCAAAAAAAAATAAGTCTTATTATTTGGATTCAAAAATACACAGTATTAATGATACAAGATTTAGGATTGGGATGAAAGGTGATTTAGTGGAGCTCTCCTAGAGGTGGTTGTAAAGCATAAAGAGCTCTATTAAGCAATAGCTTGATGGTAAATTGTGAAGTTTGCTATGAAATTATACAAAATTGATAAAAAGTATTAAGGAGAATCAGATTGTATTTCGATTTTTTTATTGAAAAAATGGATAAATTAATTATTATACATTTTGAAGCGTGTAAATTAGTCACTCCATTAATTTATATTCATTTTCAAGATTTTTTTATTTTTTAGAATTATTGTTAATAATTAAAAAAAATCAAAATAATAATTTAGCTATAGTTTAGGGACCAAATTAGCAATTAACCATTTAAATTAACGTTTCACGTCATCATTTGATAGAAAAAATTTAGGGATTAATTTGCATATTTCAAAATGTATAAAGATTATTTTGTTCATTTTTTCAATAAAAATACCGAAATGCAATCCGCCCCTAAATATAGGGATTTTCCTAATACTTTTACCTACAAAATCTTATATGTAATAAGAAAAAAATTTAGAGTGGTCCTTGAGGGGAATCAACATTTGGATGAGACTTAATGTTAGGACATGATCTAAAAATGACCCATGATGAAGAGTTGGAAAACCTTTAATTGAATGACCCCTCTCATGAGCCACTACTCCTTAATCAAAATAGTTAGCTTGGTGAGGCCCTCCATGCAAAGTAGTTTGGAATAACAATCATACACATATACTTATGCAATATAAATATACTTAAAATCATATTCCTTATTTTTATTTTGACATATAAAGCATCAAATATTTTTGTAATACTGTCACATTTGATATTAGTATTTTTATAAAATCTAATATGATATTTATATTTTGAAAATGTTCAATGTGGTATTTGAACTATCAGTTTGTATTTTTACTTTTCAAATTTCTCTTTTACAGTAACCATTCAACTTGTTATGGTACTCGTCATTCAGGGGCAAAACTAGAAAAATTTTTAAGGGGGGCCGAAGTTAAATTGTAATTTTTACGATAGTAAAAGTACAATTTTTAAAGGATTAAATTAAAATTTTATCATTTTTAAGGGGGCCAAAGTGTAATTTTACTTTTACTAATTTAAAATTTTAAAAAAATTTAAGGGCCTAAATAGAAACTTTTCTATTTTAGGGGGAGCCAGGGCCCCTGCCAACCCCCCTGATTTCGCCATTTTCGTCATTATAGACCCGCTATTTGAATATCCAACTGGGTCCTAACCCGTAGTCTACAAGGTTCGCATTTTGAATTTGCACTTGAAGTGTTTGCATCCTTCTATGAGATCGTATGATATGGGTTCGCACCGCCACGAAAGCAAACCCTCATCTAGAAACACACATGTTAACCCTAGAATAGAGTACGTGTTAATAAGCATGAGAACCTACCTATGACGTCCCATCCATAAACAATAATCGTATCATTAAATAAAAAATTTGACCCTTTTGAAATATGCACTCTATAGTACTCAATACAACTTAATACAAAACTACTTGCATATGGTTTAGCCAATGTTAAAGGCATAAGCGTGAGTTGTGGAAGTTTTCTTTATAGTAAAAGAGATATTAGAATGTCTTATTAAATAAACTTAACCATCATGTTCATCCGAGTTATCAATCATGAGTAACTTACAAGTATGAGAATAAAAAATATCAATAATACATATATCTATATCAGTAAAATAGTAATTCCTAGCTAACCAATCCGCCACTGAATTGTGAAATTTTAATATTGATATAATGTTGATAAAGATGAATTGAATATTAATGTAGTGCACATCAATCATGTCTTTATATAAGATTTGAATTTTGATGGGACCAAAGCAAGAAGCAAGTGCGCTCTATCCCATTCGGTGTTGACATTTAGTCAATTCGGGCAATGTTCAATTGCCATCACCCCGCCCTTTAGCCTTTCATCATCATATCTTGTTTTCTTTTATAGACTAATTATTATTTGACATTTTTTGCAATATTAGATTAATTCATTCACCCAATCTTATTATAAAGATTAAGATTGATGTTCATTTTGTCGCAATTGCCGATACAATTATTTCCTTATTATCTTCAACTTCACACAATTCTTCCTCTACACACTAACTAATAATATATAATATTATTTTAATTTTACAAATAAAATTAAATTATGAAACTCCCACATATAATATTTGTTTAATAAAAAGTATATAACAATCAAACATAGTATTAATTAAAACCATAACATTTAAATATTAAGCATCATACTATTTTGGATTCAAATTTTATTATGTGTAATTTTTTTTTAAATTTTATATGGAAGGATAAATTTACTTTTTTTTTTTTTTTGAAGGATGCATTGCGTTATTAAAATTAAAAGAATTTAGTACTTTTACACGATTAAATTGGAATTTAGTTTAAATAACGATCAAAATCTTAAATGTATATCATTATTCCCTGACTATATTTGATGGGTGTTTTATATCATTAAAATGTACACAATTCTTTTAAGGTTTTCATATGATATATATATATATATTAGAGAAGAAAGAAAGAATAAATTGGTGGTGAAAGGGTGAGATTAGGAACCCAATAATTCATGGATATAATGATGATTGAGAGAGTTGTGGCTTTATATGGTCCTAAGGACCCACGCAGACGGTTCGCGGCCTGCACTTGTTGGAAAAGAGTTGGGCCGGTTGCCTAACTGCAAAAACCGCAAAGTATTTGCTTACTTTATAAGGTGTCCCTTTTCTTCTTTTGGTATTTACTAGTTACTTGATTTATATTAATTTATATTTTCAAATTTTCAAATTATTAATATGCTGGTTGAATTTATTATAAATTAAAATAAAAAAATATTACAAACGAAATTAAAATGTAGCAAAATAATAATAAAACAAAGAGAAATTAAAAAATTAGAAAACAAAACATCAGACCAGCAAAACATTTTTAGTGGGATGCAACAACAAGAATGAAATGAAACATTGGAAAAAGGAAGCAGGAAATAAAACTCCTTATCTCTATCCACCTACACAATTAAAGATCAAAGTAGGAGTGGTGAGCGAAACCAATAATCTTGCAGGATGCTTCGCAAAACAAATCTGACTGCATCGGCAAACGAACCACAAAAAGAGATCAAACTATTGAAAGACCGCTGATAACCGTAAATCAGAGTCAAGCGTTGTGAGAAAATATTTCACGAACGCAAATCTACCACAAAGGTAGACGAAAATGTGTCATAAGGCAGAAGCGTTCTACAAGGCAGAGGAAAAGCGTGCTACAAGGTAAAGAAAAAGTGTGCCGCAAAGGCAGATAAAACTAGAAGAAAATCAAAATATAAAAGAAAACAAGAATTGAATATAAAAAATTAAAGGGAATGAATACTGACGGTCGACGACTAGCATAACAGCTGACGTCGCCGCCGACTAATCAATAACGAAAAAAAATAGAGTGGCACAAAAAAAATTTAGCTCAATTTTATTTTACTAATATATTATAATTATTTGATATTTCAAATTATTTAAATAATTAAAAATAATGTTATCCAATTTTAATAAAATTATTTCAAAATTTATCACTTAAAAAGATATATCAATTATAAATTTTCTATTGATTTAATTATAAAACAATTATTGTATGTGGTATATTTACCAAGAGGTAAATATCTCATGTTAAAGTTCTAGCAAATGTGATTTATAAAATTTTAAAATTTTTAACAAATTTTAATATTTATTGTAATTTTAATAATTTTTAATTTGTTTTTTAATTTTTTAATTTTTTTCATTTTAAAATATTTTTAAAAGCATTTTTGGATGATGACATCACAATGATATCATTGTGTGACATGTAGTAGCATATGATTAGTTGGATATCCCAGACAATTTTTTTAACGTCTAAAGGATTGAATCAGGAACATTTGATAACATTAGGGACTAAATCGAGAATGTCTAATAACATTAGGGATTGAAGTGGGACAAAAAAATTCTAAGAACCAAGGTGAGAAAAGTAGTATACTGCAGGGACTAAAATGTGCATTAAGCCAAAAATATATTTTAAAAAATATCAGTTCAATCGGTCCATATTGGTTTGCCGATCAATCGATTCAACCTCTGTCCTCATACTAGTTTATCAACAAGGGGTGAAGCGAGAATTGCTGATAAGGGGGATTCGAATATATTTATAAAATATACATGTTCAAAGTTGGGTCGGGCCTACTTTTAACAAGCTATTTTTAAATTTGAGATAATCTTAATTACCAAAATTTATGAAAAACAAAATAAGTTAAATGCTCAACTTGTATTAAATATTATAATTATTTAAGTTTATCTTTTTACCTAATTAATATTTAGATACATTTGTACTTGACGTAATGATTTATTTGACCCTTCAACTTTATAAAAAAAATGTCATTTTAACCCTTAAACTTACAATTTTTTTTCAAATCACTCAAAATGAATGAAAAATTTTAACCTTTTTATAACTTTTTACATACAATGAATTACTGGTGAAATCAAACTAATTAACTACTTTAAAGCTAACTAACCACCTGTTCTAACAACCTATATTTACAATCAATAATTTCTATACATCATACTAGCATGTTGTATATGTTATAACTTCAATCATAAGTGGAATTGATATGATACATACTTCAAAGAGTACATGAAAGAAGGAGATCTTGATAGTCTTAATGATGCAGATTCAAATTCAGATGATGATGAACTTGATCAATGACCAACAGACAATGATAAGGAGCATATGCTAAATATTAAAGAGGGAATAACCCAAAAAATATGCACTAGAGCAATTAGATAAATTGCATATGATGTTTGCTTCTTTTTCATTTTTTTTTGCTATTTTTATTAGTAATCATATTATCAACTACTTTTTTATACTAACATAATACATATGATAATTTGATTTTAACTTTTGTTACTTGTTTAGAAATTATTGTTATCATACTAATAACTTTTATAATAATTAATATTTTTAAAATTATAAATTATGTAATTATTTAATTATGTTGGGGATCAACTTGTATAAACAACGAGATAGTAAAAACGAAGAAGTATGAAGACAAATATTTTACGTGAAAAACCCTCAAAGAGAGAAAAACTATGGGCAAACAAAATATCAACTTTTTACTAAATGAGTAAACAAGCGAGAGTATAATATGGAGAAAATAAATTTAAAAGTATTAAACGTACAATCCCAAACCCCGAAAACAAAATCCTAACTCGAGAACAAAATTCTCTCCATTGTTACCACGAAACTCATAAAAACTCATATGCAACTGCATTTTGTTGCCTTCAAGAAAAACCCTTGCTGATTGGAGCATTTAATAGGGATACAACAACTCCTTTAAATAGGTTTAGATTAAAGTTCTAATCATACTAAAATATCTTTAGAATAATTAAAGTCCAACTAGGAGAAGCGATCCTTCTTGAAGTCTAAAACGTGAATGCCAATTAGGAGAACACGTCATAGCGTCACGACATCACGACTTTCCTCATCATGATGTCAATACCGCATTTGCGGTTTTCATCGACTCATCTCAACGAGCCCTACCTGCTCGTCATGACGTCGGGTCTATTTTGACCCTTATTCGACTATTCGTTTGGTGATTGTTGTCTTAAGTACTTACAAACTCTTCGATAAATACGATGCACACTCCATAAATTACAATTTGTACTATCAAACATGTCACCAATATATATATATATATTACATTAATTTAAATATATACAAAAAGCATTCCGTTGGTAGTTTTTGATTGCTGGGAAAAGCCGTGGACGTAAAGCAAGCATGATTCATTGGAATAGGAACAATAATTTGGTGTTTGATTAATTACAGCAATTATTTTATTAATAGCCTTTGGGCATCCTGTTTTGGGCACAAATCATCTATCTTTGCTTTTTGCCTTATGAGAGAGGCTGTTCCTTACATATCAATTGAATTGCCATCACCATTTTGTCCCCCCAATCGCATTTCTTAGCCGATGGAATCACATAAACTCCGTTCACTCAAAAATTATTATAAAGTTTCACCCACCTCCGAATTTTTATGTATTTGAAATTTAATTTATTTATTTTTCAAGTTTAAAGTTTAGATCCATTTGTTAATATGTTAAAATGTATCTATTAAATCTGTTAGTGTGCTTTATAGAAATAAAAAAAAATACTTATTTGGCATCCACATAACAAAAAATAATTTTATAATGAACTTAAATTTAACAGAAAATTTTAACGGTGCTAACATAACATTGGCATTTTAATCAGAATAAAGTATTTAGATTAACTAATGACATTGTAAAAATTGAGATGTCAAATTATGTCAAAATTTAAGTATATAAATTAAATATTAAAATTGAAATTTAATCATTCCTATATAATCTTAAAAAATGGATTGGAATTTAAATTTAGCCATTATCTTATCATTAGAAAAACAATGGATAGGTGTCATGTAGAGAGGCTTTCCTTTTATATATAGTAGTATAGATACTGATACCACTATAAAAAAAATATAGGGACCAAATTATGTTAGAAATTAAAATATAAATATTAAATTCAAATCTAGGTATAATAAAGGGACCAAAAATAAAATTTATCCATTTTCCCCTAATATATATATATTACAATATTGTAAATAAAATTAACAAGTGTTTTCATATTACAGTTTTTGACACGTGGCACTCTTCATTTTAAACATTTATTTTTACTTTGAGTAAATTACTCTTTTACTCACCTTTTTAAATTATATTGGATAATTTACTTTAAATGTAACTTCATTATTATACATATATTACAATTTATAAGACTCTTTTTAAATTAATTTTATTGTTATTATTTTTATAATATAATTTTTTTGTTAGTGTAAAATTTTATAATAAAATATTGAAATATATATTTTCTATAATTTTTTAATATAATATTTCAAATATACATTTCTTTGATTTATTTTAAATATTAACATCTCTATTTATTATAATCATTTTAATGTAGTATTTCCAAACTTCATAATAAAACATATATTTTATATACTATTAGAATGTGTTATTGATTTTGTATGTTACGATTAAATTAATATTATTTTTATATTCAAAAAATAAATTAATATTATATTTTTAATTTTGTTTTAAAAACAATTATATTGACAAACACTATTAGCCAACGCATCGCAGGAGTATACAAATAAAATACACAAGCATTATGTTGCGACAACCGACAAGTAAATAATAAGATTATTATTATTATTGTTAAATTTTAATAAAATTATTATTAAATATAATTTAATAATAATAAATAATTTAATAATATTCTTAATATATTTACTATTAAAATATGAATTAATAAAAATCATAATATATAATATTAGAGAAATAATATATAACCTACTTTATTATTTTTAAATTGCGATACATATTTAATGTATTAAAATATCATTAACAAAACAAATAATCTAATTATCTTCTAAATTAAAAATTAAAAAATTAGAAGTAATAATTATTTGATAATAATATTTTACATCCAAACATAATGTTCAAATTATCTTACATCCAGTTGCGGATTATCTTGCGAAAATGGCTCGTAGCAATGAGGACGCTTTACGGTGGTTTTGGCTTAGGATTATGTGATTCCTATGTTATGTTTTCTTATCAGCAAAAAGAAAAAAAAAAATCACTATACTATAAACGATACATACACCCATGGGATCAATGATTATTATGGGTCAAAAAAATCTAAGAAGAACAAACACATAGCCCACAAGAAATTGATCTTTGTTATGAACTCCCACTGAATTACAATGATTATAGCACCATTGACATTCCATTTGAATGTATTTGATTACACCATTGTAGGGCAATATGTGAATGTTCAATCTGCTGATGAACAAGGTACAAAAGAATCCAACAGTTATGATTTGGGATACCATTCCAATGTGACCTATTAAGCATCAACGGTGTTCCATGATTACAAAATGACCAAAAAACCCAAACATAATATGATGTTTTTATGATCGAGTGAAACATTGAATATCAATGACAGAATAAAAATCAAAACCACAAAAGAATGATCCTATTATCATGCAAAGCAGTTGCTTCAATCTGAACCCAACAATAAGGGCTACTCAAAATCAAACCCACTACATTCAACAAACAGTTCTAACTCAAATACACAAATAGCAGACAATGAACAATTCTAACCATAACACCATATGGCATTTAATTTCTCCAAGCTGCTACACAAAACCAAACCTATAGAGACAGTGAACAGTTCCAACAATAACATACGAAATACTGGTGTAGGACGACTTCACATTTCTTTGAATTCTTTGGTAACCTCAATAGTTTTTTCAAGATACACAATTCATCTTTTTCAAGCAGGTTAATCATTCTTAATATGAGCTTCTCCAGAACCATTGCATGGTTCAAGAAATAACAAACGCATATTTGCTTCCATCAACTCCAGAAATTTTGATCTCCTTGACATGAAATAACAAACAAGAAGGTATAGGTAGTGACCTCAATCCTTCTTCACCATCAGCCTAAACTCCCACACAAAATTAAAAAGAAATGTTAGTTGGTTTGTATGCTGCAATTTTGGATGTAATTATCGGTAAATGAATAAGAGCACTTAGAGAACTCTGCATACCAGACCCAGAATAAGGGTCTTTAGATTAGGCACATTATGTAGAAACTCCACAAGCCGCACTCTTATACGATAAGGATAGTAACTAAATACCCTTGGAAAACTGAAGTTAAAACTCTATATCAGACCTATGGACAGCACAAACTAAAATAAAAGTAACTAAATACCCTTGGTTAGATATTATGAAATTAAGTAGAGTTAGTGGTAAAATAAAAGCAACTAAATACCCTTGTTTTAATATTCTGTTCTCTGCATTTTGGCTGCAGCCATTCTTACAAGAAATTAACTGAACCAGTGGAAATTATAAAAAAAAAAAAAAAGCAGATGCAATCAATGGTGTAAATGAACAGCCAGATTCCAACACCAGGAAACATGTATACTATGAAACATCAATTCTATAGATGCAATCAATGGTATAAATGACACATATAGTAAATAAAAATTATACATATCAAACCTTAGAAAGACCAACAGAGTTTGGAATTAATAAATTGAAGCGAACAAATTACTGTTTTAAGCACACAAAGCCCATTAAAGTATTAACAGCTTCAGCTAAATTTACATAATTCGACGCCATACCATACACTAAACTAAAACGAAGATCATCTGAATCCAAAATGATAGTAAGTTTAAGTTAGCAGACACCAATCGGAGTTTCTAAGCAAGCCAAAAGACATTAAAACCAGAACCAGGACAAAAATTAATAAAATACCCAGTAAAAGAAGCAAACCCAAAAATACAAAATAGATACCCTTCCTGGAAATTAGTTAGATAGTGAACGTATAGAAGGCGAGAGAGAGTTTTATCTGAAATCCCCCTTTCATTTTCCTCTTAAAACCTGTACAGATCTAGGGCATTTGAAAAATTTGGGTCCGAATTAAAACTTACCACCCATCCCCTGAATCATCATCCGTGGGAAGACCACCGAATGGTAAACAACATTTTTTCCCTGAATAAGCCCGTATGGAATAGAGCTGTAATAGCTTATTACAGCCAACCAAACAATGGTTTGGTGATGAGCCCACTGGATTGAGCTATAATGCATTGATATTACAGTCAACTGTTAAGTATTGACGTATGTTGACCGACCAAATGTATAGGACCCACCCTTTTTAAATATGAGCAGCAAAAGCCGTCAGCCTCCAAATTGGGTCAAAACACTGGCCCACTCATTGTTAAAAGGTCAAAATGATATGTAATGGCTGCTGTTGAATCTTTTATTCTCTTTTTCATGTGTTGGCTTCAACCAAACTCATATCCACCTTACACGTGCCTCATCAAGACACTGGCCCACTCAATTCCCATATCTCTCCACCCACAGAAGAACAAACACGAAAGTTGCTAAAATGAAAGCAGACCCACAATGCCTACTTGGACCGACCATATCTCCACCTCACCACTCAACTTACTTTTTCTACACGTCTACATTCCCAACGGGTTGTTTAACCGCCTTCACCCACGTAGGAGCCAAAATTTAAAAAACCAAAAGAAACAGAAATTTTATTTATTTTTGGGGTTAAAAATATTAAAAAAGAAGGAGAAGAAGAAGAAGCTAAAATCGCGTGGATAATACTTCTGTTCTTTTTAAAAAGACAACGGCGGAAATTTGCAATTTTAAAGCAACTCCAGTTATTGGTTTCCTTTCTTTAGCAGCACGACAATCAGTTCGTTTCTCTCAATTTTAGAGTTTTATCTGATCGCTATAATCTAAAACCATCAGTTTCCTCTGCCTTTTCTGCTTCTCTAAAGACCCTTTTATTTCGTTTTGAGGTATAAGGTAGGTAGGCAGTTTCTTTAACTCTTCTTAAGTCTTTTAAGTCTCTTTTCTGAGTGGGGTTTGATTCTGATTATCAAAAGACTTGTAACAGTTGGAGTTGGAATTGGAGTTGGATATGGGAATGGCTTTGAGCAAACTTCTCCGTACTTCTTCATTGAACTTGAATCACGGTGGAGTAAATAAGGAGGAAGAGTTACGGTTAGGGTTAGGGTTAGGGTTTGTGAGACGCACGCTTGGATTAGGGAGGAAAAGGGTCCGCATATCAAATGAGATGGAGGATTTTTCGCCTCTTGATTCCTCTACAACCAAACTTCCATTGTTGAAAAGGCAATGCATGGAGAGGATAGTCATGATGGTGACGTCTGATGATTACCGTGAAAATCATCGCTTGAATCACTTCCTCAAGATCTTCTTGTAAGTGCTAAAAAAACCCATAGCCTCAATTGTTTTTATTAGTTTCTATTTTTGGATTGAGTTGTGATTAATGAGAAAGATTTTTGCTTTTCCTTTCTGCAGATTAAGATTATTTGTGGCGTGGGCCAGGAAGATTTGAAGGGACTTTTAATTGTTTCCAAATCAGTCGGAGAAGCTGTGAGTATAGTAAAATCAGTTTAATTTGGATTGTAAACTGTTCACTTCCTGCTTGTTAAGTATTTTAACCTGATTTGGACTCTGATGGTTCCTTTTTTTTTTTTGCTCAGACTGTAACTGCAAAGCTGTTTCATTCTGCTTATAGCACACCAGCAAACGTCAAGGCTTTTGGAACATCCATTTATTTCGAGAAACCAAGTGAATTAGATGAGATTGAAGCTCCAAATGCACCGAGGCAATGGAGGTCTCATAGGTCAATCAACCGGAATAATCTGGCTGATATTTCAGTGGCATTGTTTGCTTTACAGGAAGAAGATTTTAAATAGCCTGTAGAAGTAGTAGTAGTAGTAGTTGTAGATTAAAAGGGGATTAATTAATGGATCTGGATGTCGGATCATTGGACATGGGGTTAGACTCTAGACATGCAATTTTTTCAAATGTTTCATTGAAGATACATGGTTGCTTTTTAGCTCCTTTTTTTATCTGTGTGTACATGATAGAAAGAAAGGGAGATTCCAGATTCGGGTGTATTTGTTTGGAGGGCTATCTTTACCCTTCCGATGTGATAAAGTTGATTCTTATAATATAATAAATGCAGACATTTTCTCCTATAAAATCCTACAAAACTAGAGATTTTCATGGGTCGGGCCGGGTCGGATTCGTGTTAGATTTAAGCATTATATTAATATATTTTATGTTTGGCCAAGCCTAACTTAACTCGAAATCTGAGCTTAAAATTTTGTTCAAATCCATCCATACTTATAAAAGACTAATCCAAACTTATTTTAAGTTCATCCATATTAATTTATAAAAATTCAAAACAATTAATAAAAATTATTAAAATATTCAACAAATTACAAAAAAAAAATTTCATTTATATATATATTCTAAAAATTATCCAATTCATTAATGAAGTGCACGTAGACTACCATGTAGGTTGTTATGTCTATTGAGGGGATCGACTCCTTCGAAAGAAGTCTTTGATGTGTTGTTTGTTGGGTAGTAGACTGATACCATGGTTGCAAGGGTCAAATAAGCATCAAGTTGGTGGTTTGAGTTGCCCCACGCTCAGGTAGCTAGCTAAATTATTATTTACACACTCTATATTAACATCTTTCCTAAGTCTTGCAGGTCAGTTCTGGACCTCCAAAAACGCCCCCTCTATGAACCTTATACAACTCTCCGTAGGTGCTGGGGTAAAAACACCAGCACAAGGGGAATATCTTCAATTGTTAAGGATTTATTAGTTGCCTGACATATGATATTTCAAAGACTTATTCCGAAGGAGTCGGTCTCTCTTAACAATATCAATGTTGTTAAAATTTTAACAATTCAAAAAACTTTTTACGTCCAAAATAAAAATTTTATTAAATTTTAAAGATAAAAGTCAAAATGATAAAAAAAATTAAAATTAAAATATTTAGGTGCTAAATTTATAGCTATTAAAAACTAATATTGCAATTTGGTTCAAAATTGAGTACCATAAAAAGAAAAAAAATCATACGGGCTTCCGGGAAACTGGATTGGATTAGATTGGACATGAACCGTAAAAAGGATCCAATTAATTATGGGTATGAACAATAAGCTGGTCCAATTATTAATGGGCCGTTAAATGATTTCGAATCCGCCCAGGAACCCAGATATAAAATCCCTAATTCATCGTCGCTCAAAGAAACAAAACAAGAGAATAAAAAGAAGAGAAGAGCAAAGAGGAGAGTGTGAGCTTTGGTTTTTTGGTGAAGAATTGTTTGTTATTGTTGAAAAAAGGGGTAGAGTCCAAAATGGAAAATATGCAGGCTGTAAATAGCTTCGTGGCAGCTTATTTGAAGAAGAAAGGATTCAAAGAAGCGGAGCAATTGTTGGAGGATCTTCAGAACAAGGAGTCCGCTCCAATCGA
This sequence comes from Gossypioides kirkii, assembly GCA_005610355.1. Classification (NCBI taxonomy): domain Eukaryota; kingdom Viridiplantae; phylum Streptophyta; class Magnoliopsida; order Malvales; family Malvaceae; genus Gossypioides; species Gossypioides kirkii. The sequence goes on from CP032249.1 coordinate 34,471,093, forward strand.
TTTCCACAACGATCCTGATCTTGCTAAGTTCATTCACCACTTTTCCCAGTAAGTTCAATGCAAACCCTAACCCTACATTCCGGTTTTTTTTTTTTTTTTTTTTTTTGCATTATTTTCTATCGACCCATTTTGTCAACTGCTTACATTTTTCTGTTTGGGTGAAATCTGTTTTGATATTCAATTATTCATGTTTGATTTTACTTAAATATAAACTCTAGAAAACATTAAAATGAAGAATGTTGATGAGAAGTATGTGGAGTGCAATAATGTCCAGAGAAGTTGAGTTTATATTATCTTTCAACATGCAAATTTCAACTTTTGAACTCTTAAGAAATGTCCAAGGTGATGGCCAAAGTTAAAAGTGGGTTAATAATTAGTCAAATTTCTTGTCAGCATGAATGTCTTTTTTGACAGTGTCGGAACCTGACTCATCCCGCTGAGGATGGATCATGTCGTGAGAACATAATCTCACATAAGCCGGAATTGTCCTCTTTGGGTGTTGAGACAGGGTTCGAATCTCCGAAGGTGCACATGAGGGTGACAAAACCTTGAGGGATTTGCGCCTATCCAAAGAGGACAATTCTGGATTATTCTTTCACTACGCTACCCATGTCCAGTGGGCTGAGTCAAGTCATGACAGACAGTGTGGTAAAGAATGCTAATTAGAAGAACACTATACATAAAGGATTTGAATATTTTCTTGTTGTCTCCTTTCTGTTTGCATTTCACTGCTCTTTTAATATCAACATACTTGTTTCCAGGTCGGAGGATGATGTGGCACGGTACCAGGATGGGTATAGCAAACTGAGGTCGTGGACTTATAGTTCGCTAGATTTATACAAGGTATTGATTTGATATTTGGTCATCTGATAAGCGTTATCACTTCCGGGACCATAAGCTAGATTTTGAATGTATGCAGCATGAGTTGCTTCGTGTGCTTTATCCAGTCTTTATACATTCATTCATGGATCTGGTGGCGAAAGGATTTTTGCAAGAGGGTATGTGTTAAACTTACTTGACTTTATCATTCTCATGTATGCTATACAAAATATCTGATAGGTTTGTCTCTCAAACATTTTTGGTCTTTTTTTGCAGCTAGAACCTTTTTTAATGCCTTTCATGAGGACCATGAACTGATGCACTCACGTGACCTTCAAAAGTTGGAAGGCGTTCTTTCGCAGTCTCATTTGGAGGTTATTTAACATCCTATTATTTCTGTATTTAGCTTAAATAGGAGAATCACTACTCGTCTCATTAGTAGTTGTTTTCTTAATTAGGAGATGGAGTTTGCTCGTTCTCTTAGGCAGAATAAAGTTAACATCAAGATATGTCAGGTAACTGCTGCAAATTCTTTATTTTATGACTGCTAATGATATTAGTCAGGCTCTATCCTTCTCCTAATGAACTGCCTGAACTGTTTTCTTAATCATCTTGGCAGTATTCATATGACCTTCTGCTGCAATATTTACATAAAACACAGTCCACTGCTATGCTGGGGGTCATCAATGAACATATCAATTTCCAAGGTGATGTCATTTTCATTGCTGATGTTTTGGATAACACATAGAGAAGAAGGTGTACTATCTGATTACAGTTGTCTTTGTTTCCTTGCAGTTACTTCTGGACAGCCTGGTTCGATTTCTGATGATACAGAGGTTGTAACACTAATTGGAAGCTGCCAGGATGCAGCTAGTTTGATAAATCAGAAAGAAATACATTGGGGGGTGAGTCACTGTTCTTGTAATTATCTCTTTAAATGAATTTTCTATGGATTTAGCACATATAGTTCTCTATCATTGAAGCAAAGGGGTTCCTACTGCCATAAGCTCTATGCTAAAATCGTATCTCTTTTATCAAATTCCATAGCTATGTTAATTGAACTCTTTTTTTTCCCCTTAAATTACTCATGTCTGACACCTTGTCGAACATGTATTCTGATAAGAGTATAGGATATGATACTCCAAATATATGGGAAAACTTGGGAAAAAATTGAGCATACTCATGGTAGGCACATATTTGTATCAAACAGTCGCTTGGGCTTTGAGTAGCAGCTATATAGACTTACATGTGCGTGCATGTTCACATATTTCTACTTGTCTTTAATTTTGAGGCTCATATACTTTTCATAGTTACTAGAAGACTCCTTAGAAGAACGTTTGGAGAAGGAAGGAGGCTTGCTTTCAGATTCTGAAAAGACAGAAGCCGAGAACAAAGAAGGGGATGTAGATGACAGTAAGGTACGTATTGTTGTAAATCCTTGTAACTATTCCTTATTTTGCTTTCTTCATTTAAAATGTATATGTTTGATGTTTAAATTTATACTCGATTTTTCAAGTGTACTTTTGGGTTAATGAAGTTGATGTTTAACTAATACACACAATTGTGTCTTTGTCCTTTCGGTTTCTTTTTCAGAAAAGATCAGTTGAAGGTGGAAAGCAAGGTGCTTCAACAAAAAAGTTGAAAAAGGACAAAGCTGTTAATGCAACAACAAAAAGTGCTCGCCCTGAGGCTAAACCCACCCCTGCTGCACCACGAGTCAAGCCAGAGCTCACTTTGCCCGTAATGTATTTTCAATGATTCCCTCTTTCATTGTTTAGGATTGATGCTTAATGTAGTGTGCTAATCCTTCACTGAATTAAAACCATCAACTTTTTGTCTAACTCTCCTGTGAAATGAAAGGAAAAGAGTTAGTGGAAATGAACTTGGATGTGCAATATTTCTATCAGCATGCTTTTTTGCCAGTTCTTAATAGGATATGATACGTGAATATAAACAGAAGTTACTATGGTTTGTTGCTTTTATTCTTTATGATTTTTGCGTCAAGAGGTCACTCATTCATCCTTGCAATTACTCCTAATATTTAAGGGTTTAAACTTTGTTTATACAGATCTTGGAACTTTTTCACCCAAATGATTTTATTATTGTTATTTTCCGTCTTGTTTTGGTTTTAGACTCCCTAGGGCTTGTACTTCCCAGGTTCAAGTGTGGGGTTTTAGGCCAAGGAATTAGAATTGTGAGAGCTTGATATGCATTTTTTGGTCTGTTTCCTACCAGCTAATGTTTGTGAAATAATCTGTCACGTAGCAGTGGACTTCTCTCGATGTGAAATCTATGGCAAAAGCGATAATGCTCAGATTGCCATGTTGCATGTTATTTCTTTGAATTATTTTCTTAATGATTGTTTCAGGTCTACAGAGGTAGAACAGTCTATACTTGAGGACTTAAGAAACCGTGTACAGTTGAGTAGCGTTGCACTGCCATCTGTCAGCTTTTTTACGTTCCTCAACACGCATAATGGGTAATGTCTATTGATTGATTGATTGATTTAATGGTCATGTTTACCTTTAATGTTTCTAGGTACTTATTGTGTTTTATTTAATCTGTCTTCAGTTTGAACTGTTCATCAATATCCCAGGATGGATCTTTGGTTGCTGGAGGGTTCTCAGACTCATCACTGAAGGTTGTATCTTAAATCAGTGTGCAAGATATATAATTGCTGTTTTATTGGTGTCTTATTTACTTATTTTGGAAACATGTTGGCTTCTAATTTTGATTTGTGCACCACAGGTTTGGGATATGGCAAAGCTGGGCCAACAAGCTGGTAGTTGTAAGTCAAAATAACTTGTATTTATCTCCCTGTGGCGGTTTCAGTATCTCTTGAAGTTTACCCTAAAAATATTTGGAATTTCTTTGGGTTTGACTCTGCAATTTTAATATTGTAGTTCTGTTTGACTGAATTAGTGTAAGTCTACATAGATATTCTCACAAACTAGTGCAAGTGGCAGCTACTTTGCAGGGTGAAAATGATTCTACTTCAAGTGAACATGTTGCAGGACCAAATGGTGTGAAAAGATCCTATACATTGTTTCAGGGTCATTCAGGACCAGTTTATTCAGCCACCTTTAGTCCACTTGGTGATTTTATTCTTTCCTCTTCAGCAGATACAACAAGTATGATATATTCCACTCCCATTTGTCTTTCTTCACTTCCACCTTCACATTCACTTTCCCCCCAGTCTCCTCCCCTTCCTTTTTTCCTTTTTAAATATTTTTGCTTTTGTACCTTTTAACTTCTGGGGACCGTAAAATGATGGACTTGTTTCAGTTCGCTTGTGGAGCACAAAACTAAATGCAAATCTTGTTTGCTACAAGGGTCATAATTATCCTGTATGGGATGTTCAGGTATGATGATCGATCTCCCTCTTCCCTCTATGTTTGATAAAGTCTTACCTTACTAAAGTTCAACTATTTTTCTCTCTTGAATGAGACCAGTTTTCCCTTCTGCCTCTAATGCATTTCGATGTTCCTTATCTCCTGCAGTTTAGTCCTGTAGGACACTATTTTGCCAGCTCTTCACATGATCGAACAGCAAGGATTTGGTCAGTGGATAGAATACAACCTTTGAGAATACTGGCAGGACACTTGTCTGATGTTGACGTAAGTACTGATATTCCTTTCTCTAGTTTTCCAGTCTAAATGTTTTACCAACCTGGGTGGCACCATTCTCCCAGTCTGAATAAAGTCTATTATCTTTTAGAGCTTTCTAATTATTTTTTGTATTTTTGAAAGTGTGCTGGCTCTTGTATCATATTTCAAATCCAATCATAAATAGTTTAACCTACGTGTCTCAGTGTGTGCAATGGCATGCCAACTGCAACTATATTGCCACAGGCTCTAGTGACAGAACAGTAAGATTGTGGGATGTACAAAGTGGAGAATGTGTTCGGATTTTCATTGGTCATAGGAGTATGATATTGTCACTAGCAATGTCACTTGACGGCCGCTATATGGCTTCTGGTGATGAAGATGGCACAATCATGACGTGGGACCTTTCAAGTGGACGGTGTGTTACGCCTTTGATGGGTCACACCTCTTGCGTGTGGTCACTTGCTTTCAGGTGGAAATCCTTACTCCTATAAATCCAAAAATCATATACTGAAATTCACTTGTTTCTAGATGTTGATACCTGTTAGTTCCTTGACATTGATCCCTGTTACTGCACATGCAGTTGTGAAGGTACACTTCTAGCATCTGGATCAGCTGATTGCACTGTAAAATTGTGGGACGTCACAACAAGCACAAAGGCCCCGAGAAACGAAGAAAAGTAAGTTTGATATAAAAATGATCTGCTAATATGTTTATTTGGAGTGATGAACTAAAAATATTGCCTGGAATGTGAATGAACAAAAGGAGTGGAAATCCCAGCAGACTGAGATCGTTGAAAACCTTGGCAACCAAGTCTAGTCCAGTGTATAGTTTGCGGGTAAGTTAATTCATATTCTCAACCTAGTATGCAATGTTTAACTTGGTGGAATGTGTATATAAAATTGGAATATGGGTGCAGTTTTCGAGGAGGAATCTGCTGTTTGCGGCTGGGGTGCTCTCCAAGAACGTCTAATATTAACTTACACTCAATGATTACAATAATGTTTCATCGCTGGAGATGTCAACTGGTAAAGCCAAAGTCTAATTCAGAGATTTGTGCCCCTTAATTTCTTCGTGGAACTGGATTTTGAAGCGTGTATTTAATTAATTTTATTGATAAAACTCCCAACTTATCAGTTTGACCATAGTCCCTTTCACTACTAGTATTGATAAAATATTATTCAAACTTATTATTGTTAAATTAAAGTGTAATTATTTTGATGCAAGGTGGTTGGAAAGAAGTCGAAGTGGGACATTACTCTTTATTAATAATATCGGGAATGAAAAATCTTTGTTGTTTTTCTTAAATATTTTGTTGAATTCTATTATTCCAAAACTATGTTATTTTTATAATATCAACCTCTTATGGAATTTGGTCAGTAATACTTGATAAATGTACTACAATAAACCAACGTTCTAATTTTATAAAAGAAAATTCATTTAAAAAGAATATTTTCCTATTAAAAGTAAAATAATAATACAGAACAAATAACACAATTTCCAACATCACCCAAACACTTCTTTGAAACCTTCAGTAAACGCTTTTATTTCTCTTTTTTAATTATTATCTAGAACTACTCAAAATAATACTAAATTTTATGTTTAAAATTAATAATTTTCTAAATTCAACATTTATATCAACATAGTTCTAGTCATGAATCATCGTCCCCTACTATTTCAATTAGGATCTAATGCAATGCTTATAAAATTTTTAAATTCCGCTGAAAGCATATATCTGCTGATGTCAGATTCAACTTCCATGTTTACTTGTATCATTTTTTTTTAATATACAAGTGTGATTATATACTAGTATTTGTTCATATTTTTTTAATCCTTTGACAACGAACATACACCTTGCACACACAGGCATTCAAAACCGGGACTCCTAAGATAAACAACATTAAGAATGAGTGAGTTGACAGCAACTTCCAGCTTTTGACAAAACCATTTTCATCCAACACAAAACAATCATCAACACCTTATTTATGTACTTGTCTACTAACTTCTATGTCTAGTGCTGGAATATAGGCATCGATTTCCCGCCCACAACAAAGTCCCTGCACTTGAATACGAGTATGGGATATGATCTTCTAAATATACCCACTGAAAACTTTAAAAGGAAAACTTGAACGTTTATACCTATATCTGATGCAGTTAGTCCGGATAACAAAGATAATGCTTGCTCTTCAAGTCGACAAAGTGAAGCACTCAAGACTTTTCTATCTAAAATTGATATTTAGAATGTACTCCACCAATGAAAATGTTTTAGTTGTTAAAGTTTAGTACTTACATTGGCAAGAATTCAGGCCATGCAATGTGCACACATCTCCTCCATGTACAGTACTTAATTTCGTTGCATCTTCAATATCACTTCTTTGAAAAAGTTTTCAAGTAAGAAACCTAGAATTCCAACATGGTTCCAAGCACTATCATGCTCCCATATCGTGTAAATGTCCCATATCATGGTTCCAAGCACTATCATGCTCCCATATCGTGTAAATGTCCCATATCATGGTTCCAAGTACAGCTCATCATATGAACTTCATCTGCTAATTCTGGCTTTGAACAAATCTGTCATAGATTCATGTAAACGTCCAACAACGTTAAAAAGTTCAAATCAGTGTAGTCAAGGGTGCATCTTGCACTCTAGGTGCCAGAACCCTTATTTTACCTCATGCACAGGGCACAATAAAAGCACTAGCCCGAGTAAGCATAAGCACAATATGTATATCTGTTGAGTTCTTGTATGTATGTCTATACATAAATAAAGCCTAAATCGTAATGAACTCTAAAGTGTGTTCTAGTTTATCTACCAAACAAGTAAACTTTTTTGTTACTCAATATGTATAATTTCCTTATGGTCTATGCCTATGTATGAATACTCAATATTGGGAAGTATAGAGTTGGATACCTTTCCATATGGTCAAACGGTTCGCCTGATCAAATGGACCTCCCCAAAAGGGTCCAAGACACTTCTGTTTTCTAGTGCTAAGGGAAAAGGCGCAGGCCTGCCTAGCCACAAACCTTGAATAACATTGGTTCAAATATTCTATGGTTTGAATTTTAAAAATTCTAAGAGAAATCCATTATTGCATTCTTGAGCCTTACAATGTCTGAATTAGTCAGACAGATAAGGTTTTATATAAAGTTATATATATACATATATATATATGTACGTGTGTGTATGTAAGCATGTATCAAACACCAACATTAATTGGATGCACTTCTGTCAAAATTAATGCAAACAGTAGTATGAAAACATTAAACATGAGTCTATTTAAATGCAGTCTACCTATAATTGATATTTGCAATATATACATTAATGAAACACCGACTGTAATTGTCTCTGAACATAAAAAAAGGTGTCATATTGCCCCAAGATGGATACCCAGCAAAGCAGACGACAAAAGTAGCATGATATTTAAGAATTAAGTACCTGGATATTCGCAGACAGGCTGACATTTGACCATCTCTACAAATTCTTTCAACTCATTTGTGGTCAGTATAATTCGCGAGCCAAAATATTAAAAACACAAAACTTTCATTTGCACCAAGCACAAAAATAAAGCTTGTATATTATAATATAGAAATGTGTAATATAAGGGCTTAACTTTACTACTGTAACATAAGTGAACTCTTCAACTTCAAAAGACCAAGAACGTATCCACTCAATACCTCAAACGATGAAAATACAAATGTACCATAAATTATTATTTGTAGAAAAGAAAAAATATTTCAACCATCACCAGCAAAGTTAGTAGAGTGCACACATATTCCAAAAAAGACACATGTATAACAGTCTCTTAACCCGGAATGTGGAGTTAAAAATTCATTGTCAATGTGCATGAATATATATACATACATATGTGTGTGTGTAGTAGAGAAGATATATTGCACATTGGCATTTAAACTGATGACTGGAGCTGAAGTAGTGAGTAAAACAAAAATAAGATATGGCGAATTTAACCAAATGGATACATGGTAATTCAAACAATATAGCTTTAGGAAAAGATTCAATAATAATAAAACAGGCAAAACAGTTCAAAATTTGCAGGTGAGCAGCTAAGGAGGTGGATCATGGGGCAAGGTTTTGCCGATGGAATTTAAACCCTGCGAAAAGTATAACCACATAAAAGTACTCAAGTAAGCAGACATTACGAATACGAGTCCGATTGAACCATACCCTAATACTCATATCCGAATATGTGTCAAACAAAAATTTGATTGATTCATGTTACTTATCATTTCAGTGAAGAATTTGAAACCTGAGATCAGTGTGTTTTAGGTACTTACAAGTAACTTGATAGATTGATTCATGTTACTTATCATTTATCCCTTCAAAAATTAAAACATATTTTAGCAGATAATCACAAATGCTTTATATCTTAATAGATTAGAATTTGACATCCCATCCCCAATAAACAAAATACAAAGAAAGATGAAAAAAATTAATACAGTTTCATGTTGTTTAAAATGAACAATTACATTGCATGAAGTTATAATATTGCATGTGCAATCAAGAACAAGCTATCTAAGCCAGAACCAACTAGAGTCAATTACATCATTAAGAAAAAAGAAGAAGGAATAACCATTGTTTCCAATAGAACTATATGCTTAAACAAAACATAAGTGAACTTAGATTTATGATAAGTTCTCAAATTCATTGATTTGTTAGATGACTATTTAATAATGAATATGAAATTCCGAAGTACATCTGAGGACGTAAAATTCAGAAAATATAATGAATCTCAATTAATTTATACCTAATGAATGCATAATGTTATCACAATTTATATAACAAATGAAATCCAAATCTTCGAATTCATGTTCACAAAAAGAGCATATCAATATTTGAAAGAGAAAAATGATTCTATAGGTATCGGCCTTGCAATCAACATTAGCTTTAAGGTGTCAAATAATTGCATAACATGATTATCCAAAACGTTAACTAGTTCACTACGAGTTGGATTGTTTTAGCAATTCATTTCAAACAGAAGAGGTGATGATCGAAATCGAAATCCGCAAATCTTTTTGATAAACTGTAACAGAAGAGAATTTGTTTACATAGTTAATTTTCTCCCAAAAAGTGGAATTCAGAAATCAACAAAAGAAAAAAAGCAATCATTCATATCAAACATTGAAGAACAAACAGTGTATTATGAAGTTCCATCTCCACAAAAGTTCAAACATTTAGGCTGCAAAAAAGATTGCATGTAATGTTAACTCTTTAATCCAAAAACATAACTAAATGCCAGTGGAGATGCAAGAAATAACAAGACATGGATACAATTACAATCATGGAAGTATCAAAATATAGAGCACAACCTGTAAAACCAAGTCAATTAATAAATCATGCATAATGCAAGTACTTGGAAAGGAAAAAGGATTTGCCTTTTCTTTACTCACCTACAACATAAATCCAAGTCCTAGTAGTCTCTTCTTTACTCACCTGAGAAAGGGTAGGGTTAAATTAAACCAAGGAATATAAAACTCCATTTTCCACTTAGAGATTCCAAGCAACCTGGTAATAAGAACAAATTTCTGGGTATTGAATATGATCGGGAAAAAAAAAGAGAAAAAAGAAAGAAAGGGTTTGTAGAGGGGAGGAGTGAGGACCATACTAGGCTTAGCTACTAATAGGCAATGGAACGTGAATGGTCCCATGCTATTCATAGTTTTTGCCGCTATATCCGCACAATAACCAGGCGTACCACAACAGTGAATAACATCAAAAAGCCTACTAAATGCGTTAAAAAAAGAAAGCATAAATTGAGAAAGGAGACACTCAGATCATCGCAAGGCATGGCATTGCAAGGCACACCACTCATCATGTTCCTTGTCTTCGACGAGACGGAGCATGAGAGAGAGATAGAAATGGAGGAACAAAACAGGCGGAGAAGTGACCAAAAAAGATGGATCAAATTCCGGCACTGGAAGCTGACAGAAAGAGAAATGAGCACGCAAAAGCAAAAGTATAGGCTTATACATGTGCCTTTGTGTGCTCACTCTCTTCTGTCAATTTCTATGTTCCATGAATGAGAGATTACACAGATCATGATGATGATGAAAGGTAAAACCTGCTTACCATATAAGGAAAACAAATGAACCCCAAAAATAAAAATTACGGAAAGAAAAACGATGAAAGGGAATGAGTCAGATCTGAAAAACACAGTAACACCCCCATTTAGGGAAAAGTTGCCAAAAGTTAAAGACCTCAAAATCCACGATCCATGCCGTTTTCAGTATTCGAACCAACTACGTGTCCAGAAAAAGGTTTTTATTTCTCTCACAAAACCAAAACCCAAAACGTTGAAAGAAGAATCAAAAAAAGAAGTAGAAGAAGAAGAACCCCTTCTCTCTCTCTTTCTCATCATCAACATCCACTCACTGGTCTTATGGCAGGTTCACTTGTCTTTCACTCTCTCTCTCTCTCTATCATGCACAAGGTACAGATGTCGGTGACTAACCCAAGTGGCACAGAGACACAACAACAAATCCAACAGGGATGTCCATGGACACAGACACTAACGAAAAAGAAAAACCATCAAATCTAGATCAAACATAATATATATAAAAAAGGTAAAGCTACGATAACAATGAAAAGTAGGGCAGTTTACATATCTGAAGGCAAGCACTCTCCCAGCCTCCCTCTCTCCCTTCATATATAGGCCGCCGAACTAAATTACAATATATATCGAAAACATGACGTTTTATTTTTTTTATTTATATTAAATATAAAAATAAAGTTTTTATTGATTTTTCGATCATTTATAAGTAGTAAGAAATAAATAATTTGTACATTTATCAATAATTAGGCTAATAAATTTTGATGAATTAAAATAAAAATAGTTACTTTTTAATTTTTTTAAATTAGATTAAATTTACTTATATACATTTATCAATATGAAATTATTAAAATATCATTATATGTAAAGTGATTAATATAAATGTGCTTTTATCTTTTTATGTTTTTTAATAAAATAATTTTATAATGAGATTTAAATTTAAAACACATCAATGTTAAATTTTTTGGTTAAATTTTTTATTTGGTCACTTAACTAAAAAAGTTACAATTTGGTAATTGAATTATTTGAAAATTATCTTTTAAGTTAATAATCTATTCAAAACAATTTATTTAAGTCACTGGGTTGTTCAATTTAAAAAAAAAAAAAAGTTTTACCTACAAGCTCCAACCAATGATTCGATAATCGGTATGGTACTTATTGACGAGTAGAATATACCTTAGATCCAAGTTGATCTGACGGTCAGTGTCGGAGATCATAGAAAAAAATTGTTTGAATTTTGATTCACAGACTCGTGACATCCAAAGTTGTTCCATGAAAAATATTAAATTGTAGAAGAGAAGTAAGAGAAGAGCTTTCAATTTGTGAAAATAGTGCAAATAAAAAAAACTATATAACATAAATTTTAACAGTCCAATATTTCAAATGAAATTTTTTGATTAGTTTTATGGTTAAATTATATTTTTTAATTAAATGATCAAAATGAAAATTTACACTAAAATTTTAAATTTAACTATCACAAATAATATCTCACTTGATTTTAATATCAAAGTTTATAAATATATTTTATACATATATTTTTCTTATCCATATCTTCTACTTATGGATAAAAGAAAAACAATGTTCATTAGTTTTTGTTTTTGTTTTTTTGGTTAACTGTTATATGGCGGGCTTGAATAACATTACTGAAATGTGGATATTATTATCATGATTTGATGGTGCTTTCGGGGGGAAGACAAAGGTACAGGAAGCTTTCGTTTGCAGAAAGCAAATGCAGGAAGAGGAAGAGATGTGTGTTGCAAAGCTATTGGATGGTTGGAGATTGAGGTCAAGGGTTCGTGTCGCAATCAAAGGGCCCCGCATGAGTTGTGATTGATTTTTGTCCGTTGATGGAAACGAATCCTCAGAGGGGGGGAAGTGGGGGACCAGGGGTAATTTCGTCCGTTTGTGGCTGCTTTGTTGGGTCTGTTCTTGGGAATTGGACTGATTGGACTGCGTCGTTTAGGGAGACAACTCAAGTATACACTTCGGCTCCCATCACTACTCGTTTCTTTCCGTATCACAATGCATATGTATTCGGTGAAATTAGTTATTGTAATTAAGAGATTGAATATAATAATGATTTAAAATTAATGGTAGTAGTTAGATTGAGTTTTAGTTTATTATTGATACTGTAAGAGGATGTGTGTTTGAGTGTGTTAAAGCGAATTATTCTTTTATTTAAATATTTGAAAGAACTATAGATAATTCTAAGCATTATATTGAAAAACAAAAATTAAGAATCGTGATGTTACACTCATATGAAAGAAAGTATATTTATCGTGAAATACATTAGATTAAAATTTTATACAAGCTGATGGGTTTCAAGGTTGAGGGTCTAAGATTTAGGGTTTAAGGTTAAAGATTCAAGGTTTAGACTTAAAAAATTATCATGTGTCAATGACATGAAAAAAGATGTTACAATGACATTAAATAATTGATAAGAAATAGAATATGATGTGATGTCTCTGTTTCATACAATCGTTTCTCCTCATGATAATTGATTTCTTTAATTTCTATCGAAGTCATTAACCCAAAAATGAAAACATATTGAAAATAGAAAATTTCCAAGCAAACCCAACAAGCATTGAAGAAAAAGAAGGAAGGAAGGATATAGTAAGGTGAATTAGACTTTCAAATAAATAATCTAACTAATGTATAAAAGAAAGTGAGGAGAAAGAAGAATAGATTTCAGAGAAAAAAAAATCCATAACTTTATTAAAGATGAAAAATTATTCGAAAAAGTTCAAAAATATTCTAAAAATACTTGAGATTCTTAAAAAGCTATAAAAATATTTTGGAAAACATCAGAAAAATCTAAAAAAAAACATTTGGAAATTAAAAATATAAAATTAATAAAAAAACCATTCCCGAAATAAATTTAGATAAAATAAAATACAAGTTTATCTAAATTTAGACATCCACTTGTCCATATTCACTTTGGATGTAAAATATTTTTTAATAAATTTATACATACAATATAAGACTGCCATGTATAGTTGTCATATTGGATACCAGTGTCATGTCATCCTATTTTAACGGCATTGCACTATAAGTATCAAGGTATATGCAATGGCTTCCAAATTTAAGTACTAGTTAAATCCAAGAATAAATTTAGATATCAATTAAGTAAAATTTGTGAAGCTCAAGGGATAAAATATAAATATTTTTAAAATAATCATGTGAATTTACTATTTTATTTTTTTTCAAAGTGTTCTAATAATTTCTTCAAATGAGTTGGTTTCCATTAATTTTTTATTTTAATTAAAAGAAATTGAGGTGACATTACCAATTTATCCATTACTAAATAGTGATCCATTTTTGTATATATAACAAAAAAAAAAAAAGCACTAAATTTGTAGTGTGTGGATGGAATCTAATCATACCATATGATATAACTAACTCTACTTAAAACACGTATATCGATGCATGAAAAATTAACATTAAAATGGAAAGGAGTGTCCATAAATATATACAGAACTGGTGGCAAGGATTGGCCTTGGAATCATGATTGGTCCATCATGGATCCCTAACCTAACCTAAACTAAACTTGCAAACTTTGGAGTTACTGTTTCAATATGTAAATGTGTGGGACATTCGCCCCTTTAAGAGCGTGGTCTCTACTTCCCATAAATATAATATAATTTCATATTTAAAAATAAATTAGACTGTTAACTACTGAATCTTTTCAGTTTTTAGTATTTCTTAATCATCGGATATTATTTCCTACCTTTACTACTATTTCTTTAAACGATTTCTTAAGAATATATAAGTTAAATTATCCAGATTTGTTTTTTATTACATATATTGAAAGAATTTGAATTTTTAAATGTTAAATATATGAAAAATAGGAACGATGTGAGGCGCATGAGATATATGTAAATAAAGAGAGGGAGGGTACAGACGGTCCCCGCCCTCTAAAACCGTATTTCAATAAATACATGAACCGATGACAGGTTGAAGCCAAAGCTGTATTTTTATCTTTTAACATTTAACCATTGTCCGGACGCTATCCTTTCATTCTAGGACATCTTTTGCATTCTTCTTTTATAAAAATAAAGAGCTAATGAAAAAGAAATTGTGATGTGAGTAATTTTTATTTGTGATTGGTATAAAAATAATAATAATATTATTATTATTATTAAATATTATAACGGGACATAAAAAAAATTAAACACATTATATTAAAAAAAAATTACCATACAAAAAACCCGAAATTCACAGAGAGTGATGTGATATGTGGTTACCAGCCAATGGAAGCCCTAAATAAAAAGAGCTGCTTCCTGAAGCAGCAAATAGCAAATCAAAGGTGGTGGATGTTGGGATTCGAAGGATAAGACAGATATACCCTCGGAAGGCAATCAATTATGATTGGTCAATCCTGACAGTTGTACTAACCTCAGCCCGTACTAGGCAGTAGGGGGTGGTACCTGACAAACAGCCCCCCTCCCCCAACGCCTCTTCAGTTCATGTTATCTCTACTTAATAGTTCATTATTTTTATGTTTTAAATTTAGTTTTCATATTTTTATTAATTTTTTTTATTTTTTTGGGATTTAAAAATTTAAATTTAATGATTAATATTATTAATTTATTGATGTAATATTTTAAAATTAAAAAAATTATAATAAAAATAACATTGCAATTAATTTAAATTTAACAAATAATTTGAACAATATTTACAACTCTTAAAAGTTACATGAACATTTTAATCAAAATAAAATATTTAGACTAATAAATGATATTGTAAAAGTTTTGAGATAACGAATTTTGTCAAAAAGTTGAAGTGCAAAGACTATATTTTAAATTTAGGCGTAACACTATGACCTAATTTAAGAATGTATCTAAAAAATATTGTTAGGAAAAAGTTAAAATTTTCAGCTTTTGAAAAAAAAATGCTTTTAGGTTAATTTTTGACTTGGGAGAAGCAATTTTTCTCTAAAAAATAACTTGTTTAGGAATATTTTTATCCCTAAAATACTTTTTAAAAACAATACTAAACACACCTTAAGACCAATATTGAAATTTGATTGTTGTTATATAATCATAAACTTAAGCATAACATATTTTAAATTTGATTGCACAAAAATAGAAAGTATTAACTTTTGAAAAATAAAACAAAATGATCAAAAATTGTAAAATAAGAAAATATTTTTCTTTATAGTTTACAATTTAATTATTTTAAGTAATTTAATTAAAATTAAATCAAATTAAAGAAAATAGTAAATATAAATGAGTGTGTATAATATTTTGTTATCTTTAAAATTAAATAACGTAACATTATTTTATTGATCACTAATTATAATATAAATTAGTTCTATATAATATTATTGATCATTTCATTTGTGTACATTTTTAAATTTTAAAATACCATATAATTTTGTTAGAACACAACAAATTAAGCCCAATAAAAACAAAATGGGTCTTCTAAATCTATGAACCCATATATGGGTTATCTACAAAGGATCAAAGGACACCCGAGGGCCTGAAACAAGCCCAAACTGAGCTCTCCTTTGTGTGGACACTCGTGTTCACATCACAAAGCTGCAACTCAAAATAGCAGCTGCTGAAAGCTTAAACAATCGTCATATCTGTAGAAGAGCACACGCCTAAGGCACTCCCTTAAAAGAGAAGATCAACCATTGAATGGTTAGATCCGAGCACCTATCCATCTGCCGGGCAAGCAGACTTTTAGATTATAAATAAGCCATGCACAACCCAATGAAGGTCCTTTGTCCCTTTTTATTGGGCTATTGGATTTGGGTGACATGCAAGCTATAACAATTAAGTAAAATATGCACGCCATGATCCAATCACTTGGGATAAAACAGGTAATCAACACTACTGCTTTAACAAAGGTTCTACATTAATCCATCTAAGCAGCTCTTTAATCAAAAGACAAAACAAAACCTAGCCCATTCTATCCTGATGCTGCACCTTAAATAACAGGAATTTCTTTTACCCAACTGAAAGAAAAAACACTTTGACCCCTACAAAACACTAGTAACCGAATAATTGCTAGCCACAAGCCTAAGCATATGTCAATAATAAATGCATGGCTAGCTGCACTGTGGACATTTAAAAAGGCTGCAATGAAAACTAGGATTCAGAAAAGTTCGACATTGGACAAGAACCAGCTTGGCTGGCTATGACAATTCAGTTGAAGTGGCCCTTGGCTCATCTCGCATCTTTTTTGCAGGCTTGGGATCGTTTCCCTGTCCCTTAGGTGAACTTGGGGTTTTCCGCTTCGCAGTTTCCACAACCTCAGCTGAATCAGGTGAGCTCTCTTTTATGCTCTCACTTTCTTTGACCATTGATGAACCAGATTTCAACTTACCAGTACCATTAGTGTCTGGTTTACCATCAGTTTTGAGAGGCTTACCCTTAGAATTGGAGTAAACTTTGGGGGTTTCCTGCTTGGACTCAGTTGTCTTCAATGTGTCTTGTTTCGACTTTGTGGAAGCTTTTGGCGAAACATTGTCATCATCCTTGGACTTGGTAGACTTGGGTGTGTCACCAGCGTCCTCATTTTTGGATTTGTTGCCTAGTTTTGAAGCGACATCCTCCTTGGATTTGGTAGACTTGGGTGTGTCACCAGTGTCCTTTTTGGATTTGTTGCCTATTTTTGAAGCGGCACCATCCTTGGATTTGGTAGACTTGGGTGTATCACCAGTGTCCTCATTTTTGGATTTGTTTCCTATTTTTGAAGCGACACCATCCTTGGATTTGATAGACTTGGGTGTATCACCAGTGTCCTCATTTTTGGATTTGTTGCCTACTTTTGAAGCGCCATCAACTGATCTACTACCACTTCTAGAGGTATGCTCCTTGGCTTTGGTAACATTTTCTGATTTACCCCCACTCTTGGAGCCATCCTCTTTACCATCGTCCTTAGTTTTGCGACCAGACTTTATGACAGCACCCTTGGATTTTCCAGATGAAGCACCTCCACCCCTGGGACATCCAATTCCGAGATATTCAAAAATCAATAACAAATTGTAGCAAAGGCTTTCATTTGAAAGAATTCAATAACCTTTTTGGCGGAGAATCCATCTTAGCTTTCTTGCTTGGCTGATCAGCTGCTTTTGCTTTCTTCTTTTGAGACCTGTTAATGGAAATGAAAACAAGTAAAAAAAGAAGATAAGCCCAGCCAAGATATTGTGGACTGGAATATACCAGGAAACGAGCAAAGAAAATGCAAAGCTTGTACCAAATATAATAATCTCTAAACCTGGAGTAAAACACTAGCATTCACATGGAATTAGGACTGCTAAAGAACGGAAGATGTATCACAACTTTAAGTGCACAAAAGAACCAAGCAGAGTTTCATCATGCAAGGCTAACATACATAACAGCAACACCTAGAACCATGATTGTGGGTCAATTAACTTTAGCATTAAAGAATAACAATAGGAGCCACCTACATTTCGGATAAACCATCAGGATTTGGATGATGTGCCCCATCTTCCTGTTTCAACAAAGTATTAGCAACCTAGAACATGAATCAAATAAAAGCTAGTTATATAAATTAGGAAACTCCCCACCTTATCTGACGCAGACTCATCATATATCACTGCCCATTTCTCTCTCTTAAGATTCAAAATTTCTTCATCACCATCATCATAGCACACCTACAAACAAAGGGAAATGAATTCTAATACATTCTAGGATGAACAGTTAAGAGGCAAAACCTCAGATGATACATGCAGGAAAAGGAAAACATAACAGGAAACTTTTATCTTAATTGAAGTGTCAACCTTGTGCTTCCTTTTAATAGGATCAAATGACTGAATAACACCTTCATAGAATCTGCAAAAGAATAACACCCATAAGGGGAGAAAGAATCTGAACCATAATCAAGTTCAATATAAAGAAAATCTGATAAATATATACATTTACATGATGAAGTTCCTTGACCAAAGCTGGTCAAGGCAAAGGCTTAATAAATCTGAATAGAAATATGACTTGATTAAGAAATAATTAATTCCAGGGAAAAGTTCAGGCGGCAAGTAACAACGTGCAGCTTAAGACATCATCTTTCAGAATAACCAAGTAATTTACCCTTTCAGGTGCATGTTATTTACTCTTGCTACTAAGCATCCTACTTAAAACAATTGGTGATGACAGAAGAGGCCTGGATTAACTATAAGACAATAAAAAGCCAATCTGCAATAACCATGTGGTGTAAGACCATTTAACACTCCCTCAACGTGTCACTTTGAGATCAGTTGGGATCTCCAATACCATGTCAAGCATTCAGCCTAAAACCAATTAGTAGTAAGTAGAGAAGCCCAACTTGAATATAAGACAACGCGGAACCCAATCCTTAATTGATGTGGAAGTCCAAATAAGCAAATAAGAATGTTATCATATTCTAGCCCAACTTGAATATAAGACAACACTTTCCATAAGTCATTTTGTTTTTCTTGGAGCAAATATATGTCAGGTGTGTGAGAACATAGCAATAAAGGCTATAAACTGCTATGTGATAGACATTCACATATTAACATGCATACAGAAATATATATACTTACGTACGATCTTTGGGCCACCAGACTTTCACCTTCAAACCAACCAGATTCTCATCATATTCTAGGGTACCAGATGCCTGCCAAAGAATCAATAACTAATATAAATCAACTGTTTTCACAAGAAGGATATGCAATATCATTGATTCAACTATGTTCAGATTGTAGCTTGTATGGGCAGAGTAAAATAAAACAATTACAGTACTTCATATAGAATTATTTAGCCTCTATTCCAATAATGTGTCATAAAAGACATCAGTTATGATTGCAAGAAACAACAAAAGGAAATATGGAAGTTAGCAAATGACAAATAAAACTAGAAGACAAATACAACCTCAGCAGTCTTGTACCTACAAACTTACTTTGTCTTTACTTGCGGTATGCTTTCTCTTGGAATTTGTCTTGGGGTTCTCATCCATCTGAGAATCATGTTTATTTGGCTTCACTGCCTTTGGAGAACCAACCATTTCCTAAATAAAAATAAGACAGCAATGATTACCTTGATTGAAGTATCCAGAACAGCTAAAATGTAAAATAGTAAATAATAAAGGTTCAAATAAGCAACTTCAATAGAATAGCTAATTTACAAGTTAAAAGCCAGAAAGCAAGCACCTCATCATCATTCCTGGTCGAGATTTTTGTTCCCTCCTCAGGAATAACTTTCCCCCAAGCTTGCCTTTTCTTATCCTCCAGTTTCCTTGAAAAGGACTTTAGTGGTTTTGCCTCTGAATCACTTGCAGTGCCACTTTCTTTCTTAGTTTTATCTACATCAGCTGGAGCACTAACCTCAGAAACTGCAGAAGCAACCTTTTCCTCCGGTCGTTTATTTGTTTTTGCTTTTGAATCACTTGTCACATCAGATGACTTCTTGGAGACATCTTCAACAGGTGTGGTCTCCTTACTCAAGCAGTCTTTCCTTTCGGGCAAAGAAGCCTTTTTCAAATGGCTCTCATCATGTACAGCCCCACTTGGTGTCGGGAAAGCAACATCATTGGATTCATTCTCAGTTGCTTTTGTTAGGGAAGGTTGAACATCCGTCTCTCTTTTACTTTCCGGTGGATGAGCATCCTCCTTGCTATCGTCTTTATAGTCAGTCAAGGTCTCAACTTCCTTCGCAGCAACATGAGTGCTGTCAGAAGGTTTCGATGATTTTGAATGGAATTTCCTCCCTTTTTCCTTGGTGCTTTGCTCTAGCTTAGAATCTAAATTGACAACTTTCTCACCTTCCAATTCATTAGGTTCAGCAACAGTTGATGTATTGGCATTCTCCAACTTATTGGCAAGGTGGTCTTCCTCTTGCTTCTTTAAGGAGCTTGAAGCCAGTGAGTTGTTTTCATCAGTTTGAACAATGCCATTGCTAACAACTGATTTAGGAGACTTTTCATTTGCAAGATCAACTTGTTCAGTTAAATTCGATTCTTTAGGAATCTCTTTATCCTCCTGTATAAAATTTGAGCATTCATAAATAATTGTTTCAAGTATCAAATTCTAACAACAACAGTCAAATACAATAAAAAAAAGGAAGCACTTGAATCCACACACACACACACACACTCAAGGGACACTGAAAAATGACAATAAATATAAGAAAGGAACATGCCTGGACTGCATTGTCCAAAGGTGCCTCTGCTGGTTTGCTCTTATCATCCTACAGAAATTAATACAAAAGGAGGAAATAAAATTAAGGTGACTAATTCAACTCTATGCTCACCAAAGAAGACATAAAACATATTAGTAAGGTCCCAGAACAAGACAAAAACTATTGAAGGATGTCTTGAACAAAAGAATCGAAAAAGTAGACACAAAAAAGGATCAACAACAGAGTATCATACAAAAATTAAATAAAAAACCTCTAAACCTTATTTAATCAAGTAGCAGCTATCTATCTGCAAAAATGTAGAGCTGAAATACATAGAGAACCCAAGAAAAAAGACTACAATTGCCCTCAAACAAAAAGAATTTATGAAAAATTACAGATGCAAAGGAGATAATTACCACAGGTTTGTCGGTGGCAGCATCATTCTGTGCCACTTGGCATATAGAAGCTACTACACTACTATAATCTTCAAAAGAGTTGCCTGAGTTCTCTACAGCTTGCGTTAGGTAAGGTCTCAGCTTTGATGCACAGTTTTCAAGCACACTCTTTCCCAACCTCCGAGCAATAGGAAGAACTTCCTGAGAGCAAATAGATGCCTTACGTAAAGCAAACAAGATTGCAGAAGAGAACAGGTAGTAAGTGACTCATAGTAACAGACCTCATTATCTCTCTTTACACTAGCTAAGATTGGGGAGAGCAGCTCTATAGATATGTCTTCACTTTCTTCCAACACAAGGGTCATAATTGTCACCATTGATGCAAAGACAGTATGAGCATGATAATCTCTTAAACGCCAAAAAAGAAGAACCACAAGGAAAACAAACGTTCAGAATGTATGCAGAGAATAGCATACTAGACCACCTTTTTATTCTCTTTTACAATAGCAATCTAATCTAATAAAGTAGCGCTGCAGAAGGATGAATATAATAACAGCATGAAAACTTTTTTTTTTATCTTCAGTCATGCAATAATCTTCCCATAACTCTGAACTTATAAATCACACAGAACTCAATGAGGTATGAAATAATGGCCAAAGATTTATGCATGTGAACAAATGTGAACAAGAGAATGCATCTCTACAATCAGGGACTACCTTATTGCGTTAAGGAAACGCTGGAACATCTCAATGATTAAAGCATCACAGTCAAGATCCAACATCACCACACACGATCTAACTTTGGCAACAGTTTCAAGAATTGAGGTTCTCTTCATATATGAGCGGTTGGACTTGTCAGACAAATTTTTGAACGATGATACAATCAGTTGAAAGACCTCCTGCATACACATTAAGAAGAACCAACACTTCCAGTGTAGAAAATGGGTTTTAAAATGATCATGGAATCTGCAATAGCATAAAGAAACAATGAACTCAAAGTACCTTCATTTGGTAATCATTATAAGGAGCATCCGGTGCAGTTATCCTTGTTATCTCACTGATGCAAGCAGCAACAGCAACTTTGACATCATCATCAGGATGTCTGAAAAGCTGCTCTGAAATCAATGCTTTAAGTGAAGCAGAGAGTGCATTTTGCATTGATTGGCTTGGTGATTGTTCCACCCTTGAAAGCAAACTCTCAACTTGCTATGTTTACAGAGGATAGAAAAGTGCAAGCAATCACCATCAATGTAAAATGTAAAAACGCAAGCATAAGGCACAACCCAAGGAATACTAAAGTGCCTAAAAATTCAGACAATCAATTAAATATCCCAGATTCATTAGAAACTGCTCAAAAACTACCAATACAGAATAAGATTCTACAAAAGAAACAGACCTAAAACATAATACAGCCAACTGCAAGGGTACAGTTGGCAATGAACAAAAACAAAAGCACTCATGCCCTAGTCAAAATGTCAAATAGGGAGAAGAAGAAGGAAAACTACTGGAAATCATTCTAGCTCAACTTGACCATAAACCAAAGATAAATTTGAAGGTATCCAACACCCCTATCATCACTAATTTGCTATACAACCAAGACATCAGCATCCAGCAAGCACCCATCTAAGAAATCAATCTGGGATTCCTTCGATATACATATTCCTAAAGAGTCGTTCTACAACAGATTTATACACAGTTTTATTGCAGTCACGTATGCAATAAACAAGTTGTAAAACCCTAATAAACACTGAATTTAAGGAGATAGCTTAAAAGAGACAGATCCCAAACCACAATATACCAAAAGATGATGAATGGTTGCCTGAACACAGCTCACTGCAACTTATTTGCATCCACTTCAAAGTTTTCTAGCTTGACATCATGAATACAGATAATCTTCTCCAAAAAGGAGATAGAATCAGATTTTCATAAATGGGTTTGTTTGTCTTTTTGGTTGGGGGAAGGGGGGACTAAATAGGTTGCAAAGATTTTTATAATAAGGGATCCTACCAAGTTTGGAAATGAATTTCTGTTCATAATATGTGTTCATGGTGGATTCTAGTAGCTGCCTTACTTAGAGGCACAAAATTGTGTCAGGAGAGAACTTCCTACAGATATAGCAGAAAAACAGTAAAACTGAACAAAGTTCAACACCGATTGCTATGGTTCGCCCCTCCAGGGAAAGACAAGATATTTACAAAAAAGAATATGCGAACTAATCCAAGTTGTAGGCAACAAAATAATAATCTCACATGCTGAAAATTTTGTTCCTTACTAGGAATATTCCAACACGGCATCTAAACAAGCTTTCCATGTTAACCTTCATTGCTTTAGATACAATCACAAATCAGTCACTAAAAATTTTACCTCACTTGTCAGAAGTTAATTACCAAAAGAAGCTCATGCTTAATCAACCAAAAAGAAAAAAAATCAAATATTATTGTACCATTTCCTCAAATTTGACAAACTTAAAGCCTAACATGCGATTCCCATTAGGAGGAATCAAGACCATTACACCGCATATAGACAAAAAACTCGTGCACGTTTAGATAGACACTCACTTAAATGCAGCTCACATAATTCCCTTTAGGAGGAATCAAGACTGTTACGCCACAATTCCCTTTAGAAGGAATCAAGACAAAAAAACTCACACACGTGTAGATAGAAGCTCACTTAAATATAAATCATGTGATTCACTTTAGGAGGAATCGAGACCATTACGCCGCAATTCCCTTTAGGAGGAATCAAGACAAAAAAACTCACGCACGTGAAGATAGACACTCACTTAAATGCAAGTCATGTGATTCCCTTTAGGAGGAATCAAGATCGTTTGCCGCAATTCCCTTTAGGAGGAATCAAGACAAAAACTCGCGCACGTGTAGATAGACACTCACTTAAATGCAAATCATGTGATTCCCTTTAGGAGGAATCAAGATTGTTTCGCTGCAATTCCCTTTAGGATGAATCATGACCGTTGCGCTGCAATTCCCTTTAGAGGAATCAAAACCGTTACACCACATATAGATAAAAAAAGACTAGCACACGTGTAGATAGACACTCACTTAAATGCAGCTCACGCGATCCTCTTTAAGAGGAATCAAGATCGTTATGCGGCGATTCCCTTTAGGAGGAATCAAGACCGTTACACAGTGATTCCCTTTAGGAGGAATTAGGACTGAACACCACATATATATACACAAAATACGTGCGCACACGGTTAACTTTGAAAAACTGTTAAGTACCACTAGCGTGCAATTTTAAATTTGAAAGAAATTTAAAACTTCAAATCATTTCAGCCACATATCTGCTACTGCATAGGATTTGCAGTAAAATACATGCAACATTCTAGCACTGAAACCATAGTAGAGCAAAATGACTACACATCAGATATTTGGAAAATTCATAGCATATCTTTAAAAAACAGATTGAAAATTGGCAATAGTTAAGAGTGGTCAATAGTACCTACAGACAGAAGCAGAACTGAAAAATGGTTAGCAAATACTTTTAAACTTATTCAAGATTACAACAGTAACGGCAGAAACATAATTCAACACGAAAATAAAATACAGAACCAAAAACAAAAAAAGACAAAACCTTTAGGACAAAGGAAAACGTAGATCACGATGACGCCAATGCAGCTCACTTTACTTTCAGAAAGCCAGTATTCATTCACCAAAAAAACAAAATGAAACCCACATGCATAACATAAAACCAAAAGAACGAAACGGAACTAAGAGAGAAAGATTAAAATAAGATACTAGGGCTCACATCGAGGAGAGTGATGAGCTCATCAACTGAGGAGGGAGGTTCAAGGAGCTTGTTTCCAGCCTCCGTTAACAGCAGCTCCAACTCCTTATCAGATGACGCCATAGCTTTTTTCACTTTATGTACCTAAACATACAGAAACAGATACTTTTAAAATCTTAGTCTAAAGACTCGATTTCACACCATTGAAAACCTTTTAACTCAAAAACACAACAGATAAATTCAGCTACAAAGAAGGGAGGATTTTCTGTAGAGAAAGTTAGGGTTTTCGGTTGTTTGGGAGCGAAGAGATACAGTGATGAGTAAGGTTTATGTTTGTGTATCTCTGTGTGTGTGTGTGTGTGTGAGTAAAAACTTTTGCAGAGAAAGTACTGTCAGACTAAATGAACATTTTATAATTATAAAAGAGTAGTTTTTTTTTTATTTACCTTACTTCCTTATGTCGGATTTTTTTGTGCAAGTGTTTTTGGGCTTTTAAAGGACAATCCTAATTGCTTATGCTCGGATTCCGCCTTGCTTTATGAATTGGAGTTAAATTACAGTTTCAAATCCACCCTTGGATTTGCAGGTGTGGGGACCACACAGATTTCCTGAGCCGTTGGATTTGCTTTGCATTTTAGGAAATAAAAGATTTATTTAGTAATGAGTAACGCTTCACAATACAACTAAACAGTTTTACATACTATACCATTTATTTAAACCACACCCCTCCAACCACCCCCCCGAACACTAAACTTGGATTATTTATTTATATTTTATATTATAATTAAATTAATTAATACTAAATAATAAACAAAGTAGTAACGCATTTTTATATTATATATAGATTATGTTTTACTTGTAATTAAATTAATAATTAAAAATATCGATAAATAATTAAATATAATGATACATGTTCAATAAAATAACGTATGTTCAAATTCTAAATACAACATTATTAAAAGAAGTAGATATGAATTTCAAACATTGACTATTAAAATTTAATAATTTATTTTTTATATTAAAAGAAAACTCATCTCACACACCATTATAATTTTTTTTATATTTTACAAACAGATTATGGATGTTACATATGCTTCATAGGATATAGTAAAATATAATTTTTTGTTTATAATTTTCATCCACGTGTAGGTGTTTTATAATATTATATATACTGTATAGGCATTGCCTGTATAACTTCAAAAAATAAAAGAAATACTTTCTATTATATTTTTGTGAATGTTTTATCTTTTATTTTGAATTTCTTTTACTTACATTATTGAAATTTTTGACAACCTAATAATCAATACCCAAATTTGTAATTTGTAATTTTACCAAATTTTGATGATATAATTTCGAAATGCATAATATCAAAAAAATTAATAATCAATGTTTTGTTTGTTTGTTTTTATTGTATTAATACGAAAGGGATAAGTTAATTTAGTAATTGAGATTCTAATTAAGTGATTAGTTGTCAATTTATTAGTAAATACGTTCTAAATTAAAGATAAGTTTTCTTCTTATGGTTCGATATTTAGAGTACTTTCTTTTAGCAACAGTTCCATTGTAATTATTACTATAAAATAATCCTGTGTATTTGTGAGCATCAATGATTACTGGAAGATCGGTAATTGCATACTAGTTAAGGTGTAGAATAATAAATGGTTGTTAAGGTGCATAATGGGTCACTCTAGATTTATATGTTAAAGAATTTGAGAGACTGTTAAGTATGTGAGTTAATCAACAATTACTCATATCAATAAAATCATGAACAATAACAAGATTTATTCTCGATAAATGTGGTTCGATAGATTCTTAAAGTATCTATAAACTTATTTGAGATATATGATTTTATTTTTGGAAGCTTAATAATAAAGGATTTCTTATTGCTACAATAACATATAATGTGTTATTATCAGTTACACTTTCAGATTGCAATGTTATTGCAATTTAACTTGTGTTTAGAGTATCGTGTAACTTGTCATATATATGTTGGCACCTTTTTTACCGAAAATAACTTGGATTCTTTAATACGTATCCTTGAAGATTTTTAAAAGTAACTTATTAGATTGAAATATGAATAAAATTGAGTCAAGCAATAATTTTTTTAAAAATTTCAATGTGATAGAGTTTTCTTAATTGAAGAGATTTATTTTCTAAGAAGATCGTTTTTAGAATATCTCTGTTATTTGAATAGATTTTTTATTAATTCATTCTAGTTAAATCAATGTTGTATTCTTTTGCTTTTGTTGTGTTAATGTGAAAGGGATGGGTTAATTTAGTAATTGATATTCTAATTATGTGGTTAGTTGTCTAGTTGTTAGTAAATACATTCTAAATTAAAGACAAACATTGTCCTTAAGATTCGATATTCGGTGTACTTTCTCTTGATAACAGTTCCATTGTAATTATTATTATAAAACAATTGTGTGCATTTGTGATTATCAATAATTACTAGAAGATTAGTAATTGTATATTGGTTAAGGTGTAGATCGATAAATGATTGCTAAGGTGCATAATGGGTCACTCTAGATTTATATGTGAAGAATTCGAGAGATTGTTAAGTATGTGATTAATCAACAATGACTCGTATTAATGTAACCATAAACAATAACAAGGTTTTTTCTCAATAAATATAGTTCAATAGATTCTTAAAGTATCCATAAACATATTCGAGATATATGATTTTTTTTTTTGGAAGCTTAACGATAAAAGACTTCATATTGTTACAAGAACATATAAGGTGTTAATGTCAAATACACTTTCCAATTGCAACTTAACTTGCGTTCAGAGAAACGTGTAACTTGCCATACCTATGTTGGCATCTTTTTTGCCGTAAAAACTTGGACTCTTTAATTCATATCATTGAGGATTTCTAGAGGCAACTTATTGGATTGAAACATGAAGAAATCAAGTCTACTTTTTAAAATTTTAATGTGATTGAGTTTTCTTAATTGATGAGATTTATTTTTTAAGATATATTTTTTAGAATATCTCTGTTATTTGATTTCATATTGAGGTCCCACTTGAACTAAATTAAAAGAGGTTAAAATCCACATTTATCGAAGCTAATGAACATCTTTAGACATATAGTTGGTTGATGCTTTAAGAATCATATCTTCGGTTTAAGGGAATTCTGATTATATTGGAAGTTTGAATTCGATTATTGCCTGGCTTGATTCCTCTACATAAACTTTTTGCTAATGGTCTGTTTGGAAAGTAGAGAGTAATTCAATAAAAGACATGTTTGGCTAACATAGTGTAATACCGTAATTACAACATAATTCCTTATATCATGTTTGGTAGTATAATTTGTAATTACATAGTTATATAATTTATATGTTTAAAAAAAGATCAATTACTTTAAATTTTTTAGCATGATAAAAATAATTTCTAAACAAGTACAAAAAATTAAAATCAAATCATTGTGTGTATCATGTTAGTTTAAAAAAGTAGTTAATAATACAATCAATAATAATAATAATAACAAACATCATATGCAAATTTATCTAATTGTTCTAATAAATATTTGTTGAGTTTTCCCTTTTTTTAATATTTACCCCTTTTCATAATCTTTTGAACATTGATTGATTTTAATCATTATCTGAATTTGAATATACATATTTAATATTATAAAGATCTTCATATTTCATGTGCTATTTGAAATATGGATCATCTCAATTCCACCTATGATTGATATTATGAAATAAGCAACATACTAGTACGATCCAACATTTTTTTATGCTATACTAATAAGATGTTGTTAATACGAGAAATATTTTTTAGAACAACAAATGTTTCTCAACCATATTTTAAAGCATTGAATGTCTCAAATTAAAGAGTCCGCGAGTTGTCTATGATGCTTGTGTCTTGTACCATTCTCTAAAATGGTATCATATCCCATAATACGGTGTAATAAAACGTTTAATATTTACATAATTAACATCGACTTTATAATATTTGAGTCAATAATCCAAACGGTTTATAACTTTAATTATAACAACTTACATAAATTTAATTTAAACAAATACTTATGCTAAGTTAAATGTAGAGATGTCCATGAGTCAAGACCTAATTAAAAAAAAAATCAAATCCAAGCCCATTTTCAAGCCACCCTAAATTAAAACAAATAAAAAATCAATCAAAAGCACACATATTTAAAATAATCAATTACCTTTTCTTTTTAATATTTAAAGTACCCTTAACTTTTAAAACCCCTACTCCTAACTTTTAATACCTAAACTAACCCTATTTAGTCCAAAAAATTCCCAAAAGAATCAGTTTTATAATACATAGATTACCTCAATATACCATTAATATATAAAAAAATCAGCTAAATCTTTTAACCCAAGACTGGATCGGATCCAAACCCAAATTCGGCCCAAAGGTTCACTAAAGCGGGTAAATTAAAGAAACGTTTTTCCGACCTCAATTAAGTCAATAGTCAACCCTAGTTCCAACCAACAAAATTCATCCACATCACCATTTCTCCACATGTCAAATTTCTATTGGTTCATACAGTGTGACTCCAACGTGTCAAATGTCCTTCCTTCCCTCTCAAAAAGCCATTTTCCGTGTTACCTAGTCTTTCCAGGATTCAAGCCAGATCCATTAAAAATCCTTCAAAATACGAAACCGTTAGAGACTTTCCGTTAGATCTGAAATAAAGTTCCCTCCACGGTGGCGCCGTCGGGGCCGCAAGCCCTCTCTCGCAGAAAACCACCACCTTCGTCAAGTCCAGGTGCGAGCAGAGAAGATCGAACAGAACCTTCTAGAAAGAGTACGACGGTCGATTATCCATTTTGGCAACAGAATTGGTTTATCGGATTACTATTACTGATGGCGATGGGATTCTTAGGTTTCGCTCTCTTCCTCTTCCTATCTCTCGATCTCGATCAAGGTTCTCCTTCCTCCGCATCCGCCGCCTCCTACTCCTCCTCCACCTCCCAGAACGTCGAGGTTTTTAAATTCTGCTTTCACTTATTTCTTTATATAATAAAAAGCATCTCTTGCTTCCTAATATTATTAAATAAAATGAATGGGAGCAGATTACTTATGGGACGGTTCTAAAGCTAATGCACGAGAAAACGAAATTTAGGTTGCATTCACACGATGTGCCGTACGGTTCTGGAAGTGGACAGCAATCTGTTACTGGCTTTCCTAATGTAGATGATGCCAACAGCTACTGGGTAGTCTCTTTCTCTCTATCTCTATTATCAGGTGTTTTAGAGTAGTTTCCGAATGTTTCATGTAATTGGATTTGGATTTGGATTTGTATTCGGATTCGGTAGGAATGGCTTGTAATTATACGTATCATTGTAATTAGTGAATCTATTAAACTGAATAGTTCTTAATTCTTAGGGAGGTTGAGATTGAGGTATTACGCTGGTATTTAATTATGATGAATTTTAATTTTTTTAAAAAATTTTTGTTTGATGCAATTATAGTTTATGAGATGAACTGGAGTTATAATTTCTTAATATTGCAAATGTTGTGCGTTGCTTTTGTTGATTGCGATTGGACTTTTGTTGATGATTAATCCAGTGGATCAATGAAATTTCCTAGTTAATAGTCTCTTTTGTTTGTTTTGATCACAACCCTGTAAATATATTATTTGCGTCTTTCACTTAGAATTCTTATGATATGGTTCAAGCATGAAATTCTTCCATTGTTTTTGCGATTTCTATGTTTATACTGGCTAGTTTTTTTTTCCCTACATTTCTTTTCTTGCTACTGTTTAAGATCACTTTCTAAAGTTAAATTCAAGTTTGGGCTTTTACTACATTTTGCAGTCAACTTCTCTACTAATTGTGTGATAAGAGTTTGTTTCATCATCATCCCATTTAATTTGTTACTATGCTTTGCAGATTGTTAGGCCTGAACCTGATACATCTGCTAAACAAGGAGACACCATTCCTAGTGGAACAATTATTAGGTTGCAACACATGAGAACTAGAAAATGGTTGCATAGCCATTTGCATGCATCTCCAATATCAGGAAACCTAGAGGTTAGTATCTTTTACATTTTCTCAAATTTGTCAACTTTTAAGTTAATTTCATTGATGTCTGTAAATGGTGATGTACCTCTAAATTTATTAACAGGTAACCAATAACTTACAAAAGTAAAGCCCATGTTTTCTATTCATTGAATACAAATTTAGTGATGGTAACTTCATCATATGGTGTTGGGTGTAGGTTAGCTGCTTTGGAGGAGAATCAGATTCAGATACAGGTGATTACTGGAGGTGAGACCCAAAATTTTACTTAATTTATGCTCATCTTTTTCTGGTTTTCTGTTTTGCTGGTATTTCATTATTGGACAATTCTCATCAGACTCATTATTGAGGGAAGTGGGAAGACTTGGAAGCAAGATCAAAGGATCCGGCTTCAACATGTGGACACTGGTGGTTACCTCCATAGTCATGATAAGAAATATGCCAGAATAGCTGGTGGGCAGCAAGAGGTGAGAATGGAAAAATATTCTAAAATTAATATAATATGAAGCATAAATACAGGTGCCTTTATGATCCATCATAAATATTAAGTAATGCCCTTCTTAAATTCCACTCTAGGAATATATTTGCCTTCCACTCGTATTTTAATTACTAATATTTGATACTTGCTAGCTCATCATTGAGTGCAAAAGCTTACTTTTCATCGTTTTTCTAAATATAAACACGTCTTTCTTTTAATGAACTGTTAATGGTGAAGGCAGTTGGCCAAAATGTGCTTTTCTAAAGCTCTGTTGGCTTTTGCTAGTTGTTTGTATGTTAAACCATTTCAACATTTTGGTGTAGGTTTGTGGTGTTCGAGAAAAACGTGCCGACAATGTATGGTTGGCTGCAGAAGGTGTGTATCTCCCCATTGCCCAAAGCAAGTAGTATGTATGTTTAACAGATCATTACTTCAGAAAAGCAGGTACATGGGTTTTTGGATCTGTAGGTGGTTGGTGCCTGTTTATTTAGTACCTATAACCATCTTATGAAATCAAGTAGTATATTTGCAGGACAATTTTCTCTGCTAAGTACTTTATAATGCACGTTTATGTAACTTGAGAGTTGAGACTATGTATTCATGAGTTTAATTTTTTCATTAAAAAGCAGCTTTTCCTCTTTTTCCTATGCGTGTGAACAAGGGAAAGAAGGGTTGAGGGTGGTTTGGTTCAGTTTGGTCAAGTTTCCTCAGTTTTGGTTAGGTTTTCTTTTTTCATATTAAGTTTGGGTTTTAGATTTTATTTTGATAAAATGGGTTTTGTTTTATGGTTTTTACAATTATTTGCTAAAGTTTCAGAGTTTACGAACATCTTTAAAAAAATAATTTTTAAGGTAAATGAAAAATAATTAATTGCTTTTTATAGTATTTTTTTTAAAATAATGTATTTTTAAGTTATTTTCAATATAAAATTTTATTTTTACATTATAAAAATTAAAA
This sequence comes from Gossypioides kirkii, assembly GCA_005610355.1. Classification (NCBI taxonomy): domain Eukaryota; kingdom Viridiplantae; phylum Streptophyta; class Magnoliopsida; order Malvales; family Malvaceae; genus Gossypioides; species Gossypioides kirkii. Next base: position 34,503,251 of record CP032249.1, read on the forward strand.
TTAACTATAAATTAAATAAAAAGAACATTAGATACTATTCAAGTAATCATTCAAATAACATGACATGGCTTATGAAAGAGACAAAAGCGAAGTCTTTTTTTACAGGTTCACTAAAACAAATACAGTACATGTACAAATATATATACAACCAATTACTTAGCACCTCTCTCTCTAAACTAAAAGAGCATATTGAAAAATATTAAAAAGATCAGAAACTAAACTATATTCTTCAAATATATGGAAAGTACAATCATCGTTAGTATTTGTTCTTGGAATGAATAAATGAGTATATCACTGTAGATATTGTAAGAAAATAATCTTAATTTGAGTTTTTGACAAAAAAGTTTCTGTGAAGGAAATCATATTTTTTTTATAAGGGGAGAAGGGTTGGATTGTTCATATTCAAATTAGAACTAATATCAATTAAAACTTCAAATTAATTCCCAAAATAGGGAAGTTGGGAAATTAATTCCCAAAATGTGTTTTTTAAGCACAATCTCAAACTACATTTAAAATATAATGATTATGAGGTCCTTAAGGTACAGAATCAATTTACATACTTGAATGGCCACTTATGAGTAGTGAGGTTCATCTAACAAGTCTCAATTTTTTTAATTTATTTTAGAATCATCCAGCTACCTAAATCAAATAGCAACTTAATTTTATGGCTCCTAAATAGTGAAATCAAGTTAAATGCGGTTAATTGAATTATTTTTCTCTCCTCCTAATTAAATAAAGCACGCCCAGAAGTTATTTAAAACCTTCCGATTTGTAACTCTTGAATTTTTACATGTCAAAATTTTTATTTACATATGCTTTGGTAAAATGAATATAACATGAACTCTAGAAATCGAACCAATGTGTTTCAAAATAATTTGGAAAGTTAAAAAGTAGTTATACAAATTTATGTTGATAAACTTAGTAAGATGTGTTTGAATTGTTGAAATCTAATGCCTTTAGTACAGTGATTTCGTTTACCTACTTGCAATTTTTTCAATAAATAGGTTTAATTATTTTTTTTACACATATTTTAATTATTAAAATAAATATTCATGATATCATTAAAAATTTTAAAGTATTTAGAATTTTAATGGTTTAAAAAATATAATTAATTAATAATTTAAATATCATTGATGAAAGTTTAACCAAAACAAAATATTTGTTTCAATTTTTTTAACAAATTCGTTATAAATTCTAATTATATTTTTTTAATTTAGTGTTGAATTGACTCATGACACCAATTTAATTAAGAATTTATTATATTATATTAATATATATATATATATATATATATATATATATTAAAATAAAACTCTAATTAAGTAATAAATCTAATATTTTACTAATTGAATCGATGTAAATTTAAATCTCATTATGTATATTTTAAATTTTATTAATTTTAAAAAAAATAAAAAATCTTCAAATAATATCACTTAATAATGATATTTTTATTATTTCTCTAACTGAATTAGTGCTCGATTCACTAAACTTCGTGATAGTAAGTCAGTTAAGTCAAAATCAGATTTAGCAAGCCATGGATGACTAGGAAAAAATGCAAAGCCGAATACGGCGGCGTATTGGGAACAGCTTGTAAACAGAAACCGTCTATTGCTTTCCCCTTTTAACCACTCTCCCTTTATAGTCATTTAAGATGACACCCATAAGCAAAGGGGGTTCAAACAAGCCAGGCTGCCTTGTCCGCGTTTCCCTTCCGTCCCTTTGCCTCTGATTCGTTGACCCACAATCACTCGCCTCAATCCCCAAACACGATTCACTGTCTCGCAAAAGAGCTCTCTAAGATCTGTTGTTTTTCAACCCCCCAATTCCACAATTCCAAGGTCAAATCTCTTCTCCTCCTTCCCTTTCTTCTTTTTCATTTGCTGCTCTGCATTTGTTTTTTTTCAGATCTGCTCTCAAGATCGAAACGGCACCATTTTCCAGATCTGGATTTGGTAGTTCTTGTCTGGAAATGTCGGTTTTGCCCAAAGGTGATTCGGTTCAAATTCGAGAAGTTTGGAACGATAATCTGGAAGAAGAGTTTGTTTTGATCCGTGAAATTGTTGATACTTACAATTATGTTGCTATGGATACTGAGTTCCCGGGTGTTGTTCTACGCCCCGTTGGAACTTTCAAGAACATAAGTGATTATAACTACCAAACTTTGAAAGATAATGTTGATATGTTGAAGTTGATCCAATTGGGTCTCACTTTTTCGGATGCCAACGGGAATCTTCCTACTTGTGGAACCGACAACTTCTGCATTTGGCAATTCAATTTCCGCGAGTTTAATATCAGTGAAGATATCTTCGTCAGTGATTCCATCGAGTTGTTGCGTCAGTGTGGGATTGATTTTAAGAAGAACAATGAAAAAGGTATTGATGTGAAACGGTTCGGTGAGCTTTTGATGTCGTCCGGGATTGTGTTGAATGATGATGTGCATTGGGTCACTTTTCACAGCGGATATGATTTCGGGTATTTGCTTAAACTTTTGACCTGCAGGAGTTTGCCCGATACTCAAACCGGCTTCTTCGATTTGATCAAAATGTATTTTCCGATGGTGTACGATATCAAACATTTGATGAAGTTCTGCAATGGCCTACACGGTGGTTTAAACAAGCTGGCCGAGTTGTTAGAAGTGGAAAGAGTTGGTGTATGCCATCAAGCTGGTTCGGATAGTTTGCTCACATCATGCACATTCAGGAAGTTGAGGGATAACTTTTTCAAATCAGTAGAGAAATATGCAGGTGTACTGTATGGCTTAGAGGTTGAGGGCGGGCAGAATTCGGATTAAAAGAGAAAATTATTGGGAAAAGGATGTAATGTAGACTACTAAGTGTGTGTGACTTAATTTTATTTGTATACATTGGCTAAAGAAGAAAGATTGTTGATTTAGTTGTGACTTTTTCTCTTTTGCTTGCATTGTAACTAAAGCCTTTAACTGGTGTTCAAGTTGAAGTCCAGTGTAAATTATGCAGTTAGTGTTTCAATAATAATTGTATCAATTACCATCTTATCATTTTAACAGCTTGTTTAGCCATAGATGGCTTTTGTTGTTGTAAGAGTATTGTTTCTGTATGGCATTATACTTCTCTATGGAAGTCCGCAGTTGGAAATTGGTATCTCTTTTGGAGACTTTAGGACTTGAATTTGTTCTGGAAGATGTGGGGAGTTAGTAGTGATGATGGACTCGGATTTCTGCATTCGAGTTCATAGATGTTGCATTGGGTGGTATTGTGTTATATTGTCCTGAAAGTTTTTCTTTTTCTAAGAACTTGTTAATATCCATGTTGTATGCTTTGGTTCTTACAGCAGTTATACTTGAAATTGTGTACTCGTTCACGAGTAGACTGTAGACGGACTCGATGTTGGGGTAACCGGTTAAGTGTGTGTTTTACAAGCTTTGTTGCATTGGGTTGGCAGGTTGAGCAAATCAGGCATCTTTACAAGGAAAAGCTTGCAAGGCTTGTACCAGCTCGGAATGCATCATGCAATATAGTCTCTATTGCACCAAATCCAGTAGGTTTGGCATACCAAAGCATGCTTAAAAGGAAACACACGCAACGCCTGTACCGTATCGAAATGCCTCATGCAATACAGGCTCTGTTGCGCTGGATCTGGTAAGTTCAGCGAAGATCGGAATGCATTGTGCAATACAGCCTTGGTTGACATGGTGGCTTCATCTTATCAAAGCATCCATACAAGGAAAAACTTATTGCTGAAGTTATCGAGTGTCGTATCCTTTTGTTCATTTTTCTTACACCTGTTCTTCCTAAAATACTACTAAAATCAATTATGACCTCGAAGTCGAAATATCCAAAGTGATATCTTCTTTAACGTGCATGGAAGGCAAGTGTGCGTCGGTTACATTCCCATATAGGCAGAGGTCTTCAATTCCACCCAACACGTTTCAATTAGATTCTTCACAGCTAACTTTTCCTTAACTATTACACTCAAAATAGTATAGCTACGTTAGAACAATGTAACTCAAGTTTTTCAGTTTTTCCTTGAAATATCTGTGCCCGACATTCAGATAAAAGCTCATGATGTATAATGAGATCAGACAAGCATAATGTTAGCTTAAGTAAAACGAAGAAGTTCATGATGTATAACAATATTAGATAGAGAGAATATCAACTCAAGTAATTTAAAGACATATGCTACAACTTATATTTTAGCTGGTGTAATGCGAAATCTCTCGTATAGTATTAAAATGTTCAAGAAGATTCTAAAAAAAATTATTGAGCAACATCAGATAAATAGACAATTTATTTGTAATGAAACTAACTTATCTTTGTGATTGATATTTATAATTCCCTACCAAAAAAAAAAAAAACGCAAGCTCAACTCATCCATCGAAATGAAAGGAAATATTTATTACTAATGCTTTTCATTTCAAAAGGTGTTATTTTTATCATTTGTTTTTAAAAAAAAACCTATTTAAATAATTTTTAAAAGTTCAATATGTGTATATATGTCTCTACATTGTGAGAGATATATATACATGCAAATATAAATTACTTTGAGATTAGTTATATGTATTTAAAAAATATAAATTTTAAATTAAAAAAATCTATAAAAAATTGGATTATACTTCTGAAAAATCATTTAATAAATTAATAATTTTTTTAAAAATAATTATTAATATTATATTTGTATGTATTTTGTAACAAAACTTAAATAAAATCCAAATAATGAGAAAAAGTACATTTGACATTAATTTTTTTAAAAAAAATATAGATCCTGAAGTGAAAAGACCATAATACCCATATCAATTTGTTGCCCTTAATTACCAAAAAAGAAAAACGTAACGCATGCCTGTATAAAAATTGCCAAATACGTCCTCCCAAATGTCATTTACAGCCTGTAAACTGCAAATTAAAGGACAATAATACCCATCCCAATAATCAATATTATCATGCACCTCATAGTAATTACGTCACTTCATAGCCCCAATAAAAACCGGCGGTTCAAGTTAATTTTTTTTTGCACTGTATCGGTGATTTTTTTTATCGTTACTTTCCTCTTGCCCCCAACCCCGGTCCACCACCGTCTCTCCGGTTCTAGGGTCTGGCGCTACTTCAACGTACTTGAAGGGAGCTCAGATCCCTTAATTTTCGGTAATTCTCTATTCCTACATTTGTACATTTGTTTTAACGTTTGAAATTTCAGTTCTTAGATTCTAGTGCCGAAGAATGCTGGGATTTGAGGTTTTAATTTTAACTTCCATGAGGTCTGTAAGTGGGGAATGTTTATTTTTGGACGGACTTTTGTGTGTCTATTAAGATATTTTTTTACTTTGATGTGCTTGCTTTAATTTTTGGTATTTTGTTTACTTGTCAGCTTGGAAGTTCATTTTTAGGGTTGATAATTAGGATTCCTTATTTCATTCATTTGTTAAAGACATGAATATATGTAAGTGTTTGCCTAGCTTTCTTGTGCTTGGAGCTAAATTTGGTTCAAAGTTATGGATCAGATTAAGAAACAGGTATGGAACCTTTAGTTTATAGTTGTTTGATGGTGGATATGCATTAAGTTTCCGTGCCTAGGGTAAATTTTAACTATAATCTCCCCTTTATGAACATCTATTCGGTGCTCTGAGTTAATCTATGTTGTTGCATGTTGTCACTGTGCATGCTTTCCTTCCTTCTCCTGTCCATTTAATTGTTGTTCTCAGTTTTTTATTGCGCCATTATCCAATTAGGTTTTCCAGGGTGTCTTGTCACTTTTGGATTTAACTACATACCGGTTTGTTGACTTAAACTGTTTTTTATCTTGATCTGAGTGATTCTTCTCCTTGATCATTTCCTTCGTCGTCATGTAGTATTTGCTGCAGAAAGCTCTGCCTGTTAGGTTATTTTATCATTCAATGTTTCCTGTGCTACGTAAAGGTGGCTGTGATGATTGGACAAACTTGTACAATCATGATCCATTGAGAGATAATACACTTATGAAGTATGGCCTCGACATTTTTGTTTGACGTGCATGCCCATTTTATGCATGGAACACTTTTAATTTAATGAACAATGAGACAAGGAACATGAATGACCGTTTATGTTAAATTGTGGTTTGCCATTTTTTTTTGTATGTGAGTTGGCGGGGAGCAATTACTCCTTTTATCAATTTCATCTTACGCACGTGTTTCACGTTTTAAATGAAAGGTTGTGTGCGCTCTTTTTTTTTTTTCTAGCTGGAAGTTTTCCTATTTATGGAAGTACTTAGATCGGTAAAGAAAAATTATATATAGAAGTAGATTTAAAGAAACAATATGCTGCTCAAATCCATGTCGGTTGAATTTATTGACTAAATTGTGTTTCTTCATAGGTTCACCCCTCACTTTGATAAATATTTGCACTTTTTGCCCCTATGGATTTTTGTCTGCATTGAAATAATTCTTGTGTAAAGCGTGTTAGGATCTTCACTTTGTTTTGCATGTTGTTTGAGATCCATTCATATTATCCCTGCCAGTGCAACTGTAGGGATGGCAGTAGCCAAACGTGCATGTTTCTCACTAGGTTGCTCTGGCCCTTCATTTTGCTTGAAGTACTGAATACCCATGTACGACACATTCCAGGGCATGGTTATGGGGATATGAACCTCCAAAAACATGGAAAGCCGTAGAAAAAACTGAACATATTTGTGCCCGGCGTATACCCATATCGGATACTCAGACTCGAGTTTGAGTAAAGATAGGTCTCTTATGCATTGAAAATGATAATTAAGTTGTATGTAGTTAGTTGCATAATTCCATGTGGATATTAGCACCTCTGTGGTGCACAGGTATCATAATATGAGGACTTTATCAGCCTATTTTTGGCATTTCAAAGATATATCTAAAAAACCTCTTCTTTGCATCAACATAATGTCAGATTATCAGAAATTTTTGGCACAAACAGAAGAGTACTTCCAATCTGAAGAAGGCCACTGAGCTTTGAATTTTTGCTGGAAACCTTTTTTTCTAAAAAGATTTTGAGTATCAAAATCTAATTAAATGTGAGTTATCTAATTTTATTCTTGGTGAAAACTTACTGGGAAAGAATTAGTCTGGAAGAATTTTTTGGTATTTAAAAAATCTGGAGGTAATTTTTTTTTTTTTAATCTTGGCATATCTTCAATATGGTAATTCACAATGTTATTTATTTCTTTTTTTTTTTTAACTTTTTTTCTAGTCTTTCTTGCAATTGCTCTCTCTTTGAAGTTCATTTGATATGCATGAAGCGATGTTAAATGTGACATGATTGACTAAGATCTTGAAGATTTTGCAGTACCTGTAATGACTAAGGTGCCATGCACCTGTAAGATACCGCAAGCTGATAATTGTTACTAAAATGTGATTGAGATCATTAGAATGATCTTCAAGTGACAGCAAGGCTTAGGTTGGCCTTGCGTTATAACTTAAAGTTGCAATTGAGTGTAAATTCTCTGTAAAGAATGTAGAAACCTAGTTATGCAATGAGTGCAAATTCATTGCAATCAGAATCTTTGACTGCAATTTTGTCGTATTTGGCATTTTGCTTATGGTAAAATTTAGACCTTGATTTGCTTTGGTTACATTGTAAAAGTGGGTGCTAGCTTTGGTACCGCAAGGTAAAAGAAGGAAACACAAGAAATAGATGTTTTGGATATGCTTAAATTAATTGATATTATAACATCTCAATAATAAAATGTGGGGAAAAGACTACAGTCCTATCTCTTATGTAGTTTTTGAATAAGCCCCATGTTTTAGTTTTGCATTGGGTTTGATGCTTTCTTGTGAATTTTAGTAATTTCTGTTTTTATTGTTTTATTCGTTCAACAGCAGTGCACAAGTTATGTAGGTGAACAGTAGTCTTGCTACTTTAAAGTCTTCAAAATACATATATGTTGTCTTTCTTGCAGAAGATGAGTAGCTTGGTTGAGAGGCTGCGGGATAGATCAGATCGAAAGCCAATTTACAATTTGGATGAATCAGATGATGATGCAGATTTTGTGTCCAGAAAATCTGGTAAAACTGAAGAGAAGTTAGAAAGGATAGTCAGGGATGATGCGGTCAGCCTCTTTTTGCTTCTGTGATATTAGCTTTTATGTTTTCAATAAAAGAATTGCCTTTAATTAGGATGACTTTTCTTCCTTTCTATATTGTATCAGATTTAAGCTTTATATAGTCTATGTTGTGAAAAGTGCTGATTCTCAATTGCAGTGAACAATGTTGACATTCTGTTACTTTCTTTTGTTTATGTTTTTGTTCATTCTAATTTAGATATGGAACATTCAGATGGTTGTTGGTATTATTATGATTTTACTTTCCACTTACCACTTTTAATGATTAAAATCACAGAAAGAAAACTCATGCCAAGCTTGTGGAGAGACTGAGAATCTCTTGAGTTGTGCAACATGTACTTATGCATACCACCCAAAGTGTTTACTTCCTCCATTGAAAGCTCCTCCTCTTCCTAACAACTGGAGATGCCCTGAATGTGTATGATTAAATAGTGTTTTCTGATATTGCGAGTGCCTCTATATATTGGATACACAGCAGCTTAGGATTACCTTTTTTCTCTTGCAGGTTAGCCCTCTGAATGACATTGAAAAGATATTGGATTGCGAAATGCGTCCTACTGTGGCTGATGACAATGATGCTTCCAAGTTGGGTTCAAAGCAAATATTTGTGAAACAGTATCTTGTAAAGTGGAAGGGATTATCTTATTTGCATTGCACTTGGTAATTTTCTGGTTAATTATGTTTATAATAATGTTTTTAGCAAACATTAACTATATATTTACTTGGCTGTGTTAGGGTTCCTGAGAAGGAGTTCCTAAAAGCTTTCAAGTCCAATCCTCGTTTAAGGACTAAGGTGAACAACTTCCATCGACAAATGGCATCAAAGAATAGCTCTGAAGATGACTTTGTTGCCATTAGACCTGAGTGGACAACAGTTGATCGAATTCTTGCTTGCAGGTTCACCTATCTAATAATTTTATTATATGTATACACACATGCATATTATACATTTAAATCATAGTTTTATGTCCTTGAATTTGATACTTTGATTTCCATAATCATCCTCATGTACATTATCATCCAAGTTCTGAATATTGATTTACTTACTGTTTGTGAATCTGGCTTGGTATTTTTGTGTGCTGTTTTGAGCGTTGGTTTCTGGTTCAGTAGCTAATGTATGTCTATTACGCATGCTGACTTCTTTAGGGGAGACGAGGATGAGAAGGAGTACCTTGTTAAGTATAAAGAACTATCTTATGATGAATGTTATTGGGAGTTCGAATCAGACATATCTGCATTTCAACCTGAAATTGATAGATTCAATAAAATTAGGTCCAGATCTCGTAAATCTGCCAAGCAAAAAAGCAGCCTTAGAGATGCTGTTGAGTCCAAGAAAAAATCAAAGGAATTTCAGCAGTACGAACAAAGTCCTGAATTTCTTACTGGAGGTACATTCTAATGCTTTTTTCCCTGCAATCTGGCACTTGTCTGAGTAGGCTCACACATACTCGGTCATTATTAATTGCTGACAGTATTTTCATGGAATTCTAGGCACGCTGCACCCTTATCAGCTTGAAGGGTTGAACTTCTTGCGATTTTCTTGGTCCAAACAAACACATGTAATTCTTGCTGATGAAATGGGCCTTGGTAAGTCCTGTTTGAAGACAGGTTGCTTTTTGAAGGAGTTTGAGTAGCTTATATAATGGGTTGCAAATTTTCTGTCTTGTTTGTGTGCAGGTAAAACAATCCAGAGTATTGCTTTTTTAGCATCTCTTTTTGAAGATAACATTGCTCCTCATTTGGTTGTAGCACCACTATCAACATTACGGAACTGGGAACGGGAGTTTGCAACATGGGCTCCCCAAATGAACGTTGTATGTACATGAAAATATAAAATTACATGTTATGATTCCCAATATATGCTATTTTAATTGTGAATACCATGATGCAGGTTATGTATGTAGGCTCTGCTCAAGCTCGTGCAGTAATAAGGGATTATGAATTTTATCATCCTAAAAAGAGCCATAAGAAGATAAAAAAAAGGAAATCTGGCCATATTGTTAGTGAAAGCAAGCAAGATAGGATAAAATTTGATGTTCTTTTAACATCATATGAGATGATTAACTTGGACACAGCATCATTGAAGCCAATAATGTGGGAGTGCATGGTAAATCTTTTTGCTCATTGAGTCTGTTTGGTAGTTCTTGTGTGAGTTTTTGATCATATATGATCCATTGTGTAGATCGTTGATGAAGGACATCGGCTCAAGAATAAGGATTCAAAGTTGTTTCTTTCATTGAAGCAGTATACCACTTACCACCGCACTCTTTTGACTGGAACTCCTCTTCAGGTTTGTTCTTTTTTTTGGTATTACATTGGAGATCTCGAAAGCTATCACAAATAGCATTGAAATTTGTCCAATGAGTTATGACGTGCTTTCCAGCAGTGGCACAATTATTTACATGTTATTCTTTTCATACCATGTTTTGCTACATAATTCTTTTGATATCTCAAGATGAATGCTGCTTTCCAAGCCTTTTATTTATTTATCTCTTTTATTTTCTGATTATCTTCTTATCTAAAAAGCCATTAAATTCTTATCAGAGAAAAATTTCAAATTTAAACATTTGATGTTAAGAAATAAAGTCAGGCTGCATATGCCACTTTTTTTAAGAGCTATTGCTAACTTTTATGATTAAAATGCACCTGCAATGCCTTGTATTTGTTTTTAGATAAATTGATATAAAAGGTACATATTAAGAAGTTCCTTAAATAGCATTGTTTCTGTTTATATTGTACTTGCTCTTCAATTCTTTCTCAAGGATGCAAGAAGCTTACTGAGTTTGTTCTGGTTCTAGCTTTGTGGTTGCTGGTACTAAACGTTTTATGATTATTTCAGTTTGTCTTTGTTTTGTGGTTATCTCAGTATATGCATAAACGCATACTTCTGTATGTTTAAATGAATTTATGACTTACTCGTGGAATCTGTTTGGTTTTAGAACAATCTGGATGAACTTTTCATGCTAATGCACTTTCTTGATGCTGGAAAGGTTAGTGTCAATTTTCTTCTATGGAATATGGATTTTTAATAAAGGGGAGTTGCAGGAAGATTTTATAGATTTTTGAGCATTTTCTAAAGCTTTTTTTTGGTTCACCTATGTGTAGTTTGGAAGTTTGGAGGAGTTCCAGGAGGAATTTAAGGATATTAGTCAGGAGGAGCAGATTTCCAGGCTTCATACAATGTTGGCGCCACATCTCCTTAGAAGTATATATCTTTAACTACATAGGATCATATGCACTATTCTCTTGCTTAGTTACTTCTTTGTTTTAACTTTTGTGAAGAATGTAGTCTATGTTGTTGTGACTTTGATTCAATACCCTCGTAGCCTGCGGATAACATTATTATTTGTTCAATGCCTGCTCCTGCAAAGCAATGCAGGCTCTCACCTTGGCACGTTTTTTAAATTCTTTTTTAACTCAGTTGCTTTGATTTTATAGGGAATAATTATTTTTATTCTTGTGGACTTGCTTTAGCTGATTGTTTATGAATGCAGGAGTGAAGAAGGATGTCATGAAGAAACTTCCTCCAAAAAAAGAACTCATTTTACGTGTTGAATTAAGTAGCAAGCAGAAAGAATATTACAAGGCAATTCTGACTCGCAACTATCAAATACTTACCCGACGTGGTGGTGCACAAGTAGGCTCACTTGTTTTAATGAAATAAGCCTCCACTTTTCTGCATCCATTTGCTAGTAGGGTGGGTTGCCTTACTACTTAGCTGACATATGTTTTTTCCTGGATTAGATATCTCTAATCAATGTGGTTATGGAGTTGCGGAAGTTATGCTGTCATCCTTATATGTTGGAAGGGGTTGAACCAGTTATCGAAGATGCGAATGAAGCTCACAAGTAAAGTTTTATTCATGTTTTTTGGCTAAAATTTCTATGTATTATCAATTTTGTCAAGTTTTTTCATCTTAATCTATAATTGAAACTATTCTTCTATATGCTATATCTGTTTTAGACAGTCAAAATATTTTGTATTGATCCATTCAATGCCTATCTTCTGCTTCTACCTTTTCTGTATGGCTTTACAGACAGCTCCTGGAGTCTTCTGGGAAATTGCAACTATTGGACAAGATGATGGTAAAGCTTAAAGAGCAGGGACATAGAGTTCTTATATACTCGCAATTCCAGCACATGTTGGACTTACTAGAGGATTACTGTACTTACAAGGTGTTAATATCTGCATTAGCATGATGTTTTTATGGTTAAACAGTTGGTTTGCTGACAAATTTTACTTATTATCTTGTTGCCCCTTGTATATTTTACAGAACTGGCAATATGAACGGATAGATGGAAAGGTTGGTGGAGCTGAAAGGCAGATACGCATAGACCGGTTTAACGCCAAAAATTCTTCTCGGTTTTGCTTTTTGCTTTCTACTAGAGCTGGTGGCTTGGGTATAAATCTTGCAACTGCCGATACGGTTATCATTTATGACAGGTCAAGCAATTACCCTCTTATATATCCTTTCTGTTTTTTGTTCTGCTTTTTTGTTTATTTGTTTGTTGTGGGAGATTTATACGATGGAAATGCTTTTTTCCATAATTGTTGATTGGTTTAGTTTATGCTTTATTTCATTTAAGTAGGGTAAATCTTGACTGCTGGTTAAGATAAACTAGTGTGCGAATTGGGATTTGAGCATAAAGCAGTAAGAAAGTGTTTTCATGGATGATGGATAAAGATTGTGAAGATGAAAACACTTAATTCCAGAACTTGATGTAAAAGTTGTAGCAATTTAGTATGTTGCACATTGTGTTGTAATCACTACCCGAATGGTAAAAGGACCAGAAACCTGATATTGTCTATGTGGCAGCATATTAGGTTTCTGGTATTGTTGAGCGAATGATATAGGGAGTATAATATCATGAACTATTACTAGTTCTCTGATATGATGTTGAAACCTCCTTTCGATGACTTCTATTTTTGTTTACAAATTTGTATATTATTTTAAGGTTTAGGTTTAGGGATATTACATGCTCCCTTTGGTATTTGTTCAAGTGAAAAGTGAAAATATGGGTCATGCCTCTACAGTGATTGGAATCCTCATGCTGATTTACAAGCAATGGCAAGAGCTCATCGACTCGGCCAAATGAATAAGGTGCAAGTTTATTCCTTGATTTTTTAAGGCAAGCCATTCTCTCTCATTTTTATTTTCTATTTTTTCCTATAAAGAGTTTTATCTGTGTTGTAGGTGATGATTTATCGGCTTATAACTCGAGGATCCATTGAAGAAAGGATGATGCAGATGACTAAGAAGAAAATGGTTTTGGAGCATCTTGTTGTTGGGAGGCTAAAAGCTCAAAATATTAATCAGGTATTTTTTATTTATTACATAGCACTTTATAAAAGGATATAGAAATTTACTAATTTGTGGGCAGGGTATGAGGTTATAATGGTTACATGGTTTAAGAAAGATCTAACTTACCGGGCTCTAAATGGTATTTTCATATATTATTGGAGTAAATCTCAAAATTGCACATGTGCTTTGATCCAATGTGATATGGAATATGGGAACTTTGATTTGATGCAATTGTACACATCAAACTTTGATTTTGATTCAATTCTAAAGATAAACTTCAATTTTGGTTCAATTGTACACAATAGAAAATCGAATATATCCAACTCTTTTCATGTTCATAAATATTTTTTGTGTATGAAGTAAATTTAAAATTGTGCCTATTAGGTACAGTGTTAGTGGTATATGAAAAATAAATCAAAATCAAAGTTTCAGGTACATAATTGCACCAAACCAGAATTCGTGTATTTTGTTGCCTATTGGGTCGAAGTTCATGTGCAGTTTTGGGATTTATCCTTATATTATTTTGTTGGAATAAACTGGGTTTTAGAAGAAAAATTAGAAGAACCCTAAATGAACAGATTGTTGAAGAATGACAACACGGTTGAAGTTTGATATCCCAACCAATTATGGAAATGCATCTGTCCTTGGCTGATCTTGCTAATTGTCCGTGTGGAGTGACTTCTTGAAGTTTAGCCTTCTTGTTTCTCATACTTATTCTATTGAAGGGAACTTGGAAGTCTAATTTTTTGGTGTCTATTGGTAGATGTTAGGGTAACGTAGAGTTTATGGTCAGATCTTGCTTCCTCTCTGGAAAGAAAAGGTTACAATTATTTAGCTGAAGTTTTAATTGGTTATTATTTACTTTAGGAAGAGTTAGATGATATCATCAGATATGGCTCAAAGGAACTATTTGCTGATGAAAATGATGAAGCTGGAAAGTCCCGCCAAATTCATTATGATGATGCTGCTATTGATAGGTAACCTATTATTCACTATTGTTGCTACAACTTGATTGATGTATGGGCTCCGCAGATTTAAAGTTAATTTTTTGGTTTTGTTTTTCCCTTCTATAGATTACTTGATCGTGAACAAGTAGGCGATGAAGAGGCCTCGGTGGATGATGAAGAGGAGGATGGATTTTTGAAGGCATTCAAGGTTTTGTCTATTTTTATATATTGTTTTAATTTAGCTGTCACTTATTGGCTATGTATTCTTCTTTTACTGGCTGATGAACTAATATGGCTGACTGCATCTTGAATAACCGACTTTAGGCTTGACACTAATATGATCCGATACATATTGCTAATTGATTTTCGTTTACTAAAATTCTCATCATTAAAATTCCAAATCTAGCGCATTTAAAATTACATCTTTTTGGAAGAAAGAATAGAGAATTTTCATCTGTGTGCATCCCTAATATATTGATTTTGTTTTTGGAGTGCCCAAATTTAGTAATTGTGCAGTCTGCCTTTTATAGTGTTTTATTTAGCATAATATCTTAACTAATAGAACATTCAGAGCAATGATAGTAGACTGCTCTCTTGAAGGTTTCAGTGTTGGATTTGAGTGGTTAGATTGGTCAATTAATTGTCTTAGGTATTTTACATTTTTTTGCAAGAAAGAATAGAGAATTTTCATCTGTGTGCATCCTTAATATATTGATTTTTTTTGGAGTGCCCAAATTTAGTAATTGTGGAGTCTGCCTTTTATAGTGTTTTATTTATCATAATATCTCGACTAATAGAACATTGAGAACAATGATAGTAGACTTCGCTCTTGAAGGTTTCAGTGTTGGATTTGAGTGGTTAGATTGGTCAATTAATTGTCTTAAGGTATTTTACTTTGATGAGACTACTTTCGCTTGGAATTAATCAATACCCCATCACAGTCTTTGCCATATAGGTAAGGCCGTTTATTTCTCTATGGGCCCAGTTATGTTAGCTCAATCATCTGTCAGAACTCAATTGCTCCTTTCAAATGTTTGATTTCTTAAATACAGTCAAGTTCAGTAAGTAACACCATAGTCGTGCCATAAATGTAAGGCTTATTTCTCCGTGGGTCCAGTTGTCAGGGTAACCATATGTCAGTATTTGCGTTACATACTGCATCATTTGAAAAGAGCAATATAGTTTTGAAGGTCAGTTACATGGATTGTTGGGCGTAATCTGTTCCAATGGAAAAATAGAAGCTGATGTAAGAATTGGGTTTTTCTTGTTTGTTCTTTGTATACAGTTCATTACTAAGAAATGGGCGTATCCTGGTTTGGATTTATTTGGATTTTTAGTATCCATTTTTGGCCATTTTTAATGAATGGCATTTAAAACGGGGGTAGGTAAGAAGTAAAAAATGGTAAAGTTCTGGGCAAGTCTGACCTATCGTCAGATAATTGACTTTCTTGGTTTGCATGAATGGACTGCCAAATAGAGAACTTTACCATGTATGCTGCCGACAATATATGGTTAGTGTTTCAAGTTTGTTGAATCAAATGAAGTCATGGCCTTTTAGACTCACATATCTAAATAGTTCACTGCCTTTTGGTTTATTAAAGAAAATAACTACTGTTATTTTCTGCAGGTAGCTAATTTTGAATATAAGGATGAAGCAGAAACTGTAGCGGAGGAAGAAGCTCAAAAAGTGGCCGTGGAGGATAAAAATACCATGAATAATTCTGAAAGAACAAGTTACTGGGAAGAGTTGTTACGAGACAGATATGAAGTTCATAAAGTTGAGGAGTTCAATGCTCTGGGAAAAGGAAAGAGAAGCCGTAAGCAGGTATGTATTATGCCATAATGGCAAAACTTAAAATTAGATCGAGTCAGATATTGGTTTATTTCCTAGCGTAATCTTTCGGAAGATTTATTTCCTATTCTTTTTGCCAAGACTTTTGCTCTCTAAATTTCTACAGATGGTATCTGTTGAAGAAGATGACCTTGCTGGTTTGGAAGATGTGAGCTCTGATGGTGAGGACGATAACTTTGAAGCTGAACTGACTGATGGTGATACAACTTCATCTGGAACTCAATCCGGTAGAAGGTCTTACAGGAAGAGGAATCGTGGTATATTTTGCCTGTCCTCAAAGGGTGTTAATGCTTCAATGGCCATAATTTATTCATATGGTTGTGATAATTTCTCTAATTTCTAATCATTGCAGTGGATAGTACGGAGCCAATTCCTCTAATGGAAGGTGAAGGAAAGTCATTTAGGGTGCTTGGTTTCAATCAGAGTCAGAGGGCTGCATTTGTACAGATATTGATGAGGTCGGTTTTTTGTTGATTGTTTTATGTTCTATTTGATTGAGTTAATTTCCCCTAATATTCCATGCTCCATCATGTTATTTTGATTGGTATATTTTATATTGGATCAGGTTTGGGGTTGGGGACTTTGATTGGAAGGAGTTTGCACCTCGTTTGAAACAGAAGACATATGAAGAGATAAAAGAGTATGCAAGTGGCTTTTCCTTATTTGTTTATTTCTTGCCAGAGTATGTATATTGTATATGTTTTAAACATTTGATGGTTAAATGTTAGCTATTATTTTCCTAGTGGTGACATTTTCTGTTCATTTTCTGTTGGGTTTGAATGGTCTGCCTGCATTTGTGATTAGATGCATATAAAATATGGTTGAGGAGTTTTTAATTTCCTATCAGTTGGTGTGCTGTATAATGGGTGGTGGTTTGAATTCATGCTAATCAGAATACACTTTTTGCCTTCTTGATCTCCTTCTCTTCTAATGCTAGTCTTGATGTCTGTTATTGCAATTTGCTTGTGCAGATTTTATTCTCCTGCTGTGCTTACTGCATGTTGAGAGCACAACAGTATAAAGTGTTCATTTATAGTAATTTTTTTTCCTATCTTATTTTCAGTTATGGAGTTCTTTTCTTGTCACATATTTCTGAAGATATGACTGACTCTCCAACATTTTCAGGTGATTGATCAATGCTGCATGGCATTCTTTTTCTTTCTTTCTTTTTTCACTTCAACTTTTGGTTTTGTCCTTGGGTGTTTGGCCTTTGATCTACAATGTATTTCTTTGGCTATAGATGGTGTTCCCAAAGAAGGTCTCAGAATTCAAGATGTACTAGTTAGGATAGCTGTCCTGCTTTTAGTAAGCAATAAGGTGAGCATGCCAATTTGGATCCATGGAGTTTGATTCTTAGAGAGAGATGAATTTTTTAACTCATCATGTTGAATTATAAAATGTCCTTGTGCATTTTTAAGGACACTTTTTAGTGTTTTGGGCAACTAAAACAATATGGAAAATATGAAAGTAATTTTAGTTAAATTACCCATGAGATTGGTCCATTGAATATTTTATCTTGTTATATTTGAAATAACAGGTGAAGACTGCATCAGAACATCCTGGGACCCGCCTTTTTACCGATGATATTATCATACGCTATCCAACATTAAAGGGTGGGAAATTTTGGAAAGAGGAACATGATTTGTTGTTACTGATTGCTGTTCTAAGGTACGTATCTCTGAAGTTCTTGGACACACACTGGATGGCTGCACCTATGTTTCCTATGTTTTTTTCATTTTCCTTTCTTGTAGTTGATGAAATATTAATGACTGGGCAATGAGAAGAATTATATTTTTGACTGTCTATATTTCTCAAAGGTCTTTTAATTGTGGAGGTGCAAATTTGAAAGTGTGTCCTTCTCTGGAATAAATCATGCTGTGTTGACAAATTTGTGGCCTGTTTTTTGTACTTTTGAAGCTCATGAAATTGGGTTCTCTGATGCCTATGACGCCCCAGTAATACCTTTTTTATGACAATCTAACTCCAACCTAGATGATTTTGGAGTTTGGATGGATGTGCTCTATCCGTAGTGAGCCCTCTGCATGGTGACTACACTGTATGTAGTTTATGGTAGGGAAATCTTAGATGTGAAAAAAAGTAAAGCATGTGAACAACATTAAGTTAGACATTTCTATGTCCGCATGATAAGATATCTTCGGAGCTACAATTCTTCATTTAGCTTGCTGGGACTAGTGGTTTTATGTTTAGTTGCTAGTTGCTTCCTCCTTTGTATCTTACTTTTGGTGTACCAAGGTAATCAAGGACATCTGTCCAAGTTATTGAGTGGTAATTTGCATACATTCATGATAAGCATGATAGCATATCAAATTTATTCATGATATGGTAGGCTCTTGCTTTATCTACTGTAATGTGATTTTTATGCAGCGATGAGTCAAGCTCTGAATTGGCCATCATATTAATGTTTTGTTTCTTACCATTTGCTTATTTGATGGTTAGGCATGGGTATGGCAGATGGCAGGCTATTGTTGATGATAAAGAATTGAGGATTCAGGAGGTCATTTGTCAAGAGCTGAATCTTCCCTTCATAAATCTTCCTGTTCCAGGGCAAGCTGGTTCTCAAGTGCAATATGGTGTTAATGTGACCAATACAGAATCAACTGGAAACCAGACTCGGGGAAATGGATCTGGGAATGATGTAGGAGGTGAGGTAGGCCAGGGAGTTACTGATGCTGCAAACCAAGCACAAATATACCAGGATCCTTCCATTTTGTATCATTTTAGAGATATGCAGAGAAGGCAGGTTGAATATGTCAAGAAAAGGGTGCTTCTCTTGGAAAAAGGGCTCAATGCTGAGTATCAGAAAGAATACTATGTAAGTTGAATGCTTCTCTTGGAACAATGGCATTGTTTGGCTTGAGATATAATACCTGGTTAGAAGTTCTGGCCTAAGCAATTATTATGAACTTTAAGCTTGTAGTGCATTATATAGTTTTTGACTTAGTTTTAATGAGAAAGGTATATCATATTGCCTTCAAGAGGAAAAGTAAAAAAGGTGGGTGTTTTGGGTGGAGGAACTGTTACACCGTTTTTTTCACTTGAAAAGTCAGAGTGACGACATATTCAAGGATTTTGTTTGGTGCCTTGGCATATTTTCTTATGATAATATGAGCCTAGGAACAAGTCCAAATTTTTACTCCAGTAGTGTGTAGATTATTTTTCTCACTGTTGAACTGATTGTTGATTTTGAATTTTGTGAAGTCATTTCCGAATGATCATTAAAAAACATGATAAAAAGAGTTTTGTTAGATTTATGGGATTTTTGGAATGCGACATATATTTGGAGCTTTGAAGTTTGAAAGTGGGATCTTGGCCTCATTTGAAATTGTAATTAGAACTTCGGCATGTCATTCATCAGGTACATTAGTAATCTCTAGTGCTACTTGTACAAGTATGCTGATGCAGTGTGTTCTGGTAAATTATAGTTTGACTTCTTGCACTGCTGTCAGTATTTTAAGATCATTTTACAAGTCCCTTTTATGTGTTCAAAGGTTGCAAGGCTTTTCATAATTTATTTGAAGACAATCCATTTGGTCGTCCAATTGTTGGCTGTGCATTCTATCTACTAGTTTCTTGTACCATGAACTCCAGGTTTCATGTTAAATCTATTATAAACTTCAAGATGATCATGGACTTACAGTATGTTCTTATCCATAATTTTCTCTTAGGGTGAATTAAAAGCAAATGAGGTGACAAGTGAAGAGCCAGACAATGCACAAAAGGTTGCTGGCATGCCAAGTACAAGCTCAAGAGAGAGGCCTTCGAAAGTGATTGACGCGTTACCTTCAATGGAAGTTATCGGTAAGCCATAATTTCTTCAAAAATAAAACTGGTTGAGAAAAATTCTTACCTACGTACCATATATCAGAGATTATTATCATATATGAGTACCATTGTCATATACTAGATACGATGAATTCATCCTGGTGACTATTTCTTCGTTTTTAACTATAGGTAGTTTGGTTTCCATATGATCTGGTGTCTGAGTAAAGGACAATTATATATAGATAGTTAATGCTCTAAAAGTTTAAAAAAAAGGTGAAAAAAATAAAATAGGAAAAAAAAGAAAGAGATAGCTAGTCCTCTATCACCCTTACTTCACCCTTATATGCTTGTTTGTGTTGGTTAAAGAGTTTCTTCCTAGGGTTTTATAATCTTTTCAATGTTCCCAACTCCCCAGTTTGCTTTGGTGATGACTAGAATTATCCTTGTGCAGATTCAGAAGAAATTTCAGCAGCTGCTTACGATGATGATGCAGATCGATTGGACCTGCCTCAACATTACAATAAGGTACATAATTGTATTTGAAGGGGCTTGAATTTGCAAAGATCAAGTGGAAAGGATGTTGCAATTTGTTCCACATCCTAGAAATGGAAATTGTAGCGAGTGTTTGTTTTGATTAATAGCTTTCTTGGTTTTATCCAATTTGTTGCAGATATGCAAGATCTTGGAGGAGAATCCGGTTGAGAATCAATCAAGCGTTGATTCGAAGAAGAACCTCCTTTCGTTGGAAGAAATTTGTGGGGGCATATCTCGTATTCTTTCACCCTCGCAGCCGCTTGGTGGCACAGCTGCAGGTTCAGAGAGCACAGCTGCAGTTTCACCACCTAACCAACAGCCTGCTGATGGGACAGAAATTGAGATGGAGGATTCACCAAGCGAATCTGAACCGGTGAAACCTGCTGGTGGTGGTGGAGAAACTGGAATAGGGTCAATGGGATCGGATCCGGTTAGCAGAGTAGTGGATTCAGATGCGGCAGATTCATCTCAAGTAGACCCAAAAAGTTTGGGAACGACTACTAACACAAATGATGATGTGATAATGGAAGAGACAGGGAATGAAGAGTGCAAAAGTGATGGTGTGGGAACACAAACTGAAACAGAGAAACCTGAAACAACAGCTGGGGTTGTTTTGTTGGATGACTAAAAAGCATTGCTGCGTAGAGGTCAGGTGATTTGAGCCTAAACTTTGATTGACCCTCTTTCTTCTTTTTTTAATTATATAATCCGGTTAGACATGATGAAAAGGGTTCTCCCTGGCACTAATCCATTTAGGAAACCCAAAGGATTTAAGCTAATTAGTTAAAAGCTTTACTCATCTGCATGACATGTAGACATTTGAAGACATCTTATTCATTGCTGAACTGAATATATATATATATATGTGGTCTTCCTTTTCATAATTATTGATAATCTTTCAGGCAAACCATCCTTTTTGTCTTAAATGTTTTGTTTTCTACTCTTTGGGATCCAACAGTAAATACATATTGGATTGGGAATTAAATTTTGCATTCAATATATAAAATAACGTATACCCCAAGTGTGTGTATGTATGCATCCGACTCTGTGAGCCCATTTAGAAGGATATGTCTTGGTGTTTCAAAATTATGACCTTATCAAAATTTTAGATGTTATTGAAAAGCCGTGGTTATACATCTCTAGAATCGAGATTTCAGTTATATTTGATTTTTTTTAATTTTTTTTAAAAAAAATTCAAATTATAATATATTAACAAGTGAAAATTAAAACGCATCTTTAATAAAATTTAAAAATGTAAATTTTTTTTGTCAAATATTATTTTTATTTAATAAAATACGGTTAATATAAAATTTAAATGTTTTGAAATAATATTGTAACTAAAATTTAGTATTTTTACTTCAGTTGGGAATAGAAATAATTTTACTAAAATAAGGGACCAGAGGGTATTCTAGAAAATTGATTTAGTAAGGAGTGTATGTCAGATTTGATGGTGATTGTTATAGATGTGAAGTTATTATAGAGGATAAAAATAAAGCATGAAGAATCCATTCTACAACAAATTTGATTGTTTTATATGATATAATGATAAACTATACTTTCATCTTACGAAAAAACTTTTGATTTTGGGTTAATGTGCCACTTTAGGCATAAATTGAAATATGCCATTATATTTTATTTTAACTGATATCTGTCATTGTGCTTTTAACTCTATTTTGAAATTTGTCTTTTTTATTTTTTCTAGTCATATTTTGCCACTAAAATTAGACTTTTTCGTTGAATTTTACTATTCTATTTTAATTTCAAATAATTAGAAGAAAATTTTAATAGTTTTTTTTCTATACTTTATTTTAGCATTTAACAATAGTAAGTTAAGTAATATAATATTAAAATCAATAAAATGGTTATTTTTTTAAAAAAAAATTAACTTATTTTTTTGATATTATTTTTCAAGTACTTGTTTAATTGAATAAAAATCTAAATTAATTTATAAAATTAAATTATTGTTAACTATTTTAAAGAATTCTTTTATTAAATTATGTTTTCAAATCATGAGAATTAATATCGAGTAGTAAAATCTAATTTAAAAAAAAAATCAAAATTGGTGACAAAATTTAATAAAATTCAATCACTTACAAATATGCTCATTTTCAAGCTACAATAATAAGTATCAATAAAAATGAAATATAATGATAAATTGATGACAAATTTTCTTAACCCTTTAATTTTAGAATCTAAAGAAAATATATAGTGATGTGTCCCTTATCATGCCATCTTTAAATGTAGTTTAAAAGTAGTTGATGGATCCCTTTAGAAGTCATGTTGTTTGAAAATGTAGAGTTGGAAAAGCAAGACAGGGAAATCTAAATAAAGAGATCTTATTACACTATTAATTGCCCATTAAATCATTACCCTAACCTTAATTACTGCTGTCCAATTTAGATGCTGCTTTTCTTGCTCCCCCCCCCCCCCAAAAAAAATAGTTTATTCATTTTTTTATTCTTAAAGTATTTACGAGAATGATCTCAGTAATTAATTCTCTGTATTCTATAAATCTATTAAAAGATAGATGTTGATTACGAATTTTAAAACTGTTCCATACCCAAAGTTAGAATCGAATTCTCAATCAATGATTAATTTATTAGAAAAAGACATTATATATCCATTCATATGTTGTAGGAATTTTTTAAAATATTTATAGATATCATGTCATTGAGCATTTGAAAGTGTCAAATGCTTTGGATTTATACTAACATAGGATGACACTGTCATAGCATGAGGGCTCCACATCAGTGACACAATTTCTTTGTCGGCCATTTGGAATTGGCCCCAACACCATTAAGTTTCCAACAAAATTAACCTACATTTTGACTTATATAAATGCAAAATTTAAATTTACTCGTATAAACAACGAATAAGAGAATAAAGAAAAGCGAACATACAAATATTTATATGAAAAACCCTCAATTAAGAGGATAAAAAGCATATGAAAAAAATGAAACTTCACTAATATCTGAAAAATAGAGGATGGAGATTATAAAAAATAACTCTTGAATTTCGAATAAAAAGCCTTCCGATTAAAACGTAAAAGTTCTTTTAAATATAACTAAAATATCTTAGATTAATCAGAGTTCGATTGAGAAAAACAATAAGAGTTTAACTAAGAGAAGTAGCTCGATTTATATGAGAATATGTCGTCACATTGTGATATCGTATGTCGTCTCGTCGGGACGTCAAATGTTGTGTCGTCGGGACGTTGGCTCTTCCTCATGATGATGTCGATTTTGTTTTGTTCGAAAATACGAGACAAACTCGACACTTTCTAGTTTAAATGTCTTAAGTGGACTTACATTTTTTAGCTTTAAAATATCCATTTTCATGAAAATAAATTGATGTACCGAGTTGATCAAATTTTAGTTAAAAAATATAAATAATTATTTATGATTTTACTATCTTATCAATAATTAATATTTTTTCAAAAAACTTATTACTTGCATACTTTATATATATATATATTTTATTTTTTTCTCTCGCATAGTAAGTGTATTATAAGATTAGTATCTATACAATTATTTAAATGTGTGACTCAGTTCGTGTCACAAATTAATTCAATATCAATTTACTCTAAGAAATTATTAAAATAACTTTACATATTTTAAATATGTTATATTATTATTGAGCATTTTTTTTTATCTTTTTATGTTATTATTAGTTTCAAATCATATGTTTTATTATTCAT
Organism: Gossypioides kirkii; assembly: GCA_005610355.1. Taxonomy (NCBI): domain Eukaryota; kingdom Viridiplantae; phylum Streptophyta; class Magnoliopsida; order Malvales; family Malvaceae; genus Gossypioides; species Gossypioides kirkii. The sequence goes on from CP032249.1 coordinate 34,527,403, forward strand.
TGGATGTTATTTTTTAAAACCTCACATGTGTTCTAAACACATTATTTCTTCACGTATATGCACGTGATAGGATTATATTGATAATCTTACACAAAAATTGATTAATTTTTTATTTTAATTTCGTACATATTGCATATATGTTATTATAATTAGTTTCAAATTTTATGTTTCGTTATTTATTGGATGACATTTTTAAACGTACATTTGTATTCTAAATGTGTGGTTTTTACAAGCATATGTGTGATAGAATTTTTAGTTATTATAAAATCTTTTAGTGAATTGGTATTACGAGTTAATTGAGTACCAACTCAATTAAAAAAAATACAAGAATAAAAAAATTAAATAAAAAAAATTATTATAAAGATAATCATGTCTTTCAATCATTTGTGCTAATATGCTTCTTTTTTTTTTTCCTTTTTAAATAAAACTATAATTTCTTTTTAATTTGCTAAATATAACTCATAACTTTATATATATATATGATAATTGGTGAAGGAATTCAAGCTTTATAAATTATTTAGTTAGTGATCTAATTTTTATGTTACTTTCATTTTAAGTGATTAAAATGAAATTTTTGTAATTTTGTCATTTAATTTTTAAGGTATTTTTATTTTAGTCATTTAAACGTTAAATCTCTAATGACAGTTAATTATACATGCCAGATTATATTTACACTTTTATTTTGCTCACCAAAAAAATATTTTTTTAAAAATTTATTGATTGGGGTAAAAAAATTAAAAAGTAAAAAATATAAAAACTAAAATAATGCATTAAAATTTGTCAATGTGTACTTGTTTGCTCCCTTGCTGACAGTTTTGGAACTTTTTATTAATAAATGTAACTTGTATTTATTTAATTAAAAATAGTTTTGAAAAAAATTAATGAAATTTGCCAAATAATAAAAATATTTTACATAAAATCATCCATTTTTTAAAAAGCAATGGTAAAAGTATCATTAAGGACCTTATATTAGGACTAAGCTTGCATTTTATCCCATTTACTCAAAAAAACGAGTAAATTAGTCCTTATATGTTAGATCAAAGAACAAACGGATCCTTTCTATTAAAAATTCCATCCATTTCTAGTGTTAAAAAAAAGGGCGTAACTAACAGAATAACTAGACGTCACATGTGCCTTATTCAGACGTACATTAACTGATTTTTAATACTAAAAATGGATGAAATTTTTAACAGAATAATTAATTTGCTCTTTGATTTAACGTACAGAAATTAATTTATCCATTTTTGAGTAAAGAAGATAAGATATAACCCGGTATTTTTACCCAAATGCAAGGATGTAAGGTAAGTAATGTGTTGGTTTAAAGGGAAGGGATTGGGGGTTGATGAGAAGGCCGCTGATCCCCATATTTGCGCCCACAAAATGCGCCAATCAGCGATTTCAAATCAAATCATTGATTGTGCAACAAACAGATTTTCTAAATGCAGCATTCACTTGAGTTTGTGCATTTGTGTTTCCATCATGATATATGAATAGAGAGAATTACAACTTGAAAGCCCCACACAAGGTGTGGAGGTGCACGCTCGAACTCCAACTAAACTGCCCAGCGACATCTTGCTGTTCTAAGTACTTACGAGAGTTGTCATCCACGGTACAAAGAGGTCCCTTTTTTGTCTCCCCATGATTGGGGTCAGCTTTAACACTCCCAAAGTAGCTTTTCAATTTCTCTCAACCCTACACCTAACAAATATTATCACAATCAATTACACTAATTTTATTCAAGGATTAATTCCGTTATACGTCCCCAAACTATGGTCTAGTTTCTTAATTCATCCCCATACCTCGAAATGCTTCCGTTGATTCATCAAAGTATTAGTGGTCCTTCCATTCATCGATGTTAGCTTGGATCTTACATGTAGCATATCTGCACCTATCGAATGGACAACTCGGATGTAACATGTTAAATAAAAAGACAAAAGAGTTCTCTTATATTTTAATGACATTGTCTATTTCTTTAAAATGTTAGATCCAAGTTGTTCATGCAGCGTGTTTTAAATATGCCCCACATCAGTTTTTAATAGGCTAGTGGAAGGACATAGTTGATATGATTCTAATGCTTTGAGGACTCAATTTGAAATTTAGGGTTCAACTTAGAATAGTCATCATAATTTGGGGACAACTTGTGGAATTAATCCCTTATTTAATAAAGAAAACAAATACTTGCATAATATGGAGTGCATTTGGTATTATTCAAATGTTCCAATATATAGCATAATGTTAACAGGAAACAAAGATTTTGTTCTTTTATGATAATCAACAAACCATCTTCATCGTCTATCCAACAAAGATTGAGTGTGTGAGACTCACAAAAACAAAAAACAAAAATCTCTTTTTTAGGATCCAATGGAATCTGTGAGGAAAGAACCTAGTCCCTCTGAGAGTACCTCGTGTGTCATTTCAGCACCAGATGCCCCTTCAATTTCAGATGAACAACTCAAAGAGCCAAAACCCAGACTCCAACTAGATCTAAAGCTATCCACAAGTGATTTTGATGTTCCTGCCTTCAATTTCCACCAAGAACTCAATCTTATTGGTTCTTTGAACACACCAGAAACACCCCAACCTGCAGATTCTGAGCAAAGGATTTTCTCATGCAACTATTGCCAAAGAAAATTCTACAGTTCTCAAGCTCTTGGGGGACACCAAAATGCCCACAAAAGGGAGAGAACTCTAGCTAAAAGAGCTCAAAGGATAGGAGTTCATGCAGCTTTTGGAGGGCACCCATATTTCCATCGCAATCACTACTCTAGCTTGGCTTCTTTTCCACTACAAGGTCCACACAATAGATCTCTGGGAATTGAAGTGCATTCTTCAATGATCCATGAACCTTCTCGTATGATCTCTTCATCAGCTGGGTTTGGAACTGTGTATGGACACCCTAGTTGGAGTAGGCTTCCTATAGACCAACAACCAGCAATAGGGAAGTTGTCAATGGAGAACCCCCATGCAATTTCAAGACTCGGATCAACCTCTCGAGCAAGTGTCGGCAGGTTCGACAACGTAATGAGGTCAAGAATGATGGGTTTGGGTTCTTCAGCTGATGATGAGGTGATTGGTAACTCTTGGTGGTCAAATGGTAGTGGTGGTGGTAGTCTGAATGGGAAGACGGAGCTGCAAGAGGTACACAAGGTTGACCTTTCCCTCAAGCTCTAATTCACTATTATTTTCTTAAGAACATTTTATTTTATGTTTTTTCTTCTCATTATAGATTTTTGTTTAATCTTATTTTCTTTGGAAGTAATTGTCATGTATATACATGTGTATATATATCGATCATATAGACTTGGAAGTTTGTGTATTGCTTGCTTTTTCAAAGGGAACCAAGAACTCTGATTCACTTAAAAAAGCTAGTCATTTTACTTTAGTTTATCCCAATTTTGATTCTCCTATTACATACAAATCAAGAAATTAATTTATTCAATAACACTGTTAAACCTTATCTTTGATCTAAAAGTAAACAGCTTAGCAAATTATACCTACGGAATTAATAAAAATCAATTGTTACATGTCAGAAACTTTTCAAATTACATAAAACACGAAGATCCAATAACTTCTAAAATTTTAATAAAATAAAAGGATTGAAAAGCAGAATTATCCAAATTCATTTCTTAATTAGAAGGAGAGTGGGTATGAATATGATTTTGTCTTTAGGGGAGCAAAGTCGCTCTCACCCACTGTTACTAAATCTAGGAAAGATTTGGTTTTTATGATAATATAATCCCATACCATAAATCAATCTACCTTCAATCAAGTTTTCTATTTTATATAAACTAAATAATCATGAGTAAATTGATTTTTTATTCATTCACTATTGCTTTCTTGTTCCAATCAAGCTACTATCTTCATTAGTATGCACCATCAATGAATAATAACATGATACATCGTCATTACATTAAACAAAAAAATAAAAAATTTGTAAATAAATATTAGTAATTTTATTTAAATATACTTAAACATTAATGGTAACTATTATAAATAAATATTAAAAACACTCAAATTTAGAATCTTAGTTTAAGTTTCAAGGATTTAACATTTATTTATAATTAATTATCATTTATTTTTTAAAATAAACTTATTAGTATTTGTTTATAAGTCGTCTACTATTTTTTATTTTATTTAGTGATGATGTGTCATTTTATTATTCACTGATGATGCATGAGACTTATACACTGACAATATATCAAATATTCTCCCATAAAAAATAATCAATAACTTTTATATGGTATGTTCCATTGCAATCCTTAGTGAATAGCTACAAATGGTTATGTAATATACACATGTAAATTGGGTATTTCAGTTGGTTTTTAGTTTAATTTGGAGTAAATTTTGTTTTTTTTAATAATATGTCGGTTGAATTTATTAAAAATTAAAATAAGAAAACATTCCAAACGAAATTAAAATATAGGAGATAAATTTGAGTAAATTTTAAGTTTAGATTTGAATTCAATTGATTTTGGATTCAAATTATTTAAATTTAAATTCAATCATTTCGATTATTTGTTTGAATTGTTTTGGTTCAAATCATTTCAAATTTAATAATTTGTGATTTAACTTAGGATTAAACATGATATGATTGTTGAACTTTTATAATCAAATTAAATCAAATTTGAATTTACAAATAAATATTGTAAAATATTGGGGAGAGTACAGCTCTAAGCAAATCAAATAAAATCATTGGCCCATCCTAGAACTTCGGTCGAGCCTGCCAGCTGGTTTAGTACAGAAATTGGGCACTTTGTTTTAGGGTCTAAAAGAAAAATGAAAGTAGCATATTTTTGGTGAAATGTTGGCGTGGCATGCGTGCAATGACGAAATTACGAATGCTGAAATAAAAAAGATTAAATTATCTATTTTAAGGTTAAATTAATTATATATACCATTTTTTAATTGGTCAAATAGGTTTTTTTAAGATTTAGGGAAATAAATTGATTTTGAAGAGAGTATGAAAAGCACGATCAGTTGGTTGTGCTTTCTACACAGTTGGCAGAAAAGCTCGTTTAGTTAGACGAGCTTTTCGTATAGTAGTCAAAAAGCTCGTCCAACTGAACGAGCTTTTGTTGATATGTTAGAGAAAGCGTGCCCAACTAGACGCGTTTTCTTTGAAATTTTCAAAAAATGTTTCTAACTAGGCTCACTTTCTTAACATGTTAGCAAAAGCTCATCTAATTAGACGCGCTTTTACACACTCTCTACAAAATCGACTTATTTCCTTAAATTTTTAAAAAAATTGATATATTTGACCAATTAACAAAAATATAATATATATAACATTTAACCTTTTTTAGGACTAAATTAGCTATATAGGTTTTTTTTTTTTGAAGATTTAGGGAAATAGATCGAGTTTGGAGAGAGAGTATGAAAAGCGCAACCAATTGGACGTAGGAGTGAGTAAAACTCGATTCGAATCGAAAAATTTGAAAAAATTTTTGAATTTCGAATTATTCGAATCGAGTTATTCGAGTTAAACAAATCGAGTTGAATTTTTTTTTCGAATTTCGAGTTTGAATCGAGTTTAATTTTTGAATTCGAATTATTCAAATAATTCGAATAAACCGAATAAAACTATATTATTTTTAATTTTAAATTTATATTATCCAAACCCAATACCCAGGCCCAATTACTATACCCATTTTCCCTCAAAACCCAAACCATTTATCTTACCCATTTTCCCCCCTAATATTTAAAACCCATCAACAAACTAAACCCAAATATAATTTCATTCTTCAAAAACACTCATAAACTAAATCCAAAATCTATTTTTTCTTCTTAAAAAAAACACTAAATTAAAACCCTCAAAAAAATAAACTTAAGCTATTCTACAATGGTTTTGTGTTATTACTGTTTGTTTATTTGACTTTTGTTGTGTTGTTTTTATTTTTTGTTTTGTTGTTTGGAATGGTGTTGTCGTGTAGGTTTTTATTGTATTTTGAACTTTTGCTTATGTTTTTTTATAATCTTGTGGTGTTATTGTTGTTACTTGAATTTATATTGTTTACTTGAACTTTTGCTTATTTTTTTATTATAGTCTTGTTGTGTTGTCATTGTTTACTTAGATTTTTTCACTTATTTATTTCAATTTTTCGTTGTATAGTCATGTTTAAAAACTTTAAATAAAAATATATTTTTTTAAAAATTACATAAAATTAAACAACACCAAATTAATTTTCTTAATTTAACTCGAACAAATGTATTCGATTTGATTCGATTCGAATTCTATCTCACTCGACTCGATTCGTAAAAATTTCAAATGGAGTTAGGATGATGAAATAGGACTCGAAAACTCAATTACTTCGAAAATTTTTCATTCGATTCGATTCGATTAGATCGAATGCTCACCCCTAGCTGGATTCACTTTCTATACAGTTAGCAAAAAAGCTCGTTCAACTGGGCAAACTTTCCACACAATTGTCAGGAAAGCTCGTTCAGCTGAACGAGTTTCTGTTGATATGTTAGAGAAAGCGTGCCTAACTAGACACGTTTTTTTTTTTTGGAATTTTCAAAAAACACTTCTAACTGGAAGCATTTTCCTAGCATGTCAACAAAAGCTCGTCTAGCAATACGCGCTTTCGCACTTTCTCTCCAAAATCAACATATTTCCATAAATCTTTAAAAAGAAGGTGTATTTGACCAATTAAAAAAAACATATATGCAACATTTAACCTATTTTTAGTATAAAAGAGTATAATACAATGTAAAATATAACAGAAAAATAGGTAGGACACATTTACACCTTTCCTTCTTCTAAAAGTAAAAGGAAGAAAAAGTTTAAACAAAGGACAGCCTAACAAAATTGTATTTCGTTCCCATTGCCAAATTGTAACGCGCTGAAGTTGAAATTGAAGACGGATTTATGCCTAAGTTTGAGTTCCGACCAAGAAATTGTGTACAATGTTACACTTGAATTGAAAGTAAAAGGAATCCTCGATAAGGTTAAAATACAGGGTCAGAGATCCAACACCTCCAGTGCATGGCAGAGAAAGGCATTAAAAAGAAAAACAGTGATGTGGAGGTCAAACATCAACACCGACAAGATTTGGCCATTTCTCACCATCTTCGGGTACATCATTGTCGACCCAGTACGACATCGTTGTGTTCCGTTCCTTCAACACAGACTTACCTTACCTACTGACGAAGTAACTTTCAGTTTTAGAGATCCAAGACACTGATCTACCTACATTTACCTTTTACATGCATCCAACTAAAAAGCTCATGCTAGAGCTAGACCCACCCTGACATCCAATTTGTCCTATCTTGGAAACTTGGCTAATTTCCCATTACGAAACCACCGTTTCAATCCAAATCAAACGGCTAAATCCAGAAATGGCATACAGCAACTAAAGTAGACAAATTATGGAACAATTGGTTTTGTTCATTAAATCTGTAAGGCAATGACATCTTCGATTACAAGCAAACTGAGAGATATCAATGAATCAATCAATCTCTCCCTATACTACTATGTTCAATAACAAATGGGTTAGTGATAAAAATAGAAAAATCTTCACTTTTTCCGGGCGTAGACAAGCAAAGAGAAGCCGGTGGGAGCACTTAACTCGCTCTCCTCAACGCTTGCCCATTCCAGCACCGACGAGCTTCCTCCTGATGAAGCTGAAGACGTCGATATTGAAGAAGAGGATGAGCTTCTAGCAGTCGTCCACATGCTTTTCCTCATCTTTTTCCCAATACTAGGTGAACTTTGTTGACACAAAAACATCCCTTCCTTCTCCTTCAAAGGACTCACTGCTTCTTCATTCTCAAACTTAAACATGAAAACTGCATGCCCATTGTTTAATTCCTGATCAAACAACCAGTTATATACGTCCCACGACACTTGAACTGAGACCCCATCTACTTCAATCCGCTCATTCCCTCTAAATTTCCATTTTAATCGCTTTATTTGTAATACCCTTTGGTTATCAACGCTAAAACAAAGCTCTGCATCCTCCTTCAGGGCCTTACATTCAATGGAGATTTCTTTCCTTTTGCTACCAAATCTGGCTTTTGTGGTGTACAATTTGTTTGCATATAGATGCTCTCTTCTCGAAACAAGAGCTTGGGGTTTCCCAGGCTTTTGAACTCTAGTTCGGGCATAAGCTTCTTTGATAGAATCACCAACAACAAGTACTATTTCCCCGTCAACAACAAGAGCAATATAGAATCCAGATTCGGGTTCAGGGCCAGATCCAAACTTGGCCCTGGAAAGGTCCCAAAAGACATGGACATTAGAGGTAGTATCGCAGCTGAGCTTTTTATTCCCATATTTCTTCCAAAAAGTGAAGGGTTTGGTATGGAGATGAAAAAGGAGGGTGGAGAAGGAAAGGGAGGTAGGCGAAGAGGGAGAGAAATGAGAGCAAGGATAGAGGTGGAGGAGGAGAGAGTGACCAAGGAAGGTACCGGACCAGGTGAGGGAGAAAAGGCCTAGATTTGTATGGTAGAAACTTGTAACAAGGTTTGTCTTACCTGAGGTTTGCGGCGGCGGCAACGGAGGAGGAGGCGACGGCAGCGTTTTGTGGGTGTTGTCAACGGCGGTGGAGGGGCGGAAGCAAGAAGGGAAGGAGGAGGAATGGTGCTGGCGTTGGAGGGACATTATTATTTGCGGATTTGAGACCGAGAAATATGAGTTTTCGGCTTTCAAAAGCTTTCAAGGCTATATATCAGTTGGGGTTTACAATTTAAAGGACGGCGATTTTTCTTTTTAAATAAAAAATAAAAGACGGCGTTTTTAAGGGGTTGAGACTGAAATTTTAATTTTTCAACCATTTTTTTCACATGAATTTCAGAAATTTTAGTATTTATAAAACCTATTATTTGTACATATTAATATTCCGAAACCAAAATTTGATGCACTTTAATCCATTTTATTTTTTTAAACAGCACCATACTCCGAAATAATATTTGATACACTATCACCGAAATTTTTAGATTCTAAAAATACAATTAAAAATTGATAAGTATCCTATAATAATATAATAAATTATTAAAAAATAAAAAAATATTTCCTATATTACTAGCGAAATTTTAGACTTTAAAATTAAAATAAAAAAATTAACAAATGTCCTATAAAAATATATTAAAATATTAAAAAGATATTTTAAAAAATATATAATTAATTTTAAAAAATAATTATAAAATAAAAAATACACTATAAATATACCAAATGTTAACTCCTTATATATGCTAGATACTCTTTTATGTCACATTAACTTAATCATATTTTTGTTAAAATATTAATTTATAATTAGAATGATTTTTTTTTCATTTTAAATCAAAGTCCTTCATCAAATTTATAATTAAAAATAAATAATGGAGAACATAATCCAACAATTTTAGGGTAGAGATTGTTTTAGAATTTGGTGTAAATTAAGATATTGTTATTACACTTATATATAATTTTTTATTATATCATATATATATATATGAAAATTATTATAGATTTTTATTATATTTATACAATGTTTAGAATTATTTATAGTTTCTTCTCAATCCTTAAATAGGAGAATAACGCGCTTCAATTAGGGATATAGCTAAGGGTTTGGCATGAGTCTTGACCCCTCTAAAATAATTTTTTTTATTTAAACCTAATAAAGTTAAAATTGCAATTTGGCCTTTAAAATGATAAAAAAATTGATTTAATCTTTTAAAAATTATAAAAACATAAATTATTAAAATGATGAAATTTTATTTTTACTATCATAAAAATTACAATTTATTTTTGGTCTCCCCTAAAAAGAATTTCTGGGATCACCCCTGGCTTCAACACATTCGAATCTACGTCCTCCTGCACTGACAACAATATCGATACTAATCGAATTAAAACTCAATCAACTATTTGTGGAATTTTTAAATTTCACTAGCATTGTTTTAAATATATTTTACTTTTGTATAATATTTTATTATAAACCCAAGTATTGAAATGTAATGTGTTTTTTGTCCTTAAAATGTTTAAAGTAATTATCCACGTGAATCGTCGTCATTTGATTCCTAAGTCGTCCGTTATATAGAAAATTCAAAATAGTATGCTATTTGATTTTGTCAAATACTAGAAAACTACTATTTAAGGTAAAAATACAAGCTCCCTAGACGGAAAATGGATTCTTGCATTGCGTGCATGAAGCCAAGTTAGTGGAAGGATTTAATTCTAGTCCCAGTCCTTTTTATTTGCACATTTTTTAAATTTAGTTTTTCTATTTCTACTTTTTAAGAATTTAGTCTTTTTATTTGTTTAATTTGAAATTTGACATTGTCAATGAATTCCATTAAATTTGAACGTATCACATTTAAATTTTCAAATATTTAATTACAAAATTAAAATTCAAATGATAATTTATTTTTGTATTTAATAAAAATTTATTAATAGCTAATTAGACTTTAATTTTTAGATAAAACATGTGAAGAAGAGATTAGGAATTAAAAGCAAGAGGATTAAATTTTTTTTTTTGGTGAAAGAAAAATATTACAAAGAACTACTTAGATAAATATTCAAGCCTCCATGGAGGCGTTTCAAAAAATTGAAAGCCACCGTTATAATCAACCGTCATTTTCACTAGCCCATCAATATTTTTATTGAGTTCTTTAGAAACATGATGAATCGACCAATGTACCATCTTAACCAATAACAATCGAATTTTTCTTATCAAAGCTAAATTCGAACCCTTTGAAGACTTGCTTTGTAGAGCTTGTACTACCTCTTGACTGTCTGAAAAAATTCTCAGCCTGTCGAATTCTCTATCTAGTGCAGTCATCAGGCTTCCAAATGCCCCATAATTCCATGTATAAGGTAAAGCAGACTCCAATAAACCGACCTGTCTCGTAAAACCCCCAATCGTGGCAACCCCGGAATAAGAGGACTAAATTTCAATAGTCCGATAAGTACAAAAAACGAAGCATAATTAGAAAATTATAAATCGATTATGGTTAATCATTGCTCCTTAAAATTTGAATTTTGAAAAAAGATTTCAACATCCATGAATTTGTCTATTTTGGGCGGCCGCAATAGCAACGAAAACAGCTGGTAACCACCGCACCTGGCTTTCCACTTGTGCTCCTATTTGGAATGGGTTCGGAGATGATCTGTGTGCGGACTGCACAGAAACTATATAAATAAATGGCTAAAATTTCAAAATAAACCTTCGAAAATAATTTAAAATTAAGTGGATTTGAATTATAATTTGTATCCAATTGAATCCTCGAATTCATTTTTTTAGCACTCGAATTAATTTCTTTTATGATTTAAAGGTTTGAGGTGTTAAAAAATATATATGGTATTATTTTAAGGGTTCAAGAGTTTTTTTTTGATAAATTATAAGAGGTGAGTAAAACCTTAACAGCAACGCAACAATTACAACTTAAATTCATGTCACATTTAAGACGATAAATACTTTAATCATCAAACTAACACACAAAATTCGGCCAAAAAATTATTTTAGAATCATTTGAAATTTCTATTTTAATACGAATAATGATTACTTAAAATACATGCCATCCAATCTTATAATTTTAATATTTATATCGATTTTTATTTATTTAATTTTAAAATATTAATAATTTGAGTGATATATGTGACAGCTTTTTCGTTTATTGAAAAGACAATCATGCATGATGTAATAGTTAACCACTTTAACAACATTTAAGTAAAAGTATTACGGAGATCTTTATACTAAAAGTTTGATGGTATATTACCCCTCTTAAAAAATGAGTAAATTAGTCTCTATACATTATATCAAAGAGTAAATTGATCATTCTATTAAATTTTTATCCATTTGTGCTATTAGAAATTGGTCCATGTAAGTCAACATGAGGTACACATAGCACGTCGCTTATCAATGTCTAGTTATTCCATTAACCACGCCAAGTTTTAACTGTACAAATAAATACAAATTTTAATAAAAAAGATTAATTAGTATTTAATCTAATGTATATGAATTAATTTACTCATTTTATGAGTAAAAAAAATATGATCCAATTTTTAATACAGAAACCTTTATGATACTTATACCCGATAGAGTAAAGTAGGTTGAAATTAATGGTAGATGTTGTAGCCACGGAAACGAATCTCACCAACGAAGCTGGCATTGTCTCCACACTTCACTCTGTGTTCCATATTTTCTTTGAATTACAACAGCTGGTACTTCCACGTACTTGCTCCTTTTTTGTTTTATTTTTTTATTTTAATGTGACATATTCCAAAATAAAAAAAAATACAATTTCCCAATGTTTGAAATCTGAATTTTATTTTTATATGGATAGTAAGAATGAAATACTTCTACTATATATAAATTAATTACAATCTAATATAGTTATGTATATTTATGAATTATAAAAACAGAAATTTTGAATTTAAAAAAGTATTTGAACCATTAATATTATTTAGACCTGTTCATGTGTTGGGTTATTTATTTGAAATTTAGGTGGATTTGAATAAAAATATTGGATCTAAAAATTGAATTTAGTCAAAAAAATTAGACCCATTTAAAATATGAACCGAATTCAAACTTAAATATTCAAAATCTAAACTTAACCATTTGATTTTTTTTAAATTTATAATATTTTATATTATGTTATTTTTTATATATTAGTACTTCCTACCTGGCTCACCGTCATCTAATTCAGCGTATAGTTGTGCTGAAATATTCCCAGTTGAGAAATGTGCTAATACACAACTAATGTAAATTTCTCAATTAGAATAAATGTTTACAAATAAATGGCTATTCATCTTGTATACTAAACTGCCAATAAAATTACAGTAAAACATATACTTAGTTGAAATTCAAACAATCATATGATACATAAATTGAAATAATACTGTAAATTAAATATTAAAAATTGAAGTAAGAAAGCAAAACTCAACTAGTATTATAATCTTATATCCAAAATTAACAGTATTATACTAAAAACTCAAACAAACTATGAGAAATTAAAAACACGAAAACCCAAACCAACTAAGAATATTACTAATATATAATTAAGAAACTAATATGTAACTTTAATGATTTAGGGTTTAGGGTTTACTTCTTTTTAGTTGTTTCATCTCAACTTTTTTTTGTTTAAGAGGTTTTAGTTCAACAAATTTTTGTAAACCTTGATTTACCAAACATTGTAATTAAGGGGTTGACTATCTAATCCTCCATGTGTATCAAAATTAATTAAAAGATGCTCAAAACTCGATTTACCAAATACCACATTATATTTATAAAAAGTTATCGATTGAGTCTTAGTTCGATTGACATAAATATTATTATCAATATAGGAGGACATTGGTTCGAGTGCACTGAAATGCATTATCTTTTTTTTTTTATAAATTAGAAAGGGACTATGAGTAATTCCAAATACTGGGTAAAAAGATATTTATAAGAAATTGAAAATCCTAATTTCTTAAAAAGTTGCTTAAAAAAAGTTAGCAAATTTGAGGAGAAGCAAATAAATAAAGGAGAAAAAGGATAATTGAGAAGTCAAAAAGTCAAAGTGTGTGGGAGAGGGAAGATATATGACTTCCACCGTTGAGACCGCGTCGTCATACAACCCAAGATGCTCTCAACCAAAAGTATTTGTCTTTCTTACGTTCAACTTCAACAATTGAAGCCTTTACTTTTTATTTTGCGCGACTCTTACTTTTCCAATCTTTTGCGCTCTTTTTATTTATTTATTTATAATTTTTTAATTTTAACGTACTTAAATTTACATTCTCAATCGACTTTTGCTATTTATTTTTACTAGACTTCTGCAATTTGTAAACTACTCTTTTTTTTATTTTCCTTTCTATTTTTCTAATGGTTGTTAGTGAATGATACTATAACAAAATAACATATATCTGACTCCAATGAACTATTATTTTAGCTAAATTCTAGCTGTTGAATCTACGATTATTCCAAGGGAGAAAATGAAAAACAAATTTTAAAGGTTTTCGCAAAGATAAAGTAAAATAGATAATGCCCATTTATTTTTGGCTCAACGTCAAGAATCCCGTGACATGATTGAAATTCAAATTGCTTAATAGCTCTAAAAAATTAACAATAGTAAATAATTTTTAAAAAAATATTAACATTTCTTTTTATGATGATTTATATAAACCATATAAAGTGAAAATTATTAGTTATATTCACCGGTCAATAATTCTTGTTAAATCAAGTGGAATAGGGGTTTTTGTAGGAACACAATGTAACTATATGGCCTTACCATTTAATAATAGAATATTAGCAAAATCATTACAAAAAAAAAAAAAAATGTTAAGAGTACAATGCGAAGATATATTGCATTCAAAATGCTTTGCTCTCACTAGCGAGTTAGGATAAACTTGCAAATCAACTGGGATGTTGTTTGCCAGAGTAGCCAGACCATCACCCAGGCAATTTCCTTCCATGTACAAATGTTGTATTCTCACCACCCAATCCTATTGTACTAATTCCTTTATAGCCCGAAACACAACATTTCCATGCAAATCTATCCCCTTACCCTCACGTATTTGTATGGTTTCCTTGCTATCCATTACCAAAATAATTCTTCCAACTCCCCCTTCCCAGGCAATTACCTTACAATTCTGCTTCTACAATGGAGCATGAACCTATATTCCTTGAGAAACCCAGCAACCATCGTCCAAGACAATCCTTTATAACGCCTCTCCTCCATAGAAAGGAACCAATGATCAGTTTTTACTTTAATCCATCCATTCAGCAAGCATTCCTACTTAACAAAGCAACACAACTGTTGTTTAGAAGTAACCAAACCAATTCCTTCCCCAACCTGAGGCTTTATCGAGGACTCCTCTTATCTTCAAAATTCCCATAATAAATTGTACTAGTCTATCTCCGCCATATATTCCAACGTATCACCACGAAAAGAATGCCCCAGTCTTTCACTTCCCTGCAAAAATACTCTTCATCCCTTGGGTTAGTAACAACCCAATTCTTTACATCCATCGACATCAACTCCACAAGCTTACTCGGCTTGACAACAAGGCGCCACGTTGTCAAAGTTGCAGTACATTGGCGCAAACACACGACACATGCTTACGTACTCTTTCAGTATTGGTGAGAATTCTACCATATTATAGACTAACCCGAGGAAATCTTCGATTCGCTGAGGACCACGAAGTCTCCACACCCATTTCCAGCTCGAGTCCGCCTCCATTACTGCCTTTGCACTTCGTCTTTCATAAGCAAACCTCTGGATGAACTACCGCTTACTATCCCATTTCCATCTTGGTAAATCGTCGATGTTTGACACATAAGGCTGTGTTGTGCAAATAGAGTAAATTATTGTACTAGAAAATCATACTAGGTTCATTTCTCA
This sequence comes from Gossypioides kirkii, assembly GCA_005610355.1. Lineage (NCBI taxonomy): Eukaryota > Viridiplantae > Streptophyta > Magnoliopsida > Malvales > Malvaceae > Gossypioides > Gossypioides kirkii. The sequence continues at coordinate 34,542,703 of CP032249.1, forward strand.
AGAAAGATTGATAGGATCACATACGGTCCCACTTAAAACTCAACTTCCTAAACAGAACCGATTCAACAAATTATACCTACGTCCTCAAACACTACAAAAGATACAAGAGAAAAATTACAAATAGGAAAATAGGAGAAGCATCTCTATTTATAGATTTTATTTAGATTTTGGAAAATTTTGGAAAGTTAATATAAATAGCTAAAATTCATGCAAGTGAGAAGATAACTTTTTATGATGAAAGCATGTTAGAAAAGTGATAAAAAAAAGTATGAATTTAAACTAGGATCAAATGTGAATTATTTGATTAATTGTGCTTTATTAAGAACTTAAGTGAAAAGGGTGAAAACTTTGGGGTATATTAATGAATAATAAAAATAGGGAGTCCTTGTAATATATTTATTAAGCCGAATTTAAATTTGATGAGGTAAATTGTAAAAATGAGTGTTTTGGATATTAGGGCATATAGGAATTAAATTAAATAAAATACATGCATGTATATAATGTATTGATTTGTATTTGAATTGTGTGATTAATGAATTTTTTGTATTTGAATTTCGTACGTAGCTAAAGATAATATCGAGATGTTGAAAAACAAAAGGAAAGGCAAAACAGTCGACGAATAGCTAATTTGGTTTACTCCCATAATTTAAGTTTTATATTATAACTTTAAATTTTAAACTTTAACCAAAGTAAAATAACCAATTTAAAATTTAGAAAAATAAATAAAGAATAAAGAATTAAAGATTTATATAACAAACAAACTAAAGAAAAAAATCTGTAAAAGTTTCACGAAGACAACATTATGTATATGTTTTTATTAAACTTTCATTTTATATATTTAGAAGCAAAAGATCTTATTGTATATTTTTTTATAATAATGTGTGTAGGATAATTTTTTCTTCCTTATTTATTTTATATTTACTGAATGATAGTAATTTTATTTGTGAAGTTTATTGATGATTATTTTAAGTAATTGATTGATATATTTATATTTAAAATTATTTGATTTAATTCTTTTTATATTATATATATTAAATTATTTTTAAAAATATCGATAAATTTAAAATAATACAAGGTCGATATTGATACATACTTATTCCAATACGTTTACCGGTATGATACTAATTATATTGGAAGAAGATGCACCCTGTTTTCCGAAATAATCCTAAAACCCATATATTTACCCCTTCTTTTTAAAACTGACGTATTTGCCTAAATTTGGCTCTTTATGGGTCCATCATGTGGCTCAAGTCTGCTTGAGCATCTGATAAGGCTGAGAGGTAATGGGTATTAGGCCTTTACTGGTCCTGTTTTGATTGATTCTAGGAATTAGTTTTTCTTCTAAATTTGGTCCTTTTGTATCTCTTTGAAAATATTTTAGCAATCCAACCGTTACATTTTATGAAATAAATTAAATTATTAAAAAAGGAGGAAAATAAATTTTCAATTGGTGCAAATAATGTAAATAGAAAAAGCAATATAGCATCAATTTTAACGATCCAATGAATTAATTGAAAACTTTTGAATGTTTCATCAATTATCAAATTGTAAATTTTTTAATTAAGTGACCAAAACGAAAATTTACTCATAATTTAATAATTAATGATGGAATTTACTCTGGTTTAAAATATGAATAATGAAGAGAGAGAGAGAGTATATATTTTTGTGAGTGGAGTTGATGAAATTTGAGTGGTAGTGGGATGATAGGTGATGCACAATTTGGTTAAGGGATGGTTTCTAGCCGTATTATTGCATTCATGACGCTGACAGTGATGGCACTAAATGATATATAGAATTAATTGGCGCATAATTCCATTAATCATCGATGCCATCAATAATAAGTATGACCATGACTTATGAAGGAAAAGAACAAAAGAAAAAGAAAAGGAGAGAAGGAAATGAAGGAAGTTGTATATGTTTAGATATTTTAAACATGGAACAAAATAAAATAAGATACGAGATAAAAAATAATATGAACATGATGATACGTACGTAATAATATTTATATAATAGTAAATAATATTATGTAATTATTTTTATTATATATATATATATATGTAATGTTTATATTTTTTTAATACGAGTCTCTAAAATCATTTTAACGGTTTAGGTACGAATCTCACTTATATAAACTATGTGTAAGCGAATTAGCTTGACTTAAGTTAAATTTTCATGTTAACAATAGTTTTTGATATAATCGTATATTTGTATGTGATAAGATTCAATGGATTGATAGATGAAACCTAGAAAGGATTTATAATGGGGAAAGTGGTTACCCTTTTACCCTAGTAATTGTAACAAAGTTTAGAAAAGGAGTAGTTAAGACCTAAACCATGTGCTTGTATGTTAGCATTCACATGATCAAACCATGTGGAGAGGGAATGGAACGACAGAGGAAGAACATGATAGTAAGTGGTAAGGACATGCCATGCATCGCACCTTGAACCTAATTACAAACAATAACTTGTCTACATCTTTATCTAAAATACTGCCCTACATAAATTTTAAATAATTAGGGTTTGGCCTTTTCAGATGGTGTAGGCCACAAAACCTTTGTTCTAAGCATTCCTGGGGATAAAATGAATAAAGTATTTAGGGTTTTGGATCACTCGATCCAACACATCAAAAACAAACAATGATCGATCTCCCATTAAGAAGACAATCTCAGCACAAATAATTTTGTGTTTTTTTTTTTTTGTAAAACAAAAAAGGGTTTTGAAGACATGAACGTGATTGTCTCTTCCCCAACATTTCCACATGAAATCTATACCCCAGAATTGGTTTTGACTACCTTTTTTTGTTTGTTTGTTTGCTTCATATCCAAAGATCTAACCTTTTTGACCCTTGAGTTTTTCCCCTCTTAATTTCACTAAGCTGTGCCATTCAAGGGAAACCCTTTTACTATGACAATTTGTACGACCAAAGAAAAAAGGTTGCTATATTTACTAGGTTTATCATTCCATTTGATAGACAAGACAAAGTCTTGTTTTTTTTTTTTAATGATCCCAGTTCCAGGCAGTGTTGCCTCGTGATTAAGTTCAATTTTCAAACGGGTTTCAAGCTTGTCGTATTTGTGACCACCGGGGGGCATTTGTTGTGTAATTTGTGGTAATTAATGTCTTTTTTCTGACAATGGAGCAAAACCAGTTTAGATATTAAAATTGTAAGAGATGATTGAGAAATCAAGGACTAACCAAAGGGAATGATTGGATTAGTAGTGTTACATATATAAGAGCTAAAACTGACCCAATAATTTAGCCATAGGGCTAGCTCTTTGACTTGAATGATTATATATGCATGTGGAACAACTCTTGGAGCTATGTATTCTTTTTTAATTATCAAGGGACCTATGATTATTGTTTTAACTAAATCAATCTCCAGCAGATTAGTGTGACCCATCTCTCATCACTTGTTAAAGAAAAATACGGAGACGAAATAAAGAGATCTATGGGGGGTGAAATACACTTTGTTTATTTGATATTGATTAGAATAGTATTTTTCAACTTTTAAATAAATATGTAGTCGAAACTCCTCTTGTATTATTTGTTTTCAACATTAGTGAATTTTTTCTCTTCTGCCCGTAATTTTTCTCGAAAGGGTTTTTCATGTAAATTTGTATATTCTTATTTTTCTTTTCTTATTACTTTGTGATCGTTCTACTGCCATTATCAATATTAATTTTAGTTGTAACGTGCAGTTTTCTTGAGATCTTGAAAGTGGTAGATAAAGTTATTGGATTTGCATGTAATGTTAGTGAATTGTGATGAAATAAAATATTTTAAAAAATCATTGAAGTAAAGATAATAATTGTGCATAGGTGAACTACAAATTGAAAGATAAAAATAAAAGAGAGGCTAAAGGTAACAAAAAGTTCAAACTATGTAATGATGATAAACTCACTAACATGACATTATTTAATGAATCAAAAGTAAAACTATATAATGAGATAAAAACATCTTTGTTGTGGGGAACAAAATCAATTTCCAGACACGGTGAAACATCATGGAATTCCTTTGATTGAGACATGACACCAAAAAACCTAAACCCAAACCCAAACATTAATTTAAAACCATACATGCAAATATTGGTTTGGGATTAAATTGAGGGTTTCAAAACAAATTTTTTATTATTTTATTAGTTGTAATTTTGTACATTTTAAGTGTTTAAATTTCTTTTGATCAAATCAAGAGAGACCTGTTTCGTGGCTAATTGTGTTCGTTTTTCTTAAAAGAAGAGCAAGTTGTTTTCATAACAACGAAATAAATAAACATGAAAAGACAGGTCAAAGTTATCAAATCTCTTGTAATAAAATCCTTGTGGAAACTTTAGGTAAATGGTAATAAAAGAGAGCAATTTGTTGTCATAAGACAAGCACTAATTGTAGTTAATCAATGTTTTAATTAGGAAATGCCTGAAGATACTCTACTTTTTATATGTAAAAATTATTATCATGATGAATGTCACTCAATTATTATTAAAAAATTAATATTTTAGTTTATATTTTTATTTAAAATAATTTATTTTTTAATTATTAATAATTAAATTTAATTAAAAAATAAAAATTAAATTGACAAAAAACTGTAGCCTTTAATTTCACATTTTTTTTGTCAAATTAGTCAATTTTTTTTTGAGTTAAACTTGATTCTCAAACTTTTAAAAACAATTAAATTTGACTTTCAATCTTTTGAAAAAAAGTCGTAATGATTTTTTTTAATGAGAATGCTAATTAAAATATTAATTTTTTAACACAATAGCCTGCATGACAATCCTCGTGTACTCCATACTACTTTTTTATGAACTTTTTTATATTTGTAACTTTAATTTCGATTTTATTATTTTTGAATTACTTGTTGAAGTAATATATAAGACAAATGATGTTATGTTACCAGGATGAGCACATTAACTGTCATGTGATTTAACAAGCCAACAACATTAAAAATTAATGTTTTAGTCAACATTTCCATTAAAAAAAAGTAATTTGTCTTTTTTTTAAAAGGTTAAGGGTCAAATTTAGCTAAAAAAATAATAAGGTCCAAATTGACAAACAAATGCAAACATTGAAGGTTAAATTTATCGTTAAGCCTTTATAAAAATGAACATGAATTCAATAGTATTTGGAAAGTCACCTAATAATTGGATTGTGTGTAATTGCACGTAATTACACATTATCGTTATGCTGTTATAAAAATGAACATATTTTAAATTACTTTTTTATTGAATTCAATAGTATTTGGAAAGCCATATAGTAATTGGATTTTGAGTGTAATTGCATGTAATTACACAATGATGGCATGTTCGAGAAACCATTGTAATTGGTGAGTCATGTGGAATTGGATGCAATTGGAGCACCTCAATTACACTTTTTAATTCTTAAGGTGAGAGTGAGAAGTGAGAATTGGAGCAATTATTTCCAAATCTAATTTTAAAAAATCATTTTTATACAAGTTAATAAAAATTATATTATAAGTATGAATACCTATGAGTGCTTGGGATTGTTATGACAAAAAATTACATTATAAAATAACTTATTTTTTATAAAGTTATAACAAAAAATTATATTATTTAAATCTTAAAAAAATTTAAAGTTAAGGCTAAAAAATTTATTATAAAAAATAATTTACATATTATAAAAGCATTATGATATACATATTTATAAAAATTTATGGCCAAAAAGCATGTACATAATTTATTTATGTGTCCATGCTATGTATCATAAAAATAATATACTTATTTACGTGTCCATGCTATGTATCATAAAAACAATATACTTAATTTACTTATTATAAAAAAAGGATATGAGTTAGGATAAGTCTTTCTTCAAATTAAGTTTATATGAGTTTTTGCGATTAAAGCTACAAACTATTTAGATTATGAACCCAAATATTATTAGGTGAATGCTAATTATGTAAATACAAAACGTTTTTTTGCACTATATTATAAAGTATGATACAAATTGAGAAAATGATGTCAGACACAAGCATCATAAACAGTTCACGAACTCTTTGAGACATTTAAGGCACTGAAATGTGGTTCAGAAGATATTTATTGTATTAAAAAAAATTGCATATTAACATCATCACCTTTGGTTTGTAGTAGCAAATTGCATATCTCATAACTTCAATCGTATTATCAATTACTCTTTTAGACTAACATAATACATATGATAGTTGAATTTTAATTTTTGTTATCATATAAATAATTTGTATAATAATTAATATTTTTAAAAATGTAAATTATATAATTATTAAATTACGTACTACCAAACATCCTCCTATAATTCACCCAAAAACAATAGTTGATCCACAATTTCCTTTATATAGAAACCATTTGGAGTGAAATGAAAATAATATGCTTGTCTTGGTAAGTGTGGCTGTGGGTACTGCCTTCACACCCTCCTAAACTATGTCGCCTTATCAAAATGCATCACATAATTCATATTTTTTCTTCATAAATATTATGTTTGTGAAGCTTAACTTAGTGAAAAATATTCACGGGAACTCCTAACAGTTACGATTTTAGTGATTCAATTCAATTTCTTTAATTCAAATATTAAATAAAGCGATCCGATTCGATTTCAAATATATTTCTCAAGTGATGATTAGATGTTATCAGCGTAATCAACACGAGCTATAAATGCAAACAGGGTGGGCAATCAATCACATTCAGTGTCCCCTTTTACTTTAATCTTTTTGCAGCGCCAATCCCCAACCAAAAAGCCTGCGCTTCGTTGAAAACGGAACCTTAACCCCCTTTCAAACCTACCATCTCAACCCAAGTTGCTAACTTTTACCATCCGTGATCCCCTCACTAAGGAATTTTATCATCATCTAATGTTTTATTTTATTCAATTATGCTGTCCTAAATCATCTTAAGCACTAAGAAATTTGTTTGTTTAAGAAACATATCTGTTTCCACAGAATTCAATTTCCTTATATCAAAATTCCCATAATACATACAACTTGCATCAGAAGCAAGGAAATTAGTAAAAAGTGGATCCGCCCATCACGCAAATCCCTGTGATAGACAGTAATAATTTGGTTGATATGTTGTTTGTTTACTGTTATATGCTTATATCCCGACAGTTGAAAATGACAACCATGACTCTGCCTAGTTCTACACAGCTAGCTTGAATTGTTTAATATTTGGCAATGAAAGTGATTTATTATACAAGATTAAGAACCTTGTAAAGCAAAAAAGTGGAAACAGAAATTCCCACAATTCATACTCACAATCCATAATTGGAAAGAAAGAAAGAAACAGAGCAGTTGATAAAAATATCATAGTAACATATATATCTCATAACAGGGCTTACTGTACATTAAACATCATCAAATGGGGTCACCTGATAGGCCTAAATGGAGGGGTTTACATGACTTGTGAAAATAGTGATAAGGTTGTGAAGAATGAGTTAAATTAGCGAATGCCATTAGCATGAAAGAGAGGCTGATAATAATAATAATAATAATAATATCCTATCGGGAATAGACATTGCATAGTTCAATGGAACCATAGTGAAGCAGTTCCTCAATCATTTGTTCAATATGATCCTCTTCAAGAGGTTTGAACTGCTGGGTGGTTTCAACTTGAGCTTTTTTGGCCTCTGTCTCTGCCAATGGTCTTTTTTCCACCAGCCGAACTCCGGTTCCGCTGTCGTCGTCGTTGTTGTTGCTAATAACAAGTGGAGTGAGCACCTTATTTGGTGGCTCATGCACTGACTTCTGTTTTGTGAGTTGAAGCGAAGCCATGTAGCATTTGTGTAGTTTAGCAGTCAAAGTTGCTGACAGAAGCTTGGATGACGATGACTGAAGTGCATTGGGATTGTAAGGGAAGTTGGTTCTAGCCCTTGGTCCACACATAAGCCTTGCTGCTTCATCGTAGGCACGGGCCGCATCTTCCGCGGTTTCAAATGTTCCTAACCAAATTCTAGTTTTCCTGCACAAGCGCAACATTTTTTTTCATCAAGGACTACAACAAATCATGCTCAAAAACACCGAAGCGTTCATGATTTTTTGAACTTACAACAGAGGGTGGCGAATTTCAGACACCCAAGAACCCCAATGCCTTTGTCGTACACCTCGATATCGTTGTTGTGGTCTTGCCATGTTTGAAAAAAAAAAAAACTGTTTGTGGAAATGCCTGAATGAACGAATGAAGCGAAGAGAGTGATGCTAGGCAGGGAAGAGAAGAAGGGGGCCTTTTTGTAGTTGATGCTTTGGCAAATTTACTGTCATCCAACTTGTAGGGTCCCACAAAGAGTTCAAGGGTCTTCAATCTTTTATTTTTATCAAGTGATGAATTTTGAAATAATAGTAGACTAGGTGAAGGGGAAATTTCAAACTGACCAAATTCAATTCACATGATAATAATAATAATATATGATTTCACAAACAAACAATATTATAATATATTAAAACACTTTTGCTTTATCATTACCCTTCTTTGCTCATCAAAATCTAAGGTCACATTCCAAAAGATTCTTCATGTGAATATGGGTCTTTTGAACTATAAAACAAAGAATAGAAAAAGTTTATACCTTCTTTTCAACTAATAAAAAAAACCCATTTTTATTAAGCAATTCTTGTAATGAAATTAAGGATTTGTTTTGGCATGTTTGTTGATGACCAAATTGGCAATCATGTGAGTGGGTTTGAACACAGATTATTTGATATAAAACCAGCAAAGCAAATGGTTCCCTCTATACATCAATTTGCAGAGGGGAAAAAATGATTGAGTCAATCTTAATCTTGGATTGCCATCATCATTTGTTCAAATCCAATTCACTATTGATCACATCAATTTGCCCCCACCCCCACCACAAATCACCTGATCTTTTTGGCAGAAACATCACTAATTAATAATTAATGGAGAAAAAAATATGAAGGGTGATGGTGGTTCAACACGGAAGATAGAATTTTTTGTATAAAATAACATGCCTTACTTTACAAGTGGGATATAAATTAACCTTTTCATAAACAAAATTAATTTTTGATTTAGTTGAGGTGCAATTTGCAGGTTCTATATGTACTTTTCTGATATATTTTCTTCTTTTTTTATTATTTTTTTCACTTTCTTCATTCTTTACTCTTAAAGATAAACCTGATATATATATAATATAATATTTCATAGGATAAGAATAGAATAGGAACAGATAAAAAAAATAGGTAAAGATGGTGCAAATTGCAGCAACTTAAAAAAAAAAAAACATAAGCATGTGTGAATAGATTGCTATGTTCTGTTTAGGCACGTGCACTAAACAAACCTTCCATGAGCCTCATGTCTTCTCTAGCTTTACCAATCCTCCATTGTGAAAATGGTAAATACAAACGTCATGTATATAGTAGTTCTTATACATTCTACGCGAATTTAGAAATTTTTTTGGTAGATAAAATATGGAAATCAATTATAAAATTATTTCAGTGTCATCACGTATAAGTCGAACATTCAATCATAATTGCTCCACAACATGTCAAATATTAAAGTTTTATGCTAAATAGATTAAATATACATGGTAATTTTAAAAAAAATATTAAAATTAGAAAGGTTGTGGAATGCATACCAAAGTGAAAAGGTATTCTTGAAATTACATTAATCTCAGCTTCTATTTCTGACTTTACTTCATGACAATGACCCCCTCCTTTTGTTAAATTGTTGAGCAATATCATCACTATATGTTGATTCACCCCCACTTGTTGGGATTTTTTAACCCTAAAATCTCTCGAAAGCTTATAATAACCGTTGCAAGTTCTATCAGCGATGGTGACAAGCGGATATGCAGCAAACAGCGATGAAGTTGGTTTACAGCTAAGTAACCTTTGACTCTAAATAAATATGGAAACAGCTACTAATTAACGCGTTAAAATGGAACTCAAAAGCCCTAACATGGCTCATGAATTCATGATTGCTATATACCTTGTCTTTTCCTATTACCCAACATGTGCCTCTTAAGTTCTTTCATTTGGGTTTTCCATTCCTACATAATCAAATATTAGTATGATAAACCAACAAATATTTTAAAAAGTCGATTGAGTCATAGTTCGGTTGGCATCAACATTGTTATCAGTGTAGGAAGACGTGGGTTCGAGTGCGTTAAAGCGCATTATCCTCCCATTTAGATGATAATTTTAGATACTGTATTAAAAAAAATACTTTAAAAATTAACTATACAAGTTTCAGAGGTCTATTATTTCCATTGGCTTAAAATCCTACAACCTCACATGCATACAAAGGCCGTTGAACCAATGAGAAGAAAAAGAAGTGAAGAGAAATTAGTGCTGCAATTATAAAAAGAACATATTAACTTGTTAATTTGCATCCGCCTTTGTTTATAGAATCTAAGATTATCAAATAATATTTCATGTTTAGATGAATAAAATTAATATAATATTATCAATAGTGGTATTTAATAATATAAGAGTTAATCTCGATACAATAATTTTTGTACACACAATTGTAAATCGAATAATGACCTTAAAAAATTGGAGCAAATTAAAGATATTTTATTTATAAAATTTTGAGTTTCAATCTCGAATACAAAGAAGTCATTTGATTCTTCTTTTCAATGGAGATTCCATCCAAGAGTCATTTAAACTTAATATTAGATAGATGTGGATTGACTTAAGGATCATCAAGACTTATTCTTGAAATTGGGCTTTGAGGGATACTTGCTTAAGATTTTGATTTGATTTGGATTCAAGGCTCATCGAAATTTGAACATGAGAACGGTTTTGAAGAGGCCTTGGATCTAAGAGTTTTCGAGACTTGATCTTAGATAAATGATTCAGCTTTAAGGACATTTTAGATTTGATCTTGAAAAATGAGTTTAATCTCTTTTGTGTTGATGCAACTAGCTTGAGAAGAGGTTTGATTCGATGGTCCTTAACTTGATCTTAGATGGATGATTTCACTTAAAGGGTAATCTAGACTTGATATTGAAGAACATGTTTAGCCTATAGTATCTTTTTTTATAACTAACGCTTAATTGATGTGACATTTTTCAGAAATTCATTGAGTTCTTTGATTTTTTAGAGATTTTGGAGAAAACATCTAACTTTTAAAATCTTCCATTTAAGCTTCGATTTAACTTCTAAAGTTATGAAGTTATATTAAATGACTTGAAAATGACTTTTTTTACAGTGTAAACGAAAATTTTTGTAGAATATAACCCTTTCATATAAGTGATTTACAATGAATAAACTCTATTTAATTATTATTAATCGCATTTTAATTTAAATTAATTAGAGATAGAACTTTTTTTAAGTTCTAAAAGGATTTAATTTCTTAATTTATCAGCTAATTAATTTAATTTAATTTAATCGGTCCAAAATTTTTCCTCCTACAATCTTACAGTACATTAATAATGCGAGGGGTTCTTTTTACAAATTTACCTAGTTTTTAATAACTTTGGTTTAATGTGCAATAGCTGCATGAACTTTGATTTGGTGCAATGATATACATGAAACTCGAATTATGGTTCATATGTATATATGAAACTTTTATTTTGATTCAATTATATACATTTAAAGAAATAAATAAATATATACATTAATTTATTTTTATATAGGATTAATATAACTATTTGTATTTGAAACATATCAACAAAAAATGGTATTAATTCGATAATGTTGTTAGTGATTTGTAAAAATTGAATCAAATAAAAAATTCATGTATAAAGTCGCACAAATTTCAAAGTTCATATATGACATTACACATTGAATCAAAGTTAATGTATAGTTTTGATATTTATCCCTTAATCAAATTATTTAATTTTTTTATATATTCTTCAAGTAGTAAACAAAAACAACAATAATAAAAAATAAATTTTACATGAAAAACTTAAATATGTTTTACATTTAATAATTAAACAATAAAAACCTTATATTCCAGCTAATTAAATCAAATATGACTTGTAACATATTTAGTAATATATTAAGTAAATTTACATTCTTATAATTTTAATACTATAGATAACCTTACATTTGGTGAATCAAACATATCTAATTTGTACTATAATATAATGGCATTAAATGTATTTATTATAAAATTTTAATTAAGTTTATATATATTATCAATGCATTAAAATGTACACATGTATTTATTTTTTATTTTTTTTGAATAATCCCATTATAGGTTTTGATCATATATATATATATATATATTTTGACACAATGGCTACAACTATCCATAATCCTTCTCAACCCATAAATAGGAGGATAATGCGTTTCAGTGCACTCAAACTAAAAAATGCTTGTAAAATGGAGGATGAGCAATATTTTTTTGGTAAAAATGGGAACAGCTCATATAGAGAGGGTAGGGAGAGTAGGGTGTTTTGTTGGAATATGAGTTAAGTCAAGGGAAAAGGTATTAAATTGACAACAATCCAACTTTTATTAGCCTACGCGGTTTCCTCATTTTACAAGCAAAATCTATACTAAACGATGTCTTCTTCAACTACGACTCCGCAGTCTAAGGGATTTGTCCTTTTCAATTTCCCTAACATCTCTTTCATTTATTTATTTTTTAAATATATATTTTCTGGAAATAAATTCAAGCTTGAGTCTCACCCTTGATAAATGTGAACTTGAGATTATATCATTTAATTTAAGTTGCTATATGGAATACATATTTGAAGCATTGGTTAAACCTTTTGTTGGCATCTAAACCTGTTAATAGGTTGGTCCATTTGTCCAATCTTGAACGTTAGCTCAAAATTTTGAGGTTCCGATAAAAATATTAGACCTCAAACACAAAGTTGGGCTAAAAAAAAGTTTGTTTAAAATGTGAGTTTGGACTTGAATATTCAAAGCCTATGTCTGGTCCGTTTTTTATGTTTTTAATATATTATATCATGTTATATATAAGTTTATAACACATCAAAACTAAATCTATAGTTAGGGATGTAAATGAACAGAACGTTCGATAATTCGTTCGTGAACCGTTCGTTTATATTCGTTTATTAAGCTAAATAAACAAGTATGAACAAAATTTTTATGTTCGTTTAATAAAAGAACGAACACGAACAGAGGTGTGTTCGATTCGTTTATATTCACAAACAAGCTCGTTTACTGACTCGTTTATTTATTAATGATATTTTATTATAAAAATATTAAAATAATATATGTGTTTATGTATTTTTTTATTGTTTGTTTATTTATTATGCATTAACATTATTTGTGAACATATTCAATTATATGTTCATTTAATGTTCGTGAACATATTCGATTAAGTTTATTTTTAACAGTTATCGAATTGGGATCTTAGGTACCAAAGACAATTTCAAAATTGGTTTATAAGGGCTGATCCAAATTGGGCCATGCTAAACAATATATTTTTCAACTTATATCGGCTCAATTTTGTCCATTCCATACATTTATTAGATTAAAGCTTTCATATATTATGGGAAACGTAAGAGATATTTCTATTTTTTTTTTTAGAGAATCTTCTTTTAATTCGCTTCTGACGATCAAATGAAATGTGTATAATCTGTCCTCTTCTCTTTGAAAGAAGGGGTGCTTTTGATTCTGTTGGTGCTTAAAATAATTTTATCTTTTTCATATTACTATATCTCTAGAGTCCATCAATAATTTTATTAGTAATTCAAAAATCATTTTTTCAATAATATTTATATAACTAATTAAATGATTAAATGATTAAATGATTAAAAGAGTAAAAATATCTCTTCATAAAAAAATTAAAAATAGATTCAGCCCTTCAATTATCAAAAATCATCATTGATTGATTTAACTGTTAATAGATTTTCTCGTTCTAATGTATTCTATAAATATATAATATTGGGAAATCTAAATATTAAAATAAAAAATTATACTTAGAAAAGCAGAAAATTGCTGTAGTGTTTTATTTACTTTGCAATGAGTTGAAGAACCATCTTATGTTTTAAGGTTTTAGCCCCTCACCTGAAGCCCATCTTTATAATCTCTCTAAAACCAACACTTCCTTCAATCTCCAATCCATGTATGTATTAAAAGTATGATATTATGATTTTCGTACATTTACAACTGATTCACACATCTATGACATGAATAAATTACGGTCAACTAACACACTACAAATATGATCGCTCTTACAATTTAAATGATTAAATCACTTTTTGAGGTCTACATTTGATAACTACTGTTACATTGGAGTCTAGATTCATGAGTTTGATAATTATTCTCATATTGAAATTTAAATCTTTTTATCCAAATTGAACCTCGAACATGACTTTTTTTCATTCTGGGGCTTGAAATTTTTTTTCAAACCCTAATATGTTGAAATTCCAAATAATAATTTAAGTCTACCACATGAATTGTTTTTGAGGTAAACACTAGAGAAAGAAGTGAAGCAGTTTGTAATATTATATTGTGCAGATGGAGTAAGCTGTTGAGATAGATCTATGGTAACACATATCACGAGATCCACAATATGTTGGGGCATTACATCTTCATTTTCCTTAAATGCCTATCTTCAATTCTTTAAATTCAACGTTTCTGACACCAAGGTCATATAAGAGTAGCACATCACTACCCCATACCCATCTTACTACATGTTCCCCTTCTTTTGGCACCCTTTATTTCATCTTCCTATTAGACTGTGTACTTCACTTGTGTAATAGTTTCTCATTTCATTCTTTAATTATGTGGTCGTGAATTCGATTCTCGTTCATGTGAATGAAACACATTCTGTGGTCAGTCGTTTTATCTCTTTGAAAAACTTCTGCGACGTAAAGATTAGTCATTACTTTACTTATTTGGCCTTTTTTATGCCACTTGAACAAATCCTTTTATTTTAAAAAGTCACATAATTTATACTATTATTTAAAGGATTGACTGAATTGATGCCACTCATCAACCGTGTCCCAACTCATTTGTGAAATTACTTAAAACACATCCCTTTTATAAGGTAAACATTTTTATGAGAGTGTTTTTGTCATTTTATATTTTATGCAAAATCTTAAAAAAAAATGCAGGACATGAGATATGATGGTTAAGGCACCATGATTTTCAATATTTTAACTCTACCCATTCAACCAAAACCATTGTTTTTAAATGTATTTGTTACATAATCTAGTCTAATTTAAGGGGAGTCCTTTGACGAATTTATCAAATTATACTTTAATTATTAAATCAAAAGAGTAAAAGGACTAAATGGAGTGAAAGCATAATTAAACCAAGAAAATGGATTGGAAAAGAAAATCAATGCAGAAGTAATTTCCTTGAGATTGTAAGGTTTGTCCAAAGTATGACTGTATATGCAAATCAAGATACAATGCAATTTACACAAGATATGAACAATCAGAAATCCTTCTACTCCTCCAATCTTCCTTCCTCCCATAGGTATGAACTATAACCAAATCTTTTCATATGGTTAGCCAGTGGAACTGATGCGGATGTATGATTAATTGATGCAAAACCGAAAATTGCATGGCAGTCATTATAGCAAATACGGTCTTATTTTCGAGTCATGTCAGTGCACCAGAGTCGGTTCATAGGGTGAAGGGGCTGTAGGTTGTGTTACTCTTAGAGTCCCTCCAAGCTCCATAGGAACAAGAGGGATAAGTGAGTGCAGAACATCCGTTATCAATGGACGGTAGCTTGGTTCCGGTTGCACGCATAGCACAGCTACAGCAGCAACCTGCATTTTACAATAACATTTATGCAAGCATTCAAATCTGCAATGCAAAACAAACCAAAACGCTCTCTAAAAGTAAATAAACAAGCTCTCAGCCTCACTCATTTCAATCTATATGTACCAGTGAGACTCTTGGAAGTGAACTATAGCCAAAACACCAGTAGGCTCAGATCAAAACAAGTTGCCAACCAAGTAAACAATGTCAGTCCAAGTGGTTTTAATTTTCTCACTAAAAAAGCTTACATACCTGATATAAATGCTTCAGATCCATGGTATTTCTTATCACGGGATCCACGATGTTTGGGAGTTTAGATCTGTCAGTAAGCTGAGGCATGGCCTTCATTCATAAACAGCAATGAGTTTAGATTTCCAAACATTCTTTTTTTTTTTACTTCAACTAGCATTAAATCAAGGCCTACCCATGTGACAATAGATTGGCATTGAGCTGGTGCTAGTTTTTCTACAGGCTTTCTTCCCAATAGAAGTTCGAGCAGCACAACACCGAATGCATAAACATCACTCTTATCCGTTAATTTACCTAGAAAAAATGATAAATAATGGATTTTAGCCTTCTAACATGCCATTCCCAGACCTCAGCTCCCTAAAAACTGCAGAACATCGCATATAACACATACTTTGGACCTCATCTTATCATTAGCATGACAACTAAAATGTTTTACACTCATGTGAAGCCAACTTTAGAATAAAAGAGAACAGCATAATTGGTCTAGATGCCATGGGGTGGCAGCACATGTGCTGAAAGAGTAATTGAATAAAGCATATATTTATTGAGATCAAAACATGTAAGAACCATTATTGAAGTCTTGAGCATCTAGACCAACTTTTTTATTAGTTCCTACAGATGGAAGAGAAACACTATCGAATAATACGAACAAAAAGCCTATTGAAACCGGTTGTACATACCATCTAAAAGGTATTCTGGAGCTACATAACCTAAAGTACCCGAAAGCTTCAAGTTATTCTTGTTTGTTGCCGCATCAGTTACCGCAAGACCAAAATCTGAAAGCTGTATCCACAAAGTGAGCTTCAATGGACTTCATACAAAGACAAAAGTTTTAATACTAAAAAAAATAGAAGGTGGTCTAATAATTTACATTATAATTATTTACCTTTGCATTGAAGTCCAAATCCAAAAGTATATTGGATGATTTCAGATCTCTATGGATGACTGGTGGATTGCAATGCTCATGGAGGTATTCTAATCCTCTGGTCAACAAGTCGGACTTTTTTTAATCATATTCATTAACTAAGAGCAACAAGTGAAACCATATGCAAAAACCTTACCTTGCTGTATCCAAAGCAATCTTCATCCTCCTATGCCAAGTTAATGATGAACCATGAGAAGGTCCTAAAACATCATTTAAAATTTTTCAGAAATAAGATCAATACAGTTTCTCCTGCATTACCATATATAATTCCTCTCTTTTCTTAAGTTCTTACCATGTAATTGAGTTTCCAAAGAACCATTTTCCATCAACTCATAAACAATAAACCTTGTATCGTTATCACTGCTATAACCCAACAGAGAAATTATATTGGAATGCTTAAATCTACATAGCAAACCCACCTCATTCTGCAATTTCAAAACAATAAATCAACAGATCAAACATATAAAGAAAACCAAGTGTTGCAAATTTTAAGAAATAATACCTCATATTCTTTTTCAGCATCTTGGCTTGCACAGTCCAACTTCTTAACAGCAGCATAAGAACCATCATTGAATTGAGCCTCGTAAACACATCCAAATCCACCCTCACCCAGAATATTACCATGATGGAACTTGTTTGTAGCTTTTTCAAGTATCTTATAGTCCATAAACGAAGCATAACCCTCTTTGGAAACCGTCCTCATAGACTTGAATTTACCCAAATATGGTGCCAAACCATTCCCTTTTTCATCATCTTCAAATTTAAAACCAAAAAAACAAATCTCAAATTTCCAGAGCTAAGAAGTAAAACTAAAGTGGGTTTTGGCTGAAAGGAAGATACCTGAGCTCTTAGCACCATTTTTAGAGGATTTGCTTGAATTCTTCCTGTTATAAATCCATAAACAGAACAAGGAAGAGATAATTGCACCCAATGAAGAACAAGCAAGAATGAGAGCTAATAAAATTTTCTTGGTTGGATCCATTTTCTTGTGCTCCTCACCTCCTAGTTGAATCCCAGCTGTTTCATTAACCAAGTTATAGAGTTAAAAGAAGTTCCATTTTTAGCATAACAAAAAGAAATTTCAAGAGATCAAGAAACTTCGGAATTAAGCAAAGAGAGAAAAAACAGGGCAACGTCTTCATCACTAAAATAAAATTAAAAAAAATCATAAAGATTGTGCATTAACTGGGATGTTGATTTCCATGAAACAAAAGATTCACGTTCAAATTATTAAATGCACCGAATTATGTGGTTGGTTTTTTGAAATTTGAAACTCGCCACTAGTTAACATGTAGAACCAAAAGGAAAAGGGCAATGGGGCAGTTTCAGAAGCAAAAGTAGTACCTGGAGAGAAGGCAGGCATTGAAGCAGAGATGGGAGTAGAAATGGGTGATGAAGCAGGGCCTTGTACAGCCAAAACAACAATGTTTTCAAGAGTAGAAACAAGGAAAAGAAGCAGATGCAGCACAAGTTTCTTCTTCATCCCTTTGTTTCTTTCAAACAATGATTCTTTTACAATTCACTATGAATAATAAACTTTCATGTAGGCATGAAGATAGAGAATTCAGAGAAATATGAACCAGACCCAGACTTAGAATCGGTGGGTTAAATTCAAAAAATGTAGACTTGACTTTCTAGGCTTTGCCTTTGGTGTCTCTCCTTGTTTTGGGTTCTCTAAAAAGCCTGAATTTTGTAATGTTTTTTTGACATCGAAATGCAGAAAAAGCAAGAAGGAAACTAAAGGATGAAGAAGAGGGGAAGCTTTTTTATGTTGGAAATGAGGGAAGCTCGCAATAGAATCATGTGGATGTTTGGAAAATATAAATTATCCCAAACAAAATTCAATATTTAATACTCATCTGCTGCCATTATCATCACGCTTAAGAGTAACCAGCTTTTTGTGCATCATCTTCAAATTTACTTAATAATGAATTTTTCTCCTTTCTCTATGGTTTAATAAATGTCAAAAAAGTAAATAGTTTAATTAATTAATTATGTAAGAAAATGTATTTATTCAATATTTATATAAAAATTAATTGATATTTTGATTGAAATGGCAAAATTCGAGGTGTAGCATTCCAGTTTCATGATAAATAATTTTTTATTGATTTATAAAAATAATAAAACTCATAATATTATAATTAATTTTGTAAAAAAATTTGTATTTTTATTTAAAGAAATAATATTTGATATACTGTTGATTGAAATTTTTAGATTTTACAAGTAAAATCAGATCAATGATGGACAAATATTTTATGTACGTATAATAAAATATTAAAAAAAGAAATATAATAATTTTTAAGATTATTTGTGAAAAAAATATTATACCACATATTAATTTTTTTAATAAAAATATTTAAAACTACTCATAACCCCTTCCAGAGGTATAGCTAAGAGACTAGCAAGGGCTTCGACCCCTCCCTAAAATGAAAAGACTAAAATTTTTAAATTAATAAAAGTAAAATTACATTTGACCCTCTTAAAATGATAAAAATTGATTTAATCTTTTAAAAATTATAAATATATAAACTATTAAAATTATAAAATTATATTTTTCTTACCTTAAAAATTTAATTTAATTTCGATTCCTTAAAAAAAAAATTTTAACTTCTCCCCTAATCCTTTCTTAACCCTTAAATAAAAAAATAAATATGCTTCAATACATTCGAGTCTACGTCTTCTTGTGTAAACATCAATATCAACTAAACTAAAACTTAATAGATACCAAATACTAATTATTTAATAAATATATTCAAGAAAAAATTTTCTTAACCATTAAACCAAACCATAAGAAAAATTCTTCATTTTCATGTTACTTTCACTAATAGCTAAAACTTAAGTGTGAATTTCGTATACTTAGCCAAATAAATTTCCTCTCACTTTTAATATTAAGATTTTTTTTAAAAAAATTTATGTCTGTTAACTATAGTTCTAGAGATGTAATGTGTCGTTCATGAATTGATTTTGAATTTTTTGAAATTTAATCAATTTACTAATGCCTTATTATCATATGTATGAGTTATTATATTTGTGAAATTAATATGTGTGATGTATGAATGGTAAATGTTTAATTCATATTAGGCATTTGGTTCTCTCAATTTGGACTCACGAGATATTGTGCTCACAAGATCTTAAGCTTGCGAGTGTCTTATCTTACAAAGTATCGATTAACGAGATCCCAAGTCTTGCGAGGTGAGCTAGCGATGTAAAGGTATAACAATGTGTCAAAAGTTTTATATTTATAGTTTAATAATATTATTTTACTTATCTTGACTTGTATAGAACGATAATTAAAACTCTTATCAAACACATGTTTGACAGAAATCCAAATTGTGTTACCCCAACCTCTAATATTGTATAAAAATAATGTTTTTTTGCCTAATCTAAACATATATTGAATTGAAATCATTACTGCATTTACATTTGTCGGAGTATTTGTAGGGGCGAATCCGAGTGACTGGTAAGGGCCCTGACCTTCTTAAAATGAAAATTTTTTCATTTAGCCTCTTTAAAATTTTAAATATGTAAGGGTAAAATTGTATTTTGCTCCCTAAAATGATAAAAAATTTATTTAATCTTTTAAAAATTACATTTTTACTATTATAAAAAAATTTAGATTCACCCCTATATATTGATTCAATGATAGGGTAAAATGTACGAGTTCTTCACTATATTTATTCTGGATATAGTAAGTTATCAAAAAAAATTAATAAATTTTTTTAATTAAATTGATATCGAGTAATTTTGTGATATTAAACTTAAGAAGAGACTATATTATAATACAAATAAGGAGAGGGTATTGAATTATTTTTTTTTAATTTTAGTGATGGCTTCAAATTTTAAAGCATTAGTTTTTAAATAATAAAAAACATCGCATACATATCAACGAAAATATTTGAAAATGTTTTTCGAAAACGATTATGGTGTAGTTTTCCTTTTTTATATACCTCATACATCTAAATAAATATCAATTTGAATTTTCAAAGCTGTTTTTTTCCATCCACTAATACTACTAAATTCTATAGGAAGAAAAATGTCTAGAATATAATGCTTTCAACTTTAATAATATTTATTTATTGTGAATTAATAACTAATACTGATTATTTAATCATGTTTAGAATTTATGATAGCTTTCACCCAAAAAAAAATTCCAAAATTAATGCTTTACAAAATGATTTAAATCTGCTGACATATTTAGAAGCAAGTTTGTTTTTTTTATTGCTTTTGTGGTTCAAACAGTAGTCACAACTTCGACCATTAACTTTTTTTTTTTTTTTCTTGAAATTTGATGGGATGGTATTTCCAATATTATTTAATGTATAATAGTAAAGTTGCTATATAAACTCATTCCTTTTTTTAATAAATTTATTATAAATTCTAATTTAATCTATTTTTTTACACAAAATTTAGAATTATTCATAATATCTTCCCAACTCATAAATAAGAAGATAATGCGCTTCAACATACTCGAATTAATATCATTTTGCATTGAAAATAACACCCATATCAATCGAATTGGAGCTGCATCATAGACTTTGAATACTAAATCATGGCAAAAGGCACATTGGACCACCAATCATAATAAATTTGCTCACACGAAATATACATTAGCAAATAGTATGGCATAATTGGTTGAAGAGTAAAGAAGGTCATCATCTTCTTAAGCATTTAAGGCGTGAGTTAAGCTAAGACCCCAAAAAGCTTACGTTCCATCATCTTCTTCGTGGCTATCTTTGCTCTTTCCTTTCCACCCTCACAATCTTAGTCTATTTGATTGCATGAGGTCTATGCATGGGCCCTCTTAAAATTTATTAGTTTGATATGAATTAATTTCAAATAAGGATAAGATGAATTATATTTATGGTCATTGTAAAATAGGATTTGTTCTACTTTGATCATTTCAAATTTTTTCTTTCAATTTAGTTATTCTAAATAAGAAAATTATGCGAAATAGTCACTGCTGTTAAAATTTTTGTTTTCTTTTAATAGATTATTGACGTGACACATTAGCCCGTTGAGTGACTGATATATCGCTTTTTTTGTTGATTTTTGACTAAAGTTTAGGTGAAAAAAAATTTACTATATCCCACATTTAAATTTTATAAATTTATTATATTAATCATCATGGTTGTGCATAATCTAATCTTAATTAAGTAAAGAGACCCAAAATTTGGGTAGAAAGAAATTAAAATCATCCATATACTTTGCAATAAAATTGACTTTATACAATGAATATAAGCAGATTGCAGATATCTCACCAAACAACAGCTTGGTCACGTGTTAGGTGAATAGTGTGTTTGAAAACGAGGCAAGGGACACTCCTAGCTGTGCCTGCGACACAATCTGCTCCCGCACATGAGTTTTTTTTCTTTTTAATAATATTATTTTCGATTTTGATTATATATTTTTTAACATAATATTTAGAATTATCCACAATCATGTATTTCAGTATACTTGAATCCATATTTTTTTACACTGATAATAATAATTATACTAATTGAACTAAAACTCAATCAACAAAAATGAATTGAGTTTTTAAATCTATCTAAATTAGATTGAGATAAGGATTGCATTATTCACAAACTTAATAAAATATATAATTTATGTGAGATATGGGTTCGATTCTTGTCTTGGATATAGAATAATTTTAAAATTTGTGATCAATATTTATCTTTTAATGAACTTATAGAATGTGGAGGATTAGTTATCATACTCGCTTCGATAATTATCTTGAAAAATTAAAAAAATTTATTTTATCTTGTAATAAAAAGAATGAATTTTTTTGAATTTAAGTTTTGTGGATAAAAAAATATTAAAAATTATTTTTTATTTGAGGTTTGGATTTTTTTAATTTTAATCAAAAGTCAATATATCTACCAAATGTCAAGAGTTTCAGATAAATAAATACATGAAAAATTCTTTGGATTTATTTAATAGACACTTTAAGACATAAAATAATGTTAAGACTAAGACAGGACAAATTACAGTACTCCTCTAAGATGCCATATGATTTGGTTCTTAGATAAATGTCGTTAAAGCTCAGAAACCCAGAATTGAACATTAATTAATTGCAAATAATTGAATCTTTTTTATTGCAACCTGATGGTAGGATTTCAATGTTAAATGACTTAATTGCAAGGTTTAACAATTCATCTGCAAATATTTAATAATAATCAACAACTAACTAATTTTTTATGGTTTTTCATGGAGGCTATTTTTTATATTTATAAGGTATAATTCTTTTATGTAACATGTTAGGACTAGTTAGATGATATGCATAATGATACGTTATCCCTTTAAGCTTGACATGTATTCTTAAAGACATCTCTATTGAGATCTCGCAGTGTGTGAAGTGATGCCGCAAGATAGCGAGCTACGGAGTGGCTAGCTGGCGAGTTGGAAGGAGAAGCTGGAAGACAACAAGCTAGCAAGTTGACGAGCTGGAAGGTGAAGCTAGAAGATTGAGTGGCTGATGAGTTGGAAGGTGGCGATGTCATCTTTCTTTGATCGAGTCAGACTCTAGGTCATTAGGACAGACCGAATCTCGGATTGGGTTGTGATATATTCTATTACATTAGTTATATATAAGTTCATATTTTTACTAAGAATTGATTTAACACTATCACTTTTTTTGTAAAGTATGGGATCAAATTCTAACAATCCTCCAGTAAAAGGATGAAATTTATAATTATACTAAATTAATGTTATTATATCTAAAAATATTTTTAAAAATTTATAAATAATTAAAAGAAAAAAGACCGGAAAAAAAGAAGAAATGATAAGGATGTAGGAGATGGTAACTCAAATATTGTAGACAGCACCGACAAGATTGAGAAAGTCAAATTAGCAATCCTTTCCACAAGTAATTTTTGCAATTTTATTAGTGCACATAATTTCATTCCACCTAATTTTGTGAGGTGAAATCTTAACAATCTTTGGCTTTTATTAAATTCAGGAGGAAATTGGTTTCTTTTTATGCCCAAATGTAAGCAATATCGTCCTCATCAAACCATTTTTTTCCTTTTGGGGTTTAGTGGTTAGGGAGTGATTCACCATTTGTGAAAATTTTATATAAAAAGTAAATGAAGTTGTTGATTTAGGTTGAGTTCGACTGGCATTATCATTATTGTCAGTGCAGGAGGATATGAGTTCGAGTGCGTCAACATGCATTATTTACTTATTTAAGGGTTGGGGAAAAGTTATGCTTAATTTTAAGCATTTATTTTAAAAAGAACAGATATAATAATAATTTATAATGAGATTATGTTAAGAAAAACTAAAAGTTAATGATGTTTTTTTTACGGAGATGATAGAATTTAAAATTTAAAAATCATAAATGTTTTAATTCAAATCTCACAATGTGCGGGCTTTTATTGATTTTATATGAAAAGATAAACGCACTTTTATTTATACTTGTTATAAACCCATTGATTGAATTTGAGTCATGAGTTAATTAGCAACAATATCAATTGCATGTATTTTTCTCTATTAGAATCTTTTAAGGTGGGTTTTTATCTTAATTCAATGCCATTAGAAATCGAGTTTAAGGTTAGTATCAATTCTAAATGCTCGATAAAGGACTTGCCCTAGATTATGCTCAAAACTTCCAATTGCAAGACGCTTGTCCCTTGGAAGCCCTCTCAGCAATGTTACATTTTACAACTTTATTATCACTTTATTGCAATGAAGAAGAAACACAAGGATCTTAGATCTCAATCACTCAATTAGAGAGAGTATGAATGATGACATGAAAGTAATTTTCTCAATTCAGCTTGTGTGATAGAATTCGACTTATGTTAACCAAGGAATGATCTTATTGTCAGGCATTATTGCGAGCTCAAACCACAAGAGAATACTCCAATGTTGACAAAATGTACTCATTCATATCTCAATAAGCCAACAGGCATTACAATATGCTTGAAAATCGGAATTTTAAGATACTTAGGTGTCTAGGCTTCAATATAGTGTAGAAGAGGATTTTATTTGGTTTTCTTTGTGAAAAATTAACAAGTTTAATCGTCTATTTATAGGTTTTAAAATTAGCTCAACACTCAAGAGTGTTAACTCCCGTTTAAATTTTCATTAAAATATTTTCAAATTACATTATATATTTAAAAAAATAATTAGTCATAACTTATACCAATGGATGTCAAGTTCAAGGTTAAATATTATCCTCAACCGTTCAAAATTAAATTTTAAAAATTCAACTAGGAACTCAACACCTATAAATGTCGAGATATACTATAATCATATAATAATAACAACAATAATAATAATAATTACGGTGATTCTAATGGAACACAAATAACTTGACAACATTGACATCTTCTCTGAACTCGACACCAATAAATATCAAAATATGAAAAAAAAATACTCTAAGAAATAACTTTTTATAAACTTATATTAAAAAAATATAAAAATTATCATAAGAGTAATAACATAATAAGACATGTAGGACAGTCCTAGAAAAGTAAAAAAGGAATATTTATGGACCCACTTTATAATAAAGGGACTATTGCTAAAAGACATTAACTTTATGGTATTGTTAATAGATTCTCAAGGTATGATGATGACTTTTTATCCTTTTAATTTCTTTCAAATAATATTAAATCTAGAAGAATGAATCATGTGGTAGGTTTAAATTCGCATCAAAATGTAATCAAATAATTAGAATTTTTGTGCATCATTTTTAAATGAAAACCCACTAATTCTTTGCTTTAGCATGATTAATGAATATTATATAATTCGGTGACTTTGATTTGATGATTTATGATATATTAACATCTTATCTGAAAACATCACAAGATTTAAATAAAGTTATTTCTTAATTTTAAATTTATAAGTATTAATTACCATTGAAACTATCAAGAAAATTAAATAATTTAGGGTCTTTTTGTTTGGATGTTTATTTTCAATACGGTACGTTTAGTTTTTTTTATCTCACGTTATAATGTTTTTGTAACACTCAAAATTCGTATCCGTCATTGGAGTAGAGTTCTGAAGGGTTACCAAATCATTTAATAAATATACCTTCTTAAACAATAACACATCCAAATTTTAATCTTTGACATTTAACTTGAATAAATGCATTCCTAAATCTACCATTTATATGCTAAGCTCTACTCAACTCAATTACATGAGAAAATAATGCAAAAGATGCATAATTCCAACATCAACAATACCATTAAAGCTAACCTATTTCAATAACCCATTCAATTCACCCAGTCTCAACATTCAACATATATAACCATGCAAATTTCATTCCATAATATATATATATATATATATCAACATATTTAACAAAAGATAACATGTAAGTCACAACATTTCCAACCAACTTCCCTGCAAGTAATGTTTACAAGCTACTTACATTCTAAATTCACTAGACACCTATACATCTCCTTGGCACATGCCAAAATAACAAAAGAGGTCATCACCGATAATGAGTATGGGATTTCTGTCGCGATGCTGAATTGAAATATACTGATAATTTAACCTGAAATCATGAGAATTTACCCACATTAGTAAACTTTTATTCGCAAACTAAACATTCATATGGATGTATTCAAATTTTCATCTATATGCATTCACTTAACAACTTGAAATCTTTGTTCAAATGTATATTCTAATTCATGTTGTATATCATCAAACCTTTCCAAGGAATTCGTCCATTTCGTCATTAACCGATTTCGTCAATTCATGGCACCCGGTGCCTAGCGGATAAACCGCGATAAGTGAGCCCAGCTCTAGTTGGTTTAACCAACGATAGTTCTGTCAATTCTTGGCACTTAGTGCCTAGCGGATAAACCGCAGAAGTGAGCCCAGCTCTAGTTGGATTAACCAACGGTTTGCGCCCAGCGCTAGTCGGATAAACCGACAATCCTGACACCCAGTGCCTAGCAGATAAACCGCGAAAGTGAGCCCAACTCTAGTCGGTTAAACTGACAAATATTCGTTAAATCTTGACACCCAGTGCCTAGTGGATAAACCGTAAAAATGAGCCCAGCTCTAGTCAGTTAAACTGACAACATGAATAATTCACACTACCATTTCCTCAATTCACAATATATGTATCAAGCATTTAGATTGATAATTAAATATAATCGAATCTAAATTAATAAATTGATAGTAAAGTTAAGTTCGAGAAAACAAACTTATCGATTACCACTGCTTTTCAAAACCGTGTTTGTTACTTGATGATCATTTCCTTTCCACGGTTAACGTTTGTTCTACTGACCTCTTGATCTGTTTGTAACCAATCAATTCAATTAACCATTTACATTGTCATTTTTGTGCTTAAAAATAGAGAATTCTTCTCTCATTCAATCTATGCTTTGTACACTTAACAAATAATTCTTAATCAATTTGGTACCTAACCAAAAATCATATTTTTCTCATGATATACATGCGTACATATTATTTTATTTATTTATTCTCATTTCTAACATTCTCCAACAGCCCACGATTATACCCAATTTCACTAAAAACTCCATATAAACTTTCATTTTCACAAACAAGTCCAAAACTCCATAATTTCTATTCTTGATTAACAATTTTAGTCAATCCAACAACCAAACACAAAACTCCATAGAAAAGCATTATTAAACCTTAGAAAATGTTCGAGGCAGTAAGCACTTTTCAGACAACCAAATCCACATACATATATATATGTATATTTTACAAACAGTCCTTCAACAATCTGAAATTTATAACTTAATTGCCATAACATTTACATCCTCAATAATTAATACCATTTAAAGTTACTACCAAAATAATTTAAAAGTACACAAACTTGATATCTCACCGCCAGCTCTCCCGAATAACCATGAAAACAGTCCCAAAAGTATCAAAATTTCAATAATTAACACATGATATTTTCAATGCATTTCATTTAAATCCTTTAAAACCAACTCAAACAAAAATTATTAAACAAAACGAGCATTTTTCAAGCCAACAAATTTAATACTACCATCACATTCTAGCACAAAGTTCAGACCAAAATTTCAATCCCAACACTTAACATAATTTCATAAATTAATCCCTCAACTAGCTAATTAAGTTGAATAAATTCCAAAAATGTAAAGAATGCTAAGAACAAACCTCAACAATACCTGCATGGAAAGGAAGAAACTCAGCCAAAAGTCTTCTTTTCTCTCTAATGGAGTTTCGGCAAAACCAAGAAGAAGAAAGAAAATAATCACCTTTTCTTTATTTTAGTGGATTTTCTCTTAATTTTTACTAACATCTTCTTTTTATTTAATTACATCCATGTCCCTTTATAACTATTATAATCAATAAAATATTTACTCATCAATATCCACTATCTCAAATTTGGTATATTTTTCCCTTAA
Organism: Gossypioides kirkii; assembly: GCA_005610355.1. NCBI lineage: Eukaryota > Viridiplantae > Streptophyta > Magnoliopsida > Malvales > Malvaceae > Gossypioides > Gossypioides kirkii. The sequence continues at coordinate 34,570,847 of CP032249.1, forward strand.
GTTCACTAAATAACACTCCTTTCTCGAATTAATCCCTTTAATTTATAATTACTCACTTTTACATTTTCTTCAATTTAATCCTTTTTAATTAAATTACCTATCCAAACAGCTATTTTTTTCTTAATTAAATTTTTGCAACTTCTATCAATCCCATAAATACTAACTAATAAGTAAAATATTAACTTATTTACCAATACTAAATCTTTTTATTTCAGTTAATATTAAAAACGGGACGTTGCAATCTCAATTAAATTTAATCTCATCGATACTACTGTTTTTACACCAACCATATGTAAATGCACCGTTTATCTAAACCCACCCTTAATGTCAAATTTTTCCCTAAGTGGGACATTGTTTGCCTCATTTTAAATTGCGGGATAAGTAAATAATTTAGCCAGCATTTTATTAAATGTAGAATAAAAATTAAATCAAGTTTGAAATATTGATTAATTTTTTTTTGAAATGAAAAGGGTTTTTTTTACCTTAATCAACTGTCGAGAGTTCGATCATTGCTCTTGGTATGGAACAATTTTAAAACCCGTGATCAACATCTACCCCTTAATAGATCTACCAAATATGAAAGATTAATTATTGAATTTGCTTTAATAGATACCTTGAAAAATTAAAAAAATCTAAAAATGACACGACTTTCTTTTGTAACGATAAATAAAAAATAATCCTTATATTATATACTTATTGAAAAATGATCTTAATACATTACAAAGTTTTATCATATTGTAAGATATAAATATCAAAAAATAATTAAAACAAAATATTTATCGCCTTTTAAAAAATTTAGCTGACTATAAAAACAAAAATATTTTTTTCTCTACAATGAAAATTTTCGTTTACAATGTTTACTTTTATTTATATTTCTTCTAAATCTGTAAATTAGAGAAAAATAATTTTTAAGTACGTTTGAATACACATTTTTTATTGATGTAAGAATAATGGTACTAATTTATTCAACCGGTAATTTTTCAAAAAATATTATACTTATATATGGCAGGTGATTTTTTTTTTTTGAATAATCTCATTATAGTTTCTGATATTTTTTATACAAGATGCTTAGAATTATCCATACCCTCTTCTTAACTCATAAATAGGAGGATAATAAGCTTCAGTGCACTCGAACTCACGTCGTCCTGTATTGACAATAATACCTATGACAATCAAGATAAGATTCAATCTGTTAGTAGGTGAAAATTTTAATTTGTATGGAAAAATTATAAAGTTTTGAGGGCTCAATGGTTAGGTGGATGGCCATCTTTAACAGTAGACAGCAACCAGAAGCTCTGTTAACATTCAACTTTGGAAGCCCAATTTCCAGAAATGTAGGCCCAAAGAGATGAGGGAATTTCATTTTTCTTTTTTTGAGTAAAAATCCGTTTGGTTCATTAAAATCATGAGAAGAATCCAAAGTCGGAGAGTAAAACAAAACAAAACAGGCCCAATGATTCGGACCCACAAAACAAACCAACAAAACACATGAGAACCCTAAAAAACAACAAAAGAAATCCAGAAACTTGTCATCAAGACGACGGCAACCTGTAGTGAACAACCAAACGGCAGTGGCCTTCCAAAAATTCAGAGGAAGGCGATTGAGGTTCCTATGGCAGAAATTACGACACTACCTCAAACTAAAAGGCGACCCCAAACGTGTGGCAGTTACGGAGGGCGATTGAATCGACGATCTGAATCCACCAACTCAGCGATCATCCACGGTGCTTCGTCGACCCAGAAAAACTCCCCCATCCTTCGTATGCCCTCCTCCGCCAGTGCATGCGCTACAGAATTACCTTCACGGGCGACATACTGGAAGCGGCACTCTCTGAAACTCCTTGCACAGGCTTTGATATCCCAGGTGATCGGCCGCGTTTCGGAGCAGTCCTCCTCCGGTGACTTAGCATTTTCAACAGCCAGTCTAGAGTCACCCTCAACAATGACTTGGCTGAAGCCCATGTCAGCTGCGAACTGGACCCCGTGGAGGAAAGCAGTGGCTTCTGCCATCAAAACAGATCGAACAAGGTTACGTGGTTTAACCCCAGAGCCCATTATATCTCCATTCTCATTTCGTATCATGAAGCCAGACACTGCTTTTTGTTTTGTAGTTGAGAAACCCGCATCAACGTTGACCTTGACCCAGGCTGTTGGGCAGGATTCCGGTGAATGAAGTTCCCGGGTTGGGGTGCTGGAGGGTCACAGTAAGCTCCCTATATTCAGATCCGATCCCCCTGATAAAGGTAAGCAGTTCCTCTGCTGTTTGCACTTTCTGTTCGTGTAGAATCTTGTTGCGTGAAAACCAAATTGCCCATATTATGATTGCAATTTCTGCTGTTTTGTATCTGTCTGAGTGTTCAAAGATTTTAACTATCCAGTGGATCATATAATAGTAACAAAATAGAATCAGTGCAGTACAATTTAAATAATATGAAAAATAAACTTTAGGTATATATAACAACAACAACAACAATACTAATCTCTGATTAAGCTAGTGTATTATTCGATGGTACCAACTTGGTTAGGGTAATTATGGAAATATCTTTCTGTAATTATAATAAGTTGTATTATTCGATGCTACTTCAACAAAAACCAATAAAAAATTAGTATGTTGTGGGATTTTACTCTGTATCAATTAAATTTGTAAAATTTTAAATTTACCCATCAGTCAAAGCTTCACTCTAATGTTTTACATGCATTTTTATTTTAGTATGCACAATTTACTATTTTAATTAGTTGTATATTTATACTTATTATTGTTTATTTTTTTAAATGAGTTGGTGTCACGAGTCAATCGAGTATCAACTTTATTAGAGAAATTATGAAAATATGTTTTCATAATTAAAATAAGTTATATTATTTGAAAGTAGTTTAATTTTTTTATTTTAGCAAAAACTAATAAAAATGTTGCATGTTTTGAGATATGAATACGGGCGAACTTAATTAGTAAAAGAATTAATTGTATTTAAAAAAGTAAAAAAAAAATTACATCTAGGCAAGTTTTTCTTAAAATCGATCAATTTTTCAAAATATTTTTAAAATCGTTGTAAAATGTTAAATATTTTTAAAAATCTGACATATTTGACTTATTTAGTCAAGGAACACACGTGGTCGCTTTTTTTTTTTTGAATTTTTGGAGCTTTAATATTATTCTGATTTTACATTTTACTTGCACATAAGGCGAATTTTTTAAATCAATAATTAAATTTTAAATTTTTTATACAATGATATGATTAAACCAAATTAGTTCGAAAGTAATAAATATTTGCTAAATTGACTTTTTTTCAAATATCTTTTAGAATTAGGATTAAGTTGACAAAAATATAAACATTGAGGTTTAATTTGTTATTATATTAATCAAAATTATGTACAATAAATTTTTTTTAAATTAATAACTAAATTTAAACATTTTTAATACAATGATATGATTAAACCAAATTATTTCGAAAATTTTTAATGCAATTTCTCTAAATTTTTGAATTAAATTGTAAATAAAAAATATCTTTAGAAATTTTCCGGAACAATCTTTCTTAAGAATTTTATTTTTACTAATGATTATTAAATTCAATCACTTTAAAATTAAATTAATATGAGACTTATCAAGATAAATATTAGATTAAATTTAATATTAAATTAATAAAATATTTATCTTGTAGATAAATATTAAATTAAATCTAATATTAAATGTTATTAAATTAATAGAATATTTATCTAGAAGATAAACAATGAATTTAATTTAATTTAATATTAAAATAATCATTTTAAATTAATAAAATATTATTAAAATAATTATTAAATTAAATTTAATGTTATTAAATAATTATTAAATAAATTATTTAAAATTTGCATATTAAATTAATAGAACATTTATCTTGTAGATAAATATTAGATTAAATTTAATATTAAATGTTATTAAATTAATAGAATATTTATCTACAAGATAAATATTGAATTAAATTTAATTTAATATTAAAATAATCATTTTAAATTAATAAAATATTATTAAGATAATTATTAAATTTAATTTAATTTTATTAAATAATTATTAAAATTTGCATATTAAAAGCTCTCCTTTAAAAGCCATCCTGCCTTCCTAGCACTAACTCAATTATATGCTCCATACATTCTCTCTCCATTTTGCTGATTCCTTTTCGTCTCATCTAATCTTTTACATTCCCCTTTTTTTTTAGAGGAAATTTGTAAATCCTTCTTGCTGTTTTTTTGCCATGGGTTTTGCAGTTCAAAAACCACGCGAATGTTTAAAGCTCCCTAATCCCAAAACTAACCTGACAAATCCTTCACAAGGGAACAGTAAGAAGCATTCTCCCAACACCTCCCCTCCTTCTCAGCCCACCGTCGATCGCCCTAAAGCTCCGGCCAAGAATCTCGTCATTGGTCAATTCAAGATCGCCATACGCGGCGAAGAGAAGCATGTGAGGTTCGGAAAGGAAAACGTTGATGTAAATGTACGTCCCACCGACAGCTTGAGTCCAAATCTCGTGTCTGTTCCGACCCAGCTCCAACCCACCGAGTCAGAAAACAGCGGAAGTAAGAAGCATTCTCCCAACACCTCCCCTCCTTCTCAGCCCACCGTCGTTCGCCCTAAAGCTCCGGCCAAGAATCTCGTCATTGGTCAATTCAAGATCGCCATACGCGGCGAAGAGAAGCATGTGAGGTTCGGAAAGGAAAACGTTGATGTAAATGTACGTCCCACCGACAGCTTGAGTCCAAATCTCGTGTCTGTTCCGACCCAGCTCCAACCCACCGAGTCAGAAAACAGCGGAAGTAAGAAGCATTCTCCCAACACCTCCCCTCCTTCTCAGCCCACCGTCGATCGCCCTAAAGCTCCGGCCGAGAATCTCGCCTTTGGTCAATTCAAGATCGCCATACGCGGCGAAGAGAAGCATGTGAGGTTCGGAAAGGAAAACGTTGATGTAAATGTACGTCCCACCGACAGCTTGAGTCCAAATCTCGTGTCTGTTCCGACCCAGCTCCAACCCACCGAGTCAGAAAACAGCGGAAGTAAGAAGCATTCTCCCAACACCTCCCCTCCTTCTCGGCCCACCGTCGATCGCCCTGAAGCTCCGACCGAGAATCTCGCCATTGGTCAAATCAAGGTTGTCATAGACGGCGAAGAGAAGTATTTCAGGTTCGAAAAGGAAAACGCTGATGTGAATGTAGGTCCCATTGACAGTTTGAGTCCAAATCTCGTGTCTGTTCCGACCCAGCTCCAACCCACCGAGTCAGAAAACAGCAGAAGTAAGAAGCATTCTCCCAACACCTCCCCTCCTTCTCGGCCCACCGTCGATCGCCCTGAAGCTCCGGCCGAGAATCTCGCCATTGGTCAAATCAAGGTCGTCATAGACGGCGAAGAGAAGTATTTCAGGTTCGAAAAGGAAAACGCTGATGTGAATGTAGGTCCCATTGACAGTTTGAGTCCAAATCTCGTGTCTGTTCCGACCCAGCTCCAACCCACCGAGTCAGAAAACAGCGGAAGTAAGGTTGTGCCGGTCTCGTTTTACGCTGGGTGCGCCTATTTAACGTCGCCCCCTCCAAGTTCTGTTCCGTTGCCGACATTTTTAACAAAGAAGATTGGGGTTGCTTTGAAGGATGACGTCGCAACGAGTGCCTTGAGCAGGATATGAAGGCTAGATTTGTAGCCATAACGGTGGAGGAGGTGATTGACTGAATTTGTTGTTAGAGAGGTAATCTCTAATCTTGGATCGTCCTTTATTTTTTCAGGGGGATTGATCGAAAAAGTCATGGGGGTATAAATCTTGTAATTTTGTTTGCGTATATTCTTTGTTCATAAAGTATTATATATAACAATAAAGTTCTTTATGTTTTGTAGCGTTAAAACATGGTGTTCTATTTTTTAGATGCCATGAAAGAACAGGTTTCAGATGGCCAGGAGTATTGTATTTTGTTCATAAACACATCATATGATTTCAATTTTCAGTTGGAACAAAACTTAGAAATCCACTGGAAACTCAAGTGGAAAAGCTCTGTTAGGTCCTAAATGAAACAGTGCCTGATATAAGGTTATTCCATTATAGATAATTGTCTTAGACCGGCCACTTTTCTCAACCGACATTGATCTTTGAAGTCATATGTAAAATCCAAAGTAATTTTACAACTTTTAATGGTACATAGGTAAGAATGCGATTTTTTAGGTAAATCCTGTCAGATAAGGTAAAATATTATTAGAAAAATTTGTTTTTATGTTAAGTTTAAAAGTCATTGGAAGTGAAGGAAATAGTAACCCTAATGTAAATTTTAAAAATAAATTATTAGCATGTTTTTATTTTATAAAATCAATAGCAAGTTGGTTGGTTAATTTTATTAACGCTAATTTTTCTTAGAATTGATTATGGGTCACGAATTGGGTGTTCTTTAGGTTCATGTTTCACCTGAAAAATAGGTCTAAAATTTTGTTCAAACTCGACACATGTAAAAATGTTAAACTCGAGCCTGATTTGATTAGTTCGCTTTAAAAAAATTTATATTAGTTTTATATAAAAAATAAATTTATAAATATGATACATACATTAAAAATGTTAAAATAATTATTTCTCAACAATTTGAAAATACATTTAAAAAAATTATATTTAAATAACAATAAGATAATTGTAACTTAACAAGAAACTATCTTTAAAATAGGAACAAAATTGATGATAAACAATAACCCAACATTAAAAACAAAACAGTAGCAAAGCAACATCAAAATGGCAGCAAAACAACCGTAAATATCAGTGAAAATTTTAGAAAATTTCAAGTCGAGTTGAGCCGAGCCAAGCTTATTTTTAAACTTACATTTTTACTCAAACACTTTTACTTTTTAAACGAACCTCAAGCTTAAATATATGAGTGTACTATGATCAATTATAATTTTGACCATAAATTTTGTTGATAGTTTATGCAAACAATAAATTATACATAAAAATTGCTAATACATGATATATATATATATAACAATTTTGGTACTTTTTATATAGATTATTTTGAAAACTTCAAAATTCAATGACATATATTAAAGAGTTTGATATATCGGATTTGAAAGATCTATTGCTTTAAAATTTAAAATTCAATATATAGCAGCCCTCCAATTAGCCATTTGCCTTTTGTTGGTTATAAAATAAAAATGTTAGGTTAGATGAAGGAGGTACCACGTGAAGCATAATTTTCAATGTTGTTTTTATATATTACATAATTTATAACGCATAAAAAATAAGTTTATAGTCGTAAATGATATTAATATAATGTAAATATTTTAAAAAATATTAAGATGTCTATATATAAAATTTTAATAAATAAAAAATAATATAATTTTTTTAAAAAAAGTGATATGGGTGGGCTTAAAACAAGCTTGTGTTAGCTATTTACAAGTATGAACGGGTTTGGGTAAATTTTTTGCCCATATTTTGGGTCGAACTGAGTTTGGAGAAGTTTAAAATATGTTGATATTATACTTACACTCCGGCTGAACTCGACATATGAACACCTCTAATTTATATGTATTGCATAGATAACTTGGATTTATCATTAGAAAGTAAAAAGTGTCAACAAAAATTAAGAGGGTTGTTTGTTTTCTTAGCACATTAGCTTTAAGTTGCCAATACAATAAGTATTACGTGTTTACAATTTGATAAATTTGTTTTAAATAAATTCGAAGTCAAATTTGAATTGATATTTAACATTAAAATTAATAATTAGACTAAAGAATTAACTTGATTCATACAATAATGATAGTTTGAAGGCTAAATTAAATGTCTTGCACAACTCTTGTAGATAATAAGAAATTCCACCAACATATTCTACAATGTAACGTTCACCAACTTTGGTGGGAGCTCATAAATTTTTTAAAGTTTAAAGTGTAATCTTATTATATATTAATATATGATTTCATCACTTTTAAAAGGATTAAATATAATTATATTCATTGTAAAGGCGAAAGTTGAACTTTCTCATGCATTAATTTATAATTTCGCCATTTATATATAGACTAAATAGATCCCTTCGTATTTTTCTTTGCTTAGTAGTTGAGTGTTTATTCCCTTGGTGAGTAAGAGTGTGTTAACAAGAGAGTAAGTGCAAACAATTGTATAAAAGTACGACTATAATTATCTTAAAACGAGTTAAGTAGATTAAGCTTGAATCACTTGATATATTATGATAATTATTTAATAAACTCATTCTCTAAGTAAAGTTTTGCGGACATAAGTGTTGACCGTGATTTTTACACCCCCACAAGTTTTAAATTTTAAATTTTTTAATGTTAAGCCGTGGCAATAAGTTTTAATTTTAATTAATAATTTAAATATAATTTCCGAATAAAAAACTTTAAATACTTAAGTGAAAATGGGATATAAGTTGAAGGCCAATTTAGTAATTTTAGATTTAAGCCAAAGTGAAAACTCGAGAAAGAACAGGACAGTTGTAGACGGATGTTGTTGAGAGTAAGGAATTGAAACCGCCATAGGCCGAGAGACACGTGGCCTGATAAACGTGCACCTTTTGAGTTTAATTCCTCTTAGGTAATGAATTTACATTGGCTCTTCCTTTAAAAGCCATCCTTCCTTCCTTCCTAACACTAACTCAGTTATCTGTTCCATATGTTTCTTTCCATTTTGTTGATTCATTTTCTTGTCTCATCTAATCTTTTGCATTACGATTTTTTTAGACAAAATTTGTAAATCCTTCTTGCTGTTTTTTCTGCCATGGGTGTTGCAGTTCTAAAACCAGACGACTGTTTAAAGCTCCCTAATCCCATGAAACACCCTCAAAACCCTTGCCATAATCCTAATCTCAACACGAACCCGACGAATCATTCACAAGGGAACCGTAAGAAGCATTCTCCCAACACCTCCCCGCTTTCTCGGCCCACCTTCGTTCGCCCTAAAGCTCCGGCCAAGAATCTCGTCATTGGTCAAATCAAGGTCATCATAGGCGGCGAAGAGAAGTATTTCAGGTTCGAAAAGGAAAACGTTGATTTAAATTTAGGTCCCACCGACAGTTTGAGTCCAAATCCCGAGTCCGTTCCGACCCAGATCCAACCCACCGAGTCAGAAAGCAATGGAAGTAAGGTTGTTCCGGTCTCGTTTTACGCTGGGTGCGCCTTTTTAACGTCGCCCCCTCCAAGTTCTGTTCCGTTGCCAACATTTTTCACAAAGAAGATTGGGGTTGCTTTGAAGGATGACGTCGCAACGAGTGCCTCGAGCAGGATGTGAAGGCTAGATTTGTAGCCATAACGGTGTAGGTGGCGATTGACTGAATTTGATTTTAGATAGCTAATCTCTAGTTTGGGATCTCTAATCTTCGATCGTCCCTTATCTTTTCAATGGGATTGATCGAAATAGCCTACTCAAAAAAGTAGGTTTAGTTTTCCTAAACAAGTTTTCTTTTTACTGCTGTATAGATTTTCTAGTTCGTCCCTCGTGGGGATTATTTTAGTTTCGGTTTAAATTAGAGTTAGTGTGGTAGGTCTTGGGGGTATAAATCTTGTAATTTTGTTTGTTTATCCTCTTTGTTCATTAAGTATTATATATTACAGTAAACTTCTTTATGTTTGGTAGCGTTAAATCCTGGTGTTTTAATTTTTAAATGCCATGAAATAACAGGTTTCAAATGGCCAGGAGTATTGTATTTTGTTCATAAACACATCATATGATTTCAATCTTCAATTTGAACAAAACTCGAAATCCACTGGGAATTTAAGTGGGAAATCTCCGATAGGTCCTAAAAGAAGCTGTGTTTATCTCATTATAGATAATTGTTGGTCGTGGACAAACATTCTAACCGTCTTAGACTGGTCGCCTTTCTGGACCGGCATTGATCTTTGAAGTCATATGTAAAACCCAAAGTACATATAATTCAAAGTAATTTAACACCTTCGTTTAATGGTACATCGGTAAGAACCGCGTATTTTTAGGTAAAATCCTGTCAGATAAGGTAAAAACATTATTAAAAAATTATTTATTTTTATTTGTTAAGTTAAAAATTTATTGGAAGTGAAGGATATAAATTTAAAAAATAAATTATTAGCAAGTTTTTATTTTATAATATTAATAGCAAGTTGTCGGTGAATTTTATTAATGATAATATTTTTTAGAATTGATTATGGATCAAGTCGAGTTGGGTCTATGTAAAATTTTAAGTCTATTTTTAAGTTCAAGTTTAACCTAAAAAATAAGTCTAAAATTTTGTTTAAACCTGACCCATATAAAAATGTTAAACTCGAGTTTGACTTGATTAGCTCACTTCAAAAATTTTTTATATTAGTTATGTAAAAAATTTTAAAAATATGATACATATGCTAAAAATATTACAATAAATATTTTTCAATAAACTGAATACATTTAAAAAAATTTATAATTACAATTTAACAAGAAAATACATTTAAAATAAGAATAAAACTGATGATAAGCAATAACCCAACAATACAAATAAAGTAGCCAAAGGTCATCAAAATTACAGCAAAACAACAATAAACATCAATGAAAAAAATTAGGCAAATTGAAGTCGGGTCAAGTCAAGCTCGAGTCAAAAAAATTTACTCGAAACTTGATCCATTTAAAAAACGAATCTTAATTTTTGTCCACTTATTTATAAAATTATATTTTTACTCAAATTTTCCTATTTTTAGAACCAACCTCAAGCCTGGATAAATGAATGTATCATGATCGGTTCTAATTTTCACCATAAGCTTTGTTGATAGTTTGTGCAAACAATAAATTATATATAAAAATTGCTAATACATTATATGTATTAAACAATTTTGGTATTTTTATATATTATTTTTAAAACTTCAAAATTCGATGACATATATTATATAGGATTTAAAAGATTTATTGTTTTAAAATTGAGAATTCAAGAACTTAACAAGTAGTTTCAATAAAAAAAATGTTTATTTTAAAAGATTCAAGTTCAAAAACTCGTATGTATTATCAAAAAAATTAAAAAACATCAAAAAATATTATCATTTAATTACATAAATATATTAAAAAAATTTGAGAATTCAATATATAGCGGCCCTCCAATTAGGGAATTGCCTTTGGTTGGTAATAAAGTAAAAAGGTATGTTAGATAAAGGAGTTCGCACGTGAAGCATAATTTTCAATGTTGGGAATAGAAGAGTTAAAGAATATAAACATCAGCATGCTTTCATGTTTTGGCTGTTTTCCCAACCAAACCTTTCTTGGGATTTTCACTTACCATTACAATATCTCAATGTTTGGTTTTGTTTAGCAAGGAGCAAGATGAAGCATGCCCCAACCCCCTATTATCCTCCTCACACATCTTCCTCTCAATAACCCCCCCCCCCCTTAGAAAATAGAGTTAATCCAATACCTTTCAAATTTTAGATTCATATGATGGTTTTTAAAGTATTAATATTGCATTGATCTTTTTATTAATTTAAGTGTTAAATATCAATTTAAATTTGATATTGAGTATATTTAAAACATGTAGATCAACTTGTAATATGTTTGTGTTAGATTACTCTTTCAATCACGAAAGTTCACTTGAAATTTAGAAGAATTTAGGTAAAAATATTAGACTTGAAAAATGTGTTTGAATAAAAAAAATTAAACACATTTAAAATATGGGTCAAGCTTAGACCTTGAATATTCAAGCCCGAACTTGACTTGATCTTTATTTTTGTAATATTTTATATTATGTTATTTTTATATATTATATCATTTATAACACAAAAAATAAGTTTATAGTATTATATAATACTAATGTAATGTAAAGATTAAATTAATAATAACATAAGTATATTTTTTTAAATATGATATGAGTGAGCTTAAAATAAGTTTAGGTTCACTATTTACAAATATGAATCAGCTTAAGTAAATTTTTTGCCCATATTTCAAGTCGAACTGGACTTGAACAATCATAAAGTATGTTGATATCATACCTACATTCTGACTGAGCCTGACCCATGAACACTTCTAGTTTATACCTATCGTATAAATAACTTGGATTTGTCATTAAAAAAATATAAAATGTCAACTAAATTTAGGTGGGTTGTTTGTTTTCTTAGCACATTAGCTTTAAGTTATCAATGCAGTAAGTACTACATGTCTATAATTTAGTTCATGTGTTTTGAATATTCTCCAAATCAAATTTGATTTAGCATTTAACACTTAAGCTAACGACTAGATTAAGGCATTGACTTGATTCATACAATATTGATATTTTGAGGAATTAATAAATATAATTTTATCATTTTAATTTATATGATTTCACTATTTTTGAAAAGATTAAATAGAATCATTTTCATTAGAGGGATCAAAGTTTAAATTTTCCATACATTAATTTATAATATCATAATTTATATAAGGACTAACTGGACCCCTCAGATTTTCTCCTGCTTGCAAGTTGAGTGTTTTTTCCCTCAAGGAATAAGAGTGTGTTAACAGGAGAATGAGTGCAAATAATTGTACAAACGTATGGCTATAAGAATCTTAAAGCGAGTTAAATAGATTGAGTTTAAATCACTTGTGTATTATGATAATTATTTAGTAAATTTATTTTCTAAGCAAAGTTTTGCGAAAATAGGTGTGACATCGAATTGTGTTTTTACTTGTACATATTTATATATTATCTCAGCTAGCTAAGTATTGCCCTTAAAGACAATGTTGTAGGCGAATTGTCCTTTTAAAAATAATATTTTATACACATAAATAAATTTAACGGTGAAATCACATTATAAACACCGAAATGAACATAATTTTTTTTTTACCATTAACATGTGGTCGGTTATTTTCCAAACTAATAAAAAATGCATTTTTATCCAACCTTTAGATATTTGTGTATTTATTTTCTACTGTTTATCCTAATTATAAATAATGTAAAAGAAATCCTAAAATAAATGAATAAATTAAAAGAATACAGTTTCTCCAATAATGGAAAAGGCAGGCAAGCAATGAAATACGAAGGAATGGGCGGTCATTAAAAGCCAAATTTACAATCGATACCGGTCAGTGCTACATGGCATCTTTGGACCCTCCGCCCCATTTGTTTCATCTACAAATATGGTTAATTCCAGAATATGTCCTTTAATTATAAGTAAAATTTAAATCAATCAAAACCTTTATATTCAATCTTTACGTCCACATAATCATTCTAATCAAATTCTACCTTTAATTTAATCGTTAAAGCATTGAATATTAGTTTAGATATAACGTACTCATGAAAGATCTTAAAACTTTAGGGCAAATTATTTTTGGAGTTTTATTTTCACATAAATAAAAATTAAATTTAATAATAAAAGAGTGACTCATTTGGGTCAGTTTAATCTTCATGTAAAATTCATACATGTTTATAGTTGAAACGAATTGTGCTCTTGTTATTGGGGTCATTTTGGATACGTCTAGTGTAGTTTCATATAAAGATTTGGTCCTACGAATTCAAAATCTATGTAGACGAGATCGTACAATAAATTTCAAGGGAGAATAATGTGGTCGCGCATGAATTGACTGCTTCGATGAGGAATTTTCCTTATGGTCCTATAGTATTTCAGGAGACTTCAGATCTATTGGTGAAGTTACGTGTAGATGCTCAACATGCAATTTCTAGTGCTGCAGATAATTTGTAGTTAATTTACTTTTTATTTACATAAAAAATTAAAACCATAAATTGAGTTCAAAAACAAAATTTGAAGAATTTGAAGTTTAAAACCAATGTAAAAATGGACTCATAAATTAAGGACTATAAGTGATATTAATCCAAAATAAAAATATAGAGAAAAAATAAAGATCAGAGTCAGAGTGTCAGACCCACTGCCACACACATTGATCTCTTTTTCTCACATCTATCTCGCGTTCTCGCCCGACCCTTCTCAAACAACGACAGAGTCCAAGTGTGAGAGAGAGAGAGAGAGAGAGAGAGAGAGAAATATAGGTTGATTATTATATAATATATAAATCGAATAAACTGGAATCAATCTACACACCACAAAAACGAACACTTTCGATTTTCTTTTTATTTTAAAATTAAAGAAAAAGCCCCCAAAGGACGAGCAAAAAAGAGCAAAGAAAAAGCGTCCCTTCTCTATATAACATTGTTCACATCCATCTCCTTCACTTTCTCTTTTGTAACTTTTTTCTTTTCTCTGCCAAATTCTTCGCTAGCCTTCCCCACCCCCCCCCCCACCCCCCCATATTTTCTCTCTTTCTATCTTCTAAACCCAATATATATATATTTCCCTTTTCCTTCAAATCTATTGCTTTATCAAATTTTGGGTCTCTTTTTTATTTTTGTTCTTTTTGCTATCGTTTGCCGGTGGGGGTTATAGCGATGATGGTGAAAGATGAGTGGATTCGGGCGGCGATCACGGACGATAACGTGGTGGTGGAGCTGTTAGTAAGGCTGAAGCAAGCGCAGGCCGCACCACCGGCTCCGAAATCTGCTTTGCCTGCACTTAGATGGGGGATACGTCAGCCGAGGTCTAGACCCATGTTGGTGCGTTGCGACGCTAAGAGAGACGGGGATTTCAACGTCAGTGCTAGAGGTAGCCCCACCACGCCTCTTTGTTGGAGCGGTGGTAGCGGTGACGCCTCTCCTTCTGCCGCCGACGGCTTTGAAGAGACCAGTAAACACGTCATCCGCTCCCCACCTGTTGCACCTTCCAGATCCAAGGTTTTCTTCTCACTTATTCTCTCGTTTTCTTCACTTTCTCTGCTATTCCATATTCTGGATTGACGGAGACGTCCCCGTCTGGCATACCATATTACGTATCGCCACCATTGTTTTTGAATTCGATGAAGCGGTGTCTTCGGCCATGGCTTTCTTTCGTTCCTATTTTTTTATGAAAATGACCATCAAACCCCTTTTTAATCTCCTTATTTACTCTATATCTCTTTTCGCGTTTTCTCGATTGCATGGATTTATCGATTCCCAGCTGACGGAACTGCCCCTCTGAGAACTCACCGAGTTCGCTCAGATCTGCTATAATTTTACGTTTCTCTTATTCTTCAAACTTTTCAGTCTCGGATCGATCCCTCCGGTCATGGATTTAACTGTAATATAGTAAACAACATTAAAAATAGCAGTGTCCAATTTTCTACTGTTTGGACTAAAAAGCCCTGGTGTTTCTAAGGTTTTTAACATGTTTTTCCCACGCGAGGACGGTTATCTTTTCATTTTCACCATTTCGTTCGTATCGCCTCTTTACCGGTCCCCTGTCCCCGTTTTGGATTTTTACTGTATACCCTTTTAAACCGCAACCCTTTTCTTACCAGATCAGACATTTTCAGTAAAGGACAATTCCGTCAGCAGCGAAAATGTTTATTCCAGTCCCCGCCGTAAAGAGCCATGGAACTTCCTTGTAGAGGGAGGGGCATTTTGGTCATGATAAAAAAGTATTGATGGGTGGAGTGGGGTCCATTGATCCAGTGGAGGAAGGAGCGTTGTCTTTGTTGGTCTCTGTTTTGGGTTTCAATGACAATGTCATGTTCATGGAGAGAGAGATTATTATCAGGTGTGACGCGGGTGTAATTGAATTAGGAGGACTCTTCCCATCACCATCTTTGACTGTACTCGTGTATTCTCATAATCTTTCTTCTAAGGATATATATTTAGCGTTGGGGTCCCACGTTCACCTAACTTCCCTTGATTGTGGATGGATCGGAAGGATTATGGACCGTCCGGTTTGATAAAATTAGTTAATAAAAAAAGATATATATATATATATATATATATATTTTTTATTACACGAATCAATAACCTGGAATTGTAAGCATATGATTATAAGGCAAGTGACTGAGTAAGAGCCGGCCATATCAGAAAAGGGTTGTGTTGAATGGAGTCACGTGCCACTAATCTTACTAAGTAATGTCTTAGATTAGATTCTTCATGTGCTTAATATAGCGTGGCGTGTTATTACTGGTTTATTGGCCTTTTTCATTCTCAATATTCATCACTCTGAATTTGCCAGCTGTCTTGTGACTTTGAGGGTGTCGTCTCATTTTTCTCTTTTATTTTACTATTTTAAATTAATAAATCGATTAAGCTAGAGTCAAAGATTAAGATTTTCGAATTCAGCTCGACAATGATGAAGTTAAATTTAAAAGCTTTTTCTAGCTGAATTTGGATGGATGTCGATGCATGGTTAAATCATTGATTTATGGTTGGTTGATGGAATTTTGCAGGGCACTGCTTCTAGCGAGTCCAATAGAACAAGTACCAAGAGGTCAAGAAAAAAGAAGGTAATAAAACTAGTTGAATTCTTTTGGTGCATGATTTTCCTGGGAAAAATGTTTCTAAGATCAAGATACTTGGGTTGCTGGGATTTTTTGAGTTGAGCAATTTTATTGTCATGTTCTTTCAGACCTTTGCTGAACTTAAGGAGGAAGAGAATCTTCTTTTGAAGGAAAGGGTTCATTTGAAAAAGGTGAGTTTGAGGGTGTTCTTTAATTTGATCAATGTATTCTTGACTGCAATTACTTAATCTTACTGTGATCTTCTATTCATTCAACAGGAGATAGCGTCGACACGTGCGACTTGTAACGAGCATCGAGCCACAAATGAGAACTTGAAAAGAATTAGGGTTAGTTGAATGTACATAATTTCTTGTTTAGAGGTGTTGCTATTTTTCCCGTGTTTGATGTCAATATCACTTCGTATTTCAGCTTGATTTGAACATGGACACTGTCAAGAACTCTAGTTTAATTGCTGATGAACCTGAGGAAGCAACTTGTCCGAGAGTACCATCCTGTTCTGACTCGACCTTGCCACCGGAAGCCCTCGATGATGATCGTAAACCGTCATTCGATTCATGCAATGTAGGCAAGGTTAACAGTAGGGAGAAGAGTGTTTTTATGCTACCCGATCTGAATATGATGCCTGCTGAAGATGAAAAGTTATACTGGACTGGCTGAAAAGAGAAGAGTGGATTGCATTCAGATTAGAATAGGAGTTGATGGAGAGCAAGGAACCGATTGCTCAGGTAACTATAATATTGAAATTCGGGGTAAGCAAAGATTTTGAGTTGCTGCATAAACCTGATGGAGTTGATGTATAAATTAGATGTGATTCTTTGTATGTATGAAACCCGATGGCATAGCCTCCTGGTCTGTGTAAGCTTTGTTTAATTAAAACTAATTTTATAATTTGGGTGGGGTGGGTGTGTTTCCCACTTCCCATTTTAGTTATTCTTTTTTTAACTTCCCCCAGGATTTGTTTTGGTTTTTCTTAGATGGACAAATGCTATTATTACGTTTTGAGTTCTATGGATGTGGTAAGTAGGAAGATGATCTGAACTCTTAACAGACTGGGCCTGGATTTCTTATGACTTAGGTCCTATTAGTAATTTGATTCGACAAGGCGAAAGAAAAATGAAACCTCGTAATTTGATTTCAGCCCCAAATCGACTCAAGTGAAAATGCAGGGCGAACGAAAAGACGAAACCTCGGTTTCAGCTCCCAACTTTCCCGGATACTACTAACCCTATATAGAATTGGAGCCACTACTTTAGTTTTAACCATTCTTAATTAAAATTACATCAAATACTAAAGCAATTAGGGGGAAGAACTACGATTGTTAATTAGAGCTGAAATCTTCCTGACCAGAATCTGATTTAAAAATATAAGGAGTAAATGAGTAATTTACCTAAAGTAAAAGTAAGTGTTTTAAACAGGGAGTGCCATTTGTAGAAAAACTATTTACCCAAAATCAAAATAAGTGTTTTAAACAAGGAGTGCCACTTGTAAAAAAAATTATTTATCCAAAATCAAAATAAGTGTTTTAAAAAAGAAGTGTCACTTATGATTAAATGGTGAACACCACTATTGCTGATTAAACTTATCAGTATTTGCATAATGTAAACGCGAAAC
Organism: Gossypioides kirkii; assembly: GCA_005610355.1. Lineage (NCBI taxonomy): Eukaryota > Viridiplantae > Streptophyta > Magnoliopsida > Malvales > Malvaceae > Gossypioides > Gossypioides kirkii. The sequence goes on from CP032249.1 coordinate 34,588,684, forward strand.
AATGCTTTAAAATTTTCCTTTTCTCGATCATTTTGTTACAAGGAACAAAAAAGAATTTTACAATGAGATCATTCATATTAAAAAAAATCCAATGCATTTTAATAATATTTACAATCATTGTGCTTAATAATAATACCTCTGTTGATTTACTGTCTATTATATCATATTTTGGTGTTGGAGAGTCATTTCTTTAATTCCTTCCAAACTTAGAATGGTGAGAAAGATTCAAAAATAAAAATAATATTAAATAAATAAATAAATTTATATTATAATAAAATTAAAATATATTATCGTTCGAAAGTCTTGTCTACAAAAGTAGAAATACCATCGCTATATCTTCATGTCCAACCGACCCAATAATACCTAACCAATTAAATTTAAAAGGTTAAAAACAAATTGTTGTAGTTATGTAATTAATTTCAACTTCGACAATGATAGTTTAGGAATTCACTATTAAAGATTGACTGCAATACAAAAAAGAAATTTTAAATTAGCATTTTTCGAAAATCTTTAAAAGAGTAAAATGAGGTGAGTTTATTCATATCACACAAGCGAGTTACGATTTCGTGCAATTTGGAAGGAAGAGCATGCGCACTAAACGCTTCATCCAGCATGACATGGATAATGATGAAGCAACCAAGATAAGCAGAAGAGAGAGTTTGCAGAATCGCAACACTCATCAGAAATGATAAGTTCGATGAATAATGTGTGATTTTTTTTTTAAATTTATAATGTTTGGACCTTAATCAGATTTATGTTGATGTATCAATCCCAGCATGTTTAATATGATTAATTCTAGTTCTAAATATTTAGTTGTATTGGTAATCATGAGCTTTCTTTTAACTTGTAACTTTAAAAATAGGGTAATTTAGTCAAGTAACCCAAAAAATTTTATTATTTACGAAAATGATCCAAGTTCAAAAATATACACTAAAATGACCTAAAATGAACAGTAAAAATTGATATTGACCGTCTAATGGCCGACACCACCTGTCCAATGATTGATGTCAAACATAAAAAATTGTATTTTTTTGTGTTGACCATGCAATGGCCGACACCACTTACTCAATGATTGGTGTCAGACATAAAAATTTGTATTTTTTGGTGTTGGTCATGCAATGGCCAACACCTATGTATTTTTTTAATATGGTATATTATTGATATATGAAAATACGAGAATTTGAAAAAAAAATTGGTGTTGGTCATTACATGATCGACACCCTTTTTAATCTGATAAAAAAATCAAAATTTTCTCCTTTTTGTCAAATAAAAAATTCAATTTTTTTGGTGTTGACCATGCCATGGCCGACACTCCTTTTTATCTGAATAAAAATTCAAATTTTTGGATGTTGGCTATGCCATGGCCGACACTCCCTTTTTTATCTGGTAAAAAATCAAATTTTTTTGTGTTGGCCATGCAATAGTCGACACCCCTTTTTATCTAAATAAAAAATCAAATTTTTGGTGTTGGCCCTTTTTGTCAGATAAAAATTTTAATTTTTTTGGTGTTGGCCATGTCATGGCCGACACCCCTATTTATCTGATAAAAAAAATCAAATTTTTTAGTGTTGGCCATGCAATGGTCGATACGAATTTTCCCTTATTTCTCTAAATATAGAGTTTAGGTTTTTTTTTGAAATTATAAGTAAGAAATATTTTTCTTAAAATAATAATAAAATGAGAGTATTTTTTTATTTATCATTAGATGAGTGTTTTGTTTTGGGGGAGAGTTGCGAAGTGTACAATCGAATTTCGGGATTGAACTATATACTGTCATATATTGCCGGAATTGAATTATATACTGTCATATGAAGGGGCAAAGTTATGTTTTCAGTGGTAAGATGATTTTTTGCGCCATTGAAGACTATCCGAGATGTCCAACGCAGATAGACATTATCTATGTTGAAATAATTTGTTATCACGGAAAATACTGTTGAATAGCTAATCCAACGTAGATATATTGTTGCCCTATGTAGGCGTTGTGGTAAGCCCGTAAAGGTTATGCTGTCAAAGGTCGGATGACTTTCTCCGTTGTTTAACAGGTAACCGAGACCGACTGCATTGTGTCTTACAAACTGAAAAAAGGGCAAGTCGAGCAAGTTTCTCAGTACTAACATTTGTAGCTTGGTCTTCAAATAAATGGATATTATCTATGTTTGTATTTTGTTATATCTGTAAATTTATTTTTTTAAATTCCGTGTATTAATATTAACAAATAATTGTAATTTATTGTATCTGTAAATTTAATTTGTTGCTTAGTAATATTCAACAATATTTGTATTTTATTATATTAAAATAATTTCGAATTATATCCAAAAATATTAAATATGTTGTGAAAATATGGGGAAATAAATATTATTGAAAAAGATGATATAAATTTTCAAAAAATAATAATTAGAATATACAGGAAATTAGAAATTAAAATTAAAATATATAGGAAATTAGAAATTAAATTTAAAAAGGAAACGGAAAAAAAATTAAAACTGAGTAGATCCCGACGACATCCCCGGTGCTGGTGTGTAACAGTTCGGCTTCCTTCGAGCTCGGCGAGGTCAAGGCCGTAATACAGTTTGCTCAAGAGGCGTTACATTGGTGTTTATCGACTCTCAGTGGTGTCAACGTTGGGTGTCCCGATCAGCGTACGTAGAAAGGTGGTAAAATCGTACGTATTGTCAACGTAATCAGGAGTAGGTTGAGTGACCTGAGGTGCCGAGCCAAAAATATCCTCCATTATCGGTGTACGTTCTTCCGGATGAATCTCCGGTTGATATGAGGAAGAACTGGAGTAACATGAACATTGAAGGTCGGGGTCGACACTAAAAATCTCTTCCATGGAACGATGATAATAATCGTGTAGTAAAAAAGACGAAGAGCCGGATGTTTGATATTGGGGATCGGGTTGGTACTCCAGCTGGTACTCGAATTGGTCCTGGGCCTCATAATAAGGCTCGTTCGCAGGTTCGTCCGCGGGCTCGTACTAGAGCTCGTCATTAGGCTCATCCGCGGGCTCGTACTCGGGCTCGTCATTAGGCTCATCCTCGGGCTCTGAATCTGAACCGGGGATCCGATCACGATGTCCATATGCGTTATTCATCGGACCCCATTGGTTGCCATCCGAAATAAGTCTCTTCGACATATACTCTCTGGGATCAACCATCGGCATCTCGTATGCCATATACCATTTCTTGTAATATGGGGTACCGGAATAATCCTGTTACACAAATATAAGGTTGAACACCTAATTACCCGATCATTCCAAAGCATGATATATGCTTGAAGATCATGAGCCCAATTTATTCTGTTTCTACCATGTCCCTTTTTATCGAGTTGGTGGTCCTCACCGAGTTGGAAGAGAGGGTTCGAGATATGTTGTATAGCACCAAACTGTCGTAAAACCCGATCTCCAGCGTGCCATTCCACCATATGAAAATTGAATACTGGCACATTACACGAGAACAGTTGGTAATTGTGCTGGTAAACAAATGGTGGGATGAAAGGCGTAATTTCGTCTAAGATATAAGGCTGCTACACGAACTGCACAGTATAAAAACACGAATTTAGTTAAAAAATTTCGAAAATGTAAAAAATATCAATTTTTTTTTGTAAAAAATATTTCAAAAATGTCTTTTTTATATTTCGAAAATGTAAAAAAATATTTGTAAAAAATATCATATTTTTATTTTTTTAAAATTCGAAAATAAAAAAAACATTTCGAAAATAGAAAAAATATTATAAAAATTCAAAAATATATCTTACATCATCTCCTCTATGTTTGTCTAACCAACGACATAAATGGGGACATTTTTTGTGTCGTCTAAGTCTTGGAACTAAATGTCATCTGAAAAATTGAAAAATAATTAGAAAAAAATTAAAAAATAAAATCGAGACATTGAGTCACCTATTAACTAGTGGTATCGAATATGGCATGTGTCCGAGGTTAGCGATGGAAGGCAGTCTGTATAATATCCATGATTGAAGTAGATACTTGCATCCACCCATGGCATGAACTGCAAGATTTATCACTCGACAAAGCTCTCGGTACAATGTCGCCAACACTGTCGAGCCCCAACTTAATTTCTCCGCTATCTTGAAATCATCCAATAATGAGAGGTAAATGATGCTTATTCTATTTTGGCTCGTATCCGAAATAAAGATACCACCTAGTAACTATAAAAAAAAAGCGCGAGCATGGTAGATAATGTCTAGTTGCGTTGGATTTTAAGAGAGATGTCGATAGTTATCGTATAACCACGAAAACTTTAAAAACGATAATTTTTCGTTTTCAGTATCCAGGGGCACCTTGCTAAGTAACCGGTAGCAAGTGTCATAAGGATCGTCTAGTATACCCGGATTCGTTACCGCATAACCTTCAACGGGTAGCTCGAGCTGGATTGTATCGTCTTCTAATGTAATTGTTGCCTCCCACATTGGAGGTGAAATGTGTGAGTATCGGGACGCCATCTTTTGACTAAGACCGTTATTAAATCGGCCCGGATATTCATGTTTTTAATGCGGTCAGCAATCCCGAATCCCGCATCTTCTATATATTATTGAGCCAATCTATGGGGCATGTAGCCCGGATAATTATGCCGGAATCTAACCATCCTATAGAATTCCGGATCTGCTCGAATTGCGCCTACACGGTGGTTGTCATGACTACGAAGAATGACGTTCGGATCCATAATGTGATGGACGGTACTCGATCAACGGCGATCAACGGCAGTCAACAGCAGAATTGGGGTGTTGGTGAGCTGCAATTTCAGTTTTGATGAGTTGAAATTTTGGTTTAGATGAGCTTGAATTTGGGTGGTTAAATGCTATTTATAGTAGGGGACCATTGATGACATTTTTGTAATTTTAATGTCAATTAAGATTATTTTGGTTAATAAATTTAAAATTTGATAAAAATTGTAATATAATAATAATTTTTAATTTAAATATTCAAATTTGGTAAATAATATATTGTCAAATCAACACATTATTGATAAAAATTGTAATATAATAATATTTTTAATTTAAATATTAAATTTGATAAATAATGTATTGTCAAATCAACACATTATTTGATAAAAATTGTAATATAATAATAATTTTTTATTTAAATATTAAAATTTGATAAATAATGTATTGTCAAATCAACACATTATTTGATAAAAATTATAATATAATAATATTTTTTTAAATATTCAAATTTGATAAATAATGTATTATCAAATCAACACATTACTTGATATAAATCGAAATATAATAATAATCTTTTTTATTTAAATAATGTTAAATTAATTTTAAATGTAATTTAAATTTCAACTTCAAATTTTAAAGTAGAATTTTAAATTCAAACTTATATAATTATGAAGTTTAAATTATTTAAATTTAAACATGTACCTTAATTTTCAAATTAATTTCAACTTAAATTAATTTTCAAATTATTTTTTACACAAATATTTTTCATGTATACTAGTGGATATGCGTTCATTCTTCGTCGGATAATCCAGCATTACGAGAGGGTTGACCAGAAATATAGACACGATGTGGGTAAGTGGATCGGTTATGGCCAGGCCTTCGACAAACGCTGCACAATTTCGGTTCCCCCGTCTTCCTAATGTCCATATCAAAGCGAATCCTCGTCGAAGGTGGTTACCCTCTAGGCTTTCTACTGAGACTATGATCCGGCAGCATCTCAAAAGCAACCGGTGGAACTTCCCAGCTTGATACATCTGGCATTATGGCAAAATCATTCTCCCAGATACGTAATGTGCATTGCAGCGTGTACACCTCGTCTATGAATTGTTCGACATTTAAATTTGTAGTCGTACATGTTGCATGAACATGCACACACAGATATCTGAGAGCTTGAAATCTAAAGCACTCACATCGCCTGTTTGTCAGATCAATTGTGTATGACCTCGGTGGAACACCCGAGCGACGACCGGTGTACACTGAAACCCAAAAAATCTCTAACTTCCGCGAATAAATTTTTGCTTTCATCGTTCGAGCTCTCTGATTGTTTGTCGCCATAGCCCTTCGAATATTCTCAACGTACACGTGTCCGGCCTCCATCTACGCCACTTGTCGCTGCCCCATCGTAGGCATCAATGTGGCCAACCTATAAAAGGTTGCCGAGAAACTAGCATTTATTGGTAAATGTCGTGTTCGCCTCAAGACGGAGTTAATCGACTTGACCAAGTTGGTCGTCATCTAGCCATACCGAGCCTCCTCATCGTAACTTTGTGTCCATTGATACGTCTGGACATTACCCAACCACCAACGAAGATTTTTGCCATTTGGTAAATGTTTCATCTTAGTTTCAAGTTTTGTGATCTTTTGCCTGAATCTTCGCGATTAAAATTGATGAGATGCATATGCATATGAAATTTCAAATAAATATTTTAATATTTCACAAACTGATAAAATTTAAAATTAAATTGAATAAAAAAATATAAATAATAATTATTACTCATTTCCACGAGTTCTGCTTTCCATCCTTTATTTTTATAATCACTATGAAAGTTTGCCGACATGTGCCGGATGCAATAAATGGACCTCCACGAAACCTCCGATCGCCTTATTGCAGCAAATAGTCCATTCGATCTGTCCGATATAAGGCAAACGTTGTCTTGTCTAACAACGTGCTTCCTCAGATTTTTTAAGAAAATTCCCACGACTCGAAGCACTCTTTCTCGAATATGACGAATGCGATCAGAAGTACATTTCGGTTGTCGTCTTGCGCAATAGCAATCAGTGGTATTTGTGTGTATTTACCGTACAGCCAAGTTCCATCAACTTGCACCATCGGTTTGCAGTGAGGGAAGCCCTAACACATGGGTCAAACGTCCAAAACAATCGGTGAAAACGTCATTTTCCCGGATTAATCACCCCGTCCAGACCTTCATACGATAGTGTTTGTAAATCAGTTATTGTCCCCGACACATACTCTCGCATCACGGCTATCCACCCTTGGACTCATTGTATAACGCATCCCAATCACCATACAACTCCCGTATCGCCATTTGCTTCGCCCACCATGCCTTTCGGTACGAAACCTTATAATTGAAGCGAGCTTGCATGGCCGCAATATAGACCGATACCTTATTCAATGGGGACGCTTTCACCATAGGCATTATGCAGTTGCATATGGTCTTTGCATCTAACTTCCGATGGTCTTGCGTCATACGAGCCATGGTGCATGTGTGCGGACCTTCTATTTTCCTTATTGTCCACAGCTGAGTCCATTGCATTAACGCGGTTCGAATACGTCACTTACACCCACTTTCGGCTTTCCAATTTTCTCCGATGTACAAAGACTGCGACAACTTCGTTACTTTATAATCCACAACTAACTTTAAGTTGTATTGTTAAGTTGTATTGTTTTATTGCATTTAAGCAGTCATTCTTGTTCTCAAATTGTTGTCCTACGAACAACTCTTCTTCGTCGGTTTGTTCGTCGAGTAGATGAGCCAGAATTATGTTTCTATATTCCGAAAACTCACGAGCTAGAGCCGCATCTTGGTCTACGTCGCTCGTGAAGGCCCCCGAATTATTCCCAATAACTATACTCGGGCTCGTATTTCCTCCTGAATGGTTGTTAACATCATCACCCTCCACCGACCCCTTCTCATCTAAGTTTTCGGTGATGTCATCCAAATCGGGGTCTTCCAAAGCTTCATTTTCGTCATCATCTTCCATTGGGGCCAACACTTCCGGATGAAATTGTAAACGATGACACGTGTTTTGGATGTTATACGAACATCCACCGGTGTTTAGATTTTCTAGAGTGGACCCTCCATAACCCGATTGATCTTCCCAGCATACATTAAGATCAATATCTATTCCAGAACGCTGGCTTATTGGATTTAAGACTTGAATTGGTTCGGGGTATGATATCTCCGCGAACAACTCAATGGGGCATGGATTTTCGATCTTAGAGGGGCAATAAATTTCAATCATTGTCCCTAGATCATCATTATCAACAAGTTCCATTTCGAAGAACTTGATCGGATCTGATGAAATCGAAAATTTGTAAAACAGTCTCAACATTTGCTTCCCGCAACGAGTAGCTATCTTTGTACTGATCTTCCATTTGAATTCCTCCAGCGAAACAAGCTTGTTCAGTCTCATTCCAATTTTTTCTCGGCTTTCAAATACACAACCTTTATCATTTGTATTGATAATTTTTCCATCAAAATGAACATAAATTAAGAAAATGTTGGAACTCATCTTGAAAAAACTTGTGATCATAAAAAAATGAACATAAAGAAAGAAATTGTTGTACTGTTAATGAGAACAAAAAACTTAAATTTTTAGTACTGACGGTTATATATATATATCTGGTGCTAGAGTTAAAAGTTGGTCTCAACCATTAACTATACTAGTGTTCTTTTCTTTTGATTATTTTCGTTTATTTCTTAAAATTAATTTTAATTATTATTTTTAATATATTTTTAATTTGTCGATAATATTTATTCCTTAATATTTTCACAACAAAATATTTAATAATTTTTTAATAAATCAAAATTATATTAATACGATAAAATACAAATCTTGATGAATATTACAATAATACAAATTAAATTTACAGATAAAATAAATTATAAATAATTGTTAATATTAATACACAAAATTTTAAATTTTGAACAATAATACAAAATAACCTACAATACTCTAAATTTGCGCAACTCGTCTCGGTTAGATAATGTCCATCTGCTTGAATACCTGGCCAATTTCAATAAATTCTTCTAACCCTCAAGCAATATGGGACCATATTGCTAGAATACCCGGCCAAGTCATCTCGATTGGCCGTTAGATGACAGAGTTCGGTCAACCGACCTTTGATGGCATAACCTTTACGGTTATACCACATAGTTACATTTAGCAGCAATTATATCATCTACATTTAGGATAGTTTTCAATGGCGCAGAAAATCGTCTAACCACTAAAGACATATTTGCTGCTTCACATGACAGTGTATAATTCAACTCCGGTAATACATGACAGTATATAGCTCAACCCCAAAATTCGATTGTACACTTCACAACTTTTCCCCAAAACAAAACACTAATCTAATGATAAATAAAAAAACACTCTCATTTTATTGTTATTTTAAAAGAAATATTTGTTACTTACAATTTCAAAATAAAAAACTAAACCCTATATATAGAGAATGAGGGAAAGTTGGTGTCGACCATTGCATGGCCAACACAAAAAAATTGATTTTTTACCAGATAAAAAAGTGAGTGTCGGCCATGCAATGACCAATACCAAAAATTCATTTTTTTATCTGACAAAAAGAGGGTGTCGATCATGGCATGACCAACACCCATAAATTTGAATTTTTATTCAGATAAAAAAAGGTGTCGGCCATGCAATGGTCAATACCAAAAAAATTTGAAATTTTTTTATCTGAAAATGGGGGTGTCGACCATTACATGGCCAACACAAAATAATTTGATTTTTTTATCAGTAAATAAGGGTGTCGGTCATGGCATGACCAACACCAAAAAAATTAAACTTTTTATCTGACAAATTTTTTTAAATTCTCGTATTTTCGTATATCAATAAAATACCGTATTAAAAAAATACATAGGTGTCGGCCATTGCATGGTCAACACCAAAAAACACAAATTTTTATGTTTGACACCAATCATTGGATAGTGCCGGCCATTAGATGGCCAATATCAATTTTTACTGTTTATTTTAAGTCATTTTGATGTATATTTTTGAACTTAAATCATTTTCGTAAATAATAAAAAATTTTGAATTACTTGAATAAATTACCCTTAAAAATATTATGTTAAATCAAGATTTAAGAGTTTGATCTTATATATGAATTCTAGAGCATGTATGATGATGAAGCAGTACCCAAGACAAGCACCTGAGAGACTAACAAGGAAACCAGAATGAAGTGTTTACAAGTGGCTTTATATAGAAAGTGGTAAAGGAAGAAACTTCTTATTAACCAACGGATAAACGAACTAACCATATTAACTAACAGATAAACGGACTAGCCAACTGCACGCTACCAAACAGACTAATCAACAACCAATTAACTAACTATTGACCAGTCAACATCAGTCAAAATAATATATTTCAAGATTTACTATGTTTGTGGAAGCTCAAACAAGGATGAATTCAATTGCCTAATGGAGTGTAGTCAATGTTCAATCAGAGTAACTATGGTTGATGATGAGAGTCTCTTGTTATTTATGCTCTAATTTGAATTGGAATAAAAATTGCGAATACTAATTTAAACAAAATTTTATGAGTTACTTGAGGTATTAAAGAAAATCAAATTTTAGTTGACTTTTTAGAGCTGTGAAAAAAATTTAAACAAAATTTAGCTGACCATGATCATTCATGGGTACAAGACAGATACTTCACAACATCCCACATTGGAACAACAATATTACTGTATTAGCATTGCCTACTTCGAAATAATGGCTTTAGATGTTGTGAGGAATTCCCCAATAAATGGCTTGAGCACCAAATACTCAAGCATGCTAGGCTAAATGTTTCAAATTTTCTTCAACGAGTTCAATACAACGATACAAAACCAACTCAATTGGATTCAGCGCACATACGGTGTCAACTGCATGTTGATCAATATCATTCTTATTCGCTGCTGCGATGCCTCCCACAAGCATTCGTAGAGGTAGGAGCCATTCATTATATGCCTTCTGCAACTTGTTCTTGGACAGCAATCCAGTGTAGTTGGTTTTTCCTGGTCCATTTGCCACCAGTCAAAACATTAAAGAGCTATATTATGGTAACTCCAACAGGTTACAGAGTAAATATCAAACCATAAAATGGACAAAACTTAAATCTTTTGACAGACTAGGATCTGAGTTTTGGGACCGAGAGCTATAAGAATAGCATTTATTGCAACAACAATCAGATTTCATTGTTTAAATCATATAGCATTGCTAGTAGTTTGCTGATAAGATGGAGAAAGCTGCAATTAGTGAATGTGTAGTAATTATTTAAAAATCAAACTGCACGGCCACTACTCAAATGGCTACGTAAAGAGGCTAAACTTGGTAACACGGAGATGCTATCTTAAAACGAAGACAAGACATACACTACAAGCAAGAAGAGAAGCCTTAAGTTCTCAACTTCAATAAACCAGTAACTTATGCTTTACCTGCTGCTTCTGTCATCAATACAAATCTGTACAGGTTAAGGGCAGATAGAACCTACAGAACATCATAAGAAACTGTTAAACACAGCAAATGCCAAGAGACAAAAGAAATAGCACAATCCAAGCAAGATAATAACACAAATAACCATTCAAATGCTCTAAGAAATATATATAAAATAATTTAAACATAAACAAGCAAAAGATGCAAAGAAATACAGCATCACTATTGTCAGGAAGGATTGGAGGTCCTCCTGCATCAGGCCTCAAAACTGACTCAATCAATTCAAGGATGCTTGTACTCCAAAATAAAGTGCTTTGACAGGTTTTACTGTCAGCCTCTAAGGCTTCATTGTTCTGCGATGTTCTCAGGATACGCTCTCTGTGCATTTCCCCTCTAACAAGATCAAGAAGAATTGCAACCTACATAGAATTATAGGAAACCACTTCAGTTAATATATCCTCAACTAGAATTACATCAAACTATAGAGCATGTACAATGGATTTTACCATAGAGGAAGAGTCACTATTTTTAATTAGAGCTTTTAAAATGTCAAATCTCTGAGAATTTGGAATATCACCCAAAACCTGATAGTTGTAACAAATCAGTAAGGATTTCTAGATACTGAAAATGTGAACTTGGTAAAATAATACTTATTTCAATAATCAAACATATTTATAATTGACTGATCAAGGAACTATAATATATAAAAACCTCACCCTTTTAAGTGCTTCGAAGGCATTTTTCCTTAGCACTGTATCTGATGTATATATGATAATCATTGTAACTGCCTGCAAGGTTCATTTTGGACATCAGACTGATAGAAGGCAAGAGAGTGTAAAAGGGATGTATAAAAACAAGAATGAAAGAGACTACCTGCAAAGAAGAAAAAAGGCTAGTCATGTAAAGAGAGCAATCATTATGCTCTAACTTATTGGAGATATCTCCACTTGTTATATAAAGCAAGAAATCGACAGCGTATCTCTTAAATTCCCATGGAAGATCAATAGATGCAAATACGTGCTTTAACATGCCAACTGCTTGCCATCTTTTTGTTGGATTATTTTGAAGTTCTGTCTTAATAGCACCAAAATCAAACTTTGCAGCTTGAGCAAATTCATCATGCTTTTGTGCCCAAACCACTGCATCAATAAACAAAAATCTATGCAGGTTAAAGAAACAGATAACGTTTTCTATGGCTGATTATGAAGAAATTTGTGTCTGCAAAACACAAACCTGAAAGTGATACACCAAGATAAACATGGGATGAAAAGCTCGAACAATCTTCTTCATCCTCTGTGCAACTCAAGATTATGAATTAAATTATAAATGTTAGACATGTTAAGAACAAAAAAAGTTGGAGACCTTATGTAATCTTGTAATTGTTTAGAAAACAACAATTATGATGGAATAAATATAGCAACTAATGAACTTTACCTCCAATAACAATGTGAGACATTGTGTCAACACTATATCCAGTTATCAAACCAAGGCCAAATACACCAGAATAAGGAAGGATGCTTGCCAGTTGCAATGCAAAGTGAAGATAATTACGGCTAACTGAAACCAATGCCTGCACATTATGGGTGTATTTTAAGAACAACCAGCATACATAAATCCCAAAAGTAAAACAAATGTTAATATGGATAATTAAACAACTAAAGTAGAAGTTAGGTTCAACATAAAAGCACCGACCAAGATTTGCAAAACATATAGACCAAGAAGAGCTCGAAGCTTTTCATTTTCTCCATCCTCCTGTTATAAGGAATCACAAAGAATTATCTGGTTCTAATTAGAGAATCAGGTCAATAATCTCAAAACTAGCCTACAATGAAGTCGAGCATCACATACCAATTTTCTACAAACTGTTTGTATAGAGTGAGCATTTACAACAATTCTCTCAAACAAAGTCTCCAGTTCTGTATCTTCATAATCTGATTCGGTAGAAATGGCTTTGACAATTTTCACAACAACTGGCACCGCAACTTTAATTTGTTCAAAATGGCGCCTCTGAAGGGAAATAAACACTGAAACAATAAAATAACATTCATCAAATATTCAAAAAAATAAGTCATAGAGTAACAAAGAACAATTTCAAAATTTGAAGATGAACAAGGTTAATTACCATCTGAAAGTCCACTTATAAGAGGACAAACATATGTAGCAGCTTGAACTGTCTTATTTGGAGAATCTAATGCCTAATACATTAGAATTAAAAAATTAACAAATAGTTATGATTATCAATTACTAGAAAATAAATAACTGACCTCGCAAAGAATCGGAAGCATGTCACGAGGACTACATTTTTCTATAAATCGACGAATAATATTTTCAGAAATCTCCAAACACTGAGGCGAAACTCCTGCAAATTTTGAAGCTGACTTTGGCAACTCAAAAGAAAGCGCATCAATATTCTCCTGAGCAAATAATCCATAGATTTTACAATTAAGCTTAACAAGAAAAACTATTAAATATTAATTAATAAATACAATAATCGACCTGATTTAGAGAAGGCGAGCACAAAAATTCATAAATTCCAGAGAGAATTTTGAATGCATTCTCCTTTGCTCCTGGCTCTAGCTCTGAAATGGCAGTGTATGACACGGAATCGAGAAAGTTGATGAGCTCTGACACTGAGGTTTGAGATTGAATAAAGTTTCCACCGCTTATAGACTACAAAAAGAAGTGCCAAAATTAACCTTCTATCTCTTTAAAGGAGGAAAATGTGAGGCAGGCTTTATTTCTTACCTTGGAGCATGAAGTTAGCAGTTGATGGAGTTGAAGGAGAGTGTTAGCAGAAGATCCGTCAACCGGTGTCTTCTCCGCAGACATGGTATCTTCAAACGTCTCTGCTAAGAGACTCACTGAGTTTGATTGCTACAAAAGCAAAGCCGTTGATGCTACTGGACTCTGTTCTTCGTTACCCGGACTCGGCAATATATGGTGCCGTACCCGAGTCGACACGATCCTACACGGGATATAGGTCAGATCCGGAAAAATCCAGCGGACACGGCGGTGGATGAGAACTGAGATGAGAAGAGAAAGAAAAAGAAAACCTGATCTGCAGAGACGAGAGAGAAGATACGGATGATAGTAGGAGGAAGATGATGATCGAAGAAAGAGAGAAGTTTCAAATAAATTAATAATAAAAAGTAAATTACATAAATAGTCACCAATCATTTTAAAAAATTACAAAATGATCATTAAAATTACTTTTTTATTTTTTTAGTCCAAAATCGTTAAAACACTAACGGCTGCTGACGAGGCCGTCAATTTGAATTTTGACAACATGTATTTTGAAGTTTTGACATATAAAATTCCATGTCATTTTGATTTTAAAGATGAATTTGGATAAGCTGTACGATGTGATACGTTTAATTTATTTTTTATATCACATTATAATATTATTATAATATTTAATTTTATTGTTACAATTATTTTTACTTTAAATATAAATAAATAAATTGTTTATCCAAATTCACTCTACAAATTAAACAAACAAACAAAACCGTGGCAGCTTCACCAGTTCTTTCTGCTTCTACCACCGGCGGCACCATCTAACCATTTTCTTCCATGACAACTGCACTGATTCTTTTTGGGCTCTTGCATTTTCCATTGCCCTCCTCAACAAGGATTTGAGTTGAATCAATTGATGATCTCTCTTTCTCAATTCCTCCTCAATTGCGATTCTTGTTTGGTTCGAAAATAGGAATTCAATCTATTGACTTGTGAGTCGATATAAATCAATTAAATCGAGTTAAAAAATTAGTTAAACCAGTTGAACTAATTTTTTTCTTTTTTATGAATTTATAATAATTTTTAAATATATAAAGAAAATATTTTTTTTTTGCTATGGTAATTTTCAATTGATCATTTTTAAAAGGAAAAAAATAGATTTAACGATTTGATTAATGATAGAGATATTAACTTCGAGAAAAAAAATTATATAGGTACCATTTTTTGCTAAAAAATGTTTAGGTAATAAAATGAAAAAAATATATAATTTAAGTATCAATTCATAGGTTAAGCCTTTTTTTATAAATAGGCTTAATGGTTTCTCGAGGTGTTTTACTAACGTGAATATAACTTAAAGAAAAAAGTAAATTAAGTATCGTGACAAAAAAATAGTTTAAGTATCAAGATGGGAAATATAGTTTAGGTATCAAATTGTGAGGTAATCATATAATATATACTAGAAAATTTATCACACACGTATGTGTGTGAAAATCACGTATTTAGAACACAAATGTGTGTATACAAATAACATATAATAAATAATGAAACGTATGGTTTGAAACTAATTAATAATAACACAGTATATATGTATGATATTAATAATAACATAGTAAATTATATATGAATTTTGATTTAATGTGCAATTGTATACATGAACTTTAATTTGATGCAATTATACACATCAAACTCTAATTGTGGTTCAAACGTACACTTGAAACTTTAATTTTGATTTAATCATACATATTTAAAGAAGTGAGTGCTGATTTATTTTTATATTAATTATTTATGTATGCAATTGATGGGTGTCGAATCCAACATATAAATATTCTTACGACAAATAATACAAAACAGTAGTATAAGGCAGTAGGGTCGATTCCATAGGGATTGATTGCTGTAATCTACTCTCGTGTCTTCCTCTTGAATGTCGTGGCGAAGGACGTGCCCACGACTCGTGACTGTCTCCTAAAAAATAAAAATAAAAGAGTGGAGGTTTAAAGATAAAACGTCAAACTAAAATAAAATAAAAATAAAATAAATTAAGTGAAATAAATATTGCTGCTAAATAATTAATTGAGATAAAGAAATGATAAAAATTATATTTAATAAGCTTAGCCTCAACTTCGGTTTCCTTCGATCTTGAATCGATCCTTGAAAATTAATCTTCCATTTTTAATCGATAAGCTGGTTATAGCGCTCGATAACGTCCCAACCGCCAACTTTTCCTCTAGTAGCCGGTTCCGGATACGACCTGCAAACCGACCCTTGCTGAATGTCTAACCACGTCGTACGTGCTCGCGATTTAAGATTTCAACAGCTTTGCGTTCTGAAAAGCTCAACTTGAATTAACAACCTCAACTGCGTTAGTCATTTAAATTCGATCTCTACCACCCTTGACGAAATTCAGCTAGCTTTTCCCACTTGGACATGCCAATTTGTTCACGGGAACTCGAATACAACATGGCCGATTTGACTTCCCAACTGCACACCAACCTATCTCGATCTAACGTGCACTTTTCGAATCGAAAGTAGAATTAACTTTAAGGGACGAATTTGTACTACCCCATAAACCGGAGTGATAGTGAGTATCGATAAAAAGTTTTTAGCACGGTTTCGTAACTCACGATTATTTCCTGACGGAGTGATAACGAAGTGATAATCGGACTAAGGCTAAAATGAATTTAGTGACGCATGATTTTAATCATGCTTGATGGATGGATATGGTGATGGAATGCTTATGAATATGAATGATGAAAAGGGGAGGGATTAATGTAGCAATTGAACAAATTCATGAAAAGAAATGAAATGGAGATGGAAATGGAAATGGCAGACTAATCTGACGCAAAAAGACAAGAAAAATAGGAAAAGGATAATTGCTCAATTGCATATTCAAATACATTTTAATTGAATCCTAAGTAATCTCTATTTACATACAATTGGATTACTAAATATATTATAAGTCCTATTAAACTAAATTACCCATTTGCTAAAAATAAATAATTTAGTCAAAAGAAAATAACAATTTATAAAATAAAAAAATGAAACAAAAATAAGAAAATAACAATTTTTTACTAAGTCTTATTTGATCATTTTCACTAAAAATTCCTTTTGCAATTCAGCCCTCAATGTCCCTCAAATTCAAATATAGCCCATTTCTTTACACATGTCTTCAATTTAATTCACTTTTGCTTTCTTTTAAGTAGAGAAACATCAATTTGTGTACTTGATAAGAAATTGTAGGAAATTAGAAGTCTTTTCTCATAATTAATCTAAAATACACAAATAAATTACTTAAATAATTCACTTATCAGCAAGATATAAACATAAAATGATGTTATATCAATAATTGTATTAATAATTTATAAAAATTGGATCAAATTAAAATTTCATGTATAAAATTGTACAAAATCAAAATTCATGTATACAATTACACATTAAACCATAGTTCATGTATAATTTTGATATTTATCCCTAGATAAATTATGAGTAAAATGAAATTTAAACACAAAAGTACACAAGATTAAAAATACTAAATGAATACAATTGTTCATCATGTTGTTATCATCAATCTCATGATGGTGTCGATTTAATTTGTGATACTACCTTAATCAAAACATTCTTAATACTAGTATACCTATCACAGACGTATGCCTCTGAAAATATGCATTTAAAATACATGTGTGCTTAATTAATAACATTATCAATATATACACGTGATTGAGACAATAAAATATGCTTAATACAATTAAAATATAAATGTTTTATTAAAATAGAGCTTTGGTTCAATGGTAAAATTAGTTTTTTTTATTGCTATGTAAATAACATAGATTTAAACCTAATCACATGCAATTTTTTTATTGTTTTTAAATTTAAATGCTAAAATACCCTTGAATAATATGATTTATTTAAATTATAGAATTATATTTTTATAATTTTTCTAATCGAGTTGATGCTTGATTAACTAGTGACAAAAACACAATCTGAGACTTAAATATAATTGATGAAGATATTCGAGTGTTCATAATAAAATAAAAATATATAAAAAAATCAAAAGAAATGTCTAGTTAAATGGTTAATGTTTTACCAATGCAATGGTTGTTGGTAAATGTGCTCATGGACCAGGTCAAGTTTAAGTATGATCTTAATATACTTTATGTTTGTTCAAGTCCAATATAACTCGAAATCCGAGCTTAAAATTCTGTCCAAATCCATCTATATTTATAAAAAATTAACCCAAACTCATTTTAGACCTTCACATATTATTTTTATTTTTTAATATTTATAATATATTATTTTAATATTTAATCATTTTATACCATTTTTTATTTATTGAAAATTTTTATATAGTCATTTCAACATTATTTTACTGTTTACATTAGAGCAGTATTATTTATTTAGTATATGTTTATTTATTTTAAGTGTTTTAAATTACATAATATATAAAAAAAATAATATAAAGCATTATAAACTTAAAACGGATCGGACCGAATTAGACTTGAATGTTTAAACCCGAGCTCGACACATATTTTAAACAGGCTTAATTGTTTTACCCAAATTCATTTTCGAACCTAATTTTTTATCTAAATACTCTTAAATTTGGACGAGCTTTCGAACTTAGTTGGATAATCCAACCCATGAACAGTTATAATTGTAAGTTCAAATAATTATTTTGAGCTTTACAATAATTTTACTGTTTTTAATGAATTATTATAATTATGCATATAATATATTACTTAATGACATGTAGATGTAATATTAAGAAATTATCATTTTATGAGAATTGAGATTAAAAAATACAGAATAATTTAATGAACTCAACGAAACTCGAAATTACAATCCCATTTCTCAATCTGATTCTTACCCGGCCACTCACCTTCACTGGAACGATTGGAGTGCTCCTAATCTGAAACGCCCAACTCCACTCTACTATCCCTACGCTCCGATCTCACAAAAAATGGAACCCGATGTAAGCATCGAGACCTCCTGCATGATCCGGATCGCCGTCCTTCCAATCGGCGATGTACCTTCTACTCTCCTTCGGGACTACCACTCCATGTTGCTGCGTCATTGCACTATCCCTCTCTCCACCATCAACTCCTTCTACACGGAGCATCAGAAATCCCCTTTCGCTCACCAGCCTTGGGAGACTGGCTCGCTCCGGTTCAAATTTGTGTTGGGCGGTGCGCCGCCCAGCCCATGGGAAGATTTCCAGCCTCATCGTAAGATCCTCGGCGTAATCGGCATCTGCCACTGTCCTTCCTCGCAAGATCTTGATCTCGTCATCGATCAATTCAATGCCACCTGGAGAGGTTACTCTTCTGTTCTCGTTCAACGCTGCTTCGCCTTTTCTCCTGGCGATTCTCAAGTGAGTTATCTGAATTGGGGTTTTCGTTTACTTAATTATACCATACACTTTTAAGTTCTAATTATTGGTAATTTGCTGAAGGAATGATGTGATTTGTGTTTCTCAAACATTTCATTTTTCGTAATAAACTAAAACAAAAACGAGCTGTTAGTGAATTCAGTGGTCCACTTCTGTTTTCTGTTGCAGCTGGAAGACACTAAGAAGAGAGAAAACTTGGTTTTGTTTCCTCCTTCAGACCGTTCGGCGCAGGAGCTTCACTTACAGACAATGATGCAGGACATCTCTGCTTCATTATTGATGGAATTCGAGAAGTGGGTTCTTCAAGCAGAATCTGCCGGAACTATCTTGAAGACGCCTTTGGATTCTCAAGCAACTCTTAGCTCTGAGGAGGTTTATGTTTAGGTGTCCTAGGCATTTGAATCTGTGCGTTTATATGTTGTCTGTTAGCATGGCTTGGGAACTTTCTTCTTAATGAGTTTGTTTTGATAAAAATAATAATGCAGGTGATCAAGGCCAAAAAACGGAGACTTGCTCGTGCACAGAAGACAATAGGGGATTACTGTTTGTTAGCAGGATCACCTGTCGATGCAAATGCTCATTATTCAACTGCGCTTGAACTCGCAAGGTTGACTGCTGATTACTTCTGGTATGCTGGGGCATTGGAGGGTAGCGTTTGTGCCTTATTGGTAATTGTGGCCTCTGAACCAAACTCATCTGCTGTTTGCAATATTTGTATGAATCCTTAAACATGATTAGCTTATTTAAAATTTATAGATGTGCATGAATAGAAACAAATGGATAAGGCCGGTTGCTCTGTTTCTGAAATTCATTATACAATTGTTTGCTCTCTCAAAAAAGTCACTATTAGGAAGTGTGTTTTCAAGTTCAGCTCCTAAAATTTTTCAAAGAGTGATAGGTGTGGAATGTCTCTAAATTCTGTAAGTCAGTATTGGTGCTGCGACTCATGTCCAGTGATCATCTTTAGTTGTAGTTTATCATATTTGAATTGATGATGGATTATTTCCCAATCGAGGGTTTATTGCATGTGTAGGGACCAATTTTTTGTCCTTCATTGCTTCTCTATTTTTTTATTTTTCACCAGGGTGGGTGGGGATGGGGTTCAGATGTGTTTGCATGTTATTGGCAAGTTTGCAGGTGATAATATAGAGCAAACATCTATGCATATGGTTTCTTCTTCTACTATGTATTTATTTGTTTTTCTTGTCATCAGGTTAATCGAATGGGCCAGAAGGATATAGCTATAGAAGATGAGGTTAGGTATCGCTATAATAGTGTCATTGTGCATTATAGGAAATCCTTCATTCAAGAGAATGCTCAGAGGTACATGTCCATTTATTCCTTTCATTTCAGTTACAAATATTTCTAGAATGCTTCTTTCCCTATTGCCCTTGTTCTTTATGTTGTAGCCTTTTTATGATGTACCTTAACTTTTTTCAGTCTAATCTTATGAATTGCAGAAGAAAGTATTTAATTTATGAACTTTTTTTTTTATTTTTTAAAAAGTAAAGTTTTCTGTCTGTCTTTAACCTTTTGAAAACTAACAGCTATAATTTTTTAAATGCAGAGTTTCACCTCTTACCTTTGAACTGGAAGCTACTTTGAAATTGGCCAGGTTTCTATGCAGGTATATTTCAATGCTTAATGCCATTATCATCTCATCGGGCTTGCTTGTAAACAGAAAAAGAACTAGTTTCCTCAATACTTGTTAGAATTATATTTTTCTATATATTGGCAATTTGGATGTATCATTATCATTTTCCTCTTATTTACTCTTGTATTATATCTGATAGCCCGTGTCTGTGGTGTTCCTTAAGAAGGCATAAGATAGAGGCACTTTTAAGTCTGATCCTGTCTAAATTCCTAGATCTTGTCGTTTCTAAGTTAAACTCTGTTTGAAATGCTTAAATGTTTTCTTAATGAAATATTTTTGACCTTTTTGTGGTTTATTATAGGAGAGAACTGGCTAAGGAGGTTGCAGAGTTGTTAACCAGTGCTGCTGATGGTGCAAAATCTTTGATTGATGCGAGCGACAAACTCATATTATTTGTTGAAATAGCTCGTTTATTTGGTACTCTTGGTTATCAACGAAAAGCTGCCTTTTTCTCAAGGCAGGTAGCTCAGTTGTATCTACAACAAGAAAATAGATTTGCTGCTATTAGTGCCATGCAAGTGTTGGCAATGACCACAAAAGCATATCGTGTTCAGAGTAGAACATCCATCTCAAAACAGTCTCTTTCCGATGTGAGTATAGAAGAATGGAGGAAATTATGTAGCACACATTTCATATGTTAACTATAACATTTTATAAAGTTAACGCTGTCTAATTGAAATTGTTCTTTGTAAAGTGTCATATTATAACAGCCTGTGCTACTATTTCTTTTATTGAAGGAAACTGAATCAGGTCATGTTGATAGTGGAAAAATGCATCATAAATCGGTAGTTTCACTGTTTGAGTCTCAATGGAGCACCTTGCAGATGGTTGTGCTTAGAGAAATATTACTATCCGCTGTTCGTGCAGGAGATCCTCTTGCTGCCTGGAGTGCAGCAGCAAGGCTACTAAGATCTTATTACCCTCTAATCACACCTGCTGGGCAAAATGGCCTTGCTAGGGCGTTGACAAATTCAGCTGAAAGGTTGCCGTCGGGAACTCGATGTGCTGACCCTGCCTTACCCTTCATAAGGTTTGTCTCACTGCTTTAACGTCATCTAGATTTTGTAGGAGAAATTTATTTCCTTACACCAGTTGTCAGTTCTGGGATGCTATGTAGTCTCTTTAATTTTTGCGTAGGCATTTTGCATAGTTTCCCCTTCAATCAAGAAGTTCTTTTACTAAAATCAAAGAAACTGTTAACTCCAACTTTCTTTAATACCTTGGTATTCCGAAATGTTCATGGTTGTATACAAATGCAGGTTATATTCATTTCCTCTTCATCCCTCGCAAATGGATATTGTAAAACGCAATCCAGCAAGAGAAGATTGGTGGGCAGGATCTGCTCCTTCAGGACCTTTTATCTATACACCATTCAGCAAGGGAGAGTCAAATGATAATAGCAAGCAAGAGTTGATTTGGATTGTTGGCGAACCTGTCCAGGTCTTTGTGGAGTTAGCTAACCCTTGTGGGTTTGATTTAAGTGTTGATAGCATCTATCTCGCAGTGCAATCAGGGAATTTTGATGCTTTTCCCCTTAGTGTGGATCTCCCACCTAATTCTTCCCAGGTGATCACATTGTCTGGAATCCCAACATCTATTGGGCCAGTCGTGATTCGAGGATGCACTGTTCACTGTTTTGGTGTAATTACTGAACACGGTTTTAAGGATGTCGATAATTTGCTTCTTGGAGCAGCACAAGGACTAGTTCTTTCTGACCCTTTCCGTTGTTGTGGTTCACCAAGATTGAGAAGTGTATCTGTACCGAGTATTTCTGTAATACCTCCATTGCCGTTGTTAGTGTCACATGTTGTAGGTGGTGATGGTGCCATCATTCTATATGAAGGTGAAATTCGAGATGTATGGATAAATCTAGCTAATGCTGGCACAGTTCCAATTGAGCAGGTGCACATTTCAATGTCTGGAAAAAACCAAGATTCTGTAATCTCAATTGCTTATGAAAATTTAAAGTCTGCTCTCCCATTGAAACCGGGAGCAGAAGTAACCATACCTGTGACCTTGAAAGGTTGGCGACTTTTCTTGGGTGAGAGTGATACTGCAGCTGGAAAGAATGCATTCGGAAGCATGGGTAGAACTTTGAAGGATGGAAGCAGCCCCTCATTGTTGATCCATTATGCAGGTATTTGTTGTAAAATTCATATGGCGCAGCTATTCAATGTCTCGCATAATATTCACTCACATATCTTTCTTATTCCCTTATGTTTTCAATAACCATTTGACATATTAACTGCAATAAATTGTGGGATTTTCGGGTTTCGAAAAGACCTTCTAGGGATTCCTGTTGTGCTGTTGGATCGGATCAATTGATAATTAATGACTTTCCTTATAAGGTTAAGGTGCTAGCAGCTATGATACATATCAAAGTCCATCTGCGGTAAATCATACACAGTTATAATTAAAAAAAAGAAAAGAAAAACTGTAGTACTTTCTGAGCTGTCTTTTCTAAGTGATTTTTAGAACTGATAATTTAGTTTGTGCATTAAGGTGGAAGTATATCCATAAGTTCAACCCTTTAAGGAATGAAAATTGGCAAAACTTTGTTCTGAGTTTCTTGAACTTAATCACTGGAGCAGGTGTTGCCACGTTTGGAAGCTTTACATAACAAAGGTCATGCGACTTTGATGACCAATACTTTCTCTATTACAATTATTATTGAATTGCATGTAACTATGGCATTGGACTCTGAAAGATCTTTATCCACTAAGCCTTGCTTAAATTCATCATTCTCTTCTCAGGGCCACTAGGAAATGCTCAAGATATTGAAACAAATAAATCCTCTGTGCCCCCGGGAAGGCGCCTCATTGTTCCATTACAAATCTGTGTTCTGCAAGGTTTGTCTTTTGTGAAAGCTCGTCTGCTTTCTATGGAGATTCCTGCACATGTCGGTGAGAGTCCTTCCAGTCTAGCTAACATGGATAGCAAGCCTTTTGGTGAAGCTGTTGGCTATAGTAAGATTGACAGATTGGTGAAGATTGATCCCTTTAGAGGAAGCTGGGGATTACGTTTTCTTGAACTTGAGTTGTCTAATCCAACTGATGTTGTATTTGATATTAGTGTCTCTGTTCAACTGGAAAAGTCAGGCAATGAGGACAGCCTTTCTGTTGACTGTGCTGCTGAATATGGTTATCCTAAAACAAGAATCGACAGGGACCATTTTGCAAGGGTATTAATACCACTTGAGCATTTTAAGTTACCTTTTCTTGATGGATCAATTTTTTCTAAGGATTTGCAGTCTGATGGGCCAACTGCTGGTAGAAATTCTAATTTTTCAGAAAGGAATACAAAGGCTGAACTAAATGCTTCGATTAAGAACCAAATTTCCAGAATTAAAGTCCAGTGGCAATCAGGACGCAACAGCTCTGGAGAACTGAATTGCAAGGATGCTATACAGGCTGCTCTTCAGTCTTCTGTCATGGATGTGCTATTGCCAGATCCCCTGACTTTTGGCTTCAGGCTTGCTAGAAATGGTTCTGAAAATGCTGCGAAACTTGATTTACCAAAAGAATCTGATACAAGTATCCAGCACATTGCATCAAAGAATTCTGTAATTGCACATGATATGACTCCCTTTGAAATCCTGGTCAGGAATAACACCAAGGAATCCATCGAGATGAATCTTAGTGTTACATGCCGAGATGTAGCTGGAGCAAATTGTGTTGAGGGTGCAAAGGCTACCGTCATATGGGCTGGTTAGTTCCTTCTATTTTATGGTGTATCATTCTGTGGCAGTTCCATATCTGATGTATTGATTTCTTTACATGGCAATAATTTGTTATCAGGTGTTCTAAGTGGAATCACCATGGAAGTTCCTCCACTTGAAGAAACCAAACATGGTTTCTCCTTGTACTTTCTTGTCCCAGGTGAGTACACCTTGGTTGCAGCTGCTGTAATTGATGATGCCAATGACGTTTTAAGAGCTAGAGCAAAAAGTGAATCATCTGATGAGCCTATTTTCTGTCGGGGTCCTCCGTTCCATGTCCATGTCAATGGGACTACATGATCAAATATTCCTCACACACACAAAGTAAACATTGTGCTTAGTTTTACATCTTTGACCGTTTCCCAAACCGACATCCCCTTCCACTCAAATACAAAAAAATTCTTTGGTCTGCTCTGCAAAAACTAGGGATTTAGTAGTGCATGTAAATCAAGATAATATGCTTTGTTCTGAGATGATTGCTTATGATCTATCAATTTGGACGTGTTGTGATTGGTGTTATGCATTTGTCTATGTTGTGAAGTATGTATATGATGTTCCCATTCCAATTCCTTGTGTACTTAATCCCGAAAATATGGTTTAAAGGTAATGGCATCCATCATATGGTGGGGGAACCCTTGGTAAGTTTTAATCAATATCTATCACTTTTTTTTTTTTTAAATTACCATTTATTAGTATTTACGTAAGTACTACAACTATGGTTTTACCCACATTATGGGTTTTAGAATCTACTTATGTATGAAAGTCCTTGTTCACAAGTTGGATGATTGGGTGCATTGATTAAAAAAAATTAAAATCAAGAGTTGGATGGATGGAGTAAAAACAAAGAATTTTTTTAAAAATAATTTTAATCTTATTATAAGTTCTGATCATATTTTTTTTTGTTATAATGTTTAAAATTATCCATATTCTCTATCCAACTCATAAATAGAAAGATAATTCGATTTAGCGTATTCAAACTCATGTTTCTTATATTGACAATAATGTTCATGTTAATCGGCTAGGAAAGTATTTTTTTAATCCATTTAAAAACCCATCTATTTTTTTTCATGTTATTTGTTAATGAAGGACGTTTCTTTTAATAGTAATTCTTGTATGTATAATATGATTGTAATAATATGAGGAAAAAATTTATTTAACATATATTTTAAAATAATTAGATATAAAATAAATAATAATTAGTACAAATTTAAACATGCAATTAGAAATACGAGTAAAAACTCTTTTAAAAAAATAAATTTCTTTAAAATAAGTTAAAAATATTAATTCTCTTTACCACAAAATAAATTATGTGATTAATTTATAGCTAATCAATGATTAAAACGTGGGAAAAAAATAATACTCCAAACTAAACTGTAACAAAAACAGAACTTTGTTACATTAAATTATTTGTAATTTCTTAGGTATGAATCATTAAATATAAATACAAATCATCAAATGGAATTTTTTTTTTAAAATAAGGAGAAGGGTTAGAGATTATTGAATTAAAATTTGAGGTAAACAAAATAAAAATTATAAGCAGAAATAGGTGATGGAGAAGTGGAGTGTTGGATTTGGTGGAGGGGAATGGGGTCTTAAACTTATGTTCTGATTCTCCCATTTGGGAAAGAAAGGAAGGAATCACTGTGGATGAAAATGAAGGTTCAACCAAATGTGAAATTCGCGTGTCTTCATGATTCAAACTGATAGGGACCGACAAGTCCCAATAATAACAAAATCTCCAACAACTTACAAGTTTATTCATACACTTATATTTTCAGAAATATCATGTTTCAACTTTCAATATGAATTATTTGTATCCACTACCTTTCTTTTGTGCCGAATATATACAAAAAAAAAAAATCTTAAAAAAATATTATAAGACTCCGCTGAAGCAATTTAGCTTCAAGATTCAAAGTTCCAACATTTCTTTTAGTGTTTCCCAGTTGCAGGGAGATCAACCTTGCTATCATTGCAAAGTGCAAAATGCAAGCAAGTACATGTTTTTTAATTCATGACTCATGATGTAAGATTAATGTAAGACTGATTGATGATAACTCTATGCTAAAATAGGACAACCGGAGGCTTTTGAAAAATCTTGAAGAAAAACACTTCAAAAAAAAAAAAAGATCCAAATTCAAGTGAAGTTGTGAAGGAGTTAACTGCAACTCAAGACTATTTTCAAGAAGATGGGTTCCAAGAGCGAGAAGTTGGATGAGAGAGGAGAGAACATGGATGTGGAAGTCTTGTGTATGTCCGCACAGGTGATGAAACAATTTCCCTAACTGTGTTTTTCCATGCAGAAGAGATTGTTGCTCATGCTAATGAGAACTCTCAGCAGTTCAAAGGAAGACTGGTGTGCCACTATTGTGGAATTCCAGACATAATGACTGGAAATAGAGGGTGTCTTAAGGATTTTCAAGAAAACCATGAAGGTAGTGTGACTTGTGGTGATGACAAAAAGGGTAGGATACTTGGCAAATGAGTGCTAAATGTAGATGCTATGCCTAAACTTAAGAATGGGTTCCTTGTAGAAGATTTAAAGGCCAATTTGATTAACATAAATCAACTTTTTGACCTAGGCATGTTGGTCAATTTTACCAAAGAGTTACAAGGTGACCAACCAATCTAGTATATTGACCATGGAGGGTGCTAGGTCACTTGATAATTCCTATAGTTTAGTGGAACTTCTCACTTGTAATTCATCTTTTAATTATGCCATCAACAATTTGGCCACATACTATCTCTGTTAATACACATATTTATAATACGCATAACATGTAAAAAAAAACGATGCAAACCTTAAAAAAATGAGAATTTACTTGTTAATCTCTAATACTCTTAGGGTATTAAAATTATATATAAAAATGTAATGTTTTAATAAAAAAATTAAGATATTAACTATTTGAACTAAATAATAATATAATAAAAAATATAAAGATCAAATTATGTTATAAATTAAAGTGTAAAAATTCAAATCAAAATTAAAATTTAAACATTTATAAGTTTTGTGGTGGGTGTGCCACTTGTCAACAAAAGGAAAGTCCCATTATGTTGGTGAAACACAAAATTATATAATAAATAAATTTATAAAACATGGATAAAATAACAAATGAGGATTTAGTTAATGATATGGTAAAAACTCAAAATGCTAAAAATTATAAAAGTTTTAGTTTAAATCTTATTACGTGTACATGTTTTTCTATTTTTTTATAAAATATAAAAAATATAAGAAAATTCTTTAAAATAATATAATTTATTTCGTAAAGTAAAAATATTTTTATGATTATTTAATTAAATTAAGGTCGAATTAAATTGTAATATTAATAAAATTAAATACTTAATCAGGGGTGAATCAAGAAAAAATTTTAGGGCCGAAATTAAATTGTCTATATTTTTATAATTTTTAAATGATTAAATCAAATTTTTATCATTTTTAAGAGAGCCAAGATGTAACTTTACCTTTACTAATTTAAAATTTTTAAAAAAATTTAAAAGACCACAATGACCATTTTTATTTTAAGGGGTTGAGCCTCCTGCAAGCCCCCTAAATCCACCTTTATATATGATAATATAGATAATCAAAATCTATACAATTGTTGATTGCTTAAATAAATAAAAGAAAGTTATTAAAAGTTATTGAAAGTGGCCAATTAAATCTTAGTTCGATTAACATGGGTATTATTGTCAATGCAGGAGGACGTGGATTTGAATACGTTGAAACGCGTTATCCTTCTATTTATGAATTGAAGAGAGACTATGAATAATTCTAGACATTATGTCCACATTTCAGATAAATAAAATTATGCCTTATTTAGTTGATTAAGTCTTCCACTTCCCCTAATTCACACTTTAATATTAAAAGGATTTTTCGCAGCAAATGCAAAGAAGACAACAAAAGCACAAACAAACCTTAGACTACAAGTTTTCAACATTAACTAAATATTCTTCAATTCCATAGTGAAAGTCATGCACCTAAACCGACCCCTCAACTACTATTATTTAATTTCTAATAATAATTATGATAATCTATCATAAAACTATTTTTTTTTATTATGGTAACGGTAAACTCCATAATTAGTCATTTAATTATGATTATATTTTTGTTTCAATTATTAAATTATTCGAAAATTTTCATTTAAATTAGTGGATTGTTAATTTTTTTAATAAATTCGCCAGCGAGATCCAAGCGATGATTTTACAATCAGTACGATAGATCAATATCCATTGATGAGTAGAATAACATATCTTAGATCCAAGTCGATCTGGCAGTCAATATTAGAGATCGAAGAAAAAAGTTGTTTGAATTTTGATTCGTATATTTATGACGTCCAAAATTATTTTATGAAAAAAAACTAAATTGTAAAATAGAATGGAAAATAAATCTTTTGATCGATGCAAGCAGTGTGAACAATACAAACATAAAGAAAACCATATAGCATCAATTTTAACAGTCTGGTGATTTAAATAAAAACTTTCGAATAATTTAATGAACAAAACTAAAAATTACCCATAATTTAATAACGAATGTAGTTTACCCTAATACTAATATTTGGTTTAATACTTTAAAAATTCTTGAAAATAGAATTATTACGATTATATTTAAGTTAATGTTAAATTAATTTCAATTAAAACTATCTTCAATAGTCATTTTTAGCTGGTAAATTATAAATAATTACTAGCGTGATTCGAACTTAAGTTACACTTAGAACAGTGAACACCCTTAAACTCAAGTCATACTTAAAACGATGAATAAGCTTAACCGATAGGCCAATACATGGGGTTCTATCTTATGAAAAATATTTATTCTAATTTTCTAATATCTCTTAAAAAATATTATTAAAATAAAAAATTGTACTACCTACCAGACAGAATTCAGTTAGAACTGTTATTTGGGATATTGGTATTGAAATCTTTTAACTTCATAATTAAAAAATTGGTCCTACGTTTAATTAATTATTTCTTTACTTTTATATACTATTTATTAAGCCCTAATTGAGTTGGAATCAACCTCAATTGGGTCACCAACTTGGTTAAAAAAATTACAGAAATGTCCAATTAAAAATATACATATTGTAAGATTTGGACGCACACCAATTGAATCACTAAAATTTTAAATTCACCACTCAATCAAAACTTCATTTTGATGTATTTTATACCTTTTTGCTTTAATATGCATAATTTATTATCTCCATCAGTTGCATATTTATCTGTACTTACTATCTTTTAAGTCCTGATTGAGTTGGTATCATCCTCAACCGAGTCACAAACTTGGTCAATAAATTACGAAAATATTCTTCCTTAATTAAAAAAGTTATATTATTCGAGAATATTTTATTCTTCTCATTTTAACAAAAACCAATTAAAACATGAGTTGTATATATTAATAATATTGTTCATTTAGTTGGTATCACAAATAAACTCGATAATAACTTATAATTGATGACAAAACTATAATAAATAACTGTAGTGCATTTAATATTACTTATATGATGTATTTATATATTTAAATTTCATTTTACTCCTAATTTAATCTAATTTTTTATTTTAATATTATATATATTTCACGTGTTATTATGATTAATTAATTTCAAATAATATGTTTCATTATTTATTACATGTTACTCTTAAATAAGCATTTATATACTAAATTTATAATTTTCATGCGCATACACGTGTGATAAAATTTCTAATATTATGTATATAAATAATGGTATCTTAATTTTATTTATAAAATAAAATAATTGCATGGTATATAATCATTAATTGAATTATTGTAAATAAAATCTAAGTCATCATCATCTTATCAACCCACATTAACTATTGATTACTGAAAATGTTAATAAATAGGTTAATTTACCAAAATGACCCAAAAAATTTAATTATTTACGAAAATGACCCAAATTCAAAAATATACATCAAAATAATCCGAAATGAACAGTAAAAGGTGAACAGGACTCGGCCAATAATTTGTGTCAGACATAGAAATTTGTGTTTGTCAGTATTAGCCATGCATGGCTGACACGTTTGTATTTTTTTTAAATACGATATTTTCTTGATATACAAAAATATGAGAATATGAAAAAAATGGGGTGTTGGCCATGCAAACACGAATTTCATAGCCAACACCAAAAAAATTTAAATTTTTTTCTCTAGAAATAGGGGGTGTCGATATTTGATAGCCAACACCCCAAAATTTTGAAAAAATTTTCTGACAAAAAGGAGGTGTCAGCCATTGCATGGTCAACACCCCAAATTTTTTTTTCATATTCTCGTATTTTTGTATATCAAAAAAATACTGTATTTAAAAAAAATCCACACGTGTCAGCCATGCATGGCCAATACTGACAAACACAAACTTCTATGTCTGACACCAATCATTGACCGAGTCCTGTTCACTTTTTACTGTTCATTTCGGGTTATTTTGGTGTATATTTGTGAACTTGGGTCATTTTCGTAAATAATTAAATTTTTTGAGTCATTTTAATAAATTAGCCTAATAAATAAGGACACCATTAGGCGAATCCTTGGGTTGCCTGCCCCGTGTTAAACGTGTGGGTCCACGAAACATTATAATAAGAGTATCGTGGCAAAACGCCGTTGGTTGTTATTAACTGCCAATTGTACGTTGGCTAACGAACGTAGGTAGCAGATGCTTCTCAAAACTTAGGCTTTCTCCTCTTTCAAACTTTAAAATTTAGTTTTATATTTTTTTATTTAAAAATCGTGTTTTCTCCTAAGTAAAAATAACATAAGAATGTGTTTTGTTGTTTCAATATTCGAGTTGATGGTGTTTTAAATTTATCATGCACAATCTTGATATGATTCGGAAGTGTTTGAAAATAAAATTTTCAAGTCTTTTGTTTCAAGTCTTGAAACATACGATATGTGGTTCGAGACATAAGAATTTTGAAGGTAAAAGTGATAGTATCAGGGTCTTGTTTCAAGGCATACATTTATTTGTCTCGAGACAAATAGATCTAGAATTGAAAATTTTTAATTGAGCCAAAAGAGATTTAAAATGAGTTTAAAATGAAATTAAACTTTATTGTTAATCCAATTAAGTTCTAAAAAGAGTAATATGACATTGATAAAGGTCCAAATTATAATTACTTGATATAGAAAAGAATATTCAATGGTAAACGTAATATTCATTACTCGAGTCTCTCGAATAAGGGATGCCATGTAAACAATAAAATGATCTCTTTGGGCAAAATGAACTCGAAGTTGGAAAAAAAAATTTGAACTCAATCTTTGGCTTGACCTCATCCATAAACACCTCTAATGGTAATAAGCTCTCTCCAAATTTTGAACTATTCATTTAGTCCATATTAAATCATGTTTGAACAAGTATTTTTTAGCTTAATTCAAATAATTTATATATTATATATAATTTTAATTACATTTAAATATAAAGTATATGGAATATCTGTAAAAAATAATTTTTAAATAATGATACAGATTCTAAATCAATTCAAATTAAATTTAAATATATTCTATAATTTTTTATGTTTAAAGTACACTATATAAAAATTTCAAGGCTTAAATTATTAACTTTATATTTGCAATCTAAGAAGCTGCACCGAAATTATCTACTATTATTTAATTTTTTTTATCGAGTTAAAATTTAATCCAACATTAATTTAATTGAAGAATTTATATTTATACTATTAATAAAAAAAAATATTGAATTGGAATCACAGTTTAATCAGGTACTTATTCAGTTAGAAAATTACTAAAAAGTTTTTCTATAATTAAAATAAATCATATTATTTTATGGTATTTTTATTTTTTCATTTTAACAAAAAAATTGCGTACAACGAGATTTAAATTTATGTCATTTAGATCAGTAAAACTTTAAATTTATCACTCAACCAACATTTTATTTTAATGTTTTTATACAATTTTTAAATATGCACAATTTATTATCTCATCTAGTTTTTTAATATTTTTAATTGTGTTGGTGATACAAGTAAACTCAACTCTAATTCTGTAATCAACTCACAATTGATGACAAAACCATTATAAATAAGTGTAATGTATTTAATATTGTTTACTTGATGTATTTATGTGTTTAAATGTTATTTTACTCACTATTTAATTTAATTTTTATTTTAATTCGTACATATTTTATGTGTTATTATGATTAATTAATTTCAAACCATATATTTCAATGTTATATTTGTGTTCTAAATATGTAATTTCTATACGCATATGCGTGTGAGGAAATTTTAAATTTTAATTATTATTTAAACTTTTGGCACCAACTCAGTTGAAAATAAACATATATTAGCAGAAAAGTATTTTTGTATAAAATATTACTATGGTGAACCCCGTGTGGCCTGACAGTTAAAAATATTCATTGTTCCAAGTATGATTTAAGTTTACTATGGTAGAATTTTGACTCGGGATACATTATCTTTAAAAGATTATCTTAACCGTTTTAACCAAAATTTCATTAGTTATGATATAATTTTTGTATGAATAATTTTTTTTTACATAAGTTATTACATTTTCCATCCATATTCACATTCAATTTGTTTTGAAATATCGTTCATAAAGTAATCAATAAAACCCTAACAAAAATCAAATTTATCCCCAAATCTTGTCGGATTTTAAAAAGATTTTATGAAATATATGAGAGTATCTACTTGAAACATAAAAAATAAGAGAACTATTTCTATTTCTCCTATTTAATTTTAAAAAAATAAATATGTCTCACAAAGTGAACCGGGGTCCTGTAAATAAACAATTGTGGAGGGATATTTGGAATAAATCTGAAAATGAAATTAGTTCTTATATATATTTTTTTGTTCATATTTGATAAATACAACTGTAAATTCCGCCGAAAAGAGGAGCCGACAAATTAATGTTGGATGTATGATTTAAAAATAATAATAATATCAGACACATACATGCGAGTATACGTTCATATTGATGTGATTTATTTTGTCTGTTTTCCGATTTATTAATTTACTGATATTATCTATATACACTTAAAAGTATATTTTTTATCATATAATATTTAAATTATAAATTTCAAATAACTGAATTTGATATAAAAATATTAAGGAATCTCATGAAAAAAAAAATGCCTTGTGAATTCGTTAAGGTTTTCCTTAGTAAAGTAGAATGAAAATTGAAAATTTGAAGGGGTTAGAAATTAGGACGGAAAATATAATTTTTTTATAAGTGTATTTAGTTGGAGGGATGAAAACATAGAAAGAAAAAGTAATTTATCATTAGGTAGAGTTGATTTTTACACATTAGTATAGACTGTTATGTCAAGATAATGGATATGTATAACATTTGAGTGGCAAAACTCTATCATTGTCCGGTGTGTGGTTCCAATAGTACAATGTAATGAGGTTTCGAGCTTGTAAGATTGTAGACTCGTAAGTCTTCAACTCGTAAATTTTTTTTTCTTAATTAAAAGCGTTATCCTATAAAATCTCAAGATCGCAAAAAAAATCTGCATGATATATATAGATATATCAATACCCATATTGCATCTACTAACAAGAGATTAAAATAAGTAAAATTAAATTTATTTCCTCAACATTTAAATAAAATTTGAATTTTGAAATCGATATTTAAATAAATTAATGGTCGTATGTAAGAAATTGATAGTAAAAAGTAAATGTTATAATGAAACAAAAAATTGGCGAATCATTCAAGTCTTGTAAATGTCAATAACTATACTAACTACTTTAATGATGTTCATAAGATAAACATGCCCTTAAATTTTGATGTGAAATTAGACAACTACATAAATCTTGTTTCAAACAGTATTTACTATAATGCTCACGTCACGATGTTTCTCTTCAATTTACTGCATCTAATTTTTAATTATTTTCCAGCCCAACAGTTTTAAAGGTAAAAGAAAACTGAACCACTTGTGTTGATTTAATTATTAGAGTATTTATCGTTTCAAATATGATTTGAATTTGAATCGTGTTTGTCGTGTTGTTATTTACCTTCCTCTTATAATTCACAAAAAATAAAAGAAAACTCCAACATATTAATTAATTCTTAAGACTTCTCTTTATAGAAACACATAATAATCAAATTTTTTGATTTATTCAAAAAAATCTACAACGAAGTATTAATCATTGCTATAAAAAATAAATAACCAGATTTGGACAAGATATGCATGGTAGTATCTGTTCATACTTTTTTAACCTTTTGATAAGGTACATGCACATTGCACACACAGGTGCTCGAACTCAAGACTTCTAAAATAAACAACATCTTCTTTTTCACTGAAACTACTCATTGGATTCAGATTTTATATTTTTTTAAGAGTTAACATTTAGTAAATTGGTAATATTTTTTTATTTCACAAGCGATTTAAAAATTTATGTGTTTATTTTTTTTATATATTTATGAGTTAGTATTTAGTATATTGACATTGTATTTTTTTTATTCCACAAGTAATCTTAAAAATATTGTAATGTGTCTTTTTTTTATATTTTATTATACCCTTATAGGACATGTGTTAATCCATTACCCCTACTTGTGAAATCTAAAAACTTCACTATATATATTTATTTTTTAATATTTTACTATATATTTTTATAGGACATTTGTTATCACCTTTATCCTTTTGGTGAAGTTTAAAAATTCCCATACATTATACCAAATATTCTCTTTTTAAATTTTAAAATAAAGGAAACAAAAGGGGAAAGTAAAATTAAGTATTTAAAAATTTGAATTGCACAAATAAATAATATACATGCTATATGGTTAGGGTATGTTTATTTTTTTCATCCAATTATAAAAATATAAACAGTCATCCAACTATTTGATTTTATCTTTTCTAGTCACTACCTATTAAATGGTTAACGTAAAGATGATATGGTTGCTTTTAAAATTGACATAACAGTAATTTTAACCTTTAATATTTATATATTGGATAATTTGAACTTTTTGCAATTTTTTCTATCCTTTCACCTAAAAAAATTAATAAAAAGCAAATAAGAACACAAAAAAATTCCAAGATAATAATTTACACATTTTCTCATTCTTTTAAAATTAATCCTCAACATCACAAAAAAATATAAATAAAATTAAATTACACAAGGCGTAAATATTGAGAGTTAATTTTTTTAAATTCAACATTAAATTAATACAATATATAAATATTAAAAATTAAAATTACTATTATTCACTTTTAAAAATTGATAAATTATATTTCTGTTAATAATTTAACTGTTTGATGACAAAAAAAAATGAAAAAAAACTTACCAACAATTAAGTTATTGTGAATGTACTTTACACAAATTTAAAAAATGAAAGGGTACCTCAAGGAAATAAATAGGATAGGCCTGAGATGAGTGAGATAGTGACACGCAATCAGACATTTCCAAAGAAATTATGTAAGTGACTCTCTTCCCTTTTTACCCTTATATAGATATTTGTCACCCTGTGACTGCCTTTTGCCAGACGGCAGGTCCATCTCCCGCCTATCAAAATATTTTAAATATTAATTAATGCCGTGTGCAGATTTATTTTCTTAAGTTCAGCTTAAAAACTTTATCATGGATGCATTAAATAATTAAATTTATATCAATAAAGTTTTTTTAATTTTTCTCATCAAAATCAATTAAATTTTAATTCAGTTGATATTAATATTATTATTAATATAAGAGAATATGAGTACCGTTAAAACACCTTATCTTCTTAGCTAAAAGTTAAAAAAAATTATAAATAATTTTAAATATTAAAAATCACGATATTATATTCATATGAAATGAAGTAAATAAAAAATACTCTCCTATAGAAGATCAAATTTTGTTTATATCTAATAGCTTACATTATATTAATCTTGACATTAAATTGTTATTTGCTCATTTTATATTTTTTTTCATAATTTTATTATATCTATTTCCGTAATTAATATAAAATTTTCGAATTTATTTGTTTTTAGATTAACATAATTAGTTTTAAGACAGAGGAAACAAATAGGTAGGGGGACCATCTTATAGCTGGACAGTTTGCCACATACAGCAAACAGTACCTTCTCCTTTGAGGGCCCCGTTCCTTTTTTTTTTCTTTTTTATTGTTTGGGACCCGCAGCTTCTATACAGTTGGAATTGATTAAGCCGGCGGCTACCAGAGAAGTCAAAATTCCCGGTGCTTCCCACTCCATCCCAATCTCTCCTCAATCCACGTGTACGGCCCCGATACGCTTCAACCTAAGCGCGTGCTTTTTAGCTGGGGACCATCTTGTGGTCCTAAGTAACCATCTTTCGACGCGTGTCCACAGCGTCGTTTTCCCGCGAGTGGCGAAGAGAGAAGCAACGTAATTTATGGTCCCCCCTCCTTCACCGGCGTTAGCTTCTTCTTCCTCTTCCTTTTTCAATGTCCTTAACCGCCTATCGCCGGTAACAGTCAGTTGAAACTGATAACTTCCACTGCAAGACAATCCAGTTTTTCCAACAGTAATGTCTTTGGTTCACAGTCGGATTTTTTTTAATTATTATTATATTACAAACTGCTAAATTTTGTTACGCAAAATCAGGTGACGTGGAAAGCACGCTTACAATTTTAAGGATTAGGTTATTTAGCTTCTGTCCTTCATGCGACAATGTACTTTCTGTTGTTCTAACTTCTAACATGCAGGGTGGCGGTGGTATTCTACGTAAATATTATGTTTTTTCACAGTACAAAAAAACATTACTGCATTAAATCAGCATTTTTTCACTTCATTTATAATAATAAATACATACAGATATTTTTTTATATTAATTACTAAAACAACTTTAGTATTGGTCTGACTGTGAATCCAAGCACAACCCGAATTTCACGTTTCTACTTAAGAGTCTGGCCCCCCACGAGAGAGATTGCCACGGTGCCGGAACCGTCAGATCAAAATCAATCATCAATGCCTTTCCATCTATCAACGCCCCAGGAAGTTCCACGCAATTTTTCCATACCTTTTATTTCTACCCACCTAGTCTTTTCGGATTAGGAAGAAAAAGACAAAACCATACTGTTGGTAGTTTATTTAGCAAAGACTAATATTAAAATTTATTTGTAATTAAAATAAATAAAAAAAATATCACTATCATGTAAACGCTTGATTTTACACACAAAAAGTCAAAAGTTTCTATATTGGAAAATCGGTTCTAAATTGTTTAAATTTTACATTTTGGTCCGCAAAAATATTGTCTAGTTTTTTAAAAAAGTTAGAATTACAATCAAAATTGTTAATACACATCTCGACCAATAGAATGATCAAAATAATAATAATAATTAATAGGGGAGATTAATTTCCGAATTTTTTATTTTTAAATCCTTCCTCATAACTTGATTTGGTTCGATTATTAATTTTTCATATTAATTTTTATTTCTAAATTTATTTTGATAAAAATAGTTTTGTTTTATGCTGTTTTTTAATATTATTTAATAAAATTTTAAAGTTTTTCTATAAATATTTTTAAAAAAATAATTTTCAAGAAAATAAAAAATAATCAATAAATTTTATATAATATATTTTTAAATAATTCTTATATATAAAATTTGAGTTATTTTTATTTTTTAATATGAAATATTTATTTTTTAAATTATAAAAATTAAAATTAATTATAAATTAGATAAAAAAATAACATTCGATTCAATTCAAATAATCAAAATTTTTTAACATTTACTTCATAAATCATCCAAACACTTCTATTCCAACCCTAATAATAATAATAATAATAATAATAATAATAATAATAATAATAATGGTCCCCCACTCCTCCACATAAACCACCAGCATTTTATTCATGACAATAAGCTGATTTCTTCACCTGAAAACCGCTTTTTCTACAAAACAGCTTTTCCTTCTTCCTTATCTCTCAAACTCTCTATAGCACGTTTCTTACAGTAATTTAATACTAATAATAATCATATATTTTCTTCCTTTCTCTTCCACCATATATCCTCTCTCAAATCAAAGCCCTAGCCTTTGTTCTTTTTTTTTTTTGCTACACAAAGAGTGTATCTTTTAACTTAATGAAACTGTAAATTAAAAAAAAAAGAAGAAGCTATCTTTGTCATCATTTTCTTCGTTTTCTCTCTCTCTCTATCAGACCATGAATTCATAATCATCATCATCGTCGTCGTCTTCATCGATATATCTCTTTCGAATACGTTTAGAGAAAAAGAAAAGGAAAACGAAAAAGGGTACATACATGGCGTTTCACCATAGCAGCACCCACCTTTCTCAAGACCTTCCTCTCCATCACTTTACCGACCAGCAACAGCAACAACCCAACCAAACCCAGCAAGGCGACCAACTTCCGGAAAGCGCAGCTCCCAATTGGTTAAACTCCGCCCTTCTCCGTCCCCAACAGCCGCAACCACCGCAACCCCACCCGCACTTCTCCGACCCTAACTTTCTTAACCTTCATACTACTAAAATTGCTTCCGAATCCACCGCGGCTTCCCAAGCTCCTAACCCGATGCTCTCCCGTTCATCCTCTTCGCTTCTTCATCGAAACCACAGCAACGTCATCGACGACGCGGCTGCGGCGGCAGCAGCAGCGGTAGGAGGAGGTGTTATGGCCGTGGAATCGGGTGATTTGAAGAACAGCATCAGCGAGACTATGAATAATAATAAGAGCGAAGGCGTGGTGGTGGAGAGTGGAGGCGGAGATGGGATTGTGAATTGGCAGAATGCGAGATACAAGGCAGAGATTCTAGCTCACCCATTTTACGAGCAACTATTGTCAGCACACGTGGCGTGCCTTAGGATCGCCACTCCAGTGGATCAGCTTCCGAGGATCGACGCTCAGCTGGCTCAGTCGCAGCATGTGGTGGCTAAATACTCAGCTCTCGGTGGAGGGTCGCAGGGCTTGGTTAGTGACGACAAAGAACTCGATCAGTTCATGGTATGCCGCCACTATTATTCAAACTCCTTCCATTCCATTATTATTCCCTCTTCTGGTTTTCGTTTTTATTTGAAATTTAATTCACCTCTACCCTTAGTGGCAATCAATAACTCATTAACTCCATGCCAGGAGAAAAAACACAGACAATTAACTGCTTCTTTGGGTGTCCACTGATTGTTGTTGTTTTTAAGGCTGTCTGAATATTTCAGCCCTTTGTGTTCTTGATTCAACTGATGATGACACTCGTTTTAGAAATTCTGTTGACATTAATGGCGATTGATTCATTGGATTGGGATGCACCGACAATTCCTTTTTGTGATAAACAGGACATTTCTTAAAATTTTTCTCTTCCTTGGTAATGCAGACGCATTATGTTCTGTTGTTATGTTCGTTTAAAGAACAATTACAACAACATGTTCGTGTCCATGCGATGGAAGCAGTGATGGCTTGCTGGGAGATTGAACAATCCTTACAAAGCTTAACAGGTAAATATGCATTTATGTCTATAATCCTCTGCTTTCATAATTAAATTAAAAACGTGAAACGCTGAATCATGTTATATATAATCTCTGCTGTGGTTACGTAAAACAGGTGTTTCCCCAGGGGAAGGAACAGGTGCTACAATGTCTGATGATGATGATGACCAAGGCGACAGTGATGCCAACTTGTTCGATACAAGTTTGGATGGTCCAGATTCAATGGGGTTTGGACCTTTGATCCCAACCGAGAGTGAAAGGTCTTTGATGGAGCGTGTAAGGCATGAACTCAAACATGAACTCAAACAGGGTTACAAGGAGAAGATCGTGGACATAAGGGAGGAAATTTTGCGAAAAAGAAGGGCCGGAAAACTTCCCGGCGACACAACATCGGTTTTAAAAGCTTGGTGGCAGTCACATTCCAAGTGGCCTTACCCTACTGTAAGTTCCACTTCAGCATGATCTCTTCAATTAAACTCAAAATGTTAACTAATTCTTCTTTTGCAGGAGGAAGATAAGGCAAGGTTGGTTCAAGAAACAGGTTTACAATTAAAACAGATAAACAATTGGTTCATCAATCAAAGGAAGAGGAACTGGCATAGCAATCCATCGACTTCCACCGTCTCCAAGAGCAAACGTAAAAGGTAATATGCTCAACAATGCACATCCTGGTTTTGAAAGCTTTAGCAACACCCTAAATTTGGAAACGAAAGTAATGCAGGTGAAAACATAAGGTGATCGGTTCGTGTTATGTCTCAATGATTAAACCCAACATTACTTCTTATATGAATCACAAGATATATAGGCTTTTAGTGGAACTGCAGCAGGGGCTTATAAGGTGAGGATCAGATTTTGCTGCAACATCAGAAACCGGCTAACAGGGGCGATGAATCTGATATTAGGCCATTTTGCAGGTGAAAATTATATTTAGTGTAACTTTGAATTGGATGAAATTGTAGTTGCGTTGGTAGGTTATGATTTTTGGTATTGACGTCTCTTCCATATAGATGTGAATAAATTGGGAGTGTACAGTGTAATAAACTTTATACTTGGTTACAGTCATCGTAGATCATTGTAGCCTTTTTGACATTGTAATGCAGAGTAAAATTAGCAGCAGAAAATGGCTTTGCTCTTTCTCTTTTACTACATTCCCTTTTGGCTTTTAGGGTGTAGCAGACTCTGCATGATGATGGCTTATAACCTTTTTTTCATCAATTTTCAAAAACTAATCCTTTCGGGTTCATGGTTTCCGCTATCAATAATGTAGTCTCCAAAGTTCGAACACAAGTACGATGTGTCTTACCATTTACTGCGGTCTCTCTTCCTTTAATCTTAGGAATTTAATCTCTCTACCATTTAACAAATAATTTTTTGACTGTGAGGTTGTAAAATTCTTCAACACTGTTTTAGAGAAACAAAGTGAATGTTGATACGTTCATCTAGATGGCTTTAATGCGATTTAAATTAAACACATAAGCCATTTTCTTTAATTTTAAAAATATCTCTAATTCAATTTAACAAAAGTTTTTTATTATATCATTTGGGGTAAACTACACCAAAAATCACCAAAACTATTTGCAAGTTTACATTTCGCTCACTCAACTTCAAAAGTTACAAAGTGATCACTAAATTATTCAAAGATTTTCATTTAAATCATTCAACTATTCAATGATTTTTATTTAAGTCATTGAACTGTTAAGTTTGTTTTATTTATAAAATTAAACTAGCAAACTCTAAGCGACGATTCAACGATAGATTAGTACCCATGAGTAGAATAACATGCCTTAGATCTCAATTTATATGATGGTTAGTGTTAGAGATTAAAGAATAAAACTATTTGGATTCTTGGTTCGTAAGTTCATGATATTCAAAGTTTTTTCATGAAAAAAAAACAAAACTGTAGAAGAAAAAGAAAAGAATAGCTTTTGATTTATACTAGTACGAACAAAGAAGATCATGTAGCATCGATTTTAACAACGTAGTGACTTAAATAAATTTTTTTGAATAGTTCAATGATTATTTTATAAATTTTTGAAATTAAATGACCAAAACATAAATTTATTAATAGTTTAATGACTTTGAATATAGTTTATCTTATTATTAGTTTAACTTGAATTATTAAATTAAAAAAAGAAACTAAATTCATGAAAATAAAATATTTTTTTTACCATTAATCTTATTATAAATTTTTATCATTTTTGTTTTTTATATAATACCTAGAACTATCTATAACCCCTCTCTAACCCTTAAATAGAATTATAATGCACTTTTGTGCACTCGAACTCACGTATTCCTGCACTGACAACAATGTCGGTGTGAATTGAACTAAAAATCAATCCATAATAAAATAAATTTTAATTGTACTAAGAATATAAAATATTGAAATACCTTAATAACTAATAAATTTAAATAAATGGAGTGAAGTATATATTACAATAAAAAAATCAAGATATTCCCTGTTTATTACAAGCTTTTAATGCAAATTTTTTTTGGAAAGATTTGGGGAACAAAAAGTCGTCAACTTCAGGTGATTCGAGTTTGGAGATGTGGCATCTTCCTCTTCGGCTTTGATTTCGGTTTGGGCCTATTGGACTTTATGAAACCATTTTTCTACAGTTTTGGGTCTATTGGATTTTATGAAACTATTTTTTTCTACATTTTGAGCTTTAAACATATAAACATGGATGGATTATATCACCATTTTATAACAATTATCATTTATTACGAGTACAGAAATGATAAAATATTTTTTGATTGGACCAAATAAAAATAAATATAGATCTTCTATAGAGGCAAAAGGCGATAAACAAACAAGAAAATAAGTAAAGACCTTTCAATATAAGAATATGAATTTATATTTGCTAAATTCAACGATTTCGCATAAAAAGAAAGTAAATAAATAAACGAAAAAAAAATAAACAAATGAAAGAAGGGGAAAGAGGGGGAAAAAAAGGAAAGGAGGGGCATCCTAATGAGATCCTAATCTCAAGACATAAAAGGGGATATTACAGAAATTGGTAGACACAACGGATTTAATTGAATTGAGTTTTGGTATGAAAACCTACTAAGTGATAATTTTAATATTCAGAGAAACCCTGAAATAAAAAATAAACAATCCTGAACCAAATTTTATTTTATTATTTATTAATACGAATTTCATTATAATAGTTAAATTTGTTATAAAATCAAACCCTTATCTTAAATCTTTATAACAACATTTTACTTATTATAGCAATATTCATAAATTTGAAATACATTACAAGTGTTCATGGAAAAAGTCAAATTAAAATTTGATTTTAAAATTTTCTAGCTTTGAGTTCGTTTCGTTCAAATGAACCATCTCATTATTTAAAAATAATAATAAATTGTTTTGTATTTAAATATAATTATAAAAATAATATTTGATATATTTTTAATTTTTTATTATTTGAAACATTAAAATGGGCGAAGCCAAGCCTGATCAATGGTTGTGGGTTCAGGGTGAAGTGTTAAATGAGAAAATATCCGTTCAAATTATGTCCTTTAGCTTTTGAATAAATAAAAATTTTGCATTTTGCAAAAGGGGAAATCAAAAGGATGAAACTATGGCTTTTACTCTTAAAAGAAAAAAAAAAAGGAACTACAGCTCACAGCACCCAAGGGAAAGAAGTCGTGATTTCTTCTTCTTTTCTCTTTTTGGCTATTAAGCCCTTGGGCTAATAGCTTCATAAAGACTCTAAATTTTCCTGTTCTTTCAATTAAGTCCTAGACTTAAACTTTCTCAAATTTCCCTTTTTTTTCTATTCAATCCTTGGCCCAACGATACCCATTATCAGACACTACGGAATGGAAGCTCATAAGCTTGCCAAATATTCTATTTCTTTTGATAATATTCAGGTTTGGATTCTAGTCCAAGTTGTATTTATGGTTAATAAAATACAGAAAGCCACGTATGGTATCAAACTCGGATCCAAAGATAGTGCTAAGGTTCAAACTTTCATTCTACCATTTTCCTTTAAACTTCAATAAGCCGTAGAAACTTCACATTTTAATCTTAAAATCTCTGTACATAAATTTGCAGGACGAATTTGGTCACCCTACCATACTTTACAATCTCTAAAATTATCACACAGTTAACAATAGAAATTAGAAATCCAATCTAATCCAGTTATAATTCTTGTATCGCTTTTCCTCAACTGTACGCACACACTTCCCTCCTTACCGGCACCTGCGTTTCACCTAAGTGCTTGATCGCCGGTGACCGGTCCGGCGTAGATCGGAGCCGGGACGAGAAGTTGACGAAAGGAAGCTCGTCAGCTCGACTCGACTCGTCCTCGAAATTTAGCGCGTAGCTCATGGGATCGTAACTGAAATCAGAGGAGGCGTAGTGCTTGTGCCCTCCTTTTCCGATCCAAGCCATTAGGTTCCTGCACTTTTCCTTAATCAAGTAAGGCGATCTGGGCGTCGACCTCGACGACTTCACCTCCTCCAACTGCTCAAATTCATCAACGTCTT
Organism: Gossypioides kirkii; assembly: GCA_005610355.1. NCBI lineage: Eukaryota > Viridiplantae > Streptophyta > Magnoliopsida > Malvales > Malvaceae > Gossypioides > Gossypioides kirkii. The sequence goes on from CP032249.1 coordinate 34,633,150, forward strand.
GGGTATGCCGCACCGTCGAACAAAAGCAACAGATCGACGATCTCATCTTCTCTTTCAATCTCTCTCTTGGTGATGTTGAAATGCAGTTTTCGTTGTACACTTTACACTAGATTTTTTCTGCTGGTTTTATCTGATAAATTTGGAAATGGTGATGGGAGAAATGGGGGCGGGGAAGGTGAGTATATATAGGTTGAGCGGAAAAATAAAGAAATAAATAGACGGATAAGACTCGACTTTGGTGGCGAGTATAAAGTAAAGGCAGTTAGCTGGAGAGTGTGACCAAAAAGTATAAAAAAAACCGTGGGTGGAGCGTGGTACCACTGCCTAGTGGTTTTTTCTTTTAGGTATTAAAAGTTAAAACCGCGTGAGATTTTCCCGAGGATAAATTGGTAATTATATATGGATCAAATTGTGCATTTAAACTTAAAAATTAAATGCTGAAAGAAAACAAGTTAAAAAAAAAAAACGAGTATTCAAAATTAAATGTAAAATTATATGCTTTTACAAATGTACTATCTTATTATACCACTAAAATGTGGGATATCTTTCGTATTTATCGAATAATTTACAGGTATTTTAGAAGAAAATTTTATTTTTGAGTTAGAATTTTTTATTTAAGGTTTGGGTTTGTAGCTTAATACATTTAAATTTTTCATTAGAAAAAATTTAAAACTTCCTTTATCCGTGATTTTTATCTTCTTCAAAGACGTCTTTTACATAAATATTTGTATATCTAATTTTATTTTTTTCTTTTTCGTTGTTTATACATATCAATCCCCAATAAAAAAGGTATAATTCCTTGATGTTGTAATTTTTTTGGAGTATTCCCCAGTCCCAACTTCATTAATAAATATAGAAATTAAATTAAATTATAGGATTTGAACAAACACCTGAAGTTATAATGGTTGAATGTCAAATGTGCCCTTAAAATGTCCTCGGCTGAGCGCAGCAATGGGTTAGAAAAAGGAGTCAAAATAGTAAAGTGAAGGAGGAGGTGCTTTTTGAGTAATTTACATCCAATCCAAGTACTGACTCAAATGAAGAAAAGAGGACGTAGGCAGTGCGTGGATTGAGGATAAGGATGCAAAGGCAATGCGTGGACCGCTGATTTTCCTCTCTTTACACCTCATTTAATAAACTAAGGGAAGATATAAAAGTGAAAGGTGACTGGATTCTTCGACGGCAATCAAAAAGGTGAATAGATTCGGGCTTTTTGGATTTTGGTGCCCTTTTTAGGATCACGAGTTTGGGTGGGGTGGGGAACGTGGCATATGGTCGGGGAATTTGGCATGGATAATGGATCCGTTGTGAAATTACATTTACGGTTGAGGTGTGGATGCATGCACACGGCATAGTCCAGGAGGCAGGCCGTACGTGGGGACTCGATGCCCGCCGTCCACCGATGCTCTATCTCCTTTTCTGTTTGCTTGTACATCACTCACCAGTCACCGCTTTTCTTCTTCCAATATTTCCTTCCTCTTTTTTCTCGGATAAGGTAGGAACAGCTGGAAAAGAAAAAGAAAATTGCAAAAGGGAGATATGATTACTACTGTAACCTTAAATTTACTAATTAAATTATTGATTTATTATCTGTTTAGTCTAAGTCAAATAAATTATTAAAATTTTATAATAATTATAAAATTATAAAACTCTATTCAACCGATAGTTGAATCAGTCTGATTAACTTTTCATCCAATTGATATAATCAATTGATCAAAATCATATCTCTATTTCGATCTAATATATATGCAATTGATTCTTTTATAGCAATATCATTTATTCTTATACACCCATAAAATTAAAATTTTATTTGATTTTTTTATTTCCAAATTAAAAAGCTGTAATATATTAATAAATTAATTAGTGGACATAGATAGTAATTTTAATAAATTTAAAAATGTATTTTTATTCAATAAAATATGATTAATAGATTTTTTTATATAAAATTTAATATTTTGTTTAAATAATATATTAAGTAAAATTCATTATTTTTATTTCACTTCATAATAGAATTAATTTTAATAAAAAATTATAAGTGATTTTTATAAATAATTTATTTAGTAAATAGTGCATTTTTAATTTATGGTTGTTGTAATAAGTGAAAATTTGTTATAAAATATAAGAATAAAACATAAAAATTAATTCTACAATAAATTTGGTATTATAGTGAAATGTTATTTTAAAGAATCACTGTTATATATTTAAATTATAAAATTAAGAAATTAGAATTAATAAATATTAAAAATAATTATAAAATTAAAAGAGGGGCATTATAATAATTATATTGAAGTGAGTAGAACAATTTTTATCTAAATTGATCCGAGGATAATTTTAATGAAAAAACTACCCACTCATCTAAAAGGCCAAATTTCTTTTCTTTTTTCTTTTAAAATAAAAAGCAAAATTTGTGATCCAAAAATTGAAAAACATGAAGGGGTTGAGCGGAAAATGGGCATCAAAGTTCATATTGAGTAGAACAGAACAATGGTTAGATACCCTAGGAGATAAGATTTCAACACATGAATGAGCAGTTGATGTGCCGATGCTCATTCATCAACACCCTGTCAGCATACCTTTCTACGTTATGATTTCACCAATTGAACAATAGTTTTATCGTATTAATCATGTTACTATTAAAATTTTGTTCTCTTTTTATAATTCATAAAAAAAAAAGAATAATGAAGAAATAATAATAATAAAGCAAGATTAAAAAAAAGAAAGGAAAGTAAAGAAAAAGAATTCTAACCTTTTTTTTTTCAATAATTTTTCTTATTTTGGTAAAGTGTGATAAGGGAAGGAAATGAATTATTTTATATGCATTTTTCAATTTTAATCTTTACATAAATAATTTATAAACGCAAAATTAAATTAAATTAAAAGTTATATGTAACATGCATGATTTTACGTGAGACATGGCAAATAATTTTGAAATGTGATTGAATAACAAAATAAAAATGAAATGCTGCCGTAATTAGAGTGAACAAATCCTTTGGATTGGGATTAGCAGGGAAAGATTAGGGTTGGATCCAACATGAAAAATCTTGGATTGAAATGCTGAAAGGGCCCAAAAGTAAGCACTCCTGTTCCAAATCTGTGCTACCTGCGCCTCTCGCTGCTGGTTTGGGCTTTTCTAGAAACCAAAACTAAAACCTTGCAACAGAGAGACGCCTCCAAAACAATAATTAATACCAATTATTTTTATTTTATTTATTTAATAAATAAACATAACAATTCTCATGAAAATTTAATTCAACTATAGCATATCATAGTCAAAATTCGATACACTACAAAAAGAAAACCTAAAACAAATATCAAATGCATACATAAATTATTTTCATTAGATCTATTATGGTGGAATTCATCTAAAAAGTGGAAGGGTTTAAAAAAATATAGGATCTAAAAATAGATTTAGACAACAAAATAAAGCTCATTTTTTAAATGGATCGAGTCTCAATTAAGTTTTTTTTGCCCAGGCCCGAGCTTGACCCAAATTTGCAAAAAATTGTTTTTGTTTTGTTGTCATTTTGCTATTATATTGCAACTATTTTATGGTTATTGTTTGGATATTGTATAGCTTTTGTTTATTGTTAATTTTATTACTATTTTAGAGACATTTGCTATCTAAGTTTTACCTATTTTAGTGTTATTTAATTATAAATATTTTTTTAATTTATTTTTAATTTGTTGAAAAATATTTATTTTAATTTTTTGTGTATTTGATGTATTATATTTTTTAAATTTATTTTTATATAAAAATAATAATATAAAAAAATTAATACGGCCGGGCTGGACTCTAATATTAACTTTTTATCCATACTAATTTTGAGCAAAATATTAGGTCCAATTTTCAGATCAAGTTAAACCTAAACCTAAAAAACAAACTTAAAATTTTATCTTGACTCGACCTGTGAACAACTCGAATTTTCTCTTTTTTCAGCAATTTATTTCCCATTTCTAATAGTTTTATTTTAGTTTTCTTATCCCTTCATTTTTTCTTTTTTTTCTTTAATCACCATTTTTAATAAAAAAACCACTTATAAATATTTAAGGTTAGTATATGCACAGTGCTAACATGTTTGTTGTTTTTAAGTACTGTTGTTTTTTAATAAAAGAACACTTATAAATATTTAAGGTTAGTATATGCACTGATGGGGCTGTTTCTACTTTATCTGGTTATGCAGCAGTTGGTGGAGTGGTACGAGATCACTAAAGAAATTGAATATTGGGTTATAACATATTCTTAGGGCATTGTACACCTTTTGAAATTAAATTATGAAGTGTTTTAAATGGAGTGTTAATTCTATTCAGTAAAGGTTATAAGGAAGTTTCTATCTAATTTGATAATTTGGAGGTCATTAAAGCTCTTTTTGATAAATGGATTGAAGATTCAAGCATAACAATACTTATTAGACGAGTGTGAAAACCACTACATACGTAAAGTCACTGGAGACTTAGACAAAATTGAGATTATAATAATATTACGGACCATTTAACAAAATTGAGACTCACATGAAAATCAAGTCTCCAAATACTTGGTGGTATTTCCTATGTTTTTTAAACCTACTCCAACTTGACAAAGGAAGGACTGCTTTTAATTAGTAGACTGACGTAATTTCTTTTATTCACTAAAAAAATGGGTGAGATCTGATTATTCATTTAATCACTCCAATTTGTTTTATTCATCATATGAGTTTGGCTATTTTTTTAAAAAATAAATAAATAATATTTAATGAATATAATATATTAATGATAAACCAAGAAAATAGAAGTGTATGGATAAACACTGAAAATACCCTACAGATATATGAAAGAATCAAAATAAAATATCTATAAAATAGTTTAATATACAATATAGTTGGGAATTTGACTTCATTATTTTTATTTTATTTAAGAGTTGGCATGTGAATTGATTCCTTTACCCAAACCCTATCTGAATTTGTCCAATCTATGCCACGTTTTCCCCTCCACATTTATTTATAATTAATTTCAAAGCTGTCAAAATTATGTTTTTTTTTTTATCTCTTTCGTATGTTTTGATTTAGGATTCAGTCCTTAAACTTTAATTTAATAAAATTTAATCATATATTACCAATTCATAAATTATTTTGATTAAAATGTTGTAATTTATGAGAGATTAAAATCATAATTAATTAATTGCTAATGTTTCGTTCACATGATAATTTAAATGTATGTCCGTCAACAAATTTTATAAATATTAATTTTATTCATCAATTTTGAATGATTTGATAAACAACAAAAAATTTACGGAGTAAAAAATGAATTTTTTTTATAAAATTGTGATTAATAAATGATTATGCCAAACACTTAAATGCTTTTATTAATGATATATTAAAAAGTTAGGTTGATACTTGTTTGATATAAATTCTAGGGGTTCCAGTAAGGTGAATTATTTTTATTAATAAAATATTTATATTTAATTTTAATTATAAATATATTTAAATTTTAAATTAAAAAAATTGGATTGATAGATATGTCCGGACCAAACAATGTAAAACTATACAAAATAAAATAAATATTAATATTAATAAGATTAGATTAGCTTTAAGAAATAAATAATCTAATAAAATAAGATTAATTTTATCAATATATCAAAAAACTTTCTAATATAAATTTAATACAAAAACTTCAATGCTTATTTTTTAGCACTTAATTTTTATCAAATAACATCTTAATTTATGTATTTTAATTTGGTTATTTTCAGTTGATTAAATGTTTAAATTAGTGTCCAACCTTTTAGAAGTTGCTCACTTAAGCACCAAACCTTTGTGAAAGTAATCAGTTAAGAGTTTTACACACACTTCAACCCAGTTTTGTAAAAATTAGATAAATGATGACGTAATTAGAATAGAAGATATGACATTACTTGAAAAAAGAAAAAAGAAAATCATAATTTAAAATTTGATAACGACATTTGAAAAGGTCTTATTTGATTATTTCAAAAGGTTTTGCCATTGTTTCGGCATTATCGTAAAAGTTTAGTCTGATATGACCATTTTTAACAATTAATTAAAGGTTAAAATATGATGTTAATCTCTATACCTTGACAAAATTTGAGATTTAGTCTTTTTACTTAAAAAGTTAAAAATTAAATCTTCTTTTTTTTAATTTAAAAATCTCAATCCAATCACTAACATTGTTAATATTTACGGTCAAAATTTATTAGTTTGGCACATCGATTAGGCCATCTTTATATTGCATGACATATAATTGATAGAAAATAAATATGTCAAGTTGGTAAAATTTGACAAAAACTATCAACGACGATGATGATTGGACTGATGTTTTGAAATTAAAAAAACGAAGTATAGAGACTAAATCTCAAATTTTACAGAAGAATAAGGACTAATGGCAAATTTTGACCATATATAAAATTTAAGTGAAAATTTATAACGAAATCCATAAAAAGAAATTAAAAAAATGGAAGCAAATTGAGCTTAAAAGTACAGAGAAAGGCTGAACATTTCTTCAACAACTCTACTCTGGCTGGCGGCTTTCAGTAGTCGACACGGTGACTTTCTTCACCAACTCTCTCCCGTGACAGTCTGTCACCTCCCCAAATACCGCCGCTCGACTTACCGAAGCCAATCTTCTCCAAGTACCATAAACAAAAGAGAGAGGTTATTAAGCAAATAGAGTGAGAAATGGGGTGTGGGAATGTGTTCTTCACGTTGATCATAACATTATCAGTAGCTCTAATCACCTACAACATCCTCATCTCAGCCAATGCTTCTTTAAAGCAAGAGCTTCCTGGGCCTTTAACCTCATCAATCATCGACCCCATAATCCAGATGCCGGTAGAAAAATCCAGAAAGTATGGGTCAAATGCAGAGAAAAGGTTGTTCCACACGGCTGTGACAGCTTCTGACTCGTTTACAACACTTGGCAGTGTCGAGTTATGTATTATTGGTTCAAGAAGCATAAGAATGGACCCAATTCGCATATGGGTGGGTTTACTAGGATCTTGCACTCTGGTAAACCTGACAACTACATGAATGAGATTCCCACTTTCATTGCTCAGCCTTTACCAGCTGGAATGGATCAGGTATTTCTTTTTGAGGGGCTTAGCTAGTTGACGTTATTCAATTTGTGAAAAGGGCATCCAAGTTTGGAAATCCTTGAGGTTAATCTTCATTCATTGGATTTCTGCTATGCTGATTGAACATTAATTGAACCAATCAAAGTTGTTTTAGATCCAACAAGTATCAGTAAAGTTGATGATTCTTGTTTCTGTATGTATGTATAACTTGTTAATGGCAGGGTTATATAGTCCTGAACAGACCCTGGGCATTTGTGCAATGGCTTCAAAAAGCAGACATCAAAGAAGAGTATGAGATCCTTGATTTCCTTATTTTGTATTTGATTCAGTTTAACTCCATATTCGATTGATTTTATATATCCCATCTGTATTATGTATATGCAGTTACATACTGATGGCAGAGCCAGACCATATTATTGTGAAGCCTATACCAAACTTATCAAAAGATGGGTTGGGTGCTGCATTTCCTTTCTTTTATATAGAACCTAAAAAGTACGAGTCAGTTCTGAGAAAGTACTTCCCTGAGGAAAAGGGTCCAATAACCAACATTGACCCTATAGGAAATTCTCCTGTTATTGTTGGGAAAGTAAGCATTTTGGTGTTTGCTTGGTTTAGTATAGCAGCAACAGCTATTTTGGTTTTGCCTTGTCTTGATCTTTTCGTTGATTGTTTAGGATTCACTCAAAAAAATTGCTCCGACTTGGATGAATGTGTCATTGGCAATGAAGAAAGATCCTGAAACAGATAAAGCTTTTGGTTGGGTGCTTGAAATGTGAGTTTTATCCAGTTTCCTCCATACTTTTACAATGGTTCCTTAGGTGTTGTTGACCTTGAGTTTGGCTTCTTGTTCCATAACTGTAGGTACGCTTACGCTGTTTCGTCTGCCTTGCATGGTGTGGGTAACATCCTGTACAAAGATTTCATGATCCAGGTTTGATGAGATTGTCCATTGTTTCCCATAATTTCTTCTTTATAGACAATAAAAGATGCCACATTTGAGAATTTGGGGATGCTAGTTTAAACCCAAGCTTTCGTGCCATTCAAGCATCTTTTCATTTGGCCAAGAGGCTGTTGGCGGGGATAAGCTTTAGTTTAGGACCCACCTCTGCTATGCTTCTAAGAGCAAAAACCAAACTGAATAAGCTTTATTTGTCAGTAGAACAGATAGGCAATTTGTAACTTGTCTGTTATATAACCATAATTTCTAGTAGTTCGTGGATAGTGACTTTTCTCCTCCATTCTTATGTATCATGTTCCTTAGTTATTATTTTAAGAAAACAAGGGGTAATCAGTCCTGAATTCTCTTTACTAAACACTTGCTTTGTTTTGGGATACTTATCAGCCTCCTTGGGATACAGAAATAGGTAACAAGTTCATCATTCATTACACATATGGATGCGACTATGATTTGAAGGTAATCTATTGTACTAGAACCTTAATCATTTTGTTGTAGGAAAATGCTTCTTGGTTATGAACTTTCCAATTATGATCCAATATATCTGTTACCTTTTTACTCAATAGCTGTAAATTTTCTGCCCCATTTCAGGGTAAGTTAACCTATGGAAAGATTGGAGAATGGAGGTTCGATAAAAGATCGTTTGATGCTGTAGCACCGCCAAGAAACCTTCCCCTGCCTCCTCCTGGTGTTCCGGAAAGTGTGGTAAGTTTAACAACCACCCTTCTATACGCACGCACAAAAAGCAAAAGGAGCATGTCTCCCTATATGAAATTTTAGACCATGCAGTACAATTTGGGAGTATGTTAGGTTAAAATTTCAAAGCAGTCCTCCCTACACTATAATCAAAAGTTGCATCTTAGTTTGGTTCCATAGAACTGAATAAGTTAATTAATCCTTTGTATGTTCGATATTAAATATTAACGGAAAAACTATCTAATGCTGACATAGAGTTCAAAACTTTAGATAGAAGTAAAAGCAGCAGAAGAATTCATTGTATTAAGAACATACCAATTCATACAAGGACTTAGTTTTTCATTAACAATGTAATCAATTTTACTTGTTTGCAATGACTACCAAGATAGTGTTGTAATAAAATAGAATGTAATTGTGGCAGGTGACACTGGTGAAAATGGTAAATGAAGCCACCTCAAACATTCCAAATTGGGGTTCATAGGAAGGTTAGGGGTGCAATTGCAAGATATAGGCAAAAAGGGCTCCCTTCATTTCAGTCGTCAGCAGCAGATATTGGGTTGGTCATGGTGGGGAAGAAAGAAAGGGAGTGTTTGGTTATATGTTGGTGTTTATTCTACGCTGGTAGTTAAGATTGGGATTAAGATAAACCCTGAGCCGGAGGAGAGTAGAGATAAAATAAAAAATAAAAACAAAGTTATATATACAGGTGGTTCCTTGTGAGCCCATTTGCTTGTTTTAATTAACATATATAAACTTTTTACTCTTTATCTACGTTTATAACTTTTCGTCTTTGGAAAGAATTGGCCTTATTTGTGATTTCATCTTTGGTTTTGTGGAAATTAAAAAAAAGAAAAAGAAAATGGCATTTTTCAAATGAGAGTCGTATGTGCTTAATTTCAATATGATTGTATTTTGTGATAAGCTAAACAAATTTAAATCTCAAGTGAACTTCATTTCAGACAGTTAATCATTAGTAGTCACTTTTAAAAATCATTTTAGTTTAGGTAGAAGGCTTTTTAGGTAAAAATTAAAGCAGTTAAAAAAATCACCATCCCACCAAATTAGTTGAATGCAATGATAAAGCACATTACATTCTCCCAAAACAAAACTTGAATTCAAACCTTAAAAACGATATTGTTGAGAAAGACAACTACGCACCCCAAACATAAACCGTAAAACAAACATGAATAACATGAAAAAAAAAATCACTATGATTTGAATTTGAATTAATTTACAAACCATGCTAAGCTGTGCTTAAAAGGTTTTTAAGATTTGAGCCATAAGTCAAGCCCAACCCATGAACTTCTAATAAATGTTTTGTTCGATTGATTATTTGTACTTTATGTTAATTTAATTTTACATGGCTGAATTTGTACTTGTAACGGTATTCAAATTTAGAGGTTTGATAAAAAAATTCAGTTAACCTTATGCTTTCTTTTGAGAAATATTGAAACTTGAGAAAAAATGCACTAACCCCTAGATTTCAAAGTAATTAAATTCCCTTGTTTTATAATAAAAGATAGAAAAAAAACAAAAATTATATGAGTATACTAATTATTATTATATAAAATTCATTTAGTAAACAAAATCTCATGAGAATTGAGTGAATTTCAAATCACCATGGAGGGACAAACACCAAACCTGAAAGGGGCAAATCTCTGTAACCCTTCAATTAATTCATGTATAAGATTTGTGTATTCTACATTTGGTGCTCCTTCAATGGTTTTTCTTTTGTCGTTGTCGAGAGCTAGAAATAGCTTTGGATGTATCAAAACATATGAAAGACATCAAACACGAGCACAGGAAATCTGTACAATCACCACTAAAATAACATCCTATCACACTTGCAACCGATTTTTACTCCCATATTATGAATTTTATTTATACTAAAAAAGTAAAAAAAAAAAAAAAAAACTTAAGCAAAGAGGACAGTATTAGAGGAAACCCATCGGGAATGACTAATATAATATAATTAAATTAGTATTACAATAAGAAGAAGGGAGTAAGGGTAGTGTGATAGAATCAGTTGAGGAAACGCTTACAATTTTTGGAATTACAGAAGCAAGGGATCTTCTTACCTTCATCCTCATGGTTAAAATGGTAGTCATATGTTATCTCTTCTCCTGGATATATGTCTCTCTCTGCAAAAAACACTACCTGCCACCCAACAAACAACAACACTCACTCACTTCGCCATTTCCATCGCAGTTATATTACCTACAACTTTTTGGACAAACTCTAAGCCCCCATGTTTTAACTTGCAATAAATGCAAGTTGATTCCTTGTCAACAAAATTATTTAGATCAACCATGTTTTCCAAACATTCGAAGCAAGTAATGAAGCAGCTTGTGATTGAGATTCCTACTGCCATCACAACCTAAATGATATTACCAACACTCTATTCTACACAGTGCATATATTTACATATGGATGCATTTGTATCCGTGCACGCACGTGGTGTCATGTCACATGTGTTTGAATCTTATTTGCATGTACTCAGTATCAGAATTTGGAATTACCTTCTTTTCATTCTTCACAGAAATCACTTTGGCAACACAATTAGGCTGTCAAAGACATTAAGTATGATGTCAGAAACGTGGGTAATAAAATAGAATGATAATAGAAAAAGAAAAGGTTGAGAAAATATCCAGTAAGCTCAAGTGCAATAGGGGTAGCCAGAAAAGAAATACAGCAATGTCAGACATAAGTAATGACTTAACACATTCATATTTTGTTTCTATGCTTTTCAGTAACTGCAATTGAATCACAAAGTCAAATACATTTTTTCCAACATTCATTAGTCTTCAAGAAGGGTTCCATCAATTTTAATAATCAAAGTGACCCCAGTTCTCAAAATAAATAACATTTAAACGAATTTAAGCAGAATTCTAGGAGATATAATTACCAGACATGAATGGTTGACAAAACGGGCAATCCCTCCTTTGCGAGTAGCATCAATGATATGCTCTTTATCTATCCTGAAGAAGTAGCATGCGCTTTTGTACTGAACTTTTCTGCCAGACAGGTATTCAAGTTCCCTTTTATCAGCCACATGTTGTCCCACAATCTCACCGACATACTCAACCACCTAGTAACACAATGATCAATGTCAGGTTTTGCAATTATGAAGAGAATTAGGTTTACTTGATAGGTGAGAAGAACAAACCATTTCACCACGAGAAATGAATCTAGACGTGTAAAGACCAAGTGCATGTATGCCAGATTTATAAACTACCAAATGCTTCCAACCCTTTGCTTGCTTGTAGCGAGCATATTCTTTCTGTATGTAATGGGAAAGGCAGAACAGTTAGGCTTACAAGGACTAATCATGGTATAATCATCTAAAATTATACAGTTAAGCTTGCATATGGAAAAAGTACTACGAATAGATGTCATGGGCACTGGGAAAAACAGAAGTAATCCGTCCACTTCTTGTTAAAGAAAAATCTGACAGTGCTAATTATTAGAACCCAACAGAGTAGCGCAAACTGAATCCAAATAAAGGCAACTGTTGAACAAGCAACTTTAATGTACCCGGCAATCATTTTCAATATCTGATTTTGACAGCTTTGTAAGCCTCTGCATGTATGGCTTCTGCCCGTTAATGTGAATCCAAGCGTTTAACTGCTCTTGAGGAACAAAGCATCCACTCTTTCTTCTTGACTGACCATAGGGATTGTGCCAAAAGCCATCTTGTTTGCGGCCTTTGAAACCCTACCAGAGTTGCAATCAGATAATAATATGAGTGTCCCATGCTGAGGTAACTCAATTAATTCACCCACACACAGAATATGGAAAAAGTACCTCTGTTCGAGCACAGGTTGATTCCCTTTTCCTAGGAAAACTCAGTTTACCATTGGTGGGATCACTATCAGACTCACATGTGGGGTGTAAGGCATGAAGCATACATCTTCCATAGAAACCAACGCTTTCATTATCAAGCCCCTCAACCTCACTTTGTAACAGACCCTGCAGGCAATATAACAAAGCAATTAGAAAAAACCAAAACCCCTATCAGACAATCAGCAAAATCCATATCCATGATTAGCAACCTTCCCTTACACATTAATTGAGGAAACACATAGAGATAGAGTTAGGAAAAGTCCTATGAGATGTGTTATTACTTATAAGCACAACAAATTATGACATTCAAGACATTTTGAAAACACAAGGTTGTGACCTGCTCAAAGCCTAGAATATAGAAGGGGAACTTTTGATTGCTTCAGAAACAGCAGAAATTAAACCTAAGATAAAAATAGATTGCCCGTAGAATATAACAGTAGCGCAATTGAATTCAGGTTCTTGAGTAGAAACCTTTTGGTGAGCACACCAAGGATGAAACCGAACTGAACAATCCACAAGCCTGCATTGTATGCATGAGCCACCTGATCGGTTACATATAGAGCAAACCTGGAAGAAATAAATTTATGGTCACTTCAAGTAGAAGTTTATCCATAAACAATGTAAGCCTCCTCACACAAAATCATCTTTGGATGAAAAGGTCCGCAAGAACCTCTTTTTTTGACAAAATAAAAGGCAAATATGCAGAAGGAAACAAAAACAGTTACAGAACATCTAGAAAACAAGAAACAAATCTTCCATGGGACATGCATGACCAAAGATACACGTCAAATTTGCAAGAGAAGGCCTGTTCAGGGTATTCTATATTTGCTCAATCATTAAACTTACCACATTTTCTCTTCCACGAGAAACCCCAGATACATCAAAAGCACTCATGGTGTTGACATTTGGGCAACGAGTTCCAGGAGTCCAGAGCCCACAGACCATATGAACCCACTGTTTTACAGATGGATCAAGCACTCCTGCTATTACACTATTGTACACATTTAACTTGCTAACAGAGCAAGGCGAGTTTTGAATATTGTTTAAACTATTCTGCATATCCATTTTCCAAACAGCAGTTCGTGACAACCCAAGATCTTTACATTGCAAGTTACATAATTCCTTACCAACAACTAGACTTTGGTCATCAACCTTAGTTTCAGCAGAAGAACCTGTGTCCTTAGGCCTACACTCTGCTTCAATGTTCCAAGCTTTTAGAAGGCCTTTTACAAATGTATGACTTTGTAAAGCCCGAGTCATGGCACCACCACCATATCCACAGAGAACACACACCTAAGAGATGATAAGAACGAGTGAGTATGACAAACTGAACCACAAGAGAGATATGGAACAACAAGAATGCCAGATAATTATGCACACAAGTACATGACACATTAAAACACAAAAAGAAAGATTAGCAAACAACCAAGGTTGAAACTGAAATGAAATAGCATCGTATGTTAAATACTTAAAGAGTCAAAACTTCTTACAATATCTTTAGAATTTGTTCTGCATGGTCTGCAATACCACTGGCCCTTCGGGACTTTTGAAACACCATAGCAGGCTTGATGCACCTGTGTATCATGAAAACAGTGTTAGAGAATGATACTCTAGCAAGTCAAGCACAAACTTGAGATGAGTAAAATACTTTGATTGAACATTGACTACACTCCAATAGGCAATTGAATTCATCCTTGTTTGAGCTTCCACAAACACAGCAGAATGCATCTGAATCAGTGCTGGACGAGCACCTAAGCTCTTCGATAGCTCTGTAACATAATTTATAATAGCATTGCAGTTAGCCTTAACCCAATTCTTGTAATTTTAAAGCTGTACAAATATCTATAAAAATATTAGTGAAATTATCCATAGAAAATGAGAACTAATTCACAAGCTTACTTTTCAGGATTAATGTCGTGTGATCTATGTCCATGACATTCAACATCATCAGCTTTGTTTAAACCTTTCCCCACTTTCATCTTATGCATGCACTTTGAGATCTCCACAAGGGGATAACTGTCAGAACGAGACTCTTTACCTGATAATTGAAGGAGGGAAATCAATGATCCTCAATAAAATAGAACATCACAAGTAAAAATATTGCCAAGCATGTAGATAAACCAGATTCATTGCAGCATGTTCACTTGCTGCATATCCAATATTATTCAATTAAATGCTAAATAGAGATTCTATGATGCTCCATGAAGATTCACCACTAGTAGCATATGCAAATTTTATCAAGCACACCAATTGTAACATACTACATATAATGAACGGAGCACCTCATGATACACAGAGACATGTGAACTTGGCCTCTCCAGCTAAAAGTTCAAATTCTACAGTGTTTCCATGATTGTCAACTGTTACGAATGACAGAAACAACACCAATTGCAGTGTCCACAAACAAGGAAGAAATAGAATAAGTTCACTCAAATTTATTTGTAAAGATGGTAGACATAGAGATGTAACCACAGTGAAAAAGCAAGGAGAGAAGGAAAAGGAAGAGAGGACAGGATAGATCCAGGTAAGTTATAATTCCATCAAAACAATATAAATAAGCCTATTGCAACTTGCATCTAAGTTGAAATATACAAATAAGAGTAGAAAATGCAAAACCACTACAATTGGCATAACAAGTGTACATGTATGCTGAGAGCTAGCTATTATGGGCACGCAGTGCAAGATAAATGTATTAGTTCTAGCTGAGAGCTTTTGCTTTCCTAAAAATGCCTTGCATTAAAAAAAAAACACTAATCAAGTTCACATTCTAAAGACATGTTTGGACCCATCCTTATTAACACCCATGATATCCTTTCCATCAAAATAAAGGTAAAAAGGTATTATTTTGATGTAACTATTACAAAATAATTATTAAAATTTACCTTTTCCTGTTAGCTCATAAAGGCTACGCTTACGACTTTCCTTACACCTTGAATTTGACCCATTACAAGTAACGGCATCAGGAACACAAATTTTCTCACTTCCATCAGCATTCCCTTTTTCCAAGATGAATGACTTGTTATGGAATTGTTTAATTTCTTCCAGACATGTCTTCTTGCCTTCTTCAACAAGACAACCACTTACTTCATCAAAGAATGAAACATGATGAGCTCTATTTTCTTCCTCTTTTTTCAAATCAGAAGATAAATCAAAGTACCCTGTGGTGCTGACTGTTCTTTTCTTATTTGACATCCTTGAAGTAATTTCGGGTTTACAGCTCTTTCGAAGGTTACATCGGTCCAAGCTTTTAATAACCCTGCTCAGAGGAACAATTTTTGGAGGCTTCAGTTCAGATGCGGCAGACTTGCAACTGCATATTTCACCATATACTCCATATACAATGGGCCTAACTTTCTTATCACAAACAGTCTCAAAACATGAAAACGCATTTGTGCAATATACAGAATCACTATTAAAAGTATTTTCAACGGTTCTAAGAGGCTTGGGTGACCCTAACAAAGTCTGCTTTAACCTTTTTCTACCTGAAACTTCAAAGATATTGTCAAACCTATCATCACCTTTCAGTTTAACCTGATAATCTTCACCATCCTGATCATTGTACACATCAGACAAATCTCTTTTCCGACATACTATTTTAGCTGAAGCCAACTCTCCTGGTCGAATCATATGAGTTGGCTCATATGATTCTAAAACTGATGGAATGAGGGTCTGCCGATCCTTGGAAGAACGAGAGGACATGTGATGACTGCCATTACCTTTGGGGCAATGCTGTAAGGAAAGTTTAGGAGCAAAGGACATATCCACCATCCTAAATTTAGTTGCTCTCTTTCTCTTGCCACCTTTCAAGCCTTTCCTTATTTTCTTCAAATGATTGGTCCTCTCACTACCAGCAAGGCTCATATAACTTTGATTTTGACCTTTTTTCCATGTCAATGAATCTAGGAGTTTAAGCTCATCAAGCAGACTAAGAGACGACTGCCCATTCAGAATTTTGGATGATCTGTTATTCCTTATCTTATTCCTGCAAGAAACACCAATAAACTCAGCACTTCTTTCACTTTCAAGTTCATCATTTGATGAACATTTATCAATACCAGATCCCTCGTCAACTACAAGACCGTTTCTATATTCATTGTCCCCAGCATCGATGGTAGAAGAATCCACATTGTTAACCTCAGTTGATGCCTGGGTGACAGCAGCACCAGAACATCCAGAAGAAATATTTGACATGCACCGCCATTTAATTGAGTCAGCTTCGTTGACAGTAGAACCAATACCATGCACACCTGCAGCAGCTCCAAACTGATCTCCAGCACATCCACTAGCATCTAACACCTCAGCTGATGAATTAATTTGTGTCATTTTACAAGCCTCCTTTTGCTTGCTTGGAACATCTCTCCACTGAGAGGCATGACAGGCAATTCTCATAGGAAGTTGCCCATTCACTTTACCCCCTTGATCTAATAAATTAGTTCTGTCATTCGGATTGATATGCTCTTTAACAAATTCAGAAGAAGCTGGATTACGTGCTTCAAACATACACCAACTTGTTCCTTGGAGACAACACAAGATCCTTCAAACCTACACTTGGTATATCCTTCTAAGCACTTTGCATGGACTGAGCAGATGCAGTCACCCTGAGAATACGTGCAAGGTACTCTCTGACAGCAATTCGCATGCCCACTTGATTGTGTGATACTCTCACCTCTGATGAGCCTAAAACATTGAATGATGAAATTAAAGCTCATCACTGACTTTGTTGCAATACACACCTAACCAACCAACATGTACTAAATATAATATATTAAGATGTTTGTGTCTAGCAGTGAGCAGATGCATTAATTAGTAAGGGAAAGAAGAGGAGCAAAAGAATAGGGCTAGGAAAGGGATTAAACTTGAAAGCTTCAAATTACTGCAAGTTTTATATTCATCTAGCATATTAAAAACTAACCTCAATGTAGACTGATCACAAAAAGGGTCATTAGAAAATTGGCATGGCATGTCAATTCTAGAATGTAATGGAAGCCCTTGTGTCAATTGTGAGAAATCACAGCAATTGCTTAACCCTGGATGATGAAAACAAACAGTATGAAAATATATAATCTAGAGGAAAACCAGGAAACATGAGCAAGTTACATAGAAACTCTTCAACATTATCACTTGCCTGTCATTGGGATTGATTTTTCAGCAGCAGATGGAAATGATGATGAAGCACCTTCAAAAACATCTTGCCTGCTGGGAAGAATAGATCCACACCTTCCTTCCCTAGATTTTGATGATTCAAGAAGAGAATGCTGTATATCAGTATTAGAAGTTCTATCCAATCTTCCTAGATCATGGCTCATTCCAACTGAAGAAATTGCATGTCGCTTTGACAACTCTGAAATCTGGCTCAACGCAAGCAGTCTCATACTATCATCAAACAAACAAGGGCCCTCTTGTTTTGAGGTGGTAGAAGTTGAACCTGGTACAAAAGTTGAAGTAGCTAACAGAAAGCCCGTTGAAGCAGCAGAGGGCAGAGAAATATGTCGGGAGCCCAAATATGGACTACTCATTGTAAGAAAAGCTTGATCAGTATGTGCATTATTTCCAACAAAGGAAGAGTTCCCAGGAAGGTTCAGACAGCTTCTCTCATCAAATCTACCTGAAGGAATATTAGATGACTGACACGAGTTCATGTCGTGCACTGATGAAAAACCAGGTATCATGCCAATGGCAATTCTAGAACTTTCCACCAGCTTATGGATTCTCAATGCTGGATCAATTGCATCAGAAAAGCCAACAGGAAGACATCCCAGTCCTGCACCTTTGCCCTTTTCTGTCAATCTGCAGAAACCCAACTCAGGCATATTCAACTGCCTCCCTAAACTATTTCCAATTTTCAGTGGAGCATTTAGTGGGTCACACTTGGTAGTACTAGGTCCACAATGAAATATCTTTGGCATGCTAAATTCACTGACTGTATTATTAGTACCTTTAGAGCATGCACTCCCTTCCAGTGGTAGTGGTGAACGTGCAGGAACTACTAAATTTTTTGTGGCATCAATTCGGCTTTCAGGTTTGGTAGCATCCACAAAACTGCTGGCAGCAAATGCATGCTTACTAAAGTTCAATAGGCTCTGTTGACTTCTTGCCATAGGGTTAGAAGAATCTGCCTCCTGATGACAATATTGCCTAGTTTCCTCCTCCTCGCAAATCGTAGCTGCGTTATTCCAGAATCATTAATAATACAATTCTTAGCCACGGTACAAAAACCAAAAATATACAAACAAAATAACCTATAACATGTATGCAATGAAAAAAGAGCAGACGGATCTACCCACCTTGATCAACCATCTTCTCAGAATAGTATGACTTTGGAGGATCAACAACTGTCTTAAAATGTTTGGGTGCAATAACTGGTAGAGCAGAGTTTCCTATAGGCTGACTTGGCTGATAAGGTTGCCCAAGCTTTAACTCCACATTAGAGGAAGCAGCATCTCGGTCAGAAATTACAATATCACCTGTGATTTTAGCTGCAGTTGCATCATAATTTCGACCCAGGGTTCTTAAATTTTGTAAACTAGAGTGGGCAAGGGATGGGTTTCTAGTCTTCAATATAGAATCAATCCAGGTGGACACGGACTGACAATCATTAGCTGAATCCCTACCACCAAACGTTGACATCGTTGAACTCTTAGAGAAAGCACACTCCATTCTCCGGCCATCAGCAACATCAAGCAAACTGCTTTAGGAAGCACCAAAAAAGCGCTTGAGAAGAAAGTTATTATTACCCTCATTCTTTTGCTCTTGTTTGTTATACAAGAGACTGATAGCAGAACTTTGTTCTGTGTGAACATTACTCAGAATCATGGAACTATTATCCACGCACCTTGACAAAGCTTGCGATGAACAAATTGGATTAGCCACGTGAGAAGTAATAGATATTTTGGGCACGGTTGAACTAGATTTCACCAAACCAGTAGTTGGTAACAATCCTTCAGGCCAGTCCCATCCACTCTGATCTTCAGGAACCCTGATCTAAAGCATCATAAAAACATCACCATCCAGTGTTCTCGTTGCTTCAAAGACATGCCAATAAGAAATAAAGTTTTCAATCCCAAAGGTTAAGAATGTGAAAATCGACAAGATAATTGATAATAGTGGTAGTAAGGTCTATAATACCCTTGCAATAAGAAACCCAGTACGAGTTTGCTTTTATGTGCCTTGACCCCCCTTCCCCCCTTTTCCAGAAGCATGCAACTTTCACAACATATTAGCACAAGATTTGCAGAAAACCATGAAAACTATACATGGAAGCCATGAAGCATAACTCCTATGGCCTATCGGCCACACTATCAAGAAGTTTGATTGATCACCTTAAAGAGGTACTATTGATTTTTTAAATTAGTCATATTTTATAAATATCAAATAGTCCTCAAAGGACAAGGACTAGCTTAAATTCTAAATAACTAACTATTCATACATGAAAAGATAAGCATGAGACACGCATATCTGTGACAATGAAGCAAAAAATCAGGAAATCATTTGAAGTAAACATTGGGAATAAGGGCAATGTAACTCTTACCCCAAACTTCCCAAAGTAGAGTTTCCGCCATCGTGCAATGGTCCCTCCACTTTCCATGTGAACAGCATCCCCAGGGTTCATATCACATAATCCTGCATGCTGCAACATGACAGCAAGTTGTAAGCATGAACCAACTCCAAATGGGTAATGCAAACATGCATTAGGGGACAAAACACAGTGAACATAACAGACATGAGCAAGTTACCTCGCAAAATTTGGAAACAGATGTGTGAAAAAAATGACAGGAGCAAACAATACTGAGAAGTCCTGTATTGCTGAGAAGCAGATACCCACCTTTTCCGTCAAAGTAAAAAGTCAAAACATGTTAGGCCACATCCAATATGGATAGAAATTAACCAAATGCAAGAATTACAATCATCAATTAACCTGTACTAGAACAGAATACGCGGGGACACCCACTTAAAATAGTTGATGACTGATCAGATATAGAAGAGTTTGATTCCTCGGGTATCTTCATTGACATCCGTATATTTTTGCTATGGGGATTACCAGCTTTTGCAGAGCCAGTAACGTAGCAATCCCCTTTGAAGGTAGCAAAGTCCATTACTTTCTCAGTACCAGGAACCATGTGACGATTGACTACTTCAGCCAGATCTGAAGTCTGAATATTTACGTTAGACGCATGAAAGTTACAAGGCAAAACTGAAACACCACTACTGCTGCAACTCAATTCCAATCTAGATGGAACAGCAGAACAATTTCCACCATTTTCTGTGTTTTGTTTGCTCTGGTTTTCTGACAGCAATGTCCCATAGGCTCGTGGAGTTTCACTTGCAAAATCATTAATATTGCCATATCTAGAGGCATTGAATACTTTTCGACTTGACAATTCCTGAAAGTCACACTGTAGAAGAGATGGTGGCCCGGATAGAAGATCTAGAAACGAATTTGCCAGCTCAGAATGACTTGACTTATGGGAAAATAAGTTTGAATCGTTGGGACGCATGGGATCATGCACTCTTTCATGCAATGTCGAACTTAAATCCTGTGTAGCATGTTGGCGAAAATACTGGCCATAATTCATCTCCATCTGTATTTAATTAAAACAAGAAGTAGGAAGTGAGGGAAGAATCCAAACGCACAAGTCAAATGTAACAACACATAAATTAGTTCTGTTTATCAATGATGACTGAATCAGAAAGTAAAATCAGAAATGAAATTTGATAATTTTGCAAACCGTATGTTTTGAATAAATAATACCGAAAAAAGGAAAAAATAAGAAATCATTCTTCTAGAAATAAACAAGGTTGCAGTATTCAGCGTGCAATTTTCCTACTCTACATTGTACATTCATCCATTCAACATATCTCCCTCCAAACAAAATTGGACTCTGAGGGCATCCCTGCTTCTCTCATACCCTTACGTTGTGACAAGGTGCTTAATAAGACTCCTTAAAGTTTTCTACCAGCGGAAAACTTTCAAATACTTCAGAGCAGCAACGTGCGATTGATAGAGTGTTCCTTCCAAATACTAATTTTTTTCCTCTCCACCGATTTCCACACACAGACAGACCTCAGAAATTGTTGCACAACCACCATACGTTTCAATGACAGAGCTTGAAACATCAAAAAGAACTACCGGCCCTCCAGGAATATCATATTCCGGATTCAAGTATCCTATTCCGCTGTAGAATCGTCTCACACACCTAATAGAAACGCTCAAACCCCAAGCAGAGGAAAAAACAACTAACATCACGATTACCTTCACAACGGATCTTTTTTACTGGCAAAAAAAAATCGACGGCTCTTAACCTTGATTTTGAAACATATATATAAATAGAAGCGTTAATTACCTGATCTCGAGGCTCCTGCGATGCCGATGAAGCCATTGAAAGCATCGATGACTGCAATGTAGAATCAAATTTGATCCGCCAAGGGTTATCCATCTCTCAATACTCTATTATCCTAACCCTTCTACATCAAATCATCAATAGAACCCAAAAGAACAGTAGAAACGACTGTCAGCGGCCGAAGAAGTCTACACTGTTCCTTCTCAAAACAGCTTTGCAGCAACCAAACAGTATAAAGCGAACGAAAATCACATGCACAATAAAAAAACCCAACAATAATAATAAAACCTAAAAGAAGAGAGTATTAATGGAGCTCAGAAACTGAGAAAGAACAGGGAAAAAGAGGGATTACTTTACAGATAGAGAAACAGAGGGAGACGCATCTGAAATGTATTCGTTCGAGACAAGTTTGACTGGACACTGGCATAGTGACGCGTGTAACGCGTGAAATGAATATTGACCGTCAGATATTTAAGTTTGTGATTGGATGCTTGATGGGTGGTGCAGATGGGAGATTGTGGGCCGTCGATTGAGAATACAGCTGGGTTGGGATTTGTTGATTGGGAGGGGGAGGGAGAGGGAGAGGGAAAGGGAGAGACTGCTGTGATGGGAATTTAGGGCATGCGCGCCAAAGTTTGGAGTGGGACCCATCTAAATATTGGGCCAAGGGGATAAGAGATGGAAAAGAAATTGTGGGGCCAATACGGAGGAGGATAGGGCTGACATAGAAACAGTGAAAAATATAGTTCTTAATTCGGTCTCCGTTTATTTAAGTGTAAAGTACACTAAGAATAGCTAACTTTAATTTCAATAATAAAATCGTTAGTCAGGTCAGTTTAACATTTTTTTAAAAAAATATTATTAAACAAAATATTTTTAAACTTTTTCAAGAGTATTTTTGATATAAAAATGCTTTATAAAATATTTTTTAAACAAAAATAAAAAAATTTAACTTTTACTTAAAAGTAATTTTATTCCTAAAAAATACTAATACTAAATTGACCCTTAGTAAAGGAGAAGTCAACGTCTATTTCGGAATTGCTAAATTACAGCAAATAATCCATTATCCAACCTTTGTGGAGAAGTGAACCTTTTCCTTATTAGATAAATGCACCTTTTGTGGGTTTTATTTTCCCCCTTTGAGTCCAAAATCATAAATCAAAATATATTGTTATATTTTTATAGATATGACTAAAATGCTTCTTTTTATTAATCATATTATATCATATATATTATTACAAAATTTCAAACTTACAACTAACGTGAATTGTATATTTTATTACTGCATGGACTATTTAATTTATTAATATGTGAAATTATTTTTTTATGTAAATTTGATTTAAAAAAATAATAAAGAAGATATAATCGTATAGGAGTTTATAAATTATAGTTTTTAACCATTTTAAATTTAAATAAATAAAACTAAAACAATTAGTAAATACTTTAATTTTTAAAATTCAATTTTTTTTATTTTACATAATAACTATTTTCTTCTTGAAATTTATTTTTTGGGAAGCAACTTTACTGGCCTAAATCAAAAGGCAAGCTTGGTATCCGATAAGCACAATTATTGAACAAAGCTCTACTTTGCAAACAAGTGTGGAAGATCCCCTCACACACTAGCACACTCACCGTTACTAACAAAATATTGGTCGTCCACAAATTTTTTACAGGTTCAGGCACGCTCAAATGATTCATGAGAATGGAAGAGCATTCTCAATTTGACGGGACATCTACCTACAGAGGGCCTTGACGTTCAGATTTGGGATGGGCACAATGTTTCGATAGTTAATAGCAAATTATCACTTCGACACCACCCAGACCAACAACTACTGGGGATTAAAGCCGAAGGTGTTGCTGACCAGACATATGGATAGTGGAAAGCGGAAGTCGTCCAGAATCAACTGGGCAATGTCTGGACAAGGGAGCTGAGTACTCGAGAGTTTTCCATAAATTCAGGATTCGACAAATATGTATGGAAACATGACTTTTTAGGGAGATTATCGGTTAAAGGGGTGTACCAAATGCTACTGCTCCGTCAACAGCAACACCAAACCTTTTGGAAAATACCTCTTCCCTCTAAGATTCTCATTTTCTTATGGAAGCTATGTTCCAACGCACTGCCCTTTCGAGTCGAACTCCAGGTTAGACATATTCTTATGCAACCAAGAAACCTCAAATCACCTATTCCGCTCGCGCTCCATCACCAGGGCAGTGTGGTTTGCCATCCCATGGGCCATGGCCATTACGTTTGGAAATAAGGGCGAATGCGAACATACATGCATGGATTACAGCCTGGATACAGGACTTCCCTAATGCTCCCCAGATTACAGAACAACCATGTTTGGGGGTTCATCACACTCTGGTAGATATGGAAGCATAGAAACGAAATCCTGTTCACCGAAGCTTCCCCAAACCCCATTGCAGTAGCCCAAAAAATACAATATTCCCATCGCAGATATTGTCTCACAGTTGATAAAATGCACACATCCATTACGCCAAAATCCCACGGATTGGCTCAGTCAAGTCTCAACTCCTCAACCCATAACCATATCTTATTACTTCTCTCCCCACTCCTTTCATAATCCTCATTGCCCTGGCATACAACAACGAAATGCAAAATTTTGTGGGGCTGCAGTGGCACCGGAGGGCTACATCAACTAACCCGACTTTAAGATCACACACTACAAAAGCCTTTCCGCAATCCATAGCAAAAAAACTCTTAACTCGCTCGATCTTACGTAACAAGCTTGCTTCATACAACATAATCAGCAATGGAACTCAATCGTAGCAAGCAAGGCCAGGGTCCACTGGAAACTAGCACCTATCCTTGCAAACATTCAGAAGTTGGGTGCTGCACTATAAATTTCTGTCGTGCAACATCCACGCCATGCAAAACTAAGAAATTTTTTTAGGGCTGACATTAAATTGTGATTTTTAGGATAGTAAAATATAATTTCACCGTTTTAATAGTCTATATTTTTATAATTTTAAAAGATTAAATCAAATTTTTATATTTTTAAGAGGTCAAAATATAATTTTACTTTTACTAATTTAAAATTTCAAAAATTTTAAAAAGTAAATAAAAAAATTATATGAGGATCCTGACAATCCTTCTAATTTCACCCCTGATCTCACTCATAGAGCACGAGAAATAATTGGATGAAACAGTTATGTCACATTATCCATATCTCTTTTCAATCATTTAATGACATGTGGACTAATTTTTACATGTTATTCACACATCATTTAAATTATTTTTTTAACCATAAATCCTTTAAATTCCTAAAATTTCTCCTTCTCCTCTCCTCCTCTCCTTCTATTTTATTATTTTTTTAACGATGAAATCAGCAAAAAGAATAAAATAGAAGGAGAGGAGGAGAGGAAAACGAGAAATTTTAGGAATTTTAGAGATTTATGGTTAAAAAATAATTTAAATGAAGTGTGAATGATATGTAAAAATTAGTTCACATGTCATTAAATGATTGGAAAGGGATATGAATGTTGTGGTGTAACTGTTTCATCCAATCCTTTCTGCATATAGCACATAAATTGGCAAAACAAGTGATCACAAAACAACTTGCAAAGGATTAAAAACCCTAATTACCTTCTGCACTACTGTTGAATTGTTTCTAAAAATAAAATGTTGAAGTGTCGTGTTCTAATAGTGTCATGTGGCAGCCTTTATTTTTATTTTTTAACATAGTGGGCTAATTTAAGTATGGAAGATAATTTAATTATTAAATTGAGATGAAAAGAAGTTTAAGGATCAAAATGAAAAAACATGTATACTTCAGGGGCAAATTTAGCATTAAGCCATTGAGTAAATATTATTGTCATTAGAAATCACATAGATCATGGATAAAGACAAACCAACAAATCAGACGGTGTGCATTCTAACTGTCATCCGTTCCCCCAAAACCGACGGTCACATTATCTCTGACATCAAACCTTCTTTTGACATTTTCTTCTACGAACAAAGTGCTTCAGCGATACCTACTGATTATAGCATCTTCAAAGCCTAACATAAAACCCTAATTCTCAATCTTTAACGTTCTCTCTTCAATTTGGTTCCTTTTCTTTTGCTACTTACCTCTCCCTTGATTTTCCGCTCCTTTCCTGTCTAAGCTCTGTCATACGCAACGAAAATGGAAATTCCACTTCCAAACGGTGTCGTGTTGGACAGTTCCGTGGGCTTTGCACTGCAAGCTATGGTTGTCGAGACCTCCATTGTTGTTACAAATTCAGTTGCTTGGTTGCTGATGATGGTATAATTTTCTTTCCTTTTTGCCTTTTAGTTCTCCTTGGGCCACTGGTTTCTTCTGCTCTTTGTTTTATGAGGGTTCTCTCTCTCTCTCTCTCTTTAATTTAGTGTGAAATTGACAATTTTTCTGTGAAGATTTGATTACATTGTTCTAGAATCTCGAAGTTTGAAATTTTGCTAAATTTTTGTTTCTATTTTTTTATGCTAGGGATTTTGTTGCTTTGCCTAATAGGTTGTCTAGAATATTTAATTTTCATAGAATTTAGTAGGACTAAGTTACTCAGACTTGGGTATGATTGTTGGATAGAGTATGCATCCTTGTATCCATGTGTCGTACATGAGTGTTTAAAGAAAAATGAGGAGTCCGAGTACTAGGATGTCAAGGAAGAACTTAATTAAGATGTTTAGTTGCATTGTTTGATTCAACCCCTTACTTTTAGGATTTAAGAACAGTTTTATTTTGTTGATTGTCTTATTTTTCTATGTGATTTGCTGTAAATGCTTCTTTGTTTCTTTGTTCTTTGCTCTACAATACTATTTTTCACTCCCATGACAACAAATAATTTCGAGTTCTCCTGGTCCTAACGTTGCATCGTTTGATTTGGCGAAATGCTTGCTTATTTATTTGTTACACATTGCTCACAAACTGCACTTGGAAGAACACTTGTTTTATCCTCAGCATGAGTTTGGTGTTTTTCCAGATGGGAACTATGCCTAATGGAATTGATGTCCTCATCAAAGAGCCTGAAGCATATGCAGGGTTAGTTTCATAGATCATTTTGCCTAACTTGTTCTTTTTCTTCTTCCATGGAATGGGGAAAACCGTTCGATTTGCTTTTGCAGGTTTCTGCTTGCTCTTCTTGCAGTGAGAAAGCCTGGTCCGGAGAACAAGGATGCCGGTGACACCGAGGATGATGACAATGATGATGAGGAAGATGAAGCAGCAGGTGATCAAGATGAAGATGCAGGTGAGGAGGAAGATGGATCAGGTGAAGACGGTGAAGATGAAGGGGATCCAGAGGGTGAACCTGATGCCAATGGAGATGGGGCCAGTGGAGAAGAGGACGAAGATGATGACGACAACGAAGATGATGATGACGATGATGATGATGATGATGATGGGGAGGAAGGTGAAGAAGAAGAGGAAGAGGAGGAAGAAGATGAAGAAGAGGAAGAGCTTCAGCCACCGGCTAAAAAGCGAAAATGAGCTAAGATGTTTCTTGTTTAGTCTTTGCTGAGTTTGGGGGTATGGATGTTAGAGATTGTGACAATTTGGAAATCAGACATGTTTGGTATTTCCTAACATACACTCATTGTATCATTATATTACTTCTGCTTCACTCTTCACTCATCTACTCCTTTGTATGACTTTCTCCTTTGAGGGTTAATGTATCACAACCTTTAAAACAGATTGCTCTGTCCTTTCTCCTTTGAGGTTTTGGATTAGTTTGAAAACCGTAATCTGGGTTTTTGTTCGTGTAGAGGGACTGAAATGCAATCTTTAAGTTTTATTGATTAAACTCAGGTAGGATATAAGAGCCTCATATTTAAGCATTTATTGTTCTAGCTACAAACTAAAAGGAATTGTTTTCAACAGGGGTCAACTATGGATCCAGAAGGAAACATAAGAAAAGGAGGATCCCAGGCATAGGCGAAACTGACTGAAGCGAAACCGTTCAAAGCATGGCCGTCGATAACAAGGCAATTGTTGCCTTGTTTCTGAAAAATATTAGGATCCACAGTTTCTCGAGATTGGAATCCCTCGCAAGAAAGCGTTAGTTTATGTTGAGCGCATTTGCAGTTGTTGGTAATTGTCACTTTCCATTCAGCCATACCTTGTATCTCTACTCCTGTTCTCACTGTACCAACAATGATGTCGTTCAAGGAGCAAACACAAAACCCTGCATTTATATTACAAAAAAAAAAAAAAAAGAACCCTTGAGACCAACTTGTCTGAAACAATCTTGACCGCTACATGAACAAAATCTTGGTAACTTACCTTGGCCGACAAGACCCAGAATACTGGAAGAAGCCATTGTTTTGATCAAGGTTTGTGATGTTGGTAGGGGTACATCTATGTCGACTTATATAATTTTGGAGCAAACCATGGCTTTAAATTTCATTCCTTGGCGATGCATCTCCTATTTAATGTTTTCTTTTAACAATTGGACCAATTATTCAAACTTTGTTGAGATGGGAAGATTTTGCAATCTTCAATCTGTAAAGGCAAGTCGACCAGTATTAAGGGCAGAATCTGCACATTGAAAGCCATTTAATTTGAGATTTTGTGGCATCTTTTGTATATATGCATACATTTGTCATAATGTTCTAAATTAATATAAAAAATAGAAGGTACTTTGGTATAGTGAGAGACTGCAAATTAGTAAAAATTGGGCGTTATTGAGAGACCATGAAAAGGAAAATCAAAGTAGTCTTGAAGAAGACGACGTGGTGAAAGTGGTAAGTGGCTAAAGGTGTTGAAGGTTGCTGTGGTGGCACTAATTGTAGATGAGCAAATTTTAGTGAATTTAATTTGCTCAAACGATGTTATAAAATGGAAGAAGTTGAATACTCATAAATAATGGGACAGAGTGATGTTATTCTCATGTGAACGTGCTGCATGTAAATTGATATAGTGGGAGTAGGGTTAACGTTTCATTGAATTTAGTGGTAATTTATTACTCGTTTTAGGTTCTTAAAATCATTATTTAAAAATTTGTGTGTTGATTTGATGGTTAAGATTTCACCGTTTCAAGTGTGGTCAGGATTTGAATCGTACTAATTGTATTGATGAGACATTATCCTATTGTAATTCACAAAAAAATTCATTTTTTAGGAACTTTTAAAAAAATATATACTTTTTTATATATATTCTTCACAAATTTCCTAGATTTTTTTATAATTTTTAAAATTTTTAATGAAATTTTATAATTTTTTTTATAATATACTCATTTTCGATTTCGAAATTGACAAGGACAAAAAAAATATTTACACCAATTTATTATTTGAATTGTAAAATTCAATTTAATTCGAACTCGAAAAATCGAGTTACTTATTCAAATCAATTCAAAAGAATTGAATAATTCTTTAAAAAAAATTAAATAATTCGATTCAATTAACTCAGAATTCAAAAAATAAATTGTTTTTTTTTTTAATAGAATCAAGATTTACTTACCCTAATTGGGATTAATAAGAGAAATTGGCAAAGATAGTATACACGTTACAGAGTGAAAGGAAAGGTTAGGTGATCGTAACATTTGCAAAGAGTGTTACATATTCAAGTGCACTATTTGTTCAATGGGATGATGGAACTCGTGTTATAATGCGGACTTCTTAATAGATGGATAATGTCTATAACAATAATTTTTCAACTCTTCTTTGTTTATGACATCAAAGCATCACAACAATGAATAAATCCCATGATGAGTTCTGCAAATCTGCAACTATTAATTAAAACACTACATAACCTTTGAGATGCCCCCAGGATTTCAAAAGGTACCATCCCTTCTTTCTGCAATCTAAGGATGAATATCAGGGTAGAAGACCAATCCAGCTTGACGTTTGAACCGCCCCTTGATTTTGCCAAACCATTATCTCGGAGTTCCTGCTCCTCGATCAAACACTTAATTCCTCCCACCTCCTGGTAACAAACTAGCTAAGGAGGGAACTCCTTGGTTTCTCATTTCTTCTTGTGCTCGTCTCATTTCTTCAGGATCTGTTGCAACAGATAGCAGATTGATGAAATTAGCAAAAACGAAATTCCTAGCCATCCTTTATATATATCATCTCATATGTGGAGAGGGGCAAGAGCATGTAGAAGCACATGAACGAGAAAGTTGTTTCTGTAAAACTAAGGATAAAAGGTTGCCAAAATTGTAGAATATGTTCGGGAAAAATGAATAGCAGCTCAACTATTATGCATACGATTAAAGAATAGGCAACATAGAAGATTTTATCCTGATCAAGAAAGAACAAGTGCAAACAAGTAATTAAATAGCGTATTTTCCACGAAAATCAACTCTTTAAAATCTACTGCAAGTCAGAACTTCGAGAAAACTACCAAGTTATGAACTAGTAGTAGAGTACTTTACCCATGTTTTCAACTAATTTGGGCATTAAAAACACTACCACCAGCATAAATCCCACCATGAGACCCATTGGGCTTTTCACAACCGACATTATGGAGAAAGGTTCCCTGATCTGCAATAAAGTGGGATAAACATGAAGCAAAAGAAAGATGATAACTGAAAGCAAAAGGAAACATAAACACAAATAGAATAAGGTTCCTTAACCTCGTAATATTGTTCATCTCTCAACGGCTCTAAAACCAATTCACTGAGACCTTTCCTGTTCTCTGTCAATGCCGCCTGTACCTTGCCTGGGTTTCTAGCACTAACATCAACTCTAACCTAAGCAAGTTCGAAAGTCATTATTGTTAATTACAAAAAATCAAATTCATTTACCGACTAAAAGTCAAGAGACTCAGGCAAGAAATAAAAATCATACAGGAGAAAAGAAATAGCCAATAGCAGCCACTTCAATCAAATGTGTCCCTGCTGGTATGTTCTGACTGTAGGCAATTTATATTAAGGAATTATAACACTCCAGTGTGAGGTTTACTACCACCCATTTTATAAAGTATCACATTTTTTACTAACAGAAAAACAGTCTACAAAGAACAAAAGAAAAGGATAAATAACTAAAATATTTGGATTTTCAACCAGAAATATGCATAAGAATTGCCAACAACTTCTTGGCCTAAATGACCGGAGGTTTGTGAAGAATGAAAGCTTTGGGTTCAAACGTTAGCAACCCTACCCTCAATAATATTTAACAAATGATAAATAGTAGGATACAATGAAAAATATCCATCAGGTCTCAGATAAGTAACAATTTGGCCACCATTGAGTATAACTTTGACATTTGATGTTTTTCCGGGCAAAGCAAACCCTTTTGTACCGAGACCTGCCAAATAAAGTCATCAATCATCTATATCAAATTAAATAAAAGATAAAACAACACAAATGAACATGAACCAATGTCAATTTCTCAAATGTATATTCTGCACTGATGTTTAAAGATTCAATTGGATGAATTCATGTTTTTCCAAAACCTATAACGGGATTGTGTAATGATTTGAAGATCTTGCTTGTCCAAAGCCTTACACAAGTAGCCCTAATCAAAATTCAAAAAACAAATTCACAAATATCTAATCATTTATACGAAGACTGCTTTGCTTAATAAATCACCATATATTTACACAATGGAAATCAGCATAAAGACCAAAAGTATATACTTTAATTTTAAAACTGAGATAAAAACACTAAATTAGAATGTGGCAAAGATCCAGAACAACCGAAATCACTAGATAACAGTATAATTTGCAAAATACCAGTACAAACCTAATCAAATACAAAAACTAAAAAAAAGGGGGAGGGGGAATTACCTTGGGGGATCT
Organism: Gossypioides kirkii; assembly: GCA_005610355.1. Classification (NCBI taxonomy): domain Eukaryota; kingdom Viridiplantae; phylum Streptophyta; class Magnoliopsida; order Malvales; family Malvaceae; genus Gossypioides; species Gossypioides kirkii. The sequence goes on from CP032249.1 coordinate 34,664,761, forward strand.
TCACTCGACCATTGATGGTGTACCCATCCCCAGACCTAACAAAACAGGTAAATGAACAAGTTGAAAATCTAATAAAAGATCCAAATACGATAGAGCAATTAATTAAGAAACGAAACAAATTTGCTTGACGTTAGGTTGAGATGAACCAGGTGAATACAGTGATAAAGTCAGTAAACTGAATTTCTAAGTTAAAACAAAAAAATCTAAACTTCAAAAGAATTCAATGGCGTTGGGGTTTTTTTTTTTTGAAAGCGATCTAAAAAGAGAACTAGAGAGTATGAAAGAGAACGAAGTTGACCCTGATGAAATCGTGAGTGCAGTCGAGAGAAGCGCGAGCAAAAGTAACCGTGCGATGGGTGCCATAGCAGCTGAGATTTGAGAGCTTCCACAGTGGATGAAAACTAGAAAGAGTAGAGTTCTTGGTTTTTCCAGCTTTGTAGAATTTGTTGAACTTTTATTTGTATACTTCTCACTTGAATCTGGGCCTTTCATCAACGATCAGTGGGCCTTCAATTGGGCTTATTTGGAGATAATAAAGAAAATTTTCATTCTTACTATATAATACAGACTTAAACCTGTTCAAACTTGTTAGTTTCTCTTGGTTTTGAGAGTTTTCATTTTCTTTGTGAGTTTTGTGACTGAGTCGGAAGGTGTTTAAACAGTCGGTTCGATTTTTAATTGAACCAAATTATTATTAATTGATTTATTTGAAATATAAAAATTTTTAATTGTCACTCAAATCGATTTTTTTTAAATACATAAATTAAATTGAAATTTATTTTTTTTTCTTTTGATTAAAATAAGTTTAAAACATATAAAAATACATTGATTAAAATTTATATCTTTATCAACTGTTTGCTAAGAGAAGTAAATGTTAATTTGCTTCCACCAGAATTGAGTACCTTGGTCATGTCATTTCCCAAGCTACTATAGCCATGGACCACTCTAAAGTGGAGAGTGTCATGTCTTGGCCAATTCCACAGACAGTAAAGGAGCTTAGGGCTTCCTTGGCCTCTCGGGGTATTAGAGGAGGTTCGTCAGGAACTATGGAACTATGGCCAAACCACTGACTGACCTGCTGAAAAAGAATGAGTGGGGTTGGACATCACAGGCTGGTGAAGTCTTTCAGGCACTGAAACATTCCTTAAGCACCGCTCTTGTTCTCATTCTGTCTGACTTCCACATTGAATTCTACATAGAAACCGATGCAAGTAGCCTAGGTGTGGGAGCTGTCCTCCAACAACAAGGGCATCCAATTGCCTTCTTCAGCAAGGCCCTTGGGGTGAGACACTAAGCCTTGTCCATTTATGAAAAGGAGATGCTGGTAGGCCTTGTTGTCAAGAAGTGGCATCACTACTTGATTGGACGCCATTTCCGAATCAGGACTGACCACCAAAGCCTCATATTTCTCTCTAACCAACAGGCTATCACCCATTTCCAGCAGAGATGGGTAGCTAAAATGTTAAGCTATGATTTTGATGTGGTCTACAGGAAGAGTAGTAGGCAATGTGGTGGCAGATGCCCTTTCTAGGCAACCTTCAAGCTCAACTGGCCAGCTACTTCAAATGATTGGCAGTTCACTTATTTCTAAGCTGCTACCTAAAGAACAACACTCTTGGAAAGACGATCCCAAGCTGATTAAGCTTTGTTTTGAGTTGCAGCAACAACCATCTTCTCATCCAAAGTACTCTTGGATGGCAAATCCTTAAGGAGGAAAGGGAAACTGGCAGTGGGAACTAACCAGGAACTTCAACAGGAGTTGTTTCAATATTTCCATGAGAGTGCTGTGGGAAGGTATTTTTATTTTTTAAATATATATTTTAATTTAAACTTAAATGAAATATTTTATTAATTAAAAAGTAAATTCCAATCTATTATCAAATTAGAATGAGATATTATATATTTTTTTTTCAATTTTATTAAGGTGAGTTTTACTTTATCTTAAAAATTGACATATCTCGTTTTTTAAAATATTTGTTTTTAATATTTTACTACACCGATATAAAACACTTATCAACCTTTAAACTTACTTTAAATAAATAAATAGTAAGTGTTTTTCATTTTTACAATGCATAAAAAGCTTTAAATAAATAAATCGTTCAAATTTTATAAAAGATTTATTGAAAGTAACCATTATAATAATATAATTTATTTTATAATCTTAAAATTATTTCATTTATTTTATAAAAACAACTATTTTAAATAATTTCTTTCAAATCTAACTTGATATAATAATAATATAGACAGTTAACTATGTAACAATGATGATTTTTTTATCATTTCTCAACATAACATCAATTCGAAGTTTTTTTAATTACAATAACAATGTAAAATTTGATCAACAAAAATGATTAACACGACTCAAATTCAAATCACATCTGAAGCGATAAACACAGACCAATCAATCCGGAGTAAATTTAAATAATAGTATAAATCAATTAATCTAAGGAAAACTATAGAAAGCCGTTTCGAATCTACCACATGAAGGGAGAAAACACATCTTTTCATTAAAGATAAAATATCTTACAATTAAGGCTCAATGAAAAAACAAATCCCAAATTAAAAGGAAAATAATGAGATTTTTTTTTTCAAAAGCAAGAAAAAAGAAGGATATCATTTACAAGATTGAGCACAGGATAAGATTGCTTTCATCAATTTCGCAAACAAACCATAGTTCAGTAAAGTTTATACAACAAATGGAGGAGATAATGAGCTCCTTACAAAGAATGAAGACGTTCTAATTAAGCTATATGATTTTGATGATTTGATTTCCCCAAATGCTACAATCCCAACTTTCTTGACAACCAATCTGAAAGATTTGCTATTACAAATCCAGCAAACACCTGCATTTCACCATCATAAAAATACAGTAAAAAGATAGCAACAGAGCGTTCTTACAAAAATCTAATATACCGATATTGTCTTCATCAGTGGACTTTACCTGAGCTGAGCCAAGAATGTAAATTGCTGAGTAATGACGACCATGAATGAGCATATCAGCCATCATCGCGAGAGGGATGGTAAGTGACATGCCTAATGTGGCTACTAGAGGAGTCGTCCAGACAACACATAAGGCCCTAGAGAAGAGACGAATTCGAACAAAGATTAAGAATGTGTCAAACAAGAAAACTGCAACGGCTTGGAGCTGGAAGCAATCAGAAAAAGGGTGCATACCAAAAGTAGTCAGAGAGGACACTTCCAACAAGGCCATTTGCGAGGACTACTTCATCCAATTTAGCAGAGTGTGGAATTGTAAATTTGGGTTCTATTCCCAAGGCTGTCAAAGGCCAAACTGAAACAGTATTTATAGGAATGATTAGTATGATGGTTAAACCTCGGGAAAGCAGGATACACTCGAGTAGAAAGTCCACTAATTGCTACAATGATTTAGAAACCGACAATGACATAGATTTCCAAATCAAACAACTCTTACCAAGCCACCATAGTGCTACAAGTGTAAAGAGTCCGATGTATCCAAACAATTTTTGAACATCAACCCTTTCTCCTTCCTCGCCTGCAAACTTCTTAAGCAGAACTGCAACATAATGGAGAAATGGAAGAGAATATCACAATTTGCCTTTAGAATGGATAATAGTGAATGAATTAAAACAAGATATTCAGGCAGACCTGTAAATAACCCATATGACATGGCTGATAGGAGGCCAAAAAGATCGCCAACAAGAGAGCGTTTCCCATTGCTAAACAGAAACATTAACTGTCAATGTTAAAAACATACATCACAAAGAGCAAGCTAATAAATAAAAAACCCATAAGCACTAATAGCATAAAACATATAACAACCAAACTGAACACTCAAACTACAAGCATGATACTGCGACAGTTATAGCCAAATGGAAGTACCATTAATTACAATATCAAAATGCTTTTAGTCAAAGTAATTTAATTTCATCTGACTTTTTGGACAAGCGAAAGAGATCTTCTACAGGATGAAATTTAATTATCACTTTTCATTTGATAATAAAAAAAGCCCTGCAGTTCATCAAAGCAAGCAAGAAAAATTTCAATTATAGAAGAAAGCCATCCCAATCACTAATAAGCTTTTCTTTACCACAATCGAGAACACTGTTGCAGAAAGATGTAATGACTAACTAAACTGCTTTAAAAGAAACCAAAGCTACACTTGCAAAAAGAACTTCCGAGGTTGTGAAGAATCCACTAACTCTCTTCTTCAAAATATAGAGGCTTTGGCAGCAGTACCGACTATAAATCATATGTGCATATGCATATAGCATGTATATCAGGTATACATGAATGGATATTTATGATAAATGGAATAGAGTTCTAGCAAGACAGCATAATCCTGAATAACAAGCACCAAGGTTATACATGCTAAGAAATTAAAGATGCAAGGAACTTACGCAGAACCTATAGAATCATCAGCAGCCCAAGTTTTTCCAAGAGTGGTCATGACAACACCAGCCATGCTGACAAATACAGCAAGCACCTTTGCAACATTTAATGAATCTTGACCCAGAAAAGCACCAATAAAAAGTGTAAAAAGTCCTGAAGTAGAGGACAGCACTGTTGTACTTGCAACACTTGTACGTGCAAGAGCAGCATTTGATAAATACTGCAACAACCAAACACCATTATCAATAACTCTTTTAGTTCCTTTCTTCATATGATTCATATCCAAAACTAGTGCAGAATCTTTCCCGGTACAACTCTGGAGAATCCTTTGCTTAATTTCCAAACGTACAGCGCCAAACTTAACTTGAGGCTAAATTTTAACAGAAAAAAAAAAGCGAAAAAGAAAAAGACAGATACAAAGACAATTGCTTTGCAATTATTACCTCTGTTACAAACCAGATAGGAGCAATATAAAATCCAATGGTAGCAACCTCCCTTGTAGTAAGCTGTTTGTCCTGTTTCAGAAACTGCACTTCATCTTTTTGTTTAGGAACCAACGGCTTACCCTCTATGTGAGGTGAAAAATCTTCATCACTGTCCTTCCTAACCAAAGTCCCTTGAAGTTCCATTTCATATATTTTGTGCCTTAGAGGAGAATTGAGTTCGATGGAAGTCTCATCTGTTCTTTCTATATCTTTAACAGTTTTAGAAGAACGACGTCTTAGCAAGTTACATATCCAATCCTTTATAAACGCTATTGGAAGGTAAATTACCATAAGAGAAGCTCCAAGATATGTAACCGCAAATGGTTGCTTATAGTCAGCAAAGATATCCTGTACACAAGATATCAGTTAGTCTGAATTGACTTAGCTTTGAAATTGCGCAATGCATTCTAGAAACATGATAATATGCAAGAATTTGGAGTTCGAAAAATAACACAAAGCCCCAAAATGTTCTAATCAATATAAAGCCCTCAAAATTGCATTTAGATATTATAAATGCATGAATTCTTCATTTTGATAGCTAAATAGAACTGAATTTTTACAAGTTTCAATCATTCATTGGCATTAAGTAATCATTGCATCTATGAGCTTGGAATAGCTGACATTGTGAAATACCATTAAACGCTATTCTTTCCTGAAAAGCATTTAGAAACGTATTCCACCATATAAAAAATAAATAAATAAACAGAGAGCCAATCAACAATGAACAATGCAAACATATGACTAAGACTAATTAGAAATTAAATTAAACCCAATTAATTAATTAACAATCAATATGAAAACATACGATGGGTTAATGAAATTATATATGAAAACATACGATTGGTTAATGAAATTAAATCGAAATACTATAACCAAAATTAATCAATACAAACACAATCGTAGAGAAAATCGAAATATATTTGAAACTAGACCAAAAAAATTCTTACTGGAGGCAAAAATAACGAGACTTAAACTAGAACAGAATACGAATAGAAGCCATAGATGATTCCCACATGATGGGACTTGAAACTGGAGGCTCAAGCGCCCAGGTCGGCAAAACAGCCAAGCCTCATTGGCATAAGGAAAGAACTCTCAAACGTTGAATTGTACATGAAATGTTAATAATTGCAGCAACCTAACCCAAACCAATTCATAAATAGAAGTTGAACTAATTGATCAAAGACGCGCACAAATGCATAGTTATGGATAAATCAATTAAAATTAACAACTGAAATTCGGAGAAAATTAAAAAAAAAAAAACAGAAGAAAAGAAAACCAACCTGGGTTACTTCTGCAGAAGTTACCCAAATAACAACAACGGCACTTATCAAGAACAAGCCAGCCTTATATCTCAAACCCATTACAGATCAGAGAAAGACCTAGATTCAGCAAAAAAAAAAAGAGAGAACACAGGGATTTCAAAGATCTAACAGCTACAGCTAGATCTTTAAGCAAATTTTTGGGTTTTTTGATCCGCCACCGACAAGTAAATGTAAGATCCAAGATGGCACAGGCTTCAATGTTGAAGCTTTAAGAAAAAGGAGATAGAATTGTAGGAGGCGGCAGGTATGGAGTAGCCAAAAGAGGAGGGAAGACTCCTGCGAAGACTACCCCAAAACAAAGTCTTATTAACTAAAACAAGAGAGAGAAGATTCAATTGCAAATCAATTTCTCCTTTGCGTCAATTTAACTTTTCTTTTTTTGTTTTGTTCGTGGGTCAAAATGACATATAATTATTTAAAAATAAAATGTCTTATTCTAAATTTAGTCCTTTATATTTAATTTATGATCAATGTAATTTACAAAAGTTAAGGATAATTTCAGTTATTAGTAAACACATTTTAAAGACAATTTAACAGGGTTAGTTAATTAGGCCAACTTAAATTAAAGTATAAAGATTAGTTTCTCAATTTTTATAAAAAAATGATGGATAAAAGTAACATATAGATCTTTATGTTAAGAATTTAATTGTATTTCGCTCTTTTTATTAATAAATAAATAAATTAATCTATGTATGTTAGATTAAAGAGTAAATTGGATTAAAATTGATTCCTGTGCATCAAAACGAGGTACATGTGGCACGTCACGTTCACTGTTTTGTTATTCTATCAGCCATATCAATTTTTAACAATAGAATTGGATAAAATTTTTAACAGAAAATGTCAGTTTGCTTATTGATCTAATGTGCATGAATTTATTTATTTATTTTTTAGTAGAAAGACAAAATGTAATCTCACACTTCGTACAAAAACCTCCATAATAATTTTACCAAAATAATAAAATTTAGAAATATACTAAAATAAATATATTAATTTTATATTTTTGGTTTATTTACTCTTTAAAAAGAATCCAGCCAGCTAATTAGAACTTCTTAATCAAATAATTTCCCAAATATAACCTTCCCTAATCTACCGTCCATAGAAATCTAAGTATATACCAATGGAATATAATTCAATTATTATTATATAGTTTTAAATTACTCGTAATTTTTTTTACCTTTTAAATAGAAAGATAATACACTTTAGCGCATTCAAATTCACGCCTCTCTACATTAATAATAATATTTATATTAATCGAATTAAAATTTAATCGATTCGATTCGAGAAAGTTAAAAGCAGGTGAGTTAATTCCTTTTTTATAGGATAAATTATTTTCTTGCCTGTGATTTATTTTCAGTTAGACGTTTATTTTATGTTAGATATGGACAAAAAAGAATTCTTTTTCGGTTAGACGTTTTAATTTATTTTAATGTCTTGTCTTCAATTAATTTCGGTTTGATCCTTTTCTCTTTCTTTGTCACCGCTTCAATTCTGGAATTAATTAAATCATAATCATATTTATTTAGTGATTAATAACGTCATCTCCGAAATTAAATTCGGAATGAATTTTTTTGGTGTTTATTCAACATCACCTACTGTTTCCGAAATACATTTTTTAACACGAAGTTTTTTCTTCTGAGGTCAAGAGTCAAGCACTGCTCTCTGCAGGCCAGCCATAAATTCACCTCAACTTTGCAATTAAATCCAAAATGTTATAGAAAGGTTAAATTTTGCAAATCATCCCTCTATTATTCATTTTATGCATATTTAGTTCATCTACTTTGACTTCATCAAAATGTTCTAGAAAGGTTAAATTTTGCAAATCATCCCTCTACTAATACAATGACAACCTTTTAGATCACATTAAAGTGAATGTTACCGACATTCAAAAGAAATTATTTCACTTGCATTGCATTCGTTTGGGAAACCAAAATAAACATAAAGAAGAGAGAGAAAGAGAATGCATCATCTTCTTTAAGTGACATCTTCAAGAAACGCTATTAAATCTTCTCCTTCACTTAGATTATGATAATGTGAGAAAGAAAATTGTTGAGGTTCGATTTATTTGAGAGAAATTTTTGAAGTGTTATTTGTTAGATAATTAATTTATTTTACAATAATTGAAGGTATAGTCTCTTGGTGGGGTTTTACCTCCCATGTTCTGTCGGGGAGATTAGTTCACTGAGTCAAGAGCACCTCAATTGGTGGTATCTGCAAGACTCACAAGATATGTGTTAGTATAGGACAGAGACAAAGCCATAAGGTTATCTTTGAGGGGCAAAATTAAATTATAAAATTTTAAATGAGTCAAAGTACAATTCTATTTTTACATATACTTGTTATTTTAGAATTTTTGAAGAGATTAAGCTTAATTGGTTACATAATTAAAATCTTACAGCAATCTCCTCTGAGTCCTCCGGTAGAAATTATCAACGCTATTTTATTTCTTTTGTTTTTTTTAAGGCATTTATCGGAGCGAGTTTAATAATTAATCCTCTATATTTTATAGGCCCATTAAGGGGTAGTTATTGGTCACGAGTTTTAAAGTTGTTGCATGCCCAGGATAAAAATCAAACTCTCGACCACTGATTAAGGTAAGAAAGACTCTTATCATCTCATTAAATTCCTGTAATTATTTTTAATTGCTTTTTGTTGTTGTTAGGAGCCAAAGGACTTTGATCATTTGTACAAATGAAAATTCCGAAAATTTCATGTTAATTAATGGAGATGACGGAAGTATTAGATTGAGTAATAAATTCGTGCCGTCTGAAGAATAAAAAGATCAATATTAATAAAACAAAACACAAATTGAAGAATACGAGGATGATTTACAAAATTTTACCTTCTACAAAGCAAAACTCATTCACATTTACACCATTTTCCTGCCCACAATTCATTTTAGTTACACAAGTTTTTCAAAATTGGATTCAAATCACTTTTTCTCGATACAATCAGTTTATCTGATTCAATTGATTAAATTAAAAAATGTATAAAAAAAATAAAACATAGGAAAAAACTAATTTAACCGGATTTTTTAACTTGATTCAATTGGTCTATATTACTCGATCAATTTTTGGTCCAATCAATTCGATTAATCGATCCAATCCGATTTTGAAAACAATGAAACAAGTGGTAGAATTTAGTACATCAGCTTGACTTTTGTTTTGGTTTAAAATTAGCATATAAACTCGGATTACTATTTTTTTAAATATTTTCATGTTTGAGAAAAAATTTAAAAAATAGATCTTTTTTCCATCATATTAAATAAGAAAACCGATCATCCATTTTTTACAATACCAAGCAAATGCTGATTGAATATTAGCTCGATTGGTATGACATTATTGTCAGTGCAAGAGGACATGGGTTCGAGTGTGTTGAAGCGCATTATCCTTCTATTTAAGGGTTAGGAATGGACAATGAGTAGTTCTAAGCATCGTATAGAAAAAATAACAGATATGATAAGAACTTATTAAAAAATAATTAAAATGAAATGGGTTTATTGATATACCTAAGCATAAGGCATATTGTAGAGAGTTGTTTATTTCATTTGATTTATTAGAGTAATTTATGGAACTACATTTGAGTCATGCTCTTTTGGAGTAAGATACTAAAATAAAACTAAATTATATATGCCAAAGATGAGATTGTTGTTTAAGCATTATGGAAAGTGTGACAAAACATATGTCTCCTTGTTCTCTTTTTGTGATAATTCATTAGGATTTATTATCATACATGATTTTGTAATATGCATAAAAAATTAATTTTTATACAATAACATATGTTTCAAGTTCTTATACTTTTTTATGTATTTGAAATCAATCTCTTTATTTATATTTTTTGGAAATTTAATCTCTCTATTTTTCGGATTTAAAAATGCATGTTCAATTGTTAACTTTGTTAATTTTTTTTGTTAAATTCGATGGTGTATTTTAAAATAAGAAAAATACTCACTTGGTAGTGGGGTGAAGTCGAATTTTTTTCTTGGGAGGAACAAAATTAAATTATAAATTTTTATGAGAATTAAGATACAATTTTATCACTATTTTTATAAGGACTAAATCATAATTTTATCATTCTTGGGATCAAAATACAATTTCACTATATATTAACTTATAACTTTATAAATTTCAAAGGATTTGAAGGAAAATTTTCCATTTTAGGAGGATGGATCCTTGCTAGTCCATCGATATCCCCCCTGCCTAGTAGCCATATAACAAAAAGAAAATAACAAAGGCAAAAAAATAAATAAATTAAAGATCGAAATTAAATTTTATATTTTTACAATAGTAAAAATATAATTTCACCATTTTTAATAGATTATATATTTATAATTCTAAATGATTAGATCAATTTTTTATCATTTTAAGATAAAAATAAAATTTTATAAATTATAAAAAAAACTTAAAAAAATGCCCCATTTCAATAGCAATAGTATCAACTCCTTAACTTTATCCGTAATTGAAATAAATTTACCGTAATTAGTATTAAATTTAAATTTTTAATTTAAAAATAAAGAAACTAAATTCCAATAATGATATTATTTTTATATGACCTAATGTGTCGTATTAAAAAATTGTTAATTGCTTATCTTCATGGTTGGTGTATTACATCAAAGGGCACTCAGCTGGAATGTGGTTACAAAAAGGCATTGCATAATGTGGTAGGTGGCTATTAACTTTTCCAGTTACAAGTTGCAATTATTTTATTATCCTTTTATAGGAAATTGCAAAATAATTCTCTTTAGTATTCCTATTTTATGGGATAAATATAAGCTAATTGTATCAAGCATCTTCATTTTATGGATTAAATTTTAAATTATTGCTTCAATGATTTTTAAATGTTTCAATTGAACCCTCAAATAAAAGTGCCATTTGAATCAAATCTTACTATCAATTTAGTCATGAGCTTTGGTGTTAATTGCTAATGTGGATCTAACGTGTTTAAAAAATATTTTATTTATGTATTTGAAAGGAGGTCACATCGAAGCCCATTGATGCAGTCGGAACAAACTAAAAATATGATTAAGGCAAGTGCACCTATCAATTAATAGTATAATTACGGTGAGCACAGATATCGTTCTCACGAGAACCAAAAGTATTAATAATAGCTGTCTTCCTATTATCTAACCGATGATTGTTTTAAACTAATTTAACTAAATTAATAAACTAAAAGTGCGACAAAGATTAAAGTAAAAAATAATAAGTGTTTTTATACCAAGAAGCAAACAATACCCAGAAAAGATTCCACCTAGATTTCATCTGCCATTATCATTCTGAATTAAGCAATTTATTCACTTAGCATTTTGTTCCGCAAAAATCCCTAAATTATGCTAATACCTCTATTCAAGCATAAAAACAATTGACTCTAAGTTGATTAATTGAAATTTCTTTCTAATTAAAACCTCTATTGTCGTATTAATTCGATTTATGGATTCCCCTATTAGATTTGACTTTAATCTGGTAGATTTATGTCGTCATATTTCTAGGATTGTATGCAACTCCACTCAATTATGTTAGATCTACTCTTAAACATGGTCTATTCCTTCTCTGATTTAAGCACATCAAATAAGAATTAATATCTTAAGAATACTAAATCAAGAATTAAGCACACGTAATTGAGAGCAAAATGTAAGTATTTATTGCATAAAATCAAAAATCAAATGACAGAATTCATCCTAAGGTTCATCTCCCCTAGATATTTAGGAATTTAGTTTATGCTAATAAATAGAAACATCTCAGAAACAATATAACCACAAGATGAAGAAAAGCTCATAATAAAATCAAAAGAATTTAGAAAGAGGTCTTCAATCTTTATGGAGATCTACTTCAACGACGGCTTCTATGGTGTTTCTTCAATTGTTTCCTTCAATAATCTCTGACGGCTAGGGTTTGGGGAATAAAAGATTTTACAGAAAATTGAAAGTGCCTAATTCATATCACTTCATCCCCTATTTATAATACATGTAAATCTCTAGTTGGATCCAAATTAAATTCTAAAAAGATAATTAGAATTAAATCTAAACAATAATTCCCTAATTGGATCCAAATTAAACTCTAAATTATAAAAGATAAATTAAAATTAAATATAAACAATATAATAATAATAATCATAAAAACTAATCCTAAAAAATAAAGTTTTAAATTTAAATAAAGTCTTATGTCCAATAAATCTCTTCCTAACTCTTTCACATTCACGCTTTTTGCCCCAAATTTTCCTTTTTGTCTTCGAATTAGTCCATGACCATATGTCCAGCTCGTGTGACTCCTAAAATATGCTCTTTTTGTTCTGTTTTCCTTTTTTTTTCGCTCTTTTCGCTCCCAAATGTTTTCCTAAGTATAGAAACATGAATTTAAAGGATTATAAACATAAAATTCATTATTTTAAATAGATTAATCATCCAAAAACGCATTAAAAATGAGGCTAAAACATGTTACTTTTGGCACTTATCACCCATGTATTGGCATGATGGTCAAGAGTATTCATCGTCCTAAATGTGACCTGGATTCGAGTCGCACTAATCGCTGTTGTAATTCACCAAAAAAACGGAGGCCACATCAAATACATATTGGCATTTAATGCTAACTTTTATAACTAGCCTAATGAAAGGACTTAAGTGGAACGATAATTTAGTTTGATGATTCAATTGGAAAGTTTTGAAGTTTAGGAATGCTTGATAACCTATCCCATCTTTATTATGTATCAATTTGGTGAAAGTATCTATTAAGCCTCTCTATTATAAGGATTAAATTAAATTAGTCCATATACTATTAAATAGATCAGTTTAGTTCTCATACTATAAAAAATAATAAAATAAAATCATATTTTAATAGGGTTAATAATTATTAATTAAAAAAAGTACATAAAAATTATTATTTTTTCATTTATAATTCAACTCCAAACAAAAGATTTCATTTGCAAAAACTATAAAAGCTTTCAAAATATTATCTCTAAACATTTAATCTTATTTAAATTATTTTATGATATAGAAACTAAATTAATTAATTTAATAGTAAAAGTAGTAATTTAGTACAATCCTTATAATAGATGAAATTGTCAGGCGTTTTCACCATATTAAATTTGATGGTTTTTGGCCAAAGTTAAAAAAATTCATGCCAATCACGCTACTAACTTAATGGCAAAACTTATGTAGCTTTCAAATTAATTGATATGAAATTTAGGTTTCAATTCTAGGTTTATAATTTTATTTCTCCTCTCCCGTTATAATGTAATTATTTACTTGTTTATACTATTTGTCAAGTCTTATTTGAATTTTATTAATCGAATCGAACTAGTATTAATTGAATCAATTTAAAAAAAAAACTAATCGAATTGAAATATTTCGATTGATTCAATCGGTTAACCGAATTAACCAAAATTTATATGTTTTTGTTTTTTGTTAAAACAAGTATAAAACATATAACAAATACATTTAAATTAACCGAAATATATGTTTCTGTCTTGAAAGTTAACCGAATTAACCAAAATTTTATGTCTTGAAACACTACATAAGTCTTGAAATTAATATATAATTAACACATAATATTAATTATTAAGTTCGACTAATTCAATTAATTACTTGATTTCGAACGAATTAACCAATAATCAAAATTCTAAAAAATCATTAATCTACCTCCGACCGAACTAAATTCGTTCACCGACCAATTAATTCAATTTTAATCACTAACTTAATTCGCAAGTTAACAATTGACTAACTTTTAAAACAAATGTAAGTAATTCAATTTATTTTAAGAATAAAATAAAAATTCACTTGCACAAAAATTTAAACTATTAACATTACCAACTCAGGAAAATTTACTTAACGATTTGTTTTTTTTTTATTACTTTATCAATAATTATTATTTAAAAAATAATTTCTTAAATATTTAAGTTTTTAATATATATATAAATTCAGATAGAAAAAGTGTTCCCTCTTGGCACGTAGAATGGATCACATAAAGCTCGTAATAAAGACAACATACCTTGAAATAATTCTTTGACATAGCCTTTTGTTGATGCTCCATCTATCATGATTTAACAATATATATATATACACCTTTCCATTATTTTAACAATTTTTTTCCGTTCAAAACCAAAGAAAAATGTGTTACATGAATTGTGAAGATCATAGTCTCTTCAATTTTAATACGCTAATTATTTATATAATATTTGTATATTCATGTTATATTAATATTATTTTTATCATGTTTAAAATTTTTAAAATAGTTAATACATTGTTTGGTATTTGAATTTAATTTTAATGTTTAATTTAATACTCAGATCGAACGGTATCATGTGATTTTATGAATATTTCACATGTATTGTAAATTAAAATCAAACTCGAATATTTAAATGGAACAAAGAAAAATTCAAGTAGTATCAAATTGAAAAAGTTTTCGATAGTAAATTAAACAATAAAATTAAACTTAAAGAATAAATTAAATATTAAAATTAAATTTTAATATATTAATCCTTTTAAAAATATAATATTTGGAAGAAGTCAAACTAGCAACGTATATTGGTCTGCTTGCCAGACATTTTATTTCGAAGTTGTCTGCTGAATGTGTAACATTCGATCCTAAAATTGGGTCATGAATATAATATTTTTTTTATTGTTGATTGGTTTCGAAGAAATGAGATTAGGTTATTTATGCATTTATTCTTATTTTTTGAAGTGATTTTAAAAATTGTTTTTTCGTTATTCTTTTCAGTTTGATGTATTTTGGTTTTTTTTTTTAATTTTATCATCATTTTGGATTATCTAGGTTAATTTTTTTATCATGATAGGTGCTTACAATTATTTCAGATATATTATGCTTGAATCGTGACAAAATCGATTGTCAATATATCCTAATATTTTATTGATGTTAAGGTTGAAGGTTTTGTTTTATTGATGAAGTTTATTTTTCATCATAAATGACGAGTACTTGTTTTTTTTTTTTCCGCAAATTATATAGTCCCGTTAATGATTTCGGTACGGTGAAAACTGAATTTTGTGGGCAGTCCGAGGTTCTGTGTTATGTTGCACTTCTTGGGTTTTTCAAAGAAGCTTGTTGGTTTGCGTCTTGTTTCCTTTTGGGACATTCAATCTAGATCATTTTTTATCTGTAGGTGTTCACTTCGAGATTCAAATGGACATTGGGTTACTAGATTTAAAAGTGTGGTGTATTTAATTTTTTTTATTCGCACAATAGTGTTATAATATCTATTTTATTATCACCATTATTTTTATATTAATAGTAAATAAATACACCGTTTATCGAAAGAAATCTTCACTAAATTGATACAAAGAATACAGGAGTATTGTCCTTGAATATGACAATAGCTATGTTGTCCACATGCTTAATGGTAGGGACGAGGAGGTTTCCAATTTTTCCATGGCAAGAAGTATACATGAGCTTAAAAAGAGGCAATGGAGTAAAAATTTCAAAAATGAGATTAATTTGTTTCAATTTTGTTAAGAGAGATAAATTTATTCAATATTAAAATTGAGAGAAATTGAAAGATTTGATTAAGGAGTTTTTTTTTTTTTAAAAAGTTTAATTTTATACACAGCATTACATATATGTTATATGAACAAATTTGAATCCTTAGCTTTATATATTTACAATATTCCTAGGAGCGATTTCTATGGTTATTCACAAACGAACCCTGTTTTTATTTTATTTTATTTACAATCCCACTCCCTCCATCCAAGTGATTTTATTTAAATGAACATCACTAATTGATAGGGATAAAATTATCAGAAAAGCGTTGGATTTGAGACTTAAGAACGTCTCCAAGAGAGAAGAGTCCTGGCGACCTTTGCGAAGGCGAGCTTGACAGGCACCGACCTTGCTGACTGCTGCTGCCACCACTATCGTTCTTCACTTCAAAGTCTATAACGTCATCCATCTCTTTCTTCACCGACTCCACCACATCTGTGTCGACTTCATTCCCCAAACTGTCTTTCAAGTAGAAAGCATTCACTGCCTTTTCTCCTTGAGTTTTCACATCTGCTCTTACTACACTCAGGCCGTTTTCCCTTAGAACCCTAGTTATGTCCGACAATAACCCGACCCGATTCTCTGCACTCAGCTCTAGCCGAACCCCCTGGTTATGATTCATTTGTCATGAGAGAAAACAATAAAATAAATCAACATGAAGTGAAGAATGTAGCATTATACCTCGCAAACCCGTCGCTCAATAGCTGCTTCCAAGCATTTTATAACCTTCTCTTTCTCACTTTCAGTACTCAAAGCGTATCCGTCTACATGTCTTATGAAGTATTCCTTTATTTCATAACAAAGGGTAATGCAAATAAGAGAGTTTAAAAGAAATGAAGCAAAAGTTAAAGAGAAAACTATTAATATACCTGCAAGGATCTGCCATAGTGGGAACTGATTGATGCATGGAAAATCACGTATTGCATATCAGTAAGCGTACACACTGTATCAAACATGAGCCTGGGTCTATCTTTACATTCAATGCTGACGATGGAGTACCATTTTTCGCGACAGTTCTCAATTGATACAACCGTTTTTCTTCCTTCTTCATCACCGTCTGATCTTGGTGATGGTGGTGGTGTCATCGCCTCGAATTCCGGCCTATGGAAATCACCTGCTGATAGCATAAGTTGGTGTAACCTGCGTTCCACATCGGTCATATTGGTCCCTTCACCAAACTCAGCTGTCTTCACTTCTTGTGGGCTGACTATTTCCAACTCACTTTGGGTAGGTGTAGTTGTGGCTCGTAGTACAGTGGTGAGGTGGTCCTCGATGGTGGCAAGGCGGTGGGGATCGTCGATCGGGGTGTGGGTAGATTGATCGGAAATGTAGGCCACGCAAGCCAAACGAGCATTGTGGCTCCATGCATGTGCCTCCACAATGTTACAGTGGAGATCAGCTAAGGCTGCTGATATCTCCGAAAATAGACCCGGTCGATCGGTTCCTTTCATTTCTATTGCGGTGTGCTCGCTCAGTTGATCGGAGTTATTGAATGCGTCATTGCGATAGGCCACGGCCTTCACCGTGTTTTCTATCTCTCTAACTGTACCTATGGCCTGTGTCATTAAAATTTTACGTGAAAACCGTAGCATGCATACATGCCCATAGCCTATATATTTCAAATTAGTTCTAAACTTCAAAATGTTATAATTGAATCTTTAAAATATCATTTAAAATGTGTTTTAAATAATATTTGAGTTAGCATTCAATTGCCAAACTGTTGATTAGTTTGACGGAAGGACCTAATTGATATAATAATGATATTTTGAGGTTAATTAGAACATTTTGATGTTTGGGACCAAATTAAAATCTCAGTTATATTTTAGGGACGTTTGTTGGAATTAATCCTATCAAATAATTAATAAAAATGCAGGCATCGAGCTGCTTCCATATTCACCTGCTGGATATAGTTAATTACATTTTGATCTCTGATTTTGTTGCCGTGCTCATCTTTAACATGAAAGACTGCAAATAAAAGACACCAAAATAAGCCCCCAATAGATTGTATAAATGGATTAAATCAAAGAGAGGATTAATATATGTATACCATCCATGAACCATCCAGCGTCAGAGGAAATGTAGCTTTTTAAGATGGTAAGATTAATATTTGTCAACACCTGCACCACTTCCAGGAGGATCCCTTGCTTGTTCACGCTATCTACCTGCGCATACCATCCATGATCACAATACATACACACATACATACATGCATGCAAGCAGGCTTACCTTTATCACCGTGCATTCCTCCATGCTGTCATTGTCAATGCAAACTCTACATCTGCAAGGTAGCCAAGGGGTATATATATAGGTTCATAAGATGGGCATGAGTCAAATAATAGTGTAAAAGTGGTTATATTAAAGGTATAGATTGCTTACGTGGGACCATATAGTCTCTCTGGGAGATTATCAAACTCAGGATCAAAGTAAGGCCAACAAACCATCATGCTGCAAATTTATCAAAAAACTAAGCAACTAAAAACAGCATTCGACACAATCAAACATGTAAGAAAATGCAAGAACAACTTACAGTATAAATGTAGTTTATAAATGACAGTGGAAAAAGGAAAGAAAAACCCAAGCTGATAAACCAACCCAGTAATGGCGCAGAAGATCAAAGAAAAGGAATCGAAGGTGATTTCTTTCAGTCTCTCTTTTTTATTTTTGGTCTTGTCTCTTTCTCTTTGAAGAAGAAACAAGGAAGAAGAGCACCACGAGAAGAGAGAAAAGACAGCTTCGGTGTTCCAAATAAAAGGGAGGAGAAATAGGGGTTGTTGTTTTTACTATTATGAGGGTGGTGATTGGCTTATGGTATTAGTAGCTTAGCTTAAATAGAAATAATGTGGAAACTCTAAAACCGAGTGGAGGAGATTGGTTTGAATGAATGCTTTGAGGAAAAGGGTGTGTCTGAGAACGGACACGTACGAAAGTCATGATTTTTTTTTATATAATTTAAGGTTCGTAATTGTCCATTCCAATAATGTCGTCTTTAAAATTTGGGTTTGAATTTTATTTAACACTTATCTCTAAAGTCAAATATATTTGTTTTTTTTATTGTATTGGTTTCTTGTTGGTTTTCTTGCAAGGTCTTATTCTCCCATATATCTCTGCCTTCCTAGTTCCTAGGCTTTTGAATGATGGAACACCATCTTATTGGAAACTCAATGGGGGAATGTTAGAATTTATTAGGGTTAATTTACGATTTAACTTATTTAAGTACATTTAATTTTTTATTTTGGTACTTAAAGTACAATTTTCTTTATTTTTTGTTATTTGTAATGGATTTCAATAAAAAAACGTTATGTGACATGTTTTGATTAATGAAAAAAATTTATGTTTCGCAAAGAAAATATATGTTGAAAATTCGTGAATGTATCAATTTGCTCGTAGGATCCTTCAAAGTTGGATTCCAAACTAATCGGTGAATGCAGCTTTGAGTTGGTCAAAGCAAATTTAAGTATATCCATTCCAATTTTGATGGATAAGCTCTGAACCATATCAATTTTCCGTCTTATATAAAAGAAATATGAAAGGAAAAGCAAAATGCAATTGAGCGATTATTCAAAGAGTGGGATAAATTCCATAACGATATGCTTTGTCAAGAATATGCTTCCAACATGGTTGTTGAATGGAAATGCTTATTACATATTTCAGCCCTCATTCACTGTACAAGTCCAGTATGTGGCTGAAGATTAACATTTATTACAAAAATTCTTTCCTTCTGTCTTTGACATTGTTCATTTGAATGGCTCCCGTGTCCATTAATAAGTTGTTAGGTCTTCAGAGCATTGCTTAAATTCATGCTACGAAGCCCACCACAAGTCAATGTTACAGATCAGTGCAAACCATTGCAAATTGCTGTATCAGAGGTTTGGGGAATTTAAAGGATCCGAAGAAATTAAAAGTAGAACAAAGTTGTCGAGCAACCTGAGGGAAGCTCTTCACATGAAACACCTGAGGGAAGCTGTCGCATTTCGAACTGAAAACACGATGTAAATTCGAGGTGATTGTTCTTGATTAACATCAAAGAAATCCCCTCACGATATATACTACCTCCAGTGGTGTACAGATTTCAAGCGCAGGCATGTCGACTGACGGACCAATGGCATTCATGTGTACAACCCAGTTTATTGTTAGGAACACTTGAAGCTTGTGTCTCTCAATGTACTCGCTTAAAACTTATTGGATAAAAGTATCACGAAAATTTTTATATTAAAAATCAGATTGTATTTTATTTTTTCTACTAAAAAATGAGCAAAAAAAATCAAAGAGCAAACTAATCTTTTTGTTAAAAATTCCATCCATTTCTATTGTTACAAATTGATTTATGAACGTTGGCATAAGATACATGTGACACGTAAAATGCCTTCGTCCAGTTATTTTGTCTATCACGTCAACTTTTAACAGTATAAATAAATAAAAATTTTAATAGAAAAAACCAATTTACTCTTTGACCAAATATATTGAAACTAATTTACACATTTTTTGAATAGAAAGAGCAAAATATAATCCAACTTATAGTACAAGAACTCCAAGGAAGAATGTTTAGTTTAGGGAAGCTCTTTTCAATTAAGTTATTTCTGTAAAGAGGGAGACAACCTTTATAGGGTAAAGAAGTATCTAGGAATAAAACCCAAAGCTGATGTCAACTAAAGACTTGAATACAAATATTTTTGCCACTCCATTTAGTCAACGAGCCAGCCTTTTTAGTTTAACTGATCATTGATTGCAGGTAAGCTTGAAGCTTTGAGACAGTCAAACTTTGAGAAACACCACATTTACCCCTTGGACAAGTAATTTCATAATTCATTTTCATTATTTGAAAAACCGCGGCTGCCCTTTCATGAGAATGAATGTTTAAAGATCATGAAGGAAAATAAAAGGACATGTCAAAATTTAAATATCAAACTTGTTACATTTTTACAATCTACAACTTTTTTGAGTGAGCTTCCATGATGTTTGTAATGCATGTAACCAAAGGGCATACCTCGATAACAAGCAGTTGAGTTCGCATAAGCATTTGTAAACAACTTGCACATCAGTCTAATGCTGTTTGTATAACTAAAAAAACTTTAAAAGCATACAAAATAGGAGTAGCAATGAAGACAAATATAGACTTTTAACCCCAAAAGTACACACACACACACACACCCCATAAAGTTCGAGTAATCGAGCCATGTCTTCAAAAGAAAACCAAACAATTTCAAATTCCTAAAAGAAACATGGAACATAGGAACAAGCATGACATTTCTAGCTCTTCACATTGAATAAATAAACAATAAAATCATCTCAACTCAACATAAACATTATATATAACTAAAAACAAACAAATAAAACTATAAGCCAAGGAAAGGGGGCAAGTACCGAAGGAGTTTGAATCTCAAGCTCTTGACCTCATTTTAGGCATGAAGGTAGTGTGATCCCATGGCAAACGAAAGCCAGCACAACATAAATAATTATTAGGAGGAGGATTATTAGAGCAACCCTGCAATGTGCAAAGCAAGTTAGTGAGAGGTAAATTCATCTAATCCTAGTACCTCTTCTATTTCAAGGAGCAAATTTACAAAGAATGCTAACTGTTCATGTAGACATAAAAAAGTGAGGTTAAATGGTTCAGAAAGCATACGTAAGTTTGACGTTTCTCCACCATACTGTATTTCTAAAACGGCGAGTTTGCTTTCGGAAGCGAAAGGTATTTCCTTGCATGTTGGCAGTTTTGTCAACCAGCAATTCTAACCGGTCGCCTCTCTCCAAAACTTTATCAATATTCTCTATCATTACGTTTCTCACCTATTTGAGTACAATAAACATCATGAGGGCATGGTCTCGAAAGAAAAAGAAAACAAAACATGTAAGTTGAATGCCCTTGATTGAAAAGGAAATAACTGCAGGTGACAATTATATCTAGGGATCACCTTAAATGTAACATGTTAAATGGTCTGTAATAGATCAAAAAGGAAAATTGATATTCCATGCGATGCAAACAACAATACAGTTAATCCTTGAAGTAGGTAAAAGTTCATCCTTGTGCATTCAAATGAACATCACTGTTCTCGGATTGAACAAGAAAAAGAACCTTTTAATAAGAATCTAGAAATAAAAGAATTGATAACCAGCTTCAAAGAATTTAAAACCTACCTGACTCATTTCACCTTTTAGTCGATTTACCCTATCAGCATTAGGGTCACTCGAGTAATATTCCATTTGTTGACTCAAAACCCTTGAAAATTCATCATTCATGCCATAAGGAACGGCTGAAAAGACAGCTCGGCCATAAGTCCTCACAAATCTCTGATGAATGTCTTCAAGAAATGCAAAAGGAATGCGCCCTGCAAAAGATACAATAAACACATCCGCCATAGTCAAACAATTTATTATCAGAAAAGTTTGGACCAAAGATTTTTTAGCAAGAAGAGATAAAAAAGAAAAGCACTCGCAAATCATGCTTCTCCGACTTTTCATTTTCTTGACTTTCTTGAACACTAGTTCCAAGACATATCCAGACATGAGGGGATATGATACATAAAAAGAAAAGTAGAGAAAAACTGAATATATCCGTATCCGACACTCACAGCGGTCTAAGTAACTTAGCTTACGAACCAAAACAAATTCTAGCTATAAATTCTCAATATGATTAGTGGAAAGTCATAAGACTGTTCTGAAGAGCATAAATATTCTGTTTGCAACTCAGCAATAAACACCAGAAGGGATCCTTCAAAATCAGAAGATGAGCAACAATTGCTTGGAACATAGCATTACCCATTGCTATTATTGCTGAAAAGACATGATCAGGAGGAAAAATCCTTTTTTTACCAATTTTCAACTTCTAGAAAATTTAGATTGCACTTTTGAACTTCTAATCAAACCCTAGATTGTCAACCAAGCATTCAATTTCACTTTCTTCTCAATTACATAGTATTTATCTCCAATTTCCCTTTAGTTCAGAACTTGAAACAAATAAATAGTACTTAGAAAAGTAATTGAAACCGAAATACAAGCGCATCGCATCAATCTAATATAACTTCACTTTCAGTAGAAAAGAATGGAAACTAACTTCCACAATAATTTCCATTAGAAAAAAAAAGAAAGTGAGAGTTTGTTGACATACTTCCGGCACTTTCGTCAGCCATACAAAGAACGGTGAGTCCATCGGTGCGTTTGACATGGAAGATGTACCGATCTTGTGAATACGAAACGTGAGAGTCGTTTTCTCCAGGTATTTTCTCTAGAATCTGCCTGGCAATCGCGCTAGCGTTCGTAGACGCCGCCGTAAACTCCGCCAGCACCACCGATCCACGCGCAACCAGCGCGTATAGTATCGCCATTTAAAAATTCAAAACCTCGACTGATATATCAAAAAGACAGCGGCTCTTTTCAAGCTAGCTGCTTCTCTCCTACCTAAGAATTAAATTCTTTCCTTCCTTATTCTTAATCTTTTTATTATTTTTAATTGATTGATTTTGATAATGATTGAGCCGTTAGGAATTAGATAATCCTAAAAAAAACTCTTTTTAAAAAAGAAAAAAAGAAGCTTTCTTTTCCGTTGTCATTCAAGTTTTGAATTAACTGGCTGATAAAAGTTAGGTTTAAAATATGCCTCCAATACTGATTTTTGAAATTTAACTTTTATTTATTTAATTTAAAAATTAAAATTTAATTGATAATATTTTGATATATATTTTTGTTAAATTTGAATTTATGGTATTTAAAGTTTTAATTTGCACTTAATTATGTTATTAATTGGATTTTGGTTTTTAAAATAAAAAATAAAAAATAAAAATATAGTAATTAGCTGTAATTTTTGGCGGAAAAAAGAAAAGGTGAAAACGGAGACTGACTTGACTGATTCGGTTTTCCAACGAGAAGGAAATAACCCCACGTTTGGCGCTTTATCATTTGTTTTCTTCGCCTGTCTTTCTTTTATTGTCCTTTTTAAATTATACAATAACTTATAAAAGTATGGGTAAATTCCCGGGGGTGGTCACCCAAGTTTTGGGTAGATTCTATTTTAGTCACTAAACTTAAAAACTCAAGAACTTTCAATTTCATCACCAACGTTTTCAAATTTTAAAATTTTAGTCACCCTGAAATACTTTACAAATTTTATCACTTTGATCTAGAGGTGTTCAATCGGTTGGTTCGATTATTAGTCTAACCGAACTAACATTAATTGAATTAATTGAACTATATAAACTGTTAATCGTTAACCGAACCGAAATTTATATATTTTTGTCTTTTGGTTAAAACAAGTATAAAATATATTAAAAAAAGACACTGATAATGTTCATTTTTTCTTGAAAGTTAACTGAAATTTTAAGTCTTGAAACACTAAATAATTATTAAGTTCGTTTAATTCAGTTAATTACCCGATTTCGAACCAAATTAACCGATAATTGAAATTACAAAAAAATCATTAACCGACCTCCGACCGAACTAAGTTTGACCATCAACCGATTAACTGAATTAGATCAGTTCAGTCGATTAATTCGATTTTAACCGAAGTTTGAACACTCCTACTTTAATCCTAAATCTAAAAATTCAATAAATTTAACTCTCAATGTTTTATAAAATTAGCCATTTAGTCCTAATTCTAAAAAATTCAATAAATTTAGTGTCGAATAGTTACAAATTTTTTAATTTAATTATAATTCTAAAAGTTAAAAAAAAAGTTAGATAAAAAATTATTTAAAAAAAAAATCTAAAAAGCCATGTCGAAGAGGAACTTGGTCTATAGGGGAAAACTCTCTCCTAATTCATTATATAGCTCGCCATGGCGATGGCCACTAGAATTTGCTTGCAAAACGAGTAGGTAACTTAAACCCGTAATCACCAATCATCCATCAGATGAAAATAAAATCTATTAAGTTCAACTATATACATGTTAATAAGATGTTTCTTAATATTTCTGCTATTATGGATTAGAGTTGAGGAGAAGTGGAAAGAGTTGCAGGCTGGGATGATTAAATTATCTAAAACTTTACCAACAACGTATCAAATAATTACCTATAAAAAATACAAATAATGAAAATGACAAACAAAATTGAGTTTTATATAAATAGTGAACAATTACACATTAATTTATATATCTCTTGATACATATCTTTTTTCATAAGCTCAAGATCTCTAGATTAAGCTTAACTCAATATGCTTCGGTTGATGTTATTCTAGGACTGCTTCCATTGGTGTGTTGAGGGACTCTAACTCACATTGGTTAGTTGGCTTTGCAGAACGACTTGGAATTTCAGGGGTATTTCAAGCAAAGGCAAGAGCGCTTCTTCTGGGACTGTTATTAGCTTCGGATAGAGGGTTCCGACAGATAGAAGTTGAGTCGGATAATGCACTGCTGATTGATTTATACAGGGTGGATAGGTTGATCCTCATGTACTAAAGGAGGTGCGGCAGATATGTGACCTTTCTAAGAGGAACTGGAAGCTACAATTGAGTCATGCGAAGAGGGAGATGAATAGTTGCCCGGATCAATTGGCTAGAATAGGCATGAGCTTGGGAACTGACTCGGCGTTGTACCAGCAACCACCAGTGGGGATGCTGCATTATTTTAAACAAGACAGTAGAGGGAACAACATCGACAAGCTTCCTTTGAATCTCATTTTCTTGTATCAAAAAGAAAAAACCCTTAAAAGCTCAAGAATCCCAAGTGACACTAGGCGAAAAATAGCTTTTAGCAACCAAATTTTGTAATTGTCGTTATGAAATGACTTTACAAGTGGTTATGTAAAATTTGAATATTTGCAACCACTTTTAAATGCAATTATTGGTTTAATTTTCTACAAATTAACTGTCACTTTGCTTGGAGTCTGTTGTGTCATTCTACCTACGACTTCTAATATTGCGAGACGTTTAAATAGTCCAGACACTTGCTGTAAACGATGTGGTACTAGTAATGAAACTGAGATGCTTGCTTTGGAGGACTGTAGTAATGCTAAGTTAGCATTGCTATCTTGCAGGCTTTTTATCGAGGTTATGGAATCTGAAACCAGTAATGGCGTGGATTGGCTGGAATTAACGACCAACTCCATTGACAAGGAGCAATTCCATCTTCTTTTATGATGGATTGGGCGTTTATGGAATGCAAGGAACAAGGAGATTAATGGTTTAAAGAAGCAAACGGTCGGCAATCTCATGAACTCCATCAAAAGCTACTGGAATAAATTTAGAAAAGTGAATAGCTATTAGTCAGCGCTCTACTCTGCAAAAATGGAAGCCTTCCCCTCCGGACTTCGTTAAAGTAAACTTCGATGGGAGTTTTGATGGTGAAATAAAGGCTGGTGGAGGAGGCATTTTGATAAGAGACTGATGGATTTGTGTTGGCTTGCGCAGTTGTTAAACATGGAACAGGCACTAAACTTGAGTCGGCAGAGGCTTTGACATAAAAAAAAAGGCTCTTGAATTTACTCTACAAACTAGGTATCCAAGAATTTGTTGGAAGGAGATGCACTGCAGATTACCAACAAGCTGAACGAACTAGGGAGGACTTTTTAAGTGTAAGAGTTAGGGTGTGCATTTGGTTGGTTGGGTTATTTTATGGCATTTAAGCTTTAAAATCGAATCCAATATTATTTAAACTTGAATTAAAATATAAAATTTATAATTTTTTATAATAATTTCATCCAGAAATTTAATGTCTGTATCCTAAACAAATGTACATTACACTAGTGTTTTGGGTTCAATGTGCAAGTATACCCTCTCAACTTAATTCTTACTAACCCAATGAAGTATAATGACTTATAAACAAGGGTCTCAAGATAATTTTTTAAAAATGTAGGATTTGATTCTTTTGAAATATCTCAAAATTTTCAACAGATAATACAATTTGTATAAGTCAATTGAAAGGCATCACCAAATGCAACATTTGAAGGACTAATATACAAGATTGGAACTCATCGACTCAAAGATGTAATGTGATGTTGTCATTAGGGGAGTTTAAAACAATGTTATACTCATTTCTTTTAGCTAATGTTTTGTCTCACTGAATTTTCCTTATAAAAGTTTTTAATGGTTCAGCTTGTAGTGAAAGATTCGACAAAATTACTCGATCAATCTTTAATATTTTTTATATTATTTCCATAAATATTTATTTATAATATTTATGAATTCGATTTATGAAATTGAGATTTTGAAATTGTATTTTTGGATACCAATAAAAATTGGGTCGTTACAATGCTCACGATTATATAGACTCTGTCCGGATGGTGTTGAATTGGGGGACTCTACTGCACGGGTCCTGATTGACGAGGGGGTCCTACAGTATTAACCGCCTACCTGCCCCTTGCTGCAGGAGGTAATACCTTCGGAACCATTCGTCACGTACTTGAGGGCGAGTCCTATGCTGGGGTTGATATTGGTGTGGCGGGGATGATTGCTTGGAAAATTAGGACACATGGGTTGCAAGAATTGAAGGTTTAGCCTGATCCATGTCCATCTAATCACCCTCCGTGAAGCGATGAACTATCTCATATAACCATGACAATTTCTCCTGAGGGCTGCTAATGATGTGAAACGGGAGAAATTGAGGGGTGGTTTCAGACATAAAAGCTTGAATGGCAAGGGCATTAGAGACACCCTTTGTGATCATTGTTGCAGCATTAAACTCTTGAAGGCGGGTGGTTAAGAGAAGCACTTACTCAAGCGAGACCAATAGGAAGTCAACGTTGCTTGGTCTGCTGGCACATGTCTCGGGGGTGGAGGGATATAACAATAAAAATTTAAAAGAACAAAAAATCATATTCATTAAAATTTCATTGATATATTTATTTTAAAAAAGAGAATAATTTACTAAAATTTAAAATCTACAAGAGCCTAAAGAATATTTATACCATAATCCATGTACATATATGACATACATACATACATACATTGGTTATCTAACAGTTGTGGGTCTGAAAATGGCTTCACATTGATCAGCTTAGAAGAAGGCACCACCACTAAAGTAAAATGGTTTGGGTCCTCACAAAAAAAAAAAATCATTTTCTTCCTTTATTTATTGATTTATTTGTACAATAGAATATAAGAGAAGGTATTCACATTCAGAAAAAAAGAAAAAGGAATAAAAAAAGGGAACAAACGTTGTTGCTGAACTGGTGCTTAGATATGGTCCTTAGGTTCTTAAGCGAGAAAAAGAAGATATGATCCTTAGGTTCAAATGGTTCACATGTCTCAATCCATAGCCACCCAATATCCCTATTCATATTATCCTTTTACCACCACCTTATTTTACTGAGAACTATCATTAAAAGTAGAGGACGAAACCTAATTCTATGGATATAAATGATTCATGATATATTCACATCAAAGCAAAACGATGGAAGATTTAGGGTAGATTTGGATCGCGGTGTTTTTATCTGCGTTTAATGCAAAAACAACGATAGCAGTGAAATTAGATATTGTAACAATACTGTAACGTGAGACAAAAAATAAACTAAACACACCACACCGCACCGCACCGTCATTCCAAACCCACACTTAGCTTTGGCAAATAGACAAACTGGATTTATACATGCCAAGTAAGGTGGAAACAAAGCGAAGCAATGAATTTTTCTCATGAGATAGAAATTGTGTTATATATTTTTATGAGAGTTAAAATGTAATTTTAGCACCATCAAAATATAGCTTTTAGAATGACAATTTAAAATTTTATCACTTTTGAAACGTCAGCCTAAAATTTTTATAAATTTTTAAGAGTTGAAAAGCATAATTTTTCATTTTAGGGTCCTTCACTCCTAGGTGTAAAAGTGGTAGTTAAGGTTGAGGAAAAAAAATCAAGGAATCAAAATTTGACTCAAATCGTGGTACTTGGAAGCTTTTTTATTCATAAGTTAAAAAAATCGCGATTACTTGAATTGAATCAAATTCGTTTTTTTAAATTTATAATTAACTTTGTTGGAGCCCAATTTTGACCGGACCTTGGATTTTGTTTATTTTAAAATTAATTTTAAATTTTATTTAAATTTAAATTTATTTTAAGTTTAAATTTATTTAAATTTATTTTAAATTTAAATTTAATTAAATTTAAAAATGATATTAAAATTAATGAATTAAAGATCCAAAATAAATGTCCAAAGTCCATTATACAAGCCCGATTGGGCCAAATTTGATTAGCCTAAAGTACAACCCATTTTACAAGCCCAACAAGGCTAAATTTGATTAGCCCAAATTCAATAACAAACAAAGGCCCAAATCCCCTTTGCACCAGCAGCATTCAAAGTCAAACCTTAGAATCTGATCCCTCACGTGCTGCTGCCCACCAGCTCCATCCACCACCAGCTCCACCATGCCCTGCCACCACTGACTGGAGGGAGTCTGCAACAAGCAATAATACAAGCATTAATTTACAAAAAAACAAAGTATCATCATAATGTAAATGGCTATAAAGCCAGAGTTAATTTTCTGTAAAAGGGGTTACAACCCTCGTTCTGAAAATCAATACAAACTCATTCTAGAAATTAAGAGATAAACCCTTGAACAATCAACACAGAAGCATAGTATCTAGGCACATTGCAAACCAGAACAGGGCATTCAGCAACAGTGAATACCCAAGCATCAGAATAATCAGGTATCATCAATGCACACTTACTTTCATTTATGATAAAATTTCTAAACTTATCAGATTCTGAGGATATGTACTAATGCTTGCTTTAATAACCCTTTAGCATTCACTGCACCGTTTTAAATGCATTAATAAACACCAATAATTGGTATTAATGAGCAATAATAACGTAAATAGTATGATATTACTAAGGATATTAAATGTTTCAATAAATATTAATAATATTTTACCAATAATAATGATGGTTTAAATAAAATATTTATTATTAAATATTAAAAAAAAGAGAAGAAAATCAAAAGTCAGGGACTTATCTGCTCCCACCGGACCACCGTACGCCACTGCGACCGCCGCCGGAGCTCCTGAGCCACCATCCCCCCCCACTCCACGACGTTCGAATACCCGAATAACACCAAAACAAAGGATTTAAAAATAAAATAAGCTTAAAAAAGGAAAACACTAAATCAGAATAAGGGATTTTTCGAAATGTTTCCAGATCTGGGTTTTCCCAGATCTGGGTTTCGAAAAATCAAATAAAAAACAAAGAAAAGAAAGGGAAAGGAGAAGACTTACCTTCGAAGACCTCCATGGACTGCGATCGGAGCGGCTTACACGGCGCGTGCACAGCGGGAACCGAACGGATGTGGAACCGGACGGACATGCGTGGTCGAAGGAGGCAGTCACGCGCGCCCACGCGCGTTGTTCGATGACGGCCGGACCGTGGTCGGAGGCGCGTGGCAGCTCAGCGACGCTCGGGCATGGGCTGGGTCTGGCCGGAAGGGAGTCGGAGGGAACGTAAGTGGCCGGAGCGCCAGCCACGAGCGCTCACGCGCAGGTTTGGTGGCTGCCGGAGCTTGGCCGGAACATGGCCGGATTTTGGGGAGGGGGTCTGATTTGAGAGGAAAAAAGGGGTTTGAAATTTTAATAAAATGAAAAAATAAAAAATTTTAAAACTGAAATATTATATATATAGAACCCATTTGGCCTAATCCGACCCGACCCGACCTACTCTGGGATCCGCGTGTTTTTGGAAATTGGTCTATTTATGCAATTAGTCATTTCGCATTTTTATTTGCTTCAATTTAGTCTTTTTTTGCATTTTTTAATTATTTGCAATTTTGCCCTGTAATTTTAATTGGTTTATAATTTAGTCCTTTGACTGTTTGACTATACCAGAGGTTGCCACGTGTCATGTTTTGGTTTATTTATGCATATAGTCCTTTCTATTTTTAATTTATTTTAATTTAGTCCTTAAATTAACTTTTATTTAATTACAAAATTGGTCCAAATTTTTTTCAAGATTTTCAAATTAGTTCCTTGACTTCTGGATGCCTGTGAGGCTGCCACGTGTCACCTATTTTCGGTTATATTGCTTTGTAAGTCCCTTTGTCCAGAAATTATATTTAGACCCCGAAACTTTTCCAAAATTACATTTTGACCCCAACACTTTTCCAAAATTACATTTTGACCTTGAAACTTTTCCAAAATTACATATTAACCCCAAAACTTTTCCATAATTACATTTTGACCCCAAAATTTTTCCAAAATTATATTTTGACCACGAAACTTTTCCAAAATTACATTTTGACCCCAAAACTTTTCCAAAATTACGTATTGTCCCCAAAACTTTTCCATAATTACATTTTGACCCCGAAACTTTTCCAAAATTGCATTTTGACCCCAAAAATTTTCTAAAATTATATTTTGACCCCGAAACTTTCAAAAATTACCATTTTACCCCCAAACTTCCCTAAATCCCTTTTTTAACCCCGATTTCACCAAAACTTACCGTTTTGCCTCCGAACTTTCCAAAATTTCATTTTTGACCTTGTTTTTGCCAAAATTTACCATTTTATTCCCCAAACTTTCCAAATTCCATTTTTAGCCCCGATTTCACAAAAATTACCATTTTACCCCTAAAAACCCAAATTACCATTTTGCCCCCGGGCATCCAAAAAGTCTTGTTTTAATCTCGATTGCATCATTTCTTTAATAATATTTACATTTAATTTTATTTGTTATGTCCCGTACTTTGTATTCATGTTCACTTCGTGTAATTTATGAAATTGCTCATTCATCATTTGTTTAAAAAATCGCTTTCACAAAATTTTAAAATCAAAGCAATATTCTTTAATTTCGCGTTTCGAAATCTTGCACCTTAACTTACTAGGTGTAATTTTTCTTCAAACCGAAATAATCGAATACCTTTAACCAAGGCGATATTTCTTATCTTCGATTCCGAAAATTTGCTCCTTAACTCACTAGGTGCAATCCTTCGTTAAATCGAAATAATCAAATATCCTTTTTTCAAAATTAAAAAGTTTTGCAAAGGAAAGCTCGTTATTTTTTGGATCTCGAAATATTATGTCCCAACTTACTGGATGTAATTTTTCTTCCTCGATCATTTTGAAATAGCGAGACTTCCAAACGAAAATTTAATTTCTTTAAAAATAACTCATGCATTCGAGGATCGTATTTTAAACTTTATTCGAGTTTTAAGGTCCACAAATTAAATCCCGAAAATAATCATGTGGTACCAATTCTGGGCGTACGAGGGTGCTAATCCTTCCTCGTGCGTAACCGACTCCCGAACCTATTTTTCTAGATTTCGTGGACCGACGTTTTAGCGTTTTAAACGTTTTGTGGTGATCCAATCGCACCCTAATAAAAGATTGATGGCGACTCCCTTTTTGTTCCCATTTTCCAAAATTTTAAAAAGAAAATTTCGAATCCTTCGTTTTCGAGGTGGTTTCGACAAACTTTAATTTTTATGATGTGAAATAAATATTTACATTTAAAATAGTAAAAATAACTTAATTTATATATAATATGTCAAGGTACTGTAAGGTTTTCGAGAATTCCTACTCAAATAAATTTGTAAATAAGATTGAGTAGGGTTGAATTCACAGAGACCGATGATAATTCTACTTCTTCAACAAAAATAAATAAAATAAAGATGAATGGGGTTTTTTAAGAAAACTTAAAGTTGAAACTAAATTTAAAGGAAACTTATTTTAAAACTTAGTAAATGAAACAATAATTAAAAGTTGAGAGAAAATCAATATAATAAAGCTCTAGTCAAAGGTAAAATCTTCATTTGATTCGTGAGTTTGATCATCGATGTAAAGATAGTTTTCAATGTTCTTCAATAAATTAGTTATAATTATTGTCATCATGCCTAGCAACCAATCTCTCTTTACCGTCTTGATAATCGAGGGACAACCCATTTGAAATTATTGTCCTTACTAATAAACAACCTTATAACTTTGCGCCTAGGATTTAATCTCAACTTTTGTTAGTGAGGTTTTAATAATTCATAATCTTTGAAAAGAAGCAACACTTAAAAAATAAAAAAAATTTAATGTAAATTCTCATTTTATCGGGATGATCTAACCGACCATGCCAACTAATTAGTACATTTATACTAGTAAACTTCAAGTTTAATGTGCATGTGATATAACAATACTAAGGTATACTTTTGGTTTACCATCACATGTGATTTAACCATATATATAGATATCCTAACATTGTTTCGAACGAAATATCAAATTAATAACTCTAAAGATAGTTATAGATGCCATCTTTGAATAAATATAAAGCATTAAACTCAATACATTAAAATCATGGCCTACATCACATGCAGTTGTCGCAAATAAAATATATCAATTTTTAAAATTTGCACAAATGAATATTTCCTTTGTATAGATATCTATGCGAGATTAAGTAAAGATCATAATCATTCCATAGTATGAAATTATATAATATAAATTTTAACATTAATCTTATTATCAGTTTTCATATTATCTTCATTTTTTCACTTCTCGTGATGAGAAGAATTATTATGACTATCACTTTTTACTATTATAGAGCAACTTACCGCATCCACATCCAAGATTATGTTTTTCAAATTTATTATGTATTGCAACAT
The DNA here is from genome assembly GCA_005610355.1 of Gossypioides kirkii. Taxonomy (NCBI): domain Eukaryota; kingdom Viridiplantae; phylum Streptophyta; class Magnoliopsida; order Malvales; family Malvaceae; genus Gossypioides; species Gossypioides kirkii. The sequence goes on from CP032249.1 coordinate 34,697,904, forward strand.
TCACCTCGGAGAATGAAGTAGATTCAATGGGACGTGCTTCATGATTTTTTATTTAATAGCTTGTTATTTATTCAATCACGAGTAATCAAGGTAGTAATCTGGAATATCTTTTAAAACATTTTTCACAATATTGTTACTACGGTAGCATATTTGAAGTATGAAGAGTTGAAAATGTTTTCTCTAACAAGTTCTCATTAGTAATATTATTCTCACATAATTTTATATGAGAAATCGTCCTAAATACTATAGAGTTATCCTCACTCCCAGTTTTAAATCCTTGCAATTTCAGGTGCATTCAAACATAACGAGATTTAAATGAAATTATCATATTTCGTTACTCATATATTTCTTTTAAATAATTCCATAATTCAAGTGGATTTTTCATAATCAAATATTCTACTTTTGACCCTTCATGAGATGATGACTCAGGAAGACCAATGAGATAATCACAACCAATTCAATTCAATAACAAGAGTAATAAATATAATTCAATAATCGAATCTTTCTCTATCCTTTTCAAAATCAAAACAGATAGATATTTATAACAAAAGTTATTCATACCGAAAATAATCTTCGATACTCAAATGTATAAATATGATCTAAATTTTTTTATAAATGTCTCGGGGCATATGGATTATAAGTTTAGAATGATTGAGTGGTTGAAGACAATGAAAGCTTTCGTAGGAAACAAGTTCAATTTCTGCTTTTGGAAATTTTAAAATTCTTTTCTATTCTGGCAGCAATCATTTATATAAATACTTAGGATAAATCTCGAATGTTTGTAGGGTAGGTGGATTGTTGAGGGAAAGGGATGAAATTTTAAGGGTTATTTTGGATGGATAGTATGTTTATTTGTGGTTAATATAAAAATAACGGTGATGATGTAATTAGATATTGTAATAATATTGTAACGTAAAAAAAAAAAAAAACTAAACACACTGTACTAGAGAAAAACGTTCATTCAAAGAGATCTTAAGTGGGTTAAGAAAATATTTTTTATTTTCAAAATTTTGTCCAGTGGGTTTAGAGAATTTTTTTCCAAAATTTTGTTTGAGCTACGAAAAATAACTTAAAAAGAAAGTTTAGAAGAGAATCGGATTGATAACATGTTATAAAATAATGATAAAGTAGTACGTATTTTTATTGATCAATAAGATATACTTTTCCGAAATCTATATTTATAGATATAAATAATATAAATAATATAAAACTTTACTTCTAATGAACGCTAAAATTTTAATATATACCAAACTTCCGGAAAAATCCATTTCTATAATAATAAAATATTTATAACACTATTAATATACATAGCCAACGAAAATTTTTATAATATTTTACACATTAAATATTTTTACATTATAAGGGTTCCGGGTTTGAGCACTTGTATGTGTAAGGTATGTGTGCATTGTTAAAGGGTTAAAAAAATGAACATATACTACCATGTAATCACACCAGTATAATAAAAAAAATTATTTTCTATCATATGTTCAATATTTAATTTATTATCTTATGACTTCAAAACATTCTTTTTAATATGATATAAAAGTTAATAAATTAAAATAAAATATAAATGATTATATTAAATATTGAATATTTTCAATTATTAAAATTTAAATATATTTTGATAATTAAACTAATTAAAATTATTTTAAACTAATTTGAAATCATACCTATTTTTATTGAATATAATAATTTACAATTAAAGTTTTTAAAAGTATTATTCAAAAAAGTTTATAAAATTAAAAAAATCATTTTATTTATTATTTATGATTTATTTAAATTTTAATATTAAGTCATATTTTAAATATTTTAGTATATTTCAATTAAAATTTAATAATATTCATAATATTTTTTTGTTATATTAAAAGTTTGTTATAATAAAAAGCTTCAAAGGATATATATATATATATATATAAAGGAACGAAGGAAACCAATATCTAAAGAACAAACTTTTATAGCATAGAGGAAAAATAAAACTTTTCCTTATTCTAGAGCTTTGTAGTCTCTTGGACCACTGAAAATATTATTTTTAGGTTAGGTTATGTTTTTCGTCTTTTTAAGAGAATTTAAAGAGATTCACAGGGTTTAGTAAAAGATCAAAGGTCATGTGTTCGAATTTTATTGAGGTTAAAATGTTAAAAATATTTTCTTGATGCTTTTACTAAATTTTATGAATCCCTTAAGACTCTCGTTAGAGTATGGAGACAAAAAACCGAATATAAACATTTCGAAAGCAATATTTTAAACGATTCAATCAATTATTGAGAGAATAACATTTTAAAGACTTTCCCGACCCCTCCTCAAGCGGCTTAAAATAGAGACGTCTTAGGCACCGAAACAGGGGCTTAAACGTTCAATGAAGGTGGAGGCACCCACCATTTCAGTCAGCATCCTTTGGTCCGGCAGTGATATTTGCTTGCATGTGATGCTCTCTCTGCATACAACAAACGGTATCAATAATTGAAAATTATATATGAATCAATAGCGGACAAAACACGACAAGTTGACAAGAAACGTTTCCTGGTTATTGTCGCAATCCCCAAGAGCTGGAATCCATTTGATAGGGAATAAATCACAGCACCTTTTCTTCGTTATCTTTCTACACACGGTATTTATCTTTTAGAGCACGCGTTGTTTCTTTAAAAATGTGAATAGTTCAATCTATTGTAAGTACTACGAAATTGACTGCATATGGATTACGTTATTTGTTTATATCTAAAGTTTCATTTAAAATTTGTGAAGGTATATGTAAAAATATTAAATTCAGAAAATGAGTTTGGATAAAAATTTAGGTTCATTTAAAATATGAGTTGAGTTTGCATTTGAACATTCAAGGCTCGACTCAACTCAGCTCGATCTAGTCCGTTTTTAAGTTTATAATATTTTATGTTATGTTATTTTTATATATTATGTAATTTAGAATACATTAAAAAATATATATATATATACTAAATATATAATATTACTTTAATGTAAACTTTAAAATAAAGTTGAGATGAATATATAAAAAAATTCAATAAATAAAAAATATATAAAATTGAATCCCGTGTATTGACTTGATGGTCAAGAGGGTTCACCATCTCAGGTGTCACTTGGATTCGAGTCGTGCTAGTCGTTGTTTGTAATTCACCAAAAAATGTATAAAATTATTAAATTTTGAAATAATATAATATAAATATTTTTAAAAAAATAAAAAATAATATGAGCGGGCCTAAAATGAACTTAAGTTAATCTTTTGTAAAAAATGAGCGGATTTGAACAAAATTTTAACCACATATTCCATATCTGACCCGAATCCATCTTAGTCCAGCCCATGAGCACCTATACTACAAAGTTTGTTTATTTATTTTTTTAATGTAAGAAGTTGACTTATTTTAGATACAATCGAGTATGTTACTTTATTTTATTTAATTTATTTGGTTGATAGAATTTAAGATTACTTAAAATGTATACTGTTAGAGTCAATTGTATGGGAAAGATGTAATTATAATTGTAATTTAATTTGTAAGTGACAAACCGATAAATTTATCATATTTATTCGATATATTTTGATAAAAACTGTTGGATCTTGAACCCAACGAGTGGCTCCAATAGAAAAGAAGATGATGTTCATCCTAAGAGATCCGGGTTTGAGCACTTGTGTGTGCTAGGTGTGTGTGCAAGGTGTGTGTGCGTTGTCAAAGGATTAAGAAAGTATAAACATGATACTACCATGTAATCACGCCAGTATATTAAAAAAAAATTGTTGAAACTTTTATTAACACATCATTAAGTACTTTTAACAACAGTTTACTCAGGGGCGAATCTAGAGAGGCTAGCAAGGACTTGACCCCCTTAAGATGGAAAAAATTCCATTTAGGCCATTGAAAATTTTAAACATTTTAAATTAGTAAAGGAAACATTGCATTTTGGCCCTCCCTTAAAATGATAAAATTTTGATTTAATCATTTAAAATTACACTTATACTATCATAAAATTTACAAATTATTTTTGTCCCCCCTAAAAAGATTTCTGATTTCGCCCCTGACTTTACTGAAGACAAAATATGAAAAATAAGTCAAACAAAGATGTTACAAAGACTTTCAATGTGATTGAAGTTTCCAAATTTGAAGAGATTTGAACTCTAAGAGTGTTCATATCAAGATCTCTATCACTTTATTCTATATTGAAAGTTTAACTGCAGGATTTTTTCAAGGAATTAGATATTCACATTGATTAAAAAATAAAGTACATTCAAAGCTCAAATCTGTTCCAACTCGTTTTTAAGTTTATAATACCTTATATTTATATTATATATATATATATATTATATTGTGTAATTTAGAACACATTAAAAATAAACTTATATTAAATATATAATACTACTATAATATAAACATTAAAATAGTGTTAAAATGACTATATGAAAAATTTTAATAAATAAAAAGTATATAAAATTATTAAAAATTAAAATAATATTATATTAATTTTTTAAAATAAAAATAAAAAATAATATGGGCTAAAATAAGCTTAGATTAGCCTTTCGTAAATATGAATGAATTTGGGCAAAATTTTAAACTAATATTTGAGCCGAACTGAACTTAAACAAGTATAGAATAAGTTAATATCATGCTTAAATTCAACCCGATCCGATCCCGCTAACAACACCACTACCTAAGATGTAAAAATAACCATCAAAATTCCACAACAATCCAAACTGTACACTGCTGAATACACAGAATAGAGAATACTGCAATTTATTTTACACTTTGGATTTCTCTCCAATTTGGTATATAAAGACAATGAACATAAAAGGAAGAAAGAGTAAAATCCACAGCACCGTATTTGCCTCCACTTATTCATGAAATTCTGGATTCATTAGAGCACCGCTAATGAACGCATATTTTTCCTTTTGACTGAAAACCTGTACATATATTTCATTACCCAGAAGCTTACAAAAAAAAATAAAAATCCAACTGCTACATTATATCATCCAGTTTCACTCTCTTCCACTCAATCAGATTCCCTTAAACATCCACCTCAGAAATTTCCTTTAAAAAAGCTACTTCTGGTGATACATTTACGCACTCACTCCTTCCATATCTACAGTTCACTTCTGCTTCTGCCTGCCTACAATGGCTTCCTACAAACTCTGTGCCCTTTTTCTGCTCTTCACTCTTCTTTTCCACTCAACCTTCACCACTGCTTGCAATTCATGCAAACCCAAACCTCCACCATGCCCTCCACCAGCAACCCTGCTTCTTGCCCTAAGGACACGTTGAAGCTCGGTGTTTGTGCTGACGTGCTTGGACTTGTCAACGTGATTGTTGGAACCCCTCCTTCCAGCAAATGCTGTGCTTTGCTTCAAGGGTTGGCTGATTTGGAAGCTGCACTTTGCCTTTGCACTGCCATTAAAGCCAATGTACTTGGAATCAACCTCAACATCCCAGTTTCTCTTAGCCTAATCCTTAGTGCATGTCAGAAGGAGGTTCCTGCAGGCTTCAAATGTGAATAGAAAAAAACATTATCACGTTGTTGGCTAAAGTTTGGTCTAAGTTACTTTCATTTCTAGTGTTGCGAAACTAATGTGTGTTTGGTTCTTGTTGGCTTTTCATGTTGGATATTAGGGTTTTTGTTTTGCCATTCAACAATTGTCCTTATATTTTTATCAGCCATTTCTGTAATATTTGTTCTAGTTCAATAACTAGGCACATGTCGGTTCAATTACCTCAGCCTAATGTAATGTTTGATTAATGTTGTTTGTTCTCAATTAATGTCAAGTTTGATTTTGCTTAATTATTATCATTTCTTGAGGCAGAATTTCATGTTTGCCAAAGCACAGTTAATTGATTATCAAATTGGGGGGAGAGCATAAAGCTAATTAGGATCTCATTATCAATATAAATACAAATAATATCTTCTTTTGAAGCTACATAATCAACTTGTAAGATGCTTTTTAAGTTTGAGGTCCAGCAACAAATAATTTAATTGAAATTGTGGTCCCCACTGCAAATAATTTGTAGTACAAATAACACAGAGGTTTTTGTACTAAGTGTCAGATTGCATCTTATCCTTTCTATTAAAAAATCGACAAATTAGTCTTGTACTTTATATCAAAGAGCAAATTGATCTTTTTTGTTAAAAAATTCATCCATTTGTACTGCTATAAAAACTGACATAATTGACGAAATAACTAGACAATGACATGTGACGTGCCATATGTACCTCATGCTGACATACATAAACTAATTTTTAAACGTAAAAGTGAATATTTTTTTAACAAAAATATCAAGTTACTTATTTTTGAGTAAAGAAAGAAAAATGCAATCCAACTTCCGATACAAAAGTCTTCATAGTAGTTTTACCAATAATTCTCACAACAATGAAATTGTGGTGTGAAAATTAAATTATATAATTTAGAGTTGATTATTTGGATTTTCTAAACATTTTTATAAGTAAGCAATTTTTAATGGCTTGATAAAAAAGGAAAGACTCTATATTTTTATCTAATATATTTAGTTTTTTTTATTTACTTCTTTTTATATTAGTGTAATATTACGATTCTGTTTTTGTTTTGGATACAAATGCTTAAAATTACTCATAGTCCTTCCCCAACCTTTAAATAGGAGGATAATTCGTTTCAACGCATTTGAACTCAAGTCTTCCTATACTTGTAATGATACTGATGTCAACTGAATTGAAACTCAATCGGTAATTTTAAATCTTTAAATGGGTAAGGATTGATGGTTATGTGACCATTCAACTTGACAATGAAAGGAAGCTATTGAGTGGTGGGTATACAGTTTGGAGAGATGCATGTCGATCATAGGTTTTCCGAATACATGTGATATATATGGAACCTTTGTTTCATTATATTATTTTAAATTTTTATAAAATTAATATCTAAAAATGGAAATAAGAAAGCATATTTACATTATAGTTACATAAGCGACCATAATTATGTTCGGGCCAAGGGTAGTATTTTGGTAAAATCTTTTCAACAATGTTGATTTCAAGATTCGAACTGGATTCAAATGTTTGGAGAAGAAATTCACTTCCATTTCTTTCAATTACTTGTTGGTAGTGACTTAATTATTTTACAAGAATTCTTTTGATAATTAAGCCTTTGTTTTTTAAAGTGTATTAATAGATATTTATATCTTTAATTAGGCTGTGTTTGATAAACTGCAAATTTAAATATTGAAAAATTAAGTACTAAATTTTTATTGTTAAATTTAATAAATGCTAAATTTATATTAAAAAATTCTTTGGTAAATTAGTAAATATAAGTAATGAATATAATTGTATTGTTTGATAAAAGTAAATATTGATTTTTTTTAGTTTTAATCTTATTGAGATAATATTTTATATTATTTTAGATAATTTTGGATAAAAGATAAATATATTAATTTGAAATTTTTTAAAATAATTTATTTTAATTTTTAATAAAATAAGATCAGCTTAATACATTAGTATTGTGTTAAAAACTTTAACCAAACGTGGTAAAATACATGTATTACATTAATTTTAAATGTCTAAGTAATCAGGTTTTTTTTTTATTGAAAATTTTATATTAAGTAAAAAAATTAAAATGATTATCAAATACATTAAAAAAATTAAATGTTTATTTTCAATTAAATAAAAAAAATTCAGTGATTTATCAAACACACATTTATTACTATTGGATTATGTAACACCTAATTCAATAAATAAATATAATTATAAGGGCGTAGTTAGGGGGTGGCAGAGGCCTCGACCTCCTCTAAAATAGAATTTTTTTTATTTAGATCTTAAAAATAATAAAAAATTGATTTAATCTTTTTAAATTATAAAAACATATGCTATTAAAATGGTGAAATTATATTTTTAATATCGTAAAATTTATAATTTAATTTCAATCTCTTAAAAAATTGTTTGACTTCGACCATTATAGATACTTATAGAAATAGATATAGATAAAGATATAAAAAAGTTTTGCCTTCACATTTACATAAATGTTTTGTTTTGATGACATAATAATTATAATAATAATTAGAAAAAGGCATGATCATATACCATTAATCTAAAATCTGGTTGAAGATGGAACGGTCAAGTACATGAATAACGGTCTCTCAAATTTGATATTGTTTGAGGATCCCTGATTTTAGTACAAAAGATTTTGCTGTCTAATAATAATATTTTTACATAAATGTAATTGATTTTGATGTACTTGCTTAATGTTATTTTTTAGAAAAAGAAAATAAAAAGCAAAAAGTATGGGGGAAAGGTGAAGAAGAGTTTGATGGTTTTCATAAATGGGTTATGAGAGGTGACAACAAGTCCACATGAAGTACTACGTCATGGGCTCAGAGACAGTTATACATATGTCTATTTTCCCCACCCATCTGCCCACACGTTCCGTCCTTTTCATTTGCGAAACGCCCGAGGGACCTTCTGATGCAAACCGCAGCGCACGCTCTTTCTGCATGTTAAATGTTTATATTTTATTGTGTATTATAATTGAGTTTTTATTAATTTATCATAAGTCGAGTTGGTATTCAATTGATTTAGTCGTATTAATATAATCAGAAATTTAATATATATGTATAGAGTAAATGATTTAACATGATTGACTATAAGTTCAATATATACAATAAGAGGTACAATAACAAATAATAAAAGTTAAGATAAATTATAATTAGAATCAAATCGATACAAAGTACAATTAAATTGAACTCAAAATTGTAATCTATTGATCGGGTGTTCGTCTGCTTCATGAATCTGAGTTGGAACTTCAAATCATCATTGTATAAAAAAAAAAAGCACAATACCAAAATATAACTGAAATTAGATCATAACAAATCTAGATATTTATCACATTCGGTGGGGCATTAAAAAAATAAGAGAAAATATTTAGGGATAAATCTTAAAATTATACATAAATTTTTATTCAATGTGCAATTTGATACATAAACTTTGATTTAGTACAATTATGCAAATGAAACTTTGATCGTAGTTCAAATATATATATGAAACTTTAATTTTAATTCAATCGTACACATTTATAAATAAATACATTGATTTGTTTTTATATTGGATAAATATAATTATTTGTGTATGCAATATATAAACATAAAATGATGTGATATCAATAATTGTGTTAATACTTTGTGAGAATTGAATCAAATTAAAATTTCATGTATGAAATTGCATATTAGGCCAAAGTTCATGTATAGTTTTTTTATATTTATCCCAAACATTTATTAATAAGTCATAGCCAAGAAATCCTAATATATCTATGGTTGGACTTAAACTCAAAATATATTTTTTGTATAATCAAGGTATCCTTCATGTTCGTTTTACAATCCATGAAGACTAATCCTTTTTGAGTTCATGGTTGTCTCTTCCAATAATGTTATTTCCAAATAGGGGCAAAACTAGAAAATCTTTTAGGGAGGCCAAAATTGAATTATAAATTTTTTAGATGTCAAAATATTAATTTACGATTTCATTATTTTTGAAGGGACTAAATAGAATTTTTTTTTTCATTTTTGGGGGAGAAGTAAATTTTACCTTGTATTAATTTATAATTAAATCATTTATAAGGGACTAGAACTTCAATTTTCTATTTTTGAGGGACAAGGATTCTACCTACAGCTTGTATTCACCCTTTTTTTCTAGAGTTCAAACTGAAGTTTTTTATTTAAAAATACAATATTGTTTATCATTGCACCTATTAATAAACCCATAAAATAAATCTTGAAAAGAAGCTAACATTGTAAGATTAGAACCTGAGCCATTAAGGATCCAAGGGCATACCATTTCCTTTCTCATTGACAAAATTAGAAAAAAAAAAAAAAGTTTAGATGGAGAGTGTTTACTTGTGGTTAGTGTTAAAACAATGATGGTGATGAGATTAATTTTATAGAATTACTGTAACGTGAGATAAAAAATAAGTTAATCGCATGCACCACGCCAAATTTGATATAGTGTAAACATATCTAATCTAAAATCAATAACAAATCAAGAAAATTACTTAAAAATCACATCATTTTACAATTTTAAGCCCAAAAGTTAAAGCCATTAATGTTACATCTCATACGTAACTGTAAGCATAAGACAAATGGAATAGCCTTTGAAAAAGAAGGGTTCTCTTTATGTATGTGTATATATGTGTGTATGTGTGTATATATATATATTCAGTTTTCACATCACAATAATACTAGTTGGCTAGCCCCAAAAGCTTTTCATTTCTCCCACTTGCACTTCTTCTTTTCTCTTCTCTTTCCTTTCATCTACCAAATTCTTCTAAATCTGAGATATGGTTGGGTGGTCAGATGCTTGCATGCAGCAGCTATGGTTCTCTTTGTGGTTTTCCACAGCTTTCTTGAACTGTATCAAGAAAAAAAAAGAAGCTAAAGCATTTCACGATGCGACAGTACTGACAGTTCAAAAAAACTGTGGAAAATTACTGAGAGGATCTTCTTCTGATTCATCAATATTCCTTCATGCTATTACTTATTCTTATAATTCTACAACCAAAATGATTTTATTTCTATTTTAAGCTTTTATTATGGAGTTGTGTTGTTTCAAGTTTGGGAGAGCATATCGAGATGAAACTTTGATTATTTTATTTTTTTCTTTTTATATTTTTGTTTCCGAATTTATGATTTTTTATGTTGTTTGATCGGTGGAGAAAGTGAAACTTCTTACAACACTAGGTTTAAGATTAAAAAAGGTACGTGAAGACAAAAGATATTAAAAGGAATCCGAGTTAAATTTTTGAAACGTGTTCTCTGATAAATAAATTTTCAGATAATAAAATTATGTTGCATGCAAGGATCATACATGTTAATATGAGTGCAATAAGAAAGTAAAACTCTATGATAGAAATAAAAGTATAGGATATAAAGGGTAAAAACGTTATTTAATTTGAGTGAATTTGGATGTGCGGTGCGGTGCGTTTAACTTATTTTTTATTTTATGTTACAATATCATTACAATATTTAATTTTATTACCACCGTTATTTTTACACTAATTAAGATAAACATGATATAATTGAGAAAGAATGCAGATGCAGAGTGAAAAATCTAAATTGGCATAGGTAGAGGAGACATAGGAGGGGTCTTGACGTCTTGTCCTTCTAATTGAAACAACCGACTCTCTTTCTCTGCATGCAGACATTGTTGAAACAAATGTGATCTTCATGATTTACTTGTCTCATCTCTCCCATTCTCTTGCTTTTACTTAGAACCCAATTCAAGAAGTGTGTTAATAGAGAATTGGGAGGGTTTGAATGAAAATATTATTCATAAAATTAGGTTGGTTTAAAATATAATTTGGATTTGGATTTGAACAATTAAGGATCTAGCCTGATTTTTTTTTTTTAAATTTGTAATGTTTTATATTATGTAATTCATAACATATAAAAAAATCAAATTTATAGTAAGCATTAAAACAATGTCAATATGGTTATGTATAAAATTTTAATAAAAAATATAAAATTATTAAATATTAAATTAAAATAATAAATATATGTTTTAATTTTTTAAAAATAATATGGTTAGATTTGAGTAAAATTTTAAACCTGTATTTCGGGTTGAATAGAATTTGGGTAAGCATAAAATTTGTTAATATCATGCTTGAGCTCAGCCTGAACCTAACTCATGAACACCTCTAGACAGAGTCGAAATAAAATTAAAAGAATAAGATTGAAGTTAAAATTTTGTATTAAGTTAACTTCAATAGAATTTTTAATATTTGGAAGGAGCTGAAAATGAAAAAAAAAATCATCTAACAAAAAATATAAGAGAGTAAATCAAATTATTAGTATTTGAAAGGGACTAAAATTGCAATTGTGTCATTTAACCAAAAGGGCCGAACTTAATTTTACTATCAGGGGCGTAGATAGAAGAATAACACATATCTTTAATTGGTCTCAAGAGCGTATAGCCAAAGAGGTAGGGGCCTTGACCCCTAATTAAATGAAAAATTATCATATAAGTCCCCCAAAAAAATATTCTTCACTTCACCCTAATTGGTTTCCTTGGTTAATTTTCACACTATTAGAATTAAGAAGAGTAGTCTGGTCGAAGCAGTTAGAGACTGTTAGTAAAGCTAAACTGTTAGATGGCTAGCCTGTTGAAGAAACCGTATTGATAAAGTCTGTATAAATAGCTAATTGCAAGTCATTTAGCAAATTGATCAAATCTGAATAAAAGATTAGAGAGATTTCTTATCTGGTTTTTCTTCTAGTATTGTGAATCTTTACACACACTACTACAACTTCGATTGGATTTAATAGTGGCAAAGACCAGTGGATCAAGGATTGAGATCCTATACAGTATCTTCTCATCCATTTCATTTCAATCTACTAATCAATACTAGATATGAAAATAATGAATGTGAGTGAAAGCAATCCCAATGTGTTGAACTTATGGGCTTAGTGAAAACTGAAGCCCAATCATGCACAACACAGGGCTGCCTACATCCAAGATTATGCTTTATAAGCCCAAAAGATTAAATTATTTTGGTCCATTTTAAGTTTCTAAAACTAGAGATAATAATGGTCGATTAAGTCTTAACTCGATTGTTATAGGTATTATTGTCAATGCAAGAGGGTGTGAGTTCAAGTGGGTTGAAGCCTATTATCCTCCTATTTATGAGTTGGGAATGGGTTATAAGTAGTTCTGAATATTATGTAAAAAAGAAGAAGATATGATCATAATTTATAATGAAATTATTCAAAAAATATATATAGTGATAGAAACAAGATTAGCGAATATTTTATTATTCATTTTAATCCCACTTGATTTTTATATATCTTGTTGCCAACCTCCATTTATTTAAAGTTATATTATTTGAATTTGAATCCCTAAAACAAAAATACCTCCACTTTTATCCAGTATTTTTTTATATTATGTTAATGTTGACAAGTTTGAATAAAATAAATACTATGAAATCTTATAAAATTTTAAAATATTTAATTAAATTACATAAAAAATAGCTAAATCCTAAATACAATTCCAATTCAAAATTAAATCAAACAAACATCAACAATAACAAAAGGATGATATTACAGGATACTTAATTTCTTAACGGGGGCAAAGCAGGAATATGATAGTGGGGTGGGGGCAAAATAAAGTTTTAAATTTGAGGGTCAAAAGTAAAAAAAAAAACCCTTAAAAAAGGCTTAAATTGAATAATTCATCACTAAAATGGACTAAAATAATATATTAAGTAATGTTATCTTGTATCCTAAATTAATTATTAAATAAAGCTCTCATGTATTAAATAATCCATTCTTGTTTTATGAAATATTTAATTTCTTATAAACCTTTTCATGTTTTGAGGTACCATTTCATTTATTAAATAATTCTTTCATGACTGCAAATTATTGATTTTTTAAAAGAAAATCAATTTTGTATTTTAAGTAATAGTTTCATATTTAAAGTAATTCTTAATTTTTTAAATTTTTTTTATATTTTAAATACTTTAATTAGACCTATCTATGGATAGGGCTAGAAATATTCATTTGAAAATTGAGAAGATTTGATAAAAAAATATAAGCTCGAAAAACAAGCTTGAATAAAAAAAATACCCATTTAAAAAATGAATTGAACCTCGAGTAAGATTTTTTTTCCTGTGCCTAACCTGACTCGAATTAACAAAAAGACAAAAAAAATGTTATTTTCTTTTTTTGTTGTTGTTTTGCTGCTATTTTCTTAATGTTTTCTCACTGTTTTGCTACAATTTTACTATTTTGTTATTACTATTTTGTTGTTATTATTTAGATACGGTATAAATTTTGTTTTATTGTTAATTTTGTTACTATTTAGAGATATTTGCTTGTTGAATTACACATATCTTAATATTATTTAAGCATAAATATTTTTTTAAATTTATTTTCAATTTGTTGAGAAACATTTATTTTAATGTTTTTAGTATTTGTGATGTGTTATATATTTTTTAATTTTTTATATAAAAAATAATATAAAAAATAATTTGGGCGGATTGGACCAGGCTTGGGTTTTAGTATTTTTATTGGAGTCGAGTTTGAGCAAAATTTTAAACCCATTTTCCAGATCAGGTTGAGCTTGACCTAACAAACGAGGTTAAAATTTTGGCAATACCCATCTCAAACCCGATTTTTTTTTTTAATTACGTGTGGGTGCGAAAGATGGATCGTAAAGTTAGTCAAAATTGTGATTTTGATTTAGGACTCTAAAACGTTCAAAAAGAAACTTGGATTGTGAAACAATTTTAAACGCAATCAAATCGAAGTTAGATAAAATAATTAAAATAACTAAGATAAATCAAATTGAACAATAGAACAATAAAACAATAAAAAAAAACTAAAGAAGATAGATAAAAAAGATGAAACATGACGTGTAAAAGTCTTAAGAAGTATTGGGAACAAGAGTAATCTACAACTCCCTTCAAGCAACTTTAATTTTCCCTTCAATAAAAAAATTTAATAAGAAAAAGTTTGAAGATGATATTCATAATCTAAAAAGATTATTAATTATCTTTTTGAAACAACTTAGTAAACAAACATATCCATTTAAAACATGCAAACGTTGGTGGTCAAATTTATCATTAAATCAATAGAATTTGAATAATAATCAATTGAATAATGAATTGTGTACAATACCAAAACTTATATATAGACTAGTTAAATAAATCTAAATAAAATTTTTTAAATAAACTAAAATATTAATTGTTCTAAACAAGAATTAGTTTTAAACTATTTTTTTAACATAAAATTCTTAAATAATTTAAACTATTTAATAATTATTAAAAATTTAGAATAAAATATTATAAAATAAAAAATTAAAATATCCAAATATATGTATTTTTACATAATGCTTGGCGTGAAATTTAATGCAAGTGCAGAACAAGAGAATTAGGTGAGACGGTTCATTCTTAGGTGACTACAAGTGTCCCGAATTTTATAAAATGAAAAAACTCACAAAAAATAATGATGGAATAAATTAAATAAAAAATAGAAAAGTGTGGGATGGAAATTTTGGCATCCACTTGAGAGAGACGACCAAAAAGAGGCGGAAGAAGAAACCTTCGGAATATAGAAGCAAGGATACGCTACGCTCGCGGCTCAATTTAGCGCGCTCCTTTTCTTTTCGCTTTTAAAATGCGCTCTATCTTCTTTTCTTTTTGAACTCCGAATTGTTATTACTAATAATAATAGTGGAAAAAAGAGAGGCGAAATCGGTCTCCGATCATTGAAATTTCCACGCCAAAGGCCCAACTTGCCTACTTTCCTCCCTCTGATCCATTCAATTAAACCCTAAAGCTCTTCGCCCCTTGATTTTAATGTTCTATTTCGGTTCCACGAGAGAGAGATCGGCGTCGTTTTCGTAGTGAATAATTGAGAAAGAGAAATAGATGATGCGGAGACGGAGTCCACCGAAGCACAGGCATGACGGGACTTCGCCGCTGCCTCTCGGGATGGATTGGAGTCCGCCTCCTCGTAAATGGGTCAGCTTTCCCTCCAATTTTATCTCTCTTTCCTCTCTTTTCTTTTTTCTTATTTGAAGTTTGTTTGGAATCTGAATTATCACTCAATAGTGTTTTGAGTGATCTTATGGTGGATCGAGAAAACAGAAAGTCGATCAATTTTGCACAGACTTTGATTGCTAGATTGTTTCAGTAACTTAGTTTACCTTGATCTTAAATGGAAAAGACAGTGCGTGTATTGCTTTATATTTTTTTAACCTGCTTTTTTAATACATTAATCTTGTAAACTTTAGAATTTAGGTTATTTTGCTCCCCAAGTTTCAGTGTCAATATGAAACCTCATGATATGGTTCTTAAGAATTTACGGTGCTCCTATTGATTTATAAGCACATTCAGCCGTGATGTGGTTTAGGGGAGAAAACAGCAGCAATATAAAGAATTAGGGCTGAACAAATGAGTAAGAAAGTTAGAAATCTAGAAAACTCAATGGCTATAGAAAACCTTTAGCTTTTTATGTTAATTCAAAGAAAATAAAAAGAATAACAATATTGGCTGTAAAGCTTACAACTTCTTTATAGAAGCTTTCTTTCTTGCAAGTAAAGTTACTAAGCTTTCTTGCAAATAAAATTTTAACTCATACGTAGATTTAAACCTAATAACCTTAGCTGCCCAAAATATATCTAATACTTAAACTAAATACTATAAAATAAAATATTATAATATTAAGCTCCTGCATCATTCTCCCTGGCTTGGAAAACTCGACTCCAGTGAGACAACTTCCACAATGTCAGTATAATTTTCTAGATCAGCTCTTTTTAGGCAATTCTTCATGTGGTTTTCCTGATTCATATCACTGGTTTGCAAAACTTCTGCATTGGTAAAAATTAAAGCATCTAACTGATTTGACTTTATCAAGGGTCATGCCGAACATCTTAGGATCCTCAAATATGTTTGGGCCAAAATATGAGTCAGTTTCCTATTGATCCCTGACTTCTTCAAAACCCTTCACTTGAGCACTCAACGCCTTTAGTACTGAAGATTATCAGCTAAGTGCGTCTACCACAATGCTAGTCTCCTTTCCTTCTTTAGTTGTTGTTGGCTACACATCATGAACAATCAAGGATTCTTCCTCAATTTCTTCCGGATACTCATCATAAATAAGATCTAACAAATCATAGTCTTGCTCTTCCATATACATCTTTCCAAAAAAATCAACAACTTCAACTTTGATTCAATCCTCATTTAATTCAAGGGCACACACTAACCATTCCTCCAGTCCACCTCGTATTGCACAGTTTGCAGGTCCAACATCATGAAAGGGGTTTTCTTCCTCATCGAATTAGATTTATCAGCAAGGCTACCTTTAGGTATGTCAAACTGGCTGTGGGTAGCTTCCAGAATCTCCGTTTGGGTTCCCACTTTGATGTGGATTGGGGAAGAAAACAGTAGCAATTAAAAAGAATTAGGGCTAAACAAACAAATAGGAAAGAAGATGGAACTCTAGAAAACTTAGGTTATAGAAAACCTCTAGTTTTTCTATTAATTCAAAGGAAATAATCAGAATAATTATTATGGCTGTAAAGTCTATAACTTATTTATCTAGGATTTTTTTCTTGCAAGTAAAGTTTCTAGGCTTTCTTGCAAAAAGTTTAATTAATAATCCTGTAAACCCCCAAGTAGTAATAATCCAAGCTGTCAAAAAAAAAAACAAATCTAATACTTTAAATAATATCAACTGAAATAATCCAAGATCCTGCGTCACACTTGTTCTTGTGGAAACAACCATGAATTTCAGCCAATCTCGTTTCTTGACACTGATTTCCTTTTTCTCAATCTCTAATGCGTCCAACCATGGGTTAAAAGCAAACTCTTGTGGATATGATTTAGGGGAGAAAATAGCAATAATAGAAAGAATTAGGATTGAACAAATGAGCAAGAAAGAAGTTGGAACTCTAGAAAATTTGGGGTTATAGAAAATCTCTAGTTTCTTTATATTAATTCAAAGAAAATAGTAAGAATAACAATGTTGGCTGTAAAGCTTACAACTTAATTATATAGGCTTTCTTTCTTGCAAGTAAAGTTATAAAAGTTTCAATCCTAACCCTAGATTTAAACCTAAAGATAACTAATAATATTGGCTGCCCAAATATATCTAATGCATAAAATAAATATTATAAACTAAATCTGAAATAATAAAATGAAATATTATAAAATTAAGCTTCTGCATCAAGTTGAATTGTATTAGTTTTTTTGGTTAAGCTGGATGATCTGAGAACTCGAGAAAGAATCTAGAGATCATTTTAAAATAAGGATTGATTTTGATGCATTTTCAATACCATTTTTTATGGTTCTTTTTAGCATGAAAAAAGAAATGATTTTCTTTTCCTTAGTTTATTTTCTGATTCTTGTAGTAAGAGCCTGTACTCATTATACATATACGTGCAGAATGGGAGGGAAACTGTTTGGCCACATGATCCTCAAACAGGATGGAGTTACACTGTTACAATACCATCTTGGGTTGTCCTTCCCAAAGCAAGAGATTCAGATCCCGTTGTGGTAACCACCATTGTCTATGCCTATGATAGATGTAATCCAATTCTGCTTTGTAGTTTGAAATATTCTTAGTGATGTGTTGAATTCTCTTTGATAATACAAAATTCGGCCTCACTGTTTATTAATAATCTAGTACTTTTCTATTTAGTAAAAAAAATCTAATACTTTTCTAATGGATTGTTATATTACAAATCAGAAAACTTTCAACATGTAAAGGGGCTTAAATTCTCTTTGTTGGCAATCTAACACTCTTAAGAGTTATTTTCAGTTTTTAAACTGACACATTGGCATTCTTTCGTAATCATCAATCATATAGATATAGTCATTTTAGTCATACTAATATAATTTTACAGTTCTCTGTTAACATTCTTAGGGTGTCAGTTTTACAGGGTACAGGTTGGGTTACAGTCACCAGAGGGGGTTACAGCTACACGTGGAGTATTAAGAAGATTTAATGATTTTTTGAAGCTATTTACTGAAGTAAGTCCTGGGAGTTTGCTTTAGTTGCAGCAAGAACTCCATATTTAGAGTGTAATGTTATGTAACTGAAGATGATATGCATTCTGACTAAAATATTCAAATACAATTCATTTGGGACCTCACCTCTTATATTGTTATTTGACTTCTGTCTACAGTTAAAAACGGCATTTCCCAAGAAAAGTCTTCCCCCTGCACCACCCAAGGGATTGTTGCGTATGAAAAGCAGGGTTTTGTTGGAAGAGGTAGGCAATAAGCTTTTCACTTTGGGTGTCTGTGTGTGTATTTTAATTTTTTATGGTTTTAATAGAATTCCTGTAGTGTCTTCTTTCTCTTTATCATCTGGAAAATGTGCCATAACTCTATTTCACTTCCCATTGTTTTCTTCTCTGATGATCAGTACTAGCTTTTTGGCTTCCCCTTATAGTTGTTAATACAATTCATCCTTGATAGCAAACTTAGAACTTCTCAGATCTTTGTGCCACAAAACTTTGTTTTTTATGGACATTTTCCCTGCATTATTTTGTCCTAGAAACAGTTTGCGCCAATTGGAGCATTATATTGATTGAAGCATGTCAAAGTTCTCTACGTAACTTGGCACTGGATAATTCAGAACTGAAGCCCATAAAGGTGTTTTCCTTCAGTTGTCTGATGTAGCTAAAAGAATCCTGAAAATGGAAATCAGCACTATTGATTTCCATGGTTCAAATCATATGTTTTCTATACAGACATAAAAACATGGTTTGAACTACAGTTTTTATTTGACAAACCTTTTTTCCTTAATAAAAAATTTGAACTTCAAGAATTATAGATAGCTAAAGGAGCAGATTATTAAGTTGCAACGATAGCAATTAACTGTTTATGCGACGTGAGTTGGTATGTTTGGGAAAAACCAAAGAGAGAGAAAAAAAGGGAAGCTTCTAATTAAATGTTTGTCATGTCTATTATCTGAGTGACTAATGTCCTAAAAAGTCTTAGTTTTGTTGCAGAGAAGGTGTTCATTGGAGGAGTGGATGACAAAGCTGTTATCGGACATTGATTTGTCGAGAAGTGTCACAGTGGCGTCCTTTCTTGAACTAGAAGCTGCTGCGAGATCTGGTATGTCCAATCCTACTTCATTAACAGGACTTTAAGATGTAGTTATCTTATCTTTTACAATTTTCCTGTAAAAGTGGGTATCTGATAGAATCCAAGCAATAGTGGATGTCTATTAGAAGATATGTAGTATATCTATGATCCAGATTATTTTTACCATTAACTTAGACTTTTTACATATATATTCTTTTCAGCATTCCAAGAGGTAAATGAATGCTCCTCAGAACCGAATGTTGCTGGAAATAGCACAATTTCATCAAATGAGATTCATCCCAGTTCAAACACATCTCATATTGCTGGTTGTTCATCAGTGACATCAGATTGTGGTAGTGATACTGCTTATGAGACATCTGAGCTTGGATCACCTAGGTTAGGGAGAGATAACAGCTCTGACATTGGTTTGGGAGATCTGACATTGGATGAAGATTTGTCAGGTTCAATAGAAAAATTTGTGAAGTATGGTATGTCCAACATTGATGAGGGACTATCTATGGGACAGACAATTTTGGAGCAGCTAGAAGATTTTCCTAGGCATAAAACACATAACAGAAACATCAATACAACTTTGGAGAAAGATACTTATAATGGAAATGGCTCTAGAGCTTCATTTCTTGGCGCTGATGGATTGGAACTCTTTTCCGAACGAGAGCCTGCTAAG
Organism: Gossypioides kirkii; assembly: GCA_005610355.1. NCBI lineage: Eukaryota > Viridiplantae > Streptophyta > Magnoliopsida > Malvales > Malvaceae > Gossypioides > Gossypioides kirkii. Next base: position 34,718,123 of record CP032249.1, read on the forward strand.
ACGGCTGGTCATGCTCGAAAGCTATCAACTGAAAGTGTTGGGAGTGATGTAACTTCTTTGAGAGGTAGTGATATGTGCAACTTTAGAATTTCAAATTCATCTTATGACCTTCCTGGAACTTCTGAAGTATTGAGTACCATGGGAACTTTTGGAAAATCAGATTTGCAGTTTTCTGGTGCTACACAAATAATTCTTCCATTGGATCAGCGTCACAAGATGAACAGGTTTCTTTTGACAATGCAGCAGAGACTAATCACTGCAAAAACTGACATGGAGGATCTTATAGCAAGACTAAATCAAGAAATAGCTGTGAAAGGTTATCTTACAACAAAGGTTTGTAGAAGCAGTTCAATGTGGCTTTTGAGATTTTGATTTTGGAAGTTATCATAATATAAATTGTTTAGTATCAATACAATTGAGATATTCTCATTATTCAGGGGGTTATTTGAAGTGACAGTACATAGTTTTGATGCTGACTTTTGATATTTCACTGTATTGGTCTCTTTTTTCTTTCAATAATGTGTTTTATTTGATCTACACTTAGATGAATTGTGCGTGCAAAACAGAAATTTTTTATAGGTTTTTTATGCATCAGTTTTTTTTTTTAATTTATTTTTTGCCCCTTTTTGGTCAAGGATTTTCAGACCTGTGTCCGTTCCAACAAATTTTGACCAGAATCCTATATAGCTTTTCTAATTCTGTTTTCAAATGGTTTTTGTCTTTGGGTGCTTTATATTGCAATAGAGGTTGAATAAGCTTTCTTCTTAGTAAAATATTAGCAATTTGAGTTTAATTAACATATTGGAGATTCTCAGGTTAATGATTTGGAAGTGGAACTTGAAAGCACCAAACAGAAAAGTAAAGAGAACCTGCAGCAAGCTCTCCTGATTGAAAGAGAAAGGTTTACTCAAATGCAGTGGGAAATGGAAGAACTTCGGCGTAAATTATTGGAAATGGAGTTTAAGTTGAAACCTAAACAGGTAAAGCATTTGACTTCTTTTAATCTTGAAATATGTTTTTCTTTATAACTGCCACACGAGTGCACATGCATGATATTGGTGCTTTGTGCAGATATTTTTGTTAGGTATATGATGAACTTAGCCTTATAAACTATGCATGGAGTGGAATTGCTTAAAATTGTAGATTATATGTCTCTAAATGTTTAATGTCTTATTTCCAATAAATGTCTATCTCCAGCCCTCTGCCTCTCACCCCGCAGGATAAAGCCAAACTAATCTCCTGATAGGAATGTTATAGAACCTGATTGTTGAAACTTTCTGCTGTTACTTGAGAAATTTGTTTGAAAAATATACTTGCCGATGTTTTAGTATTCACTGATAAAAATAAAACTTGAGACAGAATGAGATGCAAATAACGGAGACAACTAATCATTCTGCTGCTAAGGAGAAAGATGCAATGTTGCAAGAGTTAAATGCAAGTAAGGAGCAACTGAAGATTATCTCAAAGCAATATGAAGAGCTAGAGACTAAATCAAAAGCCGATATTAAAGTTCTTGTTAAAGAGGTCAAGTCTCTTAGGAAATCTGAAAAAGAACTGAAGCAGGAGGTTGATCAATCACTATCAAAGATATCCGAGGTGGAGGTAATTGTCTGTTCTAAAGCATTTCCATAACACCCCACTCCCCAAATTTACCGAGATTTTTACATTCTTTGTGGTCAAAGCAAATCGTCGCTAATGGATTTAGTCCTTGGATTTTGCAGGTACAACTAGAGCACGAAAGACAAATCAGCAAGCATGTAAGAACTGCCAGAGAAAAGCTGCTAAATGAATGCCAACTTCTTCGCAATCATCTTCTTGAGTGCAATGTGAATTTGTCCATAGATGGTGATGAAAATTTAATCAAGGATTCTTCCTTAGTTGAAGAAGCATTGGATTTGTTGACTACATCTGATGATAAAATCACTGTCCTACTTGCAGAGGTACCTTGCTTTTTGGCTAGTTCCAGCATTGTGAAAATTATTGCCCCTTGAGTTGATCTTTAGATATTCATTTTTATTGGAAATATTCGATAGAAAATGAAAGGCTTTGTCACACCATAAGTATAAACCATAAAATGGATTCCGAACTTTTGTCCTCTCTATCTCTCGTTCTTTCTTCCCCATACTGCCCCTTGCGTTTTGGCCACTTTGTAATATAATTTTCCATTATTTTATTGTTTCATATTCCCTGACCTTTGCCTTTAGCTAATATTTTTCCTGCATAATATGATTTAGGTGCAACTATTAGCGAAGGAAGATAGCAGTGCCATTGGGGATACCGATAATGTACATGACAACCACTACAATACTAGAATAGATGATGAGTTAAGGAAGATCATAGCAGACATCTTCACCGACAATGCTAAATTAAGAAAGCAGGTGAATTCTCAACTACAGCATAGACTCAAATGTGATATCGTGTCAAAGAATGATGATAAGGAATTAGAAAAATCTTAGAAAAGTTGAAATGATGTTTGAATATTGTAGTTTTTGATACTATAGAGTATGATAAGTCAAGCCCCCCACAATCTCCATTACAGTTCCAGTAATCAATCGCATGCTGCTTTTATTGCATGATCTTAACTATTATAGTTGTGAATTTTGCGGTTACATGTATATCAGTGATGATGAGAAGATGCCCTTTTATGACACTGCTGTATTCTTTTTTTTTTTGGTCTAGTCACATGAATAAATAGAAAGATGAAAGCAAAAAGCATGTGTTAGATGTGTCCCTCTAATCCGGGGTTGTTTGGGGGGGGGGGGGTAGTTTAACTTGTTTCTGCATTTGATAACTCTGTAGAGAGATCATTGTTCCAATAGCAGCAATTTTCAAGCATTAAAAGTTAAACCATGTTGTGTAAAAGAATGATCAAATATTCATTGTAAGTGTAGTTTGGTTGAGTGTAAGCTCACGGCATCTTCTCTGCAAGACAGTAAAATATGAAACATAAAATCAAACTACAAGGTAATCGAATAACTTTATGAAATGAAATAAATAGCATTATCTTCAATTTTTTTTTTTGGTAGTAACATTATCTTCAATTTTAACACATATAAAATCATTTAATATAAGTTTAAGGGGTAAAAAGCCCTTAAACTTTTTTTAAAAAAATAATTAAGTCTTTTCTATTTTTTTTTTTTTTGCTTACAATTGAGCACTTGAATTTTCGCTAAAAAAGACTTTCAAACTTTTTAAAAAAAAGCAAATAAGGTTTGTTTTTTCACTCAATTGAGTATTTAAACTTTCAAAATATATTAAAAAGATAAAATTTTTCAAAAATGCCTATGCTCTTATTAAAAATTAGAAAAATAATTTATAAATAATAATAAATTTTAGAAAATTTATTAAATTTTAATAAAAATATAAAAAATAAAAAATTTATTAAAAATTAGATTTTTTATAAAATTTTAAAAAGAAATTGTAAAATTTTATAAAATTCATAAAAAAGTTAATGATTTCTATTTTTTTTTCAATTAAAGTCATCATGTGTTGTAACATAGTATGACATGTGAAAAATAATAAAAAATAAAAATCAATAAAATTTATAGAAAAATTATAAAATATTTTTTTTGGTATGATAATTTTTATAATTTTTTTACGAAATTTATATTTCTTTATATTTTTTATAATTTTCTTACGACTTTATAAAATTTTATATTTTTATAGATTTTATATATTTTTTTATTTTTAATAAATTTGTAGTATTTGAATTTTTTATTAAAATTTAATAATATTTATAGTTTTTATTGGTTTTAATTTTTTATAATTTTTAATAAAAACAGGAGCTTAATTGTTTTTTAAAAGTTTGAGGGTCTTTTTTATTATTTTGAAAGTTTAAGTACCCAATTGACTATTGAGTGCAAAAAGAAATAGGGGGTTTAATTGCTTTTTTTGAAAAAATTTGAGGATCTTTTTAATGCATTTTGAAAGTTTAGATGCTCAATTAGTGAAAAAAAAAGGCGTAATTGCTTCTTCTTCTTTTTTAAATTGAAGGCTTTTTACACCCTTAAGCTTTTAATATAAACTTTTAAATCTTCCTAATAATTATTTTTAAATTTTACAGTTATTTTATTTTAAAAAACTACATATTTCATATATATATTTTTTCACTTTTTTTTTTTTTGTGTTTTCATTTTTAGTTTTTCACTCTTGTGGGATACATTGAAAATTAGTAAAATTAATATACCAACTGCATAATCGTTACGTAAAAGTGAATTAATTAATCTCCATCCATGTGCTTATCGGAATACATAGCCATTAATGTACATATTTTTTTTGAAAACATTAATGTACATATTTATATAGTTGATCATTATACTATACTGTATTAAAATGTAATAATGGTTTTTTTTAAATCATTCTAAATGAAAATTCTTGTAAAATGTTATACAAAAAGGGTAATAATGTAAGAATACATTAATCAATTCCATCACAGTTATAGTCATTTGGGCATGTTTCGACAAGAATATAAAGTGGTTTTCCATTAAGCTTTTGTTGTCCCTATTAAAAAGGATAAATATCAATTAAGATGAGTTGCATATTCATAAATTTTAGTTTTAATTTAATTCTACATATTTATAAAATAATTTAATCTAGTTATTTTTAATTTGAATAAATATAATTGTTTGTATATTTGATACATATACTTAAAATGGAGTCACATTACATTTCTAAAGAGAATGCATATTTGAATCTTAAAAATCACATTATTAAGAGGATCAATCAAGAATTCTGCATATAGATACATGAAAGATACAAAAAAAAAAGGTATCACATTAATAATACTGATAATGGCATGTAAAAATGAAATTGAATTAAAATTTCATATATATATATATATGAAGAAATGGAATATGAAAGAGAATACAAAGAAATAAATGAAAGAGGATCGGATCCTATTTGTACTGTAGCTGAGACGAGTCTTGGTTATTTCTATCCTTGAACTCCTCTAGACCCGATTTTTTGTTGGACCTTTCAACCAACTATTTTAATCTTTTAATTAAATATGTATGAAGTATTAACATTCTTTTCGAATGTGAGAAGCCGCAATGTGAACAAATAAAAAAGAAGAGGAACAATAAGGAAATTTTGTTTTTTACTACATTAGAATAGACTCTTTGCTCATTTTAAAAAGAGAAAAAAATACAAAATAAAATAAATAAAGAGAGGATTTACTCTAGATACCTAGCTAGATAAGTATGTATTATGTTGATCCATATCAATTAATTTGCAAAGTAGATACTCATACAAATTAATCATATGCCAGGAATCAGATTTGAACTGGTGACACGAGGATTTTCAATCCTCTGCTCTACCAACAGAGCTATCTCGATCATTACCGATGCATTATCCTCATAATACTAGATGACTTGAGCCTATGTCAATTAAAAATGAAAACAAAAAAATAACGAAAAAGAATTAAATTAAAATTTTCAAAAGGAAGACTTTGTAAATTTCCATATGAGTAATCATATGTATTATGAATCATTCAAATAGGTATTCCTTGCTCAAGAGATTTTTATATATATATATATATCACAATATATCACAAGACTTGTGATAAGAGAACGAAATTCCTCTACTTCTATGAATTGTTCTAGATACTCTTTTCTTAAATATCATTCAAAAAAGTTTCAAACTGCCTAGTATTTCACCAATTAGTAATCCAAGATTTAAGACTTTTATTAAATGAGAGAGATCTACCAGGGCAAAAATACTATAGATGCAAGATATAGAAGGGGAGTGAATGCTTTCTTTTTTGCCATTTTTTCATCTGTGAGTTGTTAATGAACTCACCTCATTCGTTGACTTTATGTGATCTAATCTTTCCATCATGCATGCCTTTCATTATATTATAAAATAAGGGTCCATGAATCTTTTCTCTTTTTTTTTTATTCAGTGCTTAGCCTTTGAATCTAATTGAATCTAAAAAGAATACAGAATATAAAAAATAGGAATCCATTTTGAATTCAAATGACATATATATTATTGTTATGATATTGTTATTGTTTCCAAATATCTCAATTGATGAGATTTGAAACAATTGTCTTCTTTTGATAACTGCTCGAAAAAATCACTTCAATTAATAAAGATTGTTCTATTCAAATTTTGAGACGAAAGAGCGTCCTGTCTATATCAAGATTGCAATCAACTATGAGATAATTAAAAAAATTAAATATCACAATATATATATTTGAAATTTTATAATTTTAGAATTCTTGGATACAAATTTATGTAAAATTTCCTATTTGTGTTTCTTCCACTCCTTGTGTTGGAAGATCTTGGTGGGTTCCAAGAGTGTGGACACCACTTTTTCTCCCTCAATTAATTAGTGGCATCATGTGATTCACATAAAATTGGAAAACAGCTACCTTTCATCAAACTAAATTGTAATCATCACGCAACACCTTTGCAGTTTATGGACATCAGTTTGCCACATTCCTACTTCCCCAACCATCTACTTTATTAATCAAATTATTAATAAAACAATCTAAATGAGTTCGAATCTTTGAAATGCATTTTATTTATTTATTTATTGATTGAAAAATTATAAGTAATTTTAAATAGATAATTTAAATTATTTTAAAATGTAAACTTAATGTTTAAAAAAGAAACAAACTTTTGGAGTATAGGAGTGAATATGAGGGCAGGATGGCCTGGACTCCAATCAGTTTTCAGTTGAATCTATTCGATTAAGATAATAAAACAATGTTTTCCATTGTCGTCTACATCCCCTGGTCAAATATATTACAGGTGGCATCTCCTCAGAATCCTCCAGCCACTTAAACGACTCGGTTATGACACATGGCATGTAGAATTCGTGGTATCAAAAGCAGGGGATTGCGCCCCCCCCCACCTAGCACGTAGGCGTTCATTATCCGAATCCCAAAATTTCATTTTCACTGGGCTTTGGCGAGTGGCGTAGAATCGCGATTCTTTCTCTGCTGAAGCAAACTCCTTGTCTTCCTTTTTGTTTCGGTTTTTAATTTCTAATCCCTTGCTTCTTTTTCAAGTAACATTTCATTCCAGCTAAAAACTCCGTTGGAAATCGATGTTGAGAATCAAAGGGATGAAAGGGTGGGCTTTTGTTGAAGTAAATTAGTGTGATTAGGGGATGTGCTCAAGAGCTAAAAAACATGGGCTTTGCTGCTGCTCTTCGCCCTAATCTTCCAGCTACTTCTCCTCTTCGTTTTCGCGAGGTGTTTTCTCTGTCTCTGCATTTCTTTTCCCTTTTTCTTTGGTTGGATTTATTTCAGCCCAAATAGTTTGTTTGTTTTGGTGCCAATCTTCTGTAACCTACATGCTAACTTTTATGTTTATTTTTAGTCAGGATTCTTGAATCCACTGTTTTAATTCTTTCCAAGCTTAATTCATGCTTCTTTGGTGCTAGAGATAATGAAAAATCTTTAGCAAGTACTTTGTAAAGTCGGTGAGTTGACCAAATGGAATCTGGCTAGTAAAAAACTGGATTTATGAACATTATTTGTTGGATTTGTAACTTTTGGATTCCGATAATTTTCGGATTAGGATATTAGATTTACTATCTGTAGCCTATATGGATAGTAACTCTTGGATATTTGATACCGTTGATGTGCGAAATATCATATCAATTGGGAGTGAGCACTGAAGAGCGGTGCTTCCTCTTGATGCCTGAATAGGCCAAACCATAGCTGCCAAAGAGCTTTGTGCATTGGGGATTTGAACCCATGACCTCTAAGATATAGAAGTGATAATGAGTGCAACCATTTGGACAGGTCGTGGGTTCAAATGCCCCAAAATCTTTTCAGAGTCAATGACAAAACTTTGAGGATGTACGGCTCTTCAGTCCAACGACACCCAAAAGAAAAATACGTGATTTATGTGATGTTTCACACATCAACATATACCAAACCTCCTGTCCTTTTGATTCGAATGTACTGCATATTTGAATCTATTATCCGAATTTGTTTTATTTATACATATATATTATCCAATAAATTGTTATCTAGTTCATAATTGGATATATTGTGTAAATTATTGGGATTCTGACTGAGATATTTTAGAACTTATCCCAGATTACTTTTTTTACAAGTGTAGTAGTTATTTATGGTTGAGCAATATCTTGTGCAGTTATCTACTCTGAGGCACAGTTGGAAACAGAAAACACTACCTTTTGTGGCAGTAACAAGAGGGAAAGGCCATTCTCTTCTTATTGTCAAATCTGTCTTGAATAACAGTAAGTCAAGCATCAATGACAATGGGGCAGCTGAATCTGCAAAAGTTCTTCTTGAGAGATTGTTTGCGCAGACCCAGAAACTCGAGCAAGGAATAAGCCGAGATGGTGAACCACTTCAGGATTTTCACCTTGCTCTTGACCTTCAGACTCTTGAGTCTGATCTGCTTGCTGCTTTGACAGCGTTGAAGCAGAAGGAAGATGATCTACAGGATGCGGAGAAAATGGTTGTGTTGGAGCAAAGTGAGTTAAGCCGTGCGAAGGATGAGTTGGAGCAACGGGAGAAAGAAATTGCCGCTGCATCTTCTAAGCATGAAAAACTGGAAGAGAAGCTAAAGCAGGCAAATCTTGCATTTGCTTCTCAAGCTAGTCAGATAGAAGATTTGAAGCTTCAACTCAAAGACCGAGACCAGAAGGTCGCTGCTGCACAATCTTTGCTGTCTGCAAAAGAAGATGAAATGGATAAAATGAGGCATGAATTGGTAAAGAAGACTGAGGAAGCTGAGAAGATTCGTTCTGAACTTACCACGAAGTCTCAGCTCCTGAATGAAGCCAATGAAGTTATGAAGAAACAAGAAATTGAGCTTCAAGAACTCCGAGAAGCAATTCGGGAGAGAGAAGAGGAGTTAGAAACTTCTCTGACTCAAAGGAAACTTGAAGAGGAGAAGCTGAAAGTTGCTGAGGCTAAATTGCAGCAGCAGACCATGGAGTGGTTATTAGCCCAAGAAGAACTGAAGAAACTTGCAGAACAAGCATCTAGACACATGGGAGAAGCTAATGAGACCTTCAAAGATTTCACAAGAGTGAAGCAGCTGCTTTCTGATGTTAGGTCTGAGTTGGTTTCTTCTCAGAAATCTCTGGCATCCTCAAGACATCAAATGGAACAACAAGAACAGTTATTGAAAACGCAACTCGAAGAGCTTGAAGAACAGAAGACAAGTGTTGCATCCTACATGGAAAGTTTGAAAAATGCCCAGATAGAAGTAGAGAGTGAAAGAGTGAAGCTTAGGGTCGTAGAGGCTCGAAACAAGGATCTTGAACGGGATTTATCTGTGGAGAGGGAACTAATAAAAGAGTTACAAGAGGAGCTGAAGAAAGAGAAATATTCACTTCAGCTGGCTATCCAGGATGCCTCTTTTCTTCGAAAGCAGTTAGGGCAGAAGCATACTGAATTTGTTGAAATGAGCAATGTTCTGCAAAATAAAGAAGCAGAGCTGGTGGAGGCTAAACTCGAAATCCAGCATCTGAAATCTGAGAGAGCGTCTCTTCAGCTTATATTGGAGGAGAAAGACCAGGAACTCTCTGATGCTAAAAAGAATTTAGAGCAATTAAACCAAGAGATTGTAGAGCTGAAGATGCTTATGAGCAGTAAAGAAAATCAGCTCATTCAAGCTACTGCTTTATTAAAGGAGAAAGATGAATATGCTCTGAAAGTACAAGATGAGTTGAATGACACAAAGATGAAGTTCTCTGAAGCTGAAACTGTCATAGAACGAATTGCAGAACTCACAAACCGACTAGTTATCTCAGTTAAGGATGAAGACAATAATGTGTTGAGGCCTGTTGATGATGTGAGCAGCGAATTAATGCATCAGCTGGTAGATAGGCCCTTTAATGATTTTGGATTGCAGAAAAAACAGCTTGAAACTGAACTCAGATTCACTAAAGAGAGCTTAAAAGATAAAGAAATGGAAGTTCTTGCTGCTCAGAGGGCTCTTGCAATAAAAGATGAAGAGCTCAAAATGGTTCTTGGAAGGTTGGAGGCAAGAGAAAAAGAACTACAAAGGCTGAAGGAAGAAATGATTGAAGATGCTAATGATATGAAGAAGCTTTATGCTTTGGCACAAGAGAGAATTGGGGAGAAAAGTATAGGTGACTTGGCCATTGAGAAGCTTCAGCTCGAGGCAGCTCAACTGGAAGTTGAAGCTGCCACTAGTGCTCTTCAAAAACTGGCTGAAATGAGCCATGAACTTTTGATTAAAGCTAGCACTAGTATTGAGGCTGATTCTGATACCAGTATCTTCCTGCAAATTGGTTCTGATCCAATGATTAGCATGATGAAGAACGATGAAAGTTTCACTGAGGTTACAACAGGAGTAGCCAGGCTTTCAGCTCTGACAGAGCGGCTAGTGAAAGATGCTGGAATTGTTGGTGTGCACCTGCAAAGTTAAAGCTCCTGACTTGATGTTGTAGATAAATATCTGACTGTTTTTGCTTGCAGTGAAAGGCCGGCATTGGGGAAGTGGCGTGTTCAGCTCAGCAGAATTTTGGGTCGTAGGTTAGTTGCCTGCTCCTTGATTATTAATCATGTTCTCGTCGATCATGCAGATGTCAAATAATATTCTTTAGTTTGATGCTGAGCAAAACTCTACCAACTATTTATCCCCTGCTCTGAAGTAGAGACTTAGACCTTCTGTGTACTTGTATCATGTTCATGTATTTTATCATGTTACAATCTGTGTTGAAGTTATTTTATATTTATATAAATTTTGATATTTTAATAATTCGTTTTAGATAGATTGTTAAGCATTCATGTATCCAGATTTGGGTTCTTTAGGTGTCTAATATTACCAAATCTACTCAGAAAACCCGGTTCTTTTGCTCACTATTTTCTGCTCTATTTATTGAAAATGCAACTGTTCCTAATATCAATTGAATTCTTACAATTTAATCACTTATTGATATATTCTTCATTTATTCATTTATTTTCCTTTAGATAGAAATTACATGTGTAACTCTATAAATATGTTTAATAACAATATTTACGTTAAACGTACTAGTTCTGAATCAGAGATTAAACTTGTGCCGTGAATTTTATTTCATTGTTTTGTGTTGTAAATTTATTGTGGCAGCTTGGGACTATGGGCAAATTGTGAAGACGATGTGATTTTAATCAAGTTGGTGGTCAGGATAGAAAGTATAAGATATCCATAATGAGATTTATATAAATCTAGGCTTTGTTTTGTGTTACTTGTGCAGAGGTTGGTTCTGGAGTTGTTTTTCTATTCTTGAAACGAGGTATTTTCGAGTGGCCTTTGTGATATCAAGTAATAACAGAGTTTGAGAAGCTTTGAAAATGAGGGTATAGGAAAGAAGTGAAACACTGATACAATGAATGAGCTTTGTTTAATAACCATGAGTGCTGATGTTGTGAAAGAGCCTCTTTGCAGGAAAAAATGAAGTTTTAGGGAATAGGGATGGTGCTGTGGTGGAGGTTAGCGACAGATTGTCTGTGGGAATGAGTGGCGTCGATTCAACGTGCTCCATTGTTATCAGTGTGTAATTCTTCTCTACTTTGTACCACTGCTGGTGATTAACAAGCTCCTTTTATCCACCAAAAGATAAAGGAGTTTGAAAACAACTGCCAGCTTTTGGCATTTGGCTTGGGCATTATACGAGCATCCGAGCTTAGTTGAGAACTGGGAGCTAACCATATTATCAATTAAAAGGGGTCTCATCCCAATTTGTAGCAATAACGTCTTCTGCTTCGGACTCCAAATTGTATCAGGCTCTCGTATCTCGATCCATTAAAAAACCTGAACTATTTCCACCCTCAATACACATCATCAGCTCTGAGCTATTTCGTACATGTAATGTCCATATCTTCAATGTGGGTATTATCAACGAGCCCAAAGTCTTCATGATGATTTTCAAGATCCATAACTCAATTATTAGAGCCTCAAAACTCAGTTTCTTCAACATGATCCATTGGAGCCACCAAAGTATCCTTCTCCATATCATTAGCTAAAATATAATAGCCTATACCACTACCCCATACCATACGTGATCATAATCACAGAGCAAGGATTGAGCAAACCTTGTCCCAACATTAGGATAAAACTCCACCTTCTCCACCCGAATTGAATACCATAATTTCCGAGTTGGCTTTATTATATTTTTCAAAAATTATACGTCAGCATTAAAAAAAAATGCCATTTTAGCTTCACAAATGCAGCTCATGTGTGAATTACAAAAGTCTAGAAATATCCTTATTTTAACACATTTTATTTAATCATTACCCTTGTGCGGGTAACCTTTGGCTCAATTTGAGCATTTAACCAACCAAATTGTGCAAACTTTAGGCAAATCATTTTCATTCGAGGCAGCAAGAACAGTATCGGCTCTGAAACTGTTCTTTTCTCCCACAGATTCATTGGGTGATATTTGTTTGTCATTGGCTAATGTTCAGTTTTCATCAAGTCCAAGCGGCCATTCCAAGGAACCAATTTCTCTTGCTCCAATGTGGCTGATTGTAGTATTCAAAGCATCCTAAATCCTTTGGCTTCCTTGATGAATACTTAAACTATTAACCCCCCCCCCCCCCCCCAAAAAAAAAAAAAAAAAAACCAAATTGATTATCACTTGAAGAAAAACTAGTTCATAGATGAATTTAAATCAGAACATAAAGCAACCATACGAGCATAGCCCCATCTAAGTTTCTAAAGTTGCTGACTTGAGTAACTGGTGCATTTGGCAGATAAATTAAAATCCATAAATAAAAATAAAGGGTTCAGATTTCATTGGAGTACAGAAAGTTGTCCCTTGTTCTACAATTCAAATTCATATTAAATACATAGATGGTTGTTTTAGTTCAAAACTATATAAACATTATTGACTCAAAATTAAACCAAATATGAAGTAGGATTTTAGAGAGGAAGCACCTTCTTGACAATATCCTGACTGAGAGCAGCAATCTGGGAATCAAGTGACTTGATAGTCTCTTCTTTTTGATTCTCCAAATTAGCCAAAGCCTCCTGCAATTCAGCCTCAACTTTCTTCCTCCCTTCAGCCAGTTTCTGCTCAACTTCCAACTGAGTCTCCTTCTTCATCTTGTTCAAAGCCGCTGCAATCTCAGCCCTTGCAGCTCTCATAATAGCCGCTGCTTGTTCTTCAAGCTGCTTCACTTCCTCAGACGTGTCCTTCACACTGGCAAGTTTCTCCTTTATGGCAGCATCTCTCTCATCCATGAATTTCCCGAGTGGGGTAAAGTATACCTTGTCAAGAGCAAACATGAGGAACAAGAACTGGACCATCATGATGGGGAGGGTTAAGTTGAAATCGAAAAGAGCAGCCTTTTCTATTTCTACAGCAAGAGAAGGTGGGGCAAAGGATAAAGAGGTGACTGTGAAGAGGGAGATAGATTTGAGAGTGGCGGAAGAGAGTGAGGGGATTTGTTGGGTTTTCAAGAACGTTGGAGTGGGGAGTTTTGGGAGGGAAAGTTGTGGGATTTGTTTGAGTTTGGGTTTGGAAAAGGATGATGAAGTAGCAATGGAGATTACAGGCTTTGAAGAAGCCATTATCATGCTGGCCATGGCTTCTGGTTTGAGGAAATAAGGGAAATGACACTCTTTAGAGTTTTAGATGTCGATACGACGTGAGATTGTGTTGTGCAAATTGAAAGGAAAAAAGGGGTGTTTTTTTTTTTTCAATTTTTTGTGGAGATGGTGAGCATGAAGTTTTGCAGAAGGTTATCTCATTCTTTGCCACACAAATTGATGAGGTTATGGTGGACTGAATGGGGAAGGTGGGCTTTGGGTCAGATAATGGGTCAAATGGTACTTTTTCATCGACCCAATAGGAAATTTGGGGTTCTTTGTTCCTTCATAGTTGGGTACACCAAAGATTCAAAGGGTTAAAAAAAATTGGAAATTTAAATGAAAATCGAAGTTAAAAATCCTACCCTAAATCAAAATACTAGATGTTGATGATGCTAACTAAATTTGTATTCAATTTTTCTGTAAGATGTGACAGCATGTTGAGAACTAAAAGAGCAGGAAAATCCTATGTAAGTGTTAAATCAAATCTGAGTTGAACCGAACCTAACCGAATCGAATATGTCATTACCCTAAAGCTGTAAAGATTTTTCATTGAACTTTTCACAAGAAAGCACACATACTACGGCAACCTCGGTTTTTGAAAGTTCCTGCTCTTTTAAGGGATGGAAGCTTTGAACATGTGGACCATAAGCGTTCATCCTCATATCCTTCTTCGTTATTAAGTTCACCCTCCACAGAGCTTGATAATGGCCTGCATATTTCGAATAAGACGACAGGATTATAGCACACTATGGATGATATATATAACCTACATGGATTGCTGTCCTAATATAAATAGCGATTCTTTCATTGATGTAAAGAGCCTTACATGTATGAATGATCATGAGGAACAGTCTGTTTAACTTTTTGAACCCTTGTCGATATATGCCTAGTGAAATGAAGCTGAAGAGGAAAAAAAGAATAGAGGTTAACACATTTAATTGTGGGACAAAAATATGATATCAAACAATGTTGTAAGAGCAGAGGAAACATGGGACAAACCTGATCATCATCCTTGATGCCATACTTTTCGATAAGATCAGTGTCTGTGATCAACTTCACATCACCATAAGACAGGCAAAAGTGTCCCCAAACACGTCCCCTCCATGATGCATTACGCAGATTCATATCACAGAAAAGCAATACAATGTCAATAACACAGATCAATTGGCCATAGGTAGAGTAGCCAAACTTGAATATTAGGCATCATGTGCGGGCAGGGTAACATGCAATAACAACAAAACGAATTGGCTATGATACTACTTTAAGAATCTGGCCTAGAACCAATTTGCATGCATGAGAGGCCAAACTTGAATAGGGAAGGGATTTTCAGACAATGAAATAAGTGAAGTTACCATGAAATCTTGTCAGGACCTTCATGACGAAAGACATTCTGGACCCCCAGCTTGAGATCTGCAATGGTGGCCGACTTTAAAACTTCAATAACTGCAAGAAAAAAAGATGTTAGTGGAACACAAAAACAAGTGAAATGTAATTATGGCATTTGGGATGGGAAAAGAAAGGAGAGAAAAAAGCACCAAAGGAAGAGCCATCCAATTTGCGTATGGAGAGATTGAGGGTCTCTTCAGGAAGCTTAGAATAAGAGAAAGTTTCGTGAGTTGAACCATCGGCGGCAACCGCAGGGGGTGATGAGGTTGACTTCCCTGGAAGCTTCTCCAAAGAAGCTGTTGAGGTAGAGATTTCCTCTACTTCGAGTCCCGACATGCTGTCAATATGTCAAGAAGAAAACAGAAAGAAACAAAAACAAGAAAGAAAGCAAAACAAATATAGGAAAAGATATAGAAAAGGACTAGGAGAATAAATCGGGTGGGGTCCCTGAACACACCAGATGTCAAAGGCTCAACCCATTTTAGGGAGAGAAACTTTGATTCTTTGGCGACATGGGACGACCTTTGTGTGTCGTTGGAGATTCAGAGAGAGGAGGAGGGAATGGGCGTTTCTCGTTACTTCCTATATTTGCTATATTTGGAAGGCTTTTCAAGGGCCAAATGGAACTGAGAGGAGATTGACAGTTTGAGAATCTCAAGGGTCAGGTTCTCATTAATTACACGCGCCCACATTTTTTTTCTTTTACAATATACATATATTTGGTATAAATGCTTCTTCAGTTCACCTGTTAGGCCATTTGGATGCCGAGAAAAACCTGAGAATTACTCAAAGAAAGAAAATGAGTTTGTCGATGTGACTCGCTCTGCCAAGAGCCCTACAAGTTCACAGGCTGAGGGTTACATTACACATGTCCGGTATTGTCTCTTACATTGCCAAGAGCTTTGGCGAGTTCACAAAGTGTTTGACAATTGAAGAGTACCATGATATATAAGTCATGAATTTAAGGGAAGATGCCACCACTTGCCATGAGCCATGAGGTCAAATCCAACCGCGCGCAGACTCTTCAATTGGCACATGGTTCCACCTATTTAGGCACTACCAGGCACCCCACCCTATGAACCCATCATGACTTTCTACAAAGTAAAAAAACAAAACCCTGACCAACAATAGTATCAAACTAGTTGAAGGTTCGTAACCCTCGAAAGAGTTCAATATGCAATCCAAAAAAGAACATTTGAATATTCCGGCTAATTTATTAAAATGACCCAAAAATTTGATTATTTACGAAAATGATCCAAGTTAAAAAATATACACTAAAATAAGCCGAAGTGAACAGTAAAATGTGAACAGGACTCGGTCAATGATTGGTGTCAGACATAAAAGTTTGTGTTTGTCAGTATTGGTCATGCATGACTGACACATGTGTATTTTTTTTAAATACAAGATTTTCTTGATATACAAAAATACGAGAATATGAAAAAAAAAATTTGTTGTCAAAAAAAAATTTTCAAAATTTTTAAGTGTTGGCCATTGCATGTCGACACCCCCTATTTCAAAAAAATTTATATTTTTGGGTGTCGGCCGACACCCCCTATTTCAAAAAAAAATTATATTTTTGGGTGTTGGCCATTGCATGGTCGACACTCCCTATTTCTCGAGAAAAAAATTTAAATTTTTTTTGTGTTGGCCATTTTCCTCGGATTAAAAAAATAGCAAATTTTGCAATTTTTTTGGTGTTGGCCATATAATGGCCGACACCAACTTCCCCTCATTCTCTATAAATAGGGGGTTTAATTTTTTTATTTTGAATTAAGTAAGAATTATTTCTCTCAAAATAACAAAAAAATGGGAGTATTTTATTTTTTATCATTAGATGAGTGTTTTGTTCTGAAGAATAGTTGTGAAGTGTACAATTGAATTTCGGGGTTGAACTATATACTGTTATGTATTGCCGGAGTTGAATTATATACTGTCATGTGAAGCGGCAAAGATATGTCTTTAGTGGTAAGACGATTTTCTGCGCCATTGAAGACTATCCGAGATACCCAACGCAGATGGACATTATCTACGTTGGAATAATTTGTTATCACAGAAAATACTGTCGAATAGCTATTCCAACGTAGATATATTGTTGCTCTATGTAGGCGCTGCGCTGTGGTAAGGCCGTAAAGGTTATGCTGTCAAAAGTCGGATGACTTTCTCTATCATTTAACAGGTAACCGAGACCGACTGCATTGTATCTGACAAATTGAAAAAGGTTGTGTTTAACTGCAACCCGAGTAAATTTCTCGATACTAATGTTTGCAGCTCGGTTTTCAAGCAGATGGACATTATCTATGTTTGTATTTTGTTATATCTGTAATTTTTTTTTAATTTCGTGTATTAATATTAACAAATAATTGTAATTTATTGTATCTGTAAATTTAATTTGTTGCATATTATTATTCAAACGCAATATTTATATTTTCTTGTATTAAAATAATTTCGAATTATATATAAAAATATTAAATATGTTGTCAAAATGTGGGGCAATAAATATTATTGACAAAGATGATATAAAATGACCAATACCAAAAAAATTTGAAATTTTTTTCTCGAGAAAAGGGGCGTGTCGGCCATGCAATCGCCA
The DNA here is from genome assembly GCA_005610355.1 of Gossypioides kirkii. Classification (NCBI taxonomy): domain Eukaryota; kingdom Viridiplantae; phylum Streptophyta; class Magnoliopsida; order Malvales; family Malvaceae; genus Gossypioides; species Gossypioides kirkii. Next base: position 34,735,629 of record CP032249.1, read on the forward strand.
ACACCAAAAAAATTTAAAATTTTTTTCTCGAAAAAAGGGGTATCAACACCAAAAAAATTTGACATAATGCATGGCCAACACCCAAAAATTTTGAAATTTTTTTTCTAACAAAAAGAGGATGTCGACCATTGCATGACCAACACCCCAAATTTTTTTTTTCATATTTTTGTACTTTTGTATATCAAGAAAATACCGTATTTAAAAAAAAATACACACGTGTTAACCATGCATGGCCAATACTGACAAACACAAACTTTTATGTCTGGCACCAATCATTAGCCGAATCCTGTTCATATTTTACTGTTCATTTCGGATAATTTTGGTGTATATTTTTGAACTTGGATCATTTTCGTAAATAATCAAATTTTTTAGATCGTTTTGGTAAATTAGCCGAATATTCCAGTTATAAAACTACATATCCATCTTTAGTTGCAGCCTTTCAGGTGTAAATAGAATCGAAAAGCTTCTGGCATATAATCAGTCCAAATATAGAACGAAATGAATAAGGGAACTTGAATATTTTCCTTTACATTTGAAGAATTTGACAGAAAGAACAAGAAAGAAAGGAAGTAAGACAAATGGGCCCCGAAAAGAGATATACAGTAGGAATAGTTGTAAACTATCCTAACTCTTCACTATTACAAAGTTTCACCAAATTTAGTACTCTTGTGACCCCGAGGGAGGGAAAGAGAGAAGACAAAAAATGGTGAGATGATCAGATTGCAGAGAGTCATCAGCTACGTTGGCTCTAACCACAAGAGGACGTAAAAAATTTGGATAAATCTCCATTCCTTTTAGAAGGCTATCTTACTTCCAACAGCTCATAAGCACTTTGATCGAACAAAGGTAAAGCAGAAACCAGCAAACTACAACTAGACATTTTTGTTAGCCTGAAGTCAGTTATTTCCCCACAAGCTTGTAGTAGGCATACAATCCAGAACCAACAAACCCCAGCAATTGCCCGATAACATTCAGCTGTAACAAAAATAAATAGAGTTCCTTCACAAAGTGCAACTTAAAAGGAGAGAGACAAATTTACATTTATGCCAAATGTTAACTAGCAGTAACAATAAGGTAGTGCACTTACAATATCAAAGGGAAGCCCACCAAAAAGCATCCAGCCAAGTCCAATGGTAAAAAGATCCTACAACCACAAATTGATTAGCAAACCAGAGAACAAATTTGGAAATATGCGCCTTTTTTTTTCTAACCAAGGAAAATATGTACTTGTATGTTCTGCATGACAGTAAATGAAGCCAAGCAAGATATCTAGAAAGTTCGTTTATACATGGAGATGAGAAATGCATCATTATACCCTAACGGTCAAATCAAATGCAAAGTCAGACAGCTCAAAATTTTTAATAAATAATGCATTTAAAAGGAGTTCAGTGCTTGGAACTTTTTGGGGGGCCAGCATTTAGTGGAACTTCATTCTGAAGATTCCTCAATTAAACACAATTAGCAACAGTGAGAATAAAATTGCAGATCATCATGCATGATTGCCAGATTGTAGGGAGGAGAATGCATGAATCATGATTGGAGACGAGTGTAAGCATACCTTCAGATTCCCACAAATGGTTTGTGTAACTGCCGAATTGAGAGTTGTGTTCAAGAATATAGTGTAATTCAAGAAGAAAGCTAGCACACACGAAAGAATCAATACAGCCTGTCCAGAAAGAAGGGGGAAAATGTATCACCATTGTAAGAACCATATTGAGTTATTTGACGTGAAGCTAAAAGGCACTGCAACAAGAGGTAAACTGGACAGTGTTTCAAGTTTTCTGAACTTCAAGAGGCTACATATCAAAAGTCAATAATCCTTCAAATGATAGAAAAGAGAATGGTTATAAAGCAAATCATTGTGGACAATGAATTAATATATGCAACTGCCGTTTATAAAAGAGTTCAATTACCAACAAACAGGCAATCCCCAAAGATAAAAATAAATATTCATATTGATACAGCAGCTTGCTTGAGAGCGCAAAACATACCAAAAAACCAGGTGAAAAGAGGTGAGGGAAATTCATTGTAGTCTTCAAATCACCATGAAGAAATGTCCACACTAACAAAATCGGTCCACATATTATACCTATTATAAAAAATTCAGTTAATCATAAGATAGCTCTTAACTGAGACCAAAAGTTATGTGACCATGGAATAAAAGAATATGTAATTCAAGCTGGAGTTATAAGTTACCATTACACCACATAAGCCCAAAGCTATTAAGCCCACTAGATTTCCCTGAAAAAGAGAAAAATAGGCAAGCACACAATAATTATGCCAAAACAGAGAAGGGGAAATGTAGTTAAAAGAATAAAAGATAGAAAAAAAATGGAGAGAATGCTACCAATTCGGGCTATGGTTGCAAGATATATAGCTGTAGAGATGTTGGCCAAGAAAACAACAGCGTATCCATAAAAGTCAAATGACAAGTCACGAGCTCCCGCAACAAATGCACCAATAACAATCAATCCAACACTGATAAGATCTTTAAATTTTTTCAGTTAAAGGAAGAAATCAGAAACTTGGCTATTCAAGCAAAAGGTCTTTCAATATTTCCCATTAAAAAGTACATATTTTATGCACCTAAGGTTTTAAAAACCACTTAGTTGAACTCTCACAATAGAACGCTTGTATAACTAGAAGTTATGTAAAGTAATAGTAGAAGGAAGAATTCCCATCACAGCCATGATCTTGCAACTGGGAACACATTTTACTAACATCTGCAATTACCATAGAAGAAATGGAACTGAAAAGCCAAAGATTGGGCTTGAGTACAACTCCAATGGGAGCACATCAAAACTATGATAAGCCCTTTTATTGGTCAGCTTAAAATTTTGTATTAGCACTCTCATCAATGAAAAACAACCAAACAAAACCTATGTTTCAAAATCATATTCTAGCAGCAACTCAGTCAAACACAATGTAAGATGCTCTAAATAAATTTCAGAACAACCTGAGCTACAGACATAACTAATCATCTTCCCAAGATTTTCTTACTTTCAACAAGATCACATCTCCTAGAGAAGCAACAGAAAGAAAGGGATCGAAGCAGCAGTTACCTTCCAACTATAGATGATGTATACTTCTGTCCTGCGAGGAGAAACTCCACAATCATCGTAAAAACAACAGTGGTTCGCCTAAGAGTAGTGTACATGGGAACATTTACTCCACGAATAGACTCAACAGTGATTAGCTTTCAAGGAGAAAGAGAAAGAACCCATAAATTTTTTTATCAGCCAAATATTTTATAAAAAATAAAGTAAACAATTATCCAATGGGTCGAAACATAATAATACCATGTAAAGCAAATAAGTTCCTGCAAGAGGAAGGGTATGAATCAAAGTCTTCAAGGGAACCAAACTCGTGTTGCTATCAGAAATGGTTGAAGATTCATTGTTTGCGAAGGATATCATCTTCCACCGTCTCAGTGCATAGAGAAAGGTACACGAACTTATCATCTACCGAAGAAAGGATACAAGATAATTCCAAAACAATTATGCAAAAAACATGTACGAATAATATAATTGAAGTTATGAAATTCTTTATTTTTACCTGAAAGAGTGTAATTACATTGGCACAGGGGAAACCGTAAGAAGATAAAGCTGCTTTATTGAAGAGTATCAAAAGCACTGCAACAAAACAAAAAAAAAAACAATTTAACCATTAAAAAAAGCGATCAGAGAACTGAAAATTATAAAATGAAACAAAGAAGAGGGAAAATGGAACGAACCAGCGCAAGACATGTAATAGATGGCGGCGTAGGCTCCTCTTTTGGTCATGGCGGATCCTTTGAAAATCCTGTCATCTCCTCTTTTGAGAATCCTTTCTTTTTCTTCTTCTTTGTCTATCGGCGGATCCGAAACCGGAAGAATCGGGTTCTTGAAGGAATTCGTCGCCATTATCGACATTTCTTTGCTCTTTCGTTCTCCTTTTTTTTTTGTGTGTGAGTTTTGGAAGACGACGACTTCAAGCGATGGTAGTTAAGAGTGACGAGAGACAACCTTCCTAGCACGGCAACGACAAGTAAGATGGCTAAGTCACTGAGTCAGGAACTCGAACAGGGACCTAGTTACCAATTCGGCCCATTCATTTGAATATTCCATGTCTTTCCTCTGATCTTATCAACTTTCAGAAACAATTAATTGGGCCCAAATGCAAATCCGGGGCCTTTTTAAGTGATCTAGTCCATCTATATAAAGTCTAGTTCAGCGAGAATAATACACTATTTTAAATTCCAATACAATAAGGAATTCATTTCTATCACATCTTGATATAACAATCTCATTTTCTGTATCTAAAATTTAGATCTTTCATCTCTAAGTTGTCTCTCTAAGAACTTAGACGATAAACAAAGTTTAATTCACTCAAATGTGCTCTAACAAAAACGTTTCTTGATAAGTAAATAAGTGCTTTCAATATATTAGAGATCAATTGCAATCCAATCTCTTATTCTAAGTAGTTAAAATTGCATAAATATAGTATAACAATAAAAACCAATGTAAAATTGGATTGTTGGAGATAAGTCTATAAAATTTATTTCGATTCGACATTTTAAATTCAAGAGATTTGATTTGTAAAATCCAACCCAATCCTCCAGATGTGTTTCTCTAACAAGATTATCTTTCATTGATGGGTTTAAATAAATCCACAATATTAGAATTGATCATAGTCTAAAATTTTGTTTCAAAAATTATCAATTCTCAAATATGAAAAATAAACTCTCTGTTAGAGTGATAATCATAATCAACACAACGTATAAACAATCACTTTGCCCAACAAATTGGGCACCCATAGATGATCAGTTTCTCAAATCAGCTCTCTAATATTCAACGTCCAAGCTCTTTGATACCTTCAAAAACCCCCCACAATTCCACTTCCATCGCAGAGCATATGCCAATACGTTTGACAAACCCATCAATCCAGCGCCCATTCTCGTCTTGAAGAACAGCTCCAGCAGCCGCCATACTGTCCGATCGCCTCAAAGCCAGCCAACAGGAGGAGGGGACCAGCAGACCCACGTTGGAATTCTGCTGTTGTTTCCAACAGCAGACCCGTTTCTATTCATTGCTGGAAGGAGATGAGAACATTGCTGGTGGCTCCAAAGTCCCCAACATATAAACCCGAATAATAGATCCCAATCCGAAATGGTCGAAAACCGCTGTGAGCTGCCAATATTACTCAAAATCCATTCGCTAATATCAGCTTCAACTATCGACGATCATAAACCTAAAGTTATTTAACCAAAAGAAAAGAAATTAAAGTCATTGTGGTAGAGTCCATATTAGCTTAATAACTGACCCTGCAACACTATAATTTTTGTGGAATTGGAGATTTACAATGATTTTATTTCAACAAGCCATAGTGTACTTATTTATGGGACAGTTTGTCTAGGTTTTATGTACTTAAAAAGAGAGCACTTATATTTGGTAATTACCGGATTGTTTTTAGTGTATATTTGTGTAAGTAAATTAAATAATTCATCAATTTACAACTAAGCTTTGGGAAGATTTAGTGAGAGAGTGATCTAGATTAAAGTACAAGATTGAGGTTGTAATTTGGTGACTGAGTTGAACTTAAATCACAGCTTGTACTTCTTGATTTTATAGTGGACTACTCTCTAGAAATGATCCTACAAATGTAAGAATATTTCAAATTGTCCAAACAACTTTTGGTATCTTTTGTTTTTTTATCTAGTAGTAACTTCATCCAATTGTAATCGAATCAATATATGACAGGCAAAACCAATGAACATTTAGTTGGTGTAAAAGTAAGTCACTTGAAGCACTAAGTAGAGATCGTGTCGTTGATCTGTAAACTATGCCTACGAAAAATTCAAGATTAGAGTTTTTAAAAAGTCTATGGATGAAAAAGCTTTGCACTCAAATCTAACTAGCCGTAAACCTCCAATAATTGATATATCTAGTGTAAAGTCTTCAACTCTGAACTTTGGTAAGAAGAAATTTTGAAAAAAGCAAACTCCAAGGATCTTAATACAATTTTCTATTGTATTGATTATCAATAATTCAAGCGAATCTTTAAATACAATACTATAAAAAAAAAAACTTGGACCATCTTTGGAACTACCTATGAAGAATCAATATAATGAAACAGTCCAAATTTCAGATGTTAACTAGGATGCAAGACAAGAAAACCTTGAATAAATTCAATGCAAAGCTTTGTCACATGTCAAATCAAGCTTTTGCACCAGAAGAAGAATAATCAAACTCGAAGATTATTTGATAACCTTGTATTCAATGGCTAAAACATTAAAATTAAATTAATGTACACAATGGTCAAACATTCACCCGTAGGATTTAAATTTAAATTTTATACAATTTTAATTTAATGTGTTTAATGATAATTTTTCGTTTTTTATTAATCTATCAGTATCTTTAAACTTATTATTACAGAGATGTTTGAATCCAACTACATATTTTACTACTTTTTTTTTTTAATTTCACCAATCCAATTTTTTTATTAACTTATCATTATCCCTAGACTTGCGTTTTGTTTAAATCCAAACAAATATTTTACAATTTAATTTCATCTAATTAATTTCATTGTTACCATTATTTTTAAGATTTTTTTGAATGAAAAATATTTTTGATAATTTATTATAAACGTGTATTTTAATTTGATATTCATTTTAATATTGATCTCACTGCTACATTTAAATTCAAACGCATGCCTCAATTTTATTCAACCAACCCAAAGTCGAAGTCGAAAGTGATAAAGAAAAGGTTAGTTATTATGTTAACGTCAAAGAACATAAAACAAGCAGTAAAATACAAGCATTAGCTTTTTTCCATGGAAAAATATCAACAAGATTTTTCGATTGACTCTGTTATGGTCTTCGTCTTCCTATAATACAATAATACTGTTTAATCAAGGCAGTCAAAAAAAGCCTCCTCAACTCATGGCTCTGCCTAATCTTCTTTGTCCTTGTTCTTACACAACTTTATGAATCTTAGTTATCCATCCTTTTCTCCCTTTTTGCTGATCCTTTCACTTGTAAATATTGTATGGCCGGCCTTCCCCTTCTGTATTTATTTTTTAAAACCAATCTGATATGAGTTGAAAGTTAAATATCAGATTATAGAAAATCCGAGGCACAAAAAGAAAAAAACCCAAAGCTTGGACGTGGGACAACCCCACTTTAAAATAGTGTGTGTGTATATATATACACCATAGTTCTTTCATGTTTTCTATAGCTATTCTATTATGGGGTTCCTTAGCTTTAGTTTGCTGATCCTTGGTTTGTTTCAGCTTGTTTCTGCACAACAAAACACTGATCCAAATGAAGGTCTAAATGCAAAAACCATTACTTTTTATAGATGTTATGATTATATTTCAACTGGTACTTGCCATTCTAACTTGCATGTCAGTGTTTGGAGTTTGCCAATGTTTATGGAAGAATCTGAATCTTCTTATATGCTTTTATCTTTCTCAGTGGCTGCCCTTAGAGCGCTCATAAATTACTGGAACTTGGGAAGTAAGATAAATCTAACCATTGACCCTTGCAACCAAAATGCATCATGGACCTCTGAGGATTCAAATCCTCGTGTTGCTTGTGACTGCTCCAGCAATATTTGTCACATCACTCATTTGTCAGCACCACCATGGATAATTTTTTTATTCACCATTTCACTTCTGTTTTAGTTTTATTAACCTAAACTGGTTTTAAACATTTGCAGGAAGATTTATGCTTTGGATATCAAGGGTGAGATACCCAAAGAATTGTTTGAGCTTAAGGAGCTGATGGACTTGTATGAGACTAAACATTTTTGAACTTTGGTCCCCTCTTTTTAGCCTTTTTTTGAAATTCATTAATCTGATATCTTAACTTTGATACAGGAACCTCGGTCAGAACGTGTTAAACGGTTCCATTCCGGCTGAAATCGGACAATTATCGAAGATGCAATACCTGTAACTGTCATAACTTGCTAATTTGAAGTTTACTGATGAGCTCATGGATAGGATGGACTAATGCATTTTTATGATCCAAATCTGTTTTATGTGTAAAGGAACTTGATTGATCACTTACATCCTTTTGTTTGAACAATTCAACAGAAGCTTAGGCATAAACAATCTAACAGGTGCAGTGCCCCCAGAGCTTGGCAATTTAACCCAATTGCATTCCCTGTTAAGTTCATATCTATCTGCAATTTCTTGATTATTTTTCATATTTTTGGTTTGTTTTAAAATTAACCAATTTAACCAAGTTTTTACAGGAGTTTTAGCTCAAACAACTTCTTTGGACCATTACCCAAAGAGCTTGGAAATTTGACATCATTGCAACAGCTGTAAGTAGCCTAAAATTTGATCTGTTTGACAATATCTCTTGAGTGCTTCTGCATGCTATGTCTATGTTACTCGGATTCGGGTCTGAGTCTCACTTGCACATAAGTGAAAACTGAATTAAGCATTGATATAACAACTTAAAATGTACCCCCAATTTTAAGAGCTATCATTAACTTATCATGTTTCGATTTGCCTTTAGGTATATTGATAGCAGTGGAGTGAGTGGAGCAATACCTGAAGAGTTTGCAAATTTGAAATCCCTTCAGATTCTGTACTTCTCTATTGATTATTGAAAGCAGACTTTAAAATATATCTTCCTTATAGTACAAATACAGAAGGAACCTGTTGGAAAGCTTATGTTTTTATGTTGACATGTCAGCTGGGCTTCTGATAATCGTTTAACTGGGAAATTGCCTGAATATTTTGGTACCTTCACAGAATTCATAGACATGTATGAATATGGCTTTCATTTTAACTATATGATTCTAACTTCAGAAATTACAGTAGACAACAGTTTTTTATAGTTTCTTTTCATTGACAGGCGACTTCAAGGAACATCTCTTCACGGTCCAATACCGAGCAGCTATTTGGCTCTAACGAAATTGGAAGATTTGTAAGGCCTATTTGATTTCCTATTTTGTAGTGATTTTAACTATATGATTCATTGCATGTTTGATTCATATTTGTAATTTATAGGAGAATTGGTGATCTAAGAGGGGAAGCTTCATCTCTTGATTTTTTGGATAGCCAGACAAGTTTGTCCACACTGTAAGAGTCTTTCTGTTTTTTCATCTGTTGTAATTGCTGTCATATATTAATGTTACTTGCAATGTTAAATGCAGATCTTTGAGAAATTGTCTATTGTCGGGACAAATTCCAGAACGTATTGGCAAATTCACCAACTTGAAATACCTGTAAGCCTTATTTAGTAAAGCTATGCACTGAAAGTGATTTACTTGTTCAGTCATTACATGACATCCATATTTATCTGGGAAAAATCATGACCTCAGGGACCTTAGTTTCAACAACTTGACAGGCCAAATACCTACCTCTTTCCAGGGATTCTCTTCATTACAGTTCTTGTAAGTCATCTAAAAGCTTCATGTCATGAATAAATCGATCCTTAAGTGACTTGGGGGAATAATGAGCAATACCGGTGCAGCATCAATTCATCTGATTATACATATATTGCAGGTATCTTGGAAACAACAGCTTGAGTGGGGAGTTGCCTGAAGACATGATAACTCCAGAGCTCATTGCACTGTACGAGTCGTTTTGAGTTATGTCAACGGTTTTCAAGTTGCTTCACATGGTCTTCAGCTTAATTCTCATGACACTGAGTGATTGTTTTTCATTGCAGGGATGTTTCATTCAATCCCCTTTCCGGAAATTTACCGACACAATTCGCTAAGATGGAATCAATGTAAGTTTCATCTTTCCATTTCAACCATATGGGATACCCCCAGTGCTAGCCAAATGCTCACTGATGTTCTCTTGTTGCTCATATTCAGCAATGTTGTTGGAACTTCTATCAATCCAAATGGATTACAGGACAAGTAAGCAAATAATTCCATGCAAATTTGGAGTTGCATTTAATGATTTCTTATGATATTTTAACTAGCTTTGGCAAATTTATGTCAATGGTGATGAATACAGTAAGGTTTCTGGGATGTTGAACTGCATCCAAGGCAAAACCAAGTGTAAAAACAAGGGCTCATCCAGTGAGTGTAGCCTTCCATCTTCTCCTTTATGTTCTTTTATCATTCTTCAGCATTGAATAATGAGAATCAACCAATATGTGCAGCTTCATTTTCTATCAAGTGTGGAGGCACTGCTCAAAAGTCTGCATCTGGAATTGAATTTGACGATGACTCCGAAGCACTCGGAGCTGCCGCATCGTATACAAGCACGGACGAACAATGGGCAGTAAGCAATGCTGGAAATTTCATTTCGAACCCAAAGGGAAATACATATGTAGCAATGACAGATTCTCAGATAACAGAAACTTTAGAATCAGAGCTGTATAAGACCTCAAGGATCTCACCTAGTTCCTTGAGGTACTATGGCCTTGATCTAAAGAATGGAAAATACAGCGTTGAGCTTCATTTTGCAGAGATAGAAATGGAGGACTCTTTGTCCTGGAAAGGTCTTGGGAGACGCTTATTTGATGTTTACATTCAGGTATGTTGGCAAAAACTAAAAAAAGGAAGAAAGCTCCATCTTTAGCATTTTCAAGTTGCAGATTCTTGATTACTTGATAAATTTGTTTTCAGGGTGAGAAAGTTCTTGAAGATTTCAATATCCAAAAAGAGGCTGGTGGATCCAAAAAAGCCTTGGTAAAAACATTTGAGGCAAATGTGACCAACACAATCATGGAAATTCACTTCTTCTGGGCAGGAAAAGGCACTTGCTGTATTCCATATCAAAGCACATATGGTCCCTTAGTATCAGCAATCCATGCATCTCAAGGTTAATTCTTTTGTTTCCCCCTTCATAATCATTCAATTTTGCTGCATACTAATAAAATTTTTTGCAGTATCTGAAGCTGCCGATGCCTCTTCGAGCCGCAAACTTGTTGGTCGAATAGCCGGAATAGTAATCGGAGCTGTCGCGGGCGTTGTGATACTGTCTTACGTATTCTACTTATGGTGGAAGAAGAATCCACAGGGTCATATGAGAATTTTCACAGACTCACCAAAGAAACCATTAAAATAGTTCCATTGTATACATAAATGGACCATGTCCGTATACATATATGGACGGTTGAAAACTATAATGTAAAGGCATTTTGCTTGATGTGGGTATCCCAAGGTGGGATCATATATTAAATTATGTAATCGCTATCTTTGGCTTGCTTAGCCCCACTATTGTGTAATTTTATGAATAAAAAGTTGGGGTTTCTAGTGGCTTTCGCATTATTACTGTTTTTCATTGTTTTTGTTTCTTTCTTGGTGTCTGGATGTTGGTGAATAAAAGTAGGACCATCTTTGCTTTGTCCAATAATGGACCAGCCAACATGTCTTTTCTGATAAAAGTGCCTATAGGGTTAAAATTATTTGACTTCAACAAACATGAATGATATGATTTAAAATGGCTCGAATTTAATTGACTTAAACAAAAAAAAATAACTCAAATCTTCAATTGCTCAGCCAGTTTTTAATGTAACTATTCTTACCTTGGGAACACCTTGGTTCCCGAAGAGCCTTATCCCTCTCAAAAGACGAATAATAGACCAATTTCTTCTTGTTGTGTAGTTCATAAATGTGTTACAAAGATCGTTGTAGAGAGAATGAAGGAATGTCTTCCTATCATCATTCATAACAATCAAAATGGTTTTATAGAGGAGCGACTTAGTTGATCATGTTTTGTTTGCGTATGAGCCCATGAATGGGTATAATCAATGTAGTGGAACATGATTAAGATAGGATTTATCTTTTCTACATAATGAAAGTAATATTTTAATCCTCTTGATTGAGTGCGACTAAAAATACATGTTCATACTCAAAAAAATTAATATGAGATATCATATACATTTGTTTATCTTAGTCTACTCGGGAATCAAGAAACAAGTGAATGGACTACATAAGTGTGATTGTTTCATGACTTGTATTCAATCTAGAGATCAATGATAAAGGGATATACCACATGATAATATTATTCGAGAAATTATGTTAAACCACGACTTATTGCAACTTAAGTAGCAATAATGCATTATTAGATGTCACTCAATATAAAATTAGAATTGTTTTAATGTTACTATCAATGTTGTAGGATCCTATAAGGTCACATCCTATGATTGGAGCATTCAAAATCTAAAAAAAGTTAGGATTATATTTAACTATCACCTAAGTTAAATTAATTATAAAAAATTACATGGGAATTCTCCAAAATGGTATTAGACATTTTTACTTAGAATAAATTCATAGTTAAAATAAATCGTGTAATGTTGTTGTTAAAACTTCAAACGTTTACAAGGGTTGGGAGTAGATTTTTTTTCCTTTGATTATACACGGGAGTTATATATATTACAGATATTTGGATTCATAGTAGGAAAGATTTTTTAATTTTTTTTTTGGGTTAATTATTTATCTCTGTGAGGAATATCTACGCCCATTATAGACATTTTGATTTCAAAAATAAAAATAAAAACAAAAATTATATAAAATTAATTTAATAAAAAATTAACCCAACCCATTATATTAGTGTAATATTTCACCCTCCTCCATTGTCAAGTCATTTCACTTTAAAATTAGTGTTTTCCCTTTAAATTCCTTTTACTTTTTAAAGAGCATTAACAAGAAACTTCTGTCCTCCACTTTCAATATTTTTTTTCTTTAATTTTATTGCATAACATGCTTCTTGTTTACCTCTAAGCCCTCACACAAACAAGCTTTTGCTCACAATTTGAATTTATCGTACATGAATTTTTTATTTAATTTAATATTTATATTTGATAAAAAATATAATTATTCATAATTTCTCCTTAATTTTTAAATAAGAAAATAATACATTTTAGTATACTCGAATTTACGTCTTTCTGTAATGATAATAATATTAATATGAATCGAATTAAAACTTAATTAATAAAAAAAATAATTTTTAGATCCTAACGAACCATCACATTAAAAAATGATTTTGTTGAATTGTTTAGCCATTGTGTCTCATTAAAAAATATATATTTTAATATGAGGACTATGTAATGGGTAAGTTAAGCATCTACTTTCTTTGTTACAAAGTTTTATTCTCGTATATTATATAACAGTGCCATCGATTTCAATAGAATTCCCGACTGATCAAGAAAGCAATATTTCAATGACACTCTCTTTTACCTCCAATACGTATCACCATTTATGTATTTATATCGCAACAGGGTAGGCGAAAGCTTAATACCGATGGGTTTACAAAATTAAATTAAATACATATCATAAATTGTTATAAAAAATCTAATTAAAAGTATATAAAAAAATAATTTAACTTTAAAGATTGTAAAGTCTTATACACAATAAAAATATATAAAATTAAGACGAAACCTTAAATTTTTTAATAAGTTACTCGTTTCGTCCAATCTTTCAAATAAAAAAAAAAAACTTGATCCCATCGAATTAAAACACATTAAATTTACATTATTTTATCATATCTATATTTGGAAGAGTTTAAGTCCTAATCAATCCATGAGATTTCACCAAAAGGGAAAGAAAAATGAAAAAGTTGACTAGTTCGTTATAGTAGCTGTAAAATTTGGGTTTAGAATCAACGAATGTGGGGCAGCTAAACTGTGGAATATGATATCATTCTCTTCATTAACTAAAAATAGTCTACGTGTCAAACTTTTTTCATGCAAATCCCAATTTGACAATACAATAAAATATAAGTGGAAAAAAAGTTTACCACTTGGTTCTGAAAATAATAATAATAATTTAATTAAGCTGGCTATGGATTTATGTTTTTGGAAACTTTCTATTTATTTTTTAAATACTGTTAGTCTTACTATATTTGCTCTTCACATGGATGACATAAATTGTCTGAAGTATATTTATGTTTTTAGTTTATCAAAATCATACACAAAATTATTAAATTATATATTTTAAATTATTCTTAAAAGTCACTAAAATATTTTCAAAGGTTATTAAAATTATATTGGGTATTATAAAAATCATATCCAAGATCGTGGAAACGTTTCCAAAATTAATTAAATTATTTCCAAACTTATCAAAATTGTATTAAACTTTACTAAGATTACATCAAACGGTCACTAAATTTATATCAACATGAAATTACATAAAAATTATCAAAACTGTTAATAAAATGATAAAAAAGAGAAATTTAGAAAGAGAAGTGATTGATGTGGATGTCAATTGACCCGTTAAAATGGAGAGCCGGAAGTTATGAAGAATGATAATGAAGAAAACTTGAAAATTGAGGGCTAAAAGAGTGTTAGTAGAATGTAGATTAGTGCTCTTGAAGAATCAAATTTTTTTTATCGTTCTTGAAAATATTTATGGACAATAATCCCTTGTAATATATCATTAACATGTTAGACTTATCATTTAACCATCATTACGAAATGTGTGAGAGAAATATTTTCAATGTGACGAAGATATTTATGATAATACAAATCATATTATTCATTCTGATTTTAATTAAATAAAATAATTGAATCCACGAAATATTTGATCACCAGTAACTTTATGTTCCCAATCAAAAATTAGGCCATCGTCTTCCTAACTTGCTACTGTCCTAACACAAATGGGTATAAAAAATTAATAAAGAAAGTATATAAATTTCATTTTGCAACTATGTCGGTGATTGCAAAAGTTAATAATAGTCGCAAAGCATCTAATCAAAACCCCATCTGTATCTCTCTCTTTTCACTCCAACACACATGAGAGACATTACATTGTTATTCATATTTTCGGACAATAATCACACGCCCCTCCGACACCTCCGCTAAAAACAGCTACTTCTCACCAGATCTCTTACATCCAACCTAATCCAACGGCCTTGATATCTCCACGTCTTCGTACCCCAATCCATTATTTGAATCTAGCTCTTTATTTCTCCTCCACATCCTCCGTCCTTTCCTCCACTGTCTATCTTACACGAAGAGAAAGAATCAACTGGCGCCGCTGCGATTGACCGCCTCTTTCGCCGCCGCCGTACGCTGTAAATCTAGAAGGTAAGCTAAAACAACAATTGTTCCTCTGTGTTTTTTTTTGAAAGCTTTGTCCTCGTTTATAGTTGGAGTTCATTAATGGTTCAATTTATCTTAATTAGAGTTAGTTAATTAAACTTTGTTAGATTTCTACTTTGGAGTTGGAACATTTAAAATTTAAAGTAAAATTACCGTTACATAATTTCCAAAGAAAAACAAAAGGAGGAGATTTTGGTTTGAAATCAGACGGTCGAGATGCCGAGCACGATTCAAAAAGCGATCGGGGCCGTTAAGGACCAAACCAGCATAGGACTAGCGAAGGTGGCTAGCAACATGGCGCCGGACCTTGAGGTGGCGATTGTGAAAGCGACGAGCCACGACGACGACCCTGCTGGCGAGAAGTACATACGCGAGATCCTGAATTTGACCTCGTACTCGCGCGGGTACGTTCACGCGTGTGTGACGGCAGTATCCAAACGGCTTGGGAAGACTCGTAACTGGATCGTGGCGCTCAAAGCACTGGTGCTTGTTCATAGGCTGTTGAATGAGGGAGATCCGGTGTTTCAAGAAGAGATCTTGTATGCTACGAGGAGAGGTACGAGGTTGTTGAATATGTCGGATTTTAGAGATGAGGCTCACTCGAGTTCATGGGATCACTCCGCCTTTATAAGAACCTATGCTATGTATTTGGATCAAAGACTTGAATTGATGCTTTTCGACAGGAAAAGCAGTGGAGGCAGTGGCGCTGGGGGAAGTAGTCATGGAAGTGCTGATGATAGATATGGTGGGCGAGATAATTTCCGGTCACCGCCACCGAGGCCATACGAATATGATTATGGGGATTTCAGAGGTGATAATGGATCTGGAAATTATGGGATGACAAGGAGAACGAGGTCTTATGGTGATATGAGTGAGGCAGTGGGGAGAGATGGAAGAGAGGAGAAGAAAGCAGTGACACCATTGAGGGAAATGACACCAGAGAGGATTTTCGGGAAGATGGGTCACTTGCAAAGGTTGTTAGATCGGTTCTTGTCATGTCGGCCTACAGGATTGGCAAAGAATTGTAGGATGATCTTGATTGCTTTATATCCGGTTGTGAAAGAGAGTTTTCAATTATATGCAGATATTTGCGAGGTTTTGGCTGTGCTGCTTGATAAGTTTTTCGATATGGAGTACCCAGATTGTGTCAAGGCATTTGATGCATATGCAAGTGCAGCGAAGCAGATAGATGAGTTGATTGCATTTTATAATTGGTGTAAGGATACAGGTGTGGCTAGATCGTCGGAGTATCCCGAGGTGCAAAGGATCACTAGTAAGTTATTGGAGACATTGGAGGAGTTTGTGAGGGATAGAGCTAAGAGGCCAAAGAGTCCAGAGAGGAAAGAGCTCCCTCCTCCACCTAAAGAGGAAGAGCCTGCACCAGATATGAATGAAATAAAGGCACTTCCTGCTCCGGAAGATTATACTCCACCGCCACCACCAGAGCCTGAGCCTGTTAAACCCCCGGAGCCACAGGAGGATTTAGTGAATTTGAGGGATGATACTGTCTCAGCTGATGATCAGGGGAACAAATTGGCTTTGGCTTTATTTAATGGTCCTCCGGCTAATAATGGTAATGGATCATGGGAAGCTTTCCCATCAAATGGACCTGAAGTGACATCTGCTTGGCAAACCCCAGCTGCTGAGCCAGGGAAGGAAGACTGGGAGTTGGCTTTGGTTGAGACCGCTAGTAACTTGTCAAGGCAAAAGGCAGCTTTGGGGGGTGGTCTAGACCCATTGCTGTTGAATGGCATGTATGATCAAGGAATGGTAAGGCAGCATGTTAGCACTGCACAGTTAAGTGGGGGGAGTGCGAGTAGCGTGGCATTGCCAGGCCCAGGGAAGACCACAACACAAGTCTTAGCTCTTCCAGCACCAGATGGAACAGTTCAGAATGTCAATCAGGACCCATTTGCCGCATCTTTGAGCATTCCTCCTCCTTCCTATGTACAAATGGCTGACATGGAGAAGAAACAAACTCTGCTTGTCCAGGAGCAGCAGGTGTGGCAGCAATATGCAAGGGATGGAATGCAAGGTCAAACTAGTTTGGCCAAAATTAATAACCCTGGATACTATGGACCTGGACCTATGCCAGTGATGCCTTACGGGATGCCCCGGTGAATGGGATGGGGCCACCAGCCGGGTATTACTATACTCCATATTGATTTTTCCACATATAAAATAGATAACTTTTCTTTGCTTACTTTCTGTATTATCTTTTTCTAGTTTTCTTTCCCTTTTTATCATTTCCTTTGAGATGACATGATGTTCTGAAATATGTTCACGAAAGACTTGCTCATTCTGTGGATTTTTTTTGTGCTGGGAGGTTCATGATCTGGTTCTGATGTCTCTTTGTGCTTTTGTAATATTAGAATTATATTTACATTCTTATTTTCATTGTGTGATCCTCTCCTTAACATCCATTGAACTGGCTTTGCAATGAGTAAATTGTGATTGATTATCCAAAAAATTATATATTTATCATAATTTGTAGATTTTCTGTCAACTTTTAACATCTCACACTGTTAGGTCTTCTATTAGTTTCAATTTAGTTGGTGAAGCACCTCCTTATGGCCCCTTTGTAATTATGTTGCTTAGAAAGAACTATGTTATGTTGCTTTGGACCAATATTTAACCCTATCAACCAGAATGCCTGATTTGTTGGTTTGATATGCAATCACCTCTTGTATTTTTCGGCTCCGCATGGATACTCGTACCCATACTTGAAAAGTGTTTATTGCTTTGATCTCTTATGGTTCTGTCCCATAAGAAGCACTTTTTATGGGTCAAAACCGTGAGACTGGCTTCTTCGATGTTGACGAATGCTTTGCAGGTTGGGTGCAAATCTCTTCAACTGCTCAGCTTTGATGTTTCATATAAGCTATGCTGGTAGAAATGTTGACTGATGGTTATAGTTCACCATATAGGTCCCTTCTAGTCCAATGTTTCTATTATCTAATTTAGATAAGACCTTTTTTTTGGACATGAATTCATATTGACATAAGATTTATACTTGTGGTAATAACCCGGTGGTAACTGACTGTAAAGCGGTGAAAGGACTAGAGACTTGTCACTAAACTGCCATATATAGTAGATTCTACATAGGAACTTGAGGATTTCTTGGAGCATTGGATGCCTATGCCTTCGCCCCATTGACACAGAACATTCTTTTTAGTGTGTAAAAACTTCCGGGTTCCTGGTTTAACACCGAGAAGAATCAGAACGCGAAACTGAAAGTGGTGGTCCATGTTGAGAATTAAACCTCCCAAAGCAAAGAATCATGATGTTAACAGCTTTGAAAAAGAAATCTGTTGTCTTCTTGTTTGGTGGTGGGTTCGGCTGAGAACAGCCGCCAAATGAACCAAGTCCATGGATTCAGTCCTAAATAGCTAAAACCTCCCCCTATTGAAAGGATCATGACCCACTTTCTTTTTTCATTTCCTATTCTCGTCCACGTGATCCAAAATAGAGCCATCTTGAAGACCTGATCCCCTTTTTTATATTTATCTTTTAATTAAGAAATGAAGTTATAAGGTGGTGTTTCCTCATTTGGTTGGCCATTACGTACGTTTAATGCACGAAATTTGAAGGCAAAGTTGGATAAAAAAGCAATTTAGAAGTCAATACAGATTGGTACCACTGGTGGAATAATTGGGTCATCTATAATTTACTAATATATCTGTCTTAATCTGGTATTGAAAGGCCAAGCTCAGCATCAGCTGTGCCTATATGTAGTGTGGGTCCTTCGGGGGGTGGGGTGTTAAGGCGGTTGAGCTGTCCCACCACCTCTCATGATGTTGGGCTGGCTACCAATATTTTTTAATGCGCAAATTTATATATCTCAATTAAATTTAATAAAGCTTTAATAATTTTTGAGCTTAGGTTGGATTTATGGTCAAAAGTAGTTGTTCAAGTCATTCTAGAACAGAGGCTAGTTTTTTTAGATCAGATGGACCATTCTATTCATGTAAAGAACTCTACTATTCATCGGCCGCTAACACAAGGGTGGTTAAGGTTTCTTCTTTGGCATTTTAAGGATTGAGATTCAAACCCTCGAATTTTCCTTTTCTTTTATCAGTGGCCCAATCGAAGGCACATCTGAAAATTAAGAGTTTAAATAAAAATATAGGGTTGAAAAATGAGTTTAGGTAAAAAAATAAGACCTATTTTTAAATGGATCGGGTTTTCTGGTAATTTTTTTAGCTCGAATTCTGTCCGAATTTGTAAAAAAAAAATACTGTTGTTTTGTTATTGTTTTAATGTCATTTCGTTATTATATTGTTATTATTTTATTATAATTATTTGCTAAATTGTACTTATCTTGATGTTATTTATGTAATAAAATTTTAAATTTATTTGTAATTTGTTAAAAAAACATTTATTTTAATGTTTTTAGTGCATTTGATGTACTATATTTTTTAAATATGTTTTCTTTTAAAAATCATAATATAAAAAAATTAATACGGACAGATCGGGTCGAGTTTTGATTTTTAACATTTTTATTTAGATCGAATTTGGATAAAATTTTAAATTCATTTTTTCGGATTAAACTCATATCTAGAAAATGGATCTAAATTTTATTGAGACTCGACCCAATCTAATTTGGCCCATGATGCATGCAAAATACGATTAAAGATTTGCCTCGCCTTATTAAGGATTCAATATATCCTCCAAGATTTGCCCCACCTTATTGGGAACAAGGGTATACCAAGGCCCTCCTACAATTGTTTTCTAATGTCAGCGTTTCAACTCATCTCACCCATTCAGTTTGGTTAAGGTGTACCGAGGTAGTAGAGGTTCGAATCAAATCACTATAAATTGAGTTGTTCATATTATTATTCTTTTATTTTTATTTTTGAATAATTTATAATAATTTTTATACACGTTTTAATTTTTTTAATTGAAAAATAATTTTATTGTGTTTGAGTTCGCATATTGCCATGTGACAGTTTATGATGATTTTTATTAATTATGTTAGTGAGATCAACAGTCAAATCGGTTGATTGACGGTTTTCATTATCGGAAGGGGACTAATTCATTTTTTTAAGTAGCTAAGAATTCAATTATATGTATTTTTTTCACAATGATTTAATTTTTTTTGGTAACAAGAAAATGAATTATTCAACTAACAGTTTTTAGAATGAATCAAAAGCACAAACATGCTATCCATTCTTGACTGATGAAGGATCAAAGAGGGAGTTATATGAAAATTTTGGATGCTAACCGAGAAATCTTTCATCATTCCAATCAATAAGTGAGCGGAACAATTTATCTCCCTTATAATCTACTTAAAATCAACTTTCCATCCATAACTACGTAACTCTCGAATTTTTAAAACCAAATCTTCGTGTAAATGTCCTCTCAAACCATCATTGATACCCTTAATAGTAGGCACACAATCCATTTCAACAACATCTTTTCATTTAATATTTCACGTCATAATAAAATCGTCATAAATTATTCATAACATCACTTACTCAACATTACATCTGTCGTTATTCCTATTTATCTGACACACCCAATTGTCAAATGTATCTATGATAAGGTAAACCTGAAATCGAACTATGAGCACCATCAATATTCAATTTAATGAATCTCGAATGAGGTGAAATCCACTATCTACAGTATTCAATTAATATTTTCATACTTGTGTTTAATTTTTTAGGCTTATTCACCCTCCCGTAAGCAAAAAGGTGTGAAAAAAGACAAGAAGGAAAAAGCATGAAAGTTGCAATAAAGGTAAGAAAAAGGAGGAAGCTACTTGTTGGGCTCAAGCAAAGCGACAAACAGAGCCCCCTACAACTATGTCTAATCCCCCATATGATCGACACGTAGCAAATACCTGACCAACTCCGACTGTAATTATTTCATCAAACGTCAATAACAGAAGATACTTGATTCGTGTCTGACAATCTCCATAAATAATCGGCACAGATTTCGAGTATTGCATACACTGCAGCATCCATTTTGGCCTCGGGATAATGACGGGAGACGAAAGATTGGAGTGAATCTCAGCATATAAGCGTCTATCATCAACTTGTTTATTGTCTCCATTGTTTCTTCTACCATCGGTTACAATGCGCAGAGGTGAAGTTGAGGTATTTTGGATTTTAGAGGAGATAAATTAAAGTGTGATTAAAATTTATGTTTCTTAAAATCTTAAGATTTGTTTTTTATTTTATTTTTGTAAAACGGTATCCTGTTACTTCCATAAAATTTTCTAATTATTGTTTCAAAAAAAATCCTTCAAAGGTAAACACGTCTATGCAAAAACTTTTATATGTTATATAAAATTTAATAATTTATTTATGATTTAAACCAAATTCTTTTTATCTATTTATCTACAAGTCTTTTTATTATTATTTTATTTAATAATAAGATAATACATAAAATTAAACTATACATCACTTAATTTGAGATTAAAAGGAAAAGCTAAATCTTAATACAGCAGTTTGAAACCACTACTAAGATTTGTTAAATTACTATTTTCAATGAATATCTTAGCTCAGTGGTTTGAAAACCACTAATTCTTTTTAGGTAAAGTCTTAGGTTAGGTTATAGGGATCTTACCATATTTTATGGGGCAGAGGAATTTAGTATGAATATTGCTGTTAACTCCACTTTAATTTAATATTAACGAAAGTTTATTTTACTTAAATTATTATTTTATTCATAATTTAATTATTAAATAAATTTTTTATAAGTTGAATTTTTTTTCATTATGATAACATTTTAATAACATGTTAAATAATATTTTTTAATGTGATGATATTTTAACATATTTTAGAATAATGATAATATGAGTTAGAAAGTAATTAAAATACATTTTATATTTTTAATCACGTGTATTTATTTATTTAAATTTATTTTTTACTCATAGCTTAAACTAATTTACTTTATTACATATTATTAGTTTATTGAATGTTATTTTTAAAAATATGTCTTCTAATTGCATAATTTTCACACACAAGCGACACAATTATTAATTAGAATTCAAAATTTTAATTAAAGAAAATTAATTTTTTTATTACTTGATAAAGCTATTGTAATATTAATTTTTTTATTCACAAAGTTTGAATCCAAAATCTTACTTAAATATATCAATTTTTTTATTATTATATTTGTTGAAACTAGATCAAATTAGTTGGTCAGACTTATTAGATCGAGAATTGATTGATCGGTGTCTATCAAGTTTTGAACGAATTGCTCGAAATCAATTAAATCGATTAAATTGGCTATCAATCAAATTGAAAATTAATGATGTAATTGAGTGTAGGTTTGAATAGGTAGTGTGGCAGTGACAAAGTCAAGGGAGTTGGCAGGGCCTTCGACTCTCTTTAAAATAAAAAAGTTTTTATTTAAGTTTTTTATAATTTATAAAATTTTAAATTAATAATAGTAAAATTGTATTTTGCCCCTTCTCAAATAATAAAAATTTGATTTAATTTTTTAAAAATTATAAATATATAAACTATTAAAATGGTAAAATTATATTTTTATTATCGTAAAAATATATAATTTAATTTTCTCCCAAACAATTTCTGATTCCGCCACTATTATGTAATGCGTTTAGTTTATTTTTTTTCTTATCTTACAATATTTAATGTCATTTTCATTATTATTTTTATACTATCTACATATAAATACATCACCCATTTAAATTTACCTTGAATTGATTTTCAAAACCTGGTTACAATAATCCATGTCGGAGTACATATATAACTTTTATTATTAATAAATCTTTGTGACATAAAGCAAAAGGATGGGATTAGTAGTAGTGAGCTAGTTTGAGGGAGACTGATGGGGGTAGGGGAAGCAGGCATGTGGATGAGTGGGGGAGACACCAAACTCATCGATTAACCCTCCTTCAAATTTTTTGTAAAGCAAAAAGGGGATAACCAGTCACTCCCCCCCAGTCTTTTTTCCTCATTTTTTTTTGTTTGTTTTTATTTCACTTCTTACAGTTTGCTTCATACGGTAATGCATTTTGTTGTTTTGGGGCGACAGAAAGGAAACCCCCAAAGCTTAAGCTTACCCTTAAGTTTCTACACAGCCTTGCCTTTTTTCCCCTTTGAAGAAACCAAAGAATCATTGAAGATGCCCAGACCAGGTCCAAGGCCTTATGTCTTTGAGAAAAAATCTTGGCACAGTGATAGACACCAACCCATCAGAGGTTCTCTTGTTCAAGAAATTTTCAGGTTTTCTATTTCTACTCTGTTTATTTGTTTGTCAGTCTTTTTCTTTTTCCCCTCTCTCTTTTATGTGTTTGATTTTGTTTTTAGAGTTGTAAATGAGATTCATAGCTCAGCAACAAAGAAGAACAAGGAATGGCAAGAGAAGCTCCCTGTTGTTGTCTTGAAAGCTGAAGAAATTATGTATTCCAAAGCAAATTCTGAGGTATAAAAATGTTTCTCTACATTGGGTAATCGCTTATGAATTGTGTAATGAAAAACCCAAACATTTGATCACAACATTTCCCAACTTTGTTAGTAATATAAATGCATTGGGCACCAGTGATATATAAAGCTCTTATTTTGTATTTACAGGCTGAGTACATGGACCTTAAAACCCTCTGGGATCGAACAAATGATGCCATTAACACAATCATTAGACGAAATGAGAGTACTGAAACTGGAAAGCTTCTTCAACCTTGTATTGAAGGTACCCTTTCTCTTTTCTTTGAATTTGAACCCACATATGCATATTTGCAGTGGGATCTTTCTGGGAATTTTCTGTCTTGATTCTATATACATTTTTTTGTTGGTTAGCTGCTCTCAATTTGGGTTGCACAGCGAGGAGAACCTCGAGGAGCCAACGAAATTGTAGCCCAAGGGGTTACCTTAGCCCAGGTACTCAAGAAACAGAGAATACCACTCGAGGAAATCCCATGACCAACCCACATTGCTTGGCTAGCTATTCTGGCTTTGAATCTGAGAAACACGCTGGTTGGAACGGTTATTTCACTGCTAACAAGTTTCATATTGCATCTGAGAATGGTTCTCTTCCTATTAGTAAAAAATGCTTACCCTCACAAAAATATTCAGTTTATCCTCTTTTCTACGGTAACGATCTTAAAACCGAAGAACTGCAGCATGGTTTTGGGATCATCCATAAGATGATTTCTGATACAGTAGAGCCTGCTAAGATGGTTGCCATTCACAAGCTCCTTTCTTTGGATGTGGAATCTTCAAATGGGATGAACCAAATAGATGCTAGAAATACTTGTAAAAGTGCCTGTGATCTATCGTTGCGGTTGGGCCGTCTTTCAACACCTTGCCTGAGTGTTGAAATCGATCGGCCAGCAATTGATAAAAGTTTGTCTTCCTTTCATTGGAGGAGCAGAAATGACCCCCTGAACTCATATTCAAAGTCGAACAACCGGAGCGTTGAAGGGGAACATATGTATGTGGATGCATCAATGAGAAAGAGAAAGACAGTTAATGATCCTAAAATGTATCGACAACTTTGTTTGTCCTCCGAAGCTTCCGTACAGCTATTCAACTGGAAGCATGAAAAGTGCAGGATCCTAGACTCAGCCCCTTTAGACCATTGACATGAAGTTGGTGAGTATGTGCGGCTGTTTTGTTTGTGTTTTGTAGTGTTTTTGTAGTAATTAAAATGTTGCAAGAATTTGTAAATAATTGAGTAGGTTTCAGTCTAAATGTGGCGATCAACAACGAACTAACGGGACAGACTCTTGATCCGCAATGTATAAAGAATGTTGTCCTTTCCATGTTGCTGCTTGTACAACTTATAACTTAGGGTCGAAAATGGATGGTAAATTTTGAATCGGTGATTTCCTAAAGTTAGGATCTCTTTGGATGAGTGTTTAGTTTTAGTGTTGAGTTTAGTTTTTTCTTGTTTTATGTTAGAGTATCGATATAATATTTAATTTTATCGTTATCACTGTTTTTACATTAATCGTAGTTAAATGCACTCAATCAAAGGGGACCTTAATCTCTAAATATTAAAACCTAAACATACTGTACAATATATGGAGCCCAGGTGAGGAAAAAAGAACTCTTTAACTCGTTCATTGCCTTAAAAACTGAAGTGAGACGAAGAAGTTGCAGAAGAAAAAGAGCTATAATGAAAATCAATTTGCAATCTCTGGTGGAGAGTGAAAGTAGAAACTCTGCCCTTTTTCTCTTCTTCCTCAAGCTCGTCAACTGCTATGGCCGCTAGGAATCCTTTTATATATTCCCTGCAACATTCTTTCCCGCTGCATATTACCATCTCATCATCCTTCTTCTTCCCGAACATCGAACTCGAATCATCGAACTTCAACATGTATGCCTGTTTGCACCCCTCGAATAGCCGCTCACCCAACGTATCGATGATGTAATATGCCTCCGATTCAACCTTCAACACGAAGAAATGATCATTCCAGCTGATGATATACACCCTCGGCTTATGATCACCGCAATTGCTTTTTATTTCGTTCCATATCTCATCGAAAGACATGGCTCCTTTCAAGCACTCAAATTTATCAGGGCTGAAAAACCCTGTGAATGATTTTTCATGGGAGACGGTGACGGGCCTGACATTGGCTTTTAGGACGGTCTCGAGATCGAAATGTTTGTCGGGGAAGGCAATGGTGTAAGCTGTGTTGGAGCAGAGCTTACGCCATTCTGAGGAACCTTGTGTTATGAGGTTATCGAATTCAGGTCTCGTTGGCATGGAGGCATGGTTTGAATGGAGCCAGTGAGCGATGACGGCGACCAGAGCGGTGCAGGCACTCTCCCCAGCGGCTCTTTCGCTTCGTTGGTCAAAAGAAGCAAAGAACACTTGAGCTTTCAGCCTGGCTCGTCCATTTCTGCTCACTAATTCTTTCACTTCCCACCAATATTCTCCCTTCTGCACAAGGTTGAAATGTTTGGCAGTGTGAATAATGAATATTAAACTCCTTAAAATATTATTTAACATATTTTTTTTTTCGTCTGCGGTCAGATCGGTTCTCTGTTTTTTATTTTTTAATAATTTATTCAAATGGGACAAATCCACATTTTCATAAATAAAAATATTTTCCTTGTTTAACATTGTATTTTGCGGTAAAAATAAACTAAAATTTGATCGGACAAGACAAAACGAACCTGGGAGTCAACGACAGAACAGGTTTGAGGGTGTCGGTCAAAGTCAAAACCCCATAGCTCTGCTTTCTTTGTGGACGATCTCAAACTTAATCGTCTTTTCTTCCACGACAACATCCTTACCATGTAGTTCTGAGCCGGTACCAACTGAGTTTCCAAATTTCGGGACGATTCCGACTCAGGTCCTAAACTCAGCTCGCCGCTGCTGGTTTCACTCGTGGTGGTAGAGTCATTCCCATTCAAACCATCCGAGTCAAATACCAGGGACTCATCAGAGTCAAAGGAATTCAGTTGATAGTTATTCTTTTTTTCCTTCCGGCGGGTTAACCTCTTCACCATTTTGAAGAACCCATCTTCCTTGTTTGACTCGGCTGAGTTTTGGGCACCTCCTGTCGTGTCTCTCACCTCCGCAAAACTCACCAAAACCTTAACAAAGAACAGAAATAAAATCTAGATAAAGTCAAGCGGAATTCACAAGAATATATATATATATATTTGAAAAACAGAGAGAAGCCACTGCAGAATTAATTTGGGTAATTCTAAGGTAGCGAATTCGAATGTTGATAAACCGGTGGAACTTACGTAAAGAGTAGCTTCGATGACCACACCATTAACGTTCAACGTGATGGGAAGCTTTCTTTCAATCTTGGAACACTCCATTTCTGCAACCAGCTTTGCCAAATCCAAAGAAACTTTCCCCGCCACCGCCAGTTTACTTTTTTCATCGCAATTCTTTCCCTATATTTATAAAAGAAATCAATACCAAAACGAAACCCTTCCCCCCAAAAAAACTGGGTTTTAGTAATTACTTACAAGCAAGACATTGAACAAAACATCCCAGGAACCGTGACCAAGATATTTGGAAACAACTGGGAAATCACACAAGTTGTCAAATTCATCATCGCCCCATTCAATTGATTCCCCATTTCCTAAAATTTTCTCACTGCTGCGATTCCTTTTATGCCTTGAAGACGACGGTATATGAAACGAAACCAATCTAGGCTTGGGTCCTCTCCACACCATTTCAACCAACACGATTTTCTTGTCATCTTCTTCCTCACTTCTAGTTAACCCTTCAAGCTTCAATGGCTTCACTTTCACGTGCAATCTCTTCAATGGAGACCTCAGCCGCCACTTCATCATTTTGATAAAAAAGGATATGGAAATCGTTTGAAATTGGTATTTTAAGACTCCTAATTTGGGTTGTCTTCAATTTGTAGAAGACAGCGAAGCAAAGGACCGAGTTAAAGAGAGACGGCGTGTGTAAAAAAAAAAATCACGTTTAGTCATCGTGCTCTGGTTCTTATTGATTGCGTGGCGAGTTTTGATTGGGAGGATGACAAGAGACTGTGGGAAACTGCCACGTCAAACGCGGACAGGAAATCGGACACATGAGTTACGCGTAGGTTAAACTAAACGAAAGCATATCCGTAAACGTTTTTTATAATTTTATTATTTATTTTGTGTAGAGTAGAGTAGACCGATTAAAATACGTGTGGATTTGTTCGTAATCTTTCAAGTAAAGTAACTCAAAACCAGTTCAAGGAAATCCTAGCTTGACCTCTAAAAATAAAGGAGGAAAGAGTGCGATCCACGTGTGACGTGCCCAAAAACAATAGCTGTTTTCCACACGTGATAAATTGAAGATCTCTGGCCATCACGTGCTTTAATTTTGGTTATGGTGAGCCGTTTTCCCGGTTCAACTTTTATTTTGGGGCTAAACTCACATTTGGATTTGGTGGCATCGACTGAAATTCCATTTGGTTTAATATAAAAATATTCTAATTTTATGTTGTTTTTTTAAATCAATTTAAATAAATAATTTAATTTTTCAATTTTTATAATTAAATAAATGGAATAATAAATTGGTGTAAGACAGTAAGAGTATCACTGCTGATAATTCTTTTTCTTTAATTAAATATAAATATGAAATACTAAAATTTAGACACTATATAATCAACACATATTAATTTAAATTTTAAATCTTAAATATTAATATTCAACCTTAAAAAGATTAAATTTTAAACCCCAAATACTAATGCTAAATCTTAAAAAAGCATAATAATTTATTGGATCTAAATTTGAATCACAATTTTACAAAAACAAATCAAATAACTCGACTAATTTAAATGTTTTTTTTCGTTCAAATCGATTGAATGCTTACCTTTATCTCTAACCGAACAATTGAGAAATCGTTATACTACAAGTTAATGGACAAATTTAGCGCCATATATAAATATTGAAACTTTTTTGTGATTGATGTTTGGACATGATAATTGGTGAAGAATTCTATTCACCATCTCTATGAATCTCAACATTAAGTATGATCCTAATTTTGATGGAGCAACAAACTCTAAATGCAGACAGCTTGACGTTCCGATCTCATATTAAAAAAAAGATTGTGTATCTATTATGGTATATTTGAAGGCTTAAACAAGAATTATTGTTTTGTTAACATAAGATTTTATAGTGGAAGCAGATGGAAAAGATACATCATACGGGAGGGCAGATCTCCACACACTACCGATGACAGATATTCGATATGTACCCAACAATTTATGGATGCTTTCGGCTTACACCACTCTTTTCAATGAGAAGTAACTTTTAATTCTAGTTGGTAGTCTCCATTAATATAGAACCCCCAAAATGAAGCCATGGGTCCAACTGATCACAAACATTCATTGGATGTTTGCATGGTATAAGTGGACAAGGTCTGAAGAACTCAACCTCCCCTGCCACGGAGAGTTTATTCACCACCTTCCAAGATTCCTGTACCTTTTCCACCAAGTTGGCTACTCTACCATGCAACACAGGCAGTTGTGTTTACTAATCTGGGAATCAGAGAATAAAATTAACTTATCCTCGAAGAAGAGATGAACCTTCTTGACTTGCCCCAATACAAAAAAGTAAGGTAATAATAACTCACATTTCATTGAACCAAAAATCATCTCAAAAATTAATCTGATAGTCAATATATTCATTACCTTAAATATAACTTAAATTCGAGTTACGTTAATTGTATTATTATTAAGGTTTTTTTTTGCTCTTATAATTAAAAAAAAGAAAAAAGACCTCAAGAGTACAACTTTCTCATATTATTATTAATATTTTTTAGTACAAACCCAGTGTTGTCATCTGCTATTTGTTTATCATCTCCCACTATTAATTCAATAAATGTATTAATTATTCTATCTGGTGTTGTAAAAAAAACTCCATTTTTAAAAGTCACGCCATCAAATCTAATTTGTTTTAATTAAAGTCGTTTAAAACGTTTAATAACTTTTTAACCCAAAAATAACGTTTAATATATTTTTGTTCATAAAACGTTTCGAGACGTTTGGTATACGCATAATCTATTTATGTTTTGTTTAATTTATTTCATTTATTTTTTTATAAGGCCATAAAATAAGGGTATCTAGAATCCAAATTTTGATATCAACAAATAATTTTTTTTTAATCAATTAATACATAAATGTTATGTTCGTAAAATAATTTCAAAAAATAAAAAAATAAATTGACAATAATTGTAACGTTGAAATTATTCATAAATAAATTAGGGATGAATCAATTTGACAAAATAGTTGAAATTTGCATCCTAGTCTCCCCATCATTAAATCAACTTGGCAATAAATACCGATCAATTAAGAAAAACTGTCAAAAGCCCCAAATGACCTACCACAATAGTAACGCACAACAAGTAAAGTCTCAGATGGCATATCCTCTTCTTCATCGTCTAAAAATATCACCATCACTATGATTTATTATGATAAATCCTTTCAATAATGGTTCTTAATAGGTTTGATAGCACTTTTATATTAAAAAATCTCCCATATATGCCAAAACATGACTAAAAATTAAAAGTAGAAAAATCACAACAATTTTTAGAGAAAACAAACTAAACAAAACAACAACCATGAAAAATGTCAACAAAATAAAATCACAAAATTGTGAATAAAACCACAATAACGTGGATTGAAATTAAAAACAAAATAAAACTATGAAGAAAATAAAATGTTGAAAAATCGTGATCAACAACTAGCTCGACTTGTATCATCACCAACGATGAAATTACATCAATTATCAAACACATAAATCAAAACTGAGATTTTACTTTTGACTAGATTCACGTTATATTAATTTTCTTATATTTTATTTTATGATCTTTGTTTACATTGTTTAATTTTATTTTTTCAAAACCCCCTTAATATCTGTTTTACTTGTTTTAGTAAATGAGTAAAATTATCACTAGTCTTTGTGGATTCAACCCTACTTACTATTATATACTAATATTTGTATTTTTTGGTAAGATTTTATATTTGTAATCTCACAACCGTATGAAACCCTTGACAATTGTATGATATAAACAAAATCTACGTTTACCATATCTTAGCCCTACTTGAAATATAAACCTAAAATTTTGTCCAAAACTAATGACATTTTAGGTCCACCCTTATTTTCTAAAATAAAAATAAAAAAAACTAATTTATGCTATTTTTAATTTATCATTTAATAAAATTACACTTTTTTTTTCTTTTATTAAAATATTAAATATTTTTAACGTTTACACTATATTATTATATATTATTATAGAATTAATTATTATGTGATTAAATGACATGATATTTAAAAAATATATATTAAAAATGTAAAAATAAGTAAGATGGAGCTGGAATCTAACTTTGAAAGTTGGAGTCCAAGCTCAATCTATATTTTAAGCAAACTTAATATTTTATCCAAATCCTCTCACATCTCACCCTATCATGTCGAGCTTTAAACTTAAACAATTAACCCAACCCATATCTAATATTAGCTTTAAAATTTTCATTACCGGAAATCACTCTACCTTTACACCCAGTCTATTGCTTCTAGAGTAATCGAGAGAATTCTGGAGGAAACTGTTTTCCAGTCTTTCCATCATTTTCCTTCTTGCTTAATATTATTTACTAGTAATTGTTATATAATTCCTTAATTTCATACACAACTGTATAACAACCTAATTAGCCGGCAAAAGCTTTATTTCTTGATGATAAAGACAATGACTTTATGATATTAATTCTCCTATATATTTTTTGAAGCTTTCATGCATTGCTAATCAAAGATACCCTTAGCATTAAAAAGGATGGCCCATAACACTTGCCCATTTCTATTTCATGGATTGATTTTTATTTTATTTATTTTTCGATGTAAAACATATTTTTTTTCACAATGGCAACGAATTAATAGAGATTGTTTAAGGATTGAATTTGAAACAGGTGGATTAATCATTCAATAAAGATGTAACGAAATGTTAATTTGCAAGCAGGTGATGAGCAGTGGTTACGTTAGGGTTGCAAGTGGATGAGAGCAGCCTGAAAAACACATGACGTGGTGGAGGCAGGCATGAATGCGTGGCAGCAAGAACTGGGCCATTATCACTCGTGCAATTGCTAAGGAAATGTACCCAATAAGGAACGGCAACCTAACATGCCCATTTATTACTTCTTTTTTCTTAACATTCATTTATATTTCTTCGCAGCAACATATTGGATTGAATTTTAGTTTGATTATTATTGATTTAAAATGTATTATTTTTTTATTTATATTAATAATTATAATTGCAACTTAAGTTATCAGAATTTTACAAATTAAAAAAACATAATATAGAAAATATTCAATATTACAATTTTTTACCATATTATTTAACTGTTAATAATTGATGCATTAGTCCTAGGAAATCACATACCATTCAGAATTTTAAAAATAAATTTAATTAATTTTATTTTAAAGTTCATTCTCTGAACTAAGATGGTTTTACACTGCATGGGTTCGAATATTTAATTAATTTTGCAATTTAGTTTGAGTTGCATTTGAAAATTTTAAAAAATAGATTAAAAAAATGTCCCGCCACTTTCAAATTTATTAAGGGCATTTCGTCACGCTCCAGTCAAAACATGAAATTAACTTAGCTCACCGTGACGCCAACCTCGCGCTTGCCCTTCCTTAGGCTGCAATGCTAAAGCCTCTAATTTTAGTTTTAATCCCTACAATATTTTGTTAGCCTCACTTTTGGTAAAAAAACATTAGTTATTACGGTTAAGAGATTATATGATTTTATCTTTTAATTATATGATCGAGATTTGATTTTCGCTCATGAGAATGAAATATATTTTATGATCAATCATTTATTTTTTGAAAAGTTCTCATGATAATAAAATTAATCATTATTGTCGATAGTGAATATTTTAATTTTGACAAAAGAAAAAAAAATATTTTTACTGTTATCTGAACACATAATCAATATTATATAAAAATTTAATAATAATATTTATCCACTAATAATTTTATATGTCAATAATTTTAGAATGATATCATCATTTTAAATCTGAGCATAATAAAATGATTAAAACAAAAATTAGACCAAATTTTACAGAACTCACCGACTAAATTTAAATTTTCAAAACTCTTTTTTTTTTTATTAAAAAAACTGGAACATCACTGCTAATACTTACTTTTAGTAGTGGGAGGAGAGCTATATAATTTTGAATTTTAACTGTATTTAAAATATTATATAAGTTGTATTTTATTTTAGATATTAAATAATCCGTCGTTTTCCTTTGAAAGAGAGTTATGGATTTGAAAGCCTCTGGTATAAAAGACCTTTCATACCCCAAAAATAAAAAGTTCAAATTCCAAATATTTTATTATTTATTTAATTATCTTTGAAGATTCTTCCTGGTTTGGGCCCTAGACTCTCTAATCTTCGCTGTTTAACTTACTCTCTTCATCTTTTTCTCAGATCCTTTCGTTTTTCTTCACTGATTTCTGTCATTAATATTCGTATTGGCTTTTATGGAGATTTGATTTAGCTCACACTTTACGAGGTAAGAGAAAGAAAGAAAAATAAGTAATAATTTTCTTTTAGTTTTCTGAAAATTTCTCGTTTGTTTGCTTCCTGAGAAAACCGATGGATTTCATGTTTGTTTTTTAGCTAAGAGTAGATCAATGTGAAGCGAAATGTGTTAGTTGTTTGGTGGCGTTAAAGATCTATGTACTTTCTGGAGCTTTGCTCTACTAAAAGCATTCATTTTTTACTCGGTTTTTCACTGATATAATTGAGTTTTTTTTTTTGAAATTTTAAGCTACTGCTGAGGTTATGAAATCGACTTCTGTTTATTGTTTATCTGCAAATATAAGATCTAATTTAGCGTGTCTTTTGCTATTTTTTCCTCAAATTTTATTGCTGCAAAAAAAAATTATAGAGCCGATGAATAATTTTTGGAAATCAAAATTTGAACGCGAATAGAAATGGACCTATGGAAGTTAGTAAGCATTATGTGAATTTATAATTTTTTTGGGGTTTGAGAATTTCGAATTAGTGGAAAATGCTATATATGTTGTAATCAGGCTTAAACTTTTGTTTGTTTTTATTAGTGTTGCAGTTTGTGATGGATTCGGATAATCTCTTGTCTGCGGGTGGCCTTGAGGTTGCCCATCAAAATGGTGTTTATCCGCAACTTCGGGTGTCTGGGGACGACAGTGGTATTTTGAATAATGTTAATGGAAATGATGAGGAAACTGTCGGGACTTGTTTGCAGAATGGAATGGATGACAATGGAGCAACTGCAGAAGCTAGAGAACGATCGAATGACTTAGTTGATAACAATGGATTGATTGGTTCTAAGGTAGTAGGTCTTCCATTTTATTTGAGTGCTTTAATTGAATTGCCATTTACCATAGTCTCATTTCATATTTGTGCGTGTGCTTGTCTTCGTAGGAAGGGGAAGTAAATGATCATGTTAATGTGAAGCAATCCAAACCTCAGAAGGTTCAAAGCAAGACCAAGAATGAGAAGCCCTCTGGTATCAGAAATGCTTCTTCAGCTTTAATGAAGAAAAGTAAAGATGGAAAAACTGCAGAGGTGAGGTTGACAGCATCGAATGGCAGATCTGTGGCTACAAATTCACATCTGAAACAGCCTCTGAAAAATAGATCATGTAACGAAAGACAAGCCAATGCATCCAAGGTGAGAGTTTGTGGTATTACTGGTTTCCTTTTATTTGCATTTTCCATTGATCTTTTACTCATTGATCCTGCCATTCTGATTATTGCTTTTCTTCACTCTCTATTTCTGACAGGGTTCTGAAAAACTGGATGCAGCCTTCTCTGAAGACCCTATGTATGTACTACTTGTGCTCATGTTTGAGTTTCTTTTCCTTCTCTTTTCTAATGCACCCTTCTACCTTTGGTGTTCATTTTGTTATGCAACCAGGGAAAGCTCTTAGTGGCTACCTTTCATCAATTTATTTATCCCTGAAATTAACTTTATGTGCTAGATGATGGCAGATGTTTTCACCTGCCATGTCTAAACTGTTTTGTTGTTTATTCCAGGGAGAAACCCAAGCTGAAGCCTCTTAAGAAGGGACCTCCTGATAAAGCTGAAGGAGACACAGAGTCCTCGTATCCTTTTTGTTTTGAACTTTTTGTTATTTCTTTCTGTCTGGGACTATGGGTTGAAAAGGTTGCTATTTGGGCACTGTTGTCTTTCTATTTTTTAATGACCTATTTATGTTTATCCTTATTACTTCATTGAAGCCCCATGGCAGCTGAAGCCAAACCCCGTAAGGTTGGTAGTCTTCCAAATTATGGTTTCAGTTTCAAGTGTGATGAACGAGCTGAGAAAAGGAAAGAGGTTGGTGCTTTATTTCATATTTATGAGATTTTAAGTTATTGCTCATTGCAGCACTTTTATTTTACTTAAGCCTTCACCATATGTTGTACAGTTCTACACCAAACTTGAGGAAAAGATTCAGGCAATGGAAGTAGAAAAGAGCAACTTGCAAGCCAAATCCAAGGTGTTATTTTATAAATTTGATGGCTTGTCATCCTCAAATGATTCTTTCTTGTCATAATAATGTTTCAATTTTCTGCCAGGAAACTCAAGAAGCAGAGATCAAAATGTTTAGGAAGAGCTTGAACTTTAAAGCAACTCCAATGCCAAGCTTCTATCAGGAGCCTCCACCCCCTAAAGTGGAATTAAAGAAGGTTAGTTTAATGTTCTAATGTATAAAAAGCTAGATGATCTGTTAAATATAAAATTTTTATAGGCGATATTTACTTCAGTTTGAACTACAATGACATGCTTATTCAATTTCTTTCTTTTTTCTTTTGGTCCCCCTTCTTTCCCCTTTTCTTTAGGGTGGGGTTGGGGGGGGGGGAGGACTGAAATTCTTAACATCTATGCCCCCAAGGTTTTCTTACAGTTTGGTTTGCCAACTTTTTCTTACTTGTATGCATTTGTATTCAGGCATTTACATGTTTCTATTCATCATTCTACAAGAGCCATTTTCTTTTCTGCAAAATGCTTCAGATTGTTCAGTGGGAGGACTGAAATTTTTAACTTCTATTCCACAAGTTTAATTTCCAAGGTTTTCTTATCATTTGGTTTGCCACCTTTTTCTACTTGTATGCTTTTTTGTCTGGATTTATTTCTGCTCATCCTAGAAGAGCCATTTTCTTTTTAGCAAAATGCTTTTGATTGTTCAGTCGGAAACCATACCTCTGCAACTTTCTTTTTTAGTTGTAGTAATACGATTAACATATAACTTGAACCGGTTAACAATTAAATCTATGTTGTGATAGTTAAGAAAAACCATTCTGAATGAACCTGAGAGCATAAAAAATTGATATTGCAAATGCAAGGTTGGCTTTGAAGGAAAAGTTTTTCTAGTCTTTCAGACTCATATAATGTCATCCCAATGTTTTCCATTGCATATTTGATACTGTGCTGAACTTGGTCGATCTCTGTTAGACTAGGTCATGAGAATTGCTTCTTACTTTCCATGGAGCTACCTTGTACTAGTCACTGTACCTCTTAGTGTCAAGTAATATCAAAGCTACTTTAGGATAAACATTTTAATCTGTCTTAACATGTCCTAGTTTTGGCATGATGAGCTAACATTTAAATGCGTTGGTTCAACATCTTGAATTGATAACTTTGAATGGAACTATCAGAAACCATTTTATTTTTTCCTTTCTTGAATATGTTGACAGATGTAGCATTTTATAGTTTTATTATATGTTTCTTGCACATGCAATTCTGTTTTTGAATATACATCATTTATTATCCATCACCAGATTTTATTGCTTTCTTTTTCCTCTGCTGCAACATTGATATTTTAAAATTCCATGGATGCAGATACCACCAACAAGAGCTAAATCTCCAAAGCTTGGTAGAAGAAAAAGCTCAACTCCTTCGGACTCTGATGGTAACAGCAATAGTGGTCACCAATCAATCCAGCTAAGTCTGGATGAGAAAGCATTTCAGAGCACCTCTTCTAAAGTAAATTCTCCTATCAATGCAAAGAAGCCACAGCGGAAATCACTTCCCAAACTGCCTTCTCAGAAGACTTGTCTGCCTGGTGCAACAAATGATGAAAAGACATCTAATACGTCCAGTCAGAAAAAGGTAAATGCACCTAAAGCATCTACCGAGGGAAAGATAGCCTTGCCCAAAGCAACAAATGAGGAGAATAACACTTTATCTGATGTAACAAATGAAGAATTATCTCCAACACAACAGCAGCCAGCAGTTTCTGCTGCTGATTCAGGTGAAACTCAGCCGATTGCACTGGAGCATTAAGCATGGCAATGGTTTCAAGTGGATGTTCATATACAAAGTTCTTGACCTGAATTTGCGTAAATAAGGACGTCTAAGACTGAATTATTTGATGATCAAGGCATAAAAAAGATTATACATTACCGGTTATGATGTTGTCTTCTCCGATATCAGCAGCCTTGGTTATTTCGTGTGTTGCTTGCAAAGCTTGCTGGGTTTGTTGTTAGGGTTCTGCATTCCTGTTTGCAGCACTGTATCTCAATTGTTTACTAAGTTGACCTAATTATGTTGTTTAAGGATGACCTATTGAACATAATTTGGAAAATTTTGGAGTCATCTGTTGTTGCTGTTAGATAATCCATGATCAAATCGGGGGTTTGCCTGAACCTGCTGAACAACTTAATATTGTGAAATAAGTCCACTCTATTTCTGGGTCTGCCATATTGTATGCGCTTGCATTATTTTGCGGAGATTAAATCTGTTAGTGACGTTCCAGTAACAGAAAGCTTTGAAATTTTCCCTTTGTAGGGTATGTTTTTCAAAGTGGGGTGGAATTCTTGATAAAAGATTACAAGTAGATTTGTGAATTCGATCGATTAAATTCGATCGATTTAATTAATTGAGTGTGGATCATTTAAATTTACAGTTAAAGTTTTTTGTGGTTCAAATTTTTACATAATTTGATGATGTTAGATTTAAGTCACTTCAGATTTGGATGTTTTGAGTTATGTACCTTTTTAGGTTTGGATTTGCTTCTGGTTTAGGTGTGTCTAGGTTAAGGTTAAATATGGATTTGGTTTCGATGCAGTTTATTTTTCCTGAAATTTAGAAGATTAAATTAATTTAAATTTTATAATAATAAATGGATTGATATTATCAATGGATATTTTTTTAATAATTTATTTAATTGATTTTGATATTTTAAATTTTCAAAATTCAATAATAATAAAAAATTTAAACTTTTTAAAAATGAAATAAAGAAGTACAATTTGATAATTTTTTAATTTATTATTTTAGTTTCTATTTTTTTTTTCACTTTATCCTTTTTTACCTTAGATCAATACTTTAAAAGAAATATTTTTTTGGATGATCAAAATGAAAGTAACCTAGAAGTTTAGTAACTAAAATAAAAATATAAACATGATGTGACATGTACAGTTAATAGCTGTTGTTAGAGATTTAATGCTTGGGTTACTAAAACGAAAATATCCTAAAAGTTGGGTGACCAATTATGTACTTTATCCTATTATTTTTATTTAATAAGGGTAATTTTGCAAAACAACTTTACATTCTTATGAAAGTGTTGAATATACCAAATATATTAATATAACTTTCTCAAGATTTTAATCAATATTTTCTTATATGTATCAAACGTTATAGAGTAACTTTCTAAACAATAAAATTTCCGTTAATCACATTTCATTAAAAATATTAGCATGAGAAAATATCAAATACAATCTAAATTCACTTAATTAAAATGAATATAAGTAAAATATGAAAGGAAAAAAATCTAAAAATTACATGTGATAACTTTTTAAATATGTGTAACTCTAATTTTTTTTCCCTTTCATAATCATTTAATTCAACCTCGAAAAGTCACGTAATTTTTCGAAGAAATTTTGATGTTTGTGTAATCATTGAGGAAGTGAATTTGAATGCGTTGAAACGTATTATTCTCTTATTTATAAGATTATTCAATAAAAAAATACAATATAATTTTATTGTATACCATTAATACAAAATAACATTCTTCAAAATAATAACTAATTAAGATAATTAACTTTAATATTAATTAAGATGCTTAAATCTCTCTTTAAGTAATAACTTTATTTTAAAAGAATCACAACTTTTTAACTAATAATTATCTTTAAATGTAGAATTATTATAACTTTTATTAAATTATAATTATTTTTAAATTTACATTTATCACAACCTCTATTTCATATTAATTTTTTTAATTAATAATTTTAAATTAAATATTATAATTATTTTTAAATGTAAATTTAATAATGTGATAGGAAAATAAACGATATTCTAATACTCGTGCTTATATATCATATTTAACACTGTACAGTTGAAGAAAATTTCATTTAAGAAATTTCAGATTACTGTAAACAAATAGCATACATGTCTTTGATATAATATATGCTAATATACAAGCACCGTTTGATATTCGATGTTTAGTCTTTCTGCAAATCTTACCCTTTCCTTCATTCTTAATCATCATCTTTCTCAGCAGCCCACAGATATCGAGCATATGATGCAAGGACATGGCTGCCATTCACAATCACAAGCATCCATTTAAAACGAAGAAACTGGAATTAGGTGATTCAAGGACCAAGTCAAGAATTTTGTATTAAAGGGATGAAAAGAAATTATGATACCAATTATTTGGAGAAGCCTTAACAGCTCGATCAAAATAAGATTGAGCAAGAGCTTCATCGCCGTGGTTAATCCATATTAAATCTCCATACAACGAAAGAATTTCTCCATCGTCTGGTTTCACGATGATTGCTTTCCCGCAATATTCTTCAGCTTTCAGAAAGTCACCTTGTACCTAATCAAATCCAAAAAAAGGAGAGAAATAAACTTGCAAAAAAAGAAAGGAATCAAACAATCAGATGAACGGGAAAAAAAGGGTTTAGATTCTTTCTTTCGTTTCATTTTCTGGGTCTGATTTGATCACCTCTTTTAAGAATTTAGCATAGTTTGTGAGAACAATAGTCTCTCCAGGGTAAGTTTTGATCATATTCTGGTAATACTCATCCAATCTTTTTTTCCCTTGACCCCAATCTCCAAACCTATCTACTCCGCCGGCGCCGCCGCCATCATCAACGTCACCGAGAAGGGAGAGTGGTGGGAAAGTGGAATTTTCTTCTTTGACCGTATTGGGAGACCCCATTGAACTTGTAGGTAGCTTTTGCCTATTGGAAATAACAATCTGCCTCATGTTCCCATCCGACGACGCTCGTTGGATTTTGTTGATGGGGGAGTGCGTCAGAGAAATGGGTTTTGATGGGATCCGGTGACCGGAGTCAACCGCCGGCGAACTCTGAGGCATATACGTTTTGAGGATAGGTGTGGATGAGCTTCGTAGAAGCATTTCTTGGCTTGTTTTGACGGTGTTTGTGTCTCTGGGAGCCCTTTTCCAGGGGGTGTTTGTGTTTTTCTGTTCAAGGTTGAGGAGAGGAGACAGACAGGGAAATGCATGAACTAAAGATTGTGTGAAGTCTGATATAGACATATTCCATGGTAAGATTGGAAGGTGAGAGAAATGGAAAAACAGGCAAAACTGTAAAAACGGCGGAGAAGAGTCTAAACCATTGACTTTTGGCTCGTGCTTCTTATGCCACATGTCTTCCATGTAAACTACCACTACTTTTGTCTTACGGAGGACGGGTGGAATTTTCATATACGCATAATAATTTATTTCATCCTTCAACTTTATAAAAAAAAAATTATTTCAGCTATTTATTTATTTTATCTTTTTTAATCCTTAAATTTTTATTGGTTCATATGAAAAAGTAAACATATTTAATTTTGATAATGTGATATACACATGAATTGCCATGTAAATAACACATCAGCATTTAATTAATTTTTTTAATTTTAAAAATTCAAAAAATAAAAAATCATATAAAATATTTTTAAAATTTTAAAAAATTAATTAAATGTTGGCATGTCATGTATATGCCACACTATCAAAGTTAACAAATGTTAATTTTTCCATCTATTCTGGGATGATTTAATAAAAAATACAAGTTCAAAGGTAAAATGACATTTTCTTTTAAGTTGGAGGGTCCAAAAGGAATCATTATATCAAGCCTATGCTATTTTGTTTTCAATTTTCTTTTTGTCGTGACAAAGAAGGCAGATATGGTGATGTGAACATTCTAAAACTCAGGCAGAAGGCAGTGGGTGTAATTGCAAAAGTTGAGGACATATGTGAAAATAGTGAATAGCAGCAGGTTTTGGGAATGCTATCGGACTAGAAGATAAGATGACACAAATTGGTTTGGTTAATTGCAATATTGTTCCTTCGTAAAGGAGAAAAGGAATGCAGGATGTGGTTCTTGGATTTTGGAGGGAGGAGTTTGCATGCATGGTCACTTTCCAACGTGAAAGAAAAGGCTTTGATATTTACGATTTTATGTGTTACTTAGAGAAGCAAGAAAATTTTGTTTGGGGATTGAAATTAAATTTTAATTTTTATGATAGTTAGAATGTAATTTTATAATTTTAATAGTTTATATCTTTATAATATTTAAAAGATTAAATTAAATTGTTTATAATTTTTAGGAGTATAATTTTAATTTTATTAATTTAAAATTTTAAAAATTTTAAAAAAATTAAGTGAAAAATTTTTTATTTTAAAAGAACTAAGATCCTGCAAGCCCCCTTGATTGGCACCGCATTTATGCTACTTTATGCTTAAATTAACCCTTAAATTATATTATTTT
Source organism: Gossypioides kirkii (assembly GCA_005610355.1). NCBI lineage: Eukaryota > Viridiplantae > Streptophyta > Magnoliopsida > Malvales > Malvaceae > Gossypioides > Gossypioides kirkii. The sequence goes on from CP032249.1 coordinate 34,776,768, forward strand.
TTCAGTATTTAAATTATTTTTTATCAAATTTAATATTTAAACTATTAATCTCATCTGATTTTACCGAAAATTGCATGTCATTCATTAAGAAAATATAACATGGCACATTATTAGTGGTTGGTACTGTGTTTTGAGGTAAAATGAGACAAACTTTTTTTAATTAGCGGAATCATAAAATCATAAAGGTGATGAGTGATCATTTTTTCCTTTTTCAATTATGGTGGTAAAAGCATACATGACCTTCAAGGGCTGCTTTAAAATTTCCATTACATGGTTGACTGGTTACGGACTACAGTTGAAGGCAAAATTCAACCAGCAAAACTTAGTAATGGCAGACTATATAAACTGCTGCCATGGCCAATGCCCCTGAAAGCTCTGACTCGAGACTTTCAATCCACCATTAGTTCAGAAAAGGATATTACATCTCCATAACTGTTGCACAAGCAGGTCAATTGCACTGCGGCTGATTGCCTTGCATTGCTGTAGGTTTAACCCCAATAGGGTCTTAGCCAAATTTCTGAGTGAGGGCAAGCTCTTGTCCGAGACCATAGAGCATCCAGACACAGAGAGGATCTGCACATTGATCAGATCAGAATGAGCCAGAGCTGCAATTCCAGAATCAGTGATAGCACACTTGGAGACATCAAGATCACCGAGTAACCGACAGTTCTCTGCAATTGCAAACAAACTAGCATCACTGATCTTACAACCGTCAAGATTCAGCGTTTCCAGAGACCAGCTGTGCAAGTTTGTCAACCTACAAACACCTTTGTCGCTCAAATTTACACAATCTTTTAGGTTAACCTTAACAAGACCAGCATTACAACTCTTAAGCAATTGGAGAAACCCTGCATCTGTTATTCCATGAATCCCTCTCAACTCCACATGCTGCAGTTGAGGGCACAACTTCCCCAACACAGCCAAGCTAGAATCACTAATACCAGGGCAGTTACGGATGGAAAGTGATTGAAGGGATTCACAAGGGGATAGCGGAGGCAATCCTGTGGTTAGGTCCATAACACCTAAGCAGTTCACAAGACAAATAGCTTTCAACTTTGCACTGCAGTTGAGAAGAGAACAAAAGAGCCCAATTTGGGTAATTCTGTGACAGTCCTCCAGCTGCAAGCTTTCTAGTGAACCAGCTACTTTGGCAAAAGACACCAACCCCTTATCCGACAACAAATCACATTTAAAGAGATAGAACTGCTTCAAATTCACACAACCCTTTCCAACAGCTTCAAGTCCACGATCAGTCAAACCAAGGCAAGATGCAATTGTGAAAGACTTCAATTTTTGTAGTCCTTGACTATTTCCCATTATCCAGAAGCCGTTGTCACTCACATTTGGAAGGCTAGTGAGAGAAAGGTCTGTCACTGACTTGCCATAGTGTCCAATAACAGAAAACATCTCATCAGTGATATTCAAGGCCTGCAGCTTTAATTTTGTGAGGGAATATGAGGCTGAAGACAACAAGCTTGCAACTCCTTGATCTCCAACAAGGGGGCAGTTTTTGATTGAAACAGATTTTAAATTGGGACAGCAGCATGCTAAAGCTAGGAGACCTTCATTTCCAACGTTGGCACAACTCTCAATGGTCAGATCAGTCAATTTAGGACAGCCCTTCCCAATGGCGAGCAAAGACTTGTCAGTAACTGCAGGACAGTGGCAAAGGCCAAGCGTTACTAGCCGGTGACACCCATTGGCAATCTCACACAGACCTTCATCTCCAATAGAAGACAAGTTCCACAAGCAAAGAACTCTTAAAGAAGGGCATCCACGGGAAATCGCCCTGAGGCCAACAGTAGTTACTCTATTCCAGGAATTGCTACCTCGAATAAAAAGCTTGCCTAATCCTCCACGACTAGCAGTTCCGACGGCAATAGCAGCAAGTCCACCGTCTGTTGCTTTCTTCCCTTCCAAACTCCTTGTGAAGTATCCATCACCGTCAACATCATGATGTTCAACCTCAGAAACAATTCCACCCTTCTTATTAGTACTCTCATCCTTGGGATTCAAAGCTTGGATGATGTTGTCACGGATTTCATATTTGCAGATGTTACTCACTAGGGTAAGCCAACGCTTGGAAACACAAGCGCAGGAACTCCTCTCTCGGCCACCACGTAACCATCTGAAGATTTCAAATAAGCATTCATCAGGGAGAACCTCAATTGATGGTTTCTTCTGCTCAAATCTGTCTCCAGAGGCACTGGTGCGAGACCTCTTGCCAAGAGGAAAATAGACATCCATATGATGTCGAAGGAACAAAAAGAGAAGCGCCTCCTAAGTGCTATTTTGCAATATTAATAAAAATCAGTAACCCAAGTTGCTTCAAAAATAATCTCAGAAACCTAAGATTTGTCTGTAATGTATAATATAAATGCATATAACTGAATCTTATCTCATCTATAAACCAAGTTCAACAAATCAAAGATACACAGATAGGAAAACAATATATACTCATAAGGCAATGACGAAAACTTGCAAACATGAACAGCTTACCACCTCCAAAGAGAGAAAAAAGAAGAGAGACCCAACAAAGAAGAAGGCTTAAACGTCACCATATGTAGCTTGAAAACATGAAAGAGGATTGAAGCTAGAAACTGGGGTGAAGGATATGAAAGATGGATGGCAATGAACAAGGGTTAGCTTTATGAGGAAAGGAGAAGATGCAATGTACCTTAATTCTCTCCCACCATTTCAATTACGCTTACCGCCTTTTCTCGGGTTTATTACTATTATTATTAGCATTATCGATAATCATATGATCGGTTGGTAAAATATTAACATTAATTATAATAATTTTATCAAAAAAACATTAATTATAATCATCATATATATCATATGAGAAAGCAGGTTCAGCCCTAATATGGTATGAAGGTGCAGCTATCTAGGGTTCAAGATTGAAAGAGGTTAAAAGTATTGTTTTTTAATTTTTAAGAGATCTCAAAAAAAATATTTTTAATTTTTAAGGGTTCAAATTTTTTTTTAAACTTTTATGTTATTTAAACAAATTTTTTTTCAATTTTTAAAAACCTTAAAACTCCATTTTATTGTTTTTATTAGGATCCAATAATATCAAGAACGAAAATTCAACAAGTGGTTTCAATGGAGAAGAGGATGCTGTTTATTTTAGGGGTCTCGGGTTCGAGCGTCTGTGTGTGCAAAATGTGTTGTCAAAGAGTTAAGAAAATATGAACAGATACTACTATGTAATCATACCAGTATATTCAAAAAAAGAAAATTATCAATAACGGGCCTGCAAGAAAGGATTGTGTAGTATAGTTCTAGACACCAAAGAAATGAATTTTGGATTCAACAATAGGATAATAAAAGTTCTAAATTTTTATTTGGACAGCTTTTGCAAGGGATGCATGGCCTTTCTCAGGAACAGTATGCATTCCATTGTTGATTAACAATTATTTTCATTATTACAAGTTCAGATGTATGAAACCAGCTAGGTGGTTAAGAGAGTAAGAACGTAATCAGATTTGGTGCCGATGATAGATTTGGATTTGGTGCCTAGGATACGAGCTTTCGTGTCCGGAAAAAACTCCATGTTCGGCAACGTCGTAATGGCTCCGGTGTTGCTTATTTCGATTGGATATCGAAGCAGGTGACCAGGCAGATCTAGAACCACCGTATCTCTTGAATACTCATTCCATAGCTCCTCCGCTAAGGAATTGACAGTCTGAACACATTGTAGACTCTCTGGATACTCGAAAATGCTGTTTGGTCTTAGTCCAAGGTGCTCCATCCACAATGCCATTCGGAAACCATAGATTTGACCCTTGGCTCGTAGCCGATCGGTTGCTATATGAAACGGTTGAAATGCTCCCATGGCAATCTCGGTGTCTCTCCCACCATCCATTGATCTCTGGTTGATGTTGGCTGATCCAATTATGATGTATTCATCATCCACTGCAACAACAAAAATTGAACACAACTACAAGTTTAATGGTAAGCTAAAGCTTTATTTTACATCAATGATTAGCATGATTCATGGCGTTACCAATCATCATCTTCGCGTGAACGTAGATCATGAAACGTCGCGACTGCTGAGCTCTAGCGTAATCTGAATTAGGATCCGGTTTCTCAGGAGGTATATATTCTCTAGACTTTGTGGTCTCCTTGTTTCCAAGGCAGAAAAATGTCAAATAGTCCCTGGGATTTGCATTCAGTCCCTTTTTCTTAAGAGCTTCAGTAATATCAGTGTACATCATCTCCATTGTTCTCCTTTGCCAATCTAGAATTGCTTGAACGGATTCACTCTCAGGTATACCTTCAGGCCACATTGGGATCACTATGTAGACAGTGAACCTTTCTTCAGCTTCAATTTTGCTCACAATTTTCAGTGAAAGCTCCTTTGGTATGAGATGCAAAGCACCAATGTCCTCCACCTTGATACCTTGTGATTTCCAGGCAAATGAGCTTCCCAAGAAATACTGATTCTCGATATAAATGAAATTCTTTGCCCTTCGGATAGCATTGATATAAGCATCCTGGATGCTTCGATCAATGGTTACGTTTTTTCCGCTTACGAGACCGAAGTTGGCGGCTTTATTCGGTTCTTCAGGGAATCCAGCAGCTGCCCCACCATCAATGGATCTGAATATCTGAACGTTCCATGTTTCAGGGTCGTTCCATGATGTCAATGGCGACGGTTGAATCACCATTTCATCGAGCTTGCTTCGCGGAATCAGGAAATCGGGCCCAACTTGCTTTTGCCATCGCTGCTCGAAATTATACAACACGTCCCAAGCAACTGGACCTTCTAGCTTGCAATGGATATCATGCCACGGTTCCCTCGGACCACCTTTCTTGATCGAAGAACCAGCAAAATTCGGCTGATGGAAATCGTCACGATGGACCGTCCCTAGAGTACTAAACAGGGGATGCTCTTGTGTATCATATCTCCCATCACAAAGATCAATGCCACCAACAAAACTAACTACCGTCCGCTTTCCGGACCTTTCGCTTGGAAAATCGCCGTCGACGACCACCGTCTTCTGATGGTGAGTAAACATGGTATTTATATCAATTTCCTGAACAATACTTTCATCACCATCAGGTTTCCGAGGACATAAAACACAATGCACATTAGTATCCTTAAAGAAATTAGCGGTTTCTTCATCATGAGTTGCCATTAAACCATCCTTCTTCAGCTCCTTAACCGAAGTTCTATCATCCCAAACAAGCATAAGAACCGTCACACCTTGATTAGCCTTTTCTTTGAGAAGCTCTCCGAGTATTTTGTCGCCACCGGGCTTCTGCCGTCTCGGGTCCCGTATCAAGGTTATCTTGGTGTATACAGACCACCCGGTTATATATATAAAATGTTTGGCATTGTATATTGCATCAAAGATGTCTTCCCAGCATCTATGAGCCTGATAGCGCTCACCTCCAGCCAAAAACACCGATTGGAAATCATCTTCAGTATGAGCATCTTTGTAAAGTGTAACTTTGCAGCCTTGTCGTTGAGCAAAGAAAGTGTAGGGAACTCCATTAAAATCTGGGTTTTTGATCCCTCGAGACCAATGAGGATCTTGGGTGACATTGAAGAACTCGAGGTGAACATGGATCTTGGAATCTCCATGAATGGGAACATGGTTTTGGTCCAAGATGTTAACCCACCGGTCCACTTTGCTCCCGTTAATGATATCTTGAACTGGAACGTAAGCTCTGCCAATGAGTGTTGCACCAATAGGGTCAACATATTTGACTGTGAAGATGATGTGTGAGATTAAGTGTCCACAATAGATTTGGAAACTCTGGTTCCATAGAGGTGCTTCGCCCTCTTTTTTTACCGCTCTGGTCCTTGCCACCCTTGCCTTGTCTAGATCCACTGTTGCATATGTGTTTGAATGAGTGATCTGCAACACAATTCGGAGATATTAAGAGGGAAAAAGATAAACAAAGTTTCATAACTCAATATATAAATATATATATATATAAAGGTTGAGATTGTATAGGATAGGTACTGATTGGCATAGCACGAGTCTCTTAAGCTGGGCTAGCAATATTTTCCCTTTCTCCAATAATCCAACATCCTTCAAAATCCAAGAAATACAAAAACATTATATGTTTAGAATTTACTAAATGGAAATAAATTTTAAAGTTACACATCAATTTTGGTTTAATGGACAATTGTATATATGAAATTCGATTTTGTGCAATTTTATACAAGAATTTTTATATTATTCAATTCTCATACATTATTAATACAATTATTAATATAACACCCTTTTATATTCATATATTGCATATATATAATTATATTTCTCCAATATAAAAATAAGTTGATGTATTTATTTATTTAAATGAGCATGGTTGAATCAAAATTAAAGTTTCATATATACATTTGAATCATTAGTGGCTGAGTCAGAAAATTTTTTTTGGGGGGTCAGGAATTAAAATGTATATTTTTACGATAGTACAAATGTAATTTCATCATTTTAATAGCCTATATCTTTATTATATTTAAAGGGTTAAATTAAATTTTTATCATTTTTCAGGGGGCCAAAGTGTAATTTTACTATTACTAATTTAAAATTTTATAAATTATAAAGGGCCTAAATTAAAAACTTACCATTTTAAGGGGCTATAATATATATACAAATGGAAAAATTGCAAAAATCTTAAACCTTGGGGGGACCTGCTTATATTTTTGGAGGGCCATAGTGTAAATCTACAAAAGACTAAATTGAAAAAATTTAAACTTGGGGGGGGGGGGGGGGGCTGGGCCCTAATGTGGCTCCTCCATTGTGAACCACAATCAAGAGTTTCATATATAGAACCCAACGAGTGGCTCCAGTGAAAAAGAGGATGATGTTCATCCTAGGAGACCCGGGTTCGAGTACTTGTGTGTGCAAGGTTGTGTGCGTTGTCAAAGGATTAAGAAAGTATGATAAGATATTATCATGTAATCACATCTAATATATTCAAAAAAAGAATTTCATGTATATAATTACACCAATTTAAAGTTAATGTATCAAAAAATGAGACAAAAAAATTAAGTATTAAAATGAGAAATTTTGATATAATTCAAGGGCCAAATTATAAATAAAACCTTCAATTTAAAATATAAAAATTATAAATTGATTTAGGTATAAAAATCAATATTTTAAAATCGAGCTAAGGGTCCCTTTGAATGCGTGTTTACCTCCAGTGCGTTGCGGTTAGCTTTTTTTTTTGTCTCGCACTACAATATCACTACAGTATCTAATCTCACTGTCATCATTATTTTTACATTAACCATAGGTAAATACATCGCCCATTCAAAGGGGCCCTAAATCAATTTAGTTTGGATGGGTTTAATCAATCTAGTTATACTAACCACGTAACAATCACAATAATATGGAAAAAAGGAAATAAAGCAAAGTTGGAGACATGAGAATGGAAAAAGGAGGTGCTATAAGAGAAACATAACCTCATGGAATTCTCACCATGTAAATGCATGCAGTGAACAAGTTATATTGTGACCAAACGCAGAGATTTCAATGTATATGTATGCAATTGTGACCATACTTAAAAGGGTCGTTATCATTTACCTTGCTGAGCAATCCTCCATAGATCTTGAGTCTATCAATCTCATATATGGTCGCTTTAAGTGTGCCATGCAGCAAATGTTGCTCCATTGTTGGCCTGCAAATTTAGCTCTTAGGATATTGCTTACGACTCTAATGAAAAGTTACTTGCAGACAATCTTGGGGGAAGAAGAAAGATGGTACCAAACATATTTATAGTTAAAAAAAGAAGAAGTGGGTTTCTCCATAAGAAATGTTTCTTGTTGAATATTGCATTACACGCAAGGGGAGTTTGGAAGTTAGAATAAGTTCCTGCCTTTGTTTCATGCAACTTTGGCATGGGGGAAGTGGCCAGCTTGACTAGGTAAAGATTCTCAATTATACGACAGTAATGTAATAATAATTTATAGATTAGAATCAAACATTGGGTAAGTCATCCCTTGCTTGATTGGAGAAAAGCTATGGTTGTCGCTTGGAATCGAAGGCATTACAATTGATCGACATTGGACATATATATGTTTTATTCCATCAGCTTTTACAAACCCTAAAAATGTATGTTTCAAAGATAAATATAAATTAAGTAGGACTGCCGATTGAGTCGCATTGGCATTGTTGTCAGTACAAGAGGACGTAGGTTCGAGTGCGCTGAAGCGTACTATCATCTTATTTAAAGGTTGAGGAATGATTATAATAGTTATAGGCGTTGTATAAAAAAGAACATATATAATAAAAATTTATAATAATCAACAGAGATTTTTACTTTTAGATGTGAAAGATTTATAATAAAGTTATTGCAATTCATATTTGTAATAGATGAATGCAAAATAATGTTTATTTTTTCAAACCTATGATGTACTGAATGCTAGAAATCGGATTAGTGAATAAGAAACTTAAAATTTCTTACTCTAATGAGGCATATTTTTGTCATTTAAGACTTGATCATATTGACCAAGATAGAATCACTAGGCTTATGAAATAAGAGACTTTAAGTTCCCTTAAAGAGGTATATCTTCCACAATATGAATATTACTTAAGAAGTAAAATGATCAAGAAATCTTTTAATGCAAAAGGTACAAAGATCGTTCACATCTTAGAACTTGTACACACTAATGTATGCGAAATGTACAAAACTTTCTTTCTCCCTCTTTTATTATTTATTATATTATTAGATTAACGATAGAAAAATATTTTATTTTTATTTTTGAAATTTAAATATTAGAAAAAATACCATTTCGATAAATTTTTTATATAAAAGATCGAGATAAAGTTGATCAGAAATGGAATTAAGCTGAATTAAATATGAACCAATTTATGGATCCATCCATCCGAATTACTTTCATCCGTGCCTGGCTGTAAAAGGCAGCCAAGAAATGACTTTTTGCCATAAAAAAATCACAAAGTTGGCTCATAATCAACTAAATCAACCATCCACTTTTGCATTTCCTATTAATATGCCAACCCAAAAGTTGAAAAATCCCCCTGTCATCCCCAATCATAATTAATTCTCTCACCCTCCCCTCCCCTCCCCTCATCAAAATCAACTAAACCTTCCATCAAATATATGCAATAGAGTTGTGTGATCCGAATTCCGTTTGGTTCAATTTAAAATATTCGATATGCAACTCACTTGTTAAAGAAATAAAATAGGACAAAATTGAGAATTTTGCCGCACAAGTTGAAAATACTTATTCCATTAGATGTTGATTATAAAAGGATTGTTTAACGTTTAAAACGTGTGTAGTCGAAAACTTTTTTTATTATTGTTTTTTAATATTAGTGAATTTCTTTTTTTTTGCCCGTGGTTTTTTTCCGGTAAGGGTTTTCTACGTAAAATCTGTGTGTTCTTACAAGGGCGAAACTAGGGGGCTGGAAAGGACCCTGCCCTCACCCTAAAATGATTTTTTTTTCATTTAAGCCCTTTACAATTTTTAAAATTTTAAATTAGTAAAAGGTAAAATTGCACTTTGGCTCCTTAAAATATAAAAATTTGATTTAATTTTTTAAAAATTATAAAAATATAAGCTATTAAAATGATAAAATTATATTTTTTGTTATAGTACAAATTACAATTTAATTTTGCCCCTTCTAAAAATATAAAAATTTGGGTTAATCCTTTAAAAATTAGAAAGATATATGTTATTAAAATGATGAAATTATAATTTAATTATAATAAAAATTGTATTTTTATTATTATAAAAATTATAATTTAATTTCGACCCCTAAAAAATTTTGTGATTTCACACCTATGTCCTTATTTTTCTTTTTGATTGCTTTGCGATAAATTCTAATATCATTATCCACATATAATGTAATAATATGTATAAATTAAAAACTAATAAATAAACCTAATTTTTTTTGGGTAATTTATATCTCATAAAAAGTTTCATCTCTTCTGTTACAAACTCACGTCAACTTTTCATCCATCTTTCAATAGAAAAGACTTAATGTTTTTGATTGATTTGCTAGTTCCTTTTTTGTGGATTGAGACAAGTGGTGAGGATTGTTTTTTATTTTTGGTGGTTTGGATAAAACTTAAAGTTGAGTGAGATGAAAGCTAATTCAAAGGGAGGAAATTGTCAAACAGTGTTCTTCATTTATTCTTGGAGTTGTATGATGGATGTGTAGGTGAAAATCTTTATTGCAGCAAAGCACTAATGAGCTGGATTGCTTTCAAGACTTCCCAATCAATCCACCGACAGCCTCATATAATTTCGTTCTCATAGAGAGAGAGAGACCTCTCCATTATTATTTTTATTTCATCCCCTCTTAAAAGTTACACACCTGATCTCTGAACTTCTCTTAAGTGTTTGTTTCTGAAGAAAATTAAAAACATGGTACAAACAAAGAAATTCAGGGGTGTCCGCCAGCGTCAGTGGGGCTCTTGGGTTTCTGAGATTCGCCATCCTTTACTGTAAGCTCACCCACGCACCATTATTTCCAGTATTAATTACAACGCACACATATAAATTCTGGGTTTTAATTGTGTAGGAAAAGAAGGGTATGGTTGGGCACATTTGAGACGGCTGAGGCGGCGGCAAGGGCATATGACCAGGCTGCCATTTTGATGAACGGGCAAAATGCGAAGACCAATTTCCCAGTACCCAACAGTGGTGGTGATGATAACGGGTCTTCTCCGTTGCCTGCCAAGGCTTTGTCTGAGCTTTTGGGTGCTAAGCTAAGGAAGTGCTGCAAAGACCAATCTCCATCACTAACTTGTCTCAGGCTGGACACCGATAATGCTCATATTGGGGTGTGGCAAAAACGAGCGGGGAGTCGTTCAAGCTCCAATTGGGTGATGAGAGTTGAGCTGGGGAATAAGAAGACAACAATGGAAGATGCAGCAGCTTCGTCTTCGTCAGAGTTATCACATATGGTTGAGGAGACTGAAGCAGTGGGAGAAGAAGATAGGGTTGCAATGCAGATGATTGAAGAATTACTCAATTGGAATTGTCCTATGAACTCAACTTCAGCTGGAGTTTAGAAATATATATATATATGATGTACATCCTGTGCAAAATTTATCTGCCATACATACATGCATGTAAAACTAAGGCAATATACGCAGTATCTTACTTTCGTATTAGTGAAAATTACCGTATGAAAATGTTCAGGTTCTGGAGCTTGAATTAGCTATTATATGTTTGATGTATGCAAATTCATTAACATATAGTACATTGGAAAGACAATCACGTATAATTACTTATAAATATATAAATTGTTATATTTTTCTCATGCCAATCGAATTAAGATCGAATCGATTAAAATTTATAATTTTAACACATGATTGGTTTTGGAAAACACCTAAAAGTGAAATCAAAATTTTGGTGGTTAAACTTGACGTGGATGAACGCTTTTAGCACAAAATAATGCGAATTGGGTTGAAAGCTAAGTAGATGGAATAAACACTTAATTAAAGCATGAATGGAAAAACAAATTTGATTCTATTTCTTTTTCAAATGAGAATGATGTTTTAAGAATTAAGAATTAAAACTCTCTTTTACCTTATATTCTACCTAAGTATATATACCTCTTTAATTTCAACCATATCACATATTTTTAACAATAATACTATATATATTACAATGTACTAATAAAATTATTTTCGTTTTATCAATTTATTAATATTTCTTATAATAAATAATTGGGTGTTTTTTTTTAAACTATAGTTGTGTGATATGATTTAAATTAAATGATTGGAATAAATATTTCATACTTTTTTTATACTTAAATAAGATAGTTGCAACTTAGCAAGTAAATGCTTCTAAAATAGTACCAAAATTAACAATAAAATAAGAGTTATACAATATCTAAATAATAACAACAAAATAATAGCAATATAATAGTGAAATGGTTGCAAAACAACAGTAAAATAACAGCAAAACAACTGATTCTAGTAGGCTAAACTCAGGCCAAAAAATCCTATCTAAAGCTCGATCCATTTAAAAAATAGACTTTACTTTTTGTCCAACACCCCACTTTTTGAGCATGCTTTCGAGCCTAGATCAGTAACTCATTCCATAATAAGAGTTAATTTAGCATTGCTTTTAAAAAGTGATTTTGAAAAGTACTTTTGAAAAGCTTGATTTAAGAATTAAGTGTTTAGTATAATTGTCAAAAAGTGCTTTTGAGAAATAAAATGTTCATTTTAGACATGTGTTATAAAGTAATAAATAAACATTTAAATCATGTTTAAATTAGTTAGTATTATGATATTTTAATAAGAATATAGAAAATAATTTATTATATTTTGTTATTAAAATTTTATATAAAATATAAATTTTAAATATTTTTAAGCAATTAATCAAAGAAGGGAGTTGGAGGGGTGAAAACGTAATTGAACTGTCAAAAGTGTTTTTGGGATGAAAAATCTAAAAATTTTAACTTCTCCATATAAGGAAAAATGTTTTTGAAAAGCCAAAAATTTCTTTCAAAAGTTGTTTGTTTAGCATTACTTTTGATTCAAAAATAATTTTTATGTCAAAAGTGCTTTTAAAAAGTACTACTAAACAAAACCTAAATGTACTTACTAATGTATCAAAATTTAGTTAGATATATATAAAACATATATCAATACAAAATAAATATAATAACAATTTTTCTAAAAAAATATATATAAGAATGATAATGTCTATTCCAACTCGTATTGATATATATATAAATTTATGATATAGAACAAAAAAATTTATGATACTATGACTTATTAATGTATCAAACTTATATAAATATGTAGGGTAATTTTTTTTTTTTGGTTAATTAATGTAGTATGCTTGTGGATTTAATTTATGTATTTTAATTTGGTTAAATTTAATTTTTATATTTTTGTATTTTGAAAATTCAGTATTAACACAAACGTGAGTTAGGGGTGTGATAGATCAAGTTCATAGAGGTGAATTTGATGATGAGAGTACCAGTCTTTTAAAATACAAAAGTGAGGAAATTGTTATTGGGGTGCGATAGATCAGGTTCATCTGTTGTAAAAATAAAAGATAATGGATACTTTTTACTAAGTTAAGCTCCGCAGACGTAAGAAAATCGAACAGCATAAATAATCTTTATATTTTTATTTTTGTGCATTATTTCGTAGTGCTTAAAAAAATATCAACTTTCCAATCACTTCTTTCAAGCATTTAGCTTGTTAAATATATTAAACGGTTCATGATCATATTAATGAGAAAGTGAAACATGGATAGATAATAGCCAAGGGCAAAATGAAGGGGTGGTGTAGCAATTTATATATGGTCCTCTAGTTTTTACAAGCTTAACCATATAATATAAGACCCACACTTATTATTATTATTATTCATTTGCTTATAAAAATTTGATAGTTTTCAAGTTTTGACCTTTGCAATGAACATGGGTCCCTTCCCCATACCCCCACTTCCACTCAAGTCTACCACTATTGTAACATGTAGTGAACAATTTTTGGAGCTGCAAACACTTTTAATGGAAAGTCTAGGTGACAAAGTTGCAGTTGGCATACCCCCATTAATTAACTATTTGTTGGACAATTTCTCAATGCAAAGATCTCTAACATCTAAGTCTTTGACTCTCCACCTACTTAAATTGTGCATGGCCCAGGATTGATGCATCTTCAATTATGGATGACACAACGTCTTTAAGCTACCCATTTGACTTTTTTCCTTTGTTTGACTTTTGAGGTCACTTTTACATTGTTTTGAGACATGGGAGGCGTTTAAATATACACATTCAACACTAGGTGCGATGCGTTTAGTTTATTTTTTGTTTCAAGTTATAATACCGTTACGGTATTTAATTTCATCGTCGCCATTTTTTTTACACCAATCGTATGTAAATGCACTGTCCATCCAAATTTACCCTTAATTGATTTATGTAATACGGTTTCGATGTTTCCTCTATCATCATTCTACAGCTTTGTGATAAAAGCATCATCAAGGCTTTTGTATTAGAAATTAGTTGTATTTTGTTCTCTCTACTCAAAGAATATGAAAATTAGTCATTTCTATTAAATTTCATCCCTTTCCAAAGACGAATCTAAGGGACTACCAAAGGTTCTGTCCTATCATAAAATTTTAAAATATTCATTTTAATCCCTTAAGATATTTTTAAAATTTTATTTTAAAATTATAATTATTGTCTAAAAATATGATCATTTGTGTTTGCCCCAAATTTTTTAAAGCTTGATTTCCTTAATATAGTTTATAAATTTTTATATTAAAAATGATACTTTTTAATTTAATGATAAACTAATACAAAATAGTATTCAAATATTAATTTGATAAAAAATATTTGATAATATTTTTACATCTGATAAATTAATACAAAGTAGTATCTAAATATTAATTTCGTAAGTAAATAATGTTAAATAATAACTGTATCTAAATAAAAAAAAGTAGTATTTAAATATTAATTTGATTAAAAAACAAACTTAAATAATTATGGTATCTAATACAAATTGAACATTTAACTTATTTTTTTTAAAAATTTAATTTGGGTGATCAAGATTAACTCAAACTTAAAAACACCTTGTTCAAAATAGACCCAGCTCATATGGGCAAGGCCTATTTTAAAAATGTCTACTTTATATAGATATCTCAATCCCCTTATAAATATTTTCACAGAATAATTAAGTAGTGACATATGATGTACCACGTGTGCTTATGCTGACGTACAAAGATTAGTTTTTAATAATAAAAATTGATGAAATTTTTAATAAAAAAATATGTTTGATTTTTAATTTAACGTACAAAGTTTAACTTGTCCATCTTTTGAGTAGATAGACCAAAATGCAACCCGACTCATAGTATAAAAATCTCTATGATACTTTTACTAATTTCGTTTGTAAAAAAATTGTGTGGTTAAATTGGAGGATCAAAACTAGAATAATTCAAAAGAAAATAAAATAAAATATAACTGATAAGTTGGAATTAGACATTGATGTTTGTAAATAACCTATTCATTTAAGTATAAGGTCGGAAATCTCATAGGGAATACTGTTCCTCAATAAGAAAACATTTGTGGGCTTATTGTTACATTGCAACTTAAAGGATTCTCCGAGTAGAGTGGCCTTTGCAGGCTCAGATTGAATTTGAGTCTTACATTTGTCTATTTAGTTTTAATTCAGTTGGTATCGATATTATTGTCAGTGCAAAAAGACGTGAGTTCGAGTGTTTTGAAGCGCGTTATCCTTTTATTTAAGAGTTGAGAGGAGTTATGGGCAGTTCTCAGAATTATATCAAAATCGAAAACTAAAAATTTTGATGATGCTAGACTCATATGAAAAAAAATAAATTAAAAAAAAAAATTGGGTCTTACATTTTGGTTTCGTTAGTAAATTTGGGTCGAATCATTTATTTAATTAAGTGTTTATAATAAATGATTTTAATTAATATGGGCGTTTATAAAAAAATTCAAACTCAAACTTAAAATAACTGCCCTCAACTTGCCCAATTGCCACATCTAATTATCATTAAAACTGGCCAGTATACTAGTGAACCGTCAAAGGAAGCATCAGTAGAAATAACAAAACAAAATTAAATTAAATAATTTTATAAATTCTTTAATTATTTGTTTAATTCAAATAATAAAACAATTAGAAAAATATATACACTATAAAACTATATTCGAATTTAAACTTTTGTGTTATCAAAAAGAAAAAAAAAATAAAGCTTAAACTTTTATCAATTCGAATAAATTTTTTATAGTTAACATTTTAAATTTTTATACTTAAAACATAAAATTTATGTCATCAAATATATATATATATATATATATGAAACTATCATTTATTTTAATTTTTAAATAATTATTATATTTAATTATTTAGTATTATAACTTCTCTAAATTTTATATGAATTCCATTTATAATTTATTTATTAAAAATAGAATGGCAATTTTCTTTTGTAGTTTTTCCATTATGAAAATATATAAAAAGAATTCATTTTATTTGATAAAAGTTACTTATTTCATACTAAATAATAATATAAAATATAATGTATTATTTAATAATCAAGTTCATTTAATTAATTATTTTAAGATTCTATATAATTAACTTGTAATATGTCAAATCTTTATAATAAAATTATCAAACGAAATTGATTATATAATTTTTCTGCTAACAAGTAATAATAACAAATTTTAATTGTAATTAAAATATAATTAAGAGTATTACAATACAATAAAAATTCACATAAAATATAATAAATTAATACTTTATATTAAGATGTAAAAATCTAAATTGAATAATTATATAATTGCATTAATATAAAACAAATATAAATCGAATGCAAGAACAAACTCAAGAGTTCAAACTTCAAAAAAAAAAAAATTCAAACTCAATCGTAAAAGGGTAAATTGTAAAAATAGTCACTTTTGTTTGTCTCGGATTACATTTTAGTCACTTATTCTTGAAATGTTACGTTTTAGTCACTTATGTTAGTATTTTATTACGAAGTGATCACTGTGCCATTAAGTTCCGTTATCTCCCTAACGGTAATCCTACGTGACAGTTCAACTAGATTTTAAGTATCAGCTTGGATTTCCAAATGGAATGAGAATAGATCTTTAATTAAATAAATTTAATTAATTAAAATCTTTAAACCCTAAATCTTAACTGAAAAAACCTTAAACTCATTTCACACACCTCTCTACTTCATCCTCATCTTCTTCCCTTTTGATTCCAATATCTTTAGTTACATATATGTCTCAAAGCTTGAATCTTTAAAACCCATTAACCCAAAAAAACTTTGAATCTTTGGGTTAATGGGTTTCAAAGATTCAAGTTTTCAGACAGATTTGTAATTAAAGATGTTGGAATCAAAAGGGAAGAAGATGAAGAAGACAAGTATGTGGAAATGGATTTAGGGTTTTTTCAGCTAAGATTTAGATTTAAAAATTTTAATTAAGTAAATTTTTTTAATTAAAAATCTATTCTCATCTCATTTGAAAATCCAAGTTGTCACTTAAAATTTAGTTGGACAGCCATGTAGGATTACCGTTAGGGAGATAACAGAACTTAACGGCACAATGATCACTTCGTAACAATATACTAACATAAGTCACTAAAATGTAACACGAGACAAACAAAAGTGACTATTTTTGCAGTTTACCCATCCTAAAATAACTGCCCACAACTTGCCCAATTGCCACATCAAATTAATTATCATTAAAACTGACCAGTATACCAGTGAAACCGTCAAAGGAAGCATCAGTAGAAATAACAAAACCAGTACTTTCGGCGTGAATTCATTTTGTCCTAATCTAAATGTTTATCGTGTAGTAATGATTAATCATCTATATTAAAAGTTACATAAATATTGTTTATTGTTCTCTAGGCTTTACTTGAAAATCGTTCCAGTTCAATGAGAATTATGCTCAAACGGATGAGAACAATTATGATTTATATAGAAAATATAAATATAAATGTAAATGTTTATTATTCTCTAAGAAATATTTATCGTGAATTATTGTGTACATGTAATCTACATTAAAGGATTGGTTAGTTTCGAACCTGACAAACCAAGGGAGAATTGGGGACAATGAGAAGGAATGGCTGACCCTGTTTGCAATAATATATTGGTTTATATGAAAAAATCGCAATGGTTTTATTTTCAAAAACAGCCATAACAATATTAATGATGTTGTCAGAATAGGTGTAGCTTGGGCTACAAGTTTTGAGAATGCAAAGTCGGATGAAATTTATAAGAGTGGGAGACGAACGTTGGATGATACCAGAAAGAGAGTGGATTAAGCTAAATACTGACGGAGCAATCTCGATCTCTAATGGGTCTGCTTCGATTGGAGGGGTATTCCAGGACCACTGTGCTAAATATATTTGTGGCCATACTATGCGAATTGGAGCAGAATCAGTGTTTAGCGTTGAGGTAAGAACCATTTTAAAATGTCTAAAAATAGCATGGGCTTCCGACTTTAGGTAGTTAGAGGTGGAGTGTGATAATACTCCGATTGTAGAAACTATTTTAGCTGGTGGTGAGGCAGATGTCGGACCTGCAACTGATTCGTTATTTCTTAAGTCGTGATTGGAGAGTATGTTTTCGACATAACTCAGGGACAAGGGCGAAGTCAGAAAATTTTTTTAGGGGGGCAAAATTAAATTGTAATTTTTACAATAGTAAAAATATATTTTTTAAAGGATTAGTCAAAATTTTATCATTTTAGGGGATCAACGTATAAATTTACCTTTGCTAATTTAAAAATTTTAAAAAATTTAAAGACCTAAATAAAAAATATTACATTTTAAGTGGTCGGAGTTTAAGAATTAGAGTTTAAGGTTTTTACTCGAGCCCCGATTTCGATAGAAGAGTTACTCAAATCGAATATTGACTACACAATTGATATCATTTAGTAGTAATTTTATTTTAATGTAATCACTTTTATGTTGTTTCTTTTACCAAATTCAGGTACGTAATCGGAAAAGTGACCGGGCATAAGGTTATGAACAATTTGTGGAGGTTTTTGCCATTCATTAAACGAGTCAAAATTGGTCAATTTTCAGACATAAAACAAGTTAGAAGTACTGAACGTACAAGGTTTAAGATGAAGAAGGTGTTTGTTGGAGGGGGCATTTTTGTAATAAAGAATGAGGCTTAAGGACATTAATTCTTATTTAATGTAATGTTCAAATGTCCAGCTCAGCACATTTATGGCATTCAAAGGTGATGTGGAAGAACAAAAAAATACAAGGAAAGCTTATAACAGCGCCAGCAAAGCATTTTGCCACTTGTCATTCCTCTTATTTTCAATTTTATCAACACCCACTATGTATATGATTTTCAGTTCTAATTTACCGTTCATACTGCACCAGCAGATTCTCTTACACTTGGACCAATAACTGATAAAATCAGTCTGCAACTTACCATATATGCAAAATGCTTGTAATATATAATGTGATAACTTGTGAAATGATCTTTTCAAGTTTTTTCTCTAGAATTCCATCCTTGTTCCACATATTTCATGATGGCCTCAATCACTCTTGAGGAGCTCCACGCATATCATGCTGTTGATCGCTCGGTATTCTCTCGACTGGTGATAACACTTAGAAGGAATCCAGCTGAATCTCTGTTGGTTATGGCGACGTGGTTATGGTTGGAAGAGAAGGGTTATCCCAACATAATAGCCAAAATGGTGAACCTATCAGATCCATTGCTGGAAGCACTAGCCGGTGAAGCGGTTATGTGCTTGAATTGTCTCGGATCCAAGAATCCTACCATTCCACCTAATGGCATTCTCCCTTTCACTGCAAGGATCATGGAGAGAGATGTTTCTTTGCACATGTTCCATCAAAACAAATTCAGTACCATCAGTGGGATCAAAAGTTTTTTGAATACTGTTTGTTCTCGGATTTTTACTGATATCTTGCAACATGTGGCGGGGAGCACATCACAAGTGACTCCAAGTCAGCCTCTTGTCATCCCTGGTTTCCCTCACTCGGTATTTGGCAGCGTCACTATAGTGCCAAGAGCCATGGACCATGATTTTCCTATTGGGGGCTTATGGGGATGGAATCCTTCCAACGACGTTTCCGAGGACGATCGGACCTTGTTTCTGACGTTTTCGCGGGGTTTTCCGGTTACGGAAGATGAAATAAGAGAACTGTTCACAAAGATAGGCGTTGGTGTTGAGACTGTACGTATGCAGGATAATGTACCCTATGGTGAACAACCTTTGTTTGCAAAAATGGTGCTACGATCCGTTGCGAACGTCGATCAGATTTTGACCGGGAGGCCTATAGCTAAGTTCCGGATCAACGGTAAACACATATGGGCGCGGAAGTATGAACGAAGAGAGTAGATGCACCGAGGAAGGCTGATGCTGGAATTTTTATAGATAAGACATGTATACATTTGTCTTGCCGCAAACCTTTAGTACTTAAAAGCTTTTGTCTTCTATATATGCACTAATATTCATAAATATTTGCCAAATATGTATTACCTTATCTGAATCAAAACTAGTACTGTAAGCATTATCAGCCTTACTTTTTATCTCCATAGACACAGTTCTAACTTTACATATGTAGAAGGTTCTTTTTTGTTTTGGGGTTCTAAAAATCCACCTAAAACATTGATAAAAAACACATGCGTTTGCCGGGAGTCGAACCCGGGTCTATTGCTTGGAAGGCAATTATCCTAACCGTTGGACTACAAACGCTTAATTACTTTGCAGCTGGTTTCCATCTAATCTGGCACAGTAGCCGAAGCCAGATATAATTTTTGAAGCGTAGAAGCGTGATTATAACTACACATATTCAGAAGAAAAAAAAATTTAAAATTTGATTTATAATTAAAATTATTTCATAAAAAATTAAATTGTAAAAAAAAAAAGAGAGAAAGTTTTTATTGGAGCAAAAAGTGGAAATAGAGAAAGTTACATAACATCACTTTTAACAACCTTATAATTTAAATAATTCAATAATTAATTTGTGTATTTTTTTTAATTAAGTCCCTCGAAGGAAAACTTACTCCTAATTTAAAAAGTAGTTTGCCTTAAATTGTAAAGTTTTTTTACGAATTGTATAAAAGCCGCATTTATGTCTACGTCCTCGAAAGAACAAAACGGCAACACTGGTGCTGGTTGTTGCTTCCTTTTCTCTGAGGTTTTCTTGGACCATAAAGTGGCAGACGTGAAGTGAAGCTTCCCGTATATAATTGCTACCATTTTCCAGGCGTTGTCTCCGGGGAGGAAGGGCGTTAACTGATGTGATTCTACTTTTATTTTTTTACTTAATTTTAAGGTTGAGTGGTATTTAAATTATTATTTTGGGGGTTTTCACCTAAAAAATATAAAAAATTATTTTTTGAAATGAGATTATTTATAAAAATAGGCAAATAGAACAGTAATTCCACGACGCTGCCAAAATAATCGACGGCACCACCCTCATCTGACAATCATCATTATGTCAATGATTAGTATTTAAAAAATTAATAATTTTTTTACGTCGCCTGAACAATCGGCAACACCAATATGTTTTTTTCCTTACAATACAGTCTAATTACATACCGGTGTCGTTGATTGCTTAAACGGCACCAATTCTTTTTTAAATACTAATCATTGACATAATGATGACTGCCAGGTCAGGGTGATGCCGCCGATTACTCAGGCAACATCGTAAATTTACTGTTTCATCTGCTTATTTTTGTAAATAATAGGAATATAAACCCATTTCAATAAATAATTTTTTTAAATATTTTTTAGGTAAAAAACCCATTAAATTTGTCTAATTTATCCTAAAATCTAAATTGACCTTATCTTATTTTTTCTCAAAATATAAATAAAAAGGTATCATATCACGTTTTATTTGACAAGGCTTTGGATAAAAAAATAAATTTGATAATTTGGATATTATTTCTAATTAAAAATTTTAGGTACTTAAGTAATAAAAATAGTATAATTTTTTTGAATATATTAGTGTTATCTGTTCATATTTTTTTATATTAATCCTTTGATAAGGTACAAATACTTGTACACACAGATGCTCGAACTTGAACTTTTAAGATAAACAATATCCTTTTTTTCACTGAAGCCACTTGTTGGGTTCTGAAAATCAATTTTAAATGTAAATTTTTCCTTAAGATGTATTTGAATAAAAAAAATTAAAATACATTAATTTAAATATTAGTATTTGTGATTTTTTTGATAAATATTTTTTTAAAAAATAAATTATTAGAATTTTACAATTTAAAAAATAGTTATAAAAGAATAATAAGGTTTTTTTAATATAGAAAAAAATAAGTTAATTCTAAGAATAATTCTTTTTAGGAGTGATGAAGTTAATGCATTGTCAAATTCTCACAAAATTCATGAAGTACAATGCAAAAATCTTGACACCCATGATTGTCAAGTTGATATTAGTCAATAATGATTGTATAGATGTCGGTGTCCTCTCCTAGAAAAATTTATCCCATTTTCTTATGTTTCATCGAAAATTGCTTTTTAAAGATCTCTCAAACCTTCTTCCACCTATTAAAAAAAACTCTAAATTTTGTAATTTTTCTCCAGAAATGATTGCTACATAACTTATTATGCTATCCATATGGTAAAATTAGTTACTTGGTTTTTTAATTACATTATGATGAAACTTTGTAAATGTTTTATGAAATTATATATTATTTTTGTAATATTTTAAAAATAGAGAGATCAAAATTTTTTGTGGCTGACATAATTTAAGCATTCAGAGTTAGATAGATATGTATAAAACCATTTAAAGAGCATTGGATTATTTGTAACGTTTATAATAATAAAATTTGAAATGATACCAAAATCAATTATTGCCTTGTTAAAAAGATGGAGTTTGAAAACCTATACATCACATTTTCCATGTATGAATGCAACTATAACGTTAAAAGATATCGCTTTAACAAGTAATATTCCAATCGACTAGGGTGATGATCGAAGATAGTAACATCAACACAGAATTGTAGTGTTATCTAATGTTGCGTTTTGTGCTGCCTAAAGAAAAAGAAATTAGATGGGAATCGAGTGAAATACATATTATTAAAATGACTTATCAAATCAACCCCTTCACTATATGCAAATGTAGAAGAGATAGATTGATATGCTGGAAATTCCATACTTTAGATGATAGAAGAAATGTTTCTTCTAGACGAATCTGGTAATAATGTCCATGCCATGTATTTTCTGAAACATAAAGTATTTTGGTGGTATCCGATCGGAGCTCTGACGATTGTAGACAGTGGTTGCTATAAACAACTGCTGTGATATTCAATATTTAACAAAATCGTTTTTTTTCTCACTTAATCCAATGAATGAGATCATTTCAATATGCACGATTCGCATGAGAAATGTTTGACACCTATTTCCTTGGGTAAGAAAATAAAAGACCATAGTTGCATGTGATTTTAAACATGATTAGTTGATTACAATTTCGCTGCTAGTTCTTAAAACATGAACTATGGCACTCACCAACCGAATTGTTTGGCCGCCCTGTCCGAATATATCGCACCACCAACGATGGGGCTCTTAGAAAACCTTTGTTGGTCATTTTATCGAGCACTTCCCGACCAACATTCCTCCATTGCAACTACAAATACATGAAGTTAAATTATAATCAACTTTGATAAACGTTGTTAAATTATAATCAAATCCTTCTCAGAAACACAAAACAGGGAGAACCCAGAGTTCCCTTAATCCAACAGTCAACCACCGCTCCACGTCAGTATTGCCTTTTGGTTCCACGTGGCTGGTTGATCGTTGGCCACGTCACCTTTCCGGTTCAACTATAGAGCAGAACTTCATTTCTCATCTTCCTACCAATTCGCTGGTCTAGAACAACGATCGGAAATATGAGAAGAATTTTTTCGATATATTCGCTTCTGAATAAGGGATTTATTCAACGAAGAGTTTCAAATAAGTATCTTATCAATGCAATTCGTCCATATTCAGTGGATCTATCTTCCCCGAAATCTCCAGGTTTGTTCTTATACTTGATGTTTTCGTTTTGCATTTGTTTTTATAATCTTCTTCATGCTATATCCGGTTAATAACTTGAACTGGGTATTCCCCAAAATTTAGTATTTCTGTCAACTTAGACATGAATTTAGGATTTTGAACGTTGAAGTATGAATAGGATTGTGCTAGTTTGTTTCTTCTAGGAAAAATAAATCATAAAAAAAAAAAAAGGCTAACCTTCTTTGGGTTACTTTCTTTTTATTGGAAGGTTGGAACTTGTTGGGAATGGAAAAGTATTTTTTTAACTGACAGATAGGAACTTTAACCACTGTTTCAACCAAATCTCGGCAACTAAAATATATTTCTTTTATCACTTTTACATTACATCAAGAACATTTCGTTTAACCTATGATGCTCTTATTCTTTAATTTTCTGGATATTGGACACTTGTATTTTATGCATATTAGGATTCAAATATATGAAAAAATTTACCCATATCGCTTATATATCTGGAATTAAGCAAGCTAATGCTTTCAGGGCCTCTGTTGCAATATCGGAAGTTAGTGGAGCAAGGAAGGCTGCAGCATGATCCTTACCAAGAAAGGGTTGCTTTGGCATTGGAAAATTTGCTTGGGAGGTTGGAACAGTATGAAAATGAGATGGAGGAATATCATGTATGTTTTGAACTCTAATCTAGTGTTGTACCATGTATATATTAGTTGTGATTCAATTGCCTTGACATTTTGTTTGTATGATGTGGTGTTTAAACTTTTCTTCTATTTGTAGATTAAGCTAGCTGAGTGGGAGAAAAACAGGGAGAATGAGCGTCGGAAGCTTTTGATGGAGGAAGCTGAGCTCAATCAGCGTGGGGACCTTTGGACATCAGTTAATAAGCGGAAGATTGAACTTTTAGAAAGATGGTCATTCAGGTGAGGAATGCTAGTTCTGTTTTTATTCGACAAAATACTTTTCAAACATTTGGATGGAAATTCAGATATGTTCATATTTTGGTTCTTTTGGTATTAATGAAGTTCCATTTGATTCAGGAGAAAATCTGAAGTTATAGAACCTGGAGTTGGTAAGTGGGTTTCATACCTCAATCGTGAGAAGAAGTTGGATTCACTTGTTGGTCGTCGTCCTACTGCTCCTCCAGCCCCAAAAGGACTCTATATATATGGGAACATTGGAAGTGGTATGTTGCCAAATTTTATCTACATGGTAACTGAGGTTTTTTGTCCCAATAATCAAACCAGAAAAAAGAAATGGAAATTTGATTTCCGATTTTATTCGGTTTCATCTCCTTTATGTTCTTTTCCTTTATTCTTCCAGGGTGAACAGACTGATTGCACAAATTTATTAACTTAAGATCTTTTTTTTTTTTTTTTTTTGTAGGAAAGACAATGCTTATGGATATGTTTTATAGCGCCACTGAGGGAATAGTTAAACATAGACAAAGGTTCCATTTTCATGAGGTGAGCTCTTGGAGGTGAGCCTTTTCTTGTGTAATCTCTGGTTCTGTCTGTAATGATCCTATTTTTATAAGCGAAAGCTTACTGTTTCCAAAGACACACAAAACAACATTAGTATTACCTATCTTTCCTAGTATCCACAATCCTCCCTTTCCAAGAATAAGCTCTTTCTCGTGCAAACGGTCACCAGCTTCTCAATGTAAGTATGTGTTAATAGGGAATAGCTTTATGATAATGAGTAGTTTGCACTCTTTTTATTTATATATATAAAGAAAAAAAAATGGAAGTTACAATCGCTTTACACTTTGGCAGGCAATGCTCAAAATAAATGAAGCTATGCATAAATTGTGGAAAAATCAAGTTGAGGAAAAGTCTATTCAGTCAAGCATATCTTCTTGGATTATGAATCTTCCCTTTGATATGAAAGCCAAGGAGTGGTTAGCTGCTGAAGAAAGATATAAACAAGAGGTTCAGATGAAAAATATTCTTCCGGCAGTAGCGGATAAGTTTCTTGTTGACAGGCAAGCCGGTGAAAGAGGAGCTAGTATTCTTTGCTTTGATGAGATACAGGTAGCTTTTTTATCCAAATCATTACCATTACTTAAGTCTCAGATACTGAGGTATCGGTGTCTGACATGAACATTAGATCTCTAACTGACTAGAGAACTGTTTCCCAACTTTATAGGCATAATATGATAGTTTCTTAGAATCAGGGAAAGGAAAGAACGACTATTTTCGTATTGTTTTAGCAGTGGCTGAGTTCCCTTTCTATCACTTTGTTGACTGTACTTCACTGCACTCTAATGTTGCTAAAAAAAGGAACAGTTTTCGGATTGCGCAGCTCGCGTTATATCTCAATCTGTCTTGCCTTTTGTTACAGACAGTTGATGTGTTTGCTATTGTGGCCTTATCTGGAATTGTAAGCAGATTGCTTAGTACTGGAACCGTTCTAGTTTCTACCAGTAATCGGGCACCAAAGGATTTAAATCAGGTGTTTTTGGAAAATTCAATTCCTTTCCTGTCAATTGGATGTTTACGACTTCAACTATTACTTGTTTAACAATTGATGTCGCTTCTCACTTCTTTTTTTTCCCTCTATAATTTTCTTATGCAGGACGGTATGCAGCGAGAGATCTTCCTAAAATTTGTAAATAAGTTGGAAAAACACTGTGAGATTATTTTGGTTGGAAGTGAGATCGATTATCGCCGACAAATAGCACGGAGGTCTGTAGATAAGGTGATATTTCATTCTTCTCTACGTGGATACTGATTTGTTTTCACCTTTCTTTCCTTGAGATAAACAATGTTTTTCGTTCTATATTTCAAACTGTACATAACCATTCTCTTTTCCTACTTTAAATGAACCTGAAAATCTATTTAGTGATTGAAATTTGAATTTGTTTTTGCAGGTTCATTATTTTTGGCCTCTCGATGGAACTGCTTTAAAGGAATTTGAGAAAATGTGGTGTCAGGTTATAAACCAGGCTGGAGGAGAAGTTACATCCAGTACTGTTCCAGTGATGTTTGGAAGGTACTTGTTAATTTAAGGGCATCAGTTTTAGACCTATCAAATTCTAAATCTGAGGACTTTTTTCACAAACAGGACACTGGAGGTTCCTCAGAGCTGTAATGGAGTAGCACGGTTCACATTTGACTATTTATGTGGCCGGCCGGTATTATTCTTTGCTTATTATTAATTGATACATTATTATTCCTGTTTTCTCTCTGTGCTTCTTTAAGGGGAATAGGAATAGCTGCAAAATCAGAGACTTGTTTATATTTCTAACCTGTAATTCATATGTTAATTCACTTTTATTCTCTGGATATACGCTCTCTCAATCTTGTGTAGACTTATTAACAGCTTATGACTTTTCCAACATCTATAAAACATGAACTTCATGGTTCTTTACTGCCACTTTCTCACTTACAATTTATCTACAGGTAGGTGCTGCAGATTATATCGCTGTTGCTAAAAACCACCATACGGTCTTTATCTCTGATATTCCAGTTATGAGCATGCGTATCCGTGACAAGGTACAATTTCTATAGAAATAGCAAATAATGTGTAAGAGAAAACGGAAATTGAATTGCCGATAGCTTTAGGTGCTGCATTTCCTTACCCTACAATAAGTATTGTCTTTCCACATTTCAGGCACGTAGATTTATTACTCTCATCGATGAACTATACAACCATCATTGCTGCCTATTTTGTTCAGCAGCTACTTCAATTGATGACTTATTTCAAGGAACTGAAGAGGGTACACTTTTTGATCTCGAAAGGTAAGCTTTTTCATTGCGGTTTCTATGAAAGCTTTTTCATTGTCGGTTATCTGATGATCTGGTTAGAAAGATCTGGTATGCAATTAATTGAAAACATCAACCTTCTTTGTTTCCAGTTTCCAGTTCGAAACTGAGACAGAAGGTGCAAAACTTCGGCGAGATGTTTTGGCGGAAGGGAGTGTGAGTTCAGGAGGTGCACCAGCTGGTATAACATCCATGCTATCTGGTCAAGAAGAGATGTTTGCCTTCCGCCGAGCAGTAAGTTGCCTTCTGCTTTCCTTTTTCAGATGTAATATCCTATATGTCTTGTGCTAGGAAAGCATATTTGAAGACAAACTGAGGAGATAATTACTAGCTCAGCAGAATTACTACAGATACAATAATATAATCTACTTTTGTAGGTATCTCGCTTGATCGAAATGCAGACACCATTATACCTAGAAGGAGTTCGTTCCCTTCATCCTTACTTCCAGAGGAAGCACCAAAGCTTCAAAAATCGTAGTTATAGTGCAAGCACAGTGCACCACCAAGTATCCCATTGAACAGTAAGTTTATATAGTGATTGGATTCTATGCATTTGTATTCAACTCAATTATTTCTTATTAACAGAAGTAATGAAATGATGTAATAAAATCAATCAAGTTGCCAGCGGCCTTTCTTCTTCGAGAATTAACATGAGCTATAGTTGAACTGAAAATCCGAAGCTAAGAACTCGGATTTGATCTCCTTATGGTATCGTCCTTTTTGAAGGGTATTTCAACATTGTTGTGGTAATGGCTGAAAGGGAGATGTTCAAATATTCTCTCTGAAGTTTTCTTTTTGTGGAATTGATTCACCAGCTTATTCAGTGGTATTCAATCATCTTATCCAGCTTGATTCTCTATCTGATGATGGTTGCTTTATTCCATGTGATTTAGGACCTGCTTTAATTTTATATCGACATCTCTCGACACATTTACTATCATCTGTTTGCATTAAAGGGAAGCTCCTTCTTCTGTTGCTGCTTGTATTAAAAAGTTTAAGGACACTTAACCTTCCCTTTCTCTCAATAGAAGGAAAAGCCAAATAGGTAGAGCATATATGTGGTCACTTCTTTTCAAGTCAAGACATGATAACCCCGATGACGATCCATAAAGATTAATACTTTTAGGGGGTCGTGTTTGTCTCTTCCAATAATATTATCTGAATTTGAGTTCTTTTCATATGTTCATCTCATAATTTTTGCATCACTAAGAGATTATGATTTATTTTATGGTGTTTATATAAATTAATGTTTTTTTTTTCATTTTCATGACCTTTTACAGCATTTTGGTAATCTTTTTTAATAATTTTGATAACTTTTTTTTATATAATTTCGATAATAATTAATACAATTTGCAAAGTTTTGATAATGTTTTTGTTCTAATTGATATAATTTTGATGAAGTTCGTAATAATTTTAATAATCTTTGTAATAGTTTTGATTGTTTTGACCGAAAATAATTTTGATATCTCAAAGGTTTGTGCGTGTATAATAGAATGTATATTAGCAGAGAAATTAAATTCTAATTTTTATATTTTTAAGAGAATTAAAGTACAATTTTATATTTATTAATTTAAATTTATAAAAATTTTAAATAAAAAAATTATTGTAAGGTTTTTTTTTTTACCAAATATTTTAGGGGGTTGGAATCCCTGTTAGTCTTTAGTTTTGCCGCAACGAGGAAATATATTATAATTTTGTTTTAATGGAATAAAAAAACCTCGAATTTTTTTTTAAAAAAAAATTAATTAAGGTTGCACAATTTTTTTTTTATCTAGGTGAGCCCTAAAATAACAAATTTGATTAGTAGAATATTTTGATCAATGTTCTTCGTTAAGGGCAACACTTGATTGTTGAGTTAGTTATGACAATACACATCAATAAAAAAGTTCAAACTTTTAAAAATAATAAAAATTAAAGAGAATGAATTTGGATATATAGTATTTCAAATTCATTTAAATTTGGAAACTTAACTGTCTAGATTCATTTCAAAATTATAAAAAAAAAATAGTAAAGAATATTAAAATTAAAAAAAATTATAAAATAGAAAAAAAAACCATTGAGGATGAGAGGGGGGTTAAGATTAAATCTTACAGTAGCAACAATGCAAAGTTAAAACCATCCATGCCCAGAAGAAATAATGAAAACATTATGGCTTAATGCACATTTTAGTCCTTGAAGCATACTTCTTTTCTTATTTTGATCTTTAAAGTTTTTGCCCTCTTTAATCCCTAATTTTATAAAATATTCAATTGAGTCCCTAACATTATCAGACGGTATGAGAGGATTTTCTTATTTAATATTAATATAATTATTTTTATTTAATATTAAATTATTATTATTATTATTATAGTTTTTGAAAATATTTATGTATTTTTTATATAATTCTTTGAATTTTTAGAATTAGGATCAAATTAATAATATTTGTAAAATTTGAAAATTAATTTTTTAAAATTATGACTAATTCAATATAATATGTAAAAATTTAAAATTAAATTTATTATTATATCTATTTTTTTTAATTGTCGTTTCAGCAGGAGTCGTTAAAAGTGGGTGTGAAAATTATTTATTTTGAATGGTTAAAATAAAAAAAAAATTTATAGTTCAATGCTTAAAATGGTAAATAAAATTAGTATTAAAATAAATATAATTTTAATGACTAAAACGTGGCATACTTTAATTGGGTAATTTAATTCTTTCACGTGCCTAGAGTTCCCAGTTTACAGCACAGTACTCAGTATCGTACAATTTCAATATCAATCATATCGATTGCTACTTTTTAAATTTTAGGCCTCCATTTTTTCCATCACCTCACTCCCTTCTCTCTGCCCCGTCAATACAACCCAACGCCCATATTTGGAGTCTTAAACCATCCTTCCACAGCACACCCCTCTGCAAAAGCATCACTTCAAAACAACAAACTCAAATCTTTCAGACTAATGGAATTCAAATACAGAGCGGTTGATGAACGGCCGCCGAAGGATATCCCTCCACCCTCCTCAACTTTCAATCCTTTACTACCTCGAGGATTTGTACCCCACCCTGTCAACCTGGAATTAGAGAAGGTCCGACTCCGAGAAGCGATCATCGCCTCGGAAATCGCTCGTCAGAGAGCCTTAGAAGCTCAAGTCAGAAGGGAGTTAGAAACGGGTTTACCTTTAGACCAAAGGTTCACATTGCACCTCCACTCTCGCTCTACCCTTCCTTTCATGCATCACCTTAATAACTATAATCGCTGCCCCTCGGAGTCGCCTTTCATCTTGTTTCCACCGTCACTTCCCCCGTCGCCGATCTTGTTGCCTTCACCTCTGACACAGGTTTTGGACAACGAAGTTGAAAATACTACGGAGAAAAAGAAGTTGATTATATTGGTAAGTACCTTTTAATTATTTGTTTTGCTCGATAAAATATTTCAGCGTCAGAAAGGCATAGTTTTTATTATTATTTTTTTGTGCTTGAACGAACTTCATATACACGCTATTTTCTCATGTAAGAATCTTATGCACAATGGCATTGAAGGCATGATCCCTTTTGAATTTATGGGTTGGGTCGTTTAAGTAGAAAATCAAAGACAAACCTTTGAAATCATAATTTAATGTTGCCGTAGTAACGTATATGTGCTTGTACGTTAGTTTAATGGCGATTTAGTTCTGTTTCTTGTGTTTGATGATGTTGCAATTGGAACAAGACATGCATCTATAGTTTGATGTCTGTTCATATGGGGTAACCCTTTCTCTTTTCAACTGGACATTCAGAAATTAGTCCTATTGGGTCATTGATGGATCAATCAGGAAGGCATTTTTCCTAGATTGCTATAGCTGCTTTTACTCTGTGTTATCGTGGTCTGTTGTAGAATAGTATAGATTGATGATGAATTTTCTATTCCATTTGGAACAGCTTTTCCATTTGTTTTGGATTTGTTCATGCATATGCATCTATGTTTCTACAAACTTTATTTATCATTTCCTTTGGGATCTCAATGCAACTTCATCTAATCTTTGATAATCTGTTGGCTGCTTCAAAAGTTTCTTATGACAGTTGAGACACCAAACCAATATGGTTAGTGTTTCATGTTAGAACTTAGATAGAGATAATAATTGAATCCATCTAAAGTTACTTGGATTTTGTTTTTGTTTATATGCATAAATTAATTGATTTTACTTCCATCATTAGCATACATTTATACAGATCTTGGTCTGCATGTGTGCCCCTAAATTTCTTAATAGACTATATAAATGTCATTAGAAGTGCCAGATTTTGCATAGAAGCAATCTCTGGTGCTTTGAATCTTGTTATAAAGTTCTTATAAGTTTTCGTTGGCTCCACTTGTGCTGAGAAAGAAAGTATATTGGCTCAAACGATTGATGACTTACTTTTGAGGTCTATGCTGCATTTTTTGACTGATCCGGTTACATTTAAGATGCTAGGAAAGGCAGAAGGTAGAGAGATTGACCATTGATTAATTGATTATCACAACTTTCTGGTTACGTATTCTTCTCTGAGTGTTGTATTGCAGGAAAAGCCTGATCCTAATCGTGTTGTTGGAGTAAAGCGGAAAACACCACCTCTAGAAGGAACTGGTGAACTGCCTCTGCCTTCAATTAGCTCGAAGGGGAAACAGCATGATGAGTGGAGTTGTGCTATTTGTCGAGTCAGCACCACAAGTGAGAAAGGTTTCACTGAACACCTTGGAGGTAAGAAGCACAAGGCTAATGAAGCAAGGCTAAGAACTAACATACTGGAGAAGAGTTCCAACACCAGTACCAAGACCATAACATTGCAAAAGAAACTCGGACTCTCAAATCAGAATGAAAAGGTTGAGCTGCTGAGTAAGGGAGAGAAGGCAGAAGAAAGGTTTACAGAGAAGAAATATGCAGATTCCTTCGAGAAAAACCAAACGGATGAGGTGGACATGACACCAGAACTTAGCAAAAAGAAAAAATTTAAGTTTTGGTGTGACATCTGTTTAGTTGGTGTGCATTCTGAGGTGGTAATGGAAACTCATAAGAAGGGGAAGAAGCACATTGCTGGGCTCCTGAAACTTGACAAAAAATAGCTGCCCTTATACCGCCACCGCCGCCACCACCACCAAGCAGGCAAGATCAAGAGTTACCGATGTGATCTCTGACAAAGCAAAGCTAATGGATGTTCCAAAGGTTGATAGAGTTATAAACTACCAGCCATGAAAATTGATTGAATGTATTGGGAGTTCTAAAAATTGCGCTCTCTACTTCTTATTACTATCTGAGACTTGATTAGATGTTGGTATTACTTAGGTGCATCCAAGATTGATTTATTGCTTAAATGCCTAGGGTGTTGGGAGTAAACTTGCCATTGGTTTGGCCTTACTGTACCAGTGGCAGTGCAGATAACTTGGCTGGAGGGTGCATGAATTGATACTTAACCTAACATCCCAACTCTGTTTGATGACATTTGAACTAACTTCACCCTGCACTTCAGCATCATTTGGTGTTTGCTTTTGCTTTGGGCCCTTGGTTTTGGTGGGTCCAAACCAAAACCATGGAATTTTGATTGTTTGTGGTTGCATCCTAATGGAAAGTGACAACAACTTCCATCCTACTCCAAATACCAATTTTCAAAAGCACCAAGATGGAACAGGCCGCACCGTCCGTTGCTTAGCAAAATCTAAACTATGGATGCTCAGCGACAAAGTTTGGTATCTTTCAACAACCATTCCCACCAGAGATAATTCCAAGGCAAGGCAAGGCAAGGCAGCAATTTACTATATGCCAACTATATTTTTCTTTACAAAAGGAGGAAATGAAAAAAGAACATAGCGCAATTAAAGGAGGGGGAGGGAGGCTATAGCTAAACTCACTTAGTCCTCAACCCCTCCAACTAAGCACTTCTATTACAAGTAATGACACTTAAACCCTCAATGCCACCTGATCTTGCCATGAGATCTTTCTTTTCCCGACTCTGTTTGGTCCGTTCCCCGTGTTCCTGCAGGCTGATATTTTGATATCATTGTGCTGCTCATCACTTGCCATTCGGATTGAACTTTTCTTGAATTCCTCTATTCTCATTGAATTGTCCATAGCTTGTAGTTCTTCCTCCTCTCTCTACAATGGAAGACAACGGATATCACATTAGCTTTGTTGTAGAAGATTATAGTATGCAAACTGCAATGAAAAACACTTGTAATAGTTACAAACAGACTACCGAAATCTGGTTTAAATCGAAAACCGGCGTCATGGTTCGAGCAGTAGCCTCCTTTCCACTGTAAAGCCTTTCCCTCTGGTTTAAGTCAAGAATTGGTGAAGAACTTCGCAGAATAACTTCCTCGCCATTGATATTTTTGAGCTGCTTCTGATTTAAGTCAAATATCAGAGAAGGATGAGTGAAAGTGGTTTCCTTTTCACTATAAGTCTTTCCCTTTTGGTTTAGATCGAACCCCATAGCTAGATGTCGCAAACTGTGTTCCTTTCCAGTTGATTTCTTTTCCTTCACATTCGATTTGCTTCTTTTAACCACCGTACTCTGTGGTTGCAGAAAGTTTCGGCCGGCTAGGGTGTTGGAAGATCGGTTTTGCATCAAGAACTTGTGCCTCCGTTTCAAAAACCTAAGAACAAATATATGGTCAAAATTCGAAAAATCGAAATATTAGCTCTACATTGATAATTGAGATTCTAAAGCTTGTGAATCCTAAAATGTTATGGAGGAACAATATATCATACCGAACTTCAGCCAAAAGGGTTAATTTTCGCTCTTTCATCATCTGCAATTTCATTCTCATAGCTTCTGTTTCCTGGAAAACACAAAAGCACATATTAGGACTATACTAAGGCCTTAACACAAGTGTATAAACAAGCCAATAAATTTGACATCATAAAGGGCAAAGGAACCCCAATATTTTGGACCCTCAAATTTTTTTGGAGGATGGTTTGAACATATTGCCCTTATAGTTGGTGAGAATCCTTGATGAGTCCTTAAACTACTAAAAGCATTCCCTATAGTAAAAGTTAAGGTTTTGTGTGGGAAACAATCAACAATCGTATCATCAAACATTCCAATGAATTGAAAACAAATACATATAATCACCTTCATCAATAAATATCAATGGATCAAAAGACTATATTTCCATCATATTTTAACCCAAATAACAAAGGCCTTAACATGTTCCCATATAACAACAATCAAAAGTTTTCATTTCCTCATATTTTAACCCATAAAAAACAGATACTAAAAGGGATCATTTTGGATGAGGCAAGATCTCCATCAACAGAGACGAAAACATAAGATCCAAACAATCAACATACCCCAATCTTAAAGATTGAAAAACAAGAACGTAAGCCCCAGAGAATAACAGAAACCGGATCTAATAAAATATGAAAAAAAAAAATTGTTACCTTGTGCAAGTCTTCAAAGTCTTGCATAAGGCTCTGGTGCTTGAACCTGGTCCTTTGGTCCTCATACATAGGATAAGGAGAATACCCCATGGAAGCAGCAACCCCTTTCATCTTTTTCATGTTTCCAGATCAGAGGGATGAGAAAAAGAGAAGAACCCAAAAGGCCAAAATAAGGAAATATGGAGGAGGAGAAGAAAGAGAGAAAGAAGGGTATTTGATGAAAAAAGGGAAGAAAGAAAGAGATATGGGCAAGAAATAACAAAAGGAATAGGGAATAAGTGTAGAGAGAGAGGATAGGAAGGTTCTCGTTTTGCTGTTCACTATAGGGAAAAACTCTGACCGAGACAAAGAAAACCCAATGAAGCCCACATAATAACTCGGTGAAAAACATGTTTCTTTTGAGAGTTGAGACAGTGATGAAGATGGGATTTTTTTTTGGGTGGGTTGCAGAAGGGTATTTCAGGTAAAATCGTTTTTATAAAAATGGTTTCTTTGAGGTGGGTTTTGGTTGGAGGACATTTCAAGACATTCCTCCCATCTTCTATTTACATAAATTTTGGTCCAGCTGGGCCATTGAAGAAAGAGAGGGTTAGGTACCCTTTCTTTCTTTGATTTCGAAGAGGGTGCGTGGAGTTTCCATGTTTCTTTCTTTTCTTGGTCTTTTGTTTGTTTCGTTTTCAATTTCCCCCCCAGCAAAGTAAGGGTTTTTTTTTCTTAAGAGAGAGAAAAGGTAAAGGCTTTTGATGCGAGAAGGGTGGGCTGAAAAACAGCAGCAAAGGATAAAAATAATATAAGCTGATGCTGTTTTTTCTGATGTTGTTTGTTATTTTGTTTCTGTTTTTGAGTGCTGGCCTGCCTGGGTGTTTTCACCTGTTTGAGGGTCACCCTTATTTTCCGTGGATCAGTCCCTGATCCTGAATATATTAAAATTTCTATCAGAAAGAGATGCTTTTTCTCGTTTCACATTATTAGGTCCCATTCCTTATAAATTTCCCATCATACCCTTCCCTTCATTCATGAAAATGCTTCCTTTTTACCTCCTTTCAACAATGAATAGAATCCTGCAAATCTTCTATTAGAAAACCCCTCCTTGAATAGCTTAAAAAGCAAGCTAAAAAGCTGCCTGTGGCTTGAAGATTTGGAGCTGATTCATAAGGGAAAAGAGATACAAATCACATGTATGCATATGAATGTATTTAAAGAGAAGGATGGTTTGGCATCTGGTCTCTGTGTCATCATGTTAGCAAACCTAATAAGCCTTTAATTTTTGAGTGGTAAAGAGCTGTGATTTATTTACTCTGTAGTTCCAAAATCCAGATGTACATGTGAAAGTGAAAACAATCAGTCCCTTGGAATTATGTCAAAAGTTAGACAGTGGAGGACCAAAAAAGGTTGAAAGCAAAGAAAAATTGTACTTTTTGTTCATCTAATCTAATGGTCTCAACTGTATTAAACAGATGTTGTTTGCTTTTCTTCTTTTCAACAGTTTAAAGCACCCTCTCTAGGCTAGCAAGCATGCACTTTCTCTAAAACCCCTTTTCTTTGATTATGAGTTAAGACAAGTGAACCATTAAATGATAGAAACAGAACCAAAGTGGACACTTCCACCATTGATGACTTTTGGAAAGAAATTATGGTGGGAACTGAGAAGAGAGAGACTGAAATTGGCATTGTGTAGAAAGTTGACCATAAAAAAAAAGAGGGAATGCAATGGTAATTTCATGGAGGGGGGCCATATTATGGAGGGTTTCAAATTTTAACACCACCATGACTCTGGGGTTTGAAACTTGTTTGCAGGGTTTGGAACAAGTCAAAGAAGTAGCCGGCTTTTGTTTTATGTTCAGTGCATCATTTTTGACGATACTGTTTGGTTCCAACAAAAAAGCTATGGCACCTGATACTAAGTACGTTGCATGTACCCTTCTAAAAAGATTAGATTAGATATTTAAAATCAACATTGAAGAAAACCGACTACCAATACCAACCCTTTTTTTTTAATGTTTCCATATGAACAGACATCAGTGTTTTTGTATGTTAGCTCCAATCTAAAAATGGGGTGACAATTGGTTTTTGGGCCTTTTGAAGTTGGGTCTGAAACTATGAAATTTCACAAGCATAAGCAACAAAAATTGGGCCTGAGAATATCATTATCAACCCTAAATGCAAAAAAGAAAGGGAAAAAAACCTTATCTTGTTCTGAAATCTCTGTTTTTTTTTAGTCTATAGAAATATCTGAATTTTCTGGGGGAAGAGAACCACCTTCGTAGGCAATGGCTTCGTCAAGTGTTGTGACTACTCAGATATCAAATCAACTTGGAACCACTGATTGGAAGAAGTCCATCCCTTCACTCTCCCTTGGTAACTCTCTTTGTTTGGTTGCTGAGAAAATAGAGGATCAGAATAGACTATGGAAAATTTTTTATTTTTATTGATGGGTTTGTTCTAGTGATTATTTTTTAGTGTATGAACATGACTGAAATTGTTTTATTGGATCCCGTTTAATATTCTTTTTAATTAATAAAAAATGTTTGAACTTCTAATTCACTTTTTTTTTTTTCAAATGATTGAAATTTTCTCAGTAACCAAACCGATGACTGTTCCAATTGCATCAATTATTCCCAATTGATGATTTTAAAGAATGAAGTTTAATATTTTTTTCTACCGACGGTTTTCAGGTAACTTAAACTTGAATAAAAATCTAGCTGGTAAGCAGTTTTTATCATTGTCGGCTCCTCAAAAATCTGGGCTGAACTATAAATCCCTACGTGTAAATGGTCTGTTCGGAGGGAAAAAGGAAAACGGTGAGAAGGGTGATGATGCACCTTCCAAGGTAAGCTATGGTAGCATTCGCTTCTGCTGTATATTTGGATTATAGCCTCTTTACCATTGCTAAATTCTGATCCTTATTCCAATATTATGGTGACATTTTGTGTTATAATTAATGCCCCTCTCTTTAAACTAGTAGTAAATACTAGTTGTGTTGTGTCCCAGCCTTATCTATAATTGAAAATGATGCTTCAAGTTATGCCTTAGCCCTTAGGTGATTTATGTCAAGCATTTATTGCTGGCATTTGATCCTGGTAGTTTGGTAGATCAGTCTACGAACTGCATGCCTTACGTTATGATAAGCTGTATTTGCAATCCATGCTAATTTGATGCATGTTTTATCAAGGGTAATGATAATGTGAAAGGAAAGAGCTTCTGCATATTCATAGGCCACTATTGTGTCCATGAATAACAAAAATTCCATGTGTGAAACATATCCAATGAGGCTGTGTACAAAACTAAGGAAGTCTATGTCAATATGCTATGGTTCATCGTGTTTTCTCCCTCGCTTTATCAGACATATTCATATCCATGGTGAGAGATTATGGCTCTAATCCACTGTCTTATCATTAGATTTACAGCCTGTTAAATAATCACTAATCCATTTCAAAGTGTCAAATTTGATTGATTGCTCGATTTGACTATGCACCATGCTCCACTTGAGTGCTACACGAGCTGCATCATCATTCACAATTAGAAGACTGAACCATGGTTGACTCTCTACCTCCTTTGAAACTAATGCTGCTTGCCTTCCTACTAATTTGATTTTAGGCAGGAATTCTTGGGAACATGCAAAACCTCTATGAGACAGTAAAGAAAGCACAAATGGTTGTCCAGGTTGAGGCTGTGCGAGTGCAAAAGGAACTTGCCGCGTATGGATCTTTTATTACACTTACTATTACTTTCATTATCTTAAACTTTTAATTTCTCTGTTTGTGAGTTTCATTTGGTTTGCATTATGTTATGCAGAGCAGAGTTCGATGGCTACTGTGAAGGTGAGCTGATTAAGGTATGTTATTACAGATTACCATCCTCTTTCTATCCCTTCTACCAATGTCATGTGCTGCTTCACATAGCAAACTATGGAAATGAAAATAGTTCAAGTTAGACATATCAATCTATACTTCTTAGATATAGATTATAATTCCGTCTACAACGTATTGTTCGATTGAATAACTTTCCACTTATTTTGCGTCAATTGAATCATTCAGTTTTTACGGCTGGAAAGATTGTTTGCTTGTCAAAGTTCAAATGAATAACTAGATTGGTTATAAATCTATTTGTGATCTGGGAGATTAGGGGTAGATAGAATGATATAAGAGGCCTTGGATTAAATGTAGTTCCATTTCAGTTCCCCCAAATAACTTTTGATGCTTTACACTCAAGCCAACTGTATGGCATATCTCTCTATTATGTTTTACAGACTTTTGACCCAATATATTCTCTTTTTTAGGCAACTTTATCTGGAAATCAGCAACCTGTACGCATAGAGATCACTGAGGCAGCAATGGATTTGGGTGCAGAAGTGAGTATGGTTATTAACTATTTTTCCTCGAGACCATTCGAGATTAGTCCTCTATTATGGTCGCATCTTAGGTTCTTTTTGCTTTCAAATTCCTTCTACGGAATGTGCCAGGAAAGGATCAATTTTCTAAACTTCCACCTGGTTTAGCTGGGCTGCCATTTTAAGGCATTAAGAAGTTAAAACACTGTTGTGTGCAATTTTACTTGATTCCGGTTTGAAGTTGCTAATTTTTTATGCTTAATTCATGCAGAAGCTATCTTTTTTAGTTAATGAAGCATACAAGGATGCACACCAAAAAAGTGTCCAGGTGATATTCTCATGATTTTTCATAATTCATAGAGACGGAAACGAGAAATCTTTTCCAGGTTCACTTTTACTGATGATTTTTTT
Organism: Gossypioides kirkii; assembly: GCA_005610355.1. Lineage (NCBI taxonomy): Eukaryota > Viridiplantae > Streptophyta > Magnoliopsida > Malvales > Malvaceae > Gossypioides > Gossypioides kirkii. The sequence continues at coordinate 34,816,075 of CP032249.1, forward strand.
TTCGGTTTTCACAGGCAATGAAGGAAAGAATGAGTGACCTTGCACAAAGCTTAGGTATGCCACAAGGTCTCAGTGAGGGATTAAAACAACAATGATCTCTCAACTAGCACCTGGATGGAGCTTAGTGAGGGATTGAAGCAACAATGATCTCTTGACTGGCATCAGGATTAGCTTCAGTTTTGCATACAAACCAATGGTAGAAATTTTCATTTGTACTTTTTCCGTTTCTGCATAGAATTGGCACACTCTGTTCTAGAACTCCTTCATAGTTACATCCGTTCTCATTTCTTTTTTGAGTCAAATTCTTTGCCTTTTGTAGTCATGCTCTACACCCCTCTTCCACGGATTACCCGAAACAGTAACAGCAGTATCCTTAGGTAATTTTACTACTTTCCAGATATTGTGTACAAGGAAGAAGGCGATGTTTTAACATTGCCATGTTACTTGAAAATGACAATGAAGCTTGAGTTAAAATCCCATTATCCAGGCAACAGCATTTTCCCATTGTTCAAGGTGAAATGTAGAAATATTAAGAGCTTGCGCTCAGTAAATTAACAATTTTAGTTCAGATCATTACGGAATGGAGTAGAACTAACAAGTCTTTAAGTGAATCACAATCAATCCTAATTCAAATGAATCATTCCTAACTCTAGAAACCACACATAAAACTAATTAAATGGGGGATTTTGGCTGTAGCTGGTAGGATCTGCATTGTGTTCATCTAGAGTTTGGCAATTTTTCCCCTCTCAAGAAGGACCTGAAAAGAATGAAAGCTCTCCTAGGTTGAAATAGTGGAACTTCATGGCCAGCTCCCCTCACTGTTGCAAAAGTTAGCCCTTCATAAACCTCTGTCCAACCTCCAACCTGGTCAAAAATCATTTCAAATTGAATTCATAACACGTTTTTTAGAAATGCAAAATGGGGTTTTGGAATCAAACATGGTGTGTGAGATTTGAATACCTGATTGCCAGAATACCAAGGATACCATGGTGTTTTGATATGGAGGTTGAGATGGCTAAGGGAAAACCTGGTGGCTGTCACAGGTACTACTGAATCTGTGTCTCCACTACATCAACAATGAGTACTTATTATGGCTCATTACTTTCTGTCAGTTTTTAGTTATTGGCGGAAAAAACCAGTTCTGCAGCAGATTAAAATCATCAAGTGCAGTCAAACACTCAACCTCTAAACCCTAATTTCCTATTGTCATTCATATGATTTGACACATCTTGAGCTAAGTTATTTCATCTAGAGAATAGTAAATTGTCAAATAAAACTCACCTGAAAACCCATATCCTTAGACCTGCTGCAATGAGCTCTTTGTATAGTGGTAGCATTGAATTTTCAGAATCATTCCAGTTTTTTATGAGAACATCACTGTCCAATGACAAAAAAAAAAAAAAAAAACATTTCTCAATTGAAAAAAAGCCCCTCCATTTCAACAAAGAGTTCAAGTAAATAATAAAACTAAAGTAAAACCTGCAAGCAGTCCATTTATAAGGAATTCCAGTGGCATTTGCATGCATAGCCTTTTGCACATCTGGTCGATTATAGTACTTCTCGGCATAGTTCTCGGTACACGGATCGTAACCCGAGATCTGTCGGTGCAAAAGAGTGTTTCCAAACCTAATATGCCTGGCTGAATTGTTTGTTAACGCCAAGCAAGACGGCGTATAAATGCTGTATTGATCGATGTCTCCAAACTCGTGGTTAATGGCATAACTCACAGCATCATCACATTTTGTAGAGCTTTTTTCTGCAGTGAAATTGCAGTGTTTCATGATGGATTTGTATGTTCTATCTGATATCATGGAATGGCTCCACCAAAATGTAACTGTTCCAATACTGTCATAGTAATTGTCTGTCACAGCATTTCCTACCTGTATATATGATCAAACAAATTTGAAAACTCCATTAACATGAAATGAAGCTTTTTGGTTGATTGTTTCTGATGTTTTATCAATGCTTTATTTACTTACCATAAATCCTTTAAGATTGATGATTGGATTTGAGAGAGCTTTATTGTAATCATGGATTTTCTTGGCCAACTGGGGAACATAATGCCCTATGCAAACATTGACAAAAAACTTACATATAACATGTTGCAGGGCTGGATTTAAGAATAGTTTTGCTATCGAAAGCACTTTTGGGCCATTTTGTACCTGCATAACTTTCTCCGGCAATGTAAAATTCTCGGTGCTTGTAGGCCGGAAACCTTGACATCCATCTGGTGAGAAATATAAGAGCATCCTGAGCTGTGTCATGAACAAATTTACTGTCATTAGAATTAAGGAATGATATACATCAATAATAAGTTCTCGAAAAAGCTATGGATCGCTGCAAAATCGAAAACATTGTAACACCTGTCCGGTCGTCACCGGAGTCTTTAAGATCGGAGCTCGTATTTGTGTAGGAGAATCCAACTCCAGCAGGTGATTCCAGGAACAGAATGTTTGCTTCTGTAAACCACATGAAGATATCGAATTTGTTTAATGAACATTACTATTAACTTAATACAGCTTTCATATGATTATCATATTTACCCATATTCCATGAATATTTGTTAAGATAAAGGGATGAGCCAGTTTTATTAATCCGAAATGGTCCAATTTCCTCTGATGCTCCATATGCCACTGATGAGCAACCTGGTCCTGCCCACAGTGAACCAAAGACAAAAACAAAAACCATCAAATCACTGGTTTGTAATTAGAACAACAAGGCTTTTACTGAATTCATGTACCCCAAGTGCTTGTTTCAAACCAATTAATCCAAAGAAATCATTTGATTGTTCTTCACTACTTGTTAGTAATTTGATGAGAAATTCATATAGGAAAATGTGGAAATAAAGTGATACAAAAATTGAGGAAGAGATGTGACGGTTGAAATGAGAGGTTTGAATGGTAAAGAAGATAACCAAAAATGAATGATGTGAAGCAGGAAAAAGAAAAGAGGGGAAGGCAAGACAACATGGAAGAGTGGTCCAGTTTCAGTTTCCACTATGTAAAACGTGATGCTTCTATTCCTGTCTACCTATCTTACAACTTGCCGTAGGGTCAACGTTGTGTGAACTGTACAAATTGGGGCTCCATCAAATCACCCTTCCATTTTTTATTTAGTAAATTAGTACTCGTGATTAAAAAATAAAATAATTTTTTTTATTAATAATTTTATCTATTTTTATTGTTAAAAAGACTAAAAAATTATCCATATTCTAGGACCAAAAAATCCATTACATGAAATGCATCAAAGCTAAAGCAAACCACTCCTAAGAGAAATAAATGAATTTAAAAAATCTTGAGCAAATAATTACACGTAATGTGTCATGTGTAATTTCTGTTAACGTACATTGACTAATTTTTAACCGTGAAAATGGTTGAAATTTTTAACAAAAAAATCGATTTGCTCTTTAATCTAATGCGCATAGATTAATTTATTAAATTTTTAATAAAATAAACAAAATACAATCCGACTCTTAATACAAAAAACTTTACAATACTTTTACCCAAAATATAAATATTGTACTAATTATTATTATTTTTAGATTAATCCTTAATTTAAAGGTTAAAATCCCAATTCAAATCTCATAAACAATTTGCATTTAACTTGCTAAAAGAACATATAATATTAATAAATGTAAGCAATCCTAGATATCTTCTTACAATTTGATTTAGGTTATATTTTAGTGAACCATTAACTCTTCTTTCAGAGCTAAACCTAAATTCAAGCTTATTTGCTTATATGAGATTATTAATTTAATATTCAGAACAAACTAGAAACACACATGCAAGGGGAAAAAATGTTGCTTTCCTTGAACTATATTCAAAGTTTAGTAAACCCTAAACCAGTAGGTAAGATTGTGACTATTATTGTTATATATAAATTATAAATTATGTGTGTATATATATATTCAGAAAAAAAAAAAACAATAAATTGCTTCACTGGAACAACCTGAGAAGGAACACCTACCTTCATTGCTCTTAATAAAATAGCTAAGCTAACAGTGTTCTGATATGTCAGCTTCTGTTATTAATATGCTAAGATAGGGACCCCATGTTATTTATATTTACTATGCTTCAGTTTTTATGAAATTTTCTAAATAAATGAAATACTGGTTAAATCCCTCCCCCACATCATCATCATCACCATCACTGAATGCGCGTGCTTCAAAGAAACAAAAGCAAACAGTTGTGAGAGTTGTTCCATGGCTGCCTTGTGTCTCAAGTCAACTCAAACAAACTACAAGATAGAGAGAAAGGGGGAGCATCTTTGCAGAAACATGGAAAACTTTTGGACGGTTCTACTGGGAAAGAAAAGTTGGTTCACTTTGTGGGTTTCTTTTCTTTTTTGCCTTTGAGAAAAAAGACTACCGAATACAAACAAATGGCATAAGAAAATGACAAAAGAATTGGCAGAGGGCGAAGCTTTTTGAGGGAATTATAATGGGGTTTATTCAGAAAAACAGGCGTAAATGTCAGTTTGTAGAAGGAATAAATCAAAACCCTAAATGGATACATACACTGAAAGATGACGAGGTCCCACTTGTGGCAACTTATTAAGATCAAAAATGGGGTTCAACTGCCATTGCTTAGAAGGTGCATTGTAGCTATGGTTAAGGGAAGTTTACTAACAAGTTCTTGGATTTGATAGCATCAAACATGAACTGGGACATTAACATCTACGATGCTCTCCATTTATGGAAAGCCATAGATATTTTTATTTTGGCTCATAATTTAGGAATCAATTGCAATAAATTTCGAGCACTGAACCAATAAAGAAGGCTTTAATTGCAGTGAAAATGAAATGCTCAAATATCAGTTTATGGCATTGTGATTGCATGCAAGGTGAAAGCTAGAAGATTGATAACAAAGACTTACTGACCTCCATTGAGCCAAAGAAGAAGAGGTTTCTTCTCAGGAACTGTAGTAGCTTCAGTGAACCAGTAAAATAGAGCTCGTCCATGTTTTTCATTCACAGTAACATAGCCTGAAAACTGTGAAAACCCCACCGGTGGTTGCCCTGGAAGTGATGAAATTCGATCCAGTTCGTGTTGTTTTGGTACAGCATTAGCAGCAACAATGCCAAATAAGAAAAGACCATAACATACAGAGATGACAAAGCCTTTGCTTTGAACGGCTGCTACCATTTTTGCAACCACCCTTCTGAAAATGAAGCCTAAGGCTAAAACCATAGAGTTTTATGGTGATGAATACATACATATATATAATATGAGTGTGATGTTGCTGAGTTACTTACTACACCATTGCAGGTTAGGCAGGTTAGCTATATGTGGTGTGGACCTCTCACTCGAGAATCAGATGAGAGAGGGTCCTACACGAGAGCTGGATCAGAACTTTGGTTTTAAACCCATAAACCACATCATAAATGCCTCACAACACACACACTGTCTCTCTCTTGCCATACTGTAAAATGTAAAAATACCAAAAAGGCAAATAACCCAGAAAATTATTTGGTTTCAAAAGGAAAGCCATGCACTAACTTTCTATATCTGTAATATCTTAGCTAAGCAGTTTTGGTTCTTACAATAATGAATATTCAACTTGTTAAATACCTAATCCCATTAATGGAGAGTAGTAGACGTGTGAACTTGGGTTTTTGAATTGGTTTTTGCATAAGGGTTATTCCAAGATCATCAAACTCGAAAACTTGATCATAATTTCATTCACATTTTAGTTATATTTAAGTATAATAATTTGAGAATGGAATTTGATGAGTGTTGTAACCATCTTTGACTTGTTTAGTTTGATATCTGACAAGCAGATATCACAGCTAGCTTTAATTACCAACTCCTTTGTCAAATTTAAGTCTTCAAAGTAGTAAATAAGCTGGTCTCAAGTAAAAAAAACAGTGAAATTGCTGCCATTTACCTACTTTTTCATTTATTTCTTGGTCTAATTTTGTTTTGATCCATCTACTTGCTGAAATTTTACATCATTTAAGCTTTCCACTTCAGTTTCTCATCATTTGATCTCTTCAATTTTTGTATTGCTGTTAATCCAAGGACAAATTCAAGTTGTGACTTACTGATCGGGTCCTCATCTTCTCATGAATAGTTTAAGTTCAAATTATAATTGTTCCAAAAATATTAAACGAAAATTTCCATTTTTAATCCTTTTCAAATACTAATAACTCAATTTAAACCTTTTGGTCTTTTGGGTAAACAAAAATTTTGTACTTTTACCCTCTTAAAAATTAATTATTTAAGTTTATTTAAAATAAAACTTTTCTCTTTTACCACCTCAAAATTTTATAATTTTATATCATTACAAAGTTCCTAAATTTATTTTTGTCGCTTGCATGAAAATCTAATCAATTATGTTCAACCAATAACAAATTCATTATCAACCGAACGCTTAAGCTTGTTTAAGAAAAAAAATTCACGTCGTTAATAATAACGTGTAGGGTGTTATCTGTTTGGATCTACTACTAAAAACAAAGGAACCGAATTATATCAAATTAAAGTAGGGGAAATAAATCCAAAATTTTGAGGGACTAAAATTAGAACGTAAACCTTTTATTTTCTTCTTAAAAAATTTGATATTCTACTCATTTAAAATCAACAAGTAGTTGGAAGAACTTGAAGTAGGTTTCTTCCCCAATTATTTGGATCAAATTCGAATTTGGAGTCATCATGATTGGAGGACTTTACTTGAATAAAACCTCGACCCAAATAGAACTATCTCCGTTTATAAAACGAATAAGGACATATGTGATTATTATTGAAGAAAAGGGAAGTTTATAAAATGACTCCACTTGATTTATTTATAGAAACCTCTATTAATAAAAATAAATAATTATATTTAGGATAAAAATAAGATAAAATAATAATTCGATAAAAATGATAATAAATTTGTTTGAAATTTTCAACTCTTAAAGATAATTTAATTAGTTATAAAAAAATCTAAAAGGTAAAGTATCTGAGGGTGGATTTGGATGGACGATGCATTTACCTGCAATTAATGTAAAAACAACGGTGATAATAAGATTAGATACTTTAACGATATTGTAGTGTGAGATAAAATAAACTAAACTTCCTAACCTTCCTAAGCTTCCTAACCTCCAAACTCAATGAGAGCTGGTTTTAAGCACAAAGCAAAGCAAAAGGAATGCTCCCTCTACATCACTGCCTTTTGGTGGTCCAGAATGTGACCATTCAAAAGGGCTGTAGTTTTTATATTACTTTTTGAAAGTGCTACAACTTCAACTGCAATGATTGGCTACATGAGAGAATATACTGTTTTACCATAAGCAAGCCTGAAGCAGAAAAAAGAATGATGCTTTATCATCATCAAATCCCCAAGGAGTCCTTATCACCTCTCTTTTGATGGAGGTATCACCCATGCATCAATCTTTCCCCCAATGCCTTTTTTTCTTTTCAATGGAGTTGTGGATTATGGTTTAAAAGCATGCAATGGCAAAGTGGTTTGAGGTTTTTTTTTTTTTTTTGGTTACTTCCTTTCATATTATTGTAGTATCACGATTTTTAATCTTTGTTTTTTTTATACAATACTTAAAATTATCTATTGCCCCTCCTCAACCCTTAAATAGAATGATAACGCACTTCAGCGCACTCGAACTCACATCCTCTTACTCTAGCAACAATGCCAATACCAACTGAGCTAAAACCAAGGACGAAACCAACAAAAAAAAATTAGGGGGGTTGAAGTTAAATTGTAATTTTTATTATAGTAAAAATGTAATTTTTAAAGGATTAAATCAAAATTTTATCATTTTTAGGGGGTCAAAGTACAATTTTACTTTTACTAATTTAAAATATTAAAAAATTTCAAGGGTCTAAATAAAAAAAATTATTTTAAGAGGGTTGGGCCCCCTGCCAGTCCCCCTGGCCTCTGGCTAAGACTTAATCGGCATATCGGTATGTTTGAGATTGAATGGTAAGAAATTTGATGTTTTTAAGTAATGTCTTAGATAGAGGTGGACGCAAAAAAAAAAAAAATTTGAGAGGTCAAATTTGAATTATGAATATTCGAGAGAATTATAATGTATTTTTTATACATAATATTTTACAATTTCTCAAGAAATTAAATTATGAACTTTCTATTTTTCAAAGGGATTGGAATTGAATTTTAAAATTTAACGGTCAAAATGCAATTTTAACAACAAATTAATCAAATTTTTGTAATTCTTAAAGGGACTTAGGGGCAACATGTCCCCCTAACTCCATCCTTGTCTAGAGTTTAAATTTAGTGGCTGGAGAAAACATTGCCGGGAGATTTTGCCTCCTATCTAGGGATGACACGAAAAAATCAGAACTTAATGAATTCCGACCTGATTCAACTTAAAAGGGGTGGATTTTTTTCAAATTAAATTTATGGTTGAGGTAAGATAAGTTTTGAATTAAAAAATTCGAGGTCGTGTTTACGTATTAAAATTTTAAATAAAATTAGACTTAAAGTTGAGACAGAGTTAAAAGTATAAAAATTGAGTTAGGATCGAGACAAGCGAAAGATTATTCTCAAACTCCAAATTTAATCGAACCGGATACCGAAAGATAAAGAAAATGTAGAATTATTGGGTTGGTCAACCTTCCAATTATTTGTAGCATCTTCCTTTTAACACCCCCATTACATTGTCAATGCAAGTTGGTGAAAGTCCCTTATTATATAATATTCTTACCCACCAAACTTTGCCTAATTTATTTTCAATCCTCCTCTTTTTAACTTCCTACCCTACCATTGATTTTCTTTTATCTATTAAAGAAAATGCAAGCATCACTCATGATTTTTCTTTTACGTGCTCCTTTTAACACAATATTTAAAATTATTCATAACATATAGATAAGAGAATAGTGTGTTTTAACACATTTGAACCCATGTCTTCCTACATTGATAACAATACTCATACCAATCGAATTAAGACTCAATCGACAGCATCACCCATGATAAAAATGAACTTACAACCCAATTAAAAGAAACCAGTACAACAAATATTTTAAAATTTACAAATGAAAGTATTTTATCTTTAATTCTCAAACAATTTCGTTGACTTAATTATTACTTTTCACCCCCCAAAGGTTAAGGGTTTTGACATTTGACAACCACATTTGGAACAGGTTTGGCTATTGTACTTGTCATGATTATTGAGCTTTGACTATACACATTTGTCCAAATTATTAAAAGAAGTGTTTTTTTAATTAATATTAATCTCAGATTCAATCTTCTTTAAAATTATTTTTATAAAAAAAAAAACCTTCAGCGGTGAAACAGATAGAGAATTAATTTCACAGCTCAAATCAGTGACTCTTACAATATTCGAGATCTGCCCATGATTTCCGAGATGTTGCCTCTACAGTCTTTTCTCCATGTATTAATATATAGGTCTACTTGTGGTTTTAGTACTTTCACTATGCTGATATTTTGTGATTTAATCCCTTTAATTTGGTCTAATTTGATTTTTTTAGTTCTATAATATTATTATCGTTATTTGCAATTGCTAAAGTGTTGATGTGAATTTTTCTTTCTTTTCAAATATTTGATTGACATATAAATTTATTATTGATTTAACATAGGTAATTGGATTTTCGTATGGCCCTATCTATGTAATCGTTTAACAATAAAAAAAAAAATCATGTCATCACTTTAAGTGCAACAACTATTGCTGTTATCAATTTGGGGATTTTTTGAAATTATATGATTTTTATTTGTTTAATCTAATTATTTTTATGGTTAAATTTTGCTGCTAATTCATGTACTTTGCAAAAGTTGTGAATTTAATCTTTATATTTTAATTTGATCAATTTTAGTCGTTATACTTTTCGAATTGGTCAATTTTGAAATTTTAGTACCCAAACAATAGCAATTAAATTGTTTGGTCAAATTCAATCATTAGTCTTATATTATTCGTACAGTTATAGGTTTAGTTCATATTCTCCAATTAGATCATTTTAAGTCTTTATACTTTTCAAATTTTGAAATTTTACTTTTGATGTAAATGACATTCGTTAATCTATTAATTAGATTTTTAGTAAGTAATAGGTGGAAATAACAAGCCGACATGGTATTACATGTTTGTTAGTATGCTTCTTGCATCGAATTTTGGAAATGACAAAACTTAGCTTAATCAATTTAACAGTTATCATTTGAGAAGAGTGAAACTTTAAATTTTAAAAAATATAAATCTAAAAATAATTAAATTAAAATATATGAATTAAATTCATAATTTTCATAAAATAATAAATTAATAGCAAAATTTAACCTATTATTATTCATCCATATAAATAAATCGAGCAAATCAAAATGTTCAAAACTTTGAACAAAAAAGGATTCTTGATCTTTATATATATATATGGATAGATTTGGAATTTTATTTACATCAAATAGACAAATACAATCATATTATCGAACTTGATAACTAATTTTTTAAAGTAATCGATCGGATAAATTATATTAATAGTCACTTAATTATTCAATTTTATCTTTTTTGGTCACTAGTCAACCCAAAAATTCAACATAGTTGGGTGACCAAAAAAGACAAATTTAAATAGATGAGTGATAAGTTATAAATTTTCATAATTGAGTGATTATTTTGTTATATATAATTAGATGACTGGTAACGTAATGGTGTGATTATATAGTAGTATCTGTCCATACTTTCTTAACCTTTTGACAACGCACACACCTTGCACACACAGGTGCTCGAACTCGGGTCTCTTAGGATGAACATTATTTACTTTACTACTAGAGCTACTCGTTGGGTTCATATCTGTTCGTTTTAAGACAATCCTTAGAACTATCCATAGGACCATAGCCTCTCGCCAACCCATAAATAGGTAGATAATGCATTTCAACACACTCGAACTCAGGTCCTCCTGCATCGACAACAATACTTATGCCAATCAAATTAAGACTCAATCGATAAAAAAAAACATAATTTTAGACAATATCACTTGTATGTGTAAAACACAAAACCCCATGTGCATGCTTAACATCTCTACTAAAGACTAACTCGATCCAATGTGGATCTCTCATGGATCCCACAATTTTTTTAATCCCACCAATAACATATCTGTCTCTTTGATTTAATCCACCACTTTATGTATGCACTTGATCAACTTGACATTTTAATAATATATAGAGAGAAACAAAGTTTGATTATGGTAGTAATTTATAAAGGGAAAATTACTTCTTTTGGAGGTCATGCATTATCTCACCATCTCATATAAGTTAAAACAATAACAACGTATCTTAAAAGTTGGAAAAAATTATACTCGAATTTTAGTAATGAAAACATGAGGTTGGGCTGGAAATACTGAAATATAAAATGGAAAAGAACGTGGGTAGCTGGGGAGACATTTGCCCATAGATCCTCCTTAAATATCTAAAATTAAGGTTGGAGGCGTAGATGTAGAGCCATACACGCAGAGGATGGAATATATATATATATATATATATATATATATATATATATATATAGAAAGAGATGTCCCATCGGCTATGGCACCGCCGTTTGACCCCATTTTGTCGCCTTAATAAAATCATTCATATGAAAATGAATGTAATTTTCTTCCTCCTCCACTTCCACATTTATGAAGCCAGCAGAGACACACGATCCGATCACATTAAAGACCATTTATATGAGAAGATTATGCGGAGAAAAAACAAAAACTCATACAGTTTCTCTCATGCTGGTTAAATCAAATCATATTATGAATTTTTTTTTTCATCAATTTATTCATAAAAGTAAAATTTAATTTTTTTTAAATAGTTTCATTATAGTTTCTAATCACATCTGTTTTTTTTTTACACAATATTTAGAATTATCCATAACCTCTCCCAATCCATAAATAAAAAGATAATGCACTTCAACGCACTAAAACCCATAAATTTAAAATGTTTGAATGAATGTTTTAGGTGAAAGAGAAACCTCTTGAGGGTTAGTAGGAGGAAATGAAAGGCAAATAAAAGAGAACCTACAAGTGCAACCATGGCATCATATAGAGTTATGAAGGCAGGCTGAAAGAAACAAGACAAAATAAAGCTGGGGCTCTATAATTATGGGTTCCCAAAGCCCTACTTCATACTTGCACTTCACTAACACATTTATTCAATCAGATCCTAATAGGAGTTAGGGCTTCTCCTTCCTCAAAAGTTCTAATGTTTCTTTTTTTTTTAATTTCTCATTCAACTTTTAAAATTTTTAATTTAAACTTATAATTTAGAGATAAGTCAATTTAGTTCCTGAATTTAATAATTTTTCTTAATTTGATCTTTAAATTTCTTTTTGCTCACGTTAGTTTTTGAACTTGGTAAAATTTTTTTAATTTTGAAATATGTGATGATATGACACTTTAATATTGTATCACATTATCACCTAATTTTTTAGAAAAAAATATTTTTTATGTGATGATTTGACATAATATCATGGTGTCGCGTTATCACATGGACTAAAATTGAAAAAATTTGCTTAATTCCAAAACTAAAGTGGAAAAATTGTCAAATCCCATCCCAGGTTAAAATGGACCTAAAAAATGTTCAAAGACCAAATTGAAAGAAAATAATAAATATAAGTAAAATTTGATATTAATCGAAATGAATCGAAACAAATTAAAATGATCACCGAATATCGAAATTTTGATTGAAACGAAATTTAGACTAATTATTGAAACAATAGTACCGATACCAATGCAACTTCTTTTTTCCTTTTTAAAAGTGAAATAGTCCTATTTACTCTAGCTTTAGCCAATCTATCCATTGTCGAATTCGCTTCAACCGCGACATATGCAATAGACCAGTTCAAATCTTGAAGAAATAACGATGTCCAGCACATAGCATTATTACAATCACTTTTTGAACTATTTGGAAGCATAGAAATCTTGACAGCTTCGTTATGATCCCTTTAAATGGATAGTATGTTTATCTACAGTTAGTGTAAAAAAAAATAATGGCAGTGAGATTAGATAGTATAGTGTGAAACAAAAAAAAAATTAAACGCACCGCACTAATAGCAAACATCCATCTAAATGGGCCCTTAATCGCAATGGTCTCAACTAAAACAAGATCGACAACCCCAATGGCCTTGGAGAAGAGAACTAAAGATGACCCTAGGTGATTACGTAAAATACCATCGATACCTGCTGAACCAAAACTACCCAAACCAAATGCATCCACGTTAAACCTAAAGGGACCCAAATGGTGGAGGTCTCCAACTCACAGTTGGCATATTGTCAACACTCTTCTAGGAGGACCCAAAAAGAAATCATTCAAAGTTGGCCTTTGAGCCTTGCACCACCAACCCAATCTTACTTTGACTGTCTCAAACAACTGAATAATATCTAATATCTTCCCATTATAAACCATGCTATTGCGCCACAACCAAATGTACCAGATGGTAGCAAAGAAAGCCATGCTTCCCACTAGTTGAAGTATTAATTTAAAAAATTAATCAAGTCTTTATATTAACAAAAATCGATGTTGATCGGTTTGAACATTAATGAATATTGACATAGTTGACGAAAGTTAATACATGGAATGTCACAAGCGTGCCACATCAAATATATACTTTAAAAGAATTAAAAATCCTAAAAATATGCAAATCTAAAATAAATCTAAAGAAATGAACGTTTAAATTTATTTGAATCTAGACAACCGTTTTGAATATGGCTTAGAAAATTATAAAAATTATTAAAATTGTTAAGAATGTTAAAATTAAATAAAAAGGTAAAAATTATAATTATTTATAAAATATAAAAAATATTTAGAAAAAAAATAGGATAAAAATGAGGACTAATATATATACACGTTGACAAAAGGAACAAGTTAATAAATTTCGTTAACGGAAAAAATAGTTTTTTTTTTGTCATTGACTGCTGAATAATGCGAAAATTTTAGTGTTAATTGATTTTTTTATATTGGTACAATAAATTTTAAAGCACCAAAAGTGTTTTTGGTTTTTGGTGGAGAAAAAATTAAAAATTTTAATTTTTCTTTAAAAGTGTTTTTTGAAAGAAAACAAATTTCAGTCGAAAGCAATTTGTTTAGTACAAGTTTTCTATCAAAAGTGTTTTTCAAGTCGAAAGTATTTTTTTTAAGCAACTTTAAACAAGATTTAAATACTTTTTGGATAAGCAGCGATTGTAGTGAAATGAAATCTTTTATTTTACAATTATAATAATTAATTTTATTATTATTATTATTTTTAATATTATCATATATAAACATACTATTCATCTAAAGACATCTTAAAATTAGAATCGTAAATTTGAGTTTTTCTAGGCATATCTCTTAAAAAAAATAGAATAAAAAACATGTTAAAATTCCAAGCCCTATGAATTTGGGTTTAAGTGACAAAAGTAATATATATTCCAATCTTGAAAGTGGAGGCAAGTGATCGAGACATGGAATCCTTGTTGGACCGCATTTTTATCTTGTTTCCAAAGAATACACTTCTTGTCTCCTGCGTTCTGAAACGCATCGTTTCATTACTTTCACAAATATTAAAATAAATATTTTTAATAAATTAAAAATAAAAAAATTATTTAAACTTAAAAAACACTAAAATATATGTAATTTAGTAAATTTAAAAACAAAATAAAAATTATACAATATCAGAAAAGTTCGGGTCGGAAATAAAAATCTTACTGAAGATACTAAAAAGTTATCAAAGAACAGACTTATATAAAGCCCTACTATCATTTTCTCAATTTGATTTTTTTTTCCTTTTTCAAATTAACCTTTTTGCTTTCTCTTTATTTTGCGTAGGATTTGTTAGATTTAGAAGGAAAATTCAGGTATTCTTTTTTTCATTTTTATTAACTTTCAATGTTTACGAGAATTTTCTAGGTTTCGGTTTATAATAATTATAGTCTTTGATTTGTTGGCTAGAGGTTTTGATTTGATTGTGATTCCTGCTGATCTACTTAACAGGTCTCAAATTTAAACATTTGTTTCGTTTTGTTTGGCATCTGATAAAATTGTAGACTTTAGGTTGGCATTTTAATTGAGGATCTTGAATTTTGTTCTTGATTCTTTTATTTTATTCCTTCCAGATAAGATAAATATAATTTCTTTTAGAAAAAAACCTGTTTCATATTATAGGGAAAGGGCAGATAAATTTGAATTTGTAGCTCAACGGTTTCTTTCTTGCACAGTTGTGTACGGTTTCTTTCTTGCACAGTTGTGTATTATATTGCTTGGGTATTTGAATTTTGAGTTTTGATTTGATTGTATTGCAGGAGAGTTATTGAAATCAAGAGATGTTAGAACAGTTGCTGATATTTACTAGGGGAGGATTAATCCTCTGGACATGTAAAGAACTTGGGAATGCTCTTAAAGGATCACCAATTGACACCTTGATCCGGTCTTGTCTTTTGGAGGAACGCTCTGGTGCAGCATCGTACAACTATGATGCCCCAGGTGCTTCTTATACCCTCAAGTGGACCTTCCATAATGAGCTTGGCCTTGTATTTGTTGCTGTTTATCAGCGTATTCTCCATCTTCTGTATGTGGATGATCTTCTTGCTCTGGTCAGGCGTGAGTTCTCTGAGATTTATAATCCAAAAAGAACTGTTTATAATGATTTTGACGAAACTTTTAGGCAGCTTAGGATGGAAGCAGAAGCTAGGGCTGAGGAGCTTAAGAAATCAAAACAGATGGTTAAGCCTGTCAATAACAGTAAGAAGCAAGGGCAGGCTCAGAAAGCTGGTTTTGATAAAGGAAATAAGAAGAGGGAGGGTAGCTCGGCTGCTGGTGGTGGGGATGATGATGATGAAGGGAAGGGTCGTAAATTGGAGAATGGGTACTCCAACGGTAATAATTTTGAGATTGACGAACCTAGGATGACAGCTGCTGTAAATGGTAAAGAAAATACTAGTTCCAATGTTAGTGCTTTTGATGTAAGTAAGCTCCAGAAAAGGACTAAAGGTGGAAAGAAAACTGACACTGTAGTTAACAAGGGTTCCAAGGTGGACCCTAAGAAAAAGGTTACAAAGAAGAATAGAGTTTGGGATGATGCACCTCCAGAGACAAAATTGGACTTCACTGATCCAGTGGATGGAAATGGAAATGAGAAGATTGAGGTTATTCCAGCAAGTCAAGGTGAAAGTATGATGGATGTAGAAGAGATTATCAGCAGCGATAGTGAAGGTGAAGAAGATGACAATGTGCAGAAGGATAGCAGGCCTGAAGCTACGAAAAAGGGCTGGTTTTCCTCCATGTTCCAGAGGTAATTTATTGATGTAGTTCCTTCATTTGGATCATGATTCTATTCTCGAGTATTTTTGTTCTGTCTTCATGAAGAGTGAAATAGGATGCAATTTTTTTGTGAAGCCTACTTCATTTTGAAATAATGTCTCAAAGCTTGAACCTGTTTAGATGTTCATTATAAGGCTTGTCCTGGATGCTTTTTTAGTTTTTATAGATCCTTACAAGTTACAACTAGAGTTTCAAATGTTTGTTTATTGAGTTGGCCATGTTAATGTTGCCATTTTTTGGCTTGATATTAAATGGAGAAACATGGGTTTATTAGTTGATATATGAGATGCCAGACTTCATCATGTAAAAAAAGGAATATTTTAGATATCATATGCTTGTAACATTGCCTGTTTTTCAGCCTTTCTGTTTTCCCTTAAATCGTGACTCTTATTGTGTTTACTAAGTGGCAGGCAGAACTGTATGCTTCTAGACATGTTTCATTTGGTCTTTGTACAACTTTTAGTGGAAGCTTTTATCATATCATTGTGAAATTTACTATCTGATTAAATCATTTATTCATTTTCTTCTTTCCTGGACTTAGTATTGCTGGAAAGGCAAATTTGGAGAAGGGAGACCTAGAACCAGCTTTGAAGGCTCTGAAGGATAGGCTTATGACCAAGAATGTGGTATGTTTTCTGCTGATTTAACATATTTGATTGCTTTTATTTTGGTACCTATTCATATCTATAGGGCTGCTTAGTTATATCTGACATTCACAGGCTGAGGAGATAGCGGAGAAGCTTTGTGAATCAGTAGCTGCAAGTCTTGAAGGGAAAAAACTGGCCTCATTCACAAGGGTCTCTTCAACAGTGCAGGTCTACAAACTTCCATCTTTATTATGCGAACTCTCAATTTATATTTCTGTTTTGTTTTCCTGCCTTCTGATTTTGTATAAATTTAAGTGTTTATGGTAATTGTGACTGCAGGCTGCAATGGAAGAAGCCCTTGTTCGTATTTTAACTCCTCGGCGCTCCATTGACATACTGAGGGATGTGCATGCTGCCAAGGAACAGAGGAAGCCGTATGTTGTTGTCTTTGTTGGTGTTAATGGAGTTGGGAAATCAACAAATCTGGCCAAGGTTGAGCTGATTTAACTGCTCTATGTCTAGATTTTTTCTTTGGGATATGCCTGCTGATCAGGCTGGCTAAACTTAAATGTTACTTTGCAGGTCGCTTACTGGCTTCTGCAGCATAATGTCAGTGTTATGATGGCTGCTTGTGATACATTCCGATCTGGTGCTGTTGAGCAGTTGAGAACACATGCACGTAGACTCCAGGTATCACATCAATCGTAAATGTTTTATTTTTACATACTTGGTGCCATTATGCTTGAAGGTGGTTTTCTTCATGTAAAAACGAGTATCATTGTATTGCTACTCTTTTATATCTGACTTGCTACTTGCTCTTGCTAGATTCCTATATTTGAGAAAGGGTATGAGAAAGATCCTGCAATTGTAGCAAAGGAAGCAATTCAGGAGGCCACTCGTAATGGTTCAGATGTTGTTCTTGTTGATACAGCTGGTCGGATGCAGGTATCTTCTAATCAGTAAACTTATTTGTTTGTAGGCTTTATACTTCGGCAATAGTACAGTCTAACTAGTTTTTCTAAAGCCCATGACATGTGAGAGGTTTGCTTTGAAAAGTAGTACTTAAATGCAATCCATTTGCTTTTGTTGTTACCACATTAATGATATAACTCTATGCTTACCAGGATAATGAACCGTTGATGAGAGCCCTTTCGAAACTTATATACCTCAATAACCCAGACCTTGTCTTATTTGTTGGAGAGGCGCTAGTTGGGAATGATGCTGTTGATCAGTTATCAAAATTCAATCAGGTGCTTTCATATTAAGTATTTTGTCAATTTTATCTAAACCATACCTATGTTGCTCGGACTTGGGTGTAAGTGTTGGATACAGGTTTGTCTATGACACGGGTATACTCAGATTTTCTGAGTTCTTCTTGGAGAATCATACCCTCATTCTTTGTCCAAATATGTCTTGGATATGGATATCGGACACTAGTACTTCAGAAAAGATGTACAGTCAGAGCGACATAGACCTATACAACTTAAATCTATATTACAAAGCTGTGCCCTATTCTTCTTGCAGAAATTGGCTGACCTCTCCACTTCTTCTACTCCAAGATTGATTGATGGGATTTTGCTCACCAAGTTTGACACCATTGATGATAAGGTAGAATGAGCTTGAAACTTGAGAAGGTTTTCATATTTTATATAGGTTTGAGAAATCACACTGCCATTTTATCTCACTTATGGTGAACTTCCAACTGAAAATGATGTAGGTCGGAGCAGCATTGTCAATGGTTTACATATCGGGAGCACCGGTTATGTTTGTCGGGTGTGGGCAGTCATATACAGACCTGAAGAAACTTAACGTCAAATCGATCGTCAAGACACTGCTGAAATGAGTGAATGCTTGATCAAAAAAAAAAAAACCCACATTTTGTTTGCAATGCTCAACCAACTCTTTGTTAATGACTTTGGCCTGTGATTGCATGTTTACTTTAATGGAGGTGCATTGGTCCCTTGTGACTCTAAGTTTGTTTTATGTGAGATCTTAAAATTATTCCTAGTTTGGTTACTTAGGTATCCTAATTCTCTTTGTCTGTGCTGTTTAATCTTAGAAAAGAATAAAATTAAATACCACGTTTTAGTATTTAAGTAGGAAATATATTTAATTTGTTTTTTTTTTCTCTGAGATGGGTTAGAGAGAAATCTTAAAATTACAATTCACCAATGTGTAACTGTTAAATATAAAATCTTACTTTTGATTTTAGTTTAATTTTAGATATTTTTTCTTGGCCCAAACAAATGTACCCATTGAAAATAAATAAATTTAATAATTTTTAAGGTATCAACTTTATTCCTGTTTTGGTCAGTAATTTTTAAAAAAATTTAATTTAGGCACTAGTATTTGAATTTCTTTCTGGTTTGGTCACTTTTCAATAATTGATAACAAAAAATTTTATTTTAATTGATATAATAACAAAATTAGTTCTCAATACTTGTATATTCTATCAATTTGATCTTAATTCTAAATAATTTAATAAATTTAACCTCTTACATTAACAAATTTCATCAATTTGATCCTTAAAATTTTCTAATTAAAACTTTCAACTTCTTAAATTTTAAAATTTAAAGTACACAAACCTTTCAGAATAATTCAAAAATTTTCATAAAATTTAAAAATTGCAACCAACAGTCGAATTTGACTATGGAATTTACTGCTACCATTATTTGAATCAAGATTAAAATTTCAAAATTAAAAAAATATAGAGATAAATTGATCGATTCAAAAAGTATATAGACCAAGGTTTATTGATACAAATGAAGAAGAAATATAGATTTTAAAGGGCTTCTCTTTTTTGAAACAATAAAAAGAGCATGTAATAGTTCTACAATCTCACTGTCTGCAACAATCTCAAAGCCAAAACTGTCACTTCCCTTCTTTCCCTTAATCACAACATACATTTTTGTTCATCAAACATATCTCAAAGACCAACAACCTGGGAAAACTTCATTCTCCTCCATCTTCATTCTTCATTGTCACTACTACAGCATGCTCCAAGCTTTTCATTAAGATGAGTGTTTCAGAACCCATTCCACCAAAGTTGCAATGCCAAACCCTGTTGCTACCCGCTTCTTATCATTCCAGACAGGGCCAGCCAAGTCGATGTGCATCCACTGTACTTTTTTATCAACAAACTGCAAGAACATAGCTCAACAATCAAATTCTGCAACAAGCTTATATCAAAGAGATGTGTGCAAGTGTATAATTCAGATAGTAAAATTATTCAAGAGAGTACATACATTATACATACCTGTTTCAAGAACAAAGCAGCAGTGATAGCGCCACCTTGACGACCACCGGTATTTACCATATCAGCAACTCCTGATTTCATCGACTCCCAATAGCTTTCTTCTAGTGGCATCCTCCAAAATTTCTCACCACTGGCCTCTGAAGCTTTGAATACCTCCTTTGCCAGATCATCGCTGGGTGTGAAAACACCTATAAGGGAAGACGTTCCGATGAATTGATAGTGGTGAGAATGTCCATACATGCTTCTTTTTTTTTCAATTGATTAACAACCAAGGAAATGATAAATGCAATGTCTTCTCAACTGACTATGAATCCAGAAAGGAATGTCCTTGGAAGGATGAAAATTGTTGATCATTACTACTATTAAAAGCTCTAAATTTGAATTTCTGGAACGCAAATGAAGGATTTCATTCATTATCCCTGACAAATATGTCCATTTATTGTGAAAGATATCATCTTGTTAATAGTCATCCAGAGAATAGATGAATGTCATTATTAAAAATTATTAAAAAAATCAAGTTCCCCTGCATGTAGAACTAACAAAAGATCATTTCAAAACACCCTTTTTGAGTACTTTTAGAATCCATATGTTGTGGATGTACCTGCAATGGAGGGTCCCAGAGCAACTACACAAGCTCCAGTTAGTGTTGCAAGGTCAACTATCTGCAAAAAGGTTGACAAAGTCTTAAAAAGTAATCCTGATTACTCATAGAAAATAGCAGTTTACAACTGTCATCACAAATTAAGATTGCAGAGTGTTTGGCTTGACCTTGTCAACACCCTGGTTGCAAGCATATACGAGAGCATCAGCAAGTGTAAGCCTGCCTTCTGCATCAGTGTTTTTAACCTGCAATCGGCAGAGTGAGCAATGACGAGCAATAGATTTATTGAAACAATGAAGTAAAAACTAACCCAGTTAGCAATGTCTCTGTACCATGTAATATACCTATACTTAAAAATAATAATAATAATAATAATAATAATCAAAACGAAACAAAGTATACCTCAATTGTCTTTCCATTCGAAGCTGTGATAATATCTCCGGGTCTCATACCTGTTCCACTTATCATGTTTTCGCAAGATGCAACAATAAAATGAACCTGCTTATTAGGACATTTTTACTGGGTGACAATCTAGATTCATTGGAAAAGCAAATTAAAAAGAAAAGAGAATAAAATACAATAACGAAAGAATAGTCATCCTTTCCCCAGTCCTTTAGAATGTAACTTTGAAAAGGATACAGAGAGAGAGGTAATGGTGAAAGAGCAAAATGAGGGCAACCAAATGACTTACCTCTACTCCAGGAGGTTTGATTTTCCCAAGGGCTTTTGCTGCACCAAGAACTGCTGCTGAACCTCCCATGTCAGTTTTCATGGTGTCAATGGAGCAACCAGCTCCAGTCTTGATATTGTAGCCACCACTAAGAACATTTAAGACAAACATTCAAAGCCTATAAACACACAGCTAGAATAAAAAAAGAACAAGGGACATGCATTCTGACCACTCATGTTAAATAGATTCAATAGCATTAGGAGGAAATTTTGGTTAGATTATTCATGTAATATGCTGCAAATGGATATGCTGCACATGGATCCCATGGTGACTGGTAAAACTATAGATGTGTACATAAACAGTTGGTGAAGAACCCATCTCTTTGTTTATGGCATTGCACCAGAAACTTGAATGTACCATGCAGGCATCTCATCCCTTTCTTTTTTATCTTTACGAATTTCCTACTGTAAATCATAACTTCTAGAATATATGGAATCTATGTTACTCAGAACGAGTGTGACATACCAGTACGTGTTCAATATAGATAAACATATGCTCTATCTTTTAAAAGTTCATTCTTTCTTTTTTCCATATTTTGGAGGATCATAGCCCTCATAACCGTGTCCAACACAGGTATCAAACAAGGGTGCAATGGGGAAAATAAAGAGTCAGAGTAACATAGTACGAAATTACCTGTCAAAAGTCAATCCTTTTCCAACTAATGCTAACTTGGTTTTAATAGGTCCATTTGAGGGTTTGTAACACAAATGAATGAAATGAGGGGGATTTGCAGATGCAGCAGCAACTCCCAAGTAAGATCCCATCTTCAACTCCTTGCACTGCTCAGCGCTCAATATGTTTGATGATAGAACATCACTGTACAAGGAAGCAATATTTGAAGCCTCTGCTGCTAGTGCAGCTGCAGCATAAAAAGACATATTAGATCAAAGGCTAAGAATTATATCATCCTTCTCAAACAAAGCCCTATAGTCCCATCACCGACAATAAGAAGTTCACTTTTGTACTTATGCCAGAAACAAAAATTATAAAGAGAAAGGATTAAAGATAAAAGGTAAGACTAATGTTCATACGAACCAGGGGTAAGTACATTTGCTGGTGAATTCACAAGCTCTCTTCCAAATATTATAGCAGAAGAAACATTTTCAGCATACTTGAGCTTCTTCTCCAACTCCGGTCCAGTTCCAAGACCAAGAATATCCACAGAGTTAAGCTTTGGTTTCCTTGGCTCCGACTTGTATCTACTATCTTCATATATACCCAACACCGTCCCTATGATAATGCAAATGTTCAAATAAGATCAATTCCAATCTTAGGAACAAGTACAAATGAATCATGATGCTAAGAAACCAAAAGAGCATTACCAGATGCTATTGCCGAAGCAGTACTCAGCTTTGACTCATTTGAGAGGCCTTCGGAAGAAGCTAGAACGATCGCCACACTATTGGCTTGCGCAGTCTTTGCGACTGCAGCAACAGCTTCACCAAGCCTTTGAAAAGAAGCTGGAGATGAAGCTGACTTTCCAAGACCAATCAAACCAACCCTTTTGGAGCCAAAGCCGGGAAGTCGAAGAACCATAGACCGGCCAGCTTTCCCAGTGAAATCCTCCTCAGAAGAGGCCTCAGCTAACACACCACCCAACAGGCCATCCAATTTTTTCAAAATTGAGTTTTGAAACTTGGAGTTTTCATCCTTGGACATGTCTTTTTCAGTGACCCCAACTGCAAGTATGTCCCCTTTCCATTCTGCCACATCGATCTCTTTTGCAGCAAAAGAGATCTTCCCAGCATTTTTCACAGAAAGGCAACATCCATTTTTAGTATTTCACCAAAATAAACACACACAAACAAAACAACCTTTACATATTAAGATCATAAGTAAATAAATTCGTGGATCTAACTAACATGATCTTATCATATAAAATCAATATTAAAAAAATGAAAAAAAAAATGTTTAGCTTATCTTTACTCCATCGATTTCAGAATTTGAGCCTATACTTGTCAATCCAATGATATGGACATCAAGAAATTAAATATCAAGAACCTTTAAAGCATCAATCCACAATCAAAGGCCAGTTCTTTAAAAACAAAATCATCCCCAAACAATTAACAAGAAGTTCACTTTCTTCTAGATATATGCATTATCCCCATTAGCAAGAATGAAAAAAAAATGTTTAGCTTATCTTTACTCCATCGATTTCGGAATTTGAGCCTATACTTGTCAATCCAATGACATGGACATCAAGAAATTAAATATCAAGAACCTTTAAAGCATCAAGCCACAATCAAAGGCCAGTTCTTTAAAAACAAAATCATCTCCAAACAATTAACAAGAAGTTCACTTTCTTTTAGATATATGCATTATCCCCATTAGCAAAAGATAAAAAGATTTTCAACCCAGAACTTACTCTGAACCTAAAAAGTTAATCAAAAAACAATTATGCTTAAACCCAACACAGAAAAAAAAAAAGAGAGAGAGAGAGGAAGAGAAGGGAGTCAATCTCAGTTACCTTGGGGTGTAGGATGTTGGCTGGCTGAGTAAGGCCAAGACCAAGAGTATGTGCCATGAACTTGGCTCTTGGAGAGCACAAAGGAGCAGATTAAGTAGGTTAAAACACAAACCAGGAGAAACAATGACTCTAAAAGAGAGCAGTAGGTAAAGGTGCGACAATGGTGGCGATCATTTCGCAATGTAGATATAGTGCATGAATTTATATTGAAGTTCCCCAAGGCCAGATGGGTTCAAACGTAAAAGGAGGCTAAAGCTGATGCATGCATTGACATCATTACCTTGGCCATCTCGTCGCATTAGTTTTGCTTCGTTGGATTAGCTTGATTTTTTATTAATGCTTGCTCAGCTTTATCTGGTTTTATCTTATTTTAGTTTATAATATATTTTTATGAGTAAACAACCATAGTCAATTGTAGAATTTAATGTGTCATGTGACGTTAGTATTACATTAGTAACGTTAATTAATGATTCAGTGATTAAAATATGATAAGGTAAAATGTAATTTAAAATAAATAAAAATAATTATTTTAATATTTTACCCTATTTTTATTGTATATTACATTAGCTTTTCCCAACAAAACCCGATCCTGGGCATGAAAGAATATCTAATCTTATATTTTCACGTGCGACATAAATAAATAACAAAATTAATATTAATGATGTAATAAAATAATTTATTAATAAGAATAACAGTGAGGAGTTGGATATCGTGAAAAAGGTCACTGATTTGTCGATTTAGTTAGTTTTTCTTATAGGATTAAATAAATTAATAAAAGAATATTTAGAAAGATCAGTTCAATCAATTTCATCATTGATTCAACTAGTTTTTAACCCGGTTCATATCTTCTTCTGGATCGATTTATTATTTCTATCCATTAGATCGCAGCTTGCTTAGTTGATAAATCCCATGTCTTCATTTGATTTAAATTACTTTCCATCATTAACCACCAGTTCTCGCTAATGTGAGGGAGTCAGACTTGTCCATAGCTATTTACAGTGAATTATGATTGACAATAGAGAAGATTGCCTTCCAAACTATGTATCAAATGCAGTCACCCGCCGAACTTGCATGGCCGCAATCTTAAGTTCCGGCTGGCTCATGTCACATAAAACAAAAAGAGAGAAGTTTGGAACATGGTTCCAAATAAGATCACAATAAATGGGTTGCCAACCAAATCTATATTGTTTCCACTATTATAACCTTGTTCCAAACAGATTGAGAGAGAGAATACAACAGAAAATATACAGCCTCACCAGAAATAACAAAGGAACAACTAAGCGTAGGAAAAATCAAACCTGATGAATTACCATTTCAATAGTTTATATAGAGACATGCCTGATGTTGACAATAGAAAAAGGCCCAATAAGTTCAGCATGGCTTGATTTCAAATCCGATACTCAGTAGCGTTCTAGCTGATTCCATTGCCTTCTCACCTCCAAGGTCTACAGCCTCACCGGTCAGTTCACCTTCTGTACCCACTGACCACTTTGTTGATGTAACTTGCTTTTGCTCTCCATCAGCTATTGCAAGTTGTAAATTGTTCATAGAAGCAGGAGCAGCAGCAGCAACGAGAGGAGCACTTGAAGGGCCATGCCGCTTCTTTGGTACAGGCATGTCATGGTCATGAACACCTTTATAAGTTATTACAACAGCATTTGTATTATCTACAGCTGTCTCAATATGCTTACGAACAGGACACCCAGCAGAAGTGCATCTATAGTAGTTCCTAGATAACATTATCAACTAAAAAGATCAGAATGAAGCCGATAGAACCCATACGCATTCAAGTAAATTGGAACTAATAACTTAGTTCAAGAAAGAGCTTGCAACTCTACCAAATTGGTCATCCTGAGAAGCAAAAATGCCCCATATAATTCATAGTGTTTTCGGAGAGATGTTTAGATAAATATAGCACAACATTGCAAAACAAAGCGAACCTGCATGACTTTGCAAAGTACACTAATAGTGCAAAGTACTGCAGAGGCCGAAGGCACCACTGGAACTTTTTAGCATTAATTGTCATCAAACCCCACAGTATAAATGAATGATTTATCCAATATCTCAACAAACCAAAGATAACATAGTAAACCTTGCAGGTTCCATACCACAGACATGTAAAAGAAGCAAACCACCATAGCGTAGTATAACAATGATAACAGGTACACAAAGTAGCCACATGCCTGAGCAGCCACATACATTGAGCAATGGTTTGATGGGGAAAACAATGAAACCTTTATCACAAAAGATACTGAGAAGTGAACAAGCACCTGGGATTAGAATTTCCTTTCACCATTTTCTGTCCATATTTTCGCCATCTGTATCCATCGCCAGAGATTCCTACATCACCAGCTGCATGCACAACAAATTTAGGTTTTTTCCCAGTTTTTACAACAGAACCAGCACAAACTGCATCACCTTTCTTCCTCCTGGTTATCAAGAAAATGAGAAACTATCAAAACCAGGTTAGCAAAGACACTTTTCCATTAATAGTACACATCAGACATATGTCATGAAGGGGGAAAAGGCAAAGAAAATTCATGGAAAAGCTTGCCTTTTATTTGGTTCTGCTTCTCTCAAAAGCTCTTTCTTCATTTGCACATCACCGTGCCCATCAGAGCCACTTGAACACTGTCGTTTTCTTTCAGGATTTACAGTTGGTTCTGGTAAAGATTCTTTAGAAGATGTAGAAGGATCAGAATCATTAGGTATTCTGCTAGGCTGTTCTCTAACAACTGAAAGAGGCACAACAGATGATAAAATCTTGTTTTCCCTTGTAAAATTCATTTTCCGTGGTGGTTCATGACTATGTATGCCTTTATTGACAATCTCAATTACATGGCCTGTCTGATCAGAGCATTCTATCTTTTTGACCAGACAATTGGAGAATGTGCATTTGTAATAGCTTCGAGAACCTTTAGGACTCTTTACTTGCTTCTGACCATATTTCCGCCAATTGTAACCATCAGACACAGGTGTCTTCACAATAGGAACAAAGGGTACCATTTTAAGATTAGAAGGGTTTTGCTGGTTTGCTACAGGAGGAGATGCGCCATTAACCTTCTGATCTGAATGACTTTGTGCTGGTAGAGTTGGAGTGGGAGGAGATGAAATATCTTGTGTAATAGAAGTTGGTGATGGTTGTGATGAAGAAGTTGGAGAAACAGATGACTGGAGCAGATGTTGTTTCGGAGCTTCTGCACCCTGGACAGCCACACTAGGCAAAACTTTCTGGTGGGCTATCTTAACTTGCTCCTAAAGAAAATTAAACAAAGAACTAAATTGAAAGAACAATTCAATCACAGAAAAAAGTTAATTTGTACATATGTCCTTTCTCATTTATGTTAGTCTTTGAAGACCTCTAGGAGAAACAGAAGAAGAGATAAGATGTGCAGGTCCTAAAGAATTGACGACCACAAAGATCTTCCACATCACTGTAATCTTTTAGAACTCGTTCAATTCTCTAACTTGAAGGACGACATACATCACCACTAAAACACTTGAAGTCAACACAATTTGAAGTTATTATTACTGGCAAAACTTTGACAAGGATGATTGGATGTTTGAGGAAATGATTTTCGCATCCTTTAGCCCATTATTTACAGTTGAAGTTGATAAAGCTTTATCCTTTAGTGACCACTTTTATATAAAAGATATATTAGATCATCGAGTTCATGCACAATGACCCACATATTTGCAAAAATAAATAAATTAATCATTAGTATATTTATTAGAGATTTGGTCTTAACGGGCTTCTAAATAGGAACACTTCAATAATAAAGGAGCACACTTGACATGAGAAACTACCACATTCTTATATCCTATAATTCAACTTTACCACCATATAGGGTGGTGTGGTATTTAATCTTGCAAATTTCAAACAGTCATTTCATGGACCTCCAACATCGTTGAAAAGAGAAACACTGCCGCCGTCAGCACATTATTTCATGCGCAAAGTACTTAGAGTAATATATTTGATATTTCAAGGCAAGATGGCATAAAAGGAAAGTCTTTAAGGCAACAAAGTCATCGATCCATACACCACAGAGAAAATCTAATTTTAGTTTCTTTGTGTAAAAGATAGAATCCTCTTAAACACTAACGAAATTCGTATGATCGCCAAATAAGGAATCAAACTACGCAGAGAAAAACACAAACAAAAAGTGTGGATTTCAAGCAAACAGATCAAAGTAAGAACACCAGAACATCGTAATCGCAATTTTTTTTCAAAAATAAAAGAAAAACATAGAAACGAAAGTCTTCAAAATGATTATAGTAGCTAAAGAGTAAACTCCTAACCTTAGATTCAGCTCCTTCCTTCAATTCCGAACTAGGATTTTCCTGCAACCCTGAGAGATCAGGGCATACTCGCTTAGAACAATTCCAACATTTTTCTTAAAAAAAATTAGGGTAAAAAGAACGAAATTATTCCATAAAACACACATAAAAACAAACAAACAAATAAAACTTACTCTCACAACGATCATCATTTGTTAGGGTTTCCAATTGCGAGTCTCTCAACTCAGCATCACTTGACGGCGCCGTTTCAGCCCCGTGCGACTCATTAACTCGATTCACTCCTTCCTCTTCCTCTTCCTCTTCCTCTTCATCCTCTAACTCGTCCACTTCTTCTTCTTCTTCCTCCTCCTCCTCTTCTCCTTCTGAATTATCATATTGCTTTCCCTCATGTCGTTTTGTTTGGCTCTCAGTCTCAGCCATGCCCGATTTTTCCTCAAAGAAACAAAGCAAACTAAGCAAACAATTTTCGTGCTCTTTTTATTTCCCTGTTAAAAGAGTTCGACACTATTCGTTTCTCAGACCGATAAAAAATGTCAATTTTTTGTAAAATCCCTGTACTTTTTCCTTTTTAGATTCAGTCCTTCCATTGTAATACTCATTATATCTAGTCCCACTTTTTAAAATATTTATTTTTAATCTTAAGACCAATTTTTCCGTAAATTCTATCAAACAATTTCTTATGCCTTATTTTACATATATATTTTGACATTTCTATACAATCGAATAAATGTATAATATTTGTCCAATTGTACACAAATATTAAAATATATATATCTTATATAAACACATGTTCATAAATAAGTCATACAAATTATTTGATGAAATTCATTAAAAAATATTATTCTTAAGATTGAATTACAAATTTCAAATAATAAAATAGTTAAAACAATCAATTTATAATAAAGAAATTAAATATGTCAAAAAAATAAAGTACAGGGACCTTCCATAAAATTCTACCGGAAAACTGGACGTGTCGTTTTAATATGTTTATAACTTGAAACGGTATGGAATAGATTTGGAGAGAGAATGAAAGAGAAAGGGGAAAAAGGTTGCTTTAAAAGAAGGAAAGGAAGAGAGAGAGTAGGAGGGTATATATGTCTTTCTTTGACTTGAATTGACTCATCTTCTTTTCTTTCCCAGGTGGTTTTTCTCTGTAACAGAAAACACCGTTGATTTCTCCGTTACTTTAGATCGCCGTTGATATTGTTGACTTTGACTCATTCTTTTGATCCACGTCGTTTCGCTGGCCCTGGCCCTGGCCCTGGCCCGGCCCTCCTTTTTCCTTTTCAATGGAGTGGTGTGTTGTTTGGATTCTTATTCCCCGACATAAAAAATTAATGTGTCACAAAATAACGCTCCACGTGAATTTCTGAATGATAAGACAAGAATTATAAATTACTCCAATTTTGAAATTCTCTACGCTGTTCATCCGAATGTTTTAATTTTTTTTCTACATTATTAAATAAATTACCCAGTGTAGACATAATAATCAAAATTTTCATCATTTTAAGTGTGATTTAAATTCAAGTCACATTAATTATATAATTGTTAAGGCTTTATCCTCTTATCGTAATTCATCAAAATAATCATAATTATTTAGTCCGGGGCAATATGGGTTTTTACCTCAATTTCGATATTATTTTATCTTTTGGGTCGACATTTCATTGAATTGAGTAAAAAATTTTCGTGTTTGTCGAGTTGATGGATTTTATTTTATCATTTTAACTCAATTTGAATTTCTTTTAATTTAGTAGAGTAAAATAAAATTCAAGTTGAATCGAATATATTTATTCGAATTAAAAAAATTAAACGGATCATATTGAAATCTTGTTGATAATATGACTAAATTCCAAGTTAAATAACATAAATACCATATATATTTGAAAACTCTTGAAAACAAAATAAGAGGGAAAAAAGAAATAATTAGTATAAAATACTTGATTTGATAATTTAGTTGTTTAAGTCATCAAATTTATTATTTTGGATTTTTTAAAATATATAATTTAGCATTTTATGTATTTTTAATATTTTAATAATTTTTGAACTTATATATATTTATAAAATTTTGTTAAAAAATATTTCATAAATATTTTGAATTTTTTAAGATTATTTTGTAATTTTTTTAAAATGATTAATTTGTGCATTTTTAAGACTTCATGGATCCAAGGGATATTTACATTAATTTGTTATTTAAATTATTCAAGTTGTAAATTTCAATTCGAATCAAACTAAAAATAATAAATTTTTTTTCGAATTAAATCAAGTTTTGTAAACATTATATGTGATCTATATGACATTAAGAATTAATCATACTAAGAAAATAAGTTATACAGTATATTTTAGGAGTAGTTTTTGATACAATGTAAAATTTTCATTTGAACTTTGATGTAATATATAATTTGATACATAAACTTTAATTTGGTGCAATTATATACATGAAATTTTGGTTGTGGTTAAAATGTATAAATTTCATCAAGCACAATAATAATTTTAGCTTTAGCATCAATAGAATATTATGGCATGTTGATGATTAGTTTTGTCACAACTTAAACACGATATATCTGGAGTGATTGCAAACACTTCATACGATAATGAAATCAGTCTCGGATGATCCAAAGTAGCGTGTAAAAATCGGCAAGAAAACCTAGCACCCATCAAATTGGAGAAGACGACAAAACCATCTTTAAAGTCACTTGTATAAGCAAAACTACATGCATAAGTATAACTAAAAGAACGTTCTATAAGAACAGATAAAAACTTATAAAAGTGAGATTTATTAAACAATGAAAAAAAAAACATATGAAACTTAAGATAACATGGGTTCAAATCTACTCGTGAAATCATTTATTATTCTGAAATAATCTCAAAATAGAAATATATTAAAAAGCCAATGAAGAGCCACCAGTAGTTTCTTTCGAAAAGTAACTGATGATGGTCAGTGGAGTGAGAATAGATACCGTCATCTATTTATCACAACTTATAAAAATAATAAAAATACCAACAAAATAAATCTACAAATTTATGAAAAGTACATAAACTTATGACATATTTTAACATTTATACTACAAAACATTTATTATTAATATATTTATAATTGTAATAAATATTTATTATTAAAATATTAATATTGGATATTTTAAATAATATGTGAAGAATATTATTTTAAAAAATATTTTTAAAATTTATTATTTATTATTAATAATTTATTATGTTAATAAACATAAATAATTAAATATGCATGTTTAATAATATTAAAAAATATAATATTTCATATCAATATTTTAAAAAAAATTAAAAATTAAAATAAAATTTATTATCAATATAATAATATTAAATTTGATTTAAGTTAATTTTTATATCAAAAGATTAAGTTGTAAGTCATTTTTCGTTAATCAAACTATTTTCTGTAAAACAAATATAAAAATACAAAATCTAGTATTCTAATATTTAAATATTGATTCCATTCATCAATTATTCCATTGATGAAAACTATAGGCACCAACCATTATTCAACAAAGCGATATAAAAGAGAGAGAGAAAGAAGTAAGAATGCAAGGACCAAACCAAAGAGGGAAAAATGGAATCGAATGACTTGGAAGAATATGTGGTAGTGGCTTAATTTTCTTTTAGTTTTGGTAAAAGGGACTAACTAGCATTTTTCTATTTATACATATAATTATTATTAAGCTCCACCTTTGATTTGATTTTAGAATCCTTTTAGTTTTTTTTTCTCAAAAAATAAAATAAAATAATTTAGGAATTTGATTCTTCAATTTGTATCATATCTGTTCTTTTTCGCATAATATTTAAAATTATCCTTCAACTTATAAATAGAAGAATAAAGTGCTTCAATGCATTCGAACCCATGTCGTAAAATACATATATCAGACCGAGCAAATAATTGATTGAAACTATGATGCCAGCAATGGAGAAGTGAAGAGAAAGATAGCAGGGTCCAAGACATAATTGAACACTCACTGTACATATATCGCCTGCCATGGTGGTTCTTATATCATTGTTTTTCATACGGTAGCTCTTGGTTCAATATCTTTGAGAAGACCAACAATCTGTTGCATGGTTGGTCGCTTGTTGGGAACATCAGCCGTGCATAAATATCCAATCTTCAGGGCCTCCTCCATTAGATAACCTGGCCCTGTTTCACGGATTTTAGGATCAATAGCTTTCGACCCTTGGCTCTTTCTCACCAACCCTCGAACCCAACTCACTAGATTTGCTGCTTGTTCCTCCGGATAATCATCTCCTATTGGCTTTTTCCCTGTTGTTAGCTCAAACAAAACAACCCCAAAGCAATATATGTCGGATTTTGGTTCAGGTGGTACGATTTCATCCTCTGCACCAGTTGCAAAAACACTAGCCAGCCCAAAATCAGATAATCTAGGCTCTAAATTTGAGTCAAGATAAACACTACTAGCTTTAACATCTCTGTGAATTAATGGAGGTGAGCAGCCGTGATGAAGAAATGCCAGTGCTCGTGCAACGCCAAGGGCGATTTTGTATCGAAATCCCCAGGTTTGCAATAGTCCTTTAGACCCAACATTGTGTACACCATTGTTGTCTTCTTCTTCCCATGTATCAGTGCTCCAATCCTCAGTTGCTTGAACACCAAGTGGCAAGTCGTAGAGCAAGTTCTGCAAGTTCCCATTCTCCATGTAATCATAAATGGCAATCCTTTGATCCCCAGCCAAGCAATAACCAGTTAATGGAACTAGATTGGGGTGTTTGATTCGACCAAGAGACTCGAGCTCTCTTGCGGCTTCTTGGTTTGTTAGTCTTGATCCATGAACCAAAACTTTAACAGCTACATGGTTTCCACCAGGCAGAAATCCCCTATAAACAGGCCCGAATTTCCCTTCTGCTAGTAGTGTGCCTCGATCGAAATTAGAGGTTGCAGTCAAGAGGTCTGCAAATGTGAGATTTAATAATGGTTTCTCAAATATCACTACTGGGACTGATGCTGCCTTCTTAACATCAGCCACCCATGTGGTTGAATCCGTTTGAAAGGAAAAAGGACCTGAAATGTTGTCCTCTTTATATGAAGGTTGCTTAACAACCCATGTCCTGGATTTCTTTCTGCAACTAAAGGCTAATAATAGCAATCCACCAAGCAAGCACACCACAGAGAGGGTTAAAGCTAGGGCAAGCTTGAACCCTTGATGTGTGTGGGGTCTTCTTTTGAAAAGGGCAGGATTTGCAGCAATAGGGCAGCTGTTTAATGAGCCATAAAAGGCTGTTTCCAATATCTCAGCTGATAACCCTGAATCACAAAGAGTTAAGTTGTTGTAAGAGAAGTTGTATCTCTCCATAAAATGGAGTTTTTCCAAGAGAGAAATGGGGACTTGTCCACTCAAATTGTTGTGTGAAACATCAAGTGCTTTGAGGCTTTGGTTAGCCAGTGATGGAATGTGGCCAATGAGGCTGGATTTAGACAAATTGAGATACTCTAAACCCAAAAGCATTTCAATTCTTGGGAATTTTTGGCTAGCAAATCTATTACATGCAAGATTAAGATGTCTAAGATTCTGAGCTTGACTGAGATTCATGAAAATTTCTCCACTGAGTTGGTTCTCAGATAAGTCTAGATAAATCAAATGAGACCACTTGAATTGTACCTGAGAAATGTGACCTTGAAACTGGTTCTTGCTGAGGTCAATCACTTCCAACTGCCCTTGAAATACACCCACAACTGAACCCTTAAACAAGTTCCTGGAAATGTTAAGGCTTGTTAGAGACTTCATTTTTGCAACATCCATAACCCTGCCATGAATCTCATTTCTAGCAAGGTTCAAAG
Source organism: Gossypioides kirkii (assembly GCA_005610355.1). Classification (NCBI taxonomy): domain Eukaryota; kingdom Viridiplantae; phylum Streptophyta; class Magnoliopsida; order Malvales; family Malvaceae; genus Gossypioides; species Gossypioides kirkii. The sequence continues at coordinate 34,850,050 of CP032249.1, forward strand.
TTTTGAGCTTAGGAAATGCAGCACCAAAACCATCTGGCAAGGAACCATTTAGATGGTTTGAAGAGAAATCAAGTGAAACCAAAGACTGGCAACTTAGAATTCCTACAGGAATGCTCCATTCAAACCCATTACCACCAAGCTTAAGAACTTTCAAACTAACCAGAGAGCTTATAGTTGCAGGAATTTCCCCAGAGATATTATTACCAGAAAGATCAATAACTTCAAGCAGACCAAAGTTGCCAATATTGTTTGGGAGAGACCCTGAAATCTGATTATATGAGAGATTAAGACTCTTAAGTGAGACTAAACTCCAAAAATCTGAAGGCAAAGCAGTGATTTTGTTATTGCTAAGATCCAATGACTGAAGCTGAGCTAACTTTCCAATGGTGGTATCAGGAATCAAACCAGAAAGGCCTAAACCTGAAGCCTTCAATGCAATAACATTCTCCTTGGTACTATCACACTTCACCCCCACCCATGAACAAACAGAACCAGGGAAGTTGTAAGACAAAGAAGAGTTTGAACCCATTTTGTTCAAGAAGTTAGAGACATAAAACCCATCAGTGTTGGGTAGTTGACAAGTAAAATGCTTGAAGAAGAGTGATAGAATTAGTAAAGAACCAAAGAAACCAAAACCCATTTGAGCTAACAGGTCAAAACTCAGAAGCAACAGCAAAATGAGTACTCCTGGGAAGAATGGATGGTTATTTTCAAAGAAAAAAAGAAGGCCTTTTTTAATTAAAAATGAAGCTTTGAGTGTCTCAGAACAAAGTGTGAGCTTACCTTGTCTGGCATTGCAAGTCTATCAAAGCCAACAAAACAAAAAGCAACCAAAGTACTTTTGTGTCTTTTGTCTGTACATAGTGCATAAAAAAAGCTCAGTTCCTTTTTCAAAGGTTTTGGGCTGAAAATAATTATTACCACTCAAGAAGAGAAGAATCCATAAACTAGTTATTGAGAAGAGAGAGAAGCAGAGACAAATGGTGTCTGGGGAAGGCAAAGATATGGTAGTTTGAAACTGTCAGAACTCTGAAGTTCAGCTCATTTAAATGAAATACAGTTCACTAATTTAATACACAGATATAATGAAATTTTCGAACATGACAAACAAAATTATATATAATCGAGCATGGTGGATTTATCAAGGATGTTGGTGGGTATTCAATGATTATTGAGGGTTCTTCATCATTTCTTTTCTTTATTGTTTAACTCAAAATCAATATAAACAAAAATATAGTTTAATACTTACTATATTTAGCATTTACCAAGATTAAAAAATGTTATAATTTAAACTCGGCATGCTGATTAAGGGTGAGCATTCGATCGAATCGAATCGAATCGAATGAAAAATTTTTGAATTAATCGAGTTTTCGAATTCTATTTCATCATCCTAACTCGATTTGAAATTTTTACGAATCGCGTCGAGTGAGATAGAATTCGAATAGAATCGAATCGAATATATTTGTTCGAGTTAAATTAAAAAAATTAAATTGGTATTGTTTAATTTTATGTAATTTTTAAAAAAAAATATTTAAAGTTTTTAAACATGACTATAGAACGAAAAATTGAAATAAATAAGTGAAAAAAATCCAAGTAAACAATGACAACACGACAAGATTATAATAAAAAAATAAGCAAAAGTTCAAGTAAACAACATAAATTCAAGTAACAACAATAACACAACAAAGATTATAAAAAACATAAGCAAAAGTCTAAAATATAATAAAAACCTACATGACAATATCATTCCAAACAACAAAATAAAAAATAAAAACAACACAATAAAAATCAAATAAACGAACAGCAATAACACAAAACCATTGTAGAATAGCTTAAGCTTCTTCTTTTGAGAGTTTTAATTTAGAGGTTTTTTTTAAGAAGGAAAAATAGATTTTGGGTTTACAAAGCTTATATCTTCAATTTCTTTTCTAAATAAAAACTAAATAAGTACACCTAACCATAATAATAATAAACAAAAAGGAATAATAAATTTAGACACGAAAAAGAGTTGTTCATGAGTGTTATTTAGGAATAAAATTATATTTGAGTTTAAAAATATTTGGGTTTAATTTATGATTGTTTTTGAAGAATGAAATTATATTTGGGTTTAGTTTGTTGATGGTTTTAAATATTAGGAAAAAAAATTGGGTAAGATAAATGGTTTGGGTTTTGAGGGAAAATGGGTATAGTAAATTAGGCTTGGGTATTGGATTTGGGTAATATAAATTTAAAATTAAAAATAATATAATTTTATTCGGTTTATTCGAATTATTCGAATAATTCAAATTCGAAAATTAAACTTGATTCGAACTCGAAATTCAAAAAAAAAATTCAACTCGATTCGTTTAACTCGAATAACTCGATTCGAATAATTCGAAATTCGAAATTTTTTTCAAATTTTTCGATTTGAATCGAGTTTTGCTCACTCCTAATGCTGATTAGAGTATTTACGATTTCAAGTGTAGTTTAAGTTTAAATCGTGTTAATCTTGTTATTGTTAAAATTATCTTTTTTAATAATTCACTAGAAAAATCATTATTTTCAGCTAATTTACTTTTTTTTGTCTTTTTGACTTTTGAATAGAATCCAATTAAATTTAATATTGTTTATTAATAAAATTGAAATTCAAAACTTTAGTTAATATGTTCAACATCAAAAGTAATTCATTCAGCGATAACCAATAAAAAATAAAAAATCATCACTTTTATTAATTAGATAATGGATAGATGTAACAAAAGAAATTTTGATACAAACGAGGTTAGATTCCTTGTCTGAAATGGGTTCGAGCCCTATTCCCTAAATATTTGCAAACAATTTCTATTATTTTAGTTTTATTTTATTTTCTCATTGTTTATTTAAATAAAATAAAACATTGGAGCAATATTTTTTAAAGGAAAAACTATTAATTCATTTTATGAATGGGCATATAATTTGAGGAAAGAAACAAAATAACATTCGATGTAGATATTGATAGATAAATTTCATCAAGCACAATAATAATTTTAGCTTTAGTTTCAATAGAATATTATGACATGTTGATGATTAGTTTTGTCACAACTTAAACACGATATATCTGGAGTGATTATAAGCACTTCATACGATAATGAAATCAGTCTCGGATGATCCAAAGTAGCGTGTAAAAATGGCAAGAAAACCTAGCATCCATCAAATTAGAGAAGACGACAAAACCATCTTTAAAATCACTTGTATAAGCAAAATTACATGCATAAGTATAACTAAAAAAACGTTCTATAAGAAAAGATAAAAACTTATAAAAGTGAGATTTATTAAACAATGAAATAAAACATATGAAACTTAAGATAATAGGGGTTCAAATTTACTCGTGAAATTATTTATTATTTTGAAATAATCTCTAAATAGAAATATATTAAAAACCCAATGAAGAGCCATCAGTAGTTTTTTTTGAAAAGTAACTGTTAGTGATCAGTGAAGTGACAATAAATACCATCATTTATTTATCATGACTTATAAAAATAATAAAAATATTCACAAAATAAAACGAAAGAAAAGAAACAAACAGCTTAAGCTCGGGACAATTTTTTTCTTTTTTTTTTGTGATTTCGGGAGCAATATTTTAAGTTAATAGGACTTGGTAATAAAAAATAAAAAAAGTTAACAGGACAGGGCACTGCTAAGTAGCACTTATGAAAACGTGGGAGGTATATCATCATAAGTAATCATCACTACTATCCACTCATAAAAATAAAAATAGGTAATTTACATTATTACTCTTTCAATTATTATTACTTTCTATTTTAACAATTAAATTTTAAAAATTTAATTTTGTTATAAACATTTTTTATTGGTTCTATTTTAGTCGCTCTTTATTAAATAATCAATAAAAATAAGTGTGTGGTATTTTTAAATGGATATAATAACATATTTAATTATTAATATTTAAACATTTAATCAATTTAATCTTAATTTTAGATAATTCAATAAATTTAACCTTTCACCTTTACTAATTTATTGTGTTAGTACTCAAACACATTTTCATTTATAAATTTGATCATCTACATTCCCAATTCAAGTTTCCAAAATGTATAGTAGTAGTGGCCTATTTTATTTCAATTAAAATCGGGTGGGTATGCAAGCATTTCCGAGTTAAAAAATGTCAGTGTGAGTGAATTTGATTTATAAGTTTGATTTATGATGAAAATGTGTTTGAGGATAAATTGCCAAAATTTATAAATATGAAAGATTAAATTTATAAGTGTTGAGGATTAAATATGTTAATATACCAATTAAAAAGGTCATATCAGCCAAAGCAAAATGATGGATGACATGGGATAATGGATCATGAGCAACATCCAACCCTTAAAAATCATATTGGGCAAGCTTCTTGACAGTGTTTAGCTCCTGCTTTAGAGTAGCCACTTGTTCAACAAGATCAACTGCCTTAGGATGATAGCCATTGGTTCTATGCCTTGACTGAGGCTACAATATACTCTGTGTGCGTTGTTTGTGTGACGGATCCGTTGCAGAAGCGGAACTCTCGTAAGGAGCAGGTTGAGTCGCGGCTTTTTGCTATTCTTTATGGAACTGTAAGACTGCTGCTCCAATTGTTTTTAGGTTTGATCCAGCGCCTTCTACTGAGCCTTAAAAGCATTAGAGTAATTGAAATTGCAAAGCACACTGTGAGTGCGGATCATGTTGTTGTGATGTTGATGGCATCAGACTTGCTCAAGATATAGCTGGGAATGTTCGTAGCAAGCTATTCATGTCTGGTTTCCAGAAGTAACAAGCAATATGCTCATTCTTGGTGGCACTGGATTGAGAGCAATTGAGGACGACGGTCCTTGAACAACACATGCCCGTAGAATTTTACTGTATTTAAATATACGTATGGGTATCCAGCGAAAAATAAAATAAAACAAAAGAAAGATAAAAAAAAAAAAGAAAAAGGAGAGAAGGCTAAAGCGGTGCAGTGGCGCCACCCTTACGAGTGCCATTGGCGGCAGAATCCCAGGTGTTTCGCACTTTGCATCACATGTCATCCATCAGCCAGAATTTAAGACAGGACCAAACCGTCTAACAATAGACACCTTCGCAGTTTCTTGGGTCCGTCAAACCCATACCTTTCGGCCCAGTTTGTACTCCTGAACTTCAAACTCTTCGTTTTCCAGAGCCTTGGAGGTTAAGCAAATGGAACTTGCATACATATATTTAGGGTAGGTTTGTTTCTGTAAAAGGTTTACCAAAAATATTTTCATTTTTTTGTTATATTTATTGGGTGAAAATTTATTTTCACGGTAAACAATTAAAAAAATTTGAATAAAAATATTAAATTTAAAAAATGAACTTATATAAAACATTATGTTTGCTTAAAATATTATCAGGACTTGAACTCCAACATTCAAAGCTTGATCTTAATTTATTTATTTTTAATATTGTGATGTATATTATTTTATTTTTATATATTATTTAGTTTATATCATATAAAATTTAAATTTATAATAATATATATTATTTTAATATAAATATTAAAAAATATTTTGTTTATGTTTAAAATTTTAATAAAATATATAAAATTAATAAACATTAAATTAAAATTAGCATAATTAATTTTTAAAAGAAATATCGGTGAGCATAAAATGTATTTTTGGGTTAATTATTTACAAAAATAAATAGAATTAGACAAAATTTAAAATTTATATTTCGAATCGGATCAAATTTAAATAAATATAAATCGTGTCAATACCATAAATAGCTTGACCCAAATTTGAAATGACTCAAGCCATGAACCTTTCTAGTCTTAGGTTGAATTTCCACCATTCGTGAATTGTTTATTTAAATTAGTTTTTATAGATTTTGTATAAAAGTTTTAAAAAAACAAAAGTATATTTATATTAATAATTACTACTTTTTAAATAAAAATATTTTTTTAACAATTCTTTTAATTAGATTGATATTCGATTAAATCACGAGGTTAAAAAATGTTGGTACAATCTGATATTTTGTATTTTATTTATTAATTTCATATTTTTGTAATATATAATGGGAGTAGATTAATGGTTGGTTTCCTCTAGATGTTATAAGGAGGCAGACCCATAATCCATGGCTCCCCAACACCTTGTATGGACAACAAACCATGACATAATCAAAGTCTATTAACATGACATTAATCCAAATTATTTTTTTTATACCCACATTTCTTTCAAAGTTTTGTATTTATATCCCTTTTATAAACCATATTCCTTCATGTTTGAATATGCGACTTTGAACTATGGAAACTCAAGAATCAGAATCTAGGATTAGGATTAAGTTTTAATGTTGTTTAGTAAAATTTCCAAATATTTTAAGAGTTAAATAAGAATTTTTTTAAAAGAAAAAATTAGGGTCGAATTAAAATTTTTAAAATTTTGTGAGATTAATGACATTTTTTAAAATAATCTCACAAAATTTTTAAAATTTTTAAAAGAATTTAATTAAAATTTTAAATAAAATAAAATAAAAGGTATATTGAGAATTTTTAAAAATTTGAGGGGATTAATTAATTTTTTTTAAAAGTTTTAAGGAAAAAATTAATTTTCAAAATTTGGGAAGACGGGACAAGGCTATCATAACGGCCCGTCTCTGAAAAGTGCACTTGAAGACTTACAAATTTCTTCGAAGGAAATAAAACATTCCAAACTATACTCTAACGACATAATCTAATGGATTGGATCTAATTGTGACATATATATATATATATATTCAAATACAAATGATTATTTTTTTGGTGAAAAAAACAAAAATACACGAAATAAATTAAACTAATTCCTCCAATAGGGAATCCTTGAACAATCATAATCTTGTTCTTCTGTCACGAACCATTTTAACAAGACCATCCACGATTTTTTTTTTCTAAAGGGATATGTTGAATTTTCTAAAATTTTACCATTTTTAAGAGTTGATGAATTCTTCTTACTAAATTGGAATCCCCGAAAAATCCACCTTGAATAACATTAACAGCTTTAAGGATATCAGTTTGAATTAAAACTCTTTCAAATCTTCGATCTAGAATAAGCTTCAACCCATCCAAAATGCCTCTAAGCTCAACCTTTACCATCGTGCAACTTCTCAAATAACTGCTAAAACCAAAGTTATTTGCAATAAGCAGCCAAGTGATAGGTTATTTGCAATAAGCTAAGGTGCTAATCAACATGAATCCACCTGGCTGTTGCACAATTTTGTCCAAGGATGATTGCAGGGCACTTTGTAATCTATTTTACTTCATCCAATATTAGCCCCAGAAATATTGTTTAAAAAGAATCTAATTTCAAAGAAACATAATCTGAGAAGTCAAGTTCATCAAGAAACATGTTCATTCCCATGCTGATAGAGACAGAGACCTACCAAATACTAACAAGTATAACTAGATTTTACCTACTCATCAATTTCTTTGAATTCCCTCCATTTCAATTATTCAACAACAACTCTTTAGAGTTTACCATGTTGCAATGGTGATATATATATAAGCCTAAATTATTTAGTTGGTTACTCAAAATTTAGGGTGCTTTCATTTTAGTCACTCAAACATTATGATAGTGATTGATTATGCATGTCACATCATGTTTACTTTTTTATTTTGGTCCCCACCTTCCAAATTGCTTTTATTTTCGTCACCCAAAACAGATTTTTACTGATTGATATGGACATTATTATCAATGCGGAAGGAAATGGGTTTAAGTGCGCTAAAGCGCAATATCTTCCTATTTATGAGTTAGAGAAGGGCTATAAATAGTTTTAATCGTTGTCTCAAAAAGAATAAATATGATATATATAGTACAGAGGCAGATTTAGGGGGCTGACAAGGGCCTCGACCCCTCCTAAAATGGAATTTTTATCTTTTTAGCCCTTTAAATTTTTAAAATTTTAAATTAATAAAGGTAAATTTATATTTTGACCCTTTAAAAATAATAAAATTTTGACTTAATCCTTTAAAAATTATAAAAATAATAGACAATTTAATTTCGACTCCCTAAAAATTTTTCATGACTTCGCCCTGATATAGTATTATTAAAAGTATCTCAAGCATTTAATATCTACTTAGCAAGCTCTCCAATATTCGAATAATAATAATAATAATATATGCAATGAAGTGAAGAATAATGAAGTCATCTAATCATAATTTCGCAAAATAATTTATCTCTAAATTCATAACAACATATCACTAAATTAATTGATTAATAATGTACCATAAATATGAGATAGGAAGTCCAAAGTTCATGTCAAATCTTTGCCTCCCCCACTTTTGTCGTATTGAAAAGTTTGGACATACAAATTAATTAGGTTGATTTTTTTCCACTTATTTTAAAAGTCCATTGGGTGGATTAACGACATGAACAAAATACGCATGCTTAATTACGTTACGCATGAAAGAAAAACTAATGAATAGATGGGTAGGGTCACACGTGATTATAACTTTATTTTAAATAATAATAAGCTTAGGTTTTATATTTTATTTTTCCTTAAATAAAACATATTATGAGCCAAATTGACCATTTACTTCCAAAAAATGCCATATTCCAAACTTGAAGCTAACATTTATGAGCCAACAACTGAACCTAAGTTCGGAAAAACATAATCCACATGAAAATATCAAAATAAATTTATTATTAAACAAAATAATATTACTACTTTTTTTATTTTATATCTAAAAATAAGGAATACATTTATTTATTTTTTTTATTTTTCACGAACAAATTCATATAATCTCAAAAAATAAACATACAAAAAGACGTATTTTAAATAGGTGAACATAAATCACATTTTAACATTTCACAAACATAAATAAAAATATCTTCATTCATCGCACCGATTTCCGAGAAATATCACATTGAACAAAGGACTGCCACTTTTGTATTTTCCAATCAGAAGGTAAAGGTACCGTACACAACAAGACACTGCAATGCCATTGATTCTTATGGCAAACACATTCCAGATTTTCTAATGGCTAATGCAAAAGCCCTCAAAACTTTCAGCTCACCATTGGCACCCTATTCATCCCATCAAAAAATTTAATGGATTATATTCTCGATTTGCATCCAAATAATAGATGTAAAAATATCACTAAATTGATCGATTGAATCTTAATTTGATTAGTACGAATATTATTGTAAGGAAGACGTGAATTTGAGTACGCTAAATCACATTATCCTCCTATTTATAAATTCAGAACTCACAAAAAATGAGAGCTCACTTGAAAAAACAGTTAGTTTGTTAAAAAAATTAGCAATTAAAGATCTACTAAAAAAAGTTTGTTAGACAGTTTAGTTGTCTTAACATAATGTCTATAAATATAGACTCATTTGTATTGTAAAAAGCAAGTTCAATAAAATCTTCTTTCCACTATTCATTTTTATTAGCCTTTGTTTTAGTAATCAAACAGAAAGCTGTTATAAATAATTCTAAATATTGTATTAAAAAAATGTAAGTATAATCAGAACTTATAATAAAATTAAGAACCAATCGCTCAGATTGATTAAATTGAGAATCAGTTGGTACATTGATTTGGAGCAAAGGAAAGAAACGATTGATCCCTGAACTAGAAAAAAATTAATTTATCCGAGGTTGAACTAGTTGAAAAAGGGTTATATATATATATTTGTGATTCTTTAATAATTTGGTTAACTAAAACTAAATTGACAGTCGAATTGATCGAATCGAAAACTTGACTATAATTGCAAAAGAATAAAGAGTACAAAAAATGGAGATAAAACTAAACCCAAAAAACCCGAAAATAAAGAACCCTCAAAACGTAAACACTAAATTCTCCAAAAGTGTTAGGAGTTCTAAACTATAATGGGTATGTCTAAATGGGTATATTTTTGAGGTTGTAAAAGAACTTATTTATAGGCTAAATTCCTAAATCAAATAATAATAAAATAATCCTAGAGTAATAAGAGTTTGACTCAAACAAATAAATAGAGTTTAATTGAAACAAATAAACAGAATTTAACTGAAAGATTATTTCTTAAATTTGACTTGAAATAGGACTCATAATTCAACAAAATTAAATCAACATCCATATTTCATATTATAAACAAGATTTATACCTAAATTACTTATATCATATAAATAGATATATAATATGTAAAACCGTGGACTCTAGGGAATGGAGGAGAGGGGTGGAGTCTGAAAGATAAAAACAAAGAATGCTGAATTTAGAGAAAACCTGGCTGGGGACGGACCAACTCAGTTGGCTTGGCTTTTCCACACAGCTATGAAAACCACATATTTCTTTGTCCTTTTTGCCATCTTTCATCCTCACTCACGATTATCGGATAACAAAACTCATCTCATCTCATCTTATCCATCTTCTCTCCATCCCTACGCTAAATTTTTCTACATGCGCATCTCTCTCTTTCTCACTTATACTCTAAAAGTATCGTGAAGATTTTCTCTATTAAAAAATTTTTAATTTTTATACATTAAATTAAAAACAAATCAATCTTTTCATTAAAAAATTTATCTATTTTTGCACTTTAAAATTAGTCAGTATATATCAACATAAGGTACACATGACGCGTCACATGTCACCGTCTTGTCATTCCGTTAACTACACTAGTTTTTAATTATACAAATTGATGATTTTTAAAAAAAAAAAATCAATTTGCTCTTTAATCTAATGTATAGGGATTAATTTGTCTATTTTTTAAGTAGAGGAGAAAAATACAATCCAACTTCTAGTACATGAGCTTCCATGATACTTTTATCCAATACTTACGACGTAATATTTTTATGTAATTTTTTTAGAATTTATTTAAAAAATAAAAAACAATAGTTATTGCTTTAAAACAATTATATAATTTCATAATGTCATTAAAATTAGATTAATAAGTAATACTATCTGATCAAATTAAAGAATGTGCAGACATTTATAGTTGTCCTAATTAAATAAATAAATGGAAGTAATTAAAATCGTGACTTCCGACGTAAATTATTCAGATTTCTAATAAGGACAGTCCCCATCGATCTAAATTTATTATTTAATTAAAAATATATTAATCTAAATTAAATGTTTATAATTATTAACTTTACAGCTAAATAAAAAATAAAAGACAGAAAAACTAAGTGTAGGCCATGTGAGACATGAATGGGGACCCAAAGCTAGGATTAAAACCTGAGCCAGAAACAACCGGTCAGCATACGTTTTCCTTTTTTAATTTACCCGCTTGATTATGTACTAATTCAAAATTTTATAAAATTTTAAAGGTTAAAATTAATTTTTTTCATTGACGGGATCTGTCAGCCTCCTAACAACACGTTGGTATCACCTGTACCAACTAGAATATCTTGCTCCAATAGTAAATTAAAATAATAAAGTCTAAGTTTTATTTTGATATAAATTTCGATTGTTATCCATCATGTCAATACATACTGACGTATATAGTGGTGTTTTTGAGTCATTTAGGTAGCAAGGTTTATATACTTAAGGAAGCCAATTTCGTATTGGTACCATCCATGCTAATCAAAATGTCTTGTAATACTTTTTCTATATTATCCTCAAAATTTTTGCACCCAAAGTAAAAGATTAATATGTCGTTTGTCAAGTTCAATTGACTAGATTGACAATACATTAAATACAATTTAAATAGAAAATATTCTAAATCCGTTTATGAATCTATTTCTTGGTATTCGCTCTCTTTTTCAACTTGGATTTAACTAATTTATAAGAGTCTTTTAAACTCGATTGTTATATCCGATTGAACTCGAAATCTTTAAATACTCTTGAAAAATCAATAATAATTAAAATTAATAATAAAAAAAAAACAAGATAACGTATATCTTTCAATTGAAAGGTATGAAAGAATTTGAAAGTTAATCTGATACTAGAAACGTTTCTTGCTTGCATTAATATTTATCTTTATTATTATTATTATTATTATTATTATTATTATTTTTAAAGATGAGTAAAATTCGATTCGATTCAAAAATAAATAAATAAAAATTTAAATTTTAAGATAATCGAATCAAATTATTCAGTTTTTTCAAGTCAACTCAAATTGTAATTCGAGTTTCAAGTTAAGTTGAACTCTACAATTTGCTCGAATAATCAAAATAACGTAGATAATAGGTTGATGTAAATTCTCCTTTGGTCGCTACTTAATTTTGAAAATGAACAAATTAGTTTTTCATAACAAAAATTTTTAAAATTTCAGTAAATTTTAAAATAATTTTTAAAAACCAAAATGTTTATAAAAATTAAAAATCTATATATTTAAAAAAATTCTAAAAAGGTTGTGAAGAATATATCAAAAAGTTAAAAAATATAAAATAATAATTTTAAAATCTAAAATAATTAAATTAACAATTCAAATTTATCATATTAAATTATATTATTATTATTTTTAAAAAAAATTCAATATATATAATTTTAAATTTATATACTTTAAAAAAAATTAATTATATAATAACAAAATTTTAATTTAACATTTTAACTTTTTAAACTAATAAATTTTATTCGATTCAACTCAACTTAAATTTTATTTTACTTAATTCAATTTATATATATATATATATATTTTAGCTTTGACTCCGTTTGTGTATCCAATATTTTTACCTCATGGAAACGCTTAACAGGTGCCTAATGATCACCTACAGCCCGAAACAGCAAGTGTTGTCTGGCTCCAACCTTCCCCTTACACGTGTTATCTGAAAACTCATTAAATAATCATTATTTATTTATTTTGGCCAAATTATTTATTAAGAGTTAAAATAGGATTTCAATAGTTAGAAGGGAGATCTAATTTTAAATTTCATTATACTTTAATGCTTAGATAAATAGATACCATTTTTAATTCTATTTTTTAATTTAAGAAAATAATACTTATGAATCTAACAAGTGACTCCAGTGGTAAAGAGGATGTTGTTCATCTTAGAAGTTTCGAGTTCGAGCACCTGTGTGTAAAGTGTATATGCATTGTCAAAAAATTAAGAAAAATATGAACAGAATCACACCAATATATTAAAAAAATAATACTTTTATTTTAATTTATCATAATTTAATTTTCATAGAATTAATTGAATAATAGTGTTAATTTTTGTTATTAAATTATTATAAAAAATTAATAGTTTAAAAATTTATATTAAAAAATTAAGAAAAACTAAGAATTCTACTATTTACATTTACTTGTAACAAATTAACAAAAAATCAAAAAAATTTGTTCACATGTTTATCGGCAATAGGATTGATTTTTCAGTTTTTATAAATTAGTAACAAATTAAAGTAGAATGAGTAACTTTTTAGTTGTTGTAAAGTAGAGGGACTAAATATAGAATTAGACCTAGCAATAACTTGTATAAATAAGGCAGCGAAACTGCCCAGCAGAAAGCATAAAGTAATTCAATATTTTGAAATTTAGAGAGATATAGATCAAAGGTAGGGAATGCAGAGAGATGAAAAGGGCATCGTTGAAAAGGCCTGAACTGTGCCGCCACGGTAAGCGGTCCGTCCGCCGAAGGGATTGCCACCGTAAACACGTTGAAGACGGGTGAATATTTTCATTCATTCCTCTCGCTATTCCTACTCTCTCAAAAACACTTTTTTTTTGTCTGCGTTGTATCTCTTGATTGTCAAAAATGGCGGATAAAGCTAAAAATGATAAAAAACCGGGTTTGCTTCACGGAAAATACGAGCTTGGTCGGATGTTGGGTCATGGTACTTTCGCCAAAGTTTACCACGCACGGAATCTTCAGACAGGGAAGAGCGTTGCCATGAAAGTCGTCGGCAAAGAAAAAGTGATAAAAGCTGGTATGACGGAGCAAATCAAGCGTGAAATTTCCGTCATGAAAATGGTGAAACATCCGAATATAGTCGAATTGCATGAAGTTATGGCAACTAAAACCAAGATTTACTTCGCCATGGAACTTGTCCGTGGCGGAGAACTTTTCACTAAAGTCACTAAAGGCCGGCTCGATGAAGGCACGGCGAGACTTTACTTTCAACAATTGGTTTCCGCCATCGATTTCTGCCATAGCCGCGGCGTTTACCACCGTGATTTGAAGCCTGAGAATTTGCTGTTAGACGAAGATGGAAACCTGAAAGTTACTGATTTCGGACTCAGTGCTTTCTCGGAACATTTGAAACAAGATGGGTTATTGCATACAAGTTGTGGAACACCAGCTTATGTTGCCCCTGAAGTGATTGGGAAGAAAGGATATGATGGAGCCAAGGTTGATATTTGGTCTTGTGGTGTTATCCTTTATGTTCTTCTTGCTGGGTTTTTGCCATTTCAAGATGATAACTTGATTGCCATGTATAGAAAGATTTACAGAGGAGATTTCAAATGCCCGCCATGGTTTTCCTCTGAAGCTCGTAGATTAATCACTAAACTTTTAGACCCTAACCCGAAGACCCGAATCACCATCTCGAAGATCATGGACTCGTCCTGGTTCAAGAAGTCTAAACCCAAGCGGGTTAAACTTAAAACCAAGGAAGACCCAGAATTTGAACATTTCAATGGCGACAAATCATCAAAGCCTGAGACATTGAACGCCTTTCATATCATTTCATTATCCGATGGCTTTGATTTATCGCCGTTGTTCGAAGAGAAAAAGAGAGAAGAGAAACAAGAGCTGAGATTCGCTACGACAAGGCCGGCGAGCAGTGTGATATCGAGACTGGAAGAGGTGGCCAAGTCGATGAAGTTCAGCGTGAAGAAGAACGAGTCGAGAGTGAGGTTGCAGGGTCAGGAATGTGGGAGAAAAGGGAAATTAGCGGTGGCCGCCAATATATTCACGGTGACGCCCTCGTTCCTGGTGGTGGAAGTTAAAAAAGACAACGGCGATACCCTTGAATACAACCAGTTTTGCAGTAAAGAGCTCCGACCGGCGCTTAAAGACATCGTGTGGACGTCACCCGCCGCGAACTCGACACTAGCTTGATTTGTGTACAAACACAAAACAAGTACCGAGGTGGGAAAAGTCTAAAATATATATTTATCTTGATTTAGACCATTGTGTTGTTACATTTTGGATCCAAAATGGAAACAGAGGATGCTTATAGTTCTGTTTACTGATGCAATGTTTTTCATGTTTATGTTTTCATCAACTGTTTCTCTGCATTTTCTGTTCTCTTTTCAATTATAGTGATGTTTTTAATCATTGATTTAACAGGTCCATTTAAGCACTATTTAATTTGCAGCAAATTCATGCTAGCTTTTCAAATCATCATTGGTAGGAAAAAAGAAGAATGAAATGATAAAAAGTTAAGGTTTTTAACATATGCATCTTTTGATGGTTGAATTTAACAACTTTAAAATTTTAGTAAAATTAATAATAATTTAAAAGAAATATAATATCCCAATAATAGTAATAAAATTGTAGTAATATAATAATGAAATGTCAACAAAACAATTGATTCAAGTTAGATGGGATTGGGCTCGAATCAAAAAAATTTTACTTGAAATCTGATCCATTTAAAAATGAATTTTAATTTTTTATCTAAATTTATTTTTCGGATCCATATTTTTACTTAATTTTTTTTATTTTTCGAGTAACCAAAAATCATTCTAGTATGGATAATTGTGTCAATCATATAACAAAATGGGGTCCCTTGATGACGATAATGATAGTGATTATCATCTTGCAAAAGTTTTCAAATATTGATAAACCCATGTTCTGCCCCCCTTCTATTTTCAGTTTAAGGGTTAACTAGATGGTTATTACCCGGGTTTGAAGATTTAATTATAAATAAAATTTTAATCATGTTAATTAATAATTCTTTAAGTATTTAATATTTATATATTATATAAATAAATTTAAAATTACGCTCTAATAATGAGAGGTGAACAAAATCCGATTCGATTCGAAAATTCAATAAAAAATTTAAATTTTGAATTAAATAATTCGAGTTATTTGAGTTATTCGAATCTAACTCGAATAAAAAATAAAATTTTTCGGTTTAACTCAAATATGAATTACACAATTCAAATCATCCGAAAATCCGAATAAAAAAGATAAAATTACTTAATTTTAATAAATATTTACTCATTAAATTAACAAAATCTTTATATTGTTTATATAATTAAATAATCTTTTTTCGTCTATTAGTTAAATAATTGATCCACATAAATACAACATTGAATATAACTAATAAACTCGACTTGACTCGAAATTTTTTTACTCGATTTAACTCGATCAAATACTCACTCTTTCTAATAATTTTGATAATTTATATAAAATATGAAATAAATTAAGATATAGTAAAAATAACATATGAGAAAATTAAAACATGAAATGGTATAAAAAGTAACAATAAAATGAAATAAACATACAATTCGTATGAGTTTTTTTGCATATTGTTGATCTATAAATAATTTGATTTATGAATCAACTTGCGAATGATTGTATATATAAAAACTTTAAAAAATTTATAGAATGATGTTGTGACCTTGAAAATTAAAAATATAAAATTTTAAAAGTTATATAATTTTTATAAAATTATAAAAAAGTAACATATCTTGGTGAATTTTTTACGATTTTCATTTTTATTTATTTTTCATTTTCTTTATAAGCATTATATTTTTATTTCTTATAAAGCATTAAAAGAAAATTTATTTTCAAAATACTTTAACTTTTGTTTAAATTTTAAAAAATTATTTATAAAAAACTAATATCTTATGTTTTATATAATAAGTTTTTGAGAAATTTTATACTGCCTTTTTTAATTTTTTTTTTTACAATAACATTATGTTTTTTTGGTAGAATTACAATAACATCATTCAACTGGTCATCAACCAAAAATTCATTCAATCACACATAAAGCTTCTGCAATGGAAACCAAATTCTTTCCATAAAAATGCACCTGGCACTTGTCAGTATGCTCTTTAATTTCCAAAATTGAGAAGCACCAAGAAGGGTTGGATCAATCAGTCATGTTGTGGCTTTAGCAGTGATGTTAAAAAGGTTTAAGCACCATTTGATCTCCTGGTTAGCGACGAGTACGTAAAACAGACAGCCACGTTAATACCCTTGAATTTTAATCCAGAAATCGAAATCTTTGCTCTGGAATGTTCAAACTGATAGAAATGGTGGGTTCCTTAATTGAGCTTTCCATTGGCATGGATGAAATGTCCTTTGTTCCAGCTTCAAAATAACTACATGGAAACAGGTATTACAGTGTCCACTACAATACCTGACAGTAGAGAAGTACTTTAAACCTGAAAACCACAAAGATCAGTAATTTTCTGCCAAGTATACATGGATGGCGGATACCTGACTTTGATACAAATTCGAAGGTCAAAATCCCTAAAACATATGAAAACATTTTGAGTATACTTGTATCCAATTCATTCCAACCCTAGGTGAAATGCTCTGGGCATAGTACTGAATTTATGGATCACCACGTCCACACTTGCCCTATCTCTAAAATCAATGAAAATTTGTCCTATAAGCTTCAGCAACAATAAAATTCTCAAAAACCCTTTAGCAAAACCATAACCAAGATATGATTCCAAATAATATTTTCAGCTTTCTGGACTCTTTTACTTGCTGTTTTGCAATCAAAGAGAACAATAAAACTCGTAGTACTCAAGCTTCTGTCAAACACAGTCAAGATGTATTGAACATTAGGAGAACAGTCTTGTGCTTCTAATCCTATGGAAGTTAAAATGTTAAATAAACCCGAATGCTGCATATTTTGATTATAAGATATGTTCAAGATGTTTTTAGCAAATAAAAGGTTTTCACCAATCATAATGAGATCAGAAAGCATCTTTACCAAGCCTGTCAAGTATCACAGTCATTGTCTTGTTTTGAAAAGCTTGAAAGCACCACATTTCCCCAGAAACATAAGAACCTTATGCATGATATTGCAAAATAGCATTGGCCATCATATAAATTCTACTTCTGAATCAAAAGAATTAAGTTAAGACTTTTTACGACAATTAAAGAATGTAGTTAATGACAACAAGCTGTACCTCTTCATGAGATAATACTTTGAGAAAGAAAACTCGCACAGGGGACTTGAACTTGCAAGTTGTATCAAACTAAGCAAAGGTGATTGTACAAACATACACATGATACTCCCCTATAAGTTTTCACTTTTTAACAACTTATTTATATAATTCATCATCCTAGGGCCATATTTTAGGTAATATGCCCTACTGAGTCTTCCATTTCTTTCTCCGGCCTCTAGATCATTAGATACATTTTTCTCAAGGGCACAAGGCACACTCTGGCTGCAAGCTTAAGGTATAAGGAGCTAAAAAAATGCACCTGCCTGAGTCAAATATGACACAACACGTGCATGTGTGTGTGTGCATTGTATGAAATTTAAGGTCATTCGTAGTTATGATAATAACTCTAAAGAGAGATACAGTAACCAGTTTATCTACAAAACATGCGAAATTTTGGTTTCTTTTAATAGCCTATATGCACAATTTTCTTATGATCCCATGTCTATATTGAATACTCATATAAGTAGAACTAATGGAAAGATACAAATAAAAGAAATTAAGCAGAACTTCAACCAAGAGGACCCTTTTTTACCTATAGCCTTGCAGAAAAGTGCATTTAAATACACTAATCATGCACTTGACCACATGTGCATTTCTCAAAAGGGTTCAAAGCAAATTTGTTGTTTGGCCCTAAGGTGTAATGCCTAACAGTGCCTAGGCACAATCTTTGATTGCACTGAGTACATGGATTTTCCATTTGTCCTTACCCCCTTGTTTACCATAATATAAAAATTAATAGGTATGGAAGCATGAAAGCAAAGAACAGCCAACATTTTTATACATGCAAGATATTATGAATAAAGGAAAATTCATCTTAATGCCAATCATTTTAACAGATTATAAACATCCAAAGGAAAAAAATTCTCTTACTTCCAAGAATCTGGATTCACTAAAATTTCATTTGAGAGTTGAGCTTGTAGAACTCTTCTCAAGTAATGTATGATTTTCTACCATATTCCATTCTTAAACCTTCTTCAAAGACTAGCCCTTTTGAATCCCACTTTTCTCTTCTAGACGTCTACAATAGATTTTTAAAGAAGCTATAGATTTCCTAAGCTCTTCCATATAAGTCATGTTTCAATGATATGAATCTAGAGTACCTTGTTGAAAGGTGAGACTGGAAATTACAATTAGTAAATGATTTGAAGCCGACAAAAATATAAATTATCGGCAAATATGCAAGGACAACTGGGATTCATTTCATTCCAATGCACAAGGAGAGACCACAGAAATAACATTTATGGTTTGAATCCAGCATAAATACTACAGCAAAACCTGGTGTCAGCCTATATATACGACGTATATCACAGTGTTTACAAATGCCACTGAAAGTTTAGCAGCTTAAAAGAAAAATGCTACCGATAAGAGTTCAATAAATATACCACTGAGAACTACTTACTATGACAACTTTTCATGTATTTTTCTCTATCCCAATTGAACTTTTTCTTGTGTAGATTATTGTTGTAAAAAGAGTACCCCTTTGAATTAATTACTTTTGACAACTTTTTATTTTGCTTTCTCCTACAAATCAAGAAAATAACATTAAGGTATAAAACACTTAATTAATTTATTAAATAAAAGTTATAAATAGTTATGAAGAACTCATACTACAAACTATTGTCTCTCTTCGTTTAAAAAAGATCCTTCTTGGTAAGAGTAATTTGGAAAAGCTCAAGCCTTCGAATTTTTTCACATTTCTCAATTTCTTACAAAATAATGTAAATTAATATAAGCATATTTATCAATACAATCTTACAAGAAAAATATATATTTTTCATTGGCAATTCTAGCAAAATTTTTCAAACCACTTGTGTGAATATACATTTGTTGTTTTCTACTAGAAATCTCGTATTTTTCTTGTAAATTCTTTAAAAGCATTTATATGTTATATAAAATTATATTATTAGTAATCCAAAATTAATTTAAATTAATTGATTTCTTTACCTCTACTTTCTTTAAATACCAACAATAAATTAAAAAATTGTACTACCACTAAACCACATGGTAGATTAGGTCCTGTGACCAAACGATTGATATTCTGATCAAAATACTTCAAGACATGCTTATAAGCTTGCCAATTTTTCCCCAATGACTTCATAACAAATGAATATGGAATTTCTAGAAAAAAAAAATCTTTGTTGCAGTTAAAATATAATCATTTGGTTATGAGCTTTCCAAAATTTTCCCCAATAACTTCATAACATATGAATTAGGAAAAAGAACCCTTAAGATTTCTAGTAAAAGCAACAAAAATACATTCACTCATAGTTCAAAAAGCAACAAAAATTTTATTCACACAAAAGGTTCAAAAAGCTTTGCAAGAATTGTCAATGAAGAAATATGTTATAATTATAACTCAAGTATCAATCTATAAAAGAGCAAAAATAAAAATGAGAGATTACACACTTGTGAGAAACTAAACACGAAGTGTTCACTGACGGTGTGGTTGGTATTGGGTGGAAAAGTGGAGGGATAAGAGGAAGTGGAAAAACAGAAAGAAAATAAATTTTAAGTGTGCTTGGTAGGGAAGAAAAGTGAGAGGAAAGAAAATGAGAGGGTGATAATTTTCCCTCCTAATGTATAAAAACCAATCCTTCTAAACTGGAATGATGAGATGAGAGAAAATGGGAGAGAAGTCTATGTTAATTCAAATTAAGCATTCTTCAGATGTTTTATTTTCTTTCTATTTTTCAACTCTACCAAACAATGGAGTGAAAGAAAATTACTTTCCAATTTCCCATCGTTTCTATCCAGCATACCTATGGAAAGAAAATTTAAAATTTCCATCTTTCCAGTTTTTCATTTTACACTACCAAGCAAAGCCTAAAGTTACTAGATTAAAAAGGAATGGATAAGTTCATGGTACTATATTGATTGAGTAAGACTCCGTCTAGCTACTTTGAAAGTAGTTTTCAGCAGTATATTTCTTCACGACAGTCTTATACTCAAGAAGATGTTCAATTGAGAGAAGATAAGAAAAATATGAAAGCAAAGGTGGCCAAAATTCAAGCACAAAGAGAAGGCGGAAGAAGATATCAATAACTTCAACCACAAGCTTCAATCGTAACTTCAGATTTTCATGAGATATGTGCAACAACAGTCCTGATATTCATCATCATAGGTACTTTTAACTAAGAGTTGGCAAAGACTCTTTTTTATAAATAGAAATTGTAATAAAATTTAAACTTTATAGGTAAAAAGACCTCTCCGGTCACCTCAATTTTGATATTGAGCAATTGGTTCCTCTAAAAAAAGGAGCAATTTAATCCTTGCCAATTTTAAATTGAGCAACTAAAGATTATTAATCATAACATTTACATTTTCCATCAATTTATCCTAGTTTTGATTGATATAATAACAATCTTAACCTTCAATGTTTACAAATTGTCATTTTTGTTCTAATTCTAAAAATAATTCAACAAATTTAGCTCTCATTGGATATCAACAAATCTAGAATCAAGATCAAATTGACAGAACGTATAAATGTTGAAGGCTAAATTTGTTGATTTTTTTAGAATTAGGACAAAACTGAAATAATGTGAACATTGAAAACAATTATATCAATCAAAAGTAGAATAAATTGACGAAAGAATGTGTAAACACCATGATTAATAGTACTTGGTTGCTCACTTTCGAAATTAAGAGGGAGTAAATTGCTTCAATTTTTTTAAGCGAACCAATTTGCTCAATAACGAAATCGAGAGGGACCAGAGAAGTCTTTCTACCAAATTTTATACATTTTAATTGTCTTCTAATATTATTTCAGTTATTACTAATTGTAAATGAAATGCTAGAAGCACTAAATTCTAAGAAACCCTACAAAATAATTGAAAATGAACGAAAGAGTTGAAATGTTTTTGGCGAATTAACTGTCTCTTGAATTGAAAAACCACTACAAGACGAGATTTAGAGACATTTCTCAAGAAGATTCACCAGTAACATCAAACACCTAGTTGCATTTCATTAATAGAAATGTCACCGCTAAATTCATTAACCTACTAGCGTTTCCAAACAAAAACGGTGCTTACGAAACACCAACATGGTTATAACAAACTCCACCATTTTAGTAACATCTCTTAGCAGCATCGTTTCTTGGAGAGTTTTTCATTAAGCCAGAAACTTCTAGTGATGTTTATAAATGCCGTGAAATATATAAAAGAAGTTGCCAAAAGCCAGATTTCGTTGTAGTGAGTGTAGTCATGGTTCCAAATTATTAGATACCACCAATAAAACATATATCAAAGATAAAAATGATACGAAATATATATGCGTAAATTCAGCATAAAATTTAATTAGCAATCTTGTTTTCATTTCTCTAGCATTCTACTCACATATTTGTAGCATAAACTTGCAACAAAATTAACCCTAGATTACTTTAAACAATAGATGCTTATGAATCAAGTGACAATTTCAAATAAGAATATATATGCAGGCAAAATTCGTTTTTCAAATAAGCACAAGGTCATTCATTTTTCAAGTTCCAGTCAAAATTCACATCCTAGCATGATAATCAATATGTTCCCTTCATTTGGTTCCCTAGAATTAGCTACATTTATAACTAAACTAAGAAATTTCTTGGTAAAAGATAGCAAAACTAATGCAGAAAATGAAGTGGACAATTTATCAAAGAAAGTACCTTTCTAATCAAATTCAGTATGAACACAAAGTCAGCTATTAACGCCAAAACTCCTGACTCAATCTCTACTAGCAGGCCATATCAAAGACAACATCAAGAGATGACAAAATGCATGTCCACCATTTTCTCATAAATACAAATTCATATCATTAATTCAAGATTAACTTATTTGTATGACTGATAAAATTATACATTACGTTGACTATCACTAAATAGTGAAATCAAAAGTTTATTAATGGGCATACTCAAAACAGCTATAAGTATCTTCTTTTCTAAGAAAGTCAACCACAAAACACATTTTAAGTGAACTTGTGAATTGCTACTGTATCATATGCATATTAGTCCCACTAAATTTTATGCTAAATCAATTCATGGTCCTAACCTGTGTTCATTCATCTTCTTTTATTAAAAGCAAATGTTAAATCATTAGTAGCTTCAGTTTAATCGGTATATTCAAGTATAGGATCAAAATATCCCTTTTTTTCCAACATAGAGAAATGCATTCTTGTCTAGATTAAAGATCAATCTCTCAACTAATCACATAAAATCTGGAAAAAAAAATTAAAGAGTTTCAGCAAAAAAAAAAGCTTTAAAAGAAATTGAAAAAGTTACCTGGGTGATTAACTCAGGTAAAATAGATGAAGCTCGTTGCCTCCCATTGCAAAGTAAAGTACTGTGTAGAACAACTGCAAACTACTTAACACCAAGATTAACATCAAAAGACAAGCTTTTGCAAGCTTCACTGCTTAGACAACAAAGGAACCCAAAATCATAGCTGAAAACACCAAAAAAGTTATCAGCTTTTACCGTTTCCTGGGTCAAAACTCAGGAAAAAGAAAACCCAGATTAAGGGTAAGATTGTGAAGACAAGGGT
This sequence comes from Gossypioides kirkii, assembly GCA_005610355.1. Classification (NCBI taxonomy): domain Eukaryota; kingdom Viridiplantae; phylum Streptophyta; class Magnoliopsida; order Malvales; family Malvaceae; genus Gossypioides; species Gossypioides kirkii. The sequence goes on from CP032249.1 coordinate 34,873,526, forward strand.
GTTTAAAATAGCTTGCATGGTTTCCCAGAAAGGAAGGGAGATGAAAGAGGAAGATGAAGATAAAAATTTACAGGATATCGATACGGTTTTCCGTTAAAATGAGAACAGTAAGCAGGCGTACCTTCAAAGAAGCCGCTTCGTCCTCTTTCAAAGAGAGGACCATCAAAAGTCACGCTTTTTTTCTCTTTCAAAGCTCCCCATCAAAACCATCATTTTGTTATTTTAATAATAGAAAATGATATTCCCAAAAAGAGTAGCGAAAACATAATCAATTAACACCGCAAAAATGGAATATAATATATAATTGATAAAATGATCACCGAAAATAACAGTAAACAGTTCATGATCACACACTTACTGTGTTTTGTCAATAAAGAGTCAACAACAACAACAACTCTACACATAAAATCCCATTTGGGATTGATTTTCAATCCAATGATCTGAATGTGAAGAAGGCGTAGAAAGTTCCCAGAAGAATGTAGAAAGGAGAGGAAAACAAGTGTAAAGAGTGAATTGTTAAGCTGACAGAAGAGAAGTGAGCACACGGCGGGCAAAGGTATGGCCATCCATACAATCTGCCTGCGTGTGCTCACTCTCTTCTGTCAGACCTCTCCTCCCTCTCTATATTGCTCACTTTTTTCCCGATCTTTAACATTATTAGCTTTAAAACAAATTGCCTGCAGAACAAAGAAAAAAAGAACCCATAAGTGTAAACAAAAAGGGAAATTACAGCAACCCTTTAATTGGGAAAACTTAACAAAAACCAGCCCCCCCCCCCCCCCCAACATCACCACCTGCTGCTGCTGCTTTGAATGAGAAGATAGAGATCACTCCTCCTTTGAGAGACTCAACAAACAGATCTAAGAGATCATGCTTCGAATATGACAGTATGAATGAGAGAGAGTAGGTCAAAAAGCTTTAGGGTTTACTCTGCAATTATTCACCCAAACCAATGACCCCAAAAAGCATTCGCATTGTATTTCCTTCGATAACCATCCCATCCAACCCCCCATCTCCCCCTGATTAATAAATGCAAACTTCTTTAGAAAAAAACCAAATCAAGCCACTTTTTAAAAGTTATCATTTTATAAAAAAATAAGTTTATATTTTATGCTTTATCGACTTAAGTAGTAAGCCTTTATTAAATAACAATACGTTTTAGTATATTTAAATTTATATTTTTAATAATAAAATGATAAACTCAACATATAATTTCAGTGAAAAAAAAAATTGTTCATAAAGTCTTAAGTTTTAACGTATATGTGTGTAAAATATGTATATTTTATTAAATGATTAAAAAATTATTAATAAATATTATCATTTAATCATATCAATATATTTTAAAAAAATAATAAAATAATTTAAATTTATATGGATAAACATTCTGACCATTGAACTAATTCAAAAGGTTCATAATTATTACTTCTTTAATAAATAATATTTTTACCAAAATACAAATTTATATCAAATTTAATGTGTTTTATTGTTACGTTCAAAGTAATTATTATAAAATATATTTTGTAACTGAATAAAATCAAATAATTTTATTTGTTAAAATAAATAATCTCTTTTCAGTAATCAAAACTACATTATTAAAAACATTGGAAAAAGTTTTAATTGATTAATTTTTCTATAAATATATATTTTGTATTATCCATTTAATAAAAATATCATTAGAAATATTTTATTTATTTATTTGTTTGTTTTGGCTTGTCATAAGCCTGTTGTCTGCTTTTTTTCGAAGAAAGGATAAAATGATAGGTGGGGATAAGAACAAAATGGAGACTAGAAACAGACAGCCTTATTACGTGTCAATCCCCAATTGGATGGAGTTAAGAAGCGGACACGTGGAAGGTAATAAATGGAATATGATTATGGCTCTGATTTGGGCCATGGGATTAATCATCATAAGAGGGTCATTTTTGTCGGTGATGTGGTTTTGTTGGAAGTCAGTACAAAAGACTTCTAATTAATATATATTTAATTATTAATTATTTTGATAATTAAATTATAATTCAAAATATAATGAAAGTTAATAGCGTAAATTACACCTTGACCATCAAGTATTAGTTTGTTTTCATTTGGGTCATCCAACTATAAAAATTTTAAATTTCATCATTAAAGCTATTTACATGTTGAATAATCATTAACGGAATGTTGACTTTATTTTTTTAATTAGTTTAATAATAATTTTAGTTCGTAATATTTATACATTCTATTAATTTACTTATATTTTTAAAATATTTAATAAATTTAAATTTCAACATTTATACATTCTATTATTTCATATCATCATTCTTAAAAAAATATAAAAATAACACAAATTTTAAAAATACATAAAAAAGAACATGTGAATACATATATAATTTCGAAAAAGAACACGTAAAAATTACAAAATCTTTCCTTTTTCTTAAATGGTTTCCCCCAAGACTCCCAACCTTTCCACTGAGCTATATGACTCCATATCAAATGTGCTAGAAAAAGGGTAAAACTATCCTACTATATTAGGAATTAGATTCTTTTTTACTCCTTCAACTTAAAAAAAAAAAAACAAATCCCTGCACATTAAATAAAAAAATTAATTATTTATTTTATTAAATTTTTTATCTATTTATACTATTAAAAATTGATCTTCATATGACAACGGTATACATGACATGTCACATGTCAATATCTAATTATTTTTTCAATTATGTTGATTTTTAATAATATAAATAAATACAATTTTTAACAGAAAAAAACTAGTTTATTAATTTTTAAAAAAATTAATATAGTCTGATTTTTAATATAAAAACGTTGATAATAGTTTTACCAAAAAGAAGCATCCAAAAACACTTTCTTCTGTCATCAATTTTTATCATTTTCTTTCCTTTTCATTATGTATTATTTAAAAACCTTTAATTCATCAAAAATTTCACAATTATTTTTCTCCAAATGTTCCATTTCAGACCTTAAAACCAAGTTTCTAACCCAAAAGGAAAGGAGGTTGAGTGGATCTAACATCCGATGGGACCAATCTGAGTCAATATCTCGCCAACGCACACAAGATGAACTGTAATTACTCTTCAATCATTTGATTTAAGAAAATCGGATTATACTTATATTTATGTACATTTTTAATTATATTACGATAAACTCACGATATTGATAAAAAATTAACATTACACTTAAATACAATTTTGTTTGGATTTCAAAGGCTACAAAATCTCGGAGCATATTTGAAAATGTCCTTATTTCGTGGTAAAATAACGAGTGGTATTTTTAGGTTTGTGGTTGAAAAAGTTGGTAGTAAATTGCGTAACTGAGATGCCAGACAACTATCTCTTGCGATCATAATTACTTCAGTGCAATCTATCCTCTTTTTTATTCCTAATTAAATTCCATGTAGTTGGTCATTATTTTATTGCATTCCTCAGTGGTCCAAGGAGTAAAATTTAAATTTAATCATTTCCCTATAATGCGATAAAAAAAAAAAACGTGCTCGCTCACGTGCCAATGTTTGGACCTTCCTTTTATATACAGTTATATATATACTTAAACATTTAAAGTATTTATGATTTTTTCTTAATTCTATACACAGAAATATTTACATTTAATTGTTGGTATGGTTAGTTTTATTTTATATATCATTTAAAATATTATTTGTCACACTAGAATAGTGATAACACCATAAGCCAAATTAATAAACCACCATATATTTCATTTATTTATTTTAAATATCAATTAAGGATTTATAGATGCTTTTCAATACAACTATAGAGTTAAGAAAAAAACTAATGCTCAATAGTTAAAATTAATTAACCTATTGAATTGAGTAATTAATTGAGCAATTAATTCAACTCAAATTAGCTCGTTAAATTAATCAACTCAAATTGAACAAAAAAAATCTCTATTTTTTATTGATATAGAAATTGTATATAAAAAAGAAAAAACTTAATTTGAGCTTGATTTCGAGTAACCAAATCTAATCAAGCAAATTGTGGTAACCCGATCATATATTGAGTCAAATTCAAGCTTAGAAAAGTATACTCTAATTGAGTCTCAAATTTTGAAATTTTAACTAAATTTAAATTCAAAGATGGGGTGTGAGAGTTGATTGAGTCTTAGTTTGATTTGTATGGATATTGTAATTAATGCAAAAGAATGTGTGTTTAAATGCGCTGAAGCTTATTATCCTCTTATTTATGAGTTGAAGACGAATTATGAATAATTTTAGATATTAATTTAAAAAGAATAAATATAATTAAAATGTATAATGAAATTATTAAAAATGTGAGAAAAAGGACAATAGTGTGTGTAGTTTTGGGATAGGAGGAGTTGTGATTTGCATGGATCGATTTGATTAATTTGTGTAATCTCATGATTTGGGGAATAAAATGGAATAATGAGTGATTATATTTAACCCCAAAAAGGATGGAGAAGAGGAAAACCTCTTCCCAATAAAGTTTGATGAAAATCAAAGGAGTACGTACTTGTATTTAATTGCCTCGTCACATCAGCAATCAAACAAAGCTCAATAGAATTAATATATATGTATTTGGCACATAATAATTTCTATCCATATTTATCTTCATTTATATTATTATTATTGTTAGGGTTTTTTTTTCTGCCTGTTTGTAATTATTTCTTTTAATAATATTATTTTTAAATTTTAAACTCGATTTTTTTTACGAGTATTATATAATGTGTCTTACTATTTTACCCGATCACTTGTTAATATTATTTGCTTACAAAAAAATATATTATTAAATTGAACAATATTTATGATAAAATCTCAATAAAGTGATTTTGAACAACATTCGTAAAATTTAATTTGATTGTATTTTTAATTGATATTTACTTTAATTAATAAATTTATTTCATTTTATATTTAATATATAAAATTTCAAACAAAATAGCTTTTATATTAAAACAAAAAATGAAATTTTTGTTTTGACATTAAAATTTAAAATGAATACTTAATTTCATACTTTTTAATACATGAAATATTTTTATCTATATTGGTGTACATATACAAATTAAATCTAATTTCAATTCTTAAAATATTTTTTTAAAGTTAACCTCTAATATGTGTATATGAACTTTCAAGATAGAGTTATTATTTTACCTTTATTCAAACTTTGAGTAAATTGTATTTGAAAAATCATTCAAAATTTTTATTTCATTGAATTTAATATATATTTTTTAATATTATAAAAAATACTTCAAATTATAATTTGAAACTAATGCTTGGAGATATGCGGAAATGATATGATGATGTTTAGACATGATTTTAAGGTGTTTTTATATCCATTTTTCGGACCCCCAATACATTGGGTAATAGTGTATCTTACTTTTTTGAGGAAAATGAGCCCTTCAAAGCTTGTACATGATCTCGGATATCTCCAAACACCTTTAAATCGATTCAAAATGATTTTAAGCTAATTTTAAAGCCTTCAAAAATGTTTTACATTGTTTTTATGATTTTCTTTATATTGTTCAAAGTTTTAATTTATAGTAAAATTTAACATACGACCGATAAAAAAACCCCAAAGATTTAGTTACCTTTTAAAATGGATCCTAACATGTGTTCAATGCCCCGAAGTAATTTCAAATTGTAATTTATTCTTTCTTAAATGTTAGGAATTGTTTTAGAAAAATACGGTTATCAAATGGTGTTTTATTTATTTAAAAATAAATTTTGATTTAATTTAAAAGTATTTAGGTAACACCTTTCATTCGTACTGTACGTAAGAACGAATGAAAGGTATTACACCATAACCTTCTCATCCGGACCATCCTCCTCCCTTAACTTTTTTATGCCCATAAACTATGGCCCAAATAAGCTTTGTAACTTGTATCACACATGCAAAGAGAAAGCAATCCAAGTACGTACACTTTTGATGCCATACATAAATGTAACTCAATTCATTTCATGAATACCATATTAATACATTTCAACTATAAAATTTATTGGATTTTTCTATTTATATGTTTTTTCTACTTTTCAATTTTTGGGAGAAAGGGATGTGCTCTTGTTTTGTTGGATGAACATTATTACTATACAACATTTGCCCCACAATTATTAAATATGTCAACAACCTGCCGTATGTAAGGATAGGTTTGGATAGACGGTGGGGTGCGATGCGGTGTGTTTAGCTTATTTTTTGTCTCACACTAGAGTATTGTTATGATATCTAATATTATCTTCACCATTAATTTTACACTAACCACAAATAAACATATTTCCAAAATGCTACTTATTTATATCTACAAATGAAGGAATATATGAGTTGTTACCCGATGTTAATTATATATACACTTGTGTAGATATATTAGAGATAGCATTGTCAATATAGTGTTGCAAGGTGAGCAAATGAAAACAACTAGGCGTTCAACAGTTAACTACGTTATTTATAGCCCTCCAAAAGAGGTTATTTAGGAGAGACTCTTAAGGATAATGGTTGGTTAGTGAAATAAGTTAACTAGACCTAGATAATAGCGATGAAGTTACACAGGTTTTAAGATTGTCGATTGTTTGGTAAAATTGACGTTCTTAAAATTTTTAGAAAAACATATTTACATGTAATTACCGAATAAAATGTTATAATTATTACACGATAATTAAAACAGAGTGAAATCGTCTTGTCTAATTTATGTTTAATTTAATATGCCAAAACAAAAAAAAAGTGATGTTGCTAAAAATGATATCATCTCGGAGTAGTATTGGTAAAGATGGTAATGGAAAAATTAGTAGACCGGTGAAGAAGTGATGAAGGAATGAAATCAGCTATCCTAGCTCTAGGTACTTTATGTACCGCACTCAGCACTATTATTGCATCTCTAGCTAGGCCTTGACTGTAATAGTACTTCTTGTTTGGCCCAACTATACATTCATAGGCAAATAGGGCAACCCCTTTTTTAGCAATTGCAGCCACAAACTTCATCTTGTTTTACCGTCACCATAAACTCTCAAACCCATTTTCATAAATATATTGTATATACAGCAACAGTAGTCTATGCAAGTGGGAGAGAGGGGGACCTTTGGGTGCGTTTGCAGATCAATGCAGACGACTGGCGAGTGGTGAGCTAACTGACAATGAACTTCATAATCATGCCGGCCTTTGGGAGCACTATGTACAACTTTTTAGTGCCCATGCTGTTTCTTCCTCTCTTAAAATGCGTGCACATATATATGTATATATATGTGAACAGGGAGAAGAGAAGAGAACCCTACTTTTCCACTAAACATGAGGTTGCAGCCTCTTTAAAGAGTATAAACCTCCATGTTTTTCTCACAGACACTTAAAACTGAGATATATTATGTATAAGAGACTTGAGTTCACATGGAGGAGGGAAGCCTACGTAGAGGTGTTGAGCTAACAAGGGATATCAGATATGATCCTACAATATATGCATGCTGATACTAGCAGATCTGAGATTGTACTAGTTATGGGTATGATCAGTGATTAGGCTCTTGCATCTATTACCTAGCTAAAGCTACCGATTCCAAATCTTTTCTTCCTTTACTTTCTTTTCTATACAAAATATTTGAGACGTACGGCTTCAAATTTTCCATTGTCAGCTCTTGGGTTAATATATATAGATATAGGTAAAATTTAAAATTTTATGTAAATTTTTAGTTGATAATGTGATACAATCTCAAATCGTATCATATTCAATGCTTTAATAACTGGACGGGTGGTTAAACATGTTAGACCATCGATTCTTGTTTCAATCAGTTCCATTTGTTGACCATTAGACCAATAATAAATAAATAAATAATTAAAAATCTATATATATCTCAAAGAATTTTAAAAAAAATTATTAAACCGGTTCAACTTGTTCATTTTTCAATTTTTGTCCTAGTTTTGTTTAACAATTTCAAGTAATTTTCAAATTAATCGGTTCAACCCATTTGTTCAGATCGTTATATAGATAAATTCTTAGCCTGTCTGATCCAGTCTTATTCTATTAATATTAATCACATCATTAAATCTTGACAAAATCTAAGTTCAAGGATAAAAATGGGTCTAATTGTCAAATTAATAGAACGCGTAAAAATAAAACAAATATGAAACAAAGACTAAATTGAAGAGAAATTAAATATCAAGAAAGCCATATTGCAAATATATGATGCAAAGTAGAAAAAATAAAAAACGAAGGATATACAAAAGTTTGTGTAAATTACAATGACACTGCAAATATATACTAAAGGTAGAAAGATTTGAAGATAATATTATTGTAAGGAATATTTACGAATCTCGAATATAAATTCAAAAAAAAATATGGATAATAAAAAAGAAGAAGAGAATATTAAAATGATGTTATGGGAGGATATTTAATTTTTTTTTTATGGGTCGGAGCAATGGTGTTTTAATCTACTTAATTCAAGTTTTTAAAAACATTAATTTTTTATGATACATGCATTGAATGTGATTTTATACACTTAATATTCAATCAATTTTTTAAAATATTTTATTTTTAATTGTTTTAATTATTGAATATAATTAAAATTTATTAACTTATCAAATTCTTTTTGATAATATCAAATAGAAAATTTTTAAATCATTATTAAAGTATTTTTAATATATTCAATATATAATATAATTTTACTTTATGTACTTAATGCAAAGTAACATTATTCAAAATAACAATTAATCAACATAATTGACTTTAAATTAAATAAGTAATAATTAATATGTTTAGAAATTTAGTCAATAATAAATTTATTTTACATCAATAAAATTAGCATAACTTTTTCTCGATACAATTAGCACAATATTTTTTAATTAGTAACTGTAAATTAAATTATAATTATTTTTGAATTTGTAATTCTCACAAATTTAATTTTTAATAAATTAAAACAATTTTTAAATATGTAATTATCACAACTTCTATTTTATTTAAAATTTTTATTTTTAAATAAAAAAAGTTCTATTTTCTTCCTCTTTGAAAATTGGTTGGGTTTTTCTTTTTCATATTATTTCTTTTTTAGAATGAAGCCTTCTAAATGGCTAGATCTAAGCCCGATTAGGCCTAATGATGGGTTCATTGCCTTCTTCACGGCTAGGGCTTGAACGCCCAATAATGCCATGAAGATCCTTATTCTCTAAATCATATCGAGATAAGTGACGATAGTAGAAATGTAATTTTATTCTTTTAATAATTTATATCTTTATAATTTTTAAAGAATTAAATCATTTTTTATCATTTTTGAAACCAAAATATAATTTTACCATTACTAATTTAAAATTTTATAAATTATAAATGATCTAAATTGAAATTTTACCAGGGCATAACCGCCCTCAATCCCTTAAACTCTATTAATGTTTCTAAATTGCAGTTGAACATTTTTATTTAACAAAACATGTTTAGCTGTGTTTTTATTTGAATCAATTGAAATTGCTTAGGCAAAGGGTGTGATATCCTTTTTGTTGGAAAAGACTGTCAAGTGGAGTACAACAAACAGAGAAATTTATTAGTAATAGTTTGAAGAATGGAGACAAAATCCTTGCCCAATTGCAAAACCATGAATCATTCAATGATGCATGAATCATGAAGATGATGAGGGATGGGAGGCCGCCTTCACGTCCTCATAATTTGGAATGTCCTCCATTGCCTGCATCATTTTTGTTCTTTTCTTCATCAGCTAACCAATATAAACTGGTTGCTGATTTCTCTGTCTCCATTATTCTTATTCACTAAACATGAAATGCAACTAACCTTCAAACATACATATTTACTACCTTAGCTAAGATAACTAGTTGTGACATCATTATATGTATGCATGTATGTATTTATGTATGTATGTATTCCCTGACTGGCAATACTAACCCATGGTATAAGATGGGGTTGGTAAATTGATGACAGTGCTCTTGATCTTTGTCATCATGTTAATGCTGTTGGTAACTCCCTGTGATCCAATTCCACTATCTTTCAAACCCTGTTAGCACAGCATTTTGTTTCAAGTTTTTTGCTGATACATGAAGAAAAAAGCATTATTTCAAGCATGGTGATTTTATTTACCTGAAATGGGAAATGATCTGGTCCTCGAGCTGGTGCGGAATTAATCTGAACTGTCCCGGTCTCCATTGCATCACTAATCAATATTGCTTTGTTGACATCCTTAGTGAACACACATCCCTGCAATGTTGCATGTACTTTTCATTATCATGGGGGAAAAGATGATTTTGGGAAATTTGGTAAGTTTTTTATGTATGTGTGTATGCCTGGAGACCAAAGTTGCTAGCATTGCAATGGTGGATTCCTTCCTCAATGGAGTTGATTCTTATAACTGGCAAAACCGGGCCGAATGGTTCCTCCCATGCAATCCTCATATCAGGCCGAACATTGTCTAACAACAACGGCCATATAAGATTGCCATCTCTCTTGTACTCCTGACAAAATGTAGCTCCTTTCTCTTTGGCATCCTTGACCAGCCCTTCAATGAAATTTGCAGATGATTCCGACACAACTGGAGTGATATCACAGTCATCCTCTGGTGGTCCTACCGTTAACTTTGCGATTTTTGCCTTCACTTTGTCCACCAGAGCATCAGCAACAGATTCCATCACCAGCACAACTTTAACAGCAGTGCATCTTTGGCCACTGTCATAGTTGTTGGACCAAAAGAGTTAAGACCATAATAATGTATAGTAGAAGTGAAAAGAATCAATGCAACATAGTGTTTTCCGCCCATAACCTATAAGAAAATCCTCCTTTTATTATGTTTGCAGCAACCAAATCTAAGTCGGCGTCTTCGAGTACGATACAAGCATCTTTTCCTCCCAATTCCATTTGAAGAGGGATCATTCCTGCCTTCTTTGAGATAGCAATACCAGTGTCTCCACCAGTGAAGCTAGGCAAAAGGAGATTACAAGTTACAAATGGGATGATCAATGGGGAGCTAATGGAGTCCACAAGATGAACTTGAATTACCTTATACAATTAACTCCAGGATGCATGGTAAGGAAATCACCAATCTCAGAGCCTTTCCCTGTCACACAGCTAATGAGCCCTTTGGGAAAGCCAGCCAAGTGAAAGCAGTGCACCATATGAAGAGCTGAAACAGCACCCTACAGGAAGAACCATCCCATTCGATTAAAGTTCATTTTGTTTCAACTTATGTTATCAGCTTGGTGTTTTGTCAATACCTGTGTAGGTGGCTTGAGTACAAGGGAGTTTCCTGCAATTAAAGCCGGTGCAATTTTCGAAACAGCAAGGTTGACAGGGTAATTGAATGGTGGAATGGCTAGAATCACTCCAAGCGGAATCTACAGTTAAAATGCAACTTTACATCATGAACTACATCATCAAAACATACAAAATATGAACCAATAAGTGTGTCCTGTTTAGAAACCATATAATTGCAGACAATGAAACTTTACCTTGGAAGTGAGGCAATATTTGGTTCTTTCATTCCCTGGAAAACTATCAGATACCAAGAATTTTCCTTCTCCAAGAATCCTAACTCCCTCTTCAGCAGTGTAAGAAACCAGATCCCCAGACCTTACAACCTTTAAGAAATCAGATGAAAAACCAGTTTGTCTTAAGCTGATTTTTGTTCACTTTTGAAATAAACAAGTTCATAGACAATTATATACCTCGGTAACTGCATCTTTGGCTGGTTTTGCAATTTCTTTAACCAGGCACTCAGCAATTGGTGCTTTATGTTCCTTTAGGATGGCTGCAGCTTTATGAAGTAGCTCAGCTCGTTTCCAAAGTGGAGTCTTGGCCCAAGATTTTTGTGCAGTTTTTGCTGATTCCATGACCTTGTTCACTTCTTCTTGTGTACAAGCTATTTTCAACACCATTCATAAGTTTACCAGAAGCCATTCTTAACTAACATTTCATTTTATTCAAAGTTATCCATTAAAGCTATGTACAGTTCTATCCATGCTGCAGATTTCACAACTATATAGCAAACACAAAGAAAGCAACAAAGCAATTTAGCAGAAGAAACAAACTTAAAAGTTTCAAAGTGTAGCTGTATAACCTTGAACCTTGTACTGAGTTTTTCTGGTAGTTGGATTAATAATGGCAACAGTTTTGGCTGAAGAAGACTTCTTCCATTCTCCATCAGCATAGTACTTGTAAACATCTCCATCCAATATCTCTGCAAACAAACCAGTCCCAGCCATTATCAAAAACAAGAAAAAAATCTACTCTTGTTTTTCTGGATTTCCAAAGAACCAGAGAAAATAATGGAGTGTCTGGTGTGACTTAGATATATGCATGCATATATAGAGGGAGAAGGTGAGCCACTCCTTGCCTTGGTTGCATCTACTTTGGAGAAAAAGAGTTTGGGGTTAGGTGGTTCACAATGTGCCAAGTGACAAGTAGACATGGTTTCTAACCTTGAACCTTTTCTCTATCACATCACACTCATTAGCTTACAAAATTAACACGTTTGTTTAGCCTCGGTTTTGTCGTTTGGATTCAGCCCTTCACATGTTCTTAGCCTTTCATTTTTTATATCATCTGATTAAAAACAAAAGAGACAGCAACAATAGATGTGGGTTCCCAAAACTGTTTAGCTTTAAATCTTTGTCCCTGGACTGTTTTTGCAGGGACTAAGTTAACAAATTTGAAGTAAGGAATTAATGAGTAGGTCCTTATGGAGGGACCTCTCTTTTTACCAGAAAAATGTTATCCTCATCATTGCCATACCTTATATTATCTATTCTATCCTGCATAGAATACTGTGCCATTCTCCCCCTTGGCCCTTCCCCAGTTAGGTGTTTGGTAGTAAGCCTTATTCATAAATTATCCCATTATTATTAATCAAATAAAATTAAATACTGAATAAAATTTCAAAATTTTCAATCTTCAGAAAAGTTAGTCAATATTTTCTTTTAATTGTATTGATAGTAAAATTAATCAATATTCTATTTTAATAAAAATGATTTAATAATTAATTTTAGAAATTTTAAATGACAAATATGCGGTTTACTATTTAATAATATATCATTTTAATAAAAGAATTCAATTCAATATAAATATAAAATAAAAGGTTAAATCTTATTTTGGGACTTGAATTTGATAATTGTTCTCACATTAGAACGTGAATTTTTTCTTTATCTAAATTAAGTCATGAACTTGACAAATGTTTAGACTTTGAGACGGTTGTTATAAGATTAACGTTGATGGCAGTTGAGACCGTAGTTATCATTGTTGTAACATTTTCAAAATATGTACAGTGTTCCAATAGTTATAAATAAAAAATTATAAGTAACCAAAAGTTATATCAATTGATTATTAACAAATAGTCATAATTATTCAAGTAGATATTTATTGAATAATTATGTTTATTGCTAAATATATAACTATCCATTTTGGATAATTATGTTCTTATAAAGAGACATGAGACCTTCTATAAATAAACAAATCTTTATATTCTAAACACATTTTTCGAATCTAATATATTTATCATCTTTTATATTCTAAATTGTGCTAAAAAAACAATCACAAATATTTTTTGATAAAAATCAATATCGTTATTATGCTCCGTTTAATACTCAATATATTTTTCATTTTTTGTTAGCCGATGCTATTGGAATTCCCTGTCCGAGGGTTGTGAACTTGTAGTGTTAATAGTCCCTCTGACCAAAAAAAATATTTATTTAATATTTAATGGTTGAAAATAGAAAATATTTTATTTAGTTTCAAAATCTTTTACTCAATATGTAAAAGATGAAATCCAACAAAAACGTGGAGTGAAAAAAAATTAATATTTAAATTTCGGAAATTCTTTGTCAATTTTTTTATTTAATATTTAATGGCTGAAAACACACAAAAATAAAACTTGTTTGTTTCAAAATCTTTTATTTAATATTTAGAAATTAAAACCCAACAAAAACATGTTTGGAAGAGCTTTGTGAAATTAAAAATGATGAAGGGTCAATTCATTTATTCTTATTTGTTGGCCGAAACTCTTGAATCTCTCTAAGGAACGTGAATTTGTACGAATTAAATTTTAGTTCGATTACTATTGGTATTGTTGTCAATACATAAATATGTGAGTTCGAGTATACTGAAGCATATTATCTAAACGTTATGAATTATTATCTCCTATTTATGAATTGAAAAAGAGTTATAAATAATTTTAAACGTTATGTAAAAAAAAATATAATTAAAATCTATAATAAAATTATTTAATGGTTACACTCCTTTTTTGACTGAAAAAAAAAATTGAAATCCAACAAAAACGTGGAGCTTAAAAATTAATATTTAATAAACTTGGAAAAATCTATTTATTTAATATTTAATAGTTGAAAATTGAAAACAAAAATTTACTTTCAAAGACTTTTATTTAATATTTAAAAGTTGAAATACCAAAAAAAAATGGAGTAAAGATACTAATATTTTATATAAATTCGAATATTAGAATCCACATTTATTATCTAAATAAATAATACATATCCAAATAATTGATATATATAGCTAAAAAATTTTCTTCAAGCGGTTTGTTTTTTATATTTTGTTTTGTTCAGTAATTGTGTTAGTTTTCGAGTTGACTATCATCCTTTTTTTTTCCTCCGATCAACTCTTTTTTTTTTCTTCACATTCACTCCACATGTCTTTTCTCTTTTCAGTTTAAAGATCTATTTTGTAGGTATCTTTATTTTCACATTTTGTGATGGATAGATGACGGTATCTGTCGTTTTCTTAAATTCCACAGACCACTAGTAATTTTCTTGGAAAGTGGGTGGCTCTTCATCAACTTCTTAATCTGTTTATGTTTTGAGAGTATTTTAGAATAATAAATGATTTCACGAGTCGATTTGGATCCATGTTGTCTCAAGTTTTATATGCTTTTTATTTGTTTTTCTATTATTTAATAAGTCAGTTTTAAAAATTTTTGTCTGCTATTGTAGCACATTACGTCTTGTTTATGCATGTAATCTTAGTTTTACAAGTGGTTTTAAAAATGCTTTTGTTATCGTCCTCTCTAATTTAATGAATACTCGATTCTTTTATCAAATTTTACTCACTGTTTTGAACCATCCTAGATTAATTTTCATATTTATATTAGTGGTTGGTGTGGTGGTAGATAGCTGCATACATATGGTTCCATCAGTGGAGCTGCCCATTGCTAATCAACCCAATTTAACCCATTATTTAATCTATTATTCAAACCTTGAGGAGCTACACACAAAAATAAAATAAACTGGCATTTATTTCCCTTCTACTTGATCTAAGGCAAGAAATCTGAAACCCATTTTTAGACTTTATTTTTTTTTATGTTAATGAGATTAATTTTTGCTATTCTTTATTTTTAAATGTTTTGATATAATAAATTATATTTAAATTTGAAAAAATTCAATTGATTTTTCTTAAAAAATTTTCAAGTATTAAATGAGTCAAAAAAAAGTTTTTAAAAAGCTGTAAATGTTTTCTTAGTACTTTTAAGACCTTTCAAAAATGTTGTTGTGCTATTATCAAACAATTTTTAAATTAAGTATCAACATCTAAGTAGTAGATTTTGGTACCCTTCAAATAGTATCTAATAATATTTTCTAGAAGGGTATAGTATCGATATCTAGCAAGAATGTATACGTAACCTCTATGTATCAAAACACGATTTTAGGTATCGATATATTGGAAATCAATAAACACAATATTATTTAGAAGAATAGTATTATCGATACCCAAGTACTTCTGATGGGTATTTTTTTTCAAGATACGGATACTACCCTTGTAAGTATCAATGCCTTTACTTTCGGACTATCATTAATACATGAATTATATACTTTCAATAACTAAAAATAATTTTCAACAACCTCAAACGATTACAAATCAAAGACAGGATTTCTACAAACTCAAGAAAAGACAAGAGAACAATATTCAAAGATAAAAGAGCTTAATTTTCACTCTTGAACTTTGTACATAAACACTTGTTGAGTATACTTTCTGTTTTTTTTCTTCAAGTGTTTATTTTGTATTTTTGAGAGAGTTTAATGTTGTAAACATCTACCTTTGAAAGTTTTTTTTATTGTTTACACCTTTTTAATATTTATAAAAAAGAAAAAGGGTTTTCAGTTGAACCCTAAAAATTAGGGTTATAATTTATCTTAAAAAAAATTATTGAAAAGATTCATTCTATGCCTCAAGGAAAAGATAAATGTTGCAAACACTTTTTCTGTACATGACAATTCGATATACTGAATTGTGAAGTCCTTACTAAGATAGTAAAAATAGATATCAAAATTTTCTCTCTTTTTTTAGAAAAGTTTTAAAATTTCAAGTCACACCACAATTATTGTATAAAAAAACACATTTGTAGTTTTTTTATTTATCTTTTCAGGTCCTGTGTTTGTCTGGTTTCAATAAGACTATGCAAGACATAAATAATAATAATAACAATAGAACTCTTTCCCTTCGCTGATCTACAAATATACTGTTCACCACTTTTTAATGTTTTTTTTCTTTTTTCGAATGGGTATGTTTCTTAATTTCTTAATTGCACCTGATGCATCTAAATTATGACCATCATTTGAGGCAGTGGAGGGTTAGGGATTGGGCATGTTCCAGGGTTAGAGTCAGGGTTTGGTGATTCGGGGATCCAATGAAGAATATGAGATGCATTTTGGATGAGAGGGATTTGGTTTAAAAAGAAATTGGGTTTTAGGGTTTTAATTTTAGAGCTCTGATGGCGGTTGCAAACGCCGACAACGGCGAGAGTACAGCGAATTTGTCAACGAAGAAAACCCAATTAAAAAAAAAAAAGCAATTTGCTTTCATTGAGAGTCGAACTCAAGACCTCCCGCTTACTAAACGGGTGCTCTAACCAACTGAGCTATGAAAGCAACTTTGATGACACTTACTAATTTCCTTTATTTAATTAAAAGAGAATAAAATCAAGATTTTTCAAAAGTAAATTTTGTTTGATTTATTGATTAAAAATTTAATTATTAAATATAATTAGATTATTTAATAAATATATATTTTAAATTATAAAAAATATTAATTTTTAAATATTTCACCTTAATTTAAAATAAGTTAATCTTGATTTTAGAGGTTGAGGAAAGAGAAGAGAGTACGTAAGTTTATATGAGTTGTTTGCATGATCTTTTTTAGCTACATGTTCTAGGGTTACTGACACAAGAGTTTGATCTGATACTCCTATCAGTGACTATGATGCTATGTCCTAGAATAAAACGTCTTAAAATGACTAGTAATAAAGTCCTTATACTTTCACATGGGCCCAACATAATCTTAGCGAAGCCCGTAGCTATATGGTTCATTGGGCTAAGGTTGCAAGATACCTCAAGGTCCACTGGTTCATAGGTATGTGATGTATAATTTGTTAGAGCGTTAGTTCTATTGAGAGACACGTGTCATTAGAATAAATAACTTTTTATACTAATTTCAAGCTTTAACAATATTTCAATGAAAAGTAAAGGTTTGCATATTTTCAAATTAATTACAAGTAAATTCTTATATTTATTATAATTTTTGTAATGAGTTGAAATTAAAATTGGAATTTGTTAAAACTAAAAAATACATTACCATAATTTATAATGAAATCAAAGCTTAATTTTTCAAAAAGTTAAATTGAGAAATTAATTACAAAAAAATAAAAGCTGGTATGACCTTCATTAAAATATAATTTTTTAGAATTTTTAATAAATTAAATAAGGTATGTTTTATTACAATTTTTAAATTCAATGAAATAATAAAAAAATAAAATATTAGACAAAAATATAAATATAAATTAAATTACAATGATATTTTTAAAAATCTAATGATAATAAATTTAAATATTAAGATAAATAATATTTATTTTTGTGATATTTTTATTTATGATAACATTATTTAATATTATGATAATTTTATATATTTTTATTTTCTTACATAAAAATTTTATTTATTTAAAATCATTAAAATAATAATTATTCACCTGCCAATTAGGTAAACTATCCACGTTAAATTTAGGTCTTAGACATTGTATATATATATATATATATAAAATCACGTAAAATTAAATAATTGTTGATTTACATTCTTATTTAGTATATGATTTATCGATATCATAAAATTACACATGAATTTATAAACAAAAATATAATTTTATCAAAGTCATGCAATTTAATCGGTTTGGAACTTGGTAAAAGAAAATTCATTTCCACAATTATTTATGTATTTTCAACATAAAAAAATCGAAAAATTGACTGAATATTTGATTAAGTTCATTTGGTCAGATACTAAAATCGATTTGGTTGGATTTGATTTTTTGATGAAATTGATTTATTTGATTTTTAGTCTGTAAAAACTGAATCGATCAAATGCACGTCTCTATGGGTGCCTCTCATATCCCACTGTAGCTGAGGCAACACATATGATGGATAATAAGCCTCCATTGTTCGAATCTAGCTCGATTCACTAGGCCCACTCCAACTTGATTGATAATGACTTTCAGGGGTAGACACCTAACTTTTTGCTGTGTTCCCACAAATAGAGCCAATTACTATAGCACAAAAATGGGACAGGGGAGGGTGGGTGATGTGAAGAGTCGCTATAATTGAGATGGTTCACGCCGTGAGAGTGTAGAGAGCCGCTATAATGGGGACAATTCATGCCGTAGAAGATGTAGAGAGTTGTTGTCTTTGGAGAGTTAGGGATATTTTGGATATGATAGATTAATGAGTGTCTTTAGGAATTTTTTCCAATGAATTTCCTTTAGATTGTGTGCGTCTCATGGATGCGATGATTAGATGAGGGTGCGATATTTGGGCCAATTTTGTTGAGCTTGGACTCCAAGGGCAATGGAGCGAGGCTTGCCAAACTCTAACTCCAAAAACGAAGTGGTATAAGGATTATATCACCATAGTTTAGGTTAGATTGTCGAATTGGATCTTGCAGAGTCGGACCCTTTCATATAGAATACGACGATATAATAAAAAATAAATTATAAAATAATGAAGAAAAATTAAAAAAAATTAAAGGTAAATTATAAAAATAGTTACTTTTGTTTCCCTCATATTACATTTTAGTCATTTACATTATCGTTTGAAATGTTACGTTTTAGTCACTTACATTATCGTTTTGTTACGAAGTAGTCACTCTATTGTTAAGCTATTTACCTCCCTAACAACAATACTATGTGACAGTCCAAATGAGTTTTAAATGTTAATTTGGATGTTCAACTGGGACGAAAATAGTTTTTTCTATCAAAATGGAAAAGAAAACTAAAAGAAAAAAGAGACAAACAATTTTTTTTTACAGTTCAAGATATAATTAATTTAAAATTTTTAATTAATTAATTTTATTTAATTAAAAATATATTTTCGTTCTAGTTGGATATCCAAGTTGACATTTAAAATTTATTTGGACTGTCACATAGAATTGTTGTTGGAGAGATAACAGAGCTTAAGTAAATACTTCGTAATAAAATGGTAATGTAAGTGATTAAAATTTAATATTTAAAAAATAAATAATTAAAATATAACTTGAGATAAACAAAAATAATTTTTTTTTTAGAGTTTAGCCAAAAATTAAATAATATCCATGAACATAATGTAATAGAAATAAAATAAATAAAAACCGAAACGATACAATGGCGGAAGGTGAAAGCAACAGAGGAGGTAAGTGAAAAAAGTATATAGGTATAAAAGCTTCGTCATATAAAGCGCCTGGTCTTTCTCTCTTCTCTCACTTCATGATTTTATCTCTTCAATGTTGATGCTGTTACAATGTGAAGCACAGGGAGGCTTTTGGATAAAAGCTTTCTTTATCTTCTTCATCCCATAAAATTCCATTTATATTAAAAAAAAAAAGAAGAAAGGAAAACTTATACGCCCCCAAAATTTCAATTTGTCCTTTTCTTTAAGAAAACCAAAAAAGAAAAAAATCATAAAAAATAATCCATAAACCCTCCTCCTACCGTCATTCATTTCAGCTTTCTAAAGCCCCTACAGATTTCGTTTCGAATCTCATTTTTATATTTTTTTTGCCCTTAGCTGCAACGTTTTCCAGGGTAAGATCTCATGTTCTTTACCTTCATTATCCATTTATTTTCTTTCTAATTTTTTGAAATTTGAAGGCTTTGATTGGGTTTTCAAGATATGGGTTATTGTTATCTGTTGATAAGGAGAAATGAGTACTTAATGGTTTTTTATGTTGTTATTTGCAGGTTCTGGAGAATTGGTTTTTTGTTTTCCCTTTATATATAGTTGTTTGAGGAATCAAAGTTTTGTTCCTTTTTTTTTTTTTTGTCTTTTTTGGCGAAGAAAGATGTCGATTTTGCCGAAAAGTGAATCAATTCACATAAGGGAAGTTTGGGACGAGAATTTGAATTGTGAATTCGAGTTAATTCGAGATATTGTGGATGATTACCCGTACATTGCTATGGACACTGAGTTCCCGGGCATTGTTCTACGCCCAATAGGCAATTTCAAGAGCAGTTTTGATTACAATTACCAAACCTTGAAAGCAAATGTTGATCTTTTGAAACTGATTCAGTTGGGTCTTACTTTCTCTGATGCCAAAGGGAATTTGCCTACTTGTGGAACTGATAAATACTGTGTTTGGCAATTCAATTTCCGCGAATTCGATCCTAATGAGGATGTCTATGCTAATGACTCCATTGAGCTTTTGTCTCAAAGTGGCATTGATTTTCAGAAGAACAAAGAAAAGGGTATTAGTGCTCATGACTTCAGTGAATTGTTAATGTCATCTGGGATTGTTTTGAATGATAATGTGCATTGGGTGACTTTTCATAGCGGCTACGATTTTGGGTATTTGCTTAAGTTGCTCACTTGCAAGAATCTTCCTGAAACACAAACAGGGTTCTTTAGTTTGATTAAGATTTATTTCCCGACTCTATATGATATCAAGCATCTGATGAAGTTTTGCAATAGCCTACACGGTGGGTTGAACAAGCTTGCAGAGCTGTTAGAAGTGGAGAGGATTGGTATTTGTCACCAAGCTGGTTCAGATAGTTTGCTTACTTGTTGTACATTCATGAAACTGAAAGAAAATTTCTTTAGTGGTTCGGCCGAGAAATATGCTGGTGTGTTATATGGTCTTGGTGTTGAGAATGGACAGAATACTCTCTAATAAATCAAAGAAAAGTTCTTTAGTTGGTCGAATGAGAAATATGCTGGTTTGTTATATGGCCTTGGTTGTTCAGAATTGACAGAATACTTCTTAAATATCAAAGAATTATGAAATAAAATTTGTTTGTTAGACTTTGTGTTCCATTTGCAATCTACTTATAATATCTCTTATCTTATCATCAGCCTGTTTTACACATCTTACTGCACGGATATCATTGATCATTTCATTGACCTGTTATACTTGCTTTGCGCTTGTTGGTTATCAAAGAATGATAAATGCATATGAGTGGAGGGAGAGGGTGGAGGGATGGTAACAGAAATGTTTCACAATGGCCAGCCAAAGGATGAGGCCCTTTTTCCCGGAGAATTTTGGTATAAAATTGTAAGCATGCTTTCCAAAATCAAGATAATAAATAGGTAGAGAGATAATTTTCATGGTAGCTTTGAACTATTCATATGTTTTTGTTTTACTCCTACTAAGCTTTAATCAAACCTTTAACATTTTAGCAAGTTTCATTCCTTTCATTGTAATTATTTCGAAGTGTCTCAGTTCAACAGCCACAATTCAGTGTTGCCAAGGAGCCATTGTAAGATTTGGTTCCACAACATTGCCATTTGCGGAGCAGAAGCTGTATCAGGATTGTAGAATGCAGACTGAGGTAAGCTGTTGGCTATAGTCAATCAAACTTCAAAAAACTAAACCCAACATGATTAAGAAGAATAAGCTGTAAGATTCATTGATCATCATTCTGTTCCTATTGTAATGGGAGGTGAGAAGAGGGGGATGATGAAAAGGATATATGTATATATATCATTTTTGCTGTGCCCTTGGCATGTTGTTTATTATTCTAGAAAATTCATTTGAGAAGAAGGAATCAGGAACTGACTACAGCCTTTACCTTACTTTGTCTCCTGTGTTTCCCATCAATCCTATGCAGTCTACACTACATAAGCAATGGCTTACTAGCCTCTTAAACCATTCACCCCATTGTTCCTTTTTTTCTCATAATTTCTTGTCATTTTCATCAAAAACTTCCGAGAACATGTAAAAACATCATCATTTTCCACATACAGGATCTTATTTGTTCAATATCAAGAACTTATCCATATTACTTTTAGAGTATGCTATGAAAGAGAACATCATAAAAGAAAATATGATAAGCCTGATGCCCATGCAGCCCCTACAATGCTAAAGTCTGGCTTCAGATGCCTTCACATTTACTTCCATTATGTAGGTTAGCAATTCATTCAGAGGTTCAGGGTTTTCCGGTCCTGCAGCTTTTTCTGCTTTCCCTCATCATTCATTACCACCTCCCATGGATTCCAGCACCTTTAGTTGTTTTTCCTTTAATTCCTTGATTTTTTTCAGTTGTAATTTATGTGTGCCATCCATTTTTCTGTTTTAACTGGAGTTTTATTATTATTTTTCCTTTTCTGAAGCTGCATTTTCTTCCCCTCTAGAAATGTATAAATATAGTCAGAAATAGAAGGTTAACACCTCATAAACCAGCAAATAAAGACAAATAAAATAAGACTGATTGCAGTGATGCCTTATGAGTGATTGCATGATATTACAGTGTCCTTAAACCCGGGTTTTGGCAACACTTTAATATCTTTTATCATGGTTTCAGCCACACGAAAATGAAACTAAAATCTCAGTTTATGACACTTTCATGTGGCAGTTTGATTTTAATACAATTTCAACCATGAAACATATCTCGATCAGATGAGGTACTATTAGTTTATTATTGTCATTATTCTTAGATTTCTACTTGAGTGTATCTTTTCTATTAAATGTATGTGGATTGGTGATGACATCGTACTCCAGATACTTCTTGCCAAATTTGTGGAGCTGATCAAGAGACTGTGCTTCATGCCTTGCGTGATTGCCAAGTTGCCAGAGCAGTTTGGTTAAATCTTTTTTCTACTGCTGCGAAACAAAATTTCTGTTCTTTTGAGTTTACATGATTGGTTGTTGGATGATATTGATAATAATTCTGGACTGTTTGTTACTTCTATACCCTGGGGAACTTTATTTACTATTACATACTGGCGGATGTGGAAGCAGCGTAATCAAGTCATTTTTCAGGATGATTCTTATAGTGTTGATGAGTTGTTGAAACAATGCTCAAGTTGGGCTATGAACGTGATGCAGGTCTATCATCTGATTTCTCCACAGCAGAATGGTAATGATTCTTCCAAGAGATGGACTTTACCTCCCCCAGGATGGATCAAACTCAACACAGACGGAGCGGTTGCCTCGAACCATTCTTGGGCAGCAGCTGGTGGGGTTTCTTAGAGATGACCATGGAAATTGGCTACTTGGATATAGTAGATATGTGTGTTCATGAGATGGTTTAAAACTAGCCTGGCAGCGAGGATACAAGAAGATCATCATTGTCAAGAGTGACTGTGAGGTGGTGGTGCAGCTTATATCGGATAGCTCAATCGATCCTCACTTGATTACTCTTGTTCGCAATATTCAAGAACTTTGTCAACGCAGGTGAGAAGTTAAATTCGGGAAGATTTCGAGAGATGCAAATAGAGTAGCTGATTTTATTGCCAAGCTTGATATTAGAAGGGACACAGCAGTGCATTGCTTTGAGAGGCTGATTCCTAGTGTCCGGTACTTAGTAATGCTGTTTTGCTTGCTTAATGTTATAAAATTATTTAAACATTCTCTCACACACAAATCAGGATTATAACTTTTTGGTTGACAAAGAGCGAAATAAGCCAATATCTTTATGTAATTCGGTCCTTCCATCAAGCTAAAATGCATGGCATGATGTCTACCTTCATTTATTTATATTACTCTTTACAACTCATTGTATTAACTAAGATTAATCATCTTGGCCAAGGACTTTTGATCAATAGCATTCAAGATATATTTCCTCGTATCACTTGGGGTGATAGAGCTTCTTTGGACCTCTCCACCACCTTCGTATGCTTCATGTCATACTCAAAACATCCTGTCTTAAGCATTCGTCCATGTGAACTCGTTTTGTGATGCATTAAAGTGACATAAAAAGGAGAGTCAGTGTCATAGGTCTGAGAATTATCTGCACTACAAACATAAAAGATTATAATCATAGATACTTGAGTGAAATATCAAATGAAATTCTTATAGCGAGTTATCTTTAGTGTATTTATTCTTGTAACAAGCACCCGCATATTGTCCTCAGGTATCCTATACTTTAACTTATTAGACCAATCGGGTACATGGATGCTTAACATGTGCCTACCTTTGAGTAGTGTTGATGCCTTGTCTCCACAACAGGATGGCTAGAAACAATTTAGGAATGGTGATTTTGATGCATAGGTGTCTCATAATTGTATCTCCTTACAATTTTCTATCTACGTAAGTCCTAAACATTATGTAAATAACTTGAGCATAAAGAAATATTTCAATATTTATTATAAAACCATAACAATATATATATATTTTTAGCGATTATAAGTAAATCGCGATTGACTTGCATGCATGACTTACACTAATACCCCTTCCTAGATGAGCATACTTGGGATCATTTTTTTTAAACTTATTTCGGTTAGTTAAATTGATACTAAATAGTTTGAGTTTTATTTTGATAAAACATTCAACGTATTTCATTTTGTTTGGTCAATATTAATTTATATTGATGTGTATCAACACTTATAAATTGGTACAAGATTTTAATATTTTTAATTAAATTTTAATTTTTATATAATTACATTTAAAATAATTATACTTATTTAATTAAGTTTAATAATTTTAAAATTTATATTTGCATATAAATATGTATGTAATTAAGGTATATATATCTGATTTATATAAAATATGGAAAAAAGAAAAATTAAAAAACGTTATACTAGTTCAGAAAAAAAAAAACGTCCACCCTCTGAAATAACAAAAGAGTACCAAAAATTTTAGAAAAGAAATATGAAAATTAGATTAATAAGAGAAACTTAAAATTGGATTAAAAAAAAATCTTAGAATTAAATCGAGCGTTACCAAATAAAAAATAAAGATAATATAAAAGGTTATTAAAATCACATTAAAAATTATCTGAAAATTTGAATTATATAAAAAGGAAATTAAAAATTGTATATAGTTATAAAAAAGCCAAATGCAATGTTATTAAATTTACTCTAAACTTAATACCAATGTCTCTAAACAAAACAAATAGATCATAAAATCAAAACCCTTTCGCCTAACCCTCTCTTCCTCTTTGTCTTCGCCCCCTTTTTTCCTTCTCTTTTAAGGAATTCCGATGGAAGACGACGATGAGTTCGGAGATCTATACACCGACGTTCTCAAGCCTTTCTCTTCCGCTGCTCCGCCACCGCTTCAGCCTTCTACACCCGCCTATTTGCACCGTCCGATTGATTCCAATCCTCAATCTCAGGGTGGCGACGACGAAGATATCCTCTTCGGACCCTCACGTTCGATTCCCGACACTCAAACCCTAGCGTCGTTGAAGTTTCATCCTGTTCTTCCTTCTGCTGCTGCCGAAGCAGCAGCTCTGGGTTCGATCCCTAATTCAGCTCCCGAACCAATGGTTTTGGATTCTGGAAAAGAGGTTGTATTTGATATTGAAGAAGGGGGTAATAAAGCGATTGAGGACTCAAGCTTGGATGACCCGATAATCCCGGGTTTAACCGATTCGGTTCGCCAGGAAGATTCTGGGAGGAACGATGACGGAGGCGATGGTGGAGTTAGAGGCAGCGGCCAAGTGGAAGCGGAAGCGGAGGGAGAAGGGGATGATTGGGATAGTGACAGTGAAGATGATCTACAGATAGTGTTAAACGACAACAACCACGGGCCTTTGGCTATGGAAAGAGGAGTGATTGGGGAAGATGACGACGATGACGAAGATGGGGACCCGCTTGTGATAGTGGCTGATGCAGATGCAAACCAAGGGATGGAGGAGCAGGACTGGGGTGAAGGAGGAGGGCAGACTGCTGATGGGGAAAGGAAAGAAGGGGGAGAAGTAGGAAAGGTTGGCACTGCTAGCAGTGGAGGAGGGGGCGTGGTTGCACCAAAAATTGGGTACAGCAGTCATGGTTTCCATCCGTTTCATTCTCAGTTTAAGGTCAGTGTGTTATCATGTGATGCTGCTGTTGCTGAACTAAACAATATGGAAAAATTTGGGTTTTTTTTTTGTCATGTGCCCCAATCATTTGATGAATGATTAGGATTTCTTTAGTGATTGGTTTGGGAACTTTGTACAGAACCGAATGATAAATAAAAGTTATATTTTAAAAATAAAAATCTGTGGCTAAGTGGCAAAGATTTGGGTGGAAATTATATTTCAATGTTTTCTTGCTTTGATATCATGTTTGAATATTGAATATTCTAAATTGCGGGCAGAAATCATTATGTTCATCCGAACTGAGCCTTCAATCTTTTGGCCAGCCTTTGATGGCACTTGTGGTAGGCTCAATAGCATGAGCTTCACTTGGAATCTCACTGATTTCAAGGGTCAAATTTACCGTGAACTGTTGACTAATGCAACACTGACTTTTAGGTTGTAAGAAAGGGTGATGTGAACCGGCAATCCCTGAGGCTAAACATGACGTGACAGTTAAAAAAAATGGTTTGGTCATAACTTTTGATTTTCAAATGTTCTGGTGCTCATTAGTTAATGGTTTCAATAGCACAACCTTTGCGGTCTTTCTACAAAACTACAAATACAGTTAATGCATTTGTTGGCATACTGTCTGAAGATATATCTATTTCTCTTTTGCTTGTCTTCTAAGCCAATAATTCTTGGTAGCAGCTGTTCAAAATGAACAGTTATGGTCAGAATGCTTTTTTTTATAACTTTGTAAAGTAATTTTTGCTCAAAAAGCAAATTAGATGCTTCTGAAAGGTAAAAGTGTAAAAAACCTGTTGATAAAAGAGATGTAGCTATAGGGGATAACATTATAGTTGAGGGCATGATGGTTCTGTTTCTTGAAATGTAAGCTAGGTTAACTATGAACCTTTGATGAAATTTTTTCTTTTCATTCTTGTTCCAAACTAGTTTCAAATAGCAGTTGATTTTACTTACCTAACCTTTGTCATTGGACATAAAAATCAAGTTATTTCCAGCTTGAGATTCTTATTGTAATTGAGATTTTGGTTTCAGTGTATGTGCCCTTGTTTTTTGTTTGTATATGTTGTCGTGCTTGCTATAAGGAGATTCTGATTTAGCAATCTCTTTTACAGTAAAATTAGCGTTTGGTTACATGATGCTAATGTTGGCATTTTTCTTGAACGTGTTATTGAATGGAAAGTTTATAGCAATCTCTTTTACATGACAAAATTCTCATCGTCTGTTCTGTACTGCACTTTTTATAGTAGAATTAAAAAAAACTACTGGATGATAACCACATTTCTTTTTATGGGTTTATGCTGTTTTTTCACTATAGTCCTGATTGATGATGTGATCTATTTTCTGCTTCATGCAGTATGTAAGACCTGGTGCAGCACCAATGCCTGGAGCCACTGCCGGTGGTCCTGGGGGAGCTCCAGGTCAGGTTCGTCCAGGCATGAGTGCTATGGTTGGTCGTGGTAGAGGTGATTGGAGGCCACCTGGAATGAAAGCTGGTACTTCTATGCAAAAAGGTTTCCATCCTAATTTTGGAATGCCTGGTTGGGGTAACAATATGGCGGGGCGAGGTTTTGGTGGCGGACTGGATTTCACGCTTCCTTCTCACAAGTAATTACTCATTTTCTTAAAACTATGTTATTATTTATCATTAGTTGATAGTGTAAATTTTGTGTATGGTATACTAAATCCATTTAATTTTGGCTTGTAGAAGCTGAATATGGAGATAAATTGCTTATTGCAGGATCATTTTGTTCTCTGCCAGAATTTGTTGTATTTCTTTCTTCAAATATCATGTGCAAACTCTTTAAATTCTTTGCTTGTTTTGCCTGACAATTTTTTTATTCCCTATGTGAATCCAGGACAATATTTGATGTTGACATTGATAGTTTTGAGGAAAAGCCATGGAAATATCCTGGTGTTGATCTTTCGGACTTCTTTAACTTTGGTCTAAATGAGGAGAGCTGGAAAGATTATTGCAAACAACTGGTAATTACTTCTTTATATTTAATTCTTATGGGAACTAAGATCTTTGAAGGTTGAATGTTGAAATCTTGTAGGAACAACGTCGCTTGGAGACAACCATGCAAAGCAAAATTCGTGTTTATGAAAGTGGGCGAACAGAGCAGGTAATTAGGTGCTTATGCATATCTGAAATTTTTTTTCCCTTTGATTGTTGAGTACTTGGATTGACGCTATGATTTCTGCTGTTCTGCTATTGCTAATAAGGATAAAATTGTCTTGGTTTCTTCTAGGATTATGATCCAGATTTGCCTCCAGAATTGGCAGCAGCAACTGGGCAAGAGATTTCAGCTGATACTGCTAATCTTGGAAAGTCAAATGGTGGACAAAATGACTTGACAAAAGGAACTGCCCGAGTGCGACCACCTCTAGTAAGCTTCAGTTACCTGTTCCACAGTAGATATGCTATAATATAAAAGTCATCTCTTAGATGTCTGGTCTTCTGCCATGCTTTTATTTTCTTCTTAAATACTTGTACTCTTAACTCTTATGATATGTGCTAGATCTGTGTCTATGTCTTCTCTTCCATTGCTAGTCCAATATTTATCTTCCTATGAATGTAATTAACAGTTCCATTTATTATAGACCTTTGTGCTATTCCATTTATCTGTTTGAGAACTTAATTTTTTATTTACTGTACCAGCCAACTGGGAGAGCAATACAGGTCGAGGGAGGTTCTGGGGAACGCCTTCCCTCCATTGATACTCGGCCACCTCGTATCCGTGATTCAGATGCAATTATTGAGGTTAGCAGTGAAACCTTGTTTCAATTGCACTTAGCCCAAGTCTTATTTTGCATCTATTTGCTGCTTTTGCAAAAAAAATTTAACTCTTAATTGTGTATACAGATTGTTTGTCAGGATACTCTAGACTATGATTCCTCCACTGGCAATGCTGTTGAAGACCGAACAGAAAATGATATGCCAAGGGAGGATCTTAGAGGAGATCTTGCATCTGAAGCTGATATTGCGCATGAAGATACTGAATATGTTAATGGTTTTCCAGATGCTTATAGCAGTCGAAAGAAGGAGCTAGTTGAAAGAACTATGAATTCTGTTCGGACTAATGTGCCTGAAGATGATGGCATTTTGCCCTTCTGCGGGGAAACATCACGCCCATATGGTCCTGGATTTAGGAGCCAGAGTCCTATGTTTCATAATGGAAACTTTGGCAGTCCTCGTGATGAGAGGTATTAATCTTTTATTAATTTATTGTCATTTCATTTGGCTTAATAATATTATCTAATATAATCTGTTTTGTTGCTTTTTGTGATTCTGCACTGCTTCATGTAGCATGATGTTGTTTGCTTCAAACATGACCTGACATTTGCTTAGTTCTGGTTCTGTTCTAATTTGTTTACTTTTCTGTTTGCATAATTCATGTGGAAAAATGTAAGCAATATATAGTTGGGATAAACTGATTATTCATTACAATGGAATGGATAAGTTGCTATGTTAATTGTTAAGAAGTACGCCTAAATCTGCTTTCTCATGCCCTGAGAAGCTATGGATGAACTTAATGGATGTTGGGAGTTATTAAAAATGATGATGTGGTAGTTTTTATTTATCTGAAGGGAAAGGGAAAATAAATGGGAATCAAGATGGCCATAATGTAAACTGATAATATTGTGCAATCAAAATTGTCATATGTTACTTGCACTCCATGTGTTTAACTAATACAGATGTGTTTGTCTTTGACTTATCTTTAGCTTTAGCAGTTTTCAGCATAGTTTGTTTTCTTTAAGCAGACACGTTACTCTCTAGAATGTTATGCTGTGATGGGAAATGATTTATGTTGATGTTCCATTGACTCTTTCATTTTTGCTAATGAACCGATTACATAGATGAATTCCATGCCTTCATAATCAATTTCGTAATTTTTGAAGTGAGAGATAGAAGCTGGTGTGAAAGGTTGCATATAACTTTGAGCAAGGATTTCTTCATTGTTTTTGTTTAGTTTTATGGTTTCCATTAGCTTGAAGTCTTAGTTTGTTAGTTAGGTGGTCATACTACATATGCATGGATAAGTGCCACTAACTCTCTTCTTCATGCAGGCATAGGCAGGGAAGAGCACGTGACAGATCCCCTCACATGACACCTAGTCGAGGTAAACGAGACAAGTTAAGTGATACCCATTCCCTTGAGGAGGAATCTGTTGAAAGCATGGATCGCAAATCTCCTCTCCTCGTTAAGGATGACGTTGATAATGAGCTTGAGCCAGCTGAAAGAAGCCCTGTTACAGAAAAGGATGAGCTGATAAATGACCCCCGTAAAGATGAGAGTCCACATGATCCTAAGAAAAATGAAGAAGTAAGTTCTCAAGTAGAGCAACAGAAGCTTCCAGAACTTGAAGGTGGTGAGGACTTAATGGCTGCAAGAATCAGTGAAAATAGTGAAGCAAGATCTGGCAGCAGCAAAGATTACCAGAAATGGCGAGATGGTGCTGAGGATGAAGTTGTTCAAGGTGGACGCTCTTCTCGCATCCCGATTGTCAAGAAGCATATGGATGAACATGATCAGAATTTCCGGAGAAAAGATCGCGATGCGATACGTGAGTTTGAAAGAAGCCAGATTGTAGGTAAACCAGGAGAAGATTCTTACCCTGTTAGAGACTACGACACTAGCTCACCACATAGTTTGCACATCAAAACGGAGGGTTTGGATAGGCGAAGGGAGAGCGACAATATTGATGTTACATGGCAACAGAGAGAAGATGATTTTTACAGCAAAAAAAGTAGAACTGAGGACTTGAGGAAGAGAGAACGTGATGAAATGGGTTCTAGGAACAGGGCTAAGGCCCGAGAAAGTGAGAGGAGTGACAGAGATGATTATCCACATTCTAGAAAACAGTTGGATAATGGCATCTATAAAGTTCATCATGATAAGGATGTCAGTGCAAGACATAGGGAAAGAGATGATAATTTGAAGAGTAGGTATGAAGCAGCAGATGACTACCACAGCAAAAGAAGGAAAGATGAGGAGTATGTTAGGAGAGACATTGCAGACAAAGAGGAGACCTTGCATGGAAACAGAGAATCCAGCAGCAGCCGCAGAAAGCGAGAAAGGGATGAAATTTTAGACCCGCGTAAGAGAGTTGAGCAACAAAGAATTAGAGACACTCTTGATCATCATTTAGTTCGGCACAAAGAGGAGGTTTGGTTGCATAGAGAGAGGGTTGAGAGGCAGCGGGAGAGGGATGACTGGAATAGGCTAAAGCAATCCCATGATGAGAGTTTATCAAAACGGGAGAGAGAAGAAGGACGAGGTACTGTGAGGAGTGGACGTGGTTCAGAAGAGAAAGCATGGGTTGGCCATAACAGGGCAAAGGATGAACATAAAGTTTCTGGAAAAGATTACCAACTCAAAGAGACAGTGCGCCACAGTGAGCAGGTGAAGAGAAGGGATCGGAATGATGACACCACTGTGAGGAGGGGACGTGAAGATTCGAATGCACGTGGACACCAATTTAGCAATGATGAGAGAAAATCTAGGCAGGAAAGGTCAAACACTCGGAGTGACCAGGTTGTCAATGCTTCAGATAGCCAAAGGGGGCATGAGAAGAAACATAAAGAAAACACTAGGAAGAATAGAGAATCGGAAGGTGGAGATCCAATCAGTTTGGGCTCTGCCAAGAGAAACCAGGATGATTTAAGTGGTCACTACAATGAAACGGTATGTTTCATAGACTCTAGGAGATAATGTTTCTTTAATAAGGAGAAAAATACCACGGCAGTTTTCTCAGAATGAGCCAATACATGTGCATACTTATATATGAAGATAATCTTCTATTGAAGTTGATTCAGTTTCTTCAAAAGTAGAGATTCTGGTTTTGATTACTTGATTGTGATGTCTTTAAAGCATTTTAAAATCAGTATACACATGCATGCATATCTGTTAAGAGTTTAGAGAACTGTGTTGTTGCCTGCGCACTTCTTGTGTCCCAGATATTTACCTTAGATTGAGAGTAATTTAAAAGTTAAAACTACATAATTCATGAATCTTTTTTGCTAGGAATATGATTTGTCATTAAGGTAGGTACCGTTTCAGGAGCAGTGCCTCTCTTCCCCAGCTTCTCAAATTCTGATCCTATTTATGTGCTGCTGATTTACTGTGTAGTGTTTGGCCTTTCTTTGATAGCTTATTGTCTATTTTCTTATAATGCCTCAAGCAGAACACGCCATTCCATCTGAATTCCTATGATCATGCAATCAGTTTGGGCAGCAATTTCAGCATGCAATGTTTATGATTTACTTCTGTTTATAAAGCTTGGCACATTGGACGTGAATTTTTCTGTTCATTGATTAGCAACTTCTCTTTGCCATTGTATTTGGCTGTCATCGCTTGTCATTTTTGAGGCTTGCTAAGTGATTTCTGTGGTTCTGCTGTTTGGCTATGAATTTTAAAATCTATTTAGTTGCATTAAGGCTTTGTTTGGAATTAGGGAGGGGGATGGGGGAAGAGCTTTCAACTTTTCATTTCTTAAAACCCTCCAGATAAAGGGGATTTTGAGGGGAAGGATTCCTTGTAAATCTCCTTCAACTGTATAAACAAATTTACTCTTATTTTAACATTTCATTTTATTATGTAAAGGTTTCACTTTTTGAAAGAAAATGGTAAGTTATCATTGAGAATAAGCTTGATTTCGGATACATGATCTAAATCGAGGATGATGGAAAATTGAGATTTGAGCGTAACTCCTATGGTTAGCACTTTGGTTTTTAGACTTTTCTTGTGCCATCATAAATACATTGTATTCAATTGCATTTTTTAGTAGGTTGTTAACCATGGCGTCCCTTCACAATTAAATGATGGAATTGCCATGCCGCATAACGCATCTATTTACATTGGTTTTTTGACCATCTGTTAACTTTGTTGTTATAATAACGGGTATAATTGTTTTGTGTCATTATTATTATTACATTTTTGCTTGGTTAGGGCTTGAGAAGTGGTGAGAAGAACGAGAATCCAGTTCATTATAACTCTTCCAAAAAACATAGAGATGATCCTTCTTCAGATGATGAACAGCAAGAGTCAAAACGGGGGCGCTCCAAATTGGAACGTTGGACAAGTCATAAGGAGAGGGATTTCAGTATCAATAGCAAGTCATCTGCTTCCTCAAAGTTCAAGGAGATTGAGAAGGTTGATAATGCGGATGCTTCAGAATCAAACAAAACTCTAGATGAACCTGGTAAGTTAGTCGAGCCTGCTGAGAACCATCAACCTTTGTCTGACAATAAAACTGCTGGTGAGCCAGAGACAAAGGAGACTGATACAAGGCCATTGGACGATCGACATCTTGACACTGTTGAGAAGCTGAAGAAGCGAAGCGAGAGATTCAAACTTCCAATGCCTAAGGAAAAAGATGCCGTGGCAATAAAGAAAATGGAGAGCGAGGCACTACCTTCAGCCAAGAATGAAACTCCTGCGGATTCCGAAGTTAAGCCGGAGAGACCAGCCCGAAAACGAAGATGGATCAGCAAGTAATAGTGGAATAAGTAAGTCCACATTGTTGCTGTGCTGCAAGGTCTTTAATTATTGAACCCCAAAGGTCCTGCCATAAGGGTTCCTGAAATGTTCATGTACTATTAATACGTTCATATCACGTATGAGATTGTAACAATGCTGCCGCCATGTACTTTTTTCTCTCAATACTACGTGTATATACTAGAGAATGTAACATTGAACTAGTCATAAGTGGTGGCACATATTCCATTTACTGCCAATTTGGGATGTATTTGGTGACAGGGTCCTTTTGGGCCTATGTAGAAGTTGACGGCAACAGAGCTGGAACTTGTTTTCTTTGCCTACGCCATTGGTGCTAACCAGCAAGTAGATCAGATGCTTTGCTTTTGCCATGGCTATAGAGAAAGGTGGGGTGGATGAGAGAGCTTGGCTCCTTTATTTGTATGCCCACGGTTGATTAAATTTTATCAATATATTCGTTTTTTTTTTACATTAAAAAATGGGTACCCAGATAGAGAATGTAGATCTTGAAATTCGAATTATTGAATTTCTTTCAAGTGTTGTATCAGGCAGCCATGAATATCAGTTGCCAATAGAGAAAGGACAAATGAACTGACTTTAAATGTTTTATTAACTGATAAGCTTTTTAATTTTCTTGTCTTAGCATATATGCTATGTCAAAACACAAGCCATTACTCTCAGTCATTCAAACAGGTACTGTCGCTTAGTTATAAATTTTTAATTCAAAAATCAGTTTTCATTCAAGTTAATATTAATATCTAATATCAGAATTTAAATATTTTTGATGTGCAAGATTCATTGTTATGGCAAGCACAGAGTATACTTATTAAAACTTTTTGATAGCCATAAATTTTCACAAACCAAAAAGATAATCTAGAAAGAAAGAGAAGGAATTTAGAAAGCCATAAGGATAAAAACACTCTAGTATTTTTATTTCTCAACTTGTTCTGCTTTCAAACTTATATAAACTCTCCTTTTATAAGCAAAGGAGGATACAAACCGACAAACTTCACACAGTATTTTACATAAAGGCAGACTTGATATAAAGTAAAAAGTGAAGATTCTTCTTTATTAATGTGAACAATGAAGATTCTTCTTTAGTCATAGTCAGTAGACTCGTCTGAGGTGATATTTAGCTCAATAATTTTGCCTTTTTTTTCTTGCTACTTTTGATAAATTTTAAGCTGGAGAGCATCATGACACGCGTCTGGATTAAAATTTTCATCCACATCCATATCTTGTTCCTGTGCGTTCTAGTGTCCAGTCTTATCAAGATTCTTTTGGCTACAGAACCAAGGATAATCTTGAGACTATTCTGAGGGATTTGGGATGCTTTCATGATATTTTTGAATGTCCTCTAGAATCTGATCATGATAAGGCTTACACTGAACTTGAGTTGGCCAGGTGTCCCATGGAGCAGTTACATTTGGAGGAGGTCATATCTCAAATGGAACAACTTTGTTAAGCTGACAAAGAAACTTCTGGATATCCCGATAATGAAAAGATAAATTATTAATATTATCAGGATATGATCGGTATATCCAAGCACTAGGAAATGATCCTAATTGAGTTGATTGTCCACATTGAACAAAATACTGAAGCTTATAAAAAATAACCATTAAATATAATCCAGAATTTCTGTAATAATGGTTATTAATCATATCAAGCCATTGTGGTAATGGATGAAACCAACTCAGGAAGATAAAGAAGTTTTGATGTTCTGGTTCAACATTTCCTCTGATTGCCTTTGTAAGATGATGTCGAAGATCAGGGATGAAAAACTGAATGACTATATGGTAAAGATGAGTAAGATACTATAAAAACCATTTCAATTCTTGTGGTTGTTCCAGGAATTCAAAGTGTATGGGGTGTATAAAAGGATATTCAGGATGTACTCCCCATGGTTTGAGAATTAAACCACCAAAATGTCGAAAGATTTGAGATTGGTACTCAAACATCATTTGCTGAGTTTTATGGTGAATTTTTTTTTTATGGACTAGTTCCATGACTTCTGGTGGAAATTTTGGATTAAGGTTTGGAGCAATTGGGTAGGCAGTGTGTGAGGTAGAGGATGATAAGGTTGAAGATGGTCGGTACATCATAATGGGTCTGGGCCAATAGATTCTTTTAAAGGTAAAAATTTCATCTTTGAGCCTTGAAAGAAAATCTGCAAGGACATTATTTTTAGCTTTAATGTGTTTGGTTTCCAAGGAGAATTTTGAAAATCATTCAGCCCACCGAAGCAGTTGTGGATGAGGAACTGTTTTTTGTTTGAACTTAAGCATTTGTGGGAAAGGGGACATATCCATCTCAACTAGGAAATGATGTCCAACAAGGTGGAATTCAAATTTAGAAATACCTTTTTTAATAGCAAGGATTTCTTTGAAAGTGGAATGATAGTGTTTTTCTGCATCAGAAAATCTTCCACTTTTGAATCCGTAAAGATTCCTTTTTCCTTCTTTCTCTTCAAAAAGAATTGCGCTCTAATATTTGTCACTGGTGTTTGTTTGTAAAATTCCTTTCCCATCAGAAGGAATTTGAAGAAGAGGCAAATGCTGTAAATTCTTCTTCAGTTGTTGAACTGTTTTAGTTTGGGAAGAAGAGCAATCAGGTGGTTCTTTTTTAAGCATTTTTGTTAGGGGGTTAATATATTTAGAGACTTTAGGGATAAAGTCTCTAAGATAATTAACAATCCCTAAAAATTACTGAATCTACTTTTTTGACAGATTTTCATCTGGAAATTTGAGCAATTCTTGAGCAATATGAGGACTAGGAATACATTTTCCATCTTTTAGGTTCATGCTTAAAAATTCAATTTCTGACTTGCTGATCTGCATCTTTCTTTCTGAAAGCATAATCCCATATTGCTAAACAAGGGATTTAAATTTTTCCAAAAGCTGAGCATGAGATTCTTCATCAGAACTATAGAGCAAAATATCATCAATATAAATTAAGGCATTTTCCATAAGGGTATAGAAAATCCTTATCATTGCCTTCTGAAATAAGAATGGTGCAGTTTTTAACCTAAAAGGCATGAATTTCCATTGAAAGTGCTGGTTTGGAATATATAACCCTATTTTTGCTTTGTCATCTGGATGAATTTTTAGTTGCCAAAATCCTACTTTAAGGTCTAACTTGGAAAAAACCTTTGCTCTGGGTAGGCTGAAAAAAAGCGAATTCCTATTGGGCAAGGGGAACTTATCATCTTAGAGAAAATGATTAAGAGGTTGGTAATTAATAACCAATCTTAATTTTCCTCGGATTTGTTCCGATCTTTTGTTGATATAGAAAGCTTCACAAGCTCATTAAGAGCTAGATGGCTCTATAAGATCTTGGCGTTGAAGCTCCTGACATTCTTGCTCTGCTAACAACAAGTGTTCTGGATTCATTCCCATGTGACTAGCTTTTGTAGGGTTGATGTCCTCATTTTTCTCGAAAGGAAGGGTAATGAAAAATTCAGAGTTTTTCCATAAAGGATTTGGGCATTTGAGCAAAAACTCTGAGTGAGAGTCAGCACATGATTTTTCTTTCAAATCTTGAATGAGGGGATAAAAATAAAGGGTTGAAACAAGGTTTTGAAACGAATACCATCAGGAAGAATTCTCAATTTTTTAGCTTTGGTGTAGAGGTCAAAACCTACTACAATATCTTTTCCTGGAAGTTTTGAACCCAAAATTATAGTTCTAACCTTGCATCCTGGAAAGAACTGAATAGTAATGGGCTTATTGATCAAATGGGTAGCAAAATGATGATCTGCAGCAGAATTAAAATATCGAACGTGTGGCTTCCACCAATGGGTTGGCAAAATGTCTAGATTCATGATTGTCTCTACAGCTCCTGTATCAATGAAGGCTATTATTTCAATAGGTCTGCTGTATTTCTCTAAATAAACCTTAACAGGAACATGTGGAACTGGAACTGGGCTTTGATGAATGTTTTGAGCTTGAGCCTGCATCATCTGGATATCTGAATAGTCCGAAAATTTTGATTCTGAATTATCAACAGAGATGCTAAGAGGGATAGCTCCAATTGTTTTATCTGATGGCTCATCATCAATAGAGCAGATAGACTCTATGTCATCATATTCTCGGATCTTTAATCCAGATTTCTGAATCATCTAAATGATCATTTTTGCTCTTTTTTTGCTCTTAGGACAATTTTTTGCAAAATGTCCTTTCTGTTTACAAAGATAACATCTGTCGGATTTAGAGGAACTTGATCGCTTCTTTCTGAGATATCTCCAGCGAGGTTTTGAACTTCTTATTCTCCATTTTGAAGATCTTGTTTTTGAAGAAAAGTATTTCTTAAAATGTCTTTTCTTCTTGGATCTGCAATCACACGATTTATCTTT
Source organism: Gossypioides kirkii (assembly GCA_005610355.1). Lineage (NCBI taxonomy): Eukaryota > Viridiplantae > Streptophyta > Magnoliopsida > Malvales > Malvaceae > Gossypioides > Gossypioides kirkii. Next base: position 34,911,494 of record CP032249.1, read on the forward strand.
GTGACATCGAATCTTCAAATGAGAATCATCACATGTACGATCTAGTCTCTTGTCTCCATGAAGATAATCTTTAAATATTTTCCTCCTGTTGCAAATGTCTTCTAAAGCAACAAAGACTTCTTGTTAGATTTCTCCAACAGTTAGGTTGAGAATGTCTTTGTTTTGCCTCTGAAGTGCTTGGTTAATTGCAACTTGTAATGGATCAAGAAGGGATAAAAGTATTACTGGCTTAAGATTAATATTAAGACCTAAAGCACAAAATAATTTAGTCATTATTTTGAAGTGCTTTGACAGGTCTTTTTTGTTGTAAGAACAACATTCTCTTGTAAAACTCTCTTCTCTTTAAGGTAAGAAGATTATCTGGATTACCAATAAAATAGTGATGGATAATCCGTATTGGCTGTGCAAAATCTTGCAAGACTAAAAACTACATTTGATCCAGTTGCCTTATAAAATTCCACCAATCCCGTAGCATGTTAGTAAATCTGGAAACAAACTCCTTGAGAACGTCATAGTTGCTTTCTTTATTTAGCTTTTGAGTTTCCAACCAAGAATGAAACTCTTGAATTCTGTCTGGCCATTTTTCTGGTGGAATATCATCAAGTGTGAAAGTAGTTCTCCCAACGGAAGACTTTTGAGTATGATGAGTCTTTGAGGAGGAAGCTTATGGTGGCATTACTGACATCTCTTCATCATCATCTTCATCAAATTGTTCTACTTTAGGTTCAACATGTAGAACTTTAGAGAAATCTTCTTCTTCAGAATTATCAGTGGAAGAAGTTTTTGATAACTCTGATTCAGAATCTTCTTTTCTGAAGATTGATCTGTGATTTGCATGGCCGTAATCTTTGGAATCACTGATTCTTTATAATCCTTTAAAAAAGTGGTTAAAGGATTTTGATCTGCACTTTGTTGGATCATTAGAGACTTTGAAACCTGCTTTGGTGGAGGTGATGCTGGAGGAGATTTATCTTCCATAGGCCTTTTACCTAGACTTTTTTCTTCTCTTAACGCTTCCTCTTTCACCTTTTCTGCTGCTTCTTTCTTCTTTCTCTTTTCTTTTTTTTTTCTCAGCTTCTTTTTGTTTATTGATTTCCAAATATATTTCAGGAAACGTAATATGAACACCTTCAGCTGGAAGAGAACTTCCATATTGGCGTATTGAAGGAGGAAACAACTCAGTAGTGTTTGATCTTGAGGATGGTGGAGGAATCTTTCCGGTTTCCTGTAAAACTTTGATCTAATCTTTCAGGTTTTGAATTTCTTTTTCTCTTTGTGCCAAATGAGAAAAGAAATCCTGTCCTAGAGAAGCTGGTTCTTTTGTAACAACATCTAATCTTCTTTGTAAAACATTAGTCAGATCTTTCACCATCTTTGTATTGTTGTCAACTTTGGCTTCGATAGTTGTCACCTTTGAGTCAATCTGAGTGAATTTAGAATAAATTCTTTTAAGAAATTGATTTTGAGCTAAAACATTTTCAGACTGTCAATTGAGAGTGGCTTCTGCAACACTTGGTTTGATAAGGGTTCTTGAGGCATCAGCTTGAAGTTTGAATGGGATTTTTGGTGTGTGAATGTAATTTCTTTCTGTAAATTCCTCAAGAGGAGGAAATTCTTTATCATATGCGCAGATGAAGAAGGTTGCATTATAGAAACAGCTAAGATTGGGTTCTGAACAGAAAGTGGGAATGGATTTTTCTGAACCCACTTGCTAAATTTCTTATAGCAAGGCAGTGGGAAAAAGTTTTTCTTTGGTGGATGTGTTATTTGAGAAGCTTTTTGTGGAGGAGGTTTCTCTGATGGTGGAGAAAGTGAACATTTTTCTGGATAAGTAACTGGAACAGAGGGTGACTGTTTAGAGTAATCAACAAGGTAAATGAATTTATCATTGTCTTCACCAAGTGGTTCGATATTTGGATCTCCTGCCATCCATCTCTTGTAAAACTCAGATTGAGTGGAATTTTTCTTCTTCTTTGATCTAGAAGGATTGTATGCAGTATTATCAAAGCTATCAATCCAAGCATTAAATCTATCATCTACACAAAGCTCACAAGAACATTCTGGATCCCATGGACAATGTCCAGTAATGTCATCTTTGAAGAAGAGTGAAGGTTTTCCTTTTGAGGAAAAGCTTTGAATTAACTTTCTTTCTGGTCCTGATTTACAAAGTTCACAGCAACAGTCTGGATCGTCTTTGTCGTGACCCACAGTGGGGTTCTTGATAGGTTGCATCATCAATTGGGTAGGAAAAATAGAAGGACTCCTGAAATTGTGAAGGTAACTATGATCAAATTTGATCTCAGTAGATCCATCTCCTCTAGAAGTGATATGGCTTTTTGTAGATTGGATGAGTTCACTATGGTCATGTAACTGTTCATAGTTTGTAACCCATGTCTCTGGTAAGAGTCTGATCAATTCTTTCTTTGGCATTTGTCTAAGAACATGCACACAATGAGGCTGATCTTGAGTATTTACAGAGATCAGGAGTGAATCTTCTGTACCATGACGAGACAGATTAAAAGCATGATCTTGCACTCGATAGACGATCTGGTAATATAATGTTGCAGTAATTGCTGATGGAACTTGAGGTGCTCCAACAATTTGGATCTGGACTTTGAGTACTGTAAACAGATTGGGATCTGCTAATGCCATTGTAAAGTTTGGAAATAAAGTAACCATGACAAGTCTAGAATTTAAGGTTGCTTCAATGGTAACAATACAAACATCTTGATACTTCAAGTATCTGGAATCCAGTAACGCAATTCTGGCCACAACTGGTTTTCCTTCCGTGCCATGATAATTAAGAGCAAGGCGGATGGCTCCAAAATGGATATGTGTATATCCTGCTTGCTTCCATTCTCTTGGAAATTCTGGGGGAATTTCAAGTGTAACAAACTGTTTTGAAGCAGAAGCAGAAGCAGAAATTGGGTAACTATCAAACCGAGAGGCTTGAATATATTCTTTGACCTTTTTAGAGGAGTTGTGAATCAAGGTTTTTATAGATTTTATAGGCGTAAGGGTTTATAGTGGGAAGGTCTGTGGGTTAGATCTTATCTTCTTCACAAATATAATCTATTTCATATAAAGAATATATTTTCTTAGTAGTACGAGACTTGAGAGGTAAACTAGGTAGGGAAATAGAAGTTGAAGAAGTTGAAGGTCGTTAAAGAGTATTGTTTGCCATGGATAAGTTTTCCTTTCTAGATTGATCACTATGAGTTTGCAAAAATTGCTGGCTCTGATATCAATTACGTGTAAAGATTAATATTAGCAAAAATGTCAGATATGATTCAAGAACTAAGAACATATAGTAAGTATGCTATGCCAAAACACAAGTCAATTCCTCTCAACCATTCAAACAGGCACTACCTCTTAGTTATAAATTCTTAATTCAAAAATCAGCTTTCATTCAAGCTAATATTAATACCTAATATCAGAATTTAAATATTTCTGATGTGCAGGATCTATTGTTATGACAAGCATAGAACATACTTATTAAAATTCTTTGATAACCATAAATTTACACCAATAAAATAATTCAAAAAGAAAGAAAAAGAATTTAAAAAGTCATAACGATAAAAACACTTTAGTATTTTTTATTTCTTTCTAACTTACGGCATTAATTGCGTCTTTGAGTGGAATAATTGTACCATGTGACAAGCTTAGCATTAGGAATCAAAGCTAAAACAAATGTAATTGTCAGATCTCAGATATGATCTTTGCTCTCATGTTTATTTTTATAATTCGATAGATCGATCGATCGATCAATCAAAGCAATAGATTTTTCAGAGGTAGAAATGGAGAGATCAACAACATCGTGGCTTCGTACTTTGGGTATTCAGCTAGCGCTTTGCTTTGCTCTCTACGTTGTTCTCAACTTAGGTCAGCCTCAAAAGTTGGTTTACAACGATAATGGTAGCCCCTTTGACCTGTACTTTATCAGCGTTAGAGGTGGCTTTAGATCACTTCAAGAACAGACCCATCTTCTCAAACTGGTTAGTTCCTCTGTTTCTTTCCTCTTTCCTCTCTTTTCGCTTTCGTTTTCGTCTTATTTTCTCGTCCAAGTTTCTATCCGATGGAGAATTCATATATTGTCAAGTCACTTCTGGGTTGTGTCTTTGGACACAAGAGTAATTATTACTTATGGAGTTGATGAGTATTGAATTTGAATAAGATGAATAGAGAACAGGAGTTTTGGCTTTTCTATATCTTAAGCTGTAATGTTAATAACGGAAAGAGTATTTACGATGAATAATCAAACAGGGATTTTGATGCTGAATCAGTTGTTGTGGGTGGCCTTCTTATGTTTTTCGTTCCGTTTACCTGATTTTCTTTCTTTTGGTCATAAAAAGTGATACTTACTGATCATGGGACCTGGTGCTTGTCAAGGTGATAATGTGTACTCAACCAATTGAACCAACCCATGTTGGCTTTAATTCCCTATTTTTATTCTCTATATCTGATGTGATGAATCAAATTATAATTGGTGGTTGCATCAGAGCATTAGTTGTGTCAATTTCCTGGTTTGACTAAATTTGTTATCCTTGATAAAGATGGGGTATGTGGCCAAAGCTTATGATGTCAAGTTTGTGGTGAATATTAGCGAGCTTGGTGAGGACGATCCACTCACGCAGAACGTAAGTCCTCTCTGCATTTTCTCCATATACAGTGAAAATTCTTTTCAATAAGATTAATATACAAATTGTTTCTGGCTTGCTTTCCATACTAATGAATCTAACTATATGTTTTGCAGGTGACCAGGCTCTCTCCTTTACTGAATGTCCCCTGGTATACTATCCCTTGCTAATCAAGTCTTTCACTTGGTTGCATAAGCATCATATGCAGGGGTTATTATATGTTCTGCAATGTCTTGAAATCCAATGATTTATAAAGATAATAGCACATTTGCATTCATCTGCCAGTGTTGCTTCAGTGAATAGTTATGGATAATGGTGCTTGTAGGTATACCACTGGAGGTTCCAAACATGATGGATTTTGTTGCTTTCTCCATCAGGTCAACCTACCCCGTGGGAGAATGTTAGATATTCTCAGTTTGAATACTGCATCACTGCAGGTGAATACTTGTTTGTCAGATCCAGCGCTTAAATTCTTTGTTCACTGCAAGTATGATAAGATATAAAAAGAAAAAACTACTAAGTACTAACCCCTGCACCATCACTTAGTATACCGAGTTTGGTGGCCCTTATGTCATTATTATTAGTTGTATAACCTACTTTTCTATTATAGTTCTTGGTTTTAAACCTAATAGATTGGCTATCGAGCTATTACCATGGTCAGAGGCCCTACATGTTAGAGCTTGAGTATGATTACTGAAGTGTACTTTGAAGAAATTATTCACTTGCTTTCTGTCTTACTTATGAACATGAATATTTGTGTTAATGATCTTTCTTCTTTCCTCTAATTTGGGCTCATTGTGAAACTGTAAGGACACAGTGGTTGTGGGATCACCGAGCAGCAAGAGGGGCGATTTGGCAAATTGGCTGACAAGGACATTAAAAGCAACCACAAGTAACTGGTAAATGAGACTGTATCTTCTCGGCTGGTCAGGCTTCAGTCTTGCAGTAGTCTACTTAGCTTTGACAAGTTTTCTGATCTCAGTGATAATAGTATAGATCAGAACTGAAATATAGTCTCAGCTGAGTTAGCGCCTGTTGTTTAAGTAAGAAATCTTGCATTTCTTGTTCTGTGGCAATTGTTCAGCCTGCCTGCTGAAGTTAAAACTTCAAGAAATACTCCATATTTTCATGGCTTGGACTGCTTTTTTCCACAAGTTGCTTCTTTGGATTTCAGTTCCTTATTATTAAATGCTTGTAGATTTCCATCCGTAACAGTAGTTAAGGTTTTGTGATCGATGAATCCAGGCGCATGGTAGTTGGATTCCACCCATTGGTTGCATGTAAAGAGAATGAGGAACAATTTACTGCAAAGCTGATTAATGAGCCTCTACACCATATATTTGTGAAGTTCGGCGTGGTGAGGCTTATTCAAATTCAGTATTATGAACTCCACCATCCCCATAAAAATTGAAGGGATTAAAAAACACATTATTTTTCTTTCACCATGACATTTCTGGTAATCTTGATGCTTAGACTGACTCAAATTATTGTGCTTGTGTCTAGAATGTTTACCTAAGCCTGCAAGGTTGCTTTAGCTATGCCCTTCAAGATAATGTTGCTTATATAGGTAACCCAGGTTTGACTAAAGAGAACTCCCGTTTGGGTTCTGGCAATGGAAGATACCGAGTTAGAACGTGAGTTATATTCTCGAAAACCTCATGCCAATACTGTTTTCTATTTCGAGTATTAATTTGAGACGAACACTTTTGTCTTTCTGTTCCTCAGGGAAATGACTAATGGGTTTCTTCTCCATAGACTCAGCTCCCTGGAGATGGTAAGTACTCTCTTAATTTTCAATTGATCATAGTTTATGCCCGAAGAAACTTACAGGTTCTTTGAACTTCAAAAGCACCCATTAATATTGGTATTAGGCATTGGATGTCTAAATCTTCTTTTCTTGCCTGCAACTTTCCATCATTCTATGGCAGGTGACCTACTTTGTTACCTCAGCAGGGGAGATCGTCAATAAAATTGTAGTTCAACAAAGGGGCAGACAGGTCATGTAAAAATAAATGTTTGAATCCCGTATTTCCATTTCGTTTGAGCTTCTTCTCTTGGTTGTCCTTCAATTCTTCAACAATTCCAGTAGAAGGCATTCAATGTACAGTAAACTTACCTTTTGGTTGTCATTGTTCAGCTTGTTCCCTACTTGTAAGTTAGCAGTAGCAAGATTTTGTTTTAGAACTCAGACCTGTTAAATGTACTACAGTGAAACCATTGGCGAAAATTGACTTTCTTGCAGCTACAGGCCTTGTTCCTTTACCTATCTCAAAAATAGGAGAATCTGAGTCTCACCTTTTCCAACCCCTTCTCCCTACTTTCTCTTTTCTCCAGGTTCTGTGTTTGGTTTGGGTGTTTCCTCGCTGGTGAAGGATACTCAGCGGCATATTTTAGAATCTGAATCTTTATTCTAACTAAACTAAACCACTATTTACCCTTTTTCTTTCGCAGTTGAAAACTTTGTTTATCAATTTCAATGCATTTATTCAATTATAGAAATATTTGCTTTTCTAAAAAGATAAAAAAAAGTATGAAAAAAATTTCAAATATTATGAAATATATATATATTAAAAAATATGTTAGTTACTCTTTGAATATTAAATAAAGGTATTCATGGGTTAGCTAGTCTGTTAAGCCCAATCATCCCAACCACTTTAGGTCAGGTTTAGGCTCGATTTGATTGAGTTCATTTTATTTTTTAGTACTAAATTTTAAAATATTTTATATTATTAATTAGAATTAAATTTAAATAAGATAATATTATCAAGTTTTAGCTTGACTGATATCAGCATTATTATTACTGTAAAAAGATTTAGATTCAAGTTCATTGAAATGTATTATTTTTTTATTTAAAAGTTAGGAGGGGTTATTAAATCTCTAAACAGTAGAGCTAAAAATTTTATTTACTTTTTTATGGTTGTCGCGTCAGTAATCCTGGCAAAATTAGATGAAGGATTAAATTTTAAGTTTTAAAAGAATACAAACACCTCTTACATATTTAGACCAAAATCGAACTGCCATCGTGCAAGATTCTAGTGAAACAAAATAGATCAACGATCTTGATCTATCAAACTTCCTCCAAACCGATATAATTAATAAGTCGAAATTGATAACAATGTTAGTCCCTCTTACATATTTAGTCCCTCTTTTATGCTTAAATCTAAATTTAAAATTTTTACTTTAATTAAACGTAAATTGGGTATTCTACTTCTACAATGTTATTAATAGGACCAAATTGGTAATAATGTTAGTTGCTACAGTTAAAGTGATCATGTAAAATTTTAAATTATATTTTGATTACACAATCAAAATTTGTGTAATTAACCGTATTCAACCAAATAGTAAATTTTCATATCAACCAAATTCTTAGGGTTACTTTTAGAAAATCAAAATAATCACTTTAACTGAGCAATTAATAAAGTTAGCAATTTGAAACTATTAATAATATTATCAAAAGGATCAAATTATATCAAATTAAAATAAAGATATTAAATTTTAAATATTAAATAATATAGGGACTAGTAGTACAATTAAATCAAATTAAATTCGCGGCAGCCAAGGCGATTGCAAAGAATCGTAAAAAGAAAACTGAAAATCTTCGACTCTCCTTTCTTACGAATCCAAACACGAAAAAAAAAAAAACAGTTTCTTTCCCTTTTTGCAGAGAGAAAGATAAAGAAAAAAAAGATTTTTTTCACTTTTTTTTGGGTTAGGAGAAATTGAGAGAGAAAGAGAAAGATGAAGATCACGGCGTTATTGATGTTGAAGTGCATGCCGGAAGGAGCCGATCCGATAATACTAGCCAATGCTTGCGATGTGAGCCATTTCGGTTTCTTCCAAAGGACAAGCGTTCGGGAGTTTATCGTCTTTGTTTCTCGAACCGTCGCCAAACGAACCCCTCCCGGCCAGCGCCAGTCCGTCCAGAACGACGGTCCGTCCGCTTCGAACCATTATTAATTTTGTGTTTTAGGATAGTGTTGGTATCGTCGATTACCAATATCTGTGGTAGTTGGATCAATAACATCGTGTTTGGATCTTTTGTTTTATATCTTGTATTAGATTGCGATCTTTTTTGAAATTTTCGATTTTACGAGTAAAACGAATATCATGATTCATTTGCGTTTTCTCTCGATCAATGAAGATTTCTCACGTTATAGGGTGATCTTTATGTTTTTGTTAATTTCGTTTGTATTTTAGGTTTGAGAAGATGATTTTGGTTGATCATGACTAGACTATGAGAAATTATGATTAATAATTTATTTATTGGTTTGGTGATGTTATTGTAGAGTACAAGGTACATTCTTACAACAGAAATGGACTTTGTGCAATGGGATTTATGGATGATCACTACCCTGTTCGAAGTGCTTTTTCGCTTCTTAACCAGGTAACTCAATTCTCTGCGTCATGATTTGTCTTAAGATTCAATATCATCCAATCTTTACTGGCTGCAATATTGGTGTTTTCAATTGGTTGCATCTAATTTTTTTTAGTACAATTTTATAGGGTGTCACAGCCCCAGACTGTGATTATAGCAGGAAATGAAGAGAAAGTGAAAGAGAGAAGAAGAATATATGAAAGAAAGGATATTTTCATTCATGATTATAACTGTTTACATGAATATATGAATAGAGGCTAGATTACAGTAAAATGAGCTTATTTATAGGAGCAATAATGTAATTATTGACAGTTGTCCTATTTACAACAGGAGCTTCAAATTCTATATATTGGCCTAATTCCAGCTCAGTAACCACTGCTTCTTTCCTCATTCCCATCCCTCTGGCTGATACTTTGCCTACCAGCTCTCAGCTTGTACTCTAGCTATCAATTATTAGCTCCCTTTCAGCTCCATTAGCTTCCATCTTCCCAGCTCTTTGCTTCTCTTCGTTTCCTGGCTCAGCCTTCAGCTTATTCTCATTTCTTGGCTTACTTCCAAGATTAAGTCTAAGCTCAGTCTCATTTTCCTGTTCAATTCCAGGCTTAGCCAGATCCTTTGTTTCACGTGGAACCTTATCAGCAGGCTCTACTCTTAGATTTATCACACAGCTTTTGCACACTGTTATGTTTCAAGATATATATAGATATAGCAATAATAGCTAAAATTTTCCTTCAAATGCAACCTTTTGATTGGTGCCCACTGTTAACTTAAGTTTATGCTTGTTGCTTGACACATATGTTGGGTATGGTTATCCTTTTTGATTCATGGTTAGCTGGATAGGGGTTCGGTTTCCTTCTCTTTGGATCTGATAGTGATAACCAGATGGATTGGTGGAGGTAGATGTGTGTATTGGCACTAAAAGTTTAAGATGATGTCAAGAGTCCGGGTCACATATCATCACATTTGATATGCATTATTTTTATTGTTCTTTGTTTAGGTGTTGTGAAATATATCTGCGAGGTTGTATCCTCTTTGGTTTCTTTGAAGAATTTCAAATAGTAATGTTTGGCAGGTGATAGATGAATATCAGAAAAATTTTGGGGAATCATGGAGAACTGCACAAGCTGATAGCACTGAACCTTGGCCCTTTTTGGAGAATGCTTTGACCAAATATCAGGTGTCTGTTTTCTTTCTCATGCATTTCTGCTGTGTTTTAATGTGATGTGTAATTATAATTTTCAAATTAATTTCACAATTTATTTTCAGAGCACGTTACCAGGAGCTTTATAGGAGTTACATTTAAAAAACCTTCCATAACCCTCTTTCTGTTTTCAGGACCCTGCAGAGGCAGATAAATTATTGAAAATTCAGAGGGAGTTGGATGAAACTAAAATCATCCTTGTAAGTATTTCGCTGTTTTTGTGCAAAAATATGACAATTTTGTGTGCTTTCCTTTTTGCTTTCAGCTACCATACTATGCAATCCTCAGCTTCAATGATTATTTCATTGCTATTCATATTTGAAAGTTTCTTTCCTTTATTGTCATGAATTATATCATTTCATTTGAAAGATTTTTAATACATGGTGAACTAGTATATGTTTTGCTTTAATGTTGTGATTCAATGATAACAATTCCAAAGGAAGATTTGTTTCTAAGGAGCAAATTATAAATGGTCATTGTGGGATTAACTAGGGGTGATGTTTGGAAACTGATTTTGTGCTTTTTCATTTGGATCTTATAAATTATTTCTCCTTCGTATTCTGCTGTCAGGAAATGACTGGAAAAGTGGTTTGCTGATATACTTGTGGCCTATTGTCATTGTTGGAAGAGAAGTGTTGTGAAATATTCAAGTTTAGGTCATATGAACTGCCAAGTGGCTAGTTAGAAAAGAGGAAAGATCTATGGTTACTGACAACTAAAGTGAATTTAGGTTCCATTGTTTGCATACAGTTTGTTCAAATTAGTTCATACTTCCTAATATTTGGCTGCAAATTCCTTGTGGAATTGATTTCAGGTCCATCAAGAGATGGTGTCTTGGTTTGATATGTTGGGCACGTCAAGCACTTAATAAGTGTCATCTCTTTGTTTTCTTACCATGTTCTCAACTTGAAGATTATAAAGGAATATTTGCTAGCTAATGGTTTATGTTTTCTGTTGAACTTTTTCCATTTAAAATGCAACTTGAAGAAATCTTGAAAGTTTTAGCATGCTTGTGTTAGCATTTGATTGATTATTAATTCTTCTTTCACGCATTGAAATGGCTATTTTTTGATGCAGCATCAAACTATTGATAGTGTGCTTGCACGAGGTGAGAAGCTGGACAGTTTAGTTGAGAAGAGTTCAGATCTGAGTGCGGCATCTCAGGTACATGTGCAAGACAATATAATCCTATATGCGAGGCTTATATTTCTTATTGTTCCTTTTTATTAATCGTTACTATTCTAATGGTAGTTACTTTGAATTGATCTCCTCTCCCTTTCTCATTAATGCCCTTTTAGAGATTATCATCGTCTTTACAACAAGGTAAATTGATATCATTATGTCAAGTCCAGCATACTCTGATTATGTCTTCATATTGTCCTAAACATCGTGGGTTTATAGCAACTATGCTCATATCCATCCATCCATTTTTATTAATACTGTGACATCTTCATCTTCAACCAAATGTAATTGCTAACATGAAACCTATTTTGGTGATTGAAACAGATGTTCTACAGTCAGGCTAAGAAAACCAATCAATGTTGTAGTATACTGTAAAACTTGTAGAGAAAAAGAGCTATGCAGTGATGGTAGCATCTGAAGCTGGTGGTAACTGTTATATGGTTTATTGATTGTTTATTCCTTATGTAGGGTGTGATAGGAGAAATAGCCAAATTTTATGACCTGTTTTTCCTGCGGTTCTTATGTTGTGATAATACAACATAACTTTGCTTCTAATAAAAATATGAAGGGGTTGGCGATGTTGTTTTGTGTTGGTACCCAAGATAGATAGATAGATAGATAGATAGGAGAGATGTTATTGAAGGTGTTCTTTACACTTTTGTAACAGAACTACTTATTGCCTGGATTTTGTTTTAAATAAGCGACCGGTTTGATCTGAAACCATTAAAAGTCACCGCCAGACATCCCTCGACGTCCACCCCATAACCTCAACTCTTTTCTCTATGCTTCACTTTCCTTGAATAAAAGTTTTCTACACTAAACGATTTTTTTTTCCATATTTCCCTTCACTTTTTTTTTTCAACTTTTAAATGTTATTTTGAAGCTATTATATGATGTTTTTGTTTTCACCTAATTTTTAGATTAAATTCTGTTATTTGCTTTTGAATTTAGTTCTTATATTTTAACTTGGTCATTTTAATCGTTATGATTTTCAGATTTTAAAATTTTAATCTTCATCAAACAATAACTATTAAATTTATTCCATTAATTCTTATTATTTTCAAAATATAACGTGGCAAACATATTACTATAAGTGTAATGTTATATTAGTTTGTTATTTTCATATATTTCTCACTATCATTTATATGAAGATTAGAGTTTTAAAGTTCGAAAAATATAAACTTAAAAAGATCCAATTGAAGTATATGAATTAAATCAATAACAATATACATAGTACATGATTTAATAATTAAATTTAATCGAACAAATTTAATTGTTACTTTTTGGATTAAGATCAAATTTTTTTAAGTTTAAAAAATACAAGAATTAAAAATTGATCAAATTAAAGTACAAAATTAAATTCATAATTTTTTTAAGTACAAAAATTAATAACAGAATTTAATTTAATTTTTAATACAAATTTCTATAATGGAAAAATAAAACTTCTCTTTCAAATTTTTAAAAAGGCATTCAACTTTTAATTAAAATAAATATAATATTTCGTTTCAAATATACAATTATTTAAAACAAATATATAACCTTTTTGTTTTGAGGTAATTTTTACGTTAAAAATTAAATAAAAATATTAAGGGATATTTTTTTAAATATATTAAATATAATTACATGATAATATTTATTTATATTTTTTAATATTTTAACAAAATACACACAAACTTCTTAAAATAAACATTAGTTTTTTTCACTAATTTTTTTTATTAGAATCATTTATGAAATTTATTTATTTTTTACTGAAATCACTCGCGAGGAGATACTAATATGATTAATGAATGGTATGTGTGTTCCCCGCCATAAAACAAAGTTCGGAATCGCGTGAAGAGAGAGAAGCAGCAGCTGTGTGGTCCGCAGTCCACTCACCCCCCGTCCTATGTAGTAGATAGATAGATAGATAAGCATTCAGTCACATCACATCTGACAGAGTGGCAGAGGATCAACATTCATCAATACACCATCCATAAAATGTGAGTTGTTCATACTTCAAAAACCATGAAAACTGTACTTCAAGTATTCATATTACAATACAGAAGCTTACATTAATACAACAATGTCTCTCTTTACAACACTACCACTAGCACAAGATGAGAATCGACTTTAATAAAAACAGACACAAACTGGATTTTTATGCCAATATACTTCTCCACTAATCCATGCATACACCATGATCCATGTTTTCCTACTTCCCAAACAGGGATTTTATCCACCAAACCCCTTTGTCTTTGGGGACATCCTCTCCTTCTGGTGTAGAATCACTTTGTGGTGTCTTATGCAGTTTGCTCACATCATACCCCAAGTCTTTAGCCTTCTGCTCCAACATGTTGTAGATTTCTTCATCCATATGTTTCTGCCTGCATAATATCTGCAACAAATATAACCCACAATTATAACTACTGCATACTACACAAGAGTGATTGAAAGGATTAATAAAGGCATAATAATAGTACCCAAAGGTACTTCTTGGTAGGACCACCAACAAGAACATATTGATAATCATCATCAATGTATAAAACCCAGTAATCCCCAGTGACAGGAATGATGGGCAAGAAAGGAGGAACGTAGAATTTGACTTTGAGCTTGGCTTCGTCACTCTTGGGATCAGCCTTGTAGGCAGAGCCTTCTATGGACACCTTCTTGCCATTAACAAAAGTCTCGTTTAACACATGCACTGTCCCATCTTCATTCAGAGTGTAAAAAGCACTGGTGTTCTCCCCATTCTTAGGTTGAAAGAAAGATGGGAAGGAAGCTATCTCGTACCACTTTCCCATGTATCTTTTGATGTCCAAGTTCTTCACCACTTCCATTGCTTGAGCTTGTGAGAGGAGTGATTCCTTTTGTTGGGCTTAGAATGGTTTGTAATCTGGCTTCAGTTGAATTTAGCTGAAGGTAATAATATAAGGGAAAATAAGGATTTCGCATATTTGCAATGGGGGAAGTATGGAGTGATACGTGGAGGAGTAAGGACCACACATGTGAAGAAGGTGTGAATGCTAGAAGCTACCACATGCACATGGGAGCTTCTGGGCCGTTTATGGGAAGTGGGAACAGGGTATGGCCTTATGGGGTCGATTTGTTGTGATGCTGAGAGTGAGAGATTGCAAGAAAGGTAACTTAGAAAGGAAGTAAAAGGAAAGAGACAAACGAGTTGCTTGTACAGCAATCAAACCAATAATTGATGGCCTCGGGTGGGTGAGTCTTGTATGCATTGGCCTTGTGTTAAATCAAGTCTGCCATTTTCCTGTCCATCATTGATGCATGGGCTAATGCTATCTCATACTATCTTCCCATCTACCTTTCCATCTCCACGTTCCTTCACTACTTGCATTCCCTTTTTACCACAGTTATTTATATAGTATGATACGTATTATATGAAAAAAGAGAAAAAGGAATATTGGTTTGGAAATAACTTAAAATCCGGTCATTCCAATATAGTACTAAGTTCTTTTTTTTGGAACCAGAACGATGTGCTAACGCACATTGAAAATAACTAGTCATGAAATTGAACAAGGTAAGGAACAATAGTAAAACAATGCAGTTAAGGAGAGATAAACACATCATGTTTGTCAACGTAATTCGAAAACGATTCTACTCTATGAAGTCTTTATGAATATTTTATTCAACCGTTTACCGATTAAAGTCCAATCTATCCTTACAAAAGAAGCAATTGTATCCTCAACTTGTTACAACCATTCACCCAAATACCTTACTTACAAACAGTATAAACTATCACAAATAATGCCTATGAAACGAGTGCAAGAATACAAAGGAAAATCAGTAGAAAGTAAACCAACAAACTAGCACAGCACTCTCCAAAAAGATGCATATTCAACATGTGAATTGCTACCTATTTATAAGCCAAATAAAGCAGCCAACCAAATTGAATTTCTTAGAGTTAAAATCATCCTTACTAGGATAACAATCCTTGATAAATAAACTCCAAATTTTATCCCAAGATAAACCCTGGTAAACCAATTAATCATTAGCTCATAAATCACCAAGGATAAATGTAAGCTTAATTGATAAGGTATGTCGATCTTAATCTTTCTCAAACAATCACACACGAGCATTATGATTTGAAATAAACTAAAACATGTCGTAGGATTCATTTGCTTATGGTAAAAACACATACGAAAATCCAAGTAACATCTAATAACATTTAAGCTGTCGAGAAAATCTGTTTAGATAGATATCTGAACAAGGACTGAAACATCAATAATTTGCAACTCTGAACCTAACACACATTCCAACGCAGTAGTAAGTTTGTTTTAAATGTTAGTATCGTTCTAATACAATACTAAATTTGTTGTACATGCTGTTTGAATGTTAGGGTGGAGCTATTAGGCTAGAATCGTATGTTTTAAATGTTAGGCTAAAAATTAGACAAATTGTTTTGAATAATGTTTCAAATGCTAGGGTTAGAACTAAAGGAATGACGTGTTAATGTAGTAAAGTTGGCGGAGTATGTAGTGTGCGGGATGTATATTGGGAATAGTTTTTTCTTTTTTTAAAGAGAAATATAAATATTATAAATCTCATCTCCGTTGGAGAACACCTCAATAGCTGATGCTTACATTATAAATAAGTGTAAATTTTTTCATTATTTTTACGGGGCCTTTAGCTTTTTCATTTGAAGAAATGAATGAGCTTTATATACCTCATTATTTTTATGAGCATTTTTATAGTTAAAAGTTATTTATATATATATATTATGAAAAAGGGAAATAATAATATTTATATCGTGAATGTATTTTTTTTTGTATTTAATTTTGTTTATTATTTATTATGTTAGAATTTTTAATTTTTTATTTATATGGTAATAATTATTTTCAAAAAATAATTTTATTTCTTTAGAGAAATAGATGTGTCATTAATCTCACACGGACAAAAAAACACTTCAATAACTCATATTCACACTATAAATAAGTGTCATTTTTTTTATTAACTCTTTTAAAAAAAATTTATTTGAAGAGTTTCATGAGAGAAGACTTATATAGCTTAAAGGTATTTATGTATAATATTATATATATATTATATGGAAGAGAGAATAACGTTTCAAAAAAGTATTGGTTTGAAAATAATTCTGATCATTTAAAAAAATAATAATAATAAATTGAAAAGGAATAAAGATGAATTTTATCTGTTTAGGGAAGTTAAGGTTACTAGTTAGAATATGCTTAGCATCACATATTTGGCTTCACATAAATCAACAAGAAAATGAAAATCTCCACTTTACAAGATAGCTATCACCTATAAAACCCACACATTCCATTCTCAGACCATACACACTGCCGAGCCATGGAGTCTCAAAACCCCCAAATATCTGAAAACTTAGACAGCAACCCCTCCTTTCTTTCGCAGGCTAACTTAGTTTACAAAGTGAAAAGCAACTTAGTTTCTCGATCCAAATGGGCGGAACTGAATGGTGCCATGGGAGACTTAGGCACATTTATTCCTGTTGTATTGGCCTTGACACTTGCCAAGGACCTTAACCTAGGCACCACTTTGATTTTCACTGGTGTCTACAACATGCTCACTGGCGCTATATATGGTATTCCATTGCCTGTCCAACCCATGAAGTCGATTGCAGCCGTAGCTATATCAGATGGTCCGGATTTTAATATCCTGGAAATAATAGCGTCCGGGATTTGTACCGGTTCAATCTTGTTGGTCTTGGGTGCTACAGGATTGATGCGGCTGGTGTACAAACTGATACCTCTATCTGAATTCAGTTGTCACAAGGCTTGGCATTTTCTATGACTACCGTTAAGTACATTAGAAAGGTTCAGGATTTTTCGAAATCGGAATCTAAAGAGAATAGGCATTGGGTGGGATTGGATGGACTGATTTTGGCTATTGTGTGCGCGTGTTTCATAATTGTTACCAATGGTGCGGGTAAAGAACGAAATCAAAGAGAGACTAGTAATGTTGATGATGAAGAAAGAAATATGAGAAGTAGGAGAATCAAGAAAACCATGGCTAATATTCCTTCACCTTTTATCGTTTTCTTATTAGGCGTAGTTTTGGCATTCATACGAAAGCCTGCCGTGGTGAAAGACATTCAATTTGGACCTTCATCAATGGAGGTCGTGCAATTCACTAGTCAGGCAAAATTGTGTGCATCTCTCTTTTTTACTTTCTCTGTTCAAACTTGTGTCTAAACAGCTATTTAGATAGCAGTTTGAACAAGTGGCAAATTGACTCGTTGTTTCAAGTGGTGTCAGAGTAGGCTTCAAGAGTTAGTTGAAGACAATCCTAGCACAGTTGTCTGCTA
Source organism: Gossypioides kirkii (assembly GCA_005610355.1). Classification (NCBI taxonomy): domain Eukaryota; kingdom Viridiplantae; phylum Streptophyta; class Magnoliopsida; order Malvales; family Malvaceae; genus Gossypioides; species Gossypioides kirkii. The sequence goes on from CP032249.1 coordinate 34,929,172, forward strand.
TGGAAGCTATGATTCGCGAGCACCTCTTCACATTGGCTCTTCGAACTATGCCTACTGGAAAACTCGGATTAGAGTTTTTATCATGTCTGCTGATGAATCTTCATGGGAAGCTGTTGATGAAGGATGGAGAAAGCCTAAAGTGGTGTGCTGATAGAGTAGCGAAGGCAAAAGAGAAAAATCAATGTATTGCTGAAAAGAGAAAGGCAGCCCAGGCAAACTCAAAACTCATTTATATCATTGACATGGAACAGTTCAAGATGATCTCTACGACTAAAGAAGCTTGGACCATTTTACAAAACCAACATGAAGGGAATGTTGTTGTCAGGGTGTCCAAATTGCAGATTTAGACTACCGGGTTCGAAAAATCTGAAAATGGATGAAGATGAAACTACGCTTCTCCAAGAAGAAACTGGTGAGAAAAGTTCTGAGGTCTCTTCCAGAACGTTTTGCTATTAAGGTCATGACCATCAAAGGAGTTAAGGATATCACCACTCTCAAATTGGATGAGTTGATTAAAGAAGGAAAACGTGACAAGTTGAGGATTGAGAAGAATGTTCCCTCCAATGTTCAATTATCTATCCAAACAAGGAAGCAAACAGGAAAAGCCATTGATAAGATCAAAGAACAGATAGCTTTACTTTCCAAAAATTTCAGTAAGGCCTTAAAGAAGTTCTCAAATAAGAAAACTCAAGTAGACTTTGGTGCCATCAACTCTAACAGGAAGTTTCAACCCAAAGAGGATAACGTTCAGAACAAAAAGTAAGAGGTTCAATGCTTCAAATGCAAAGGGTATGACCATATTCACTCAGAATGTGCCAATACCAAGAAGAAACAAAAGTCCTTACCTATTACCTGTTTCGAAAGTGGGTGTTCAAAATCAACAAATTATGTAACATGAGTGTTTAAATTGTAAATTTTTTTATTTTGAATGCTTAAAATAAATTTTTTTTTTTTATAATTGGTTGACTATATGTATAGTTTACCAATATATTAATATGTTTAAATCCTTATATTACAATTAGAGGTGTTCTTGGATCAAGTTTAAATCAGGCTTATGCATGGTATTAATTAATACCACGTATAATTACCCTAGCTTTGCTTGACCTGACATATGAACATCAAATTTTGTCTAAACTCTCAATATTTTTTTTAATAGAAAACTCGCCAATATTAATAAATAACTAATTTAAATTCATTTAGGCTTGTTGATATTAATTTTTATTTAATATTTAAAAATTATATCTATATATATCTTTTACTACCACTATATATATATTTTTTATTAAATCATAACATATTTTTTAACATTTACGTTATAATATAGTATATTAAATTTTCATAAGAAATCAATAATATAATATATAAAATAAAATAAATAGAATAAAATATTATAAACTAGAAAAAATATCTATTCGAGCTAAATTTGAACTTTTAAATATTGGTGATCGAATTTAATTCATATTTTAAACAAATTAATTTTTTGTTACCCAAATTTATTTTTAAATTTAATATTTTTGTTTAATCCTTTCTAAAATTTAGACATATCTTTAGACTTTATCGGATAACTCAACTCAAATATTGATATATTCTCAAAAATAATATAAACCAATAAATTTAAAAAAAAAAAAACAGCTTACGTTTCCAAATAAGATATTTTTTTTGCAGAATATTCTTAAAAAATTGCCTTATAAGTACTTGTCCTTCCATTAAAAGAAACAGAAATGTTAGAGTTGACTTTTGGAATAAATTATTTTTATTGAGAGAAGCTAAGGTCACTATTTAGAAGATGGTTAGCATCAGATACTTGGCTGCCCATGAACCGAAAGGACAGTCAAAATCTCCGCTTTACAAGCTGGCCATCATCTATAAAACCCACACATTCCATTCTCAGTCCATACACACTGCCGTATTTCAGAGCCATGGAGTCTCAAAACCCCCAAACATCTGAAAACTTAGACAGCAACCCCACCTCTCCTTCACCGGCTAACTTAGTTCATAAAGTGAAAAGCAACTTAGTTTTTCAATCCAAATGGGCTGAACTGAATGGTGCCATGGGAGACTTAGGCACATATATTCCTATTATATTGGCCTTGACACTTGCCAAGGACCTTAACTTAGGCACCACATTGATTTTCACTGGTGTCTACAACATGGTCATTGGCGTCATATATGGTGTTCCAATGCCCGTCCAACCCATGAAGTCGATTGCAGCGGTAGCTATATCGGATGGTTCGGATTTTAATATCCCGGAAATAATGGCGGCCGGGATTTGTACCGGTGCAATCTTGTTGGTCTTGGGTGCTACAGGGTTGATGCAGCTGGTGTACAAACTGATACCTCTATCTGTTGTTAGGGGAATTCAGTTGTCACAAGGCTTGGCATTTGCTATGACTGCCGTTAAGTACATTAGAAAGGTTCAGGATTTTTCGAAATCGAAATCTAAAGAGAATAGGTATTGGGTGGGATTGGATGGACTGATTTTGGGTATTGTGTGCGCGTGTTTCATAATTGTTATCAATGGTGCAAGTGAAGAAAGAAATGAAAGAGAGACTAGTAATGTTGATGATGAAGAAAGGAATATGAGAAGTAAGAGAATCAAGAAAACCATGACTAGTATTCCTTCAGCTTTTATCGTTTTATTATTAGGCGTAGTTTTGGCATTCATACGAAAGCCTGCCGTGGTGAAAGACATTAATTTTGGACCTTCATCAATGGAGGTCGTGCAATTCACTAGTCATGCATGGAAACAAGGATTCATCAAGGGAACCATTCCTCAACTGCCATTATCAATTCTGAACTCAGTGATCGCAGTCTGCAAGTTGTCATCAGATCTGTTTCCAGGCAAGGAATTCTCAGCTACTTCGGTTTCAATAACCGTGGGGCTAATGAACTTGGTGGGGGTGCTGGTTTGGTGCCATGCCATGCTGCCATGGTGCAGGTGGGTTAGCCGGGCAGTACAAGTTTGGAGGTAGGAGTGGTGGGTGTGTAGCCATTCTAGGTGCAGCCAAGATGGCGTTGGGTTTGGTTTTAGGAACTTCTTTGATGAGGATTTTGGACTGGTTTCCGGTTGGCATATTGGGTGTATTGCTATTATTTGCAGGGATTGAGCTAGCAATGACCTGCAAGGATATGAATTCAAAGGGAGAATGCTTTGTAATGTTGATATGCACAGCCGTTTCGCTTGTAGGTTCAAGTGCAGCACTGGGATTTGTTTCTGGAATGGTGGTGCATGTGCTTCTCAAACTAAGGAATTACTCGAGCCGAGACCAATCGGGTTGTACGATGTGCATCAACGGAACTCCATGACAACACCATGCTTTTCCAAGTAATGCTTTAAAGAACTGAATAAGTGTCTGTTACGGTCTCCATAACAGTACCATACTTCTTGCATATCAAGTTTGATTGATATTTGTAATTCTATCATTGTAGTGTGTGTTTGCACTTCTCTTAATTTCTCATGTTAAATAAATTATAATTCACCTCACAAAATTTTATTAACACTTAATTAATTATTTATCTCAATTAATTGATATGAAACCCTAAATGAATACAGAGATATTTCACCAAATATTTAAAAAGTGGTACATGATGCACAACAATATGATACACCATATACAAATCCGTAATATATAAATATTAGAAAAACGATACACCCACCGGCACGATACCGAGTTTGTTATTTCTAGCTCTAAATATTAGAGTTATCACGCTCTCTTTTTTTTTCATTTTTTGGTTTTGATAATTAAGCTGCCAACTCCTCTAGTGGGTTTTAAGAATCAGCTTGCTTCATGTCTACAATATGGTGCAACTACTCATGAATTGAACAGTGTCACAAATTTCATTTACCCATATTTTGTGTGAGTGTGGTGGGGGAACTTATTGGAATCAAAGGCCCCTCCCTATACTTAATTTGGAAATTGACATCCTCTTCTTCTTCTTCTTCCCAATCCCAGGTCTGCATTATGGTTTTTGCTATCATAATTCATATCACCAAAATTATAACATCTATTGTATTTTATTTTTGTATCTGTTTTTTGTCAATGATCTTGTGTGATATTTAATACAATTTTCTTCATTCACATGCTAGCTGACAAACTTATAGCTGTTCAACTCTAAAGGTTTTATCTATACATGACAACAAAATATCATGGACCTCATCTTTTTAACTTTTTAGCTTCTGGTTTTCTCAACTGTTCTAAGGGTTTAAGCTGTTGTTGAAGCCAAGAAAGTAGCGGCCTTGAACCAGCAAATTTGCTTCCTGTGTGAGGCAATGGCTCCTTGCCTATCTTTCTTCTTTTTGTTCCTCTTTGCTTTTTCTGCAATACCAGCAAAGTCATTGCCAACATTTTTCCCTGGAGCTGCCTATCAGTCTTTGATCAAACAAGCCAAGATTGCAAAACCAAACCTTCCATTCAAGACTCACTACTTCCCTCAAACTTTGGACCACTTCACTTTCCAGCCCAAGAGCTCAAAACTGTTCTACCAAAGGTATCTAATCAACAGTGATTACTGGCGAGAAGGTGCTCCTATATTTGTCTATACTGGCAATGAAGGAAACATCGAGTGGTTTGCTGCTAATACAGGGTTCATGCTTGACATTGCTCCCAAGTTCAAAGCCCTCCTTGTCTTCATTGAAGTAATGTACCTTATTGGTCTATTGCAACTCTATAGATGCTTTTTCCTTTTTGGGGGGCTTAACTTATAGGAATGGGTTTGTTTTTGTTGGGATTTTTTCAGCATAGATTTTATGGGAAGTCGATGCCCTTTGGGAAAGATTCGTACCAGTCAGCAAAGACCTTGGGGTACTTGAATTCTCAACAAGCCTTAGCTGATTTTGCAGTTCTCATAACCAGCTTGAAGCAGAACCTATCATCTGAAGCTTCCCCTGTTGTGGTCTTCGGTGGGTCTTATGGAGGAAGTAAGTTCAAAACAAACCCTGAAATTGATGGTTCCTTTATATTCACCTTTGCTAAAATAAGGGTTGTTTCTTCCAGTGTTGGCAGCATGGTTTAGACTTAAATACCCACATATAGCAATTGGTGCATTGGCTTCTTCAGCCCCTATATTACAGTTCGATAAGCTAATCCCATGGTCAAGCTTCTATGATGCTGTTTCCCAGGATTTCAAGGTCCATTTTGTGCTCCTACTTTACATTTCTTTTGTGTTCTTCAAATCTTCCTCTATGACTATAACTAAACCAACATTGGCATTTAGGATGTAAGCTTGAATTGCTATCAAGTGATAAAGGGGAGCTGGGTAGAACTAGAGGCAATGTCAACTCAGAAACAAGCTTTGGCTGAACTAAGCAAAACTTTCAGAACCTGCAAGTGAGTCATGAAGTGTATTATACGATTATGAAGTAATTTAGGTGTAATGATGAGACCACTAATTTGTGTGTTCAGGAGCCTTCATTCGACAGCTTCTGCTCGAGATTGGTTATGGACTGCTTTTGTTTATACAGCCATGGTCAATTATCCAACTAAAGCAGATTTCATGAAGCCATTACCTGCTTATCCTGTGCAGAAGGTAAGGCTTGTAAACAAGTTTTTAACATTTTCAAACATCTCTTGGTTCATTTCATATTTCGGCATTTATATATGTGTATTTACATGTAGATGTGCAAGATAATCGATAAGTTTCCATCAGGGGCGACGAAGCTTAGTCGCGCTTTCGCAGCGGCAAGCTTGTATTACAACTATTCTCGTTCAGAAAATTGCTTTAAGATAGAACATGAAGTTGATGGTCATGGCCTTCATGGTTGGGATTGGCAGGTATCTGATGTAAAATGTGCCAATATCATATATTGTTTAAGCTAGTCTGATGGATCCCCCTTAATCATCCAAATGGTTATGCAGACATGTACAGAGATGGTTATGCCGATGACTTGTTCTAAGGAGAGCATGTTTCCTCCCTCTGGATTCGACAACGACGAGCTTGCCGACCAATGCAAAATGAGATACGGAGTTTCACCTCGACCGCACTGGATCACAACTGAATTTGGCGGTGAAGTGAGTTCGTATTGATTGTTTTCTCCTCTCCTCCATTCTTTTGGTCCCGATATACATATTAATGTGCCTCATCGATGCAGAGAATTCGGAAACTATTGAAGAGATTCGGCAGCAACATCATATTTTCCAATGGAATCAGGATCCATGGAGCAGAGGAGGGTAAGTTGTTCAGTTTTAGCTTCATAGATCATAAATCCCTTGTCATCAAAGAAACTGATACATAATGTTGAATGATACAGCGTGTTGAAAAACATATCATCTAGTATCATTGCTCTTGTCACAGAAAAAGGTATGTCTGAATTATGACAAAAGAATTTTGTCTCTTGAAATTTGCTATGAAGCTAAAAGAAATTAGCCAATTGGTGTTGTGTCAATAGGTGCTCACCATGTTGATTTCCGGTCAGCAACAAAAAAGGATCCAAAGTGGCTTATTCAACTGAGGAAACAAGAAGTTGAGATCATCCAAAAGTGGTTAAATGAGTACTATGCAGATCTTTGACATGATTAAGTTTTTAAGGTTGAGATTTAGGATCAATCAATGGTTACCGCATGCATGCATCATCTAATTTGCAGAAATGCTCAGGCTGAAGCCATCTATATGACCAAGCTAAGTTCCCATGAAATGATGGAAGAACTTGTAAAACCATTTCATATGGATTTTCAGATTTTGATTTAGTTTGAGCTGTTCTAGTGTTAAATAAGTTTTTAAAAATTGCCTTGTTGGAAAAGACAGTCATGAAATCTAAACATAAACCTTCAAATGGGCATGGTAAACACAAAAAAGATCTATGGTTGTTGGAATGGAATTGGATAGACCGACTGGATCTAGAATTGTTCAACAATGTTATTTGAATTGGATTGGATCGATCAATTAAACCGATTAGATCGAGAATTTATTGTAGTATCGATCTGGATGAAAGTTTTGAATTGATTGATTCAAAAATCATTACAAATTAAATAAATTAAGAAAAAATTTATTAAACCGAACAATTAAATCGAATTTTTAAATTTTTATTATTTTTAATATATTTTTAATCAAATCAAGTGAATTAAACTCACCAACTAATAATTTAATTGATGTAACCATCAATCCAATTTTAAGCAACATTGCGGTCCGATTTTAAAAAACATTTATAATTTACCACGCAATGGTAATGGAGGCGTGAGGACACTGACACAGACATAAATACATGTTGGGTTTGTCCCACATTATCAGACTCTGAGCCGCCATCTGATGATGTTCAAAGACAGGATTTTCAACTGCTCTGTATCTCTAATTACTTGTAATTTTGTTAAATTCAAGTGGTAATCCCATCCAATGATTTCATATCATTCAGGGTTTAGGTGTTGATTAAACTTGATGGAATTTTTTATTACTTTTTTTCCTTCGTTGCAACGGTGATTCTACCCTAACCTTGGATTTTGGAACTACTCTTAACACAGTTAAAAACATGAGAATGAAAACATTAAAAAGGCAGTTGAAGCAGTAGATTTCATATTTATACCTCCCATTCAATGCATATCCTTGCTTTAGATCTCACTATTCCATAAACACTAAAAAGAAAGAACGAGAGATAGAAACATGTCGAGGCGATCAGGGACTTGCTTGAGGCTATGTCTAGTAACGTTTGCTGTAATTTCGGCATTGGCAGTATGTGGACCAGCTCTTTACTGGAGATTCAAGAAAACTCTCAACTTGGGTCCTTCCAAATCCTCTTGTCCTCCTTGCATCTGTGATTGTCCTCCTCCTCTCTCCCTTGTCAACATTGCCCCTGGTATCCCCTCCTTTTTCTTTTTGTGCTTTATTTGATTCTGGGTTGTTGTCAAATTTTGGTTTTGTTTGATTGTTTGTTTGTTTGTTGGGATGAGTTTTAAGGAATACTCATTAGGGAAATTTGAAGTCTTGATCTGCTTTTGTTGCTAATTTTGCTTTCTGAGCTTTGGGTAATCTTATGTTACTCTACTTCTTATCCATTTGAGATTTTGATCTATTGCTGCTGCTATTGCTTGGCCTTTGACTTGCAACAGCAAAAAAGCAAACAAAACCAAATTTGGCTTCAGATTTGTGCTTGCTCAATCATATACTAATTATGGAAATCAGAGCCCTAACTATAACCCAAATTTGGCTTCAGATTTGTGCTTGCTCAATCATATACTAATTATGGAAATCAGAGCCCTAACTATAACTCTATGCCCTTTATTGCCAGGAAATATAAACTACAACCTTGTTGGGTTTACTTCAAGGGCACTGAAATGGTCTCCAAATTTCTTGAATGGCTATTGAGATAACATATTTGTTGAGCTTGATTAGAGTATTGAAATCTAAGAATGACTGAAATTGATAATTTGCAGTGCTGTTGCCCCTTTGTTCTTGCTTTTCTTAATTTATTAACTCGATATTCATCACGAAAAGATACTTCCATTTGACTGCTGAAAATGTCGAAATTCTAGAGCCCGGCATTGGTGTGCAGAAGAAAGACAGAACTTGTTACATTTATATCAATGATATTATGGCTTCTCGTGTTTGGACAATATTACCTTTCATGTAGGAATCTGCAGCTTGTTGATTTCCTTATTCTATGTTCGTTCTAGTTTCAGGCGCAATGGTTGTAAAATTTCGTGTCAATGCGTCTGCTACTAGAAACTTTTGGTTATCTCTGAGAATTACTTGACATGTTTCTTGTGCCTTTGTTCTTCTTTTGCAGGGTTGACCAATCTCTCAATCGCAGGTTAGAGTTCATTCTATCAAAACTCAATTTGGTTTAACTTATTTCTTTATAATCATGCATGCATGATATGGATTATGGTGACACAGATTGCGGAAGCAATGACCCTGATCTCAAGCAAGAGATGGAGAAGCAATTCGTGGACCTTCTAACAGAGGAGTTGAAGTTGCAAGAGACTGTAGCCGAAGAGCATTCCCGCCATATGAACATCACCTTTGGTGAAGCAAAAAGGGTTGCTTCCCAGTACCAGAAGGAGGCAGAAAAATGTATTGCAGCCATTGAAACATGCGAGGAAGCAAGAGAACGGGCCGAGGCCTCACTAATTAGGGAGAGGAAAGTAACTACAGTATGGGAGCAAAGAGCTCGACAAATGGGTTGGGAAGGGGAAAAACTGTTGGTATAATTCATTGTCCAGTAAATCTTGTTAGGGAAAAAAGGCCCCCCAATATGTTTCCCTCCCACCTGTACTTTCACCTGTTAACTGTGATACTGCTGTGTGGACCTATTGCTACTATTATATATCATCTCAATTTCTTTTGAAGCATAATCACATGCCAACATGCAACTCTATGGTTCAGGGGTCAGGTTTCGCAGGAGATTGGTATTGGCTGAGTAATGATTGAACCAAGATATTTAAATTGAAAAGGTAACTTTAAAAATACAGGAATTACTTCTCAAATTTTATAGAAGTAGAGGGGCTAATAGCATATTTTAACCGAATGATTACTCCCAACAAGACATGAGTGAAGCTAACTACTATTCCATGTCAAAGTGTAAAAAGGACATGAAAAAGAGAAAGGGGCAGAGAATTTCAGTAGAGAAAATGGAGCAACACAGAATAAATTACATAATGATACAGAGACTGCTATAAAGAGTAGCCTTTTTTATGCCTTTTTCACCGTCTTTTTTTTTATCTCAGAATCAGCATCAACCACAATCAGCATAACTGTCTCATATACATGACCCGAGGGGGAATGCATCATATCCGAATTGCCCCTCCATCATCCCCGTCTCGTTATATTGCTCCTGCATCACACAATCCAATCTTTTTAAAGAATTTATGCTCATAATTATATTTCAAACATACAAAAGGAACTTTAACTACAATGGTTTAAAAAATAAAACTATCTTTTTCTCGCGTCATACCGGTTTGATCATGGAACTCGGTATAACGTCCAAGGTCTCAAAGTTGTTTTGACTGAAATCATTTTGCGGCTTTCTCTGCTCGAAGAGGAAGTCTTCATTGGACCTCGGTTTTGTGTTGAAAGCTAATTTACCGGCCTCGAGGTGCTGGACATAAGGAGAACCAGCAACCAGGGAGTCCGCACCAGCAAACGAACTGTTTTCTCCCCACTGTTGCTTTGCTGCATAATCTATATTGTGAATGACATTATTACTTGGACTAATTTGGCACTGCATGTCTCCTCTAGAGTCCTCCAGGCCTGCATTTGCCATGGAAGCAGAAAGATCAATGGGGTTATCATTTAGGTGAGAGCTCCTCCAAGAAATGCTTTCTTGCAAATTGTTATTATGCAACTGCTCCTGACTAAAAGCTTCACATGTCGACAACGAATTTGACGGGAAACTGGATAATTGAACTGTGTTCTGCCAGTTTTCGTGGCATCTACCATGATCAACAAAATTAGAAAAACCATGAACATCCATGTCAAACGACTCCTGATTTAACGATGCCACACCAAGAGATGATTGGTTTCCAAATGCACCACTATGTTGTGCCTGTTGTGTGTTTGCTTGTAACAATAAAGGGTTGCCTGAGGGAGTAGATAGAGAACTGCTCGAGCTACCAACAGTCATTCTGGCATCTGTGAAGTTTGTGGCAACACCAAAAACATTTGGATTGTTAACAGGATTAAGTTCTCCAAAGTGGTTAGCGGACTTATTTTGCGATAGTTGGTTGAGTTCTATTGATGTCGGGATCCCTTGAAACAAAGTTCCATTTTGATTCTGGTTTGCAGCCAACCCAACAGGCTGGATCTTCCCAAGACCATTGATGGAATTGTTCAAGGTTTGAGGATGTCCTTGTTGAATCACACCAGAAGAAATCCCACGTAGGTTTAAAGCAGCTGAAGAGTTCAGTCTACCAAACATCCCACTTGGTTGATATGATGATAGTGAAGCACTCGGAAGTCTTCCAGGTCCAGTCAATGTACGAAAATCTCCAAAGCCATCTAGTGAACCCATACGCAAATAAGAGGGATCTTTACCACCTAATGCAGCAACCATGTTTGCTTGCTGGGTTGCAACACTGCTGAGTCTTTTCAGGTAAAGCCTATATTTCTGCAAAACAACATAAAACAGCATGCTTAAAGTGGACACAACAAGGTGAATCATAATGCAAAAGGTCAAGAACAATGAGCAAAAGGGGCTTACCTGTAGATGGCTTGCTACATTTTCCCTTGTGAGCCCTTCAACGTTCATAAGGTCAAGAATTTTCTTTGGAACAGCCTCTGCATTTAAATAAAAAACAAATTAGAAATGCAATCAAGGAAGATCACTCTATCAGAATATAAGACACAGTAAACAGCATAAAACTCACTGTCAAGGCCCAAATGATTGACAGCTGCAACGAACTTCCTATGTAGCTCAACGGACCAAACAACTCGAGGCTTCTTCTGGGTTGAAGGGTCATCATTCTCATGTTCATTATCTTCACCATCATCTTCTTCATCTTCATTTTGGTCCTTTCGCTTCTTATTGAATTTTGGGTCCGAACTGCTTGTTAATGTTTGGACAGCTTCTCCGATTCCTCCCGAAGCCTTATCTTGATTCGGAGCATTAACTCGATCCTTAGAATCAGGTTTCTTTTTCCTGACCACATGCTGCCATATGTTTTTGAGTTCCTCAATGCGAACAGGCTTCAATAAGTAGTCACAAGCACCATGGGTAATCCCCTTCATTACAAGCTTGGTATCACTATGAGCTGACAACACTGGAATTCATTGACAGAAAGCATTTTGTTAAATCATTCTGATACAATTCTAATATATTACCACCAAGAATGGAAAAAAGGGTTAAAGCTTACTGATTACAGGTAAGTCCATTTCAAGCCCAACAAGCTCAAGAAGCTTAAAGCCATCCATATCTGGCATATTAACATCACTGATAACCAAGTCATATCTGTTTCTGTTTTCCCTCAACATTTTGAGGGCTGAAATTGCCTGATTTGTTGTAGTAACTGCAAAACAAACGCCATTAATGACTTCTCAAAAAGAAGCCTAAAGTTTCAAGTTTCAACAATGCCGACAGTCAAACCTTCTTGCATAGTACAATTACAAATATCCAAATTAAATGCACACTTGCAAACCACAACAGACAGATCTTCCCACAAAGAAAACAGCATCCAAAAAGTTGACTAATTAACCCGAAATGAAAGACACATCAAGGCAATTTATCAAACATTTTGAGAACAATGATGAAACTTTGAATCAGACAAAGATTGAATCTTTTGTCAGAAAAAAGGACTGACCTTGATATTGGCATTTAAGAAGCAGAGTGCCCAAAACTTTGAGGCAAATAGGATCATCATCCACGGCTAAAACACGCAAACCAACTGGAAACCGATCCATGGCTTCATCTTCACGATTGGAACCACCCATTTTCTCCTCCATAGTCATTAATACAACCAAGACGAGAAAACAGAACAAAAAACACAGATCACAAACCCAAGTTTCTTTCTTTTTTTCAATATTTTTCAAGTTTATCCACTACTTTTTGAACTTCAAAACAAAACCCAGATAGCTAAAACCCAAAAATAGCAGAGAAAAATAAAATAAAGTACAAGTAGAAAGATTGAAAGTAAGAGAAAATTGGAAACTAGAACCGTGAGGGCTTTGCAGGTGAAAACTATACAAAGGGACAATGATGTTGATAGGCTACAGAAGAGTTAAAGATGTTTCAACCCTCCAACAAAACAGATAACTTTTTTCTTTTAAAAAATGTCTCTTCTTTTTCCTTCTTTTAATTTTTGGGTGCAAACAAAGCAATACTCTCTTCCTTTTTTCTTTCTTGGTTTGTTTTTTGTTTCACTCTCTTTTTTTCTCTCTCTGCTCTGTAATTGTTTTCAGCTTTTCTTGTCAACTGAACACAGCATCTTTATTTTATTTTATTTATTCTTTAAGAGTAAAAATATAATATAATATGGTCCAATAGTTTTAGGGTAAAATAACGTACATATACTGGTTTTTTTAAAATTAGAGTTTTGCGCGTTTTTAAAAATATTTAAAAGAATATGTTCATTTCGTGAATTTTCGCTATTTTTTATTTCATGTTATTTTATTTTTTTTATTCAATCAATTATTTTAAAAAAAATATTTATCATAAAAATATTAAATTTAAATAATAAATTAATTTAGATAACTTTATTAAATATAATTGATTAGATTTAATATTTTTATGGTAAATATTTTTTTTTTAAATAATTTATTGAATAAAAAAAAAGTTTAAAACAAAATAAAATAAAAAATGTAAGGAAAATCTGAAAAATGCGTCTAACTGGAAAAGCTTTCCTTACACGTGTCAGGAAAGCTTGCCCAACTAAACGCGCCTTCCAAAATACTCATCTAGCTGAACGAACTTTCCACGAAATCAACACATTCTCTTAAATATTTTAAAAAATGACGCAAAACTCTAATATAAAAAAAAAGTCATATATATCTTATTTTACTTTTATTTGAGTAGTTACTTTTCATCCCGAGTATTTTCATCTTCACAAATATTAAGCCAAAGATTTGGGTCTAAAATCAAATATGAGTGACAATAGATACTCAAATCGGTTTCCCACTCTTATAGCGAGGGAAAATATTCTCAAAACCTGTTTGAGTTTTGTTAGAGAGGATGACAGGTTCAATCAGTAATGTAGATTCCTTAGCGATAGCATTGTTATTCTGGTTCTCTAAAGATTTAGTATACTCACCTACTATTTTATAAAACTCAGGTGAGTCTCTTTCCAGAGAATCCATACCAGTAACACCCAGCTTTGGTTGTTCCTCACAGTTTTCGGTACGTTTTAATCCTCCATTTGCAAGCTCAGGTGGCTTATCAGAGTCTACCAGAAAATCTTCCAGTGTCGCATGCTAGTGGTTTCAACTGTTGCCCCAGTGAAGCAATTGTCTCTGGCATTCCGTGAATTTATCGGTTGCCTCTTAAATCCATTTTCAATTGTATTGATGTCACCTAACTCTATGACTTAATTTTTCTTTTCATGAGTGTTTTTGGTAAGAAAGATCAAAAAAATATATATAAATACTAATGGCAAACAAATTAAAATTGTAGTTCGTAATGATTCAGATGTAATATATTTGACATTATCAATCGAAGTGATTATAATTATATCCTCCTTACAAAATATTAAAATAAAAGTGTATTCACCTATTAAAGAGACAATAACGAACTTCGAATATGAATCATCAAACAGACATGAAAAATATCAAAAAAAGAAAAAAAGAGGCATTAGCTCAATGACAAATTGAGGTTTTAAAAAAAAAATTTGTTGAATTATAAGAAGACAAAGTCCTAATAATAACGCGATTAGCGCGACTCAAACTCAAATCACACTTAAATGATGAACACCTTAACCCTCAATCAACACATGAGGTTCAGATTTTAAAAACTTTAAGAACTCGTATTCACCTCTCGTTTTATATAAATGTGCGAGAGTGTTTTTAATTACAAATATAGTTGTACTTGATTTTCATTATTGACTAATGATGAGCAAAATCATGTATCTTCTTAATCACTATTTAATCTTATTAATGCTACTCATCATTTCAAAGACTCAAAACTCTATTTATATTTAGGTAAGGAAGCTAGGTATACAGGGGAGTATTTAGGAGATTAGCAAGGGTCTCGATTTTTTTTAAAATAGAAAATTTGTTATTTACGTTTTTTTAAATTTTTAAAATTTTAAATTAGTAAAGATATCCTTCCTAAAAATGATAAAAATTTGATTTAATCTTTTAAAAATTATAAAAAAATTAGGCTATTCAAATGATGAAATCGTATTTTTACTATCGTAAAAATTATAATTTAATTTTGACCCCTAAAAAAATTTTAGATTGAGTTCGACTACCCAATTAGCTAGCTAGTAGAAATATCATCATCTTTTTGAATATATTTCTTTTTGTCTAAATGCATTGCATATTTCTCAAATAATATTTTCATTGCTTTGGCTTATAATATATATATGTGTGTGTATTTTTCCACGTTTCTTAAATAATTCATTTTTGTCATGTTTAAGAATGTTTATGTATTAAAATTTTATATAAAAATATAAAACTTTGACCCCAAAAAATAAATGAAGGTGATATTTTCTGTTCACACATATGATGCATTTGCTTACATTTTAGGCTGTCTGATTTTGTATAGAGGCAAATTGGATTGGATTAATTCATGTTATTTCGAACAGGGTCAATTTTTTATTAAATGATTTTGAGTTTGGATTAGTTTTAAATTCGAGTCAAATTTAAAAATTTTGAAGATTTTGAAGTCAAACAAAGTCAAAATTAAAAGTTTTTAATTTTAAAATATATTTATTTTGAGATTTTGAATTATATTTTAGGAGAATAGATAAATGATACTTACAATTTACAAGCTATAAAATAAAATAAAATAATAATTTAGGTTATAAGTATTGTTTTTATTAATATTTGAAAAAAAATTATACTTAATTTAATTTCAGGTTATTTGTTCAAATTATTTAGGATTTAGATTATTTTGAATTCAAATCATTTCGAGTTTGGATCAATTTTTGGGTTTGATTAATTTCGAAATCAGACTGTTAATTTTTCATGTCAAATCGGGATGAGTCAAGGAGGGATTCGATTGATCAAGTTATGTTTTTGATTCGGGTCAAAATTGACATGTCTAATTTATGTATTTATCAATTACATCATTACAACTTTAATTTAATTTATGAAAAATATGTTTTTTATTACAATATTAGAAGAGAGGATGGGATAATAAAGTTTGAATTTGCCATATCTAAGTGTAATAGGGAGTTTTAATCACTGCTTGAGAAGAAAATACAGATATTAACAAGTATACAAATATTTACTTGAGATTTTGATTTAGGTAGTATTTGGTATGGTAGAAAATAATTACTTTCCTAAAAATTTAATCAATTGAAAAGTGATTCAAACGTTTGGTAAATCAAATTTTATTTATTTTCCTTGGAATCTAATTTTCTCTTTAGAATTACATTTCTATGAACATGACAATGTGTTTCGATGATTAAAGATTGGAAAGTTACTTTCCCATGTAGATTAAAAAGTTAAAGAAATACAAGATAAAATTAACCTTATTTTATATTAATTTGGGGTATTAATCTATTAATAAAAGTAGAAGAAGAAGAAGAAGCAGCTATTGCCTTCTAACTACTAATTGATTTTCTCTACTATTCTAATGAATTATTCTAAAGTTTTTTTCCCCTTGATTTTAATTTTTATATACATATTTAATTATCTATATATTATATCGTTTACATATCATGTTTATTTTCTATCATTTTTTATATTTTATTTTCGGTATATTAATTGAGATTTTAATTTTATTATACTATTTACGAATATTTACGAGCAAAAGGAACAAAAATAGGGTTTAAGTTTAGCTTTAAGACTTATTTGATCATAAATTTTTTGCATAATTTATTTTTGAATTTTTTGTATGTGATTGAGAATTCTAGGAAATGATTTTTGAGATTAAGCAAATGTTTATAGCCTATTTAGAAGTGGAATAGATAAGACAAGGGATCAATTAAATTTCAAAACGGTTTACATTTTTATTGGTATCCACATGTAATTTGTTTACATGTTTTGTCAAAATGATCCTAATTATATTTTTGAGTCTTTTTTGGCTATCAACCTTTATTATTTTTTCAAATTGTTTTTATAACAAATTTGATGAAAGTACCGTTAAAAAAGTTAATGGGATAATATGAAATTTCACATGTAGAATATTTTTAATGATATATAATTTATTACTTAAGTAATCCAATAAGATAATTACATGTGAAAAATAATAAAATAAATAAATCATACATTTATTTTCTTTAAATTAAGAGTTATTTTTGAATTTCATGTATGATTTATTTATTTTATTGATATACACATGTAATTTATTTTATTGGGTTACCTAAATAACAAATTATATCTTTTTAAAAATATTTCACATCATCCCCATTAATATTTTTAATGGTACTTCCATCAAATCTGTTAAAAAATAATTCGAAAAAAAAAGAGATTGATGACTAAAAAACTTGAAAATACAATTAAAACCATTTCAATAAAATACGTGAACGTTAGTGATTAAATTTATCATTAAACATAAAAAAATTAAAATAAAACTTAGTACTTCTTTTTAAAAACGTAAGCACAATTGATTCACTAATAAATATACAAATGATAACTTAATTGTTGGTAGGAAGGGGCGGTAATTCCCACACAATCAAAAGGAGAGTTACGAAAGAGGTCCGCGTGTTCCGAAACGGAAGGCACCAAAAGAAAGTGTGTTTTTTAACAGAATATCAACGTGTCGTCTTTCTATTGAGTAGGCGGTTTACAGGACGGGACCCACCCAGCAGTTTAGAATCCAAACCCCAAAATGCGAAAGCCAAAATGCAAAGCAGCAGCCTTTTTTAATTATTTTTTATTTTTCTTTTTCGGATAACGACACGTTGGTCGCAGGATATCAGAGACAAAGACTTGCTCGGAAATCGGAAATTGGTGGGTCCATACCTCATAATTAAACTGTACCCGCACTCACTCGATCTAACCCCCTTCCCCTTTGCGGCATTTGTTTTTTCTTTTCGATTATCCTCTCTTTTTCCTCCTTTTAAAGTTATTTACGTTCAATTACAATAAAATTTGAATTTAATTTGGATATATTGACAAATTTAACCTTCAATTTTTATATTTTTATTGATTTAAGTATTATTTTTTAGTTAAAATTGATAATTAATCTTTTAAAAATAGTTAAATTACTTTTTAATGGAAATGTTGAACAAAATAATAATTTTTTAGCGATATTGGTGTGACAACTTACATTATAGTACATGTATACTTTATTTTGACATGATAATATTTCTTTATATGTCACGTCAATAAATAATTTAAAAATTTTAAGAAAATTTAAAAAATAAAAGAATAAAAATTAAAATATATATATAAGAAGTTCATAATTTTTTTTTAAAAAAAAGCAACATGAACTACACACGAATTGTCATACAGTCGACTCTTTTCAAAAAGTTGATGGTTAAATTCAATTATTCTTAAAAGGTTGATTATCAAATTTAACTAAAAAAAAAGGTCAAATTGAAGAAAAACATAAATATTAAGAATTAAATTTATCATTATGCCTCTAATTTGATTTCTTTTGAGTCCTACTAAAGGTTGAGTAAATTCATTGTGAATAATAAATAAATTCGAATATAATGGACTCAGATATTTGAGTAAATTCAATTCACTAATAAAATATTCAATATATTTAGCATATTTAAATATTCGACAAATAATTTAATCACTAAACTTCAAAAAGTTACAAAATGATCATTGAATTATTCAAATGTTTTCTTTTAATATATTGAGCTTACTTGAAAGTTTTTATTTAAGTCATTGAGTTGTTAAGTTTTTTTTAAAGTTCGGTTAATGAGCTCCAAGTGACGATTCTATAATTGGTAAGGTGGATCAATACCTATCGATGTGTAGAAGAATATATCTTAGATCCAAGTCGATTTGACAATCAGTGTTGGAGATTGGAGAAAAAAATTATTTGAATTTTGGTTCTCAGATTCGCTACGTTCAAAGTTGTTTCATAAAAAAATGAATTGTGGAAGAGAAGGGGAGGAAAACTTTTGATAAGTGTAAGTGGTGCAAACAAAGAAGACCATGATCAACGATTTTAACAACACAGTGATTTAAATAAAAACTTTTGAATAATTTAATAACCATTTTGTAACTTTTTGAAGTCGAGTGATAAAAATATACTTACTAATAGCTAAATAACATGAAAGGTGTTTACCCTAACTTTTATTATAATTTTTGTGTAAAATTTATCATAAGATGATAATTAAAAATTGTTTTACATAACCATTTTGATCAAGAACGGGTTGGCTCATAAATAGGTTCATCCAACTTAAGACTTTTACATGCTTTTCACTTGAATCACTGTCAAATCACATCAAGATTCACTTAAAAATTTCTCGTCACATCTAAACTCACATGCGATAAGATCCTTATTACTTTTTTACTAATTCGTCATAATATGATGAATCACATCCTATCACATCTTAATAGAGTTTTCCGTAATTCTTTACTATCAATATTACACAATAGGACACATGCACAATAAAACCCTCAATTTCTTTTAAAAAAATATCATTAAGCTCCTAAAATTTTAAAAAATTTGACTGGCCCCAAAACTTAGTCCTAAGATATGCGACAAATCCATTGTCAATACTCTGTTGATATCTTACCATAGCTCTGTACGAATAAAAATAATTGAGAGGAGGCGGCCCTAATATGAAAGATGAATCACCCTTATGCTCAAAAATGGTAATGAAAGATTAAAGGTCATATCAAAATAATTAAAGAGTAATCCATTAGTTAGAAGGCATAGGTAGAAAAAGTAATGTATGATGAAACAAGTTGATTAATATTTAATGGCATCCAGCTAAACACAGCATTGCTGCTTTGATTGAACATTTTGTTGAAACCATTTGGTGAATGGGGGATGTCTTTCAAACTACAATTCCAAGAATTTGGATTCAAATGCAAAATTATAAGTTTCATTAATTATATCATATGGTGGCTGGATTAGGCAGCCTCCAATTTAGGATGTGAGGGTTACTTTTGAAATTTTAAAAAATATATAATAATGAGAGAGCTTGCTATTCTTAAAAAAAAAAAATTATATATTCGAGTCGTATTAATCGCTGTTTATAATTCATCAAAAAAACCTAAGCAAAATTGAACTTGAATTCTTATAAAATCGTAATTGAAGCATGAAAAGTTGATGGAGAAGAAGATGATGGGGATGTGTGTTGGGGGGTCTTATGTCTTAATCACACCTTAACAAACTGGTCCACTCACTGCATATAGGAATCAGACAGCACCTCTTCATTTTTTGTATGATTTGCAACAACCATGTTCCATGGATCTCATATGCTCTACTTCAACCCTTTGTGACTTTAATAAATCAAATTCAGACACAATTTATTTTCAATTTTAATTAAAATTATAAAAAAAATCACTATTAATATACCCATATTAATGAAGGTGATAGGTTTGGTGTGTCATAGTAGTGCATTATCAATAACAAAAGGTCAAGGTATGTTGGGAACAATTTAATGGAATATCCCAAACTCTTTTAACTTTCAATTCATACCATAAATGAAATATATATATATATATATATATTGCATGAGATTAATAAATAAAAGGTTGAACTTAACAAATGGTTCCAGTGAAAAAGAGGATGTTGTTCATCTTAGGGGTCTAGGATTCGAGTATCTATGTGTGTAAAGTGTGGTCAAAGGGTTAAGAAAGTATGAACAGATACTACCATGTAATCACACCAGTATATTAAAAAAAAAAATAAAAGGTTGGATTTTGAAGACATCCTTTAGGGTTAGCAAAGAGCAACGTCAAACATGGTGGAGAAAATGATTTAAAAGATAGAAGAAGAAAGTGGGATTATATGAACAAATCATCAAACACTTGAATGGCCATTTTCCTTTGTTTTTTATATAGCAAAATCTCTTTTATTGGAGAAATGAGAATCTATGTTTTAAGAAAAAAGAAAATTACAAATGAGGACACATAATTTTATTTTATTTTAAGATTTCTTATTATTGAAATTTAAAAATTCGATTGTTGTTAATTATATTTTGAATCATATAAAGATGGAAAAGTTTGGTGAGCATGAGGCAGAATCACGTTTTTTTGACATAATGTTTAGAACCTCCTCCCCGACTTATAAATAGAAAGATAATACGCTCTAACACACTTGAACTCACGTCTTCTTATAATGACAACAATATTCATATCAATCAAATACTCAATCTGCAATGATATGTTTTTATAGTTTAAACATAGGTTTCTAAAAAATGAATCTACTCTATATGTCATATTTAGTATTTGAAAAGGATTACTCACACAAAAATAAAATCCACAAGTCAAAGTCATAAGTGGTACATTTTGATGACTAATATGAACACAGCAACATGTTCACACACAATTACTCTATAATTAATAAAATGGACCATGTTTTTTAAATCCACAATTTGGCTTCTTGTAAGAGCCAGGGCCAGGGGGGCTTTTCTCTCAAAATATTTGAAATTTTTTGAAAATTTTAATAAGATATTCATTTTGGAAATTCTAATTAAATTCTTTAAAAATTAAAAAATTTTAATTAGGTACTCAATTTTTTAAGACTGTTTGGAGAATTAGACTGCTAGTGTATCAAATACTTACCCATATTATATATTCTTTTTTAATGAACATGTTCTTTTAGTCCAAAGCGACTCAACCATATGAAGAAAAGTGACAAGTAGTGGCAAACCTTCTGATTCGAGGTTGTTTAATTTACAGCCATCAATCTCTTTTTAGTTTATAAATGGCAGATTTTTTGGCCTCATTTGATTGTGGGCGACATGTATCGAATTTGCCACTAAATTTAGCTGAATTCCAGCCATGGTATCTTCACCATTGTTTAGCCAAAAATAAAACAAACAAAAATGAAGTTTGGAATCTTTAGCCATTGTAATGGGTTGGGTTCTTTGAAGAATTGGGTTGAATTCAATAATCAGTGCAACTTTGGGTCCTTTTCAATGGAGTTTGTGAACGAAAGTAACGCATATATTTTCCATTTTTTCTGAATCTTTGAGAGTTTTTACATGGACCAACTTTGTAATACCATACATGAAGTTCTTGATCAAGAAGCATACATATGAAAGAATTCGAAGAACCCCTTATCGATTCAATCGTTCGAAACCCGGATCCGGATCAAACAGAGACTACATATCTGTCATTACAAACCTGGGATGGGAGAAACAGATCATCAACCACCGGCTGCCACTCACTGGGGTGATGCCAGCCAAGTACATCAAACATACTTGGATACAATGCAACTATCTGCCCCAACTCATGATTCTTCCTTTTCCTTCTTTGCCTTCAATCTCAAGCATTTACAGTGTTTATGGTCTGTAATACTTGGGGCAGAAGTAAGCTGTTTAGCCGGTCTCGAAATCGAAATCCTCTCTATTGTGCCTATGAATTTGCGTAGATGCTTAATAAACTCTGGGAAAGTTTCGAGGTTGCAATGGCCGCCACCTTTCACCCATAATGGATCATATTTTTCCTTGGAAAGTTCCCATAATCTCTTCCCATGAGACCAATCAACAATCTCATCATTTGTTCCCTGCAAAGGGTTTATCAAACAAAATGAATGAACCATTGCTACATTTGGACACAGATAGGGGACATTAGAGATGAGTATACTTACATGAATAACCAGAACCGGGCAGTGGACGCGCCGTATTTTATCAATGTTCTGCAAACATAGTTCGATTAATACGAAAGGGAAGCATTTATAAAGCTTGAAAACAGAATGGAGGAGTTCAAAAATGAAGGTTACTTTGAAGATATCGAACCAGAAAGTCATCTTGACGGGATACAAGACCCGAATGCCGGAAAGGATGGCACTGTGAAGAACAACTCCGCCTAGTTTCTTAACATGAGCAGCTAAGTGTAGAGTTGGTCCACTTCCAAGAGATTGACCATACAGTATCAAATCTTCCTGCCTGACTCCATATTCCCTCTTTAAACAATTGTACACTGCCTCTATGTCATAATATGTGTTGAATTCAGTTGGCTATTGCAATTGGAATTGCACAAGATTAGCAAATTTATCATGTTACGGGTCATTTAAAAAAAAAAAAAAAGCAACCCTTTTTCATAAAACACATTTTCAAGCAATTGAACAGTGTGGTTGACCCTCAAAATAAAGACAACAATATGAAGGATTCCTTTACCTTGCCCGTAGATGCTCCATACCCTGAATAATCATAACTGCAAAATAAAGAACAAAAGGTTGATATAATCACATCACTGAATGATTATGCCCTGGGAAAAAAACCAATTTCACATCTCAAGGCAAAAAGGAAAACAGAATAAAAAAAAAACGGGAGTTCCATATGACAAACACATCATGTTCTCTTCCCCCCCCCCCCCCCAAGTTTTCTGACAAATAATACAGATAGAACAGAAAAAAGGAAGGAGAAGGGGTACCTCATAATATTGACACGAAGGTGGGCTCTGAGTTCATGGAAGAGTTCATACATCTGGCCTAAGTCAGCAGCATTGCCATGGGAATACAAGATGGTTAAACGAGCAACAGGGTGTCTCCAAAAGGTGGCTATGATTTTATTACCACCTTTGGTATCAAGCATATGAACATCCATGTTCTTGTCGGTTGTCACCCCTTGCAAAACAAGCTTCCCACTTTCATCCATATGTACGTCGTACGTTGGTGGGTATGGTGGGAAAAATGCAAACTTTGCAGCCACATTCGACGTCACATTCCCCATTTCACAACCCAAAAATTTCCAGTTTCTTTTTCCCCTTTTTTCTTTTCAGATATGAACCTGCATCATACATGCAATCAACATAAGGCCAAGGAGGGGAAAAAAAAGAGGGTTTTTTGGGTTTTTGTGGATCCGATCTAAATGGGTGAGCGCTGCAACTGTGTTCTTGAACAAGAACAAAGGCCTAGAAAATATTGATAGCTAATAGCTATAACAATTAACAACAACCCCTTTTTATTTATTTTGTAGTCATCATCCATCTGCCTTCTATTTTTCTTTTCTTTTGTGATTGACACCACCTGGTTTTGTGTTTGACGAAATGTCCTATTTACCCTCTAAACGCTCAAACTAACTATTTGCTAAATCTCCAAATAAATTCAAGTATACTTTTTTTGTTATCCATCGATATCGGACCGAAATTTTGTTTTACTTGAATCCCGCCTACTTTTCTATTTTTCTCTCCTTATTTGATTTTGATTTATTTAAATAAAGATTACCATTTTTAAATTTAATTTTTTATTTAGATTACATCTAATTAGACCTGATCATGGGCCGGGGCATCCGACCTGATACGAAGGTCCACTCGAAAAATGGGAGGGTTTGGACAAAAATATAAGTCCAAAAAATGGGCTTAGACAAAAAAACGAGACCCATTTTCTAAACGGGCTGAGCTTGTGTATGAGTTTTTTGCCCGAGCCCGATTCGGCCCGACCCAAATAAATTAACCATTTTTAATAAAAAAATTATATTGTTATTTTGGTGTTGTTTTTTTACTGTTTTGGTTATTGTTTTTTGCTGTTTTTGTGTTTTTTGCTTTTTTTGGTGTTTTTTTACTGTTTTGATTGTTATTTTCGTGTTGTTTTTACTGTTATTTTTGTTGTTTTTAATGTTGTTTACTGTTATTTTTGCTGCTGTTTTGGATGTTATTTTTGTTGTTTGGATGTTATTTTTTATGCGTTTTTACTATTGTTTCACTGTCTTTTTTAATATTATTTGAATATTGTAGAAATTATGTTTTATTGTTAATTTTTTTACTAATTTATTTGTAACTATCTTAATATAAAAAAAATTAATTTATTTTAAATTAATTTATTTTTTAATATTTGTTTTAATATTTTTAAGTGTATTTGATATATTATATATTTTTTAAATTTGTTGTATGTAATAAAATAATCTAAAAAATTAATACAGGCTGGGCTAGGTCGGGCTCGGGTTTGACTATTATAATTCGAGTCGGGTTTGGATAAATTTTTAGACCCATTTTTCGGGCCGGGCTGGGCTCGAGCTTAGCACTTGGACCTAAAATTTTATTGAAATCCGACCTAAACCCGACCCGACCCGATCTACGATCAACTCTACATCTAATCCATGTTCAAAATTTATATTTCATATTATTTCAAAGAATATTTTTAATCTCATAAACCGCATTAAATAAGTACCATGAGTTTTATTTATCTATTTAAATATCATGTGACAATTTCTTAATTCACCTTGTAAAGTCTTTTAAAAAAATAAAAATATCATGGTCAATATATAAAAGAATTCATATACCTTAAAAGACATGTATTCTCATTCTAACTAGACCTGTTTATGGGTCGGGTTACATATTTAGATTCGAAGGTTTGTTCGAAATTTGGAAGGATTTGAGTAAAAATATTAAGCTTGAAAAATGAGCTTGGGCAAAAAAATAAAGTTCGTTTAAAAAATGGGTCGGGCTTGGGTCTAAACATTCAATGCTCGAGCCCAACCCGGATCGACCCGTTTTAAGTTTATAATAATTTATATTATGTTATATATATATATGTGTGTGTAATTTAGAACACATTAAAAAATAAATTTACACTAAATAATATTAAGATGACTATATAAAAATTTCGAAATAAAAATATATAAAAATATTAAATATTAAATATTAAAATAATATGATATAAATATTTTTTTAAAAAACAATCTAAAAATAATATAGGTGGGCCTAAAATGAGCTTGAATTAGTCTTTTGCAAATATGTGCAAATTTGGGTAAAATTTAAAGCTCATATTTTGAATCGGGCAGAGCTTAGACAAGCCTAAAATATGTTAATATTATACTTGGACCTGATCCAACTCGACCCATGAACACCTTTAATTCTAACATTGCTTATGAATTTTTCCCTCCATTAATAATATATCTGATAAGAATCCTTTTAGTAAATTATATTAATCACTCTGATTAATATTTAATAATATAGAATTAAAAAAAACAAAATCATTTTATTCCTACATGATGGACTTTTAGGTATTAAATATTGTTATAAAAATATTTGATTATATTAGGAAAAAATTGAAGTAACAAAAAAAATTGGGGCATAATGATTTATTTAACCCTTTAATTTTATAAAAAAAAGTGATTTTATTCATTCATTTAATTTGTCAAATTTGTTTAATTATTATAACAAAAGCTAACAGAAATGAATAACGAGAAGAAGATTTATTGAATTTGTTTTTCACAATACAACTGAGTCTATATTTATAGACAAGATATTAAAGTTGTTAAACTATTTAACAAATTAACTTCTTTTAGCAAGCGAGCTCTCACGTTTAAAGAGCTTACAATCTTGGTGAGTTCACTATTCACAATTCGCACTTCACAACTGTTAATAAAATCACATCAAAATGAATGGAAAAATTAATTTATGTTATCATTGCTGACGTGACAGTTCATGTGTTTGATCGTTAATAATTTATTAATTTTTTAAAATTAAAAATATTTCAAAAATATATATATTTAAAATAATTTTAAAAATTTTAAAAATAAATTATATATATTTTAAATTTTTTAAATTAATTATTAATATGAATTTATATAAATGTCACGTCAACAGAATTAATATACATTAGTTTTTTCATTTATTTAATGGATGAAGGGTGCTTTTGACATTTAAATCTCTAGGCTGAATGTTCCCTTCTTCCAAAACAATGGGTCGTTCCTAAAATCTAGTGCCTTCAAAAAATATATTTTTACCCAAAAAATTACTAAAATTAAATTTGATAATTTCGAAAAATAGTGTAATTTAATAAAATATATATTAATAATTTAATAAAACAGTAAATTTAAGAGGACAAAAGAAGTTGTAGAGAGATGAAGGGTTGAGATATGGTCAAAGGTTTGGTTGTAGAAGGGGGGATAGTAGATGAGAGAAGATATCAGAAATATTGTCAGAATCAGACATTCCCCTGTTTCCATTGGTTAGTGACATGACTTCAGATTTCAACCCATGTTTTTGTAACATATGTCTTGCTGCCTACCTGCAACTTTGACCATTTTAGCATCATTTTTTTAGGTTTAAATTATACCAGGTTATCAAATTTTGTAAAATTATAAATTAAAAATAAAAAATGTAAAAAATAGTAAAACTATATAAAAGTAATAAAAAATATTATGACTCATGACCTGTCCAAAGTTGGTGCTTAGGTTTTGTAATGAGATGCATCGAAAGAAGATAAAGAGGAAGACTAGAGCAGATCTAGTAATATTAAGAGTAAGCATTTCAAGTAAGTGAACAAGATTTATTTAAAAAGGGTAGAAAGAAAGATTAGAGTAGATTTGGTAATAATGAGCGTAATGACAGATGGTGGTCAATAATATAGAGAAAGAAAAATATGATTGACGATAAAGCTAAACAAATAAATCAAGTTGAGAGAATTTTATAAAAAGCATCGAGAGTTCATTATCATAGTACCAAAAGTCTCTTCACTAGTTGTGAAAAGTTTCTATTTATAGTGTCTCAAAAAATAGGAATTACAAAATCGAAAAATAAATCTAAAATTTTATTCAAATCCGATCTGAATAAAAAAATTAAAACCCAAATTTTAATAATAAATTCATATTTTAAAGCAAATTTATAAATTGGAAATCCGATATTACAAATATTTGACTCCTTCTCAACCTTATCAAATAAAAGTTGAATCTGATCAAACATTGGATGCAAGAATAATATAAATTTGGTTCCCATTTCCATATTTTAACACTGCAAAACCTTGAAGAAAAAAAGGAGTTGAGTGCTAACTTGGCCAAGTTTTGATGACCCAATACCCACAGACCACAAGCATTCAATGTTTCTCAATGATTTTAAAGGCTCTGAAATCATTAATGAGTTTTGCTTGGAAAAAGAGATTGCATGAATGAGAATATTAATGAAACAGTCAAAACGAGTTGGAACCTCACGCCCCCATCTACTGATTTCCCTCTTTGCTTTCAGCACAGAGTTATGGTAAGGGATGCATAAGATAAAACCGTACTATGTTTAACTATTGTTTATATTCTTACGCTATTTTTTATAACCATTTTTTAATAATGTAATCTTCAAAACTCGAATCTATGTTTTTTTTGAAAATATAATATACTTTATCATTGTACTCAATACTTGATTATATATGCTCGTAATCTCTTGTGTTTAAAAGGTTAAAAGTTACCCAAATTTTTTTTCCCCACCAGAGCTATAGCCCCATTCAGGTTAGTAATGTTGCCACTTGCCAGTCCCAACTAAAATCATTTTGCTAGCATTGGCAATGGCTTTTTCCAAATGGACATTGATATATTAGTTCTCACCCTTCTACATATGCTCACCATTTTCAAGCTACTACAGGAGCCAAACCCTGACAAGTTACCTGGATCACCATCGCTCAACACCCAATCATTTCCACAAATGTTATTCAATTCAAAGCCAAGAACTGCACACACAAAAATGTGCATCATTAGAGAGAAAGAGTCCCTGCAGCCAGATCTTCTCTTTTTACTCTACTTTGGATAATGAACCACCAGTTTTCCCAACAGTTACATTGAGATCTACACAACAGCCTGTTTAATCCAAGCAATCCCCAACTTTTCATGCTAAACATCTACCATGAAGAAAAGAGATGATAGAAAAGAAATTACTTAAGCATGATGCATTGAGGTCAGCGAAACCTCCCATTTTGCAGCTGAAGTTGAACTCGGTCTTTTCTCCAAAGATGAGGTGGACTAGAAATTATTAGGTAGGTGTTATAAACATGCACAAAAACCCAAACATCCGTATTTAAAATAAACTTTTTTGAAAATGACATTTAGTCATTGCATAAATTTTAGACAACGGAAACATACCCAACAACTTTATATTCTTACAATAAAATTTTAACAATAGTAGTACAACATTTAATAAGAACTTCTAATGTTGGCAATACATTTTTTTTTCCTTTAGGGAAGCTATCAAGTATTATTAGAAATTTTAATAAGTTTGATTCGATAAATATAAAAATATAAAAAAAAAAATCAAATTAAGCTTTGATTTTATCTTTACAGAAATGACATTTATCTGTTCAATCACAAAACAAAATATTTCGCTATTATGGAATCGAAATAACATACACAAAAACATTAAATTTAGGATCGAGTTTAGATCAAATAAAAACATATTAAATTTTAGATCGAGTTGGATTCGAGTTTTATTTTCATTGGAAGAAATCCATCTGCTTGGGCCCATTGCTATCTCTAAATGGGCCTGAGAAAGGCCTATTAAGATGAAATTTGGCTGGAAATGTCGATGATAATTTAGTTACTTATCTTAAAGGATTTCATTCGGCTAGTTGAAAATATTAATTGGTTAAAATAATTTAGTAATTTCTTGAAATATTATTATTTACTTAAAATCCTAAAAGGATTTGATTTTTTGAAATTATAGATATCAGATAATTGTCTAAAGTTATGTTGTAATACGTTTAACAATTACTTATATATATTTAAAAAAGAAATACTAAATAAGATGTTTGTGAATTTTTCAAAATATTTTTGAAATAAAAAATCTTTGAACTAAAAGTAAAAATTAAAAAATTTTAATTTTTACTTAAAAATCTTTTTAACCCAAAAATACTTTTAAAAAATATAACTAAACTAACTCTTAATAAATTCATAAAATATTATTTACTTCTATTTTTTTTAATATTATTTACTTCTAATTTTAAATGGATTTGACTATTGGGATTATAGATATGGATTATTGTCTAGGGTTTGATTTTTCTTTTATTCCTAAAAAGTGACACATGGATATGGATTTATTTAATGGGTTTGAATGAACGATGTGTTTATTTGTAGTTAGTATAAAAACAGCGGTGACGATGACATTAAATACTGTAGCGATACTGTAACGTAAAACAAAAGTAAACTAAACGCATTGCACGTCACTATCCATCCAAACCCGTCCTAAATAAAAAATTCAATAGAATCCTTTAAAACATTTCAATGTAGATTCTATTGATTCTGACTTCATTAGAATAATTAAGGATGCTAATTATTTAAATTAATAATTATATTATAAAAATAAATGACTAAATTATAGTAAATTAAAATATAAAAACTGAATTCCCAATCATAGTAGAGATCAAAATTTAAATTTCATCATTATTTTATAATTAAAAAAATAAAGGAGGTGGGACATGTGTTATTAAGAGAAGCCCTCATCACATTCTTCTTTTAGGTACTTCAACAACAATCCTTTTATATATAATATTATAGATTTTAACTGATGAAATATCACTTAAAAGGAAGTTACATAAATTTAATTTATATATTTTATCTAATTATAAATTGTATTATTTTATTTTATAAAAATTGAGAAGTTAATCAAATTATTATTAAACCTGTGTATTTGATAAAATTGTTGAATTACTGAATATTATTAGTTATTCATGAATTTAACGATTAAGTTTAGCATTGTTAATTTTTTAATATATTGGTGTGATTACATGGTAGTGTATCTGATTATATTTTCTTAACCCTTTGACAAGTCACACACTGGTGCTTGAACTTGGATCTCTTAGGATGAACAATATTCTCTTAACCACTGGAATCACTCGTTGGGTTCAATTTAGCATTGTTACTTAATAAAACTAAACTTTTATTTTTCATAGAATTCATGAATTAAATTTTGTCAAAAATTAAAGTAAAAACTATTTGTTTTCATTGCGAATCAGATGTGATTATAGACTTACTTAAAATATACTATATATTGAATATAAATTCTTTTATGAATTAGTGTTTTTACACACAAAATATCCAATATGAGAAAATAATTATATGAAATATGAACGTATCTGTGACTCTTTTCCAATACCACCACAACATTTTATCTTAAAAAAATCAAATACTAATGAAAATCTTCAAATTCGTTAAACTATTCAGAATGAATAACAGCAGCATAAACCATTGATCTTCACAAGTTATCGCAAATATGACGCAACCACGTAAGTCTAGGCATTGAAGTAATTCAAGGAGATTTCGAGGTTTGGCATTTGTTTAATTATAATAAATTCATTCAACCATCGCCCGCTATGGCTCTACCTATATATAATATGTGGCGCTCCAAGCTATTTACTATACCACTCAAAGCTCCATTTGGAACTCTACAATGGCCGCAAAACTCCTAAGCTTCTTGTTTTTCAGTTTCCAGTTTCTAAATCACCTTCACTTTTCTTGGGGTGAGAATGTTAGAGCTGCTTATTGGTCGGCAGGCAGTGAATTTCCAGTTTCCGATATAGACTCCACCCTTTTCACTCACCTTTTCTGCGCATTTGCCGATCTTGATTCTCAAACCAAGCAAGTCAGGGTGGCCCAGGAAAACAAGGCCCGATACGCCACCTTCACTGGAACCGTCCGACAGAAAAACCCTTCTATTAAAACACTCCTTTCAATCGGCGGGGGAAGTTCATCGCCGTCAGATTTCGCTTCCATGGCTAGCCAAGCTAATACCCGGAAATCATTCATCGATTCCTCCATAAATATAGCTAGATCTTACGGCTTCCATGGCCTTGACCTTGATTGGGAGTACCCATCAACACGTACTGAAATGAACAACTTGGGTTTACTTCTAAACGAATGGAGAGCTGCTTTAAATAAGGAAGCCGCCAATACTGGGAGATCAATATTACTTTTGACAGCAGCATTTTTCCGCAACTCCGATTATTATACACTGAATTATCCAATCCAAGCAATCAAAAATAGCTTGGATTGGATCAATGTAATGGCTTATGATTTTTACGGCCCTGGATGGTCAACCGTAACCGGACCTCCTGCAGCATTATACAATCCCGGAACTCAAGTTAGTGGTGATTATGGGATCACTTCATGGATAAAATCAGGGATTCCATCGAATCAATTAGTTCTCGGCTTCCCTTTCTACGGCTATGCATGGAAGCTTGTGAATGCAAATAACCATGGGTTTTTTGCACCGACTAGTGGAGCGGCTATAACGCCAAATGGAGACTTGGGTTACGGTCAGATCAAGGATTTTATTTCGGCTAACAGCGCCACGGAGGTATACAATGCGACGGTGGTTTCTAATTACTGCTACGCTGGGGCGACCTGGATTGGTTTTGATGATACACAAAGCATTACAGCCAAGGTTTCCTATTGCAAACGAAAAGGGTTGCTTGGTTACTTCGCATGGCATGTTGGCGCTGATGATGGTTGGACCCTTTCTCGAGCAGGTCAGTGAATGGTTTAATACCCCATGTACTCTCAATCTGAGTGGTCTAAACCATTCTTTTTAGCCATAGCATTTGTTTGATTAATTTATAACATTTTAATGGGTTTTTTTTTCTTTTTCATGTGGCAGCATCGGAAACTTGGGGATCTTAGAATTACCAAGCTATGGAGGAAATGAGATTTTTATACAAATTATACTATTACAAGTCACGAAATAATATGATCCTTGGAATTTATGTCATGAAGGTGGTCAATAAAAAGATCAATAAAATATTTACAAATATTTTTGTGATAAAAATATTATTAAACAAGATATTTTAAAGCACTTTCAATAAGTATGGCTAAATTAACTTTAAAATTATTGTCATTTTGATAATATGCTGAAAATGATGAGATATAAGGTTGGATCGAGTGGAGTCTGAGTTTT
Source organism: Gossypioides kirkii (assembly GCA_005610355.1). Taxonomy (NCBI): domain Eukaryota; kingdom Viridiplantae; phylum Streptophyta; class Magnoliopsida; order Malvales; family Malvaceae; genus Gossypioides; species Gossypioides kirkii. The sequence continues at coordinate 34,961,422 of CP032249.1, forward strand.
GTTTCCATTATATCGGGGTGGAAAAAACCACCTACTTGGGCCCATTGCTATCTCTAAATGGGCTTGACAAAGGCCTATTAAAAGTCAATGGGTGAAATTTGCTTGGAAAAGTCAATGATGAAGTTAGGAAGCCTTTTAGACGTCTTATTCACGTTATTAGCTACTTACTTTAAAGGGATTCATTTGGGTTGAAAATTTCAATTGGTTAACAATTACTTGTAAATATTATTATTTACAGTATTTGATTTTTTTGAAATTACTTGTAAATATACTTAGTAAATTCTTAAAATATTATTATTTCTAATTTTAAATGGATTTGACTTTTGGGATTATAGATATGGATTTGATTTTTTCTTTTATTCCTAAAAGTGACAGGTTGATGCCATACTTTGACCAATTAACTCAATAGTTGTAATTTTCTAAGGTCCAGCAACGCAAGTTGATCACTTCAAAACCTTTCCAAAGTCAACATTTGATGTATATCTGGTTTGGATAAATAGATTAAATTAAAATTTAAAAATATCACAAATTATAAATGATTGTATTAAGTATATATTGTTTTAAGTTAAATTATGGCTATGGTATATTTATTATATTTAAATTTAGGATTTAATATTTATAGTTTAATTTGATATAATTTGATTCTTGTGTATAATATCATAAGTTAATCGAAATAATTGACACCCTTCAATTATCTTGGTTAAAATGTTGAGGCAATTTTTTCTTAAAAAAATATTTATCTTAAATTATCGTGTCAAAATTATATGTATATATTGTATTAGAAAAATATTTTTAAGATAAATTCATGTAAATCATTTTAATCAGAATAATTAAGGATGTTAATTATTTGAATTAATAATAATATTATAAAAGTAAATGATTAAATATAATAAATTAAAATGTAAAAATTGAATTCTAAAATATAGTAGAGAGATCAAAATTAAAATTTCACCATTATTTTATAATTGAAAAAAATAATAAAGGAGGTGGGACATGCATATTAAGAGAAGCCCTTATCTCATTTTTTTAGGTACTTTAACAACATTCCTTATATATAATTTTAACTTTTTAATAAATTAAATGATGAAATATCATTTAAAATGAGGTTAAATAAACTTAATTTTAATATTTTATCTAATTATAAATTGTACCATTTTATTTTATAAAAATGGAGAAATTAGTTGTCTATTTTTTTATCAAAATAGCACAATATAATAAAAAAACTATCAACCAATTTCAAGCATTGAGCTAGAAACTTCAGCTATCACAATATCATGCACCATCCAACAAGATTTCTCAAAAACCCCTCCATATGACAATCATTCTCATAGCCAAACTCGTTATACCATCCGCTACCCGATTCTTTTGCCTCAAGACATGATTCACTCAAAAGTCTTTCATTCGCTACAAATATTTCTTCACTCTTTTCCCTAACAAATTTTGATCTAGAGTTTGACCATTCAAGAAATGAACTATCTCTATGCAATCTATTTCAAGGATAAACTTCCTAACACTCGTCTCCCATGCTAGCTTAAGGCTCTCAAAGGCCCATAAAAATTGAGAAATTAGTCAAATAACTGATAAATATGTATATTTAAATTACAAAATTTTACTAATATGTTGCATAAAATTATTAAATTGCTGAATTTTATACTAATTATTCATGAATTTAACGATTAAATTTAACATTGTTATCTAATTGGATTAATTTTTCAATTTTCAATGAATACATGAATTAAAACAACTATTTTTTTTTCCAAATAAAGTAAAAAAAATTCACAATTAAACCTAAATATTTTGAATCGGACGTCATTATAGATATAATATACTATATAAAATATAAATTTCTTTATGAATTAGTGTTTTTACACCAAAAATATCCAATCAAGTAGAGGGTAACAGATATAGCCCACGTAAACCATTGATCTTCACAGGTTATCACAAAAAGACGCAGCCACGTAAGTCTAGGCATTGAAGTAATCCAAGAAGATTTCGAGGTTTGGCATTTGTTTAATCATAATTAATTCATTCAACCATCACCCGCTATGACTCGATCTATATATATGTGGCGCTCCAAGCTATTTACTATACCATTCAAAGCTCCATTTGGAACTCAACAATGGCTGCAAAACTCCTTAGCTTCTTGTTTCTCAGTTTCCAATTTTTTGTTTTTCAGCTTCACTTCTCCGCCGGTCAGGATGTTGTTAGGGCTGCTTATTGGTCGGCAGGCAGTGAATTCCCCGTTTCCGATATAGACTCCACCCTTTTCACTCACCTTTTCTGCGCATTTGCTGATCTTGATTCTCAAACCTACCAAGTCACGGTTTCCTCGGCAAACCAGGCCCAATTCTCCACCTTCACTGAGACTGTCCAACAGAAAAACCCTTCCATTAAAACTCTCCTTTCAATCGGCGGGGGAAGTTCATCGCCGTTAGATTTCGCTTCCATGGCTAGCCAAGCTAATACCCGAAAATCATTCATCGATTCCTCCATAAATATAGCTAGATCTTACGGCTTCCATGGCCTTGACCTTGACTGGGAGTACCCATCAACTTCAACTGAAATGAGCAACTTGGGTTTACTTCTAAACGAATGGAGAGCTGCTTTGGTTAATGAAGCCGCCAATACTGGCAACTCAATATTATTTTTGTCAGCAGCAGTTTTCCGCAACTCGGATTATTATACTGTGGATTATCCAATCCAGGCAATACAGAATAGCCTGGACTGGATCAACGTAATGGCTTATGATTTTTACGGCCCTGGATGGTCAAATGTAACTGGACCTCCTGCAGCATTATACAATCCCGGAACTCAAGTTAGTGGTGATTATGGGATCACTTCATGGATACAATCAGGAATCCCATCGAATCAATTAGTTCTCGGCTTCCCTTTTTACGGCTATGCATGGAAGCTTGTGGATGCAAATAACCATGGGTTTTTTGCACCGACTAGTGGAGCGGCTATAACGCCAAATGGAGACTTGGGTTACGGTCAGATCAAGGATTTTATTTCGGCTAACAGCGCCACGGAGGTATACAATGCGACGGTGGTTTCGAATTACTGCTACGCTGGGACGACCTGGATTGGTTTTGATGATACAGAAAGCATTACAGCCAAGGTTTCTTATTGTAAACAAGAAGGGTTGCTTGGTTACTTCGCATGGCATGTTGGCGCTGATGATGGGAATTGGACTCTTTCTCGAGCAGGTCAGTGAATGGTTTAATCCCCATTTATTCTCAATCCGAATGGTCTAAACCATTCTTTTTAGCCATATAGCATTTGTCTGATTAATTTATGACATTTTAATGGGTTTTTTCTCATGTGGCAGCATCGGAAACTTGGGGATCGTAGATGCCAGTTGCCAAGCTATGGAGTAAATAAGATATTTATACAATTATACTATTACAAGTCACGAAATACATGATCCTTCAAATTTAATTTTGAAGGTGGTGAATTATTTAATAAATATAGTGACAAGCTTAATCTCCTTTATGATTTTCATTTTCCTTCTCTATTTGCAACTTGTACCAAAAAGAATAAATTTGATATTATTTATTTTAATATTTAATTCATAAAAAACAGAAAAGTCTAAACCAGGAAACTACAACTACCGAACACCTCAACTCAACCCCCAAAGCCCCCTAAGAGACTAGTCTCCCAACTCTTTGATTGTACAAATCGCTCCGCGTTTCATCGTTGTCTTCAAAGGTTTGCAATTATCTACCATTTCTTTAACCCAACTTTAACTCTTCAAATCAAGGTAGTCGGTATCGTGTCATTAATTATACCCTTTTTTTATTATATTGGTCCGTGTTAATATCGGTTTGTTTGGATATATCATTTTAGATTTATCGTTATTTTACGTAAAATATTTTATATATAAAAATTATTTACAAATATCAAATAATATGAGATTAACTAAATTTCATATGTAAAATATTTCTCAAAAGTAAAACTTTAGTTGAAGTGATAAAAAAAAAATTAAAATGTTGGTGACATGGTTTCAAATATCACCCGAAGTAAATTTTAACATACAAAATAAAAATAAAATACTTGTCAATTATATAAAATATTCTTGAATAAGTTTCACAAATACAATCCATCATTAAACAAACCTAAAATAAACAAACAAAAAACAATTCCATAAATTAAACAATAAGAGTATCTCATTCCATGCATATTTGGCCAATTATACAAAAAAATATACTTTTGATACACTCTTTAAAATTGACTTATTTCTCTACATTTAAAAAAAAAATAACAGCATATATATATATATGTATACAAAATTTTGTCACAAAGCAAATATTGAAAGAAAAAAATAAAAAATTTCAAGGTCTTCCACTTAAATCAAATCATAACAAATAATTTGTCAAGTACAATTCAAATATATATAAATATATAACATAGAAGAAATGGGGATATCAGTGATCATTTCAATATTATTATAAAATACCAAAGATAAAATTCTAAAAAAAATAATATAAAAAATTAAATTTTCATTGAGTAGACAGTTGATAATGTATGATTAATTTTCCAGTGTTCGATATTTTTGACCGGCTACGCAAGTTGGTCGGTGCCATGTATTAGGCGCTTTTTCAATCAGTGTTGGTCTCTGCTATATTTATTATACCATTCAAAGCTGCATTTGGAACTCAACAATGGCTGCAAAGCTTCTTAACTTCTTGCTTTTCTGTTCGCACTTTCTGCTTCAGCTTCACTTCTCCGCCGGTCAGAATGTTGTTAGAGCTGCCTATTGGTCCGCAGACAGTGGATTTCCAGTTTCCGACATAGATTCTGCCTATTGGTCAGAATGTTGTTATACCATTAAAATGTTATTTAATTTTAGAATTTTTCTAAAAATATTTGAGGACATGAAAAAAAATCTCATCATATTAAGTTTACATGATATGTCACATACCACTATTTTGTTGTATCATTAATCATATTAAGAAAAATGGCAGTTAAACTTAGTCAACATTAACCAAGGGTTTAATTGATTAATTTTTCAATTATAAGAGTTGAATTGGGTACAAAGTTTTCACCAGCGCTTAATTGATCTTTTTAATTTTTATTTTTTGCAAAGGGCATTTTTTACCATTAAGTTTTTATAAATTTCTAATATAAATTTTGATTTTTTATTTATTTAATAAATTTCATATAATTTTTTAAATATTTTTATATATTTCTATAGGTTGTTCTTTTTAATTTTGTAAAAGATTTTAGATTTTCAAATATTTTTAAATAGTCTTTTTTAATGACATGGCACTATGTCCTAACCTCCTAATTGTGTAAAAAGAAAGAGATAAAATACAATTTAGTCTTTTTAACTTGACAATTTTTATTAATCTGGTTCTTAAACCTTTTTCATTCATGTTAATATTAGAACTTGGAAACATTTTTCAATTTGGTCCTTAAAATTGGATTTCATTAAGGTGTGCTGATGTGCCACATCATCACTTGAGAAATTAAAAAAAATTATATATAGAATCTAAAAATATATATATATTAAAAAAATATAAAGAAATTTAGAAAAAAAATCTTAAGTGAATTTGTGACATAATAAAAAAGTACCACGTCATTATACTTTAACAGAATCCAAGTTCAAGGATCAAATTAAGAAAAATTGCCGAATTACAAGACTAATAAGAACAAAAAAAAGTTTAGGGACTTAGGCCTAAATATTGCTTTAAATGATTAAACCATTTAAAGGAACCCAAGTTTGAGGACTAATATGAACCAAAAAATTCAAGGATCAAATTAAAGACTAAATGTTACTTTATCCCTAAAATTAAATTTTTTTACTGCCAATATATCAAATGACTAACTTTTATTTTATTTATGTTTGTTTCTATGTGGTAGCATCGAGATCTTGAGGATCTAAATGACAATTGCCTAAAGTAACGAAGACACTGAATAAGAGTGATCGTTAATTTTTTTAGAAAGTTTTAGTTTGAAACTTGTTACCGACTTAATATACGTATAAGAAAACTAGTTTATGTTACACATAATTCTTGAATTGTATATGTTATATTAAACATCGATAATGGTAATAGAATGATCGTAAAGTATAATGAGAAAATAATTAAGAATACATAGATTTTATGTGAAAAACCCTTTCGAAAAAAATCACGAGCAAAGGAAGAAAAATTCACTAATGTTGAAAATCAAATAATACAAGAATAGTTTCGACTACATTTATTTAAATGTTGAAAAATCCTATTCTAATCAATGTCAAATAGAAAGAGTGTAATTCTATACGAATTCTACTTGTGTGTCATGGTCCGTACCATGGGGGTTTCGACCTCAATCCTTTGCCTCCACAGATCCCTTTATTTTGTCACTGTATTTTATTTATTTAACAAACAATGTGGTTCAAATCACACAATTCTAACAATATATATACAATATTATTTATTTTAAAGTACACAAATGGTGACTAAATTAAAAGTTATGTTTTTCTTGATCGAACTATAAATTAAAGTATAATTAGAGATTTTAAATTAATAATTTCTTTATCAAGTTAACACACGAAATTTTTTATATTACTATTTTAATTGATATTAATTATTTTGAAAATTGAAACGCAATTTGTTTACATTTTTGTCTTCGTACTTTTATGTATTGTTTTTCAATCTGCATCGCCACGTGGAATGGAAAATTTTATCTGACTTCAGGAAATTGTGCAGGACATGATATTCGGCTTATTGTTTGCCCCTCATAGAATATACGCAAAAGTCTAAATTTTTTACTAAACGAAATAAAAAATCTTTTAGAATATCTCTTATTTCCAAAAAGAAAAAGAAAAAATCAAACCCTCACTTCACGTTAAAAGAAAAATACACAAAGACAAAGACTTTGGTAATCACAGTTAAACTGAGTCACCTTTTTTGGAACATGAAAAAGAGATAAATCTTTAATAATGGGTTGTTTTGTCAAAATAATATAAAAAATAATTAAAATATATATATGTATTATAAATGATTTATGAAAATAAAATATTTTTATAGTATTTTTAGATGTCTTACGTGACATCATTCTAAATTTTTTCAAATTATCAATTAATCATTTTGTTATAAAAAAATATTTTTTAAATTGATGTCGTCAATATGTTAAAAAATACTCTTCATTAAAAGAAAAAATTAATTTTATTTTAAAAAAAATTAAATCCTTAGCTTTAAAAGTTAGTTTAATCAAAATTAACTTTTTTTTTAATTTAATCAAAGGGTGTTACTTGATACATTGACTAAATCAATTAAAAAAAATATATTTTTAACATAACTATTAATTGATGATTTGAGAAAATTTGAGGTGACAAACAAAATCTCATATTTTCATAATAATTTATAATTCAAACCATTTTCATAATTAAATTGTTTTTATATTATTTTGATGAAAAAAAACCCCTCCATTTTCGTAAATAAATTACTTCTTGACTTCTCATTATATGCTTACTTTTAAATTTCATATAATATTTAATTGTTGCAATACGTTAACAAATGGTTATATGCTTAGTAATTTCATAAAATATCATTTACTTTAAAAGATTAGCATTTGGTAAATTGTTAATGTATTTTTTATTCTATAAATATCTGTAAAAAATTACTATATGAGACGAGTTCTCATTAAGGCTTATGAGAATTTTGACTTCTCAAAATTTTTGAAAATTTTAGTTATACTTTTAAAATTTTAATTAAACTTCTAAAAGTTTTGAAAATTTTAATCAAACTTTTGAAATTTTTAAAAAGTTTCAATTACTCTACAACTTTTTTGTTTTGTTTTTTTGCACATTTTCATAAAGCATATAATATATGATACAAATGATTTTGCGTATTTAATATTTATAATTCTTTTTATTCAAAAAAAATATTTATAATTCTTTGAATAAATGCTTTTCACGAGGTTGAAAAATCAAAGGGGTAAGGGGTACAACATGTATTAAAATTATAAGAGATATTGAATTTATGCATTAAATAAGAGAGAGGTATGTGGCCTCCTTCTTTAGTTATGCTTTACCTAAATAATAGTGCGATACCCACTTGTCTTTTCATTCATGTCCTCCTCTGCCCACCACAAAACCCCATTCTATTACCCTCCAAACACACAATTATTGCCTATAAAATATCCTATTTGTCTCTTGTTTTGAATGTTACCCACTACACCATTTTTTTTATTTTACCAGGCATTTTATCGGAATAAGTTTAAAAATTAATTTTTTAGATATTAAAAAATTATTAATGAATTAAACATTAATCACGAATTTTAAATTTTTTTATATTTTGGATAAGAATTAAATTCTCAATTACTGATCAAGATAAAAAATATTTTTATCATCTCACCTAATTCTTATTATTAATATACTATGTTTTAACCATCATTAAGCATACCCAGTTTCTTTTCTAAAACAAAATTTGAATTTAATTGGTCAGCTCTTCTAGAGAGTTGACTTTCACCTAACCCACCATTTATTGAAATGTCAATTTTGAATATTATTTAAGACATTTGTAATAATATTTGAAATTTAAACTATTTTTTAATTTTTAATTTTAAAAACTATAATATATTATTATTAATTAGGGGATTTAGATTGTATCTTTAGTAAAATTTATAAATAAAGTTATTCTATTTATTAAAAATTCTTTTCATTTAAAAATATAATTTATATATTTTTAAATAAAATTTAAATATTTTATTAAAAAATATTTTTACTAAGACTTTTTCCTTTTGAAATAAAATCTTGACTGGCTTTATTAAAAAGCTAACATAAACAAATAAAAGTCTCAATTCAGAACTAAAGTTGAACTTTCAAAAAAATCTTCCTGAACCTTAATATTGTAGCCCATAATAGAGAAATAAAGCAAAATAAAACCTAATAAACTAAATGCCACCCAACGATGAGCTGAAAATCAATAAGCTCCTCAAAGACCGAGGCATTGAATGAAATACTTATCACCTTCAGGTTTTCAAGAAATAGTAGCTTTTTCTAAAGAGAGAAATGAGATATTTTTTATGCTGCTAAAAAACTCCCCCCTTACCCAAGAACCTAATTAGTCAAGCTCTCTTGGTCTATGTCTCAACCGACTAAGCATGGTACCGATTGCTTCTTCTCCAACAAGGTATGTATTCTGTTCCAATCTCAAATAGTCAACAGCTAAACTGTGAGCTAAATAGTTAAGCTCTCTAGGAATATGGCTAAAACATATTTCTTGATAAAACTTTTTATGAGTTTGAATATCGAAAATAATGGCTCCGATGATAGATTTGTCCCTTATATCTGATCTACTCTTTATTATTATAGATCTAGCATCTCCCTCTATATTTTCCTTTTATATTCCCATATCTGTACCCAATCGAACTACTTCTAGACATGCTAATCGTTCTGCTGCAAAAGCTGAGGAGACATACTCATGGGTTGTTTGTTTGGTGGCTATTATGGTACCTATCGAGATCGAAGCAATGACACCTGAACCGGATCTGCCCAGATCTGGAGAGAATGAAGCATCGAAGGTTATCCGATACCCAGATGTTTGTCGCACAAAATCCTTTTGGGAAGTTCCATTACTACTAGGCTGTTTTCTTTCTAACCCTTCCAGTTCTTTCATATAATTTCTAATTTTCTTTGCTAAGTCATTTCCTCTTAACTAGTAACCCTCATGGATGGATCTATTGCGACAACTCCATATCATCCGGATGCCTATACAGAACAGTCGAATTTGAGAAATGGTATTCCTCTGAAAAACCCATTTAATCCACTCAAGCGAACATTCATCGTGATTTTCCAATGTTTTAATCTCCTGTAAACTAACCCATACTTCCACAGGTATCGGGCAATCTCTAAAGACATGAATTAATGTTTTGGATCCCATGCCATATCTTGGACAGAGACCATCACTACGGACGCGTCTACGATGTAGATTTACATTAGTTGGAAGGAAGTTCCAAAGTACTTTCCATAGGGTTAATTTTAGCTTGGATGGCACTTGTATTTGTCATAGTTTTCTAAATAGATTTTGGTCTGTATAATTAGGATTATGGGGATTCTCATGTAATAGTTTATAGGCTATTTTTACTGAAAACTCACCTGAAGGATCTTCTCGCTAAACCCTGAAATCATTAGAGTCCCCTGCTACAAGTGGAATTTTCAGGATTTTCAAGGCAATATCTACTGGGAAGGTATTGAATATGACCTTCTTTTTTCATTTGCGTGTAATGGCCTCAATAAGATCTACAACTTTAGTTAAATTACTAACAGTAATCTGTGAATTGATTATGTAATTTTCAGCTTCAGGGATCCAGACATCTTCCAAGATGGAGATATTCTCCCCCGATCCTACCCTTCAACATAGTCCTTTCATGAGAAGCCCTTTCGCTGCCCAAACACTTTTATAGGTATACGAAGGTAAACTCCCCAAATTCGTGTTAAGAAAATTAGTTCTTGAATAGTATTTAGCTTTTAAAACCCGTGCTAATAATGAATTCGAATAATGGATAAGGTACCAACCTTGCTTGGCTAATAATGCAACGTTAAATTTTAACAAATTACGAAAACCCGAGCCTTCCAAATCCTTAGACACACACAATTTATCCCACGTACACTAATGAATACCCCTGCGACCCGACCCTTTTTGCCACTAGAACTTTGCCATAATTTGCTCTAATTCCAGACATAATTTTTTTGGTAATAGAAAACATGACATCGAATATAAGGGAATAGCCTGTAAAACTAAGCGAATAAATACCTCCTTCCCTTCTTGGGACAAATAACGAATACTCCAACCATCAATTCTTCGATGAAACTTGTCTTTTAAATTATGGAAAGACTCTGATTTCCTTCTACCCACAACACTAGGAAGGCCCAAATACTTTTCTAAGTCATTCAAACATCTTACTCCTAGTACTCTCGAAGCCTCTTAACGATCAATACTGCTTGTATTAGTATTAAAAAAGAGAGTAGATTTGCTAAAGTTAATACTTTGACCCGAGCAGACTTCATACTCTCGTAGTATTGATTTCAAATTTTCAGCCCCTCTCTAGAAGCTAATCCAAATAAAATAGAGTCGTCTGCAAATAGAAGATGTGAAATTTGGGGAACACCTCTGTTAGCTTTTGCTCCTTTAGTTCTCGTCTCATTAAGTATCATACTTATGAGAGAAGAAAGTTTCTCACTACAAATTAAAAATAAGAACGGACTAAGTGGATCCCCTTGACAAAGCCCCCTCGAAGATCTAAATCTCTCACCCGTACTGCCATTAATCACTACAGAATATGAAACTGTTGAGACACATTTCATTATCAATGAAATCCACCTTTCATCAAAACCCATCTTTTCCATCATCAGTTTAATGAAATTCCATTCAAGCCTATTATATGCCTTACTCATATCGAGTTTTAAGGCTAAATAACCTTTCTTCCCAACTCTTTTTTGACGAAAAGTATGCAATATTTCATAAGCCAGTAGAACATTATCTGAGATTAATCTATTAGGTACGAAAACACTCTGTGAACTATCAATACAAACTTCCAGAACTTCCTTAAATCTGTTGGATATCGTTTTCGCTATTAATTTATACAAAACATTGCATAAACTAATCCGGCAAAAATAACTAAATTTGTTGGGTGGAGAATTTTGGGAATCAAAACAATGTTAGTGAGATTTAGAGCATCAAAATCCATACCGTCATTGAGGACACCAAGGCAGAAATTGGTAACATCTTAGCTTACAAGTTGCCAACATGATTGAAAAAATGCTGCTGGAAAGCCATCCTCCCTTGATGCTTTATTAGGAGCCATGTATTTAAGAGCTAAAACAATTTCCTCCATTGTACACGAAAGTAAGTTTCAAATTCATTTACGCAGAAATAACGTTTTGAATTCCAGAAAGAAAATGAGCAGTATCACCAGTACTCATTGATTGGAATAGATTTGAAAAATAACCACATGCTAAACCTTCCATCTCCTTTTCATCATTGGTATAACTACCATCCTTATTCTCCAGAGAACGAATCTTATTCCAACTTCTTCTTTGAGACGCAAACTTGTGAAAAAAAGCTGAGTTCTTATCTCCGTCTTTTAGTCAATTGGCGCGATCTCTTTGTTTCCAAAGTTTCTCATCTTTATCAATTTCTAAATTTAGGAATACCTTATTTTCAATCAAAGCAGTAATATTCTCGTCATTTGCATCCTCCAGACTCAACTCCTCAATCTTTTGGGTAAGTTACCGTTTAACCCTTTTGCATTGCAGACAAATTTGTTTCGACCATTCTAAAAGAGTATCTTGTAGGGCTTTGATTTTCACAAATAAATCACCAACCGTATTCTCCCAAGAGCTTTTTACTACTTCCATGAAAGAATTTTCAAGTAACCACCATGTTTCAAAACGAAACTTCCAAGGCTTTGAAACTAAGGCGTTTTGATCTGTCTGAATCAGTAATGGGCATTGGTCAGAGAAAGAGTAGGGAAGATGCCTAAGATGTGCATTTAGGAATAATTCCAACCATCTTTCACAAGCGAAACCTCTATCTAAGCGTTCTCGGATAATAGTTTTCGGGATATTTCCCCTTTGCCAAGTGAACTAAGGACCCGAAAACCCTAAGTCCACCAGTCTACAATCATCAATTACTTCCCTAAAAATTTTCATACGTCTTGGATCTCTAGGATTGCCACCCATTTTCTCATTGGCAAACAATATCTCATTAAAATCCCCACAAACCATCTATTATTGACTACGATTACTCCCAAGTCCTCATAACATGTTCCATGAATCCATTCTATTAACAACATACGGAGTCTCATAAAACCCGGTAAAAAACCAATTTACATTTAAATCTGGATCTGCAACCTCAACATCAATATGTTGACTGGAGAAACTCAGAAGGGAAACAAAAATATTACCTTTCCAGGCTAATGACAAACCACCTTTAGTACCGTTTGCTGAGACATCAATACCAAATAAAAAACCTAAACAATTACGAATCTTCTCCATTTTAATTCTACAAAGCTTAGTTTCCATAAAGAAAACCAAGTGGGGATTATACTCCTTCAACACATGTCGAAGGTGTCGCACGTTCTGAGGGTTCCCTAACCCTCGAACGTTCCAGCTTAGTATTTTCATTGCGATCGGTCGGCTTGCCTATTGGCAGCCGCCGATAATAAGTAAGTAGAATCCAACACCTTTCCTTCATCAAAACCTCGAATATTTCTTATTTTTTTATAACTGTCTTCTCGAATTTTCACGCGAGATCTCTTTTTCCCATCAACCCCAACCACCAATACTTCCGAGTCATGTTCCATGGTCACCACCTCATTCAAATTTGAAGCTTCCCCTACCAAATTAAAACCCAACATTGGATCTATAGATAAAGATCGTAATGTCTCCACCTTTTGTGTCCCAATTTGTCTGCCAACCCTTCAATCCATAGTCGGATTTATTTGATGTGGTCCTTAGTTCAAGTCTCTTAACCAGACGCTATTTATTGCCATTGCTCATCTTGATTACACCCTAATTGAGAGATCCCAACCCATTTCGGTAATTCCATAACCAAGGGCCATCCTCTCTTTACAGAAGGAATCGTTGTGCCTTGGGGGGACCTTGTGGATTTGAATCCAAAACAAAGCGAGAACTAAAGGTACTTTCAATGGATCATCACCTTCTTCTAATCTGTGGAAAACTAAAAGGTGATTATTGAACGTCCAAGGGGCTCCTTTAAGAACCTTATCAAGATCAATCCAATGGAAAATTTTAAACAAAAATCTTTTTCCGCTGAGATCCAGAATCTTTATACCCTTAACAGGTTGCCACAGATTTGCTAAAGTGCTTCTCATTGCAGGGAAGTGGATTACACCAGCCGTGAGAAACACCCTACCAAACTAAGATCGTAAACTTCCATCAAAACTCCTGGTTGACATTGCGCCTCCTCAACTGCATCTTCTTGATCATCTAGAGATAAATCCGCCAAACTTAATCCATGATACTAGTTTACCGCAATTTATTGAATCAAAGAAAGCGATTAACTTAAAAAAAATAGGCTGTGGCTTGGGATGAAAAAAACTTAAAAACAAAGTAAACCTAAACCTGCTAGAGAACAGCAGAGAAAAATCATGCAAGTAGCAGACGTAAAAAAGAATATTAAATGAATTAATAAATTTACCTCTCTAAAATTATTGCTTAGTTTTAAGATTTTTATTTTTATTTATTAAATTATTTGTAATTTTTAAGATTGGATTACTAAGACTTTTTTTAGTTGGTTTAGGAATATAATAGATTTTACTAAAATTCGAAACATGAAACTTCTTTAGAAAACCAAATTAGTATAAAAAATGTATAGTTTGTATTTGTTACTATTATAGATGGAAAATTATTATAAAGAGTAAAAAAAATATTAGAAAAAAGTAGGAAATATATAACACAACCCGTATATTTCAACTTCTCTATATTTATGAATTGCTATTATGTTTACTCGAATTTTTTAATTCTACAATCAAGATTAAATAAATGAGATGTTTGATTTAATTCATTTGTGTTGTTTTTTAATATTATTTAATAATTTCTCTTAAAATCAATAAACAAAAATCTTAATCAAATTCTCTTCTAGCCCACTGATTGCAATATATATTATTGGAGAATCTTGATAACAATCATATGACACTTTCCTCCTGCAATGATGGCAGGGGGCTCTATCACAGATTTTCAGCTCCTTGCCGTTCTCACTCTTTCCTTAACCATACCTATATCTACAAGAGTTGTAATGGCGTCGCCGCCGGCTGTCAAAGCAGCTTATTGGCCTTCATGGACGACGTTCCCGCCATCCGCCATAGATACAACCTTGTTTACTCATATTTACTACGCTTTTCTCATGCCAACTGACACCTACAAATTCGAAATCTCAACTTCAACAGCTCTAGAGCTTTCGAATTTTTCCACCACTCTCCGCCGCAAGAATCCACCGGTAAAAACCCTTTACTCCATCGGCGGCGGAGGTACTGATTCTCATCTCTTTGCTCGCATGGCTTCAAATGAGAAGTCACGTCAAACCTTTATAAATTCAGCTATAGAGACTGCCCGAAGACTTGGTTTCGATGGGATGGATTTGGATTGGGAATTCCCTGAAAACCCAACAGATATGCAAAACTTGGGCGTTTTGTTTATGGACTGGCGACGAGCTATCAACTACGAGGCTAGAAAAACCCACCGTGCTCCGCTACTTCTCACGGCGGCGGTTTACTTCTCGGTGGACTTTTTCTTGGATGAAGTGTATAGAAAATTCCCAGTATGGTCGATTAATCAAAACTTGGATTGGATAAACGCAATGTGTTACGATTACCATGGAAGCTGGGACACATCAGCGACAGGGGCTCATGCAGCACTTTATGACCCAAATAGCAACATAAGCACTAGTTATGGGCTTAGGTCATGGATCAAAGCTGGTCTGTTTAGGAGCAAGCTGGTAATGGGTTTGCCACTTTATGGGAAGACATGGGTGCTAAAGGATCCGAATTCGCATGAGATTGGGTCAGCTGCGGTTAGTGTGGGTCCAGGAGATGTAGGGGTGCTTACGAATGTGGAGATTGAGGAGTTCAACAAGAAGAATGGAGCCAAAATAGTACATGACATGGAAACTGTTTCGACATATTCATATGCGGGTTCAGTGTGGGTTGGGTACGATGATTCTGTATCAGCAACCTTGAAGGTTGGGTTCGCTCAGGCTCTTGGGATTCGTGGCTATTTCTTTTGGGCTCTTGGCTACGATAGCGAGTGGAAAATCTCTAGATACGGTAACACCCACATCTTATTCTCGAGTTTAAGTTAATAGTTAATCACATGTAGCTGAATGTTAGTGTATAAAATCATACATCACGGTGCATCAAATGCAAATTTAACAGGAGAATTGGGTTCAAACTTAAACCTACGACATGGTTTAATTAAGATTCAGTGTATGCTTTTATGTTTTTTGCAGCTTCAAGAGCGTGGGTTGTTGGTGAATGAGCAATATGGGGCAAGTAGGCTGCAGGCAGAGAGATCTATAAATGGCAGTTGGAAGATTGATTTTGAGTTATGCTGATTCACTGTGAAACCCTTATCTCTTTCTATTTGTATCTTTCAAAATGGAAACAACAACAATAATAATAAATTATCTTGTAGAAAAATCAGATTCATTGCCAAACGTATTTGGCGATAAATTGTAGTAATTCAAATAAAAGCATACCCTGTTAACTTATGCAAATCTTTTTCGTTTGCCATGGCTCCACCATGACCCCAACTTCATTTAAGTTGAATTGAATTTGAGAAGTCTGTAATTTAATCTATGAAAGCATTTGAATCTGATAATACCTCTTATCTCAAGTACCACCACGAAGACGTTTTACTAAATACCACATTTCAAACTTCACCTAAACACCTCTTAATTCCATTAATGATCTGGAAATCATTCATTTTATCAATAGAAAATATTTTCACGATTTAACTCCGATACCAAAATATTGAAAATGAATTACTCTCAATCTTACAAAAAAAAATGACAGGCAATAAACAAATAAAGCAAAGAACTCCATATAACTCAATAGAAAATAAAATGTTCAAAAGATGTTTTTGTGTTTGTCATTTGAGGTAAAAGTGAAACAATTGTAACTAATTAAATAACATTACCTACAAATTAAGAAACAACTCATGCACAAAACAATCAACCTATGACCAATCAATTTCCGACAAGTGATTCAGTCAAAATCGATGTTGTAATATTTATAAATAGTTAATCAAAATTTATTTTAAACTTACCTATACTTTTAATCTTTAAAAAAATAATTTATACTATATTTAGTTTAATATTTAATTTATGGTTTTGAAACAATGTTTATATTATAATATTATAAAATTTAATTTTTATGTAACTTAATGTACAAAAATAAAATAATATATTACCAACAATCCAGATGAATAAGTGGTTCGAGAATTATGTTGACACATTAAAATTCAAGATTCAAGTCCTTCCTCGTACACAATATGTATCATAATATTAAAAATAGGTGGAGTTCAATCTTTTGAAGCCCAAACCCATTTTATATTTTTAACACGTATATTGTTTGGATCTAAACTTTCTTAAATATTGGATCAAACGTCAAATTTGAAGTGGTTCAAGTGGAGAAGACCTAAAGAATGAATATAAGTGGCCCCTATAGATGGCAAAAGTAGCTTAATTTGGGCCGGAATTCATCAATAAATGTCCACAAAAAGCTAAACCCTGAAATTCCCAGCGCTGCGCGTCTCCTAAACGCTCGTAACTCTGCAACATTAAGGCCTAGCGCCGCATCCCCAACCTTTCAAACATGGTAAGTCTCCTTCCTTTTTTCTTTTTTTTTTTTCGTTCTTTATGATCTTCATTCATTTGAAGCTTGAATTTCTTTATTTCTTTTTCTTCTGAAAAAATGGTCGGTTATTATCTCTTTTTATATGCAAAGAATGTTAAGAGTTCTGAAAGATAGGTATCTGAAATTTTTGTTTTTGAATGGTTTATTTTGATATTACAGCCATCACACAAGACTTTCATGATCAAGAAGAAGCTGGCCAAGAAGATGAGGCAAAACAGGCCAATCCCTTACTGGATTCGTATGCGCACAGATAACACCATCAGGTCAGTATATTTTTCTTCATTTTCTCGGATATGTTTACAAATTCGTTGTTTTTCTTTCGTTTTATTGGTATTTTTGGAGCATTTATTAATGGGTTCTTTCTATTTTTGGTTTGGTGTGCAGGTACAACGCCAAGCGAAGGCACTGGCGCCGTACCAAGCTAGGATTCTAAGCTCGATGGGGGTGTCTAGATTAAAGAGTTAGATTTTGCTTTTCCCAAGTATTTTTGCTGAATTTTATTTATGTGGGATTTAATATTATTAGGAAGAGATACTGATCAAATTATTGGGAATATTTGAATTCATGATTTTGGTTTAGAGTTATCTTGATTTGAGTGCTTTTCTGGTTGCTATGTTATGCTATTGCTGTTCTCTGTTGGATGATCTGTATGTGGTTGAGACTTGAGAGTGACATAATGAGTTTAGAAACAATTTTTGCAATATTATGAATGAATGAATGAAGTAAATTTGAAATGATTAGAGCTTAGTTTTTCAAGTGATGTATGCATTAAATTTGTGTAATGCCATTAGAGACCATAAGAGGTAAAAGTATCATGCCCTCTTTACCCAAGAAATATCAAATTAGAAATCCCATGTGATAGCTTGATAGTTAAAGTGTTCACCGTCTCAAATGAGGTTTGAGTTTGAATTGTATTAGTCGTGTTTATTGTTCGGGCGTTGCCCTATTATTGTATTTCATCAAAAAATATCAAATTAGTCTTTGTTAGTTAGATTAAAGAGCTAAGTCATTTTTTTTGTTAAAAATAAAATTGACCTGATCTGATAAAATAATCAAACAGATATCATTTTGACGTATAGAAATCAATGGATGGAAATTTATTTTGACGTGCAGAGATCAATGGATGGAAATTTTAACGGAAAATTGATTTGTTCTTTGATTTATGTAAAAAGACTGATTTTTTAAATTTTGAATAGAAAAGATAAAATGGAATTCGATTATTGATATAAAGATATGCACGGTATTTTTATCTATTAGAATTGGTAATGGGTTAGTAATAATGGAGCGGCTGCTCTCTCTCTCTCTGCCTGCTTTCTATTTGATTTGTATCTGATTCTGATGAAATGAAAAAAGTGAAGCACGTTTGCCAAGTGAACATCTCTTCTTTCTTGTAGGTAAGTTACTTCATATTGTAACCATTAAACTTATTTCAATTTTAACAATCATCTCTCTTTTGCATGGACAATGCATGTCCAACTTTTAGTATATTAAAAATTAATAAATATAGTCTTATTTATGATAAAAATATTGGATTAATTTTATCTGCATGAAAATTGAATTGATTATCAAAAATAGTAATTGAATTTCATCCTTTCAGTTCTTAAAAATGTTTAAAATAGTTTTCTAACGTTTTCTAAGTTTTTTATAGATATGTTTTTTTTCTACTTCATATATAATTTTTTTTATTTTTATATTATAAAAATTGTAGAAAATAATAAACTAATTATAAATTTTGGATTGGCTAATAGTAGTTTTTTATCTTGTGATGTTTGAATTGATTCAAGTAACAATCAAACGGAAACTAAATTGAATGCTACATTTCAGTGCTTACGATAAATACAAATTTTACAGCTAAATTATTAAAATATTAAAGGTAAATTCTACTAATAATTTTTAGATTTCGTTTAAAATTATATTTTAATCACCTAATTTTCTGAAGTTATTTAATAGTCATTAATATTTTCAAATTATTACATTTTGGTCCATCTTTGTATTAATATGTCATGTCATTTCTTAACAAAAGTTAAAATTAGTGACTATTAAAGTCAGACCATTGATATATATGTTTGGAACATAAGTTTAAACAAAATTTAGACTGTTGATTTAGTTTACCCAGATATTAATCTATATATATATTACAACTCGACGAGAAAAAGGATAATTCTGTCGCTCAAAAAGGAAAAAAAAGGAAAGGGTAATAAGACAGGAGGAAGCATGTGAGTTAGTAACTGAAGAACTTAAACAATGAAATTAAATGGAAAGATGCAGAGAAAACTCGACAAATTCTTGTAGTAAATGATTAATGTTGATACACAATATCAACGATTAGGTTGAAGAAATGAGGGGAAGAGTCCTCTTTGTTTCAACAGTCCAGAGCCCCTCTAGGTAATGAAGATGGGCTCCTTTTTAATACTTGGATCATGAGTATATCAGATCGGATTATTTGTATTATAATTATATATAACAATTATGGATAAAAAGAATTCATTAAAACGGACTATCCATCAAAACAAGTCGCAAGTGACGGATCAAATATGTCCCAAATTCTGTGGTAAAATTTTATGTACAAAGTACACTATTTGTTTCTTCCATCTATATGATGATCATGTACCAAGCATATAAAAGAGGCAATTATATTCCGTACTGAAATCGCCCAATTCGAAGATCAACTATGAACCCAACGCTAGTCTTCTCAAATTGTAAACTGATAAGATTGAAAAACTGGGCGCAAATCCAACCTAACTCATCCATCATTTAATACTATTATCAAATAAAATTTTTAAACTTGGGGCCTACTCATACTCATACCAACCAGCACAAGATGGTTAAGGACCGGCTTAGCCACAGGGGTTTACTTCAAGCGTTCAGTGGTACAGCAGATTCAGGCTTCACTCGGTTCAGTCGGACAGTGCCCAATATGTACTCTGGCAATTCTGTCTCTTCCTTTGCCTGCAGAAGGAGCAAAGTGTCAATACATGTGCTTCAGACGTGTAACTTTAAACCTAAAATCTAGGAACAATTCAATCTTACACAGCACTTTAGAAACATTTTCAAAATGCCAACAGAGGATATTGCTCAAAGAATAAGTGGTTGACGGAAGGAACATGTTGAAATTTTGTCAATAGTGAGAAAAGCAACAGATATGCTGCAATACAAAAAACCAGACAAGCCAGAGAAAAATTGCTTAACTCCTACAATCTTGAGTTAGACAAGCAAAAGTACAAAAGGAAAGTGCTGCTAGAGTTGCTTTTTGTTTTCTGATTTTGTTCTCAAAACAAATTGAAAAAACTTCCCTTTGATAACAGAATTTTTCAGTACGCAGTTCTAAAGCATGCCCCAAAGTTTCAAAGATGATTCAAACAGCAAATGCACAACTTTCACTTGACATTGCAAGAGAATTAACCATAAAACATCCCAACCATTAGCAAAGCTCCTGTCTAGGCCAAAAACAAAAGGCCGCATCAGAAGACAATAGTTTGAAAATCAACAGCAGAAAAACACAAACCTCTATTAATATTGCAAGATCTACTACTAAGCTTGTGACATATCCAAGGACAAGGCCAATAACACTTCTCGCTACAGATGATGACCCAATATCCACGTCAATCTGCATAAGAAGAGATTCAGCAACAGTATCATCAAGATCAGAACATCCTCATCTAACGAGTTTGATACCAGGTAGGCATTAATTCTCAATATAGAAATAGAGATAATTGCAGTATATATCTCTGCAGTAGAGCTTCTAAGATTTATAGACAAATCAAAAAATTTTTAGCTCCTGATATGACTAGACTTTAAGATTATAAGAACATCTGCAGATTTCCTCTTCCAGTATAAGGCAGAAGATATGAGATTCCAAAGTTTCCACCTGATATCATGCAGTTAGTTAATTCATGTTATGAACACAATATATGTTTTTCATATTATCCATAGTTTCAGTATGAAGTAAATCAACTTCATACCTAAAACAAAATTTAGATTCCTAAGTTCCCGCTTGATCCCATGCAATTAATTCATGTTTTTCATGTTATTTGTAGTTTTTAGTTGAAGTGCATTAACTTCATTCCTGTAAATAAAATTAGATGAATATATCACTAGCATGCCTATTGAGGCAAGCAAATTAGCAAAACTGAGGTTGCATTACCTCAAGAAAGTTGTCTTGTCTGAAATACTTGCAGGTAACAGCTTTCCCAAGTAGGCAAGCTTTTGTTCCAACTGCACGCTTGACCATCCAATAGCCCTGTGCATATGAGAGCAAATAAATAAGCCTTTCAATAGCATTACAATAAAATAAATAAGTGACACTATAGATGTCTACAATATAGCATTTCATACCTCAACAATGCTGGGTATCAGTTTAAATCTGGCATCACGAAACATATCTGTTCCATCCACAAATCTTCCCAATAAAGAATTTTTATTCACAGGCCTTTCAGCAGCATAGTAAAGGACCAAACTATAGTTTGGTTTTGCAGGGACCTGAAAGAGAGACGGTAAAGCATATAATATCCTCTTTGAAAGACCAAAATCAAACTAGTGGCAACCGAAAAAAGAATTCAATTAAAATTCTTCGCATGCTACAATTCTTCCCATTTTCATCCTCCAGAGTTCTCATTCCTTGGAGAAAATGGAAACTAGAAGTGAATATAAAGGCCAGAGAGTGATCTTAGTTGACCATTTACAACAATAAAAATTGTTCAAAATTTTCTACTTTAGCCTTCATATTGTTCACTATGTACAGACATGCCTATTTATGGATTAGCATTTCTCTAAATGAACTCATCATATTCTTTTCTGAAACTATGGCCTAAGCATTATCACCAATAATGATCCTACAATAGAGCAGGGACTTAAAGGTCAGAATGCCAAAATTTTATGTCCCAAGAATTTAACGATTAGTTTCCTGCAGTAGTAGTCTTTTAACATGGAATGCCACTGAAGGAAAGAGTTCAATAAAAAAAATCCCAGTATACGACAGGTATTTCGTTCAAGAGCATGCACCAGTAAAAGAGGTTGGAATGCATCTACATACATACCTCGAGATTAATCACAAGGATAAATGGAAGCTTTTTTCCAGCATCTGACTGAAAATGAAAAATAGCAGTAAGGTTAACATCAAAAAGCTGTTTTTCAATAATACAAAACCACATATGATAGCTCAAATATTTGTAAAATTAGCTTGTTATATCAGGAAAGGAAATTTTTCTGTCCCGTGTGATGGATTGTATTACAAAGGTGTTATTTATCTGTAAAACAGAGATGCTCCAATACACTAGGATACAAAGATGCAAGAATAGATAGTTTGACAGTTCCAAAACAAATTTATAGTCTCTTAACTGCTTCTAGGATAGCAAACTATTTGCTGATAATGCAAGTATAAACAGTCAGTTCAATAATTCTCAAAATAGAAAATCTCCAAACTGAAACAAAAATCTTAAACAACTGCAAATCCACCTGGCATTTTGATAGTTACCTACCTAAGTCTCATAATACATAAAAATGGGTGCAGCTGGGATGAGGATGCTACAAAGGTCGACTGGGTGTACAAGAAAAGATATGACAATAAATATATGATCTGGAAAAGATTGGGTTAGTGAAACCATTGAAGTGGGAAAGGGCTTTGCTTATTATTGTTAGACAAAATTATTAACAGAAGAAACTAAGAATGGTTTCATTTCATCCGGTCTACTTTCTCAAGCTCCCACATATCCATGACCTAGCCCAAAAAGTCAAAGACACAACATCACTCAGCCTCCTTAATTTTTATTCCTTAACTTTAGTCAGCAAACTTCATCTAAAAGTAAGGTTTTAAATATTTCTCTGGTATTTTTATTTTCATTCAGTCATTTTTAATTCCACCCAATTTTTTTATGGAATCTAGAAAAAAATGTTATTATCCATTATTTTTGTTACTTTTTATGATAAGGGACGGGTATGCTTGTGATTGGAATTCTTAGAAATTAAATGATGAGAATACTTGTCAGGTCCCTCTATTATAAGGACTGGTTTAAATCAATCCCTCTACTATTAAATTGATCAATTTAATCCTTGTACTAGTAAAAAAAATCAAATAAAGTTAAAATTTTTAAACAGTAAATATTAACTCTGTTAAAATCTGAACTTATTTGGTTCCTTTTACTAGTATAGGGACTAAATTGGGACTAATTTAAACCAATCCCAATAATAAAAAGACCTGCCAATTACAGTCACTGAAATTAAACTATCATCTATATTATTCTTTGTATTGCTTTTCAAATGGAATGCTTTTTATCTAGTTTTGTTTTTTCCAAAAATTGTATTATCTTAGATTTAATTATAATTTTTTTCAAGGCAAGGTTAATTCAAGCTTGAGTATGGAAATTTAGTAAACAAGCCTAATCAAGTCAAGCTGAAGTAGTTCAAATTTATCTCGAGCTGAGCTCGAGCTTAGCAAATGAAACTTGATCAAACCGAGTATCGAGCCACAAGTTCCAAATCGAGCTAGAGATTAAAAGCATACTAAATATGACTTTCTGCTAGATGAATGCTGGTCCATTTTATTTAATTATCTACAGAAGTAAGGCTAAACGTATCCTATAAGAAAAACCTACAAAATATATACAATTTTGCTCAGAATAAAAAGTATTCCTTTAGCATAGGAATAGCTAACCCATAGCAGGAAAAATTGTGAATATAGAAAGCTACTGTTTCCTTTTATACATTTTACCATTAAATTTTGAGAATGTAAAGTGAAAGATCAAGAAGGATAACACTGAATTGTAGTAGGAAGGTTTTTGTAAACAATGAGTCAAAGTAAATGAAAAAATAAAAACCAAAAATAACAAATGCAGCAAAATTGCTAAAAGTGAATCAATTTCACACAATGTTAAAGCACAATTGCAAAGAAAGGGGAGCAAAATGTAAACCCTAATATAATACCTGAACTAGAGACCTTGGATGCAATGCAATTTTATCTGTGGCTGTATCAACTTTGAACCAGTCAACAGCTATTAGCTTGAGAAGGGAATCTGAACCCATTATCTGTGAAAAAGGTTTACACTATTAATTGGTTCTCAAAAGAATAACCAGTATCTCAGCAGGAACAAGGAATGATAGACCAACATCACATATATACTAAAACCAAAGCAGGAGGACTGTCCCTCTGTCAGATGTGAAACAAAAAGATTGTTTTCCATCATAAGAAAAGCCATAATTTATTATTTGCATTTAAAGTTGCACATTATGCCACAAAGAATTCATTACGCCAAGATAATAACAGTTTCAAAGCAATCAAAGAACTCATATGATAAGAAAGCTAAAATTAATAAATGAATCAAAATGTGATAATAGTTCAAACAAAGCACGTGAAATGACTGAACTAAACCAGAGGGTCTCAAATTTTAAACCAAACAAAGAGTACAACAGTGAGACAGCAAATACCACTAGCACGTACACATGTAAAGCCAATTTCAGTCCAGAATTTAAAGGAAACTAAATCGCACTGATGACCCATCATAAACAGAATTAATGACAACTGGCAAACAAAGCAAACTTATCAACTCAGGAGAACAGAGACTGTGTAGCACTTCAGTCAAGCAGACACTGACTGTCATTCCAATGTCCATCTCATTTGCCATAAAAATATACTAGAAAATCAAGCTTCAATCTTTTGCCAACAAGCATATGGTTTGTTGGTAGATTGTTGGACTCTTAGTTCCAATGACCAAGGATCAAACTCTGGCAATCCATATATATTCATACTTTGATTATATAAAATAAATAGATGAATGGACCCAAAACAAGTAAAACAAGGCAAATGGATGTAAAATGATTTAGAAGAAAAGAAACACTCACTTTGGCATTATCTTTTAAGTAAGTCTTTCCTCTTATCATAAATCCCAGACCACTAGGAGAAGTCCAACAATTTGAGTCAGTCTCATCCCTTCCTTTATTGAGGGAACCACTGAATTGGCTTGCATCAATATGTACAGGAGGTACAGTAGGATCCAATTCCTTATTTACATCAGGAGCTGCATACGCAGAGATCTTATACTTAGCAGAAGGTAATAGCTCACAAATGAATTAAGGATAAGGCATTGTTTAAGCTATAAGCTATAATTATTTGTTACTGACAACCAAAAATGAAAACAGAGTGCATGAGTCAATAGTGACAGATTTCCTCCATAATTTTTTCCTTTTCAAATAAGAATAAAAGGTAAAAGTAGATTGATCTTTTGCAATACAAATTTTAAGAAAAGAAAGAACCTGAAGCTCGCTTCAAAGCTAAGCTTTTGATGGCCCATGATACATTCTTCAGCTTAAATTTCTGTTCATGATAAAGTTGAGGGCAAGCTATCAATGACAGAGGTTTTTAAGAAAACAACTAATATTTCTGTTAGATCAAATAGTACAACAAATTTTAACTCTTCTTTGGGAGAAAGGTGAGGCACTTGTGATTTTCATTGAGGCAAAATGGAATTACCTTCTTCTCTGTGTCATCCTCACTCTCTTCATCTTCTGAAGATGAAGCAGAATCACCAGCAATTGCATCATAGAATTCATCCTGCACTTCTAAATCCTCAAACTCGCTGCTGGAAGTTGAAACATCAGAAAGTTTTGACTGGACAACCGTGGCGGAAGATTCAAAACTCAGTGATGGATTTGCTCCAATATATTCCTTTAACCCTGAAACATATTTACAAGGAAATTTAAATACAATACAGTGGCAGTGGCATAAATGATATCTGTGGCAAAATCCTGCAGGTTTTGACCCAGCATTTAGATGTGTTTTTACAGTAACTCTTAAAAAATTCATTTATGTTCTTGGTGTAGCCAGCAATCAACATCTGCATGCAGTGTTAGGAAAGAAAGGTATTCCTTTATGGCCACACTGTCAGAAAGTCTAGCAATATATACTCATCAAAAACCTATAAAATGGTTCAGTCAAACATCAATCCTGTTCAATAGATTTTACCACTGAAGATAGTCCATCATGGCCAGGTCATGAAAGTCCTAGGGATAGGAAAAAATAGTTGGGTATTTGAAGATCAGTGTAGTTAGGTTGTCTTAGCTGATCATGTCTCTAAAATGCATAAGAAATCTGAAGCCCAGCAGTCTAATAGAGAGAAGATATGAATTCCTGAGACAACATAACTAGATGTCTCTAGGTCATTACTTGTTAGTATCAGATCATAAGTCAGATGATAAGAACTTGATCAGATAACTAAACCTGCCACTTGTGATAATAAAGCATATGGGATGGTCTGTTCAAACTTCGAGCTGCTATTTTTCTTCCATCGAAGCCATCCAGAAGAGTGAATCTCCAACATATGTGTTACAAGGCATTTTGTGGTGTTTGAACCCATGGGCGAATTTAAACTTCTAACCTCCCACGTAGATGCTGCCATCAACAAACATAGAGATATATATTATGAACAGAGATAAAGCAACACGAGGTTTGTTACTAATGAAACCTATAAAAGGCTCATCTCATAGTGCTCCACGGGCCCGTAGCACTACCTTATGAGTAATTGAATTGCCACATAATGGAAATAGACCTCTAAAACTAGCATTTGCTGCTACCAATAGAACATACAAAAATAATCACATTTACATGGATCAATCAATCCCTTCAAAGTTTTAAGTATCTAGAGGAAGTAGAGATGCAAATAAGAAAGATAGCATTTCCTCTTATTTTAAATGCACTGTGCATTCAAGCAATAGAGATCAATACACACTTCAGATAGAAAACAATTTTCCAACTAAGAATACAGAGATTCTTACGGTTAATTGGTGTACGACGGTATCCAGATCTTGAAGGCCGCTTCTTATGTACAGCTGGAAGTTGCAAAATTGCTGCCAAAACAAACATATATCATATGTGAGCAAAAAGGAGGCAAGTTAATAAACTAAAAATATTATCAGCATATTATCACTTACTGTATGCTCCATCTTGCCCTCGAAACCACTGCCTAGTGAAGACAAAATCTCTCTTGGATTGCCATCTAGAAAACATGCAATATGACAAATAAATGCAAGCCAATGACAGAAGAGACATGATTCATGCCAATTTGATTAGTTGATGATTAACTGAGGAAGTTAATATTGTTCAATCTCTAATTACCAACTATCTGTTTTAAAAAGAAAAATAAATATCATTTAACTGATTAACTCTTAATTATCACTATCTGTTTTAGAGGAAAAGAAAAAATCGAGGATGCATCAAATCAATCATAAGTACAAACTCTGGATTTGCTTGATAAAATACACTTGATATGATTACTACATGTGCACTACACATTGTGGGAAAATGATGCTTCAGAAAGTAGTAGTCCCTTCTGCAAAACTTACCGAGAAAGATATTTTGGATCATATGTTCCATAGACAACATCATAGTGTCCATCATAAGAATCTATCAGCTCCAAGTCAGCAGTCAACATATCCCACCTGTGAAGATCATTAGTTGAGAAACCAGACTTGCATACTGGGAATATAAAATCCAGGAACATAGAAGGAACAACTTACTCATATCTCTTACGGCGTTCCAAATTTAAGATTACTTCAAAAGCGGTATCTGCGCTTGCATCTACAAGACCAACAGCCTTTACAAGGGCACCTTTTCCACGCTATAAATATTCAAAGACAATTTAAAGAAAAGAATGACTCGTTCATCTGATGAAGAGTAATTGTAAAATTTTGATATTGTTTAGGAATATAAGAACAAGCAACCAATGATTATTTGAACACAAAAGAAGGCTGCAGCAACAATCACAAGCACTGAAAAATTTTAAATCTACAACTTCAATTAGCAATATCTGTAAACTGCATGTTTGGCACTGAGTTATGTTTTAATTGCTAAGTTAATAATTAAAGTTGCTTTATCAACAATGTTCCAGTACATATTTTCTGAACATGAATGGAGTAAGGCTAAACTTCCAAACTTCCAAAATGCATGTGGGAAAGTCTATCACGACACCTGTCCTAAATGAAAAAGGAAATAATAAGTACGATCCTATAAGTACCTTAGAATCAGCCACATCCTCGAAGATTCTAATACCTGAAACCAAGCAGAAACCAAACTATTAAATGGTTATACAAAAATTGTTTCTCTATTAGGACCACACCATTTTCTCAGCATATTGAGCGACCCAAAGTAAATTACAGTCAAAATTTTCATCCTCCACATCTTAAGGAGCAGAAAATTTTAATTGCAGTAAACCATTAACAGTGACAGTATAAGAAATACATCATTACAGATTTTCCAGTTCAGTATGGATTATTGTGTACAGTGCTTTTATATATATCATTGCTCCAATCCAAAAGTTTGATCCTATTGGTATTCTTTACACTTCAATATCTTGACATTTTTATTTTGGTTTAACGCATTTTGTTTTAACCAAAAGAAAAATGTGTAAGCATACCATTGACTGTACGAACACATTTCCATTCATGTGCTTCAATTGCATCTCCAAACTCCCCTTCAAAATATCGGTTTGGCGTACCACTACCACCCAAGTTTGAGGTTTGCCTCAAAAGCATTTCTGGACCTATGACATGCAAAATAAAAGAAAACTACAAATTTTACTCAGCACTATAAAATAATTATATTAAGTAGAAAAATCATTAAAATGTACATATTAGAAACATAAAAAGCTAGTCTTAAAAATTTAAAATAAATAAAAAAGAAGCCCTTCATATCAACTAATTCCTAAATTTAACTTCTCACTTCCTCACACAGGTTTTTGCATGGATATGACGCGGTAATTCTTTTTCAATCTCTCCAAATCATTAAATTTTCTACAGAACATTTATTCAAGGATTTTCTGTTCTTCAAATGACAAGTGCACACCTGAAAGGCAGAAATTTCTAACACCAACATGTTTTCAATTTTAAGAAACCATTATCTTGATTTTCAATATCCCAAAGTCAATTATCTTGGAACTGTCCCACTGAACTACCATGCATACTTAACTTTTATCACCTTCATTTAAGATTGGAAAATTCCAGCAAGACAGTAACCAAATTATGCTTTGTAGAATGTAGACTATGAGATGCAGCATTTTCTTTAACTGAAGATTGAAGCATAAAGCATTAGTTTACCATGATCCAACTGTAATTTTATTGGTAATATCTAAAAGCTGCACATAAAACTGCACTTGAAATAGTTTTCCATAATAATTTACATGAGGAAGCATACTGACTGTGATACACTAAGAGGTTATTTTATACTACAAAGTGGACATAGCAGAATCCTTTTTTAATGCAAAAGATGCAATGGCCCAAAACCATAATGATGACAACTACCAACTCACCTTTTCCAATTCTTATAAGATTTTTTAATCCATGTGCATACCGCCTTACTCGTGGTCGATGGCCATCCAAATCAATACTTCAAAAGAGAACAGGCAGAGTAATTCATGTTTCTTCCAAAATAGAATGTAGGCAAAACAAAGATAATACGTAGAACAGTTGAAGAAAGTAGAAAACAATTTGACTTTATTACAGGTGCCTACTAGCTATTATACCTTATAGTTCAGCTACATGCTCAAAATAAACATATATATTGAAATTAAATCACCAGTTCAAATTCCAAAACCAAAATTTTAGCCTCAGCTTAAGTTAACATCAAAGAACTATGTAGTTATACAGCATTTTATTCTATTATTAGTCTCTTCTGGACCTATAATTGGAATCTATTAATGGAAATTCCCCCCCCCCCCCGATCTTCACCATAAGTCAGGATCCATAAAATTTGTCTAAAATCAGTCTTTAATTACTAACAAACTCAAGTATGGCTACTATAGCAAGATGGTCAAGAAAAAATGGCTTACTCAGCCTCCATATTTAATTTGTTTCTGGTACTACCTCCTCTTGAAAGCTCATATTCAGCCTGTCAAAATAGGTGGCAAGTTACGTGAATGCATAAGAAAAATCATGAGGAAAATAAATTCTTCTCTTCTAAGAAAGCAACCACGTGTATGAATCAAATCATTTTAACTGACTTCCTTGTACCTGTTGCTTGGCATGATCAAATGCTTCCATCCATTTTCGAGCTTCTCCAGCTGTTGGACAAGCAATCTTGAAGCAGAAAAATGCTGAGTTAGTCATCACACTTCAGCACACAAGACCATCAACCCATTAATAAGAAAGAAAAGTAACTTAAAGAGCTAATTTTCCATAGAGAAAAGTAAAAGTTACCATTTCCCCTGTCCTATGCCAAGAAGTAACATCACTGGAGGAACCAACAAAATGTAATATGGACTCACCATAAGACATGAAGGACTTGCAGACAAAATTTTAAAGGAAAAAAAATATGGTTTTGATTACTGAAGCGATCACATTTATGGGAGCAATATAATCAAAACTCAAGAGAAAAATATATTTTCAGAGAGGTACAAGAGGTTTTCCTTCTAGTTGCTGTAGGAGAATGGGGATCCATTATCTCTTTCCAAACAGCTTGGTTCAAAGATGGATTATTGGCGCATTCAATGGCAGTTTGAAGTTGAACAAGAACAAAGTGGTTCAGCTAGTCAGCTTTAACCAGGAATGAAAAGCTGTCCTAGTGTTTCAGTTGCACTTATAAAAATAACTAAAAATAAAGCCAGCCAAAAAGCTAAATGATAAGTCAATAAGGTTAATATATCACCAGGATGCCCATAGAAATAGTAGTCCTCATAAGCCAACCAGGTATATTCTTGTCAATAATTGCATCTTCCCTTTTATATTACATGCTAGGCAAGAGGAAATACTTATAAAGCTTCTCAATCAGTTACTGATCCCAACCACAGGATTTAATATCTTTTGACATCTTTCAAAATTAATTGAAGGGAGAGGTTGAAAATATGAGCCAAGGCAATCATACTATCACCCAAAACATTTGTATAATAACTTGTAAACTTACAATTTCCAACAACTCGACAAACCCAAAGATTATACATACCAACAGAATGCCATATGTCATGCAATAAAAGCCAAAATCTAACAACCCTTATCAGCTCAATTGTTTGAAACAAACTTACTTCTCCTTTCTTGGACTCATCCAATCGATTGTAGAACTGTATAACATATAGATCCTACAAATGGTTAAAAAAGAAAACTGTCAAGTCCGACATGAAGATTGATTGACCATAAAAACATTAAAATAGCCACTCAAAAAGCAAATCATGAAGCAATAAAAATAAGCTTAGACAACCAACCACCTGAAAGAGCAAGTGGGAAAAAGAAAACTGGAAAAAGAAGAATAAGAATCACAATATCCTATCTAAGAGCAAAGTTTTGAAAGAAAAATGATAGTGAATAATATCAATAAGCAAACAATGATTACTACACACTTACCCCGTCATTGAATTTTCGCCGTCCTAACTCCTCCACCATCAATGTAGGTCCTATGACACCCTTTCTAATAGGTTTCTGGACAAGATAACATATCAGAAACCAATAATTCATAAACAATTAAATTGGAAGAATGGTCTGACCCACGTAAATTAAGTAATTGCTTCTTCAAGCACATTGGCAAGAGATAATAAAAAACAAGCAAAAGAGTTGAAAATAATTTCCTCATATCATATTGTATTTGAAGATTTTTCATGCATACCATCATGATAAGTAAATAAATAAAGGTCTCCTTTCAAATGTGATTACAAAGAAGACAACCTTGAATTTGAACTTTGTAATTGGATGCCTACATGAGTTGTCACTTTCTCGTAACAGAAGACAGTTCTACTATCAAAGCCCCAAGTTGAGTAAGAGGCATTTAGAGCCATTTCTCATAACAATGTAAAGGCAAGTTAAATTCTATAAAGAACTGAAATTGATACTTCTAAAAATAAAATAGTGAAGCCATGTTATTTAGATCATGCAACCCTTAAAAGGCCACATATCAACGAACTTTAATCAGCTCTCTACAAACTCCAAAGCGTCTAGCCTTCTAAGAATAGCACTCTCTTCTGAATGGTGACCTCCTAGAAGCAAATAAATTAGTTCCAGATAAAATGTTGCAAATTATCCCTCATTCAACTTATATATTAAATTTTTGACCAGGTTTTCTTATCTGAGAAAACAAACACTAACTTCTTAAAGAATAAGCACGATTCATAAAGATTATATAGACTTCCTCAACAGCAATGCATTTAACTTTCTTTTTCCTTACCTTGCTTATGCTAAATTAGCTTAAGGCAGCCTTCTTTTCCCTCACTCTACTAATTCAACAAAGTTTGGAGATATACCAAATAATTAGACCCCAAACTCAACAATCTCAATGTCAATCCATTCACTGGAACACCCTAACTAGAAGGAAGACTACCTAAATAAGTTCTTTAATTGTCAATAATCAATATCCTTCAACAGCTCAAGAATCCAAACGTTTAACAAATCAGTAGAATTTAAAAATTACATGGCAGGCATATACATAATGGCAAGCTCCAATAAATCCAAAAAAAAATAAGGAAAAGTGACGAGACGTACAATACCGGGGTTCTCGTGAGGATCTCTTTTGTACATCATTACGTATTTGCCCTTTATAAAGAGGAAGCGAAGATGACAATACTCGTGGCCGATCGTGTTGACTCCAATATGATACACCCATCCGAAAATTTCATAAATCCCGTTCTCATCCCCACCATAGCTGGCTTTATGGGTATGCCTATGTTTAGGAGCCCCGTTGGTGTTGGCGTCGCCGCTGCTGCTGCTTCCGTTGCTGCCATCCAACAACACTTCTTTCTCCCGTCCTCCCTCGCCTCCCTCCTCCTTCAACGCCTTTGTTGTTTCCATATTCTAAAAACTCAGTTCCAATGAGAAAAAAATCCAATTGGGTTTTTATTTAACCTGTAGCTTTCTTCCCAATTTTTTAGAAAATTAAAGTTGGTTTTAATTTATCAAAAGCGGATCTGAGGGAGAGAGACAGAGTAGATTGCAGCTAAGGGAAGAGGTGAAAGGAAAGAATAAATTTTCATTTTCGTGTTTATTGATTTTTTTACTTTTTAATTATAGATGTGTTGGCAATGGTTCAAGTTTACAAAAATTAAAAATTTAATTTATCAAAATTTGATACTCATTCATTTCTTACAAATTAAGAAATCAATTCAATAAAATAAAAATATTGAATTTTATCACAAAACAGTTCAACAATTAATATGCAAATAAAATTCAATAGTTTACTAATTTATAAACAGTAAATTAGCAATTCAAATTTAGATGTTTATTAAAATATAAAAGAAAAGCGAACGTTTGGGTTGCTAGTTGCCACCAATGAACAGTTGGTGTTCGGTTAAGAAACTGTCATTGCAGGTAGGCAGGAACCAGTGAAGTAGGCAATTTTGTTTTTCCTTGACGTGGCGAAACCTTACTGAATACAGCATTAGAGTAGGTCCCACACGGATATGACACGGAAACCATTCTTACCAATGGGAAAATTCAGTCAAATGATAATAATGATAATAATTGTTAGATACCATTAAAGATGATATGATGTGTTCAACCTCCTATCCACTCAAAAAATTGTTTGGTATGGAAATATCATAAAATATGGGGTTTTTTCAGTTGTCAGTGTTAAATTATGCTATTATGCCACCTCTTTATAGGTTTCTCAATTTCTACCAATATGTTTCAGACTTTGGATAAGCATGATGTTAATATTTGTTTAAATTTAATTTAACTATTTAAAATTTTGTTAAATTTATTATATTTGTAAATAATTAATTTAAATTTATTTCAAGTTAATGCATATTATTTTTAAAAATATATACTTATATCAGTTATTTTAATATTTTTTAATATTTACGTTTTTGTAGTATTATATAATGCTATAATATTAATTTTTATATGTTATAAATTATATAATATATAAAAAATAATATAATGTAAAATATAACATATTTAAAAATAAGTTAGATCGAACCGATTCGATTTTTGAATATTCAAGTCTAAACTTAACTCATATTTTAAACCGGTTTAATTTTTTGTTCAAATATATTTTTGAGTCTAATATTTTTATCCAAATTTTTTTAAATTTCAAATAAATTTTAGAACTCGTACAAATAACCCAACCCATTAACAATTTTAAATTGTCCCAATCATGAATGTATTTTTTTGTTGATAAGAAGAATACTATGAAGATGAAAGAAGACATCAATCAATAATTCATGGATAATAACTTCTTTTTTATAGAAAAGGAAAGAGATGCTGGAATAAAATTATGTCTATATTCCCTATCACACGTACTTACTAATGTTTAAGTATGAAAAAATTCGTAGTATTTGGCATTTTTTTGAACTAGTTTATTCCCGACTTTCAAAATTAAATACTTAACATATTAAATCAAGCCATAATGATTTATTTTATCTTTTAAAATTTTTTAAAAAAAAGTTATTTTAACTTTTTATTTATTAATTAAATAAAAAAATTAGATAATACAAGTTAATGGGACCAATAAAATTCATGGAACAAAAGGCAAAAAATATCTATTGAGAGATAGTTTCATAATTAATCAATCATAAAATAATTTATGATTAATTGTCAAATGATTAAATGTAATAATAAAATACATCACATTAAAAAAAATATTTAAATTTGATTATTAGAGATAACATTATTAAGGAAGAGAGTCACGAAGAGCCACGAACATTAGACCGTAACACTAACTCGAAGAATATAAAAAAAGTACTTTATTACTATACCCCAGTTTTCTCATCTGATCTTCTCATTTAGCATTACGATAGCCCATCACGGTAGTTATGCACCCACTTTTCCGATCCTCAGATAAATCGGGAAATTAACCAGCTTTTGCCCACCATTTTCATCTTCACCCCAAGCACGCTTGAACTCTTCAACCACATCCTCGCTCAATAGCTCCACACCCTTCTCCTTAGCCTTCTGATACGCGGACCATGATTTTAAGTAAGTAAAGTAATCCTCTAAACCCATCCATCTTTTATTCTCAAACTCAAACGGTCCCGTACTGTCCTCTCCATCGACTGCCTCGAACGGAAAATCGATGGTTTTGTACTTATCATCCACCAGCTGTCGTGGTGAATCCCAGTATGAGTTTCTGTAAAATCGTTCAAGCACCTTGTCCATGGAGTCGTTGACTTCTGGGGTGGTGTAGCACCATGCCGCGATGATCCCATGGGGTTTCTTCAATACCCATTTCACCTGTTTGTAAAATTCAGGAAGGTCGAACCAGTGCATGGCTTGGGCTACGGTCACTAGATCTACACTTGATTCTGCTCCCACTTTTTGTTCAAGCTCGGCCGAGGACATTGTTGGTGAGGTTTGTTGGTATCGGATATTGGGGAGTTTTGTTGCAAATTCAAGCTGTTTTGGGCTCGTGTCTGTCGCTATCACATTCTTGTAAATCTCAGCCAACTGAAAAAGAAGAAATACTTGATTGATCTTCAAGCAACAGTGTTGAATTATTATAAAATTAAACTTTTAGACTTACAGATCGAGCAGCCTGACCACTACCAGTGCCGACATCCCATGCAAGATCATGTTGGGGAGTCTTTGAGGCAATGAATTGGAATAAGGGTGGTGAGTAGCTTGGTCGACCTTGTGCGTATTGCTTTGCTTGCTTGATGAACAAATTTGCCATTGTTTTTTCGTTTTTGCTCTGGTTTGGTTTTGATAGATGATGAGTGACCTACCAATTACTCTGCTTTCTTATTTATAGCTTCCCAGGAATACATGTTTTTCAACAAGATAAAAGGAAGGGAAGACAAAAGAAAATTGTGTATCCATAAAATAGGAAAAGATGCAACTGGGGAAGGCGCCAAGCATCTACGGCGGCTCGAAAAATTTTGTTATCCATAGTCTTTCAGTTTCACCATTTTTTTTTAAATTTAAATTTTAATCTTAAAATTATGAATTTTAATTCGATTAATATGAATATTCTTATCAATATAATAATATATTCATTCAAGTATACTAAATCACATTATCTTACTATTTATTTTTTTTCTTAGCTAAGCTTAAGTAAAATTTCCATTTCTTAAATATCATCACCAACATCATCATCGGCTTTTGGTCAAATTTTTTTTTTTTTTGAAAACGCGTATGACGATATGCGTTTTAACTTTTCCGTTGGATGAAGATTCTCACTTTGGATGCAATTGAAATTATTTATTTAGGGCCAAACCCTAAAAAAAAGAACATTTAGATCAAAGAAGAAAAATTCCAACCGAAAAGCAAGTGATTGGAAGACTTTTTGGTAAACCTCCGGTTCATCTTTCAACAAGAGTACAAGACAATAGAGTTTTTTTTTTTTTACAAATAATTCTCATTATCCCTACTCTTTTTTAACATAATACTTAAAATTACTTATAATTCTTCTTAACTCATAAATAAGAAGATAATATGTTTGAACGAACTTAAATTCATATTCTCCTGCATTGACAATAATATTCATACTAATCGAGTTAAGATTCAATTAGCAATAGAATATTATTTTTTAATGTAGTAATATATAACATAATTTTAATATAGTGTTATTTAATTTAAGTATTAACATAAATATAAATATAAACATAAACGAGGGTAAACTATATTAGTAGTCACCTAATTATTAGTAATTTTTTTAATCACTTAACTATAAAACTTATAAAATGATCACCTAACTATCAGAAAATTTTCTTTTTTGCTCACCAGGCACTAAATTACTAATAAAAAAATAACTTGACAGCTTTTAAAGTTGACACAATAACTACATTAACAAATACCTTTTATATATTGTGTCAGTTTATTCTTGATTTAAAAAAAATAGCTCTCAATATTTACACATGGTATAATTTGGTATTATTTTATAGTTTCACTTTTATTTGTGACATTGATGTTAATTTTAAAAGAATAAGAACACTAAAAATTATTATATTGGATTTGGGTGTTTTCATTTTTGGTATATTTCTAATCAAATTTATTGATTTAATTGATAGGTTTGATTTTTTTTATGTGAAAGGATCACAAAAAAAAATTGAAAAAAGAGAGATCAAACTACACAATATAATAATACTAATTACCTTTTAAAGTAAGGATATTTTAATAATTTTATAATTGAATTGATGTCGAGTTGACTCATAACACAAATTCAATCAATCATTTTATATTTAGTACATAAATATAAAATATGAGATTTCAACTTAAAATACATTACATTCACTCCCTCAACTTCATTAGTTCTATCAAACCTATACTTGTTTTTATGTTAATTTTTTATAAATTTATTATATAACTAATTTCACCTGTGTCATAATTTAATATGTTTTATTTTTATTTAAAAAAGTTAATATACTATTTTAAAATATTATTTTAAAGTGAAAATACCATACGAGAAAGAATAGTATAAAATTATGATTCCACGTGATTCTTATATTTAATATGATTTATCATTCCCTCATTGAAAAGGAATAAATATAATGTAGAAGTTATTCCATTTGTAGCTATAATAAGCTTTCATCCTACATGGAAGCTAAAATGTTTCTTATCATACATGCTTTTAAGTTTTTTTTTTAATTAAAAGCATTTTTTATCATTTGTTGATATAATGATACAAGAAAAATGTATGGAGGAGAGAATGGTGGTTGTCACAAATGTTGGTTTATCCATTCGGGACAGAGAGCCGAAGTATATAAAAAATGAAAAGTGGAAGAGTGAGAAAATCGACTGTCGAAGTTAAGTTGATAGAGTGTTGATTTAGTATCTTTGGATAATTGATTCTTTCTTCATCATTCCTAAAACTATTTACATTCATCATTCTCAAAATTATATACAGGCAAAGTCAGATGGTGTTAACGTGTTGAACTTGTCATCCAATCGTCATTACAGAACGAGTGGAGTGGATGTTATTGATGGGACAAAGATCTCTGTGATTCAAACTGTGTTTCGAAAGCTATGAATACATCTTCTTGATGGTGATTGTTTATGCAGATTTTATGGAGCCCATGATGACTTTGAAGTTAGCATGTGACCAGGTGGCCTAAGAAATTACTACTTTTTGAACAGCCTGGAACAAGGCAGAAGATGAGGCTAAAGCTTCCAAGGAAGAGAATAAGAATGCTGCATTTGAAGCCAGCAAGAAAGCCTCTACTTTTAAGGGGCAAAAAAAGAAGTTACATGAGGAAGTGCAGGCTTTAAAGGGTCAATTGGGAGAGAAAGACCAGTAGGTGGAGGAGAAGAACATTGAGCTGGAGAATTTGAAGGTTGAATTGTCCTAGGAGAAGGAATCTTGTGCGACTGAAATTATTACTCTCCTTCAGAGACCAATTGCTATTGGCTTTATAGGTTGTCTATGGTTCCGAATCAGGCCCGGCCCGGCCTATGAGCAGCTTTAGACCTATCGCTAGAATTTCCAAAGCAGCGGTTTTTTGTTTTTGGGTTTCAAGCCGTCAGTAGTTTTGATTTTCCACTTCTCATTTAATTGCCCACTTCCATCTTTCATTCAGTTTCCAACATCCTTCGATGCTCAAAGTCTCAGACTGATTTGGGGATTGTGGAGTGCACGTGTTCTCTTCTTCTTCTTCTTCTTCAACTGTTTTTCTTCTTTCAGATTAAGGTTAGATTGAATACCCTGTCAACTCACTGCTTTTGTTTTTTATTGTACGGGTCTTACTTAACTAGCTTTATTTCCTTTAGAATTTTTTCAAATCATTGGGAAAACATCATTGGATGACAGATATGTGTAAAACCTTTTTAATTTTGTGTTTCTGTAATGTTAAGTTGATTTTAATTTTTCCCCAGACATAAAATCTAAGCAACGACATGGAGGCAGTGCCTATACAGAGTGAAAACTTCAAGCTAGGGTTCATCGGAGCGGGGAAAATGGCTGAGAGCATTGCCAGAGGAGTGGTGCAATCTGGTGTTTTGCCTCCCCAACGTATTTCTACAGCAATCCACTCAAATCCCAGTCGTGGTACTGCCTTCCAATCACTCGGCATCTCTGTTTATAGTCACAACAACGACGTATGGTGCTTTCTTTCCTCCTTGTTCTAGTTACATTTAGTACTGTTTTTATTATGTTGAATAATTAAAGATAAGATATTTACTCCCAGGTGCAAATAAATTTAGTAAGTTTTTTTATACTTTGGTTATTGGACAATTATGTTTATATAGATATTTATGTTTAATACTTTTGAAGATTTTTTATAAGAATAAATAAATAGCTTTATATATATTAGTGATGTCAAGGCGAGCACCTAGGCACTAAGGCGCAGCGCAAATGGCCATTACCGCCTCAGCCATCTCAAGGCGAGGTGACATCAATCAGGCTTTCGGGCGCCTTTGTTGCAAAGCCAGGCGCAAAAAAGCGCACCTCACTAAAGGGCCGTCCCATTCTCCTGTTTATTTTTTTATTTTGACTTTTAAAAGAAAAACATAATAAAATATAATAAATGACTTTTTTAATTAATTATTGATCTAATTTTATTATATAAAAACATAGTTGACTCTTAAAAGTTAAAACATTTCAAGAGAAGATGAATGAAATTTAGAACTAGTTTCTGATGATGACATTTAATTTCTTTCTTACGGTGTTTTATTTTACAATACATTAAGTAAATTATTACACTTAAACTATTGAACAATGTTTTGAATTTAGAAATTGAACTATATTAAAATTTATCTTTCTTTTACTAATTAATTAATACTTATTGATTATATGTATTAGTTACATATGTTTTATATACATTTTGCATATATATTTATATGCTTGCGCCTCAGTTTATTCGGGTGAGCGCTTTTTTTTGTGCCTCAGGCTATATAAAGGTCCTAGCCAACATTGATATGTATATATAAGGGGAAAAAAAGCAAACAAA
Source organism: Gossypioides kirkii (assembly GCA_005610355.1). Classification (NCBI taxonomy): domain Eukaryota; kingdom Viridiplantae; phylum Streptophyta; class Magnoliopsida; order Malvales; family Malvaceae; genus Gossypioides; species Gossypioides kirkii. The sequence goes on from CP032249.1 coordinate 35,001,558, forward strand.
GAAACAAGTTGGTTTTGATTATTTGGCTTACTGTTATTTTGCTTTTCACCATTTGCATATACATATTTTAGTTCTTTACAAAGTGGAAAACAAATAGCAAAAACAACATGTGTTCTGTTAGTTTTGTTTGTATGTGGAATTGGAAGGAAGTGAAAAGATGTCACTAAAGACTTAATTAAAGAAAAAAAGAGAATAGAAATAATAATCCTTTAAGATTGTTATGCTGTTAAGTTTTAATAATTCGGTGTTCTTATTTTTATTTTGTTTCTGATCCAAGTTATGAATATATGAAAGCAGGTTGTGGATGCTTCTGATGTGATCATTTTTTCTGTGAAACCCCAAGTAGGTAATGCTATTAGCCTGAGTGCTTCCTCTTTCATTGCCTCTGCATGCTTTCCTTTTTGTTTTTGAAGTTCTAGAGCTGGCAATACCACTCTTGCAGTAGGTACTTTGTTCTCATGCTTCCTCTTTCATTGCCTCTGCGCGCTTCCCTTTTTGTTTTTGAAGTTCTAGAGTTGGTGATACCATTCTTGCAGTAGGTACTTTTTTTCTCAATTATTATAATGAAATGCTAGAAACTTCGATTTCCCTTGGCAGAGTGGATAGAAATGTGTAAAGATGAAATTTTTTTGGGAGAGAAACATGTAAAGATAGAAAACATATTAATTTTCCTTAGATGTGTTTGGTAGGAAAGAAGGTATTTCCTTCCATCTAGTAGAGTTGAGAAATGAAAGGAAAGAAGATTAAAGTAATGCGATTTTACCATTATATATTTTGCAAGTTAAAATGTGAAATGTATGATCTAAATAGGATGGATAGTCTTGTAACTATATAATGCTTGACTCACACCTCTACCAGTTTCTCTCTAATTTTCTTTCTAGTTTGTAGTATTTATTTTTTTGTAAGCAAAAGTGGAAAATGATTAACTTTTCTACTTTTCTTTTCCTTCTCACTTTTCTTTCCTACTAAAGGTAACCTTTCTACTTTTTCACTCTTTATTCATTCTTCCACCTTTTAACCTACCAAACATATACCAGCTGTGATACATCTTTTCCCCTTTAGAGAAGCTTGAAAATTATGTTAGGAGATTTACAATGAATTTTTTTTAAAACGTTTAGAATATGAACTGTGAATGAGGCTCTAAAGTCTCTGTTATTTTACCTTAATTATAGAAGATAGAATATAGTATTGTAGTTTAACAACTGCAGTAAAACATGATCCAGTTTGTTTTGTTTTTATCTCAAATATGTTTATACATGGACCATATAATTCTTGTAAAGACATCACACATTGAGCACTATGGTTTTGCAAGTTTGCATTTATTAATTTGGTCATGATATCGACCTTAAATGAAGAGAGATCACCAAGAGAAACAGAAAGCAAAAAGTATGCGCTCAGAACATCTTCAGGATGATTTCCAAACTTCTGTTTAGTCTAAATCTCTTCCTTGGTGGTTTGCAGTTAAAAATGTGGTCTTGCAGCTGAGGCCATTACTTTCAAAGAAAAAGCTCTTGGTTTCAATTGCTGCAGGAGTAAAACTGAAGGATCTGGAAGTATGTCATTTTGAGCTCTTTGCCTTTACAAAAGCTTAAACCACATGGTGATAGTATAAATTATGCATTATCATGCTATTCACTGAAGAGTAGCATAATATGATTTAAAAGAATCCCCTTTCATACCAGAAATAGTTTTTCATGACTTTATGAAATCTTGACATCAGCATTTCAGTTTTATGAGCTTTGGTGAAAAAAAAAGAAGATAAAATAGAGATACAGCTTCCCTTTATAGTGTCATTGTGAGAGTATTGAACCTTCTAAGTAGCATAATGCCAATTTGGAGTGTTACTGTCTTTTGAGTTCTTCTGTCTTTTCTACTCTTAATGTTAATATAAACTGTGAAGAGAATTTTTTTTTTTTGAATAAAACTGTGAAGAGATTAGGTTAATTCTTTACGGGAAAATATCTGATTTTAAGTAGAACTTGTACTTTCAAGGTTTCATTCGTATAATAGAATGCGTGAGAAAAATATAATAGACTCTTCTAGCTCTACTGTTAATAAAATACCTTTTAGTGTGCAAGTTCTTTCTAGAACATTAAGATTTATAAAAGTTTTAGGCTAACTTCCCTCTAAGATATTAAGCTCCTTCATGTTAATCTTCATCAAGAAGTGGGTTGCATTAACTTAAAAATCTGAGCTTATGGTGGATAACCTTTCTTGACCATGTGATACAGGAAGGTTCTTAAGTTTTGTTTGTTGGTTTAGAAATGAATAGATTTAACTTTGAAGTGTGGAAACAAACACACTTGCAGTATTATTTAGCTTTTTCTTGTTCCTAATGTGAGAATTTTGGTGGTTCATAGTTATTAATATATTCATTTTAATTTTTGCTTGAGTATTATTTACTAAACACTTGCAGTTCTTAATAGAACTTAATAGTAAGTATACAGAAAACAAAAGGACATAAAGATGTTCTGGCTTTTGGTTCTTTGTGCAGTGGTAAATGCAGATGATTTTTGTAAGTAATTTCATTAAGCTGGATTAGAAGTTCCTCCTTACCAGTTTGGTTGGATCCTTGCTCATAGAATGCAAGTTTTAAACCATTGACAATGTATAAAGTTACCTGTTACCAGAGATCTTGGTCAGTTAAAAGCATTTGGTTTCATGATTATCAGTACTGGAGTACGGATTTAAATTATTGGATTTAGTTGAGGGTATTAGTTTAAGATTTATGGATAAGTTCTAAAATGAATGGGCTGGTTGTGGCTAAAAGGTATGTAGAGTGTTTGCGCAAAGAAATACGAAGAGAAGGAACATGATAAAAGGAAGGGATAGAAACCGTAATATTTTTCTGGTGCATTCCAGGGGACTCAACTAGAAAGTTTTCTATTGATATCTGTGACCAAATTAAGTGCTAGGGTTTTGCTAACTTAAATATGAACAAAAGATTTGTGCTCAAATGCATACATTTATGCTATAGAACTTATTAAAACATCTTATTATATTCATTAATACACTTAAATCCATGATTTTGATGAAGTAGTGAATCAGAAATACTTGGATGACAAATGGAATTTAGCTACCCCTTATGCTTTCTCAAATGCATTGGTAGTTTTATTCTCTTGTAATTAATATGTGATGTGTACATTCATTCTGACATTTTGTATATAAACAAATTCCAAATTTTCAGTCTGAAATTCATGTTTTCAGATGAAGCTCCAGTGAATTCTTTTAAAGCAGTCTTGTTTTTTCTTTTCTATGCGAAATAAACCTTACTCACTGTCTTCATGTGCCATTGTAATGTCAGATATCAGTAAAATCATAATTTTATTTTGTTCAGGAATGGGCTGGCCATGGCCGATTTATCCGAGTGATGCCTAACACACCATCTGCTGTTGGTATGGCAGCTTCAGGTATAACTTTTTTTTCCCATTAAATGCTTATGAGCAAAGCAATTTTTAAAGTTGTCATGTCCAGTGTAGCATTTTGTTGTGTTCTAAACTATGAGTTGCGGGCAAATAATGGACCATTTATGGAAAATATATCTACTTGAAAGATTTTGATCTTATTGATGTGTCTGTCTTGTCTTCAGATTGTCAGATTCAAGCCAAAACTTCTCTATAAGTTACTGTAGAAGCTATACACATAACATGACAATTCAGCAAGATTATTTCTGTAGAGTAATATGGCGTTATTTGAAAGGATTTCCCGGTGTTGAGAGCTTTTCATTAAGTTGTTGTGGGAGTGCCATCATCATTTGTTCGATTTTGAGTATTTCTGGAATATCAAAGTATATTTGTGTAGATCAATGTGGTCAGAAATATTGTTGGAGTCTATGTGTGAAGTAAAAGGTCAGATATACTATCTACTATAGAGGTCATAGCAGTTGTTTGCTTTAGGTTCATCTACAATATGGGTCTAGAATACCTGTGGTCTTGCCTTATACTCCTGGAGATAGTTACTTTTGGCGTTTTCATATTAGCTTGTTGTAGAAGACCAGTAATTAAGGGGTGTCATTAGATTCTAGAGGATTGTGGTCTGGTAACTGGGATCTTCCTCTTCTTCTTCAGTATATGGATTCTTTGTCATGTTGGGTACAAATGGTAGCAGTAGAGATCCATAAGTTTATCATTTCTTATTCATCTATAGAATTTGACCAAGTATTAATATGTAATAATACAAATTAAAAAAATGAGCCATAAGAGAAATCATCATCTTCTTTTCTTATGTTTTTGTAAAATATGATTCCTCTAGTCTCACAAGTTTGTTTTGCATTCTTTTATTATATAGCAATGCATGGCAATACAAATGTCTAATCTTTTTCCATAATGTACAGTTATGAGCTTGGGAGGAGCTGCAACAGAACAGGATGGGGAATTAGTTGGTAAATTATTTGGAGCAGTTGGCAAGATATGGAAAGCTGATGAGAAAGTGTTTGATGCTGTCACTGGCCTTAGGTATTCTGTTGTTTTAATGGCAGAATAAACTGATTGATCACCTAAGTATTCCTCAATAGTCCCTGCATTTTGCAGCGGTTGGTGAGGCTGATTGGTTGGGTTGAATTCTTTCTCTTAAGAGTTACCTCATCCATTGAATAAGGTTGAAAATGAATTATCATGTTGTCTTTAATTATCCAACAAAAGTTAGATTAACAAGATATATGTTTCCTGAAAATATTCAGTGGCAGTGGTCCCGCTTATATATATTTAGCAATTGAAGCTTTGGCTGATGGGGGAGTGGCTGCTGGTCTTCCGCGAGAACTAGCATTGGTACTTGCTTCTCAGACTGTAAGTCAGTTATACATTATGCGTCATGTTATGTTTACTACAAATAAATCATGCATTTTAGCAATTCGTTAATATTCTTAGAAAGATCCTTCACCTCACCACAAATCTTGGCACAATTTTACCTTGAATTTCCATGTAAGGCTAAGGGTGAGAATTTGCCGTTTGGTTTATACATAAAATTTGCTGATCAATGTGGTAAGAACCAAATTGGTGGTTGGACTGGTCAGACTATCAGTTTCCAGTTAAAAAATAATTAAATTAAAAAAATCATAAAAAATCATAACCGTTTAACCATCGGTTATTTGTCCTGGTTCTGTTTTTTTTTTTTACCAGTTTACAGTGGTTTATCCATTTCTGGTTATGTACCACCAGTCGGGCCACCCCTTTTGGTTCAATTTATTAAACCAGTTAGTCAAGTCTGGTTCTGACAACTTTGGAAAATACATTCATTGTGTAAGCTTACCAGAAATCCATTTTTAATAGGTATTATGATGGAAGTGCTTGATCACGTGGTTGTAATAAATTGCTTTACTTTGATTGTGGAGCACTTGGTCCTTGAGTAGAGGATTGCGTTTTAATCAGTGATTTTAATACTAGCAATTACTAGTTGATGGCATCTTTCTCATGGGATCTCTTAATTTCTTGCTCTTTGCCTCTATTTATTTGTTAAGATGATAATTATGTTCATTCTTTTGCAGGTTTTGGGAGCAGCTGCTATGGCTGTTCAATCTGGGAAGCACCCTGGTCAGCTGAAAGATGATGTTACATCACCTGGTGGGACTACAATCGCCGGCATTCATGAGTTAGAGAAGAACGGTTTCCGGGGAACATTGATGAATGCAGTTGTGGCAGCTGCTAAGCGTAGCCAAGAACTTTCCAAGAATTAGAAGAATCAGTCCATTTGATTCTCTTGAAATCTTGGAACAGATGATTGCTGGACAATCATTTTATTTAACAATGAGAGAGCGACCAATGAGTTTAGCTTAGCTTTTATATATATTTTCAGGGTTTAAGATTTACATACCGTATGCAATGCTCTAGTGTTCAACTGTTTTATCAAATTTGTTTTGTATTGGCTTTTTTGTTTGAGTCTAGCAATTTTTTTTTTAAATAAACTAAACTAAGAGGTTGGTTATTCAGTTATTCTTAAGTTTTCGTTTTGTTCAGTTAATCTTGTTATGGTGACACCATTGGACAATGAAAGTCCGATTGTGATGCAACAACTTGGGATCCTTCTGAGTTATTTGTTATTATGCCCATAAAAATATCATATCAGCATCTTATAAATGATTTAATGAAAAAATGGTCAAAATATTAAATGTTGAAAATGTTAGTAATGAAATTGAAATTTTTTTATTTTTGAGTGACTAGATAAGAAATACTCTAGTATTTGGATGACACCAATGAAGCTTACCTTAAATTTTCACACATCAGTGCCTCTAGTAATTTTTATAGTTTTTTTGTTAGGAGGGTTATTAAAATATTTAATATTGAAAATGTTAATGAAATTAATTTCTTGTGTTAAACAAAAATAGTTAGGAAACTTTATAATTAAACAACAACAATATAAATATTCTAATATTATTCATCTCTTTTAGTCTTTTAAGTTTGTTATGATTTAATGGAGAGTAATCATATCTATTTTTTTAACACAATACTTAAAATTATCTATATCTCTCTTAAATTCATAAATAAAAAGATAATTTATTTCAGCGCACTTGAATCCACGTCGAAAAAGTTAACTTTGTTGATGTGACATATTCATGGATTATCACGTGAATACCATCTCAATAATTAATTAATCTTTTAATATTTAAAAATTCAAAAAATTATTAAATAAAATATTAATTTTAATTAAAAATATAAAATATAATTTAAAAATAATTAATTATTGATTGACATGACATAGATGTACATTAAATTAATTTTTGCAGAAAAATTAAAATAATTTTTTTATAAAGTTAAGAGGGAAAGCAAGTGATTATGCTTAGATTTAAATAGTTGGATGCATGAAATATTACTATATTAGTCAAACGCTCTGAAAGTAAAAAAAGAACGCTCTGTTCAAAGTTGGAAAAGAAGGAATGGCGACTTCACCACCTCAGCAGGTTGATCATCACTCTCTTCCTCCGCCTGTGGCTGAAGAACCTGAATCTCTCCTCTCTTCTCTCGTTTTTGGTTATTTCTCTTCCTCTTTTTATTTTTCTCCCTTTCTCCAATAATTACTTTCTTTTCGCTTAAAGTTTCAAATTACATTTAGCATTCTCTTTTGTTACGTGATTTCTCCTTTAACCGATCGCATGATAAAGTTTCACGTTTAACAAATGCATTTCGTTATTATTACCAGCGTAATTCAAATTGTCTATGAAACACTGTGAAACATGAGCGTCTAGGCTTGAATCAGTTTTAAATTCCATAATTCATAGTTAATTTCTTGAGATCGCCTGTTTTCCTCGTAATTTTTGTGGATTCGGGACACTTTTGAGTACGATAAGTTGAAACAGACAAATTTCACTTTTATGAATAGGTCCTTGTAAAGCTTTTACAATTTTATTTTCTCAGATCGAGTTATTTTCCGTATCTTTATTTATCTCACAATATTAGTCGGTAATTTTGATTTAATTAATGCAGATTTGTCACAACATGTTCAGATGGCAATGGAGAATATGCTTAAGATGATAAAGTAAGTGAATTACTTCATCCGGTGATTAATGGCGATGTGGAACTTATCTTGGAATATAGTTGTTAATTGTTTTTCTTTCCTTATTTAAACTTAAGCTCTCTTATGAAAATTACACGCAGATATGATTAGTGTTTTTCTCATGCATATCCACTTTCTTCTTTTTCTCTTAAGCTCTCTTATGAAAATTACACAAAGATGATAAAGAATGCATAACTCGCTGTCTTTTTTTTCCTTTCGAGTGTTCTCTCTTTTTTAATTACTCTGCGCTGCTAACAAATTCAGCAATCATGACTTTGATATCACTCTTCCCTTGCTTTTTATTCACTCATGATGCTGGAATAAGTTTATAGCAAGGAAAATGAACTTGTTAAACAGAGACAGGCGATGTTGTCCTCCAGGACTGCCCATTCTTTAATTTTGGGATCCAACATTTGTTTATTGCCTCACTCTTTCCATAGACGTTCTTTTAAGAGGGGAGACAAGTTTGATAAATCATTAAATTGTTGCAAACACCGTATTTCTCTTAAAAATTATGTTCTGTTTACCTGTTAAATAAAATTCTGCAGCGAAATTGATCAAAACTCCTTGGGAATAATGGAAGAGGTAGAGAAGTGCAAAGAATCTGCTCTTGAAAGGAAGAAAAGTTTGGAAGAAGAGAAGGAAAAGTTTCAGAAAGCTGCATACACTGTTTTGGACATGCTGAATAGCAGAGAATGAAAATCGTAAGCCCTATAGTTCCAATCACCACCTTCCTATTATTCCTATGGAGAACATAATAACTGAATATGGGTTTATATTGGGGCACAAATAAATGCTACTCTACCATTATCATTGAAGCTAAAGCACAATGGGTAATTTTTCATTGCCTCTGTCCACAAAAAGTGGATATGCACATATCCATTCACATACATATGCAGCTATATTGTAGATATTTCTTTCTTTACAAATGCCATGCATCATAACTTCTTAGACATTTAGAATGATCATCACTTAAACAGATCAACATATTGATAACTGATAAATATTGTTTTAACATTTAAACAATGAACAAGTGATCGTTCTCTCTTAGAGCACTAAGATCTTCAACTTCTGAGCCATCTGCCATAAGAATAGTGCTCCCTCTCTTTCCAAGTTTCTTTTCTGCATTAACCAGATATAACGAAATTCAGGATCCTATATTGATGCTCAATTATCACCTTTTTTTTTTCTTTAAGTGTATATTAGCATAGCCATGAACATGCTGTTTTCCTCTCAAGTAAGTTTACAAGCTTTCCAAATCATGTATTAATGAAATTAATTTTGCTAGAAGTATTATCTTATGCATTAAGTGTTCTAAGTCTATATTGTTGTGATACAAAATGAAATTGTCTCTTCTACTGGTTTAATAGGCTAAGCTTCATGTTTGAGATCTCAAGATAAAAAATTTCAACGTGCCGTCATGCACTTGGACATCTGTTAGATATTGACCCAAAATCTGGTTGTCAATATTCAATTGGGATTCTAATGTAATTCTACTGGTTAGACATTATTTTACAATTAAGTTTATTAATGAAGTAGATATTCTGAATAGGTAGGAAATCTTAGGGAATGAGATTTCTTGCTGTTCAAGTAATAGGCTTATAAACAGCAATTAAGGTTTAGCTTTTAAAATTATCGAGTAGAGGAGGGATGAAATCTATGTTAGTGGAGTGATCTTTTATTCTTTTTTTGGATTGTGGATGTAGACTAGAAGGTTGAATCACGTTAAATATTGTCTCCTATGAGTATGGTTGATATTTCTGATCTCAAAACTTAGGAACGAGTTTTAGTTGGGTTATATCTTTCTGTTGTCTGGTTGGTTGGCAGTTTTATGCGTTCCTTCTGTCTTTAGCTTGCTATGCAGAAGTTAAAAACAAATATTTATTTTTTGAGAAGCTTGTAGTTCTCTGTACCTGCTAGATTGAACAGGTCTGCGATTGAGTTAGGCAAATATATAAGCTCCCTCAATCTGTCATTAGACATAGTATTCTTGGATGGATGATACCCATAGATTATCACCCGGATGGTACCTGCACTTAGTGAAGGACTGGAAGTGTTTGATGTTCCTGCAAGATGGTTGAATCAATAATATGCAAATATCTAGAGAATATCATGCACTATATTATAAGAACTTATATTTGGATTTATTTGACAAATTGGTTGGTATAGGGCTATAGGCATATCATCAATATTGATTATTGTGTAATCCGTGCATTAGAAAACTAATATCATCATCACTATAAGACATCATTTTTGGATATAGAGTTTCTATCATTCAAGATAGATGATAGATTCACTCTTTTTCCTCCATAAAAACAAAGGACTGACTCATATGCTCAAATGTGTTACATGTCGAAAAAAAAAATAGATGCTAGTCAAGAGTTGACATGATATAAAGAAAACAAGTCAATGTTTCTATTAAAATAGTTTATTTTATGATAATAACTTGTTGCTGCTACTGTAAGTTTCAGCAATAATCCTTAAATGCTTAAGGGTACGTTTGGTTCATGGAATATAAGATCTCCTTCGGCAATATAATTATTGTTTGGAAATAGAATGTAAGGTTTTGTTGTTTAGTTAATGTAATGTAGTATTATTTAAAAGCACTTATTACTAAATTGTCATTGTTATAGAAAGAAGGATGAGGATCACCTCAATTCATACATTAATTAAGGAAGAGTTGAAATTTAGGTTACCCTTATCTTTCAAAATTTTAGTACTATTGGGAATGTATTACCAGGTTAAGGTAATCTTTGCAAACCAAACGTCAAAATATTATGCCGAAATGTATGATTATCCCTGTTAATGTAAGATGATTTGAACCAAATGCCCTTAAAAGTGATTACGTCCATTAGATACGATTAATGAAGAAGCAATTATTTACCTGTAGGATTTCCATCCGTGGAATCCATTGTTTCTCTGTTTTGTTTGTCCTCATTTTGTGCCGTAGGCTGCAAAGAAACATAATAGAATCTAATCTGCTTATCACACAATTAGAGTTGATTGTGGGTCGGGTTGGATCGGGTTTGGGCCGAGCTTCAATAAAATTTTAGGTTTAATTACTAAGCCCGAGTTTGGCTTGGCCCGAAAAATGGGCCTAAAATTTTGTCCAAGCCCGATCCAAATTAAATAGTCAAACCCGAGTCTGACCCAGCCTGCATTAATTTTTTAGATTATTTTATTACATTCAGCAAATTTAAAAAATATATAATATATCAAATACACTTAAAAACATTAAAACAAAAAATAAAAAATAAATAAATTTAAAATTCATTAAAATTTTTTATATTAAGATAATTGCAAATAAATTAATAAGAAATTAACAATAAAATATAAGTTCTACAATATTTAAATAATATTAAAAAAGACACTGAAACAATAGTAAAAACGTATAAAAAATAACATCCAAACAACAAAAATAACAACCAAAACAGCAGTAAAAATAACAACAAAACAACATTAAAAACAACAAAAACAGCAACAAAAATAACAGTAAAAACAACACGAAAATAGCAATCAAAACAATAAAAAATCATCAAAACAATAAAAAAAATAGCACCAGAACAACAATATAAATTTTTTATTAAAAATGGTTAATTTATTCGAATCGAACCGGGCCAGGCTCGGGCCAAAAACTCATACCCAAGGTTCGGTCCGTTTAGAAAATGGGTCTCATTTTTTATCTAAATTCATTTTTCGGGTTTATATTTTTGTCCAAATCTTCCCATTTTTCAGGCGGACCCTCGGGTTGAGTCGGATGGCCCGGCTCATTATTAGGTCTACACACAATGATGGTCTAGATTTTCATAAATGTGATCTTTGTTCTTTGTTTTATAAGCACAATTCTGGCTCACGTTTCTCTAGTCTGGTTAGTTCAACTTTAGGATGGAAACATACCTGTACAGTCTGGTCTGCCAGCAATTCTGTTAGGAAAGGTAGTTCCTGTAGCATGTCTTTTTCTAAGCCTCTCAAGTACTGAGAATAGAGGAGATGGAGTTAAGAAGCGCTCTTAAATTTTTGGTTAAGCTATTAAAACTTTTATGGATGAAGATTTTGTATTGTCCATGAATTGATTGTGAGGTTTCATTGTTTATTTTTCTCCAAACCATTGATGGAACTGCTTATTCAAATTTAAATCTCTGTTATGTGCTCTGATCTAATATATTTTCAACAGCTTTAGGTTCCATGCGGATGATTTCACATTAAAGGAATGCTTTTAATTGTAATTCATATATTTTCATTCCTTTATTATTTTTCTTTCCTTCCTTTATAGCGTAGAACTGTCTATAGATTGCCTATTTCCGTAGATGATAACGTTTACGTACCTCCATGAAGTTCGCAATAATTATCTTTCCATCTCCACTCTCTGATTGCACCACTTGTTTGAACTGATGATGACTTATTCGGATAACTTGAGAGAGCCTTTTAGTTCTCACTGTGAAAGGTTGGGGAATATTGAAAATTACTCCAATTTCTCCTGCCATATCTGCAGATTCTAGATTTGACAAAAACTTGAAAAAGGAAAGACTGGAACTTTAGTTATAAGACCAATGCAAAGAAAGATGTTTAATTTAGTTTAAATTACTGGTATGATATGCGTTTTGGCTTTTGAACTCTTATAATCCCAATAATATAACTCATGTTACTTTCATATGGGTCACTTGATCAATGCAGCAATCTTCATGTTCTTTTTGCAGACTGGAAATCTCTGTTTCCTGGTTTAAGTATACTTTTCTTAAATTAATAATTTCTTACTTACTGCAGCATTTTTCGAAGGTATAAAATGTGAAGAGTCAAATTGTCGTGTTAGAGAAACCGTGGCCTAAGGGAGCTGTTTATTTCTGAACCTATCAGCAATCCGAGACATTATCTTTTAGACTATTTGTTTGATATATACTGTGTTTTTACTATACTCTCCCATCATATCTAGTTCCAGTTTGAGGCTTTCCCCATTCCCAGCTCCTAAAATTTTAGGAAATCTACAGGTAAAAAATAAAACTTGTATACTCTTCAAATCTGTTGTTGTAGTTCGTAAGACCTTTTTTCCGAGTCAGTAGGAATATTATGCTCTGAGTCTACAAATGTTCCACCTACTTGTGCATTTGTTATTAAGTTCTCTGATCGTTCTGAATTATACTTTTAGAAAAAGATAATACCTGCTCCGTCCCATTCTTGTATGTGACCACATCCTGCAGTTTCATTGAGTTTAGATTTTGCTTCCAAGGTTAAATAGAACATAAAAGAAAATTAATAATGAATGATGCTATACCACAGCTCCTGATACCAGAATGTAGAAGTCTGTCGGTATCTCATTTTGTAAAATAATTTCAATCCTTGGAGGAAAGTATTCTGCTTTCATCTCTGATACCTGCAAGAAGAAATCCCCATAGAAAGCTAATGGCTGATAAGCTATTTATAGCTATTAAAGTTCTGTTCTAACATAGAAATTCTTTAGTAAGATGGTCAGCTTTGATTACCATTTCATGACCGGGTGTCAATGATATGTTGGAATATGTAATTTTGTTTAGGGTGAACCATTTTTTATTTGTATATTTTTTTCATAATGCCTCACTAGTGACCTGCACTGCAGCTTAAATGGGAAGTTCGAAATTTGAATCTCCCATGTAACTACACATAAAAAAAATGGAAATATAGTTACCAATTGAGAAACAAAGTCGTCGGAGACTCCTTGGAATAGGTAGGTCTTTTCTACAGTTTTCCGGAATAGGTGTTGGGCAATGCTGGATCTTATTGCCTTGGGCAGGTCTTTTAGCACTTCTTCTTGCTGTAACTCAGCTGTGTTGAACTTGAGTTGCATGTGTTCCAACATTTGTTCTCTCATCCCTTCCGGGAGTTGATTCTTGCTTGCATAACGCTTTACCTCATTGATGCTATCTCTCTGTCAAGACATGATCCGGTTATGGTCTATTCAATATATTTGGATTAAAATGTAATGCTGAAGTAGCAGCGTTGCAATGTACAAATATGCTATTGTTGTTGCCTATAAATGAAAATAGAGAAGAGAGAATCACCATGGCAAAGGTTTTGACCGCAGATTGGACAACGAGATTTGTTATGTTACCAATTATGTAGGCAATGAGGCCGATGTTGAATAGCATATAAATAGAGTTAAATATCTTCTCTCCTTCATTCATTGAAAAAAACTCTCCATAGCCGACTGAAGTGAGAGTGACGATTGACCAGTAAATGGAACAGATGTAACCATGCCAGACACTTTTTTGCTTAAAATCTCCAATCAATCTTCCAATCCATGTATGTTCTGATGGTTTGTGGCGTGCAGCGAGCCAGTAATAGAAGCAACCAGCTGAGTGCACTGCAAATAAGGTAACCTGCCATTTGAGTAATAGTGAAGCTTAATTCTAAATGTTTAGAGATTAGGAGATTGTATAAGTAAAAAAGCATGTGTAGAAAATAATACTCACACATATTAGTTTAAGAAGCCTTGTCCAGAAGTAGCTAAAGCGAATATCCTTTTCAAATCTATCAAAATTGAGTTCAAATTTGATAAGAAAATTGACGTGATAATCGTGTATTTATTTCTCGTTAGTGTTATTTTTACATATCATAATTATGTATGAGATGTTATATGTTCAATATTTCTATTATATAGTCTACGAAGTTTTGGTATGTTGGTAAATGTTAAGTTATGAGATTTAGAGTATTCAGGTTTGAGTTTTATCATGTGTAAATATCATGTATAAATTCTTCAAATTATATTAAATTTAAGTTTCACTATATTTAATTCCTGTCTAGACTTACTTTTGTTTAATATATTCGAATTTTCAGTTCGTTGTACTTTATACTAAATTGATTTTAGTTCTAATTGATTGGACATGTATTATTTATGATTTGCATTATTCTTGTAAACTCTTTAAACATGTGAGTAGCTAAAAACACAAATGCAATAAATTGTCAAATTAGAAATAATTTACCTTTTGAAGAGTTCACCAACACGGTGGAGACGCCAAAGACGAAGCAAATTGAAGATGCCAAAGACTTGACCGGTATGCCATTTACCAGTAAAGATTTTGTTTATTAAGGGAAAAGGTATTGTAGATGCTACATCCATAAATAGCCAGAATCTTGTCATGTATCTGAAAATTTACATTTTTTTAAAAACAATATTAGAATGTCTTTATTTATCATATTCAATCTTAACACATTGAAATTAATATATATTTTAACATATATTGATTAAAATTTAAAATTTAAATATTTAAATATTTATCTAAGTCGAAAGGTGAGTTTATGAAATAATATAAATTTCCTATGCTAATTATGAAGCAATTAACTTAGAATCATGAATTAAATAATATCAATTTCATTGATAATATTACTAAAAAGTAAATAAAAGGATTAATAAAAATACAAAATCAATTTGTCTTTTAATGGCGTTTAAGGAAACTAAGATTTTAGGAAAAAATATATTTATAGGGTTATTATTTTATACATTGTTAATGGACTTTTAACTCTACAAACTACTGAACTAGGTTGAATAAATGCCGTGTTGATTTTAATTTATTTTTAGTTTTTTAATGTTAAAAGACACATGGCAATATTTCATCTTCCTTAATACACTATATAATTTGTATATTTTTAAATGAAAATATACTGATTACGTGAAAGTTAAATAGATAGACTTTGTTAACTACGTTAATCCACAAGTTTGTCTAATATTTTTTCATCACATTACAGGTTCTCTATCCAGTAGTAAATTAACTAAATTAGTACATAAACCTTAAAATGCGTGGTTAGTAAATTAATAAAAAATTGAGTGATGGTAAAAAAAAATTAAAATATGACATATATCTTTGTACTCCTCACAAACTTAAAATTTAATTTTTATACTTTTATTTCTAAAAATTACTCCTATTTTTTAGATTTCAAAATTCAAATATATTGATAATTTTTTTGTTAAATTCATTGATGTGATATTTTGAAATTAAATAAACTTTCTTAATAGCAATGTAACTAAAAAATGATGTAATCAGGTGTGTAGTTGAGGGACTAGTATGAGTCTCAACCTCCCTAAAATGAAATTTTTGCTTTTTTAATTTTTTATAATTTATAAAATTTTAAATTAATAATGATAAAATTATATTTTAGCTTCCCAATAATGATAAAATTTTGATTTAATCCTTTAAAAATTATAAAGATATAAGGTATTTTAAAATAGTGAGATTGCATTTTTACTATAATAACACCATACAATTTAATTTCGCCCCCTCCCCCGATTTTTTGCTTCTCTTCTAATTATAATGAACTTGAATTTAATAAAATAATTGTAAAAGTGCTAATAGTTAAACATGAATTTTAAAATCTGAAAAGTAAACGAACTAAATTATTAAAAATAAAAATATAAAGTCTAAATTTCAAATTTATGATATAACATACTTTAACATTAAAAAAAAGGAGTCTAGTCATTCATTAATGGAGAAATGAGTAAAAAACACCATACCGCAACGCAATTTTCATGTGATCATCAACGAGGACAAAATTTGAAGTATCGAAATAAGCAACGAAGAAAGTTAAGATGATATCAATGGCGAAGAAGAAATCAACGACCATATCAATGAACAAGAGCACCCCATTTGCTGCCTTCTCGAAAGTTAACTCCAAAATAGATGCCCATGCCGAGTATATCACCAGCCCTACCAAAAACGTTTGCCACCATCTGCATCCCTTTCCCAATAATATATAAATATCACCAAATCCTCCTCTCTCTTTTTAACCCTAATTATAACATTATAAGAGCATCATCCTGATTTTTTTTTTCCTTAGATTTGAAAATGAATTACTCACCGGTACCTACGATCATAAGGAGCAATAACATTTCTCTTGAGGTGCAGGTCTCCATCATCAACAACGGTTCCAAATGCCGGTAATAGGCTACTCGAAACGGAGACTGAATTGTTCTTCATTTCACTGCTCAATCGTCTCCGGAAAAGCAACGGTAGCGGTGCGGTTGACAACCCTTTTTCTGCCATTGCATCTCCGATTGGATCAGATCAGTAGCAGCTACTTTGTTTTGCTAAAGAGATATTCGGAGGAAGAAAAGTAATGAGGGACAATAATATGTTAATAATGGCAAGCAAGCCGGCAATTGCATACTACAAAATATCACCTACACAAACCCAAGTGGAGGAGGATCCCAATGAAAACTACCTAGTGATTTTCGATCCCAAAATGAGAACTCCTAGTCATATTTTGGTCTAGAGGCTTATTCTATCATCTTAGCCGAATAATTTTCTAGTTTCAAGAGGCTTGAAGCTAGTTGAGTGTTTTTTTTTTGTGTGTCCTCTTAAATGGGTTAATTATGTCTATTTATATAATACGGTCATTATTTATAGATGTGATATGTTAGATAAGTCTCATGCATAATGACGCGTACCCTTCCTTAAGTTAACACATGTATACTCGAGACGGGTTCACATACACAGGGTTCACATCATGTGTAGGTAAAACCATATTGCGCGTCCCCGTATTGAGTTCGCCCACACTACGCATATGCGAACTCATTTAAAGTATGGATCAAGACCAAACGAACTAACGAGTAGATAACAATGAGTATCATAGCAAAGCTTGTTCTATTTTATTACATATTTAATATGGTTTTTCCCTATATATTTTATGTATAAAATGGTTGTAGCTTTGGAAACTACTTTAATTGCACCATATATGTATACATGCTATAAGATGATCTAGAAATGCAAAATACATATAAAAAGAAAGCAGAAACCCTGTTTTCCCCTTGTTTTTATATCTAGTGGGGGTGCCTTGACTACATGTACACCATTTTGTAATAGTAGATTAGATTATTATGGGTTAAGGTTCCCTTCATCATTATTTAATACAAATTTAATAATATGATTTACATAATTCATAAGTTTTATCATACACATATGGATAATGATAACCAATATACTAAAAAGTAATGGATCAACAATTAATCTGCTTTTAAGTTACAGCTGCACATGAAGATGCATTTATCTCATTGGAGTTTGGCTTTCAATTTTAAGGGTTCTTGGTGACTTGCTTAGCATCTTGTCAGGATGGCCGAGTGGTCTAAGGCGCCAGACTCAAGTTCTGGTCCTCGTGAGAGGGCGTGGGTTCAAATCCCACTTCTGACATTTTTTTTAAAATTTTTTACAGCCCATCTTACAGAAGCCCAAGCTGAGACAAGCCAGTAAAGGAAAGTCCAAAGTTTGACCCAAATGTTTCAAAGCAAAGCCGAAATCTTCATTTTGTGGTCTTCTCGTTTAGGTTTACTCAAGTAAATTTCAACCGACAACAACCGTGTTTTTCTGGAACGAAAGAGTTCAGTCTCAAACATGGCAACCAGCGCCAGAGAAAGTCGGCGTAGGAAAATCCTCGAAAGAGGATCCGATCGTTTGGCTTTTATTACGGGTCAGGTCCAAAACCTGCCTCCTCCTCCTCCACCTCACTTTCATGAACAACTCCACACCAACCCCCCTCCGCCGCAAGATTCACCTACTGATTTTTCGACTCAACGCGCCGGTACCCTTTTTCCCCCTCCTTCCATTCTTGTTTTTGTGTATCTTGAACTCAAGGGTCGTTTTCGTTTATTATGTATTGTTAATTGGATGAGTCTGTTAAGGATCAGGGTTTAGTTGAATCTTAGCAAATGGAAAATTTGGATTTACAATAATAGTAGCTATATTTTGCATTTGGTAAAGCTTCGGACTTGCTCATAAGCCCCCATCAAATGTCCTCCATTGATGTCATCAACTTGCTAGAATACTGAAGGATTGTCTGAAAAGAAATTAATAACAATGGTTTTCTTGATGGATTCCATGTTCTTGTGATTGATTACTTTTGGGTTTTTATTGGCATGCAGTTTCTCCTGATGTCGGGGATGAAGCCTCTAGTCCTGTGTTGCTAAATCATCACCCTGTTTCTGATGCTGATCAGGGTCAGAACAGTGCTTGTAATGGTGGAATTGATGAAGGATCAACATCCAGCCGACGGGATAGAAGCATTGAGCCTTCAAATGGTTCTGCTTTCGATATAAGTGGTGAATCGAATTCATTTCCGGTTTCATCGAATGATCGAAGTTCACCAATTTCCACGTCAGGGACAGTACAGGTTTCAGAAACATTGGCTCGGAAACATAACTTCTTCACCCCTAAACAAATAAGTTCTGCCATTGATGCATCTGAGAAAGCACGCCTTTTATGTTCAGTAATTGTGGGTGTTTTAGTTATATTGTTGCATTTGGGGTTTCCTCTTCCAGGAAACAAGTTCTTAGGGAGCGTTCTTAACTTTAGGCCACTTTACTTGGTTTTGTTGACCAATGTAACATTGGTGATGGGGCAGCTTCTTTACGGTGATCGTGGAAGTTCACAGAGAACCATTGGAGAAGAGCACAAAGCCACTTCCACAGATGACTATAATTGGGCTGAGCAATTAAGCAAGACTTTGGATGTAGGATTGATAGCAAAGAAGGTGGTTGATGCAGTGTTCATGGATTGTAGTGTATATGCAATAATTGTCATATGTGGCCTCTCCTTCACATAGATATATTTGTTTTCAGTGTTGGGGATTATGATGTATCTTTTTAGGCTCCCCTGCTGAACTTTTCAAGTTGAATGGATCAAGAATGGTATTCTTTGGTTTACTTGCAAGTTATACTTTTGTATTTCAAAACTATCTTCAATGAAGTATTGGGTTGCATTTTTATTATTCTCACATTGCATTACTGCAAATTATGGTATGAATTTGAACTAAACATATGCTTTGTTCGTGTTCGATTTGCTTATTTAAAATCCACTCTCTTTTCATATTTGATACAATGAAAATTACTGGCTTAGGTCCCAAATCCATACAAATGAAGGTGTATTGATGCTTATATTAAGAGTCAAATCGTATTTTGTAACATTTACTTAAAAAATGGATAAATTATCATTTACTTTAAAAAAATGATAAGTTAATCCCTGAATATTTGTTCAAAGGGTATATTGATTCTTTCTATTAAATTTTCATCTATTTATATTGTTAAAATTAGTGTGATCGATAGAATAATCCGACAATATTAATCATGTATACATCATACAAAAATATAATAGAGATAGATGGAACTTTTAAACATACATGTATTAATTTATTTTACTTTTTTTTTACTAAAAGGGAAAAATAAGTAAAATGTAATTGAATTTTATTATAAGAGTGTTAAGGATAATCATCATGATCGACTCAAAACTTGAATGGGTGTGTCGGAATCCAATGAGCTCGTAGGATGAGATCGTAGAGTGAGCTCACAGGTCGAGCTTATTCTTGTGTGAAGTTACAACTATTTAAGATCATGTAAACACTACTTTTACCTACATATGAAACATACCCAGAGAATGAAGAGTTACTCGAAGAACAGGATTTTATTACAAAAACCAACACTTCGTCTCCAAGAACCCACTCTTCAAAATATAGGCATAGGTTTCCCTCATAGCTCTCGTAGTTATGCTATATGGTTACATATGTTTTTCACTGAATAAAAGTCTTAAACTGAGACGCAGTTTTGCAAGATAATCAATGATTCGGTTGTCGTTTCCGATTTGGAGTGGCAGGCAGAGATTAGCCAATCTCTTAAGATATTGCTCAAAAAACTCGTTGCTTGATCAAGGGGTTCAGGTTCATGCAGCTAGTTTGAGGATGGGATTTGGTTTTGACTTGATGTTGAGCAATGATCTTATAGATATGTATTCAAAATGTGGTGTAATGGACACTGCTTCTCATGTGTTCGACAGAATGACTGAGAGAAATGTGGTTTCTTGGACGGCGCTCATGTGTGGCCATTTACAAAATGGTAATGCCAGAGCAACATTATCACTCTTCTTTCAGATGGTATTTTCATGTTTGAAACCAAATGAGTATACTTTTTCCACGAATTTCAAAGCTTGTGGGATTTTGAATGTTCCTGAGATTGGAATGCAGATTCATGGTATGTGTGTATTAACTGGCTTTGAAACTGTTCCTGTGGTGGGGAATTCAATAGTTGATATGTATTCAAAATGTGGAAGAATCAACGAAGCAGTAATGATGTTTAATGTTTTGCCAGTTAAGAATCTAATAAGTTGGAACACAATGCTATCAGGTTATACACTTGCTGGCCAGGGTGAGAAAGCTTTACTTTGGTTCCAGAGAATGCTAGAAAATGGAGAGATACCTGATGAATATACATTAACAACCGTGTTGAAAGCATGTAGTTGTCTTGGGAAGATTCGGGAAGGATCAATGATTCATGGTTTTTTGATCACTAGTGGATTTTCATGTTCTGGAAAAGCAGCAATTGCAGGTTCTCTTATTGATTTGTACGTAAAATGCGGGTACTTGGCTGAGGCTCGAAGGGTGTTTAATCAGATTGGAGAGAAGAATGTAATATCTTGGAGTGCATTAATTTTGGGGTATGCTCAAGAAGGGAATTTGGCAGAAGCCATTGAGTTGTTTAAGCAGCTTCAAAACAACAGCATGCAAGTGGATGGCTTCGTTCTATCAAGTATGATGGGTGTATTTGCTGATTTTGCACTTGTGGAGCAAGGCAAGCAAATGCATGCGTATGCTGTTAAGGTTCCTTCTGGTTCGGAGATATCAGTGTCCAATTCAATCGTTGATATGTATCTGAAGTGTGGACTTCTAGATGAGGCTGAAAGACTTTTCAACGAAATGCCAGCAAGAAATGTGGTTACTTGGACAGTAATGATCACTGGGTATGGAAAACATGGCATTGGCAAAGAGGCAATTCGTTTATTTAACCAAATGAAGTCAAATAATATCGAGCCTGATGGGGTGACTTATTTGGCTACACTATCAGCTTGTAGTCATTCAGGACTCATCAAGGAAGGTGAAGAATATTTCTCACAGTTATGTCGTAATCGATGGGTTAAACCTGGGATAGAGCATTACGCCTGCATGGTTGATCTTCTCGGTAGAGATGGACGCTTGAAAGAAGCCAAAGACCTGATAGAGAACATGCCATTAAAGCCAAATGTAGGGATATGGCAAACGCTGCTGAGTGCATGTAGGGTGCATGGGAACTTGCAACTTGGGAAAGAAGTAGGCCAAAATCTTTTAACATTGGATGGTGAAAACCCTGTCAACTATGTGATGATTTCAAACATTTACGCCGAGGCTGGATACTGGAAGGAGTACGAGCAAGTAAGAGATATGGCAAAAGCAAAGGGGTTAAGGAAAGAGGCAGGGCGTAGTTGGGTGGAGATTGACAAGGTGGTCCACTTTTTCTACGGAGGAGACGATACTCATCCGATGATAGACAAGATTCATCAAGTGTTGAAGGAGATGGAGAGAAGGATGAACGAAGAAATGGGGTATGTTCATGGGGTGAAATTTGCATTGCGGGATATAGACGAAGAGTCGAAGGTGGAGAGCTTGAGGGTTCACAGTGAGAAGCTGGCAATCGGATTGGCACTTTGCCATGGAGGGTGGGATGAAGCAAGAGTGATAAGGGTGTTCAAGAACTTGAGAATTTGTGGGGATTGTCATGATTTCATAAAATGCTTGTCGAAGATTGTGAAGGTTGTTTTCGTGGTGAGAGATGCTAACAGGTTTCATCAGTTCAAGGATGGCATTTGTTCTTGCAGAGATTATTGGTAAAGTGCTAATGCTATTTTGGCTTACCTATTCTTGCGCACAGAATGAAATATCGATGGACCATTGCGCAATGATGTTTTAACCGAGTTGGATTGAAAATTGATCGAGATATCGATTTGAAGAATGATTTTAAATCAGTTAGATCGGGAATTAATATGATCAGGTTGAATTGGGTTTATTTATTTTGAATTTTTAATAATTTCTAATTGAACAGTTATTTCAGCAAATATTACTTGACTTGTTTAATTACCGATCTAGTTCTAAATGTTGCTATTAGGGTTACATTTTGTTGGGATGGTGAGAGAAAATCTGAATATTGTAATAGTGAAATTAAAAATAGCTATGAAATTGTATGTGTGATAGTGAGATTAAAATAGAAAATATCAAATTATTTTATTCATAAAATTTTAATTTTAATTTTAATTAAAATTAAAATTAAATATTTAGATTTATATTTAATTAAGTTATATATTGAGCTTGAGTTGAAATTATTAAATTATTCTATATTATATTTAATTATTTAGAAATTTCTAATGGAAACCAAATTGATGAAAGGATATAACCATAATAAAATATAATTATCATGGATAACTATTTTTTTAAAAATAAATAATATTTTGATTATATCTGTTTTTTTACACAATACTTAAAATTATTCGTAGTCTCTTTTTTCAATCTATAAATATGAAGATAATGCATTTCAGCACATTCGAACTCACCTCTTTTACATTGACTACAATATCCATATCAATCGAATTAAAATTCAATCTACAATCTCTCCTTAATTTTGAAGGGCACAAACATTTTAATTTCCATTTAAATACACCTCAATGATAGTTTTCAAGGTGATAATTACAAAATCCTATTTTGATAAATAATATCCAATTATCCTTATCTTGAAAATAAAAAATGTTTTAAAAAATGTACAATAATTAAATTTAAAAAAAGTCTACAATAGCTTGATTGACTTTTAAAGCAATAAATTTTCTTGAGATAATTTAAAGCAATAATTTAATGGCTGACATGGGGGGGGGGGGGGGGGTTGAAGGGGATCATCATGATAGGTGGCTTGGCGGTGCCAATTTCACATAGTTTTGAACTTCTTCTTCTTCTTCTTCTTCTTCTTCTTCTTCCTTCTCTTGGCTATTTTCATTTTCCTTCAGCCAAAGGAACTTTGAGACAGTTGAACATGACTTAAAACATACTTAACTATTCGAGAATGACTGACTACATTCATTAAAATATGAACAAAACAAACAGTAAATACTGCAAGATTCTTTTTGCTTTTTATTCGATGTGTCTTCCACTGGTGAAAACCTGTAAAAAAAAAAAAGCTCAAAAGCATCTTCATTTGCTTGTGGGTAAAGCAACGAGCGAGTAAAAGTTGCAACAGCCCAAGCTTTTCTTTGTCTTGGGTTGTGATCTTCAAAAAGACCCAGAAAACACATCCAAACAATGCTTTGAAACATAACTATTTCTGGGTTTAACAAGTTTGCTACCATTAAGTGAAACCAGTTAACATGGACTATATACAAATGGCAATGCAGAGAACAAAATAACTCAAAAGAGCGGAGAAAATTGTATGCAAAAACCATGAGATTGGATTCTTATAAAAGATATATTACATGAATGCAAACAACTCATAATTTGGCTGTCGAGACCCTGGACGGATCGGCAAACCGCGCTGAAAAAGATCGAGAAAGATTATCAGGCTCCGCCCATCCCGTTCCTTGATCAAAATTTTGGGAGTAAGCATCTGGTTCATAAGAAGCTTGGAATGTACCACCAGCACTGAACAGTTTCTTCCTTTCTCTTCTGAGTTTCCTCCAAAAGTTTGTCCACTTCGGTTTAGAGCGATCATCTTTGATGCCACGCTGCGTGTAGCTCCGGCCTAATCTGATGGTTTCTCTGCCGGAGCTCTGTCTGTGCCACATTTTGATTTCCATGGCTAGAAATGGTGAATAATAGGATGAGGTTTATATAAATGCATGTAACGTGACTAACCCTATCATACATATATATAAGAAAAAAAGTCAGCATTAAGCATGTATGAAGTCAAATAGCTTGGCTGCATATACGGCTTGGCTATCAATATTTTGTATGAAAAATAAAAGGCTATGCTGTATCACCAACTCAACAACTCATTCCAATGGGTCAAAAAAACATAAATCATAGTAAGATTATTCACTTTTTATTATATCTTTTTTGAAAATATTTATGTATTTTTTAAATTTTTTAGAATTAGGATCATATTGAGAATATTTGTAAATTTTGAGTGTTAATTTTTTAAAATTTTGACTAAATCAATGTAATATGTCAAAGTTGAGGGCTAATTTTATTATTATATCAAATTTTTAACTGTCGCGTTAGCTTCTCGTATATGATTTTAACGGGAATGACCAAAATGACAAAACTATGTAATGTGGGTGTTTAAATTGCAAACTTTTTATTTTAGGTGCCTAAAATGAAAAGTTTTTATAATTGAGTGACTATCAATGTAGTTTACCCAGATAATAAAGACATACTATCAAATTTAACTCTTAATATTTATATCTTGTCAATTTGACCCTTCTCTTTTATTTTTTTAAACTAAATTTGACTCTTTTGAAAAAGAATTGAAATGATTTTTTTAACTAAAATACTAATTAAAATATTAATTTTTTAAATGTGGTAATTTGCATGATAATCTATGATTACTTCACTTTTTTTATGAGCTTTTTAATAGTTTTTGAATTTTATTTTTTTTTTATAAATTTTAAATTATTTGTTAACGTGATATATAAATAAATAATGACATGTCAGTTATCATACGATGTCATACCAACAATATTAAAATTTAATATTTTAATAAACATTTCTATTGAAAAATATTTGAAATGTAAAAATAATTTAAAAATTAAATCTACCATTTACCTCAATAATGAACCATAAGAGAATGAAAATGGATAAATTAGAAGAAAAGAAGTTAGGCTAAGCTCCTCCTGCCAGCCATACGAGTACTCGAACTAGAAAGAGGGGCCCCACATTTTCCAGCTTTAACGTGTCCAAAGTTAAATCCGCCGAAAGTCTTACTTTGTTGCATGACTGTTACATTTATTAGATTATACATATTAAAATGGACGTAAAATGGATGTTATGATTACTAAAGTCATCAAGTTTTGTTTCCAGACTCTTTCCTAGTTTTATAAAAGAGTCGATTGAGTCTTAATTTAATTGGTGTGAATATTATTATTAATGTAAGAGAATATAAATTCGAGTACATTAAAGTGCTTTATCTTTTTATTTATAGATTGAGAAAATATTATGAATAATTTTAAGTATTTTATATGATCAGAACTTATAATAAGATTTTTCAAAAAATTGTGAAAAAAACACTCTCTATATGTGACTAATGGCACGTGCTAGAGGAGAATTTTAAAAGTAGGATGACATTCAATTCCTAGATTGTGTCATGATTTGTTCAATCCTTTCTTTATTGCAAATTTGCATTGTATGTTCTCACTTGGGTAGCTATGAGAAATTAAGGCTGCCTTCCAAGTCAAGGTCATCACACTCTATTTGTAAACAATACCTTGAAAAATGGACTTACTACATTGATTGTGTACGTACATCATGTCATTGGTAACAGGTGATGATCATGAAGAAATACCTACTTTGAAAGCTAAAGCTTGCAAAAGAAATTGAAATCAAAGACTTGCTTGAGATATATTTTGGGGTTTGAGGTGGCTAGGCCATAGCATTTCACAATAGAAACATATTCAAGCAGTGGATGAAAGAGAATGAAAGAGAATGAAAGAGAATGAAAGAGAAATATAGTCTAATTAGTGTTGTGAGTCAATTCATACATGATCCTACAACAATCCCATCTTCAAGTTGTATTAAGAACACTAATATACTTTAAGGGCAATACAGATGCAGACTGGGCAAGTTTCAAAACAGACAGAAGAGGCAAAGATCAACTACTAGGTATCATACCATCCTGGGAAAGAATTGAATCACTTCGAGAAGCATGGAAGGTCTGATGCTACTGTATTGGTGTTAAGGCTGCAATAAGTAAAGCTCACAATCCTTAATGCACATTAGAACTCCATGTTGCAAGGGATAAACAAAAGGAAAGGAAAGGAGACAACTCCAGAACACCAATTTCAAAATCAGGTCTACTACTAACTTCCAATGCTTTATCATCAGTTTTGATGATATCATTTGAAGGCCATGAAGAAGACTCACTCGGCAACTTGCACGTAGGTTTTGTGAGTTCGTCATCCCCCACATTCAGCTTCGTGGAAGAGTTTGATGTCCCATTAGGATTTGTAGCACATCTCGGTTCGTCTTCAGAAGCAACGATATTTGGTATAAGCACATCAATCTTGTTCTTGCCATCAGAGACTTTCCCAAAGCTATCTAGCTTTGCTTTCTTATATGGCCTCTCATCTAACTCACCCAAATCCTCAATGGACCTTAATTTCTCATCAACTTTCAACTCTTTGTTTTCTTCAGCTTTAAGGCTTGAAGCAGATTCGTAATTAAAGACATTCTCTTGTCTATCATCAGCAGCAAAGGTTTCTTCAACAACAGGTTTCTGTTCCCCTTGTCTATTTTCAGACAAAATCACCTTCTTATTTACTGCCATTGCTGTCTTACCAGTATGTTTATCATCCACATCAGTGTTATGACTAGAAGTGGGCTTTAGAGAACCCATTCGGTTAAAAATAAATTTAACTGCAACAATTCCAGAAACAAAAATATCAACAATTTATACAACCAGCACAGAACAGGAAATCACAATGAAGTATCATTAAATGATAAAAGAATACATAGTAATACCATCAATTCCAGCAATTTTTTCATCCATTTCATCCACAATAATGCAGCGCTTAACATTGAACGTACGACAAAATACAAAGTCAGCCCTTTGGAGCTCTTGATCTGAGAGTTGTGGATTTCTGCTATCCTTTGAAATGCAAACTACATTGCATTTTCCTACAATTGCTTCCTGAATTAAAGTAGAGAAATTAGTAGCTAGTCAGATAAATGTCTGCTAAAAACTTAAATAGAAGACATATCTGAATGTTACATGCTTAAAAACAGGTATAAAAATAATTGGCAAAATTACATTTCAAAACTGTATGCTAAAGTGCCTGCAAAACTTAAATACAAACCCCTTTTAGCAAGATAATTATCCTCAAGGCCGAAGTGAATTGGACACAAATTACCATTTTCAAGAACAAGTAACAAGATTTGTAAACCAAATTTCTGTACTTGAGACCACTATGAATCCAACATGTATGTCCAAACTCGAAAGTATTAGGAGAGATGAAAACTCTTAGACCATTGAAACTTGTGATCTACCCACTTCATGCAAGAAATTTAACAGGATGTAAACAGAGTAGCTAAAAGAAGATATTAGCACTATGAATGGAAAGCTCTTGAACTTGTCCTCTTCAAAGTCTTTCCCTATAGTAAAAAGCAAAATATAAAAATAATAAACTTGATAGCTACCAAAACTCAAATGCTGGACTGTAAATACCACAAGTATAAACTACAATTGTCAAATTTCGGATAATGAAAGAAAGCTGGAGTACTGAAACAAGTTATGAAATTCCAATTACCAAGGGATTAATGTTAACTAGGCCAACTCCATCACCAGATGCCAAGAACACTTCATTAGGATGATTCAATTCAAATTTAAGATATTTTGAAATCTCATAAGGTTGGAAAAACCATAAAATCTTCACTTTCTTGGATTTATCGGGATTTTCCCATATTTTTATAAGTTTCCCTAGAAAAGGTAAAGATTGGCCTTCTTTGTGAAGATAAACATTGTCATAAAGAGTGTAATAGAGGCCATCATAAGTGAATGATCCATAAAACTGAACATCTCTATTTCTCCGACCAATTCCTCTCTTTTTACCCCACTTAAATTCAATGTTCTCAACTTCTGCCATAGTTGAATGGTAAAACCTGAAAACAAGAAAAATAATGGAATGATTCAACACGCAAATACATGTTTTGTTAAAGATAAAATCTACCCCAAATTATCAAATAGGACAAGAAATTAAACATCAATAATCTTTTATTTACATGAACCATCAAAGTATTTTAAAGGAACTACATTCCAAAAGCAGAAATAAACCCTAATTCCTGTTTCTTCCATAAGAAGCAATGCCGCCAATAATGGCTACTCAAATCTTCAAATAAAGATGGCGGGAAATTAACTTACGATTTGTGAAGAGGCAAGAGAGTGGAAGCGTATGCTTAGCTCTTATATATAAAATAATAAAGAAAACATAATAATAAAATAATAGAGCAGAGCAGCCTTAAATCTTCCTCCTTTTTCACCCTTTTCTTACCTCTGCTCCGACTGTAACCTTCCTCGCTGCACAATAATCGTCGTCTTAAATAATTATTATTAGGTTTAAATATGTCAGAAGTCCCTATGCGTTTCTGAAATTTAAAATTAGTCCTTTTACTTTAATTTTGGGACATTTAGTCCCTGTCTTTTTTTTTATTTAAAAATATTGATACCTCCATCTAATTTTTATATTAAAGTTGATGATGTGATAACTATAAAAATGTAAAAATAACTATTTTATCCCTTAACATCTATAGTTTTTATTAATTTGGTCCTCACTCTTTAAAAATACATAAAAATTAAAAATTGAACGATATATGTAAATAAAACATGAGATTTAACAATCAATTTGTTAAAATATTAATAGTGTAAAGAGTTACAAAAGTCTATAATACAGCTTTTATTTTACACTAACTAAGTGAATTCTCTTCTACATAATATAATAATATTATATATTATTACCATAACTATAATGCATATTAATAACTATAAATAAATTATTACATAATATAATTATATATTATATAATTATTAATATAACAATACATGTATATAATTAGTCATACATAAAATATTATTAAAATTTTAATATCTTAATAAAAAATATTTTTATAAATTAGATTTTGAGTTGAGTTTTTAACTTTACAATTTGTATTTGAGTATTGGTTTTGATTTCTTTTTATTTTGGACTCCAGATTTGAGATATAATTAGTTTATTTTGGGTTTGGATAATAATGAGTATGTTATTTGAGTTTGGACTTTGGATAATATATTTGGGTTTTGGAATAAATATTTTATTTTTTTTAAAGCTTGAAATAAATACTTTAAAATATGAGTATTAAATTTTTAAATTTAATAAAAAAATAAAAGTTATTAAATTATCAATATATTAATATAATAAACAATAAAAACTATTTTCATCCATTTAAAACTTTATCAAACCCGTACTTCTATATATATTATAATAATAATAATTTAAATATACAAAATTTATGCATATCATATTATGATATTAATTATGTTAATAAAATTCATATACATACCATATAATCATAAATTTTATATATAATAACAATTTCAATTATTTTATATAAAATATCTCTATTAAATATATATAATAAGTCGAATTTGAATTGTGTTGTCATTATATAATAATAAAATAAATTATCATATTCAAAATTAAGATATTTATAACTTAAATTTTTTAAAATTCTTTGAATCCGTCAAAGTCCACTCTACTTGAACCAATTTGAATCCAAAAAAAAAAAAAATCTATGCCTGAAATAATTTGAATATGAAAAAATCCAATCTGATTCGATACAAACTAGTCTAATTATCACCTCTAATATCACTTAACTAATTTAATATTCAGTTTCACTATATTTTTTACACAAGATTCTTCATAGATAAAAGAATGTTAAATCTTTTTTTAATCCCTTTTTAAACACAAAATTTTAAGATAATCCTAAAATTTAATTTACCTTGCGCTGTCTAGTAGTTATATTTTGAAAATAAAAATTCCTTTGCATTGTTGGCTTTCCAAAGGAGTTAATAATAAGAGCTAAATTAGTCATATATGTTGAAAAAAATAGTTAATTGGTTAAATAGGTTGATTTTTTGAAAATTTAGAGAAATATGTCATTTTGAGAAGGAGTGTGTGAAAATGCGTCCAGTTGAACATGTCAAGGAAAGAGTGCTCAATTGCACGCTTTTTCTTTGAAATTTTTAAAAAACGCTTTCAATTGAGCTAATTTCTTAACATACTCTTTTAAAAAATAATCCATTTTCTTAAATTTTCAAAAAAGAGATCTATTTGATGAATTAACAATTTTTTTTTTTTTTTTTGGACATATGGCCTATTAGGGGAGAGTTGAGGAGAGAAAGAGAGAGAAAAAAAATGGTAAGCTAAGGAAGAAGGTTCATGAACTAAAATGGGATGGCAATGATAATATATAGTAAATGGAAAAGGGAATCTCCCAACTCCCAATTTTTGAAAGGATAACGAGAAAACAAAACTTGTTAGAGTATGTCCAAACATGAATTAATATAAAAATAATATTTGATGCAATTTTTCTTTTCTTAATAAGAACTTTCACCCTTCTTCTAAATATATTCAAATTCTTCCTCCAACTTAAACTTTAATATCTTATCAAGAAATATGATATGGAATGTAATGTATAGGAAGGAAATGCAAGTTGAGGTAGGGACAAAGTAGACTTTAAACAATGGAGTAAAGCCAAGTTTCCACGACGGTCTAATCAAGCTTTGAGAAGTGATTTAAAAATTAAAAACAGAATGAAGGTTTGAAAGAGTGGAAAACATGACCCACCTCTTGATTCTGTGCCCAATTTACTCATATATATTATATGGTGTGGAAGATCATATTTCACATAAAGTTTAGATTTTTCTTGATTGGATTTGTCTTTATCAATCACCTACATCAAATGTGGCACAATCATTTTTGTTCCTTTGTGTTTTGTTTTAAATAATTAAAAAAAAGCACATTTTTGAACTTATATATAATATGAAGGAGACGCTTGCAATCATTTGAGGTGTGAAGAAACAATTAAAAATATAGTTGAAAAGTTCGATTGAGTCTTAGTTTAATTAGCATGGTAATTTCATGAGTTCGAGTGTGCTGAAGTATATTATTAATTTATTTATGAGTTGAGTAAGGGTTATGGATAATTTTAAGTATTGTATAAAAAAAAAAAAACAAATATGATCTTTTTCACTGTGACAAATTAATGCTTGACCTCATATGACTTTGTATACTTGCGACCTAATTTTATTTTGTTTGTACCAAAATTGAACTACTCTCTTTCATTGTATCTGAAATACTTTATCCTGAATTTGAGAAAAATAGAATTTAAAAAGTTGAACTTCATTTGCTATATAAATTATAAAAATAATAAATTAATTAAATTTTAATATAATATTTAAAAGGTATGAAACTATGAAATTCACTACTAATATGCATTCAATAAATTCATGAATTTTAAGAAATAATCATGAATATTGCTTACGAAAATATATCATCACTCAATTTTCTCTATTTTTAATATCTAAATAAAATTCTAAATTCGTTAAATTTTTTTCCCATTAAAATAATCCTCACATGCAACGGTATTAAAAGAATTTATATTTAAACCACTAGGAGAATGCCAACTTTTAGAAATAAAATTAGGTACTAGTAAATTTTTAATTAAAATTAGAGTCAATTACACAAATAATTATTTAATTATTAAAAAAATTAAATCACTTAACTTTAAAAAATTATAAAATAATTATTCGATTTAAATTTTTTGTAAGTGATTGATAACTTGGTGAAGATCTTAGAATTGAAAAAGATTGAAAGACAAACCCCACTATCAGAATCATGACTAATCTAAACTACTTTGGGTGGATTTAAATTAAAATTAGTAGATTTGATTGTATGCATCAAAATAAGACTTTTCTACTTTAAACTCTTTCTAATTAAATTTCCCGTTTCTTATTTTCAAAAATGAAGAAACTAAATGAAATTTAGAGGACCAAATACGCCTGAAAGCATGCATATACTCGAAAATGATGTGTCTTAAAAACAATATGTCAAAAATATAAGTAATCAAGTTAACAGCCACATCAACCAGCCGTTAAGTATTTAACGATTTTTGATTTAAGAAAAATATAAATTAAATGGTTATTTTATAATTTTTAAAATCATGTGATCTAATAAGAAAATTTTTAATAATGAGGTAACCATTTATGAATTTACCCTTATTGTTTTGGAATTGAAATTAAAATTATTATAATATAGCAAATGGAATTCTAATTAAATCGATCTTTTTGCAAACCCCATTTAATAGCATTTCAATAGGCTGGGCTATTTGCTTGGTTGGGGTACGCTTGATCCATACAGTTCGGATAGTAAATAGATATTTTGTGAATTCAGACTGGTCCGATATAAAATTTCATATTTAATAATAAAAATATTTTTATTTAAATTTACACGAATATGAGTAAGGTAATTTTTTAAAACAATTTTTTGGAATTTCCAACCAACCATGAACAGTGAACACCTCTATAGTTGCTTATATCTCATTATGGGTTGGGTTAGATCGAGTTTGGATTTTAAACATGTTTTTTAGATCTGGATCCGGCTAAATAAATAGATTTAAAATTTTGTCTAAATTCAACTTATATTAAAAATGTTAAACCCGAACTTGATCTCGTCCGATCATAATGAATTTTTTAGATTATTTTTTTATATAAAAATAAATTTAAAAATATAATACATCAAATATACTAAAAATATTAAAAATGTATTTCTCAACAAATTGAAAATACATAAAAAAAAAAAAAGTACAGGCATTTGATTTGGGTCGGGCCAGGCTCAGGCAAAAAAATTTTGCTCGAAACTTGGCTCTTTTAGAAAACATGTCTTATTTTTTGTCCAAGCTCATTTTTCAAGCCTATATTTTTGCTCAAATCACCTTTTTTTAAATGAATTTTTGAGCTTGAACGGATGACTCTACTTATAATCAGATCTAATTACAATGTAACTAAGTTTTGGACACTACCAGTATGAAAGGCTACATGTTTATGCTATTTTAAGAAGACATAATTTAATTATTATAATACCCTAATTAAATTATGTGACACTTACTTTATGGATGAAGAAAAAATATTTCTGTCTTATTTTCCTTAATAACACATGTCTGATGGGTTATTAGAGTTGTGTTTGATTAGTCAACTTTTATGTTGAAATTAAAAGGTTCGTTTTTGACACATCCTTAGAGAGCATAACAGAATAGTTGATTGGATGGTTAAATCAAAAAGCAAGAATTATGATAAAATTGAGATGCATATATATGAAAAGACCCAAATCTTATTACAGGAGTTTCTCGAGATTAATCTCAATTCTATGATTATTATTTCTAATTAATTTATTGCCTTTACATTCACTTTGTTACAAATAATAATAATAATTAAGAAGCATAAAAACATTTCCAAACTTCACAATGAAGCATTAAACTTTTTATGTGGACACCACTTTTTTTTTTCATTAAAACACAATATTAATCCAAAAGTGTATTGCTTTATTTTTCTTCTCTCCTACCCCACTAATTTTGATGATGATTAGATTCTAAATTTCGTTTCACTAATATTAAATTGCTAATGAGAAATAATTACATTTTGCTTTCCGTCTTTAATCTTATCGGATGGAAGTAATTAAATTAGCAAAACATCAACTACATGAATATAGAAAGTACAGTATTATTATAAAAATATTAACTGAATTTGGCATTAAGCCAAGTGGAACAAACTAATTTAATCACTAATTCTTTAAAATTATAGATTTCTTAGAAGTATTTGTATCATGTGTAGATGAATCCATTTTACGTGTTTTCATCTTGAGTTTATATATGCGAACTCAAACACAATGCGAGTCAAAACCTGACGGGTTAACGGATCGATAATAGTGAATATCATAACAAATATACTCATGTATTCATTTTGCTCTCTAAAACATACCTTTCACTCTGCCCACATGATATTGTGCATATTGCTCGTATAATTTAGTGTATTAAACCATTTTTTTACAAATTAAATATATTATTAGATGAAATAGATATTTAAAATATAAATAATATTGCAATAAATTTTTAGTGGGCCACAATATTTAAATTTATTTAATAATCTACCTTCACTAATTAATAATTAAGATTAAGTTAGAAACTATGTATAAAAATAGAATTTCATATAATTTACTATTCTAAAATATACATATTAAAAATAATTTCAAAACTTTGTTTACTTAAATTCAATTTAATATAAATCATTATGTTCTTAAAATTAAATTTATATATTATTATTTTTTAATTTCATGACCATATTACTAATGAAACGATATAAATTTTATGATTTTTTTTAAAAATAATTAAATTAATACATTCAATCAATTTATGTATCGCACAAATAAATATACAACTTAAAATTACGATGAACCCTCCTCCACTTTTTACTAATGGCCCTACCATTCGTTTTAGGCCACATTACTTTTATGGACTAAATATATTAGCCCTTAAATGAAATAGAGCTTGTTAGGGAACTTTTTATTGAATTCACATTATGATAGTGATAGAGATGAAGGTGATAAAGCTTCTAATTATAGTATTTAAGGTTTTATGATAATGGTTCGAGTAATTTATGTGTTTATATTATATTCTTCTTGTTATGATACTTATTACTGATCCACAACTCGAATAAGTCTGGGTCGAATTTTACACGATTCGTACATTGAGTTTGTATATTGAGTTCGCGTTTTGAGCTCGCGTATCGAGCTCTCGATGTGGGTTCGCACGTAGTTTCATAGGCGAACCTTCATCGTATAAACACGTGTTAGGTTTAGAGTAAGATACGTGTCAACATATATAAAACCTACCTATAATGTGACATCCATAAACAATAATCATATCGTATAAATACATAATTCCACCCACTTAAATGATACAATGAAACACTCATTACTTCTTTCTCTTTTGATAGAATTATTCTTTTTATATATATAAAACCAAAAAACGTAATTAAAATATTACGTAAATATAAAATTTGACTTGTTAATAAATTATATTTTATTATATTCACTTTTAATTTTTTTAAATATTATAGTTATGTACAAAATTATTGCTTTCATAAAAGAAAGATAGGCATGGGTTGCCTTTGGTGTTTTTTAGCCTTCCAATTTCCAATCCCATAAAGCTATCGTACAAAATTGGAGTGCTTAGCTAAAGTAAGCATATTCAATTAAATAGAATAAAGATAGACTTTTTGGATGGTGTGTATGTGAACCATCAAATTTTCCAAAGATTAATACGATATAAATAATCACATGATTTTTTATTCAGTATAATAGTATGAAAATGAATGTAATAGTAAGATATTTTACACTTTTAAAAGAAGAACGTAAATTCAAAACTTAAAAAGAATATCATTAAACGAGACAACCGCAAATCCCAAACACCAACTATAGAACAGACATGCTTAATATAAAAAAAAATTATTCAAGTAGAATGCATAATTCACATTATTTTATTGTCGGCTCACACGGTAGGTCTAAGCCCATATTATTGGCTGCTTTGGGCTTTAGGAACTACCGTTCAAGGGGGGCATATAATATATAATCTTCTGTCTTTATTTTTTAGGGTAAATTTCACCCAAAGTGATTAAATTATTATTAAATTTATGTTTTGGTCACTCAACTTCAAAAAGATACAAAATGATTATTAAACTATTCAAAAGTTTTCATTTAAATCACTAGACTATTCCAAAATTTTTATTTAAGTCACTAGGCTATTATGTTTTTCTTTCTTAATAAAGTCTGGCTAGCGAGTTCTAAACGGCAATTCAATGAATGGTACGGTCGATAGGTCCCCATTAACGAGTAGAAGAACATACCTCAAATCCAAGTCGATCTGACGGTCAGTGATAGAGATTAGAGAAGAAAGTTGATTGAATTTTAGTTCGTAGATTCAAGCTATTTAATGAAAAAATTTGAACTATAGAAAAGGAGAAGAGCTTTTGATTGGTGCAAGTGGTGCGAACAAGATCATATAGTAGCAATTTTAACAACCCAATGACTACAATGAAAACTTTCAAATAGTCCAATGACCATTTCATAACATTTTGAAGTTCGAGTGATTTATTCTATTTTTTACTAACTTAATGTGTTTGATTGAGTTGTGGTTACAATCAATAAAGCATCAATTCTATTTAAAAAAAATTAATTAAAGTTTAATTTTTTTTTATAAATTTGTATAAATACATTGCTAGTATTAATCTAAGAAATATAATATATGTATGGTTTGTCTTGGCAATGCAAACTGCAAAGGCAATTGGAAATTAAGTAAAGGAATAATACTATATATAGTAACAACTTATTTTATTCAGAGTTGTCAAACTGGTATTGTTTTTTAGGTGTAAATAAGATACCTTCCCTCTTCCTTACAT
Organism: Gossypioides kirkii; assembly: GCA_005610355.1. Classification (NCBI taxonomy): domain Eukaryota; kingdom Viridiplantae; phylum Streptophyta; class Magnoliopsida; order Malvales; family Malvaceae; genus Gossypioides; species Gossypioides kirkii. The sequence goes on from CP032249.1 coordinate 35,038,030, forward strand.
ATTGGAGAATAGGAATAGTAGGTCATTAGACCATAGGCCATAGCCCTCCCTTTCTTCATTTTAAAATCTAATCATAATGTGTAACTTCTTTATTTCATGCACTTTAAACTTTCGGCACTTAAGTCTTAAGCCTTCCGCCATTATAAATAAAAGTATAAACCCACCAACTTTTTTAGCTTGTCTTGTTTCATATGTTTGCAGCATTCTTTATAGCAATATCTAAAGCAAATTATTACTTTATTCTAATTTTGTATGGTTCTTATTGCTTTCATTAAAAGAATCTCTTTCTTTTTCACATAAGACTAACCCTAATTTTATTATTACATTTGTTGGTACACAGTATCCATGAATGTGGAGAAAGAAGGGAGTGAGTTTTAAAGAAGTAGAAAAAAAGAAGATAGTAAAAATGAAATGTTTGGAGTATTGTCCCCTCAAAAAGGGTTTTTAAATTTTTATTATATAGGGAGATTAATCAGGTCGGATCCCAGATCAAGTTATTTTTACTATAATCATATAACAACATTGTTAATATCATGATAAAATTGTACTTTACCTTTTTTAAAAAAATCTTAGCTTCGATCCTGACTATATTTATCCTCGTCCATTTATAATTTGAGATTAATCCTATTCAAATTGAAATAGTATTCACGTAAAACTCTCCTAATTAATAATTACTCCAAAACTCTAACTCAATCTTACTTTTATTCTTTCGGACACTTATTAGCGACAAAAACACCTTGAGAAGATCACAATCTTAAAACCAACAAAAACAAAGAAATGATGGGTTTTACCTTTACTGCTGCTTCAATGTAAAGGAAGACTTTATGTGTGTGTGTGTGTGTGTGTGTGTGTGTGTGTTGTTAACTTCTACAACGATTACACATGAATGAAATTCATTTCTAATTCACTTAAATAATGCATACAAGACTACTGTACTTATACACATCAGCTAAGTACAATAACTGCAGCTGAATACAAATCATTGCTATTAACTAACTCATAACAGTCATAACAGTAAGCCAACTAACTCTTTAACTTTTATTCTCAGATATACTAACATTCCCTTGGTTCTCTAAATTTTCTTCTTTCAAATTAACACCAGATAGCACTCGAAGGGTAGTACGAAATGCTGCAAACTGCTTTGGAGAGATAGGCTTTGTAAGGACATCGCTATATGTTCTGAAGAGGAAACAAAGTTAACTTGTATTGTACCATCAAGCACCTTTTCACGAACAAAATGATGATCAATCTCAACATGCTTGACCTTGGCATGATGAGTAGGGTTGGCTGCCATTGAAACGGTGGACGTGTTGTCACACTACACCTCTGGTTGCTGACACACTGATTACCCATTTCAGTTAACAACTGTATCACCCCCAACAACTCTAAAACGCAATTAGCCAAACTCCGGTACTCAGCTTCTTCTGACGAACGAGAGACCACAGCCTGTTTCTTAGAACTCCAGGCAACAGGTGTAGACCCAAGAAATACAACATAACCGTACGTAGATCGCTTATCCTCAATGAATGATGCCCAATCAGGATCTATGTAACATACCAGCTTGCACTGTCCTTTTCCAACAGCCAAACCATGCTCCATTGTGCCAACCAAATAACGTAGCACACATTTAACAGCCTTTCAATGCGCCTCACTAGGTGCATTCATATATTGACTAAGTTTATTCACACAAAAAGACAGATCAGGTCTAGTGATACATACGTATTGAAGCGTTCCCACCACACTGCGATACAGAGAAACATAGCAAATAGTGAACTGTTATCAGCAGCAAACAACTTAGACGAGCTCACCATGGGAGTAGGAGTGGGAGTTGTACCCAACATTTCAGTTTTGTTAAGAAGTTTAACAATATATTTCTTTTGAGTAAGAAAAAGTCCACCAGAGTGATGTTGAACATCAATGCCTAGGAAAAAACTCAGTTGCCCCATGTCTTTGAGTGCAAACTTCATATGCAACTGCATCACCACATCATCAATGGCTGCTTTTAAGTTGCCTGTGATCACAATATCATCCACATAAGGCATTAGAAGAAGATGACTGTCTGCTGACTTCTTGATAAATAAAGATGAGTCAACCTTGGAAGCACTAAACCCAATATTATCGACCAAAAACTACCTCAAAGTATGGAACCAGGCCCGAGGATCCTGTCTAAGTTCATACAAAGCTTTGTTTAACTTGCAAACCAGTTGTTGCCCTTAAGAATCTATCACCTCAAACCCAAGAGGCTGAACCATGTATATCTCCTCAGTCAATTTGCCATTGAGAAAAGCGTTATTAACATCAACTTGTCTCAATGGCCACCCATTCATAACAGTAACTGCAAGAACTGCTCGTATTCTAGTGGCTCGAACAACAGGGCTGAATGTATCACAAAAATCAGCCCCAACTTACCTAGAAAATCCCTTAGCCACCAACCTTGCTTTATATTTGTCTACAGTGCTATCTGTCTTCTTCTTCACCTTAAACAACCATTTACATCCAACTGTTTTTCGTCCATGAGGTAACTGGCACAAACTCCACGTAGCATTATTAACAAGAGCCTGCAACTCTGTATGCACATAATCTCTCCAACGTGCATCAAACATAGCTTAATGAACATCAGTAGGAGTATTATCTGATAAACCAACTGTCTTAGCAAGATATACCTTAGGTTTGAAAACCCCAGCTTTACTTCTAGTAACCATATTATGTGTATTGATAGCTACAGGTGGTTGAGGACATGAAAGTAGGGAAAAGCGTGGGGAATCACATGACTGAGTTGGTAGAGCTATATTAGTAGACTGTGACGAATATGTCGGTAACTGTTCTAAACTATTACTGAAAATAGAATTCGTAAAAGACACATTTGGAGACCTGTCACTAGATAATTGGACTGCTAAAAATGTAACACCTAAATCCTGAGTATTATCGCCGGGTAAGATTTCGGTGTCTTCTATTCATTTTATACTATTCATCTTTTACACATTTCCGTCTGTTCACATCTTTATTCAATTTAAAAATCATTTCTCACAATTTAAAACAATATCTAAACATAACATTATTTTTGTCAAGGGTAAAAATGGAATTTCTAACATTTTAGGGGATTTCTACCGGTACATGATGGTTAAGTATCGGTAGTAGTCAAATCAATAAACAATTTTAAACAGTACAGATTTCTACCGATACCTGTACTAATTCTACCGATACAAGTATAATTTCTATCGATACATGTCATGCATCTACTGATATTAAAAACTCCAAAGAGCTAAATTTTCATCCTGTAACTTCTACCTATATAAGCATGCAAACTACCGATACTTCTATACATACAACTACCGATACTCATAATTTAACTATCGATACAACTCAAGTCAGTGTATAACCTCTCTCCTACCTTGCACTTCTACCGAAACATACATGGGTTCTACCGAAACAAGTAAGCTAAATCTCAAGAATTTTACCAAACACAAGTTCTTTGTTTTCATATAAGCACAACTTTTAACTATGCATTCAAGACAACACAAATACAAGATTTATGTCAATACAAGGTACTTAAAACTACACCCAACATTTCATCAAACATAACAAAGTTTTTCACAACTCATAGTAAAAAGAAAAGGTAACATCATCCTAGTACATGCCATATTAACCAAGTGATGTCTACTGAACAACTCCGGGTTAGTGTGATGCTTCAAGATGATCCGATCTCTGAACAGCAAAAGTGAATCTACAAAGCAAATGCAAATACACAGGTAAGCACTTTAAGGCTTAGTAAGTACATAAAGTTAAATATATTTAACAAACTTCAAGAGTTGTAAAAAATCTAATTAATCGAGTGGAACATTGTTTACATCTAGGGTAGGTTTCATTCGCATTTGTTACTCACAATGACACAAATTCATCGGACCCTTGTTCCGCATTGGAACTCATTTCATTTAATACTCACGATGACGTATAGTCATCAGAGCCCTTGCTCCGTATAGGAATTCATATACTCATAATGACACTGAGTCGTTGGACCCTTAATTCATCATGGATTCATTTACTCACAATGATACTTAGTCATCGGACCTGTAATTCATAAAGGATTCATTTACTCACGATGACACTTAGTCATCGGACCTTTAATCCGTAAAAGATTCATTTACTCACAGACTTTTAATCCGTAAAGGATTCATTTACTCACGATGACTCTTAGTCATCGGACCTTTAATCCGTAAAGGATTCATTTACTCACGATGACACTTAGTCATTAGACCCTTTCGTTTATAGCTCGAACCCTTTTAACTTCCGTATTTCCTTCACACTCGTCTTCCACAATTTCGATTATCATTTCATCTCACTACAATAGTCATATTACAAGAATAAATAATTTAAGTTTGAATTTAACCATACGAACTTACCAGACTGAATTGCAGTTGTGAATGGATCCTAGAGACTATTCTGCTAATTTTTCCTTTCCACGATCTATGGCATGGTCGTAGTCTACATTCACAAATCATTCAATTTCTCGTATTAAATCACACAATCAATTCATTGAACACAATCAAACCCTATTTTGGTAAAATTACAATTTTACCTCTAACCTTTTCTTTTTATTCAATTTAGTCCTTTCAACACAAAACATACAAAATACCTATTTCCTCTTCAACCCATACCAGTCGAATACTCATAGTCTCCTTATACATCCAAGCAAATCCATTTATTTCATAACAAGTATAATAATATTACCATTTTAACATTTTAGTCCTTAAACCCTAATTTCATAAAAAATCACTTTACAAAAAGATCTATTCCAAACATCAACCATTCAAATATATCAAAAGCATTTAAGAACAAGCATTTTTAACAATGGCAAGTTTCATAACATTTGACAGATTCACAAATTAGTCCTTGCATAAGCTAGATTAAGCTAATACGGACTCAAAGACATAAAAATTACTAAAAACGATCAAGGTTTACTTACTCAATCCAAAGCTCAAAGATTGAATGCGTAAACCTTAATTCCTCCCTCTTTGGTCGTGTGAAGAAGATGAAAGAAAGAAAATATGTTTTCTTTCTTCTTTTAATTATATATATATTAATGGCAAACTTGTAGTTTTCATGACTTTCATCATTAAACTTAATTAATCCTTTTCTTTAACTTAATTAATACACTATTTTCACTTTAATATCATATCATTCCACTAACTAAATCTCTCTTGCTAATTTGTTTAATTGGTCCTTCTAATTAAATAATTCTACTTTTGCACCTTTCTCATTTTAGTCCTTTCTATTAATTAACTATTTAATCTGTTTAATTCTTTAAACCATAATTTAATACAATACTATCGACATCATAAATTTTAAAATAAATAAATTTACGACTCGACTCGTCGAAGTTGTGATCCTGAAATCACTATTTTCGACACCACTGAAAATCGGGCTATTACAAAAAACGTTGGAGTAGAGTTAGAAGGAGTTGTACTGACTGTAGATGTAGACATTGGTGAAAAAACTAATAACTTGGAACTTGTGACATGACACGGCTTAGACTGATCTGGCTTTGGAACTTGAGTTTGAAAAGGGAATACAGACTCATGAAATGTAACATGACGTGACACAAATAGCTTACCCAATTTGTCTTGACACCTATAGCCTTTGTGAAGAGGAGAATATCTAAGAAACAAATATGGTGTAGATCGAAATTGAAGCTTATGATTATTATAAGGTCGTAAATTTGGAAAACACAGACACCCTAATACTCTAAGGAAATGATAACTTGGTTGCTCATGGAACAATTTTTCATAAGGTGAAATCATACCCAAATGAGCAGAGGGGAGTTTGTTTATCAGATATACTGTACTATTGAAGGCATCGTTTCAATATGAGAGAGGCATAGCGGTATGTGCCAACATGGATAATCCAGTCTCAACAATTCGTCGATGTTTGCGCTTCACTAAACCATTCTGCTCTTAAGTGTAAGGACACGATAGACGATGAACAATGCCATGTTGTGCTAAATGTTGTCTCAACACCTAAAACTCACCTCCTCCATCAGACTGCAAGGCCTTTAGCTTGTATCCTAACGACCTTTCTGCCTGCTTATGAAACTGAGAAAACACAGTATGAACATCAGACTTTTTCTTTAGAAAATACACCCATGTGTACCTTGTACACGCATCAATAAATGTTACATAGTAACGAAACCCATTAGAGCAAATTAGAGCAGGCCCCCACACATAAGCAATCACAAGCTGCAAAGGTTCATTATATTGAGAAACATATTTACAAAATGGAAGCTTGTGCTCTTTTCCTAGATGACACGTCACACAAGGTTCTTTATTCAAGCCAACTAGGATATTACAACTATTCAATGCCTTCTCAAGAACAGCTTTACAAGGATGTCCTAGCTAGAGTTCCAACATTCCAAGAAATTGCAGACTGAGCTAAAAAACACTGGGATAATTTCACTGAAGCAACCTGACGAAGTAGTACACCAAGATTCAACTTGTAAAGACCATTGCCAATTGAACCTTACAGCAAAACTTCCTTGGTTTTCATATCACGCACCTAACACTGAGAAGGCATAAACTCAAACATTACTTGATTATCTTTAGTGAACTTGGGACAGATAAAAGATTCTTTGTTATCCTAAGCACACACAACAAGGAACGCATAAACAACGGTCTTGACCGAGTAAGCAATGAAGATTGACCAGAAGATGCAACAGGTAAAGCTTGTCCATTTCCAACATAAACTTTACCTGGTCCACCATGAGAGGTACTGTCACCAAGTGTACTGGAAGAATGAGTGAGATGATGCGTTGCTCCTGAATCAGGGTACCATGCATTATCTCCAAGTGTCTCAGGAGTTGCTATACAAACTTGAGATGATCTAGATGTAGGCTGTGAACAATTAACAGTAAAGGGATTAGACCAATTAGGAACAGCTGCAGATGGAATCAACCAACCTGACTATTGACCAGGCATGGGTGCAAGTGGAGGCCGTAACCACGGAACCCCACCACCATAGGTGCATATATTAGCCTGCACAGGTGGCCTATAATAGCAACTTGAGGGACTTAACTTCCCAATACAAACAGGAGAAACAACAAGGAACAAAATTTTATAACAATTAAAGGTGTGAAGATGTCACAATAAAGATGTTAGGGACCAAAAATAAAAGGGTCACCTTACAATATATAAATATTCTCTCTCTAAGGAACATATGTATGGTTGATGGTTACCCAATTATTTGGCAACAGGCTTTCATTTAAGACATTGATTTATGTTGTTACTGTTTTCAACTGTCGAGGACTCCATACATTTGTCCTTAGCCCCCCCAAGTGGCTTACAACATTTCACAAGCTTCTTTCAAGATTGAGACCTTTTATAAACGGGTCCAACTCAATCATCAAAATCTACCCGAACTAATTTTCTCTTTATTTTGAAAAATAATTGTAAATTATTTATGAGCAAATGCATTCGATTAGTCCTATTCTAAATCAACAATGAAATCAGGCGGTTATTCATAAATGCATGTATTTATAAACAATATGATAGGATTTGAATCAAAAGGAATATATTTATTAGTTTAATTGTCAGGTATTTTCCATTTTTTCCACGTATGTACACATCAGGACATGATCAAAGTTAACCCATTTGTGTTTTGCTAATCACCTGATTTTGACAGCCAGGGTCTTTCATTCTTTAACAGGAAATTTTCACCCTTTGTCTCTATTTTATATCCGATTTGAGATGGAAGAGATGGTCTAACCCGAAATATCCATAATTTAGATAATTTCAAACACTTCATTTCGAAATTTATTCTTAATTGTCCGGACCAGAACACCATCTTTTTTTATTTTGACTTCCGATTTTAATCCCTGTTGATACCGTGTATCAACAGGTCTAAATCATTTTTTCATCAATGCCATTAAAAAGATGAATTTATAATTACCAAAATAGTTATTTCTTTTACTAATTTGTTATTTAAAAAATAAAAAAAATACTAGTGATTTGGACGAAATCATAATAGTAATAATTACACAAGGACCAAAGTAAAGCAAATTAAAGTACAAAACTAAACCTTTAAATTAAGTACAGTAGAAGAACAAAATTATGATTTGAACAAGAGAAGCCAGTGAATATAATATTAACAATCATGCCATTGAAAACCTTTATTACTTGGTGGCTAAAATTGTGATAAATATTCAGCCTGACTTTTCAGTGCATTAATGAGACAAGGGTCCAAGTTGTGAAAAACAGCAAATTTTTGAAGCAATTGGCTGGAGATGGGGGAGATATATATTGAGCAAACGTACGTGTGACCTAACTTAGGGATAATATTATTTAGACTACTTGGGGATCATTTTTTTTAATAAATTATAGGTCATGTCAGTGATGCTATTTTACATTTGGCTTAATTTCATTCAAGAGCCCTGCCATGTACTTCAGCTTAAGTGGATTTGGTCTATAGAATCCCTTTTGTTAAATAGTATTTAAGATTTGAAATTAATCCATTCCTGCCTTCTTAAATCAACACAATTGAATGATATTGTCACAACACTAAAACTACAAGGATATTAAAAGTTTTATAACAAAAGCGAGGTGTAAGGAGTTGTTATAACAACAGCGGTTCATACTGTAGGAAGTGCGGAGAGCCGCTAAACTTGGAGGTTTAAGTGTGTGTGGGATAGATCTCTTTTTTGTTCATTTACCCCAGAGCTTATCGGCAGAATCATGAAAGATTTTTGGCAATAGCTTATTCAGTTTGTTTTCATTAATATTTTTCACGACGTTGTATTCATCAATTTATTCTGGTTGAAATGGGACGAATTATAGCAAAAAACCCTACAACATGACGTCTCTAAATATTGCAGATGTTGGTCCCCCTTGGCCTATGGATTTGAGCTGTAAGCAATCAGAAAATATATAAATGGGTCAACTCAACTTTAACTCCAAAAATGATTAAACATAAAAGCTTTGATGAAATAATATTGAGTTGCCAACATCATATGAATTTTTGTTCTCCAACATTGGAACTTTCCAATTCTTTTCCTTATTCGGTATATCGACAGAAGTTTCGATTCGCTCCCATAAATCTAACAACTTACGTAGTAATATAGCCACCACATTTTCGTTTCTAATCTAACCACAACAATCTTAAATTTTGTAAGAAGAAACCATGGAACATTGGGTCCATTTAGCCCAAATCAATCAAAATACGAGTGAATAAAATAATCACTTTGCCGGTTGAGTCTTAACTCAGTTGACATCGATATATAAGTTCGAGTACGCTAAAACACATTATTTTCTGTATAAAAAAATAATCAATTCGATTGTTTATTTTGATTACTCCCCCATATTTAGTTAGGTTGGTTAGCTTGAATAATATTTTTTGAAATAAATAAAAATACTATTATTATTTTTAATTAAACTTCCATTTATTCAATCATTCGGTTTTAAAAATATAATTTTAATATGTAATAATAATTAAAATCAACAACCATAAGTCTCGAAAGAATTATGTTTATAGACTAAAAAGAAAACAAAATTTTGAATCTATTTTTTCTCACCCACTCAAATTAATTTGTTGGTTTGAAAGAAAAGACAGCAGTGGCTAATAATAAGGAAAGGAGAGATGACAGAAACATTCCTGTTGTACATTTATTGATCCGCCGTGATCATACGGAGAATAAAAATCCAATCCGGACATCAAATGTTTAATTAAGCTTCCAACTTTGTATGGTTCCGAATATAAAAACATTATGTTATAATTAAACATGGTGATTATTGAAATAAATGCGGTCTGATTAACATTTTTATTTTTGATGAGAAGAATAATGCATACAAGCAGGATTGGAGGGACAGTTAGTTAATGAATGAATGATAGCCTGAGAGAGAGGTAGTTAATAACCACCTAAGCTTGTCTTGTCTAAGTCCAAGGCCCTCTCTCCACCATGTATATATTAGTTGCCTTGAGAGGATTCATTTTCATTCACTTCTTTCTTCTTTCCTGATATTTTTCAATCAGCATTTCAGCTTACATCTTATTTTCCGGGTCTCTCTCACCATCTCCTTCTTTTCTTTCCATCTTTCAAGCTCTTCCATGTGTCTTGTTATGGTATTCGTCATTATCAATTCGCTATTTGATTATCTGATTAGGTTTACGACATCACATTCATAAACAGTAAACATATATTATATAAATAGAAAATTTAATCATTTTAAAGGGAATATACAAAAACGCTCGACATGTCTCTAAACCTTTTATTTAATCTTCAATTTTACTTCTTAATTTAAATGAATTTGGGTAATTCAATTGTCATGTCAAATTAAATTAGAATACAAATTTATCATAATACAAATTATCAAGATTTTCAAAATTTAAAAGATATATTATTTTAATTTTATCTTTTCATTTTTAATATTTATGAAGTATTATAAACTTTACGATATTTTTTAATTAATAGATATAATATATTGTAATTCATACATATAATTAAAATTTGTGTATGGAATAATTGAAGTTTAATTTATAATCACCACCGTGGATTTGTGACCACTAATCACATCATCTCCATTATTACAACCCTACAACCGTTTCCTCTACTTTTCAGTAACCCTTTACTGTATTCAACATTTTATCGTTTCTCGATAAATATTAAATGTGAGTCAAAATTTTATATAACAATTATATTTATAAATTCTTTTTAAAATATTAAATAGCATAGAGTATTGGGTTTAAATCTTATATTTTTTCAATTATTTTTTAAAGTTAAATGTGTTTTTACATTTCTAATATTTAATTAATTTTTCAAATATTATATTTTTATTGTAATAATTAACGTAAAATAATATTTATTATTTGAATTATTAAATATAATTCAAATATATTAATTTATCAATTTAAATGTTATAATAAAAAAATTAAATTATAATTAAAGTATTTTTAACATATTCAACCTATAATATAATTTCACTTTATGTAATTAAAGTATATTATTAATTACCAATTAACTCTACTATTACTATTAATTAAGTGACATTTAAGATGCTTAGAATTCTATTAAAGTAAAAACTTTATTTTACATTAATAAATAATTCATTTTTACATCCAAATTTTTAACTAATAATTGTAAATTAAATTATATTTATTTTTAAACGTGTGATTATCATAATTTCTATTAAATCATAAAATTTTAAATATATAACTATCACAATTTCTATTTTACTCAATTTTTTTTTATTTTAGATGTGATTTCAATAATATAATAAAAAATAAAGAGTATCATCGTCAACTCAAAAGCTTTGTAAACTCATGCTTTTATTATATAAGAAGATAAAAAAAAAGCATGTTTGTTATTTTGTAAAATAATTCAATATCTAGATGAGATAAGTTACAGCTCGAATTTTATAAAAGTACATAATTTAATTTTTGTAATTCTGTAATACGAATCCTATAACTATCTATCTCAAACTCAAAAATACTTAAATATATTCGAACCCACATCTTTTTAATAATCGGTTAAAATGTATTGTGACAGTTAGAAACCCAAATCAGAAAAATAGGACAACATATAATGAAGAAGTGTAAGATCATTCATCACTCCAATTTACCAGTGATTGAGGAAAATGGCTTTTCATCAATTAATTTTCCTACTTAATAAACATGGAAACATAAGACCGCCATTGTGTTTAAATAGAATCAAAATAAAAAAAATGAGCATAATCAGAACTGCAAATCTTGTGAAAATCGTACCAACAATCTTCTAGATGTAATCACCACTGTCTAACTTATCCTATTTGGGATTAAAGTTAAGGACTAATTACAAAAAGGAGTGAAACTCGAGAGTTCTTTTACTAATTAAATGCTCACCCAATGAGTTCTCTAGGTTTCTGCTATGACAGATAGGGTGACGTCCCCATGGAGAGGTGTTTGAGAAGTAAATATTTACAGTTCCTGACATTCAATTCCTTTTTTATTTAATTAATAAAATGTCCCTACTTGATTTAATATTTGCCCCTCCTTTACCACTTCTCAAACTTAATTCCCTTGTGAAAATAAGTTCTTGAATCAACAAAAGGAATATATAAATCTATATATATAGGATGTTACTGACATATCACCATCTTCCTCTCTCTCCCTCTTAATTTCTTTCAATTTGGTTTTTTCATTCTTCCCACCTCTCTTTCTCTCTCTGTTTAAATGAATGAATGCTGATTAAGCCCCCGAAGTTCTTTGCTCATCTTTCGCTAAACGAACCAAAATTCAGATAGATTCATTCAAAACAACTCAGTTTCATATAAGTGGATAAGAATCCTCTTATATTCTTAATCCACTCCTAGTTCCAAGGGACAATTCCCTTATAAAAACCTAATCTCAAATGCTTTCTCTTCACTCCTGCTTTTGTTCTTCTTGAGCTCAATTACCAGTTAGTAATTTAGTAAGTATTAGTTCATGGACTACTTGAGTGAAATAGAAGGAAAACAAGCTCATGATCCTATGTTTTTGGAGAAGATGAAAGAGTCATCATCGTCGTCGTCTAGTTGCTTATGTGTTCCGGGGCCAGTTATCGTCGGCGCCGGGCCTTCGGGTTTAGCAACCGCCGCTTGCTTGAAAGAGAAAGGTGTTCCGAGTGTAATCCTAGAGAGATCCAACTGCATAGCATCTTTGTGGCAACTCAAGACGTATGACCGTCTTCGTCTTCATTTGCCGAAGCAGTTTTGTGAGCTTCCTTTGATGGGGTTCCCTACTGATTTCCCTACTTACCCTAGCAAGCAACAATTCGTGGACTACTTGGAAGCTTACGCTAGGAGGTTTGATATTAAGCCTAGGTTCAACGAGACGGTTTCACAAGCTGTGTATGATCCGACGCTGGGGTTTTGGCGCGTGACAAGTGTTGGGGTTAAAGGGAAAGAGATGGAATACGTGTGCCGGTGGTTGGTGGTGGCGACGGGAGAGAATGCGGAGGCGGTGATGCCGGAGGTGGAAGGAATGGGGGAATTCAGTGGGGACATAAGGCATACAAGTTTATATAAAAGTGGAGAAGAGTTTAGAGGGAAAAGGGTTTTGGTGGTGGGGTGTGGGAACTCAGGCATGGAGGTGTGTTTGGACCTTTGCAATCATAATGCTAGGCCTTCACTTGTGGTCAGAGATACAGTAAGAACTCTTCTTTTAAAAAATCTATATTTTCTCTTCTCTTTCTAAACATTAAAGCAAAAATCAAACCCACTATGGGATTTTTCTTTCAACTTTTTGGATTGTTTTTTCACAAAGGTGATTGGAAGAAAAAAAGAAAAAGAAAAAAGGGTTTCTCAAACTGTCCCCTCAGACTTTAAAATTCTTGATCTAGTTAAGAAAAAAGGTGGTTTTTGATTGAACAAATTTTCGTCAATTTTAGGTTCTCTCTCAAATTTCATATAAATAGAGAAAAACCCAGATAAAATATCATTAAAAGGCATTAGACAAGCTAGCTAAGAGCTTGTAATTGACAGATATTGCCAGAATCTGGGTGGCTACAAGTTCCAAAGGGTTTAATTAGTTAAAAAAGACCGACCAAAGCAAATTTACTATACTAAAATTAGGTAGACAAAAAGAAAGAACAAAGATCTTTGATCTTTCACTTTCTTGGGATTCCCAAGCATGCGCAACATCGTAAAATATATATTTTATAGTTAAGATCCTATATATCAATATATGTTGTCTTAATCATGAATATCCACCCTTTTTTTCAACTCCATGTTTTATGTTATGTTTGTCTCAAGACATTATAAGTAAAAGTGTTTGGATCATGAAACTGAAGGTCCATGTCCTCCCACAAGAGATGCTAGGGACATCAACATTCGGATTATCGATGTGGCTGCTCAAGTGGTTTCCCTTGCGATTGGTCGACTGTTTCTTGCTGATTGTATCATGGTTGATGCTCGGTGACACTGCTCGCTTCGGACTGGCTCGCCCGCACTTGGGTCCCCTTCAACTCAAGAATCTGTCGGGAAAGACCCCCGTTTTAGATGTTGGCACGCTTGCTAAAATCAAAAGTGGAGACATTAAGGTACTTTCCCCTTATCACATCGATCACTTTTCTTTTTTCCTTTCCTTCGGCAACTAAATGTCAAGTGTTTGATTGATCCTATAATACTGTGTTTCAACCATCGTACCACTTGCTTTTCCTTTTGCCGGAATATATTGTTTCCCAAAAATCGCGCTTCATTTACTTTATATAAGAAAGTATCAAATTTTTTACCATTTGATCCAACAAAAAATTATGAAACTTTTGATTATGGAAATTTAAAATTTGCTTTGCATTTGGAACTTTTCTTTCTAATTACATACTACATTTGCATATTTATTTACGTGTGTATATATATTCACAATTCTTAATTTAGAACTGTTGTTGCTGTAGGTACGTCCAAGCATCAAGAGCCTAAAACGACATGCCGTGGAGTTTGTCAATGGCACAACTGAGAACTTTGATGCAATCATATTAGCAACCGGTTATAAAAGCAATGTACCCTCTTGGCTAAAGGTATACAAAGCTTAATTTAACAACCTTTTTTAAGCTATTTAAGTTAAAATTCTTCACAACTTGATGCTAAAAAAGGAGCAATTGAAAAAACTGTCAGGAAAAAGTGATGTTCTCAGAGAAAGATGGGTACCCTCGAAGGCCATTCCCTAATGGATGGAAAGGTGAATATGGGCTATACGCCGTGGGGTTCACTAAACGTGGACTACTAGGCACATCAATGGATGCTATCAGGATTGCAGAAGACATTCAACGGTGTTGGAAAGAAGAGGCAAAGCATCGTTTGGCCTTCACTAATTCACTTCTGCACCAATCATCATCATTATGATCCTTTTGATTTTGATCTTTCCGAAGTTTTGGAAGTGAGATAAGAGACATACAGATTTTGGTTGAAGATAACAACTATACATACTACACAACCTATCCTAATTCCCTACCTGGCCTGGATTTTGTATCCAAACACCTACAAGTGCGAGGTTTGATTCTTCAAATGACAACAAGAAGAAGAAAAAAAGAAAAGGGAGAGAGTTGTCTCAATGAACCCTTCATCTTGAATGTGAAGATGACACCAGATAAGGCAGCAGCCAGGACTTGGGAAGGAGGAAGATTAAAGGAGTCGAATTTCAAAGTGTCAAGAGAAAAAAGGCCGGTTGATGTTGTTTTGGATTGTGGGGATGGGGGAGACCGTGGACTATATATCTTAGATCTTGTACATTGCCATTTCATTTTTCTGTAATTAGGCATCACTTTTCTTTATCCACAAAGAGAGGAAAAAAAGAAGAAGAAGATAGATTTGTCAGAGCAAGCTGAATATATGATGTTTGGTATTTGTTTTTGCAAAGCAATATAAATTGTGTTTTTCAACCTATATTTTAGAACTTCTTTCATACAATCAAAATAAATTTCTTTCTGGTTTATGGGGTGTGCTGGTATAGACTGCTTCATCCCAAACAAGAAACTAGGCCATAGGCAAGAGTGCTGTCAAATGATTTCATTCCTGGTAGTAGAAGCTTTGGACCACCAACTATTGATGAGAACTTAAATATGTGCATTTAAAAATGACCAGAAATCTTATTA
Source organism: Gossypioides kirkii (assembly GCA_005610355.1). Taxonomy (NCBI): domain Eukaryota; kingdom Viridiplantae; phylum Streptophyta; class Magnoliopsida; order Malvales; family Malvaceae; genus Gossypioides; species Gossypioides kirkii. The sequence goes on from CP032249.1 coordinate 35,053,613, forward strand.
ATTGCACTGCTGTAATATATTTATTAATTCATATCCTATGCTTAAATTTGGCTGACATAAATGTATGAATACCAATGATGAAACTCACAAGCAAATTAATAATAATATTAATATTTCAAATTTATTTGTGAAGGAAAGAAATTCCCATCGATTATATGTTAATTAATAATATTGTTCTAAATAAGTAAATTTTAAAAGGAAAAAGTAGCTGGTACTCCCCTTTCCCTTTGCAAGTTGGGCAAAAATGAAGGGAAATTAAATAACTTTGGAAAAATAAAAGGGAAGGAGCAATGGGCAGGCAGATGTAACATACAGATTCCCACCTCAAGTCTTTTCTTTTAATCTAAAAGGTTACACAAAGTGTCCACACCATAATAAGGAAAAAAAAAAAGGATGGATCTTTGTACCCATTGTTTGTCACCTGGAAAAGTTGAGTTGTTTTGTCAATTCAGTTGGATTTTGATTGATGCAATGAAATTTGTTTTCAAATTATTTGGTGAATTTATGATTTTTTTTCAGATTTTTGGTATAATAGTAAATTTAGTATTTAAAACTTACATATTAGATCAATTTGATCCTAATTTAATAATTTTAGAATGTAATATTTACACATTCTGTTGATATTTACACAAAATGTATAAACATCAAGGACCCAGGGGTAGAGTTAGGGGATGGCTGGCAGGGGCCTGGCCTCCTTAAAATAAAAAATTTATCCTTTGATCCTTAATAATTTATAAAATTTCAAAGTAATAATAGTAAAATTACACTTTAAAACCCAAAATGATAAAAATTTGATTCAATCTTTTGAAAATTATAAAGATATGAACTATTAAAATGATAAAATTGTATTTTTACTATCATCAAAATATACAATTTAATTTTGGCCTTCCAAAAAATAATATTCTGGTTTCACCCCTGTTGAGGACTAAATTTAATATAATTAATAGAAAATATTAAGGTCATGATTAATTATATTTAATTAATCACTTTTAAAATTAATAGAGATTAATTTGCTCTAATATTTTTAACAAAAATCCAATTATTAATATCAAAATTGAAAAAAACTACCTGAATTTACTTTTTTCAAAGGTCGTAGGTATATATATGCCACAATATCGTCTCTAAATGCAAAACTGTTAGGATCCCAATATAACAAATTTTATTTATATATTTGATGTAATTATACAAACATGTTATTTATTTATTTAGGATAATTTTATTATATGTTCTAGTCATTTTTTTTATATAATATTTAAAATTATTCATAATTCTTCTTCAATCCGTAAATAAAACTTCAATATTTTCAAACTTACATTTTTTATATTAATAATAATAAACATAACAATCAAATTAAAACTCAATAACATAGAATATACGTGCCGGAGTATATAAGAATGAGGGGAGGTTAAAAACAGGCAGAAAATATCAACGTCAAAATGGGTATCTTTCTTGGTCTGCACACTGCAATCTTATTGAAGGCAATCAGCAATAGACCACGATACCAGCACTTGTATGGTTCACAACTTCCCATATGCCCATCTGCACCCCCACCCTCCCCTTTTGGGCTTTTATTACCATCAACTGTCACTTCGCCATGCTTATCTTCTTTCTTCTTCCTTTTCATTTTTTCTCTCTTTTAATTATACATATAGTTAAGGAAAAAATCTATATTTGACTGACCAACCCACGTTATATCTCTCAAACCTATTAATTAGAGTTTTTTATTCAAATGACTTAATTTATAAAAATCACTTAAATTCAAAAATATATATTAGAATAACTTAAAATAATAATAAAGATACTAAATATTTATCTCATGGTTGACACTCCCTCAGATTCCATCTCAATAATTAGTGTTAGATATAAAAAATGATCTTTTGCGTGTCGACTTTATCATAGGCGACATCACTGTATTTTTTTAATTCGGTATTATATTGGTATACGAAAATATGATATTTAAAAAAAAATTTAGGTATTTGTCATGTTATGATCGACACCCAAAAAATACGAATAAAATAATTTTTTTGAGTATTTGTCATGCAATGGTCGACATCCTCTTTCTTAGATACCAAAAAAAAATTTGAGTGTTTGTCAACCTATGACCGACACCTTCTTTTTCAGATAAAAAAATATTTGTTTAGGTGTCGCCCATGCCATGATCGACACATCTTTTTCAGATAAAAAATATTTTTTGGGTGTCGCCCATGCCATGATTGATATCCCCTTTTTCAAATAAAAAATTATTTTTTTGAGTGTCTCCCATCCATGGCCGACACCCCTTTTTCAGATAAAAAATTTATTTAATAAAGAGAGTGTTGATCATTGCATGGCAAAAACCCAAAAAATACATTTTTTATTCGTATTTTTTTATGTCGGCCATGACATGAGCGACACTCAACAAAATATTTTTTTTATCTGAAAAATGGGTGTCTGTCATGGCATGGGCGACACTCAAATTTTTTTTATCTGATAAATGGGGTGTCGAACATGGATTGACAAACATCCAAAAAAATATTTTTTTAAATATAAAAAAGTGAGTGTCGGTCATGACATGATAGACACTCAATTTTTTTTTAAATGTCGTATTTTCATATATCAATATAATATTGAATTAAAAAAATACAGTGATGTCGTCCATGGCATGACCAACACCCAAAAAATTTATTTTTTATGCCTAACACCAATCATTAGAGTGGAATCTGAGAGTGTATCGACCATGAAATGAATATTTAGCATTTTTACGGTTCATTTTAGATCATTCTAATTATATTTTTTAACTTGAGTTATTTTTATAAATAATAAAAAATCTTGGATCATTTAGATAAAAAAATCCTATTAATTGGTATCTTACTTTTATGAAAAAAAAAAAGATAATTCTATGAGGACCCCTTTTTAACTAATTAAAGCAATATATAAACACTGCCCTAATCACCTTTTCTTAACCTTAATTAATGCTAGCTAGCTAGCTAGCTCCTCTAAACCACCATTGATTTGAAATTTTCTATTTTTTGGGGGGGTTGAGTTTTAAAATATGCAATTGTGTTGTGTGGATTATTCTTTTGTTTTGTGTATTATGTGTGGGTTTTACTCGGTTTAGTTAGTTATATTCGGTTCTTTTATCTGTTATGTTTTATATTACTTTATTTATACATTATAGTTGATTAGATATATATTTGTACATGTATTGTACTTGTGATTGTATTGTATTTGTAATAGCAATACTCTAAAAATTGATTTTTTTATATCATTTGGTTTCTCAAATTCTTTTTAATGTTGAAAAAGTGATATAAGTTCAAAACTCGTAAAATCTTTTTTTATCATTAAACCAAAGAATATATAATTTTATAATTTTTATCTTATCATAAGAGAGAAATTCATTTACATTGATGTCAAATTAAATTGGTTTTACACTCTTCGCTAACTTTTTATATGACTAATATTTAAACAATACAACCATTGAATTTATTAAGATATTTGTACTTGTTGTAAATATTTGAATTGACCAAATATCTCTATCATTTCAATCTAAATTATTGATAACATTAATATATATTTAATGACTTTTTTTTACATCAAACATACAGTTAGATAATTTTAATTTATGCCAAATTTAATACACATTATCTACATAAATAACTATATATCAATTGAATTTTTAAAATATTAATTATATAAAAAATTAGAAAAAAAATGTAAAACTATTATAAGTGGACACCAATACAGGTGAATCTCACTCTTATATTACTCATTACTAATTGGGATATGCATTAGGCACTAAACTATTTAAGAGTTAAATATTTAAGAAAAAATGATTAGGTTTGGCCAACCAACAAAAGGGGTTGTATGGAGTTAGATCAACATTAAAGCATGTTCTAAAGATCAGCCCTTAATAGTTTGTTAGTTAAGCGACAATTATGGTCCTTGGTTATTGGCCAAGTTGTGTTTTGTCATCCACACAAGCTGATGATGATACCAAATTTTGCTAACCCCCTTTTTAAGTGTACGTACACGTCCACCGCGTGCCAAGTGGTGGCTTAATCACCACCATCCATATATATATATATATATATATATAAAGAATAGTACGAATAAGAAATGTCATATCATTTTGTATCATTTTTTATTTATTTAATCATATTTCAATAATTTTTTTGTTATTGATACATAATTTTGATCATTTTTTACATTGAACTTTGAATTTTGAATCACGAATCTTAAACCTCGAATCAAATATCGAATCTCAAACTCCAAACCTTAAATCTTGATATTTGAACTTGACCTTTTGGTTTAAGGTTCGGGTTCAAGTTAAAAAAATTATTAAAATTATGTATCAATGACATGAAATTTTTTACTAAAACATCATTAAATACTTGAAAAAGGATACAGGATGACATAGTGTTCTAGTTTCATATAATCCTTTCTCATATATATAATACTTATGTTTAAGCATTTTATTTAGTTGATATCATCCTTAATTGAGTAATTATTTTTTAATTCATATTTATTTCTTTTAAGTTTTATATTTTACTATTTTCATACGAATCATTTTAAATTGAGTTAATGTATCATTTGGTACTTGAGTTTGTATCAAGATTTAATTTAGTATATGAGTTTTTTTGTTCCAATTTGGTACATTAATTTAGTTCAAGATGCAATTTGGTAACCAGACCAAATGACATCACGTGACTCAATGAATGCTTAACAAGTGTGTTCTGGTAAAAAAATACAAGTACTTAATTAGGATAAAATAACCAATGTACTAAATTAAACATTGAACCGAACTTAAGTACCAAATAATATATTAACTATGTTAAATTATATAAAAAAAATTCAAATAAATTAATTCCTACAACATGGTCTGGTCCAAATAATAATTGGGCTACAAAACGATGGTTTTTGGGTCGGATCGTTTGTTGTAACCCAAAACCCGGAGACCCGAAAGCCTAAAACCAATCCCCACTGTGGAACCGTAAAAACCCTAATCCGGAATTCATATATTTGTTGGATTGAAAACACTTTTTCCGTCAAAGCTCTCTCCACAGAGACAAAGCCCCTCACAATTATAGGGTTTTTGCAGCACCACCAACTGAAGAAATGGTATTATTAATTTTGAAATGATTCTCTTCGTTATTGTTGCTTATAAAGAAATTGAAATTGATTGTGAAGATTCCTTTTTTTCTTATAGGGTAAAGGAACTGGAAGCTTTGGAAAGAGAAGGAACAAGACTCACACTCTCTGCGTTCGATGTGGACGTCGAAGCTTCCATCTCCAAAAGAGCCGTTGCGGTGCTTGTGGCTATCCTGCCAGCCGCATCCGAAAATGTAATTTTTCTTTTGCTTCTTTGCTTTAGATTCCCCCTTCCCCAGTCTATTTATTTTAGTAATTTTAGCTCTGTTTTTAGTTTTCTTAGCTCAACTTAGATGAAGGTTGGCAAATTAACGTTTTCCTCTTTCTTGATTTAGGTTTTAGTTTAACAGATCATGAACCATATTTCCTGTTGTATCATTTGTTCTTTCCTGCCCTGACTGTAGTTCTAATTTTGGGTAAAAATATATTAAGCCATTGTTGATGTTGATGGTCATGGCTTGGTTAAAGATAGTTGCTGGAGTTTTCGCTGATCTATATCTTCAGTCAATTCTGTCTGCTGAACATTGACTTTAATTGCCATATTACTGGCTTGTGTTTTTGGCTTCAGATAACTGGAGTATGAAGGCTATTAGAAGAAAAACTACTGGAACTGGCCGCATGAGGTATCTTCGTCACGTGCCTAGGAGATTCAAAACTGGCTTTAGAGAAGGTAATGGTAACTTCTTATTGTACTGTATGTTGTCTATGTTTGATTAATATGTATATAATAATGGGTTGGTGCTTAAATTCTTGGCAGGTACTCAAGCAGCTCCAAGGAAGAAAGTAGCTGTAGCTGCTTCATAAGTTTAATTGTGGTGTTTTCTTTTCAGATTCCTATAAACACAAGTTTTGTGTTTTTACCAACTGTTTTACTTTTATTTTTCAAGTAATATTTACAAATGGTAAGTTTTACTTTGTTATGAATCTTTTCAACATATTTTGATTATTGAGTATACTTTGTGCTTCGTGAGATAGCGATGTCATCCATAGATTATCTTATATTACTCAAATTTCGTAGATGTCTTGTTTGCTATTTATTGCATTTGGAGATGTGATTCATTTTCATTTGGTGTGGGAAAAGCCCAAAGAGATTTTGAACGTGGCTTAGCGAAGCTCTACTATTAGGTCAGTTAGGTGTCAATATCATAGAGCTGGAACTATAAAATCGAGTACATTTTGTTTCCCAGATGCTGGAAAATGGAAATGCCATAAAACGCCATTGTTTCTTACCCGATCTAATAGGAATTAAAATGTAATCATAGGAATGCATGGAAAGGGATGTTATCTGGAATATATTCTAGCATGCTTTGTTTTGGCCAATGGTCAAATCTCTCCAGCTTCTGATTTTCTTTTATTTTGGTCAATTGCTGATTCAATCGGCATGTTAATCTTGACATAAATAAACTTTCGCTGTAGATACTAGAGAAAGCCTTTTGATCTTTCCCCCGTTTATTCAAAGCCTAAATGCCATGTTTGACGCATTACTTGGCATCTGAAGCTAATAGAATCCTGATATCCTTGCTAGCTTTTGGGTCGTTTACAGCAGCATTCCTTTGAACGTGTGGTAGGCATAAAAGGGCCCCCAACTCATTTAGCCACAAAGGAATTGTTGACATTGTGAACTCGAAATAAAGTTGAAGAACCCATTTTATTTGCGACATACAAAACGTTTCTTGTTGTAACTTATGATCCATGGGGCAACAATCCGGGCTTTGTTCCCCATTTTTTAACTTTTGTCGTATTTGGTGAGGTTAGTGTTTAAGGCCTAATGGGAATCTGAGGTTGGCAATTTGAGGGTTCAAAGTAAAACTAGTAATATACTTGATGAGAAATCTCAATGCAAAATGCAAACATACAGCAAGTCATAACAAAATGGGTTGGTCTTGGTCTCTAGCTCTTCCCAAACTCGGTTCCGACCACTTCAGCTCCCCTTCCTTGCATACTTTCCACTATGTTCTACTCTTTTCTCAAAGACGCTCACTATAAAAGTGACTGTAATGGCTTGTGCGAAAATGCCAAAGAAAATCCGACAAAATAGTGATTGGGTGATTAGAAGCTTAACACCTTCACTCGTTATTGGACTTGAAAGAGTATTTTCACAGGAAGAGATGTCTGTAAACAGGAAATCGATGTACAACTTGGGATGGAAAACGATATGAGATCAATGAAGTTGAGTAGCAACTCACCTTTAAACCTGCCATAACAAACCATAATACTCTATTTTTAACCCAATATATGAATCAGTGCGCATCTAAAAGAATTAAATATAAAAAAATGTTCATACCAATCAAATTAAAATTTGATTTATAAATATGTTTATGACAATTAAATCAAAATTCAATTTTTATATAGAGTAACATAAATATAAAAGAATTACAATATGTGACAAGATATTTAACCAGTCGTCATTTTTTATAATACGTAAAGCTGAGATGGGAGGGGAAGCCTCAGGAAGTGGGGGTCCGTTCGAAGCTAACTACTTCCAAACAAAGAAATTAATAATAAAACGTTGACCCCACAAACCTATTATTATACCATCCACAGAGACGAGTGACGTAATAAAGAAATAGAGTCAAAGACCCCTATTTCTTCTGCTATATATAATTTTGGTGCCGATTTTTATTTTTTCAAATAATTTCCCTAAATCCGAAACCTCGAAAAACACTTTCTCTTTCAATTCAATTCAAAGATGGCGCGGTTTGGAATAAAACGGGACGTTGCGAGATCGATAATGTTGAATTTCATTAGCTTTGCTTTGGCTTTCATATTAGTTTCAGCTGAGAGAAGCTTGAAGAATGGAGAATCGAGCGAGGAATCTAAAACGGATGATAATTATTTTTTCAAAGCTATTCATTTCTTATGGGAGCCTGAACAATCAGGTTATCACCATGTTTGGCCTGTAAGAACATATTCAAATTCAAATTCGATATACTTTCTTGTGATTATACCTCTTGTCATCAAAATGCCTATTATCATTTGTGGAATTATTATTATTATTTGTTTTGGTGTAGGAAATGGAATTTAATTGGCAATCTGTGCTGGGAACTTTTATTGGATTTTGTGGGGCGGCGTTTGGGAGTGTAGGAGGGGTAGGTGGAGGTGGCATTTTTGTTCCCATGCTTAGCCTTATTGTTGGGTTTGATCCAAAGTCTGCAACAGCTATTTCAAAATGTAAGGTTTTCTTCTTCTTCTTTTCTTTTCTTAAAATATCTTTGCAATGGCATGAAGAAATAACAATACATTTGAACAAGTGTGACTTTAGAATTAGGTAAAGTAAATATGTAAAGATTTTTATGAATAAGAAAGAAAAGAAATGCACTGTATTTCCTTTGGTAAAATACTAAAAAACACCTAAATTATTCTATAGTAAATCTTTATATTCTTATTGCATTTGAAAAGCATTTACTTCACTGAATTGATTAATCTTAAGGACTTATTTGCATGCAAAATAAAGGTCAAGGCTTATCAAGATACAAATTAAAGTTATAACTTACTTGAATGTAAATTAAAGGTTAAGGATTTAATGGGAGTAATATAGGGATCTATGGATTTATTTAAGGGTAAAATTTAAGATTTTTTGTGTTACTTTAGAATTTTTTCCCTAACTGTTTCTGATATTGGCTGCATAAGCCCTTGAATTTATGCTAAAAGTGGAATTTATTATAATTTTATTGAAGAGTTCTGTTGTTAAATCACGATTCCTTTCTGAAGGGAACAAAATTGAAATTTACTCAGCTTGTTGCAAAGCCCAAAGTAGACTTCAAAAACGTCAAGAATGGTTTAAGCTCATGTTTTGAGTAAGACAAAGTTGCAGTTACCATTTGTTTGTATGCTAGATATGATTATTTTGAAAAATCTATAGCCAGGACAAAAATGAGAAATAAATATGTATAAATTATGTAAGTTCTTTGTGTAGCCTTTTAAGAACTTCAAAGCTGACAGATGATTCTGTTATACTATATGAGTTCATTGATTCTATGTTTTTGCAATTTTAGGTATGATCATGGGTGCAGCAGCTTCAACTGTTCACTACAATCTTAAGCTAAGGCACCCCACACTTGATATGCCACTCATTGATTATGATTTGGCTCTTCTTATCCAGCCAATGCTCATGCTTGGAATTAGCATAGGAGTCGCTTTTAATGTGATCTTCGCGGACTGGATGGTCACAGTTTTACTTATTATTCTCTTTGTAGGTAAGCTGTTAGCTGATTTGTTGTTATATTTACAGGGGATAATGTGCACTATCTATCAATTTTGATGGTATGGCTTGTAGGAACATCAACTAAGGCATTCTTCAAGGGTGTCGAAACATGGAAACAGGAAACCATACTGAAGCAGGTAGTAACTTTTTTAACTCAGTCTCATATTGATATGCACAGAACTCTGAGCTCTGTATACCTTTTCTCCATTCTATTGTGATTTTAAATATGAGTTCAAGTCTTTTCCAGCTTTCATGAATGAGCAATTAAAAAGTTTTCAAGGATATTTAATTTCAAACATAACTTTGTGCCTTGGCTTTGCTTTTTAATCCACTAAAAACCAAAGAGGAAACTTTCTCGTTCAGTGTTTCGCATATTTATATTATTATAATTACTTGAAAGCCATCTGAAATCTTCTTGCCTTGGATTTTAGGAGGCAGCCAGGCACTTGAAATCAAATGGTCAGTAGCCTTTTTCCTCTAACAAATCCTTAAGATCATTGGGATTTTTTTCATTTTTTTTTTCTTATGAAATAACCCATATATTTCTCACATGATTTTAGGTACTAGTAGTGAAAATGTGGATTACAGGCCTCTTCCCAGTGGCCCAAACACTGTTCCTCCGAAGGATAACACAGACCAAGAAGTGGGTCGACTGTAACCCTGCTGTTAATCACGAATCTGAATTTTCTAAAAACTTATTTAATGCTATCATTGCAGGTCACTGTTTTGGACAACGTTTGCTGGAAAGAACTTGGGCTTCTTTGTTTTGTTTGGTTTGCATTCCTTGTACTGCAGATTTCCAAGGTTTTGTTTCTTCAGCTTTATTTACTGTTTTTAAGTATCTGCAGAATATAATGTTGTTGTACCAGAACTGATAAAATATGACATTTGATGACAGAGCCATACAACTACTTGTTCTGTAGGGTATTGGGTGTTGAACTTGTTGCAGGTACATTCTAATCTTTTTCATCTCTGTTGCCTCTTTTCCAATTTTTGAATTGCATGAGCAAGATATAACATTTGAACATTATGGATCAATTATGATACTTGTCATAACAGTTTCTTTTAAACCTGGTTTAAGGCATCCTTTCTGTTTCCCAGATCCCAGTTTCAGTCGCAGTATCTGTGTACGAGGCAGTTAGTCTATACAAAGGAAACAGAGCAATTGCATCCAAGGGTGAACAAGGCTCAAATTTTCAAGCGCATCAGCTTGTTAGTTACTGTTTATTCGGAGTACTAGCCGGGATTGTTGGTGGTCTACTTGGCCTGGGCGGAGGATTTATCATGGGTCCGCTATTCTTGGAGTTAGGTATCCCCCCTCAGGTGAGTACCTTTGTGTCCTTCAAATGTATGCCACAAAGTTATAACATTGAAGTTCACCCTTCTCTTCATACATTAAATTGGAAATGATGGTAACAGATCTCATTATGATCATGAGTCTATCTAATGTTTTTAAATTCTGATCTTTAGGCTTCTTATCAACATCTGTGTAGGTCTCAAGTGCCACAGCAACCTTTGCCATGACTTTCTCTTCATCTATGTCAGTCGTCGAATATTACCTTCTGCAACGTTTTCCAGTGCCTTATGGTAAGTTTGTTTGCCATCATTTGATTAGAGGAGGATGTGGTCGTTCTACATTGCTCTGGAGTTAAACTTATTTTCATACTTTTATTTGTTGGCAGCTCTCTACTTCATTGCTGTGGCTACTTTTGCTGCCTTTGTTGGACAACATGTCGTGAGAAGGCTGATAATTGTACTTGGAAGGGCATCTTTGATTATCTTCATTCTAGCATTCACCATATTCATTAGCGCAGTATCACTAGGTGAGCTCTGATTTCCAAATAAGTCATGGTTTAATGATGATAAAGGAAGGATTGAAAATGTTGGGATTCGAATGTTACCTTTTAAAGCTCACTCAAATATATTTTGGGTTATATTTGGTAGGTGGCGTTGGCATATCAAACATGATTGACAAGATTCATCGTAATGAATATATGGGATTTGAGAACCTCTGCAAGTACGACAGCTAGCACTTTAGGCTTTCTTCTGTTTTTTCCTCGTATTACCCTAGTGTGTTTCCCTCAAAGGTAAGCAATAAAATTGCCCATGTATTTGTTTCATTCTTCGGGTTGTAGGCAAGAAAGATACCAATGATTTCGATAGTTTTAGCTATAGCTTTTCTTTTTAGGCTAAATGGGGTAACGTGAGACTCGAACTTTAGCAATTGCCGAAGTATTAATGAGTACTCATCCAACTTATATTTGCCGATTGTTTCTTCACTTTCCATGTTGTAATTTTGTATTATTGGAATTTCCTGGTTCTTTGTCCTTGCTGGTGTCAAAGGACCTACATATTCAAGACAACCTTTTACTCTAGATTGTAAGGCTAATAATTTTGCTAAATGATCTGTCAATTTTTTTTTCTTTTGATGAGAACAATCATCTAATCTTTTCATGTTTAGCAAAAATTCAATATTTCAAGAACTTTTTTTTATCTTCTATGTCCCTCAAAATTAATTTGAGTTTATTTAAGGTTTTAAACTCGATATAAAATTTATTTTTAAATATTGTAGGTAATATCATTTGATTTATTGATGGTGCATAGAATTATACACAAACAATGCATCAAATATTAATCTTTTTTATTTTTCAGTTTGTAGAATTAAAAACTTAACTTTGAATAAATTAATTGTTCATTTTGTAGATGGGATGTTTTATTATACTAGCTTATTATGTCACATGCATTACATGCTTATTTAAGTGTTTAATTATTTTAATCTAATTAATTATATATTTTTATTTTATTTAAATGATGCAAGTGATTATAATTTGAAGAATCATAAATTTTTTATTCATTTAATAATGTATTTTATTTCATATAATATAACTTAATTAAAATATCTTTAATATAATTTTGCTTATATATAAATTTGAACAATTTAAATTATAATAAAAATGTAAGTCAAAATAAACGTTGAAATTACTTGGTTTGCAATGGTTCAAAACAGTTTCGTTCTATTAGTTTTTCAAACAAGAGTTGGGACGGAAAAATAAAACAAAGTAATTTTGTAATGAGAGTAAAACAAAGAGACAGAGAATAAACCCAACAAGTTTAATAGTGCAATTCAGATTTACCGATTCTACATTTATGGAGTGAATGATTTTATTCAATAATTCATCAAGTACAATTATTGGTTTAAGTCCAATATACCCTCTCACAATAAATAATTGCTGCCCCAATATCGAACCTAAATTGTTACAAAAAAAACTTCAGCTATGTCGAGATAACCGTAAAAGAAATAATATCATATACATATAAATATTAACTCAAATTACATGTATCCACCAGACCTCGTAAAGTTACCAATTTTAAGAACTTAAATGCATAACGTCTTCATTCACCAAAAAAAAAAAAAATGCATAACGTCTTCCGAAGTTTAAAGTACAGACACAATGAGCGGAACCAAGAGTCAACTAGTAAATTAAATAACTCATTTTTCTTGAACACGCACTCAACAGCAAAACCGTAAAAACCATCCTACCATATGGCATGATCATTTGCAAATTTGGAATCAGAATAAATATAAATTGAAAGAGAAATAACACCTTACTCAACAATGGAGATTTGAATCATGTTTTATAGAATCTATGGCACCTACAGCAGAAGTTCATCTCACCCAAAATGATGGAGGTAAAAATCCTGAGTGAGCCGACTTAATCGAGGCAAAAAACTTAAGCTTGCAATGAAAAATAAGTAAAAAGAAACCACCCTTCTTTGACGGACAGCAAGTTTCTGGCAGCTAGAAGAATCATAATTGGCGATGAAATACCAGTATATTTCACATAAAATCCTCTTCTACTTCCTGGAAAGACTTGCTCGTCGCTGCAATTTGTTTGTTTGATGTCATCTTTTCAGAGACCATCAGACCCTTGTAGCTTCTTATTTCTGCTTGTCTTTCCTTTTCAAGCCTTTGCATCTCCTCTCGGCGTTTCTGCCAAAGAAATTAAATGGATTCATCTTCAGCATCCAATTAAAAATGTGTAAATGTACATATGTAGTGTGAGTTGAGACTATAATCTGCAGGTTTTGAAATCACAATCCATGAATTGTAATACACTTTTAACATTTGGCACTTGTGTTATTAATAGAGGATAATATAACCCTCATCTAATCCACAATGAATATAACCATAGGAAATTCTCACCCTAAATCCTAAACTTTTCAGCAAATAAAAGCTGAACAGAAATCCAAACATTGTGCCATTATGACCCCAGCCTTCTATTATATTTGTGTTATATTATCATGCATATAAAGCTGCACCATTGTACCTATGTTCAATTAAATGAAAATGTATATGTGCTATTAGGCTTTATTCTTTATGGATCATCTTGTTACTGCCTAAGTTTCATGACTCTGCTGCAATATAACTACCTTTTCGCCATCAGCAAAATCAAGTAGGATAACTATTATTTTCATGATAGAACTGGTTAAGGATATCCATATAAACCATAAGTTAATGTAGCCAATTTCAAATTGACCAAACAAGGAAAAAACCAGTCAAATAAAACAGAGCTCACTTTTTCCCTCAACTGTTGCTTTCTCTCGGCTTTTTCTGCCGCATAAACTGCTTCTTTCTCAGCTGCAACAAAACATTATATTAGTGGCATTGGTTTAATAAAAAATAACCAGTATACTTAAATCAGTGAGTATTGAAGATGCAAAAACAAAAAATGATAGAAATCACACCAAGTTTCTTTCATAAACAATTATATTACTATCATCAATCCTAAGTCTAAACAGCTTTTGCATACCTTTCAAATCAGGTTTCCTTTCCACTTTAGTCTTGTTCAACCTGTTAACTATCTCATTTATCCGCTTCTCCACTCTCACAGTCCGAACCTAAATCACATGATAAAATCTGAAAATGATCCATTCTAGAATAAAAGAGAAAACAAAGAAAAAAAACAGTAATGGTGACATTAATCAAAGTAATAAAGAAGTTTTACCATCTTGGAATAGTGAAAGCCAACTTGGCCAACATCCATTGAAGGAGTTTTCTTCAAATTGGACCATGGAGTGTAAACAACATCAATATTATTCACCTTGTTGCCTAACCTCACATAATAATCAAAATAAATAATTTGCTAACATATTAAAATTAAGTTAAAAAAAAAAAAGAATTGACGAAATTTATATAAACCTTGGATGGAATTAGCTTTAACAAGCTGAACACAATCTTCGAGAACACCTTCGCTTATATCATCAATGGTTTGACCCTTTTTAAGTCTTAAATAAACATGGGCAGAAGACATCTTATCCACATGGAACCTGTAATAAAACAAATTTCAATCACCAACATTCACATATAATTTTAAAAGAGGGAAGGGGAAAAACCCTAATTTAATTTCCTCTATAGCAACAATGACGAAATTTCGAAAATTTTCAATGTATCTGGAAAAATAATTCAAATAAGAAATTACCAGATATCTTCGATGAAGCCATATTTGATGAGCTCCTCGTTCTCATACTTGTCAAGACCCATGAAAATGGTGTAATCGCCAGCTTCTGGCCGGGCTTTGAAGTAGAACACCATTTTTCCCTTCCTTTCGTCTCTTGGGAGAGACAAAATTAGGGTTTTCCTCCCTTCAGTTAAGGAAGTATTGGTAGACCAGCCTATTCATACCATGGTTTAAAAAGTAGGGTAAAGTCAGGATAAATTACCCATAAAAATAATTTAATCTCCCTCAATATAAATCCGCCTATTAAAAAAAAAGCCTATTTAAATTATATCTGTTAATCCAGATCTATGATCAACGTAAAGTATATTTATCATGTTTTTAAGAATATTTACTTATTTCTAAAAAAAATAATACTTACTTTTTAACAAAAAAAATTAATTACTCTTTTAAATTTACATTTTTATATAATTTTAAATATATATTCAATTCAGTTATAGATTAATATTTAAATGACTTAATTAAATTATTTTTATGTAAATTTAATTAGTCACCCTTATTTAAAAAGTTTTAAGAAAAAAATTCATTAAAATGTAAAAAAATAAAATAAAAATAATTTTAAAAATAATATTATAATCAAATTTAAGTTTAAATATTTAACATGTATTTGCATATAATTTCATTAAAATTGAAAAAGTGAAGACAAAAACAAAAATATATTTATCATTTATAATGGTTTTTTAAAATATACTTACAACCAATGATGTCTTAATTTAATGGTATGGTTATGGTCCTTTCAACTTTAAGTGTTGGAAAAATCAGTTTAGAAATACAGTGTTCTGTTACAATGAAAATTTAAATTTTTTTATTAAAATTTTATGATATTTATAATAATAAATTCTTTTTCTTGAATTATACACATGTTTTGAATTAAAAAAATTAGGTCGTTTTCAGCTTTTTACCACTCGATTTTCTTGACTAATCTCAAACTCAATTTATTATAGTGTAAGTTCTATTCGCAAATCGATGAAAATACTGTAAATTTTCAAAAGAAAATAGAAACATAGAAAAGATGAATTCTTATTAAAATATAGAATTTATTTTAGAAAAAATAACTTAATTATATTTTGTAGTTAAGGGATGTTTGTTTTGACTTAACCCTCAATTTTTATTTGTATAGAAAATAACAAGTGCCTTAATCAAATAAGTCATAATCGAATAATATATTATTAATAGGAAAACACACTCTCATAAAGTTGTGTATCACAAAGGGCACAACACTTTTTTTCAGATTAGGGTTGTCCACCCTTTACTCTTAGCCGGTCTAGTTGAATATTGTGATGCATCAAGTCCGATTATATATTATATAATCTTAAAATAAATTCATATAATTTATCCAATCCAATAAATACATTTTCTATTCTCAAAATAATATTAATTAATTAAATTAAATTATTTTCTCAATTAAGTTATATGTGTTAATAAATTATTTTTAATTATTATATAACATAAAAATTATGTGTATTAAAAATAAAAGTTAATCACATCAGTCATCTATCAAGTATTTAAATAATTTTAGATTTTAAAAATAAATCAAATCATCATTTTGAAATATTTTAAAGTCAAATGATCTGATAAAAAAACTCTAATAAACAGATGACTATTTATGGAATTTACCCAAACAAAAAATTCACAAGAAGTGCCAATATATAAATAAAAAAATCGTTTGATATTTTAAGGTCAGCCCACGTCGTATGGGAAACTGAAGTCACTAGTTAGTTCGTGTCAAGACGAGTATCTAAGCAGTTCAGTTACAGTACTACTAACTGAACCAGAAACCCCCTGCCACATCTATATAATAAACCCACTCCAAAACCCTAAACACTCCCTCCCTCCCTGTCTCTCACAATTCAACTCAAGCACTTACCGTACAACAATGGTGATGCCTTCTTTGGGTGAAGATACTGCCAAGGCTGTTCTTCGCCAGGTTAAACTCCCCTCTCCCTTCTTCTTAACTTCCATTTACTCTTTATAACTTTTTTTTCTAAAAATTACTTTTTCAGGTAGAGTTTTACTTCGGTGATAGTAATCTTCCAAAAGACGACTTTCTCAAGACAAAAATCAATGATAGTGAAGATGGCAGTATCCTTTCACTTTATTCCTCTTTTATTTATTTCATAGTGCTTCATTGTTGTTTACCTTGACTGTGGGTAAACAGTGGTTAGTTTGGCATTGATTTGCTCGTTTTCAAAGATGAGAGGTCATTTAAATTTAGCGGAAGTGAAGAAAGCCGAGGATGTACCAGACTGTACTTTGAAAGCTGTTGCTCAAACTCTCAGAACTTCATCTTCCCTCAAGGTTTCTGAAGATGGTCAGTTTAACCCCCCCCCCCCAAAAAAAAACCCAAAATTTCCTCTCTCTCTTTTTTTTTCTTCTCTGCTAGTGAATTGAAGAGTTTCTTTGCTCTTTTTTCCCTTTTTTCAGGGAAGAAAGTTGGTAGAAGCACCAAGCTATTAGAGCCCGGGGAATTGGTAGAGCAATTGGACAGCAGAACAATTGCTGCTTCTCCATTGGAGCTCAATGTCCAGAGGGAAGCATTAGAAGCCTTTTTCGGTCAATATGCTAAGGTATTTTTGCTCAATGGTATCAAAATATTTGATTGTTTAATTGCAATATAAAATGGTGGTCATTTGTGTAGGGTTTAATGTAAACTCGTCATTTTATTTACTTGTTTTAGGTTAATAGCGTGAGATTGCCTCGTCATGTGGTGCAAAAAAAGTATTTTTGCGGCACGGCTTTGATCGAATTCTCGGCTGCGGAAGATGCCCAAACAGTTTTGGAGCAAAGCTTGGTTTTTGCAGGTGCTGAACTGGAATTAAAACCAAAGTAAGCTATTGTTGACATTTGCTAGTTTAAGCAATTTCAGTGTAGAGTTCACGTCATCTAATACCGAATGGGGTTTTTGAGTTGGAATTAGATACTGCTTTTGACTAAATTGTTTAATGTTTTAGTCCTCACATTTTCCTTTTCAGGAAGGATTTTGATGTTATAAGAGAAAAAGAAGTAGAGGAGTTTGAACGCAATCGTTCAATCACAACATCAAACGGCTCGAATGCTGAAGAAAAGTAAGTACTTTACCACAATTTTCTGATAGAATTACTTTTTTTTTTTCTTGTGGTATGTTTGTGATCAAATTTGATTTAATGATGATCGCAGATACCCGAAGGGCTTACTTGTTGCGTTTAAATTGAAGAGTGCTTCAGCTGGGGACTCTGCTGAGCAAAATGGTCCTGATGAAAAGAAAACTGCAGAAAATGAAAATGACGAAGAAAAGGTTGATGATAAACATGAAAGTCCCATTGACAAGGTTGTCGAGAAGGAACATAAATCGAGTGTGTCCACCTATAAAGATGAAATGAATGTAGTTTTACGTGAGGATTTGAAGGATGTCTTTAAGAAATTCGGCACTGTGAAGGTATTGTTGAAATTGGTGTCTCTTACCATATAATTACGATATAGTTGTATAAAAGTGAACAAATTTGATCTATGATCCTTTATGAAGTACTCTGTATGCATGATGCATATTCTTTTTCGTGTGAAGTATGTTGACTTCAGAATCAGAGAGGATAAGGGGTACATTCGGTTCGAACAACCTGAAGCAGCCCAGAAAGCCCATGCTGCTTCAGTCTCGGCTAAAGAAGGTGGTCTGGTTGTCAAAAATTTCATTGCTAATGTAGAACCGGTAACGGGTAAGGAAGATTTTTTATTATCATTTAAACCTTATCTAGTAACTTCGTGTATTGTTTAGCAAGCCACTTTGGTTCATTATTTTATGTCATTGCTGATCTCCATAGACTAATGTTGGATGGATATGTCGGTAAAATATGTAATAGACGAGGAACGATGAATTCAGGCAAAGATAGTCTTTGATTTATTTGATAAAGAACTGGTGAAAGAGGTAGGTAATGAAATGTTTTTAGGTGTTGCTGAGAGTGAGTATTGGAGTAGACTCCGTGGCAACCAAGGAAAGCTCAGGGTAGGCAATCACTTCCATGGGAGGTCGGTGCTAAGGCTCTTATCACAGCTTTATTTGATTTTGTTTCGATAAGCAATCTATGAATATTCACTGTACTCTGTTCTTTCGTCTATTTAATTCACGTCTTTAATATATGCTTTCTTTCATTGGCTTCTCAGGCGAGGAAAGAACAACAGAGGTGGAAAACGAGGCCGGGGTGGAGAAAATGGTTCTCCTAGAGGACGTCCTAATGAAGCTAAAAGAGCTCGAGCAGCGTGAGCCAGCCATGAGGGTGATCGATAAACTTGAAATAGTATTACATTACATGGGTACATATATTAGGAATTTAAGCTTGTGCTGATTCTGATTCCCGTCAAAGTTCCAAGCAACAGTGGATCTTGGATTTTGATAAGGGGGGGGGGGGGGCAATTAAAAAGATGCCATTGCTCTCAAGCCATGGAACATTTTCTTGTGGATATAAGTGTGTTAATTTTCTTGTGCCCATTTTTCTTTGTCATCAATGTTTTCGCTAATTGATGGGTATTGGGGGGGGGGGGGGTGAGAATGTGTCACGTGGTATTTGTTGTGTTTACTTTTATTAAAATTGAAAATTTTTACGTGGTATTTATGGTTATTAAAATAAAAAATTTAAATTAAAAATAAAAAGGAAAAAATATATTAAAAATATTTTTGACTTTGACCAGTCATTGATAGGTGTTCACTAGTGTTTCTTTGAATTTTAAATATTTTTAAATTTTATTAATTTTTTAAAAACACACATGCCTTTTTTTAAAATTTTAAAAATTATTAAAATTTTTCTAAAATTTATATACTTTATTTTTTTATAATTTTCAATTTTCGGATAAAATTTTAGATTTTTACTCCGTTTTCGTTTGGATAATATTATTTTACTACTTTATCATTTGATATCCAAGATTAGTTTCAATATTTAATTTGATATTTAATTTTTTTTTGTGTATCTAAATCAAGTTGTATCATATTGTCCATGAATGTTTAACACATGTATTTTAGTTAAAAAAATATAAGTACTTAATTGAAAAAAAATTCAAGTATTAATTGAATATTGAAACTAAATTTAAATATTTAAAGAATAAAAAAAACTCAAATATCAATTTGAAAAATAAAATTAAGTATCAAGATAAATATTATAATTAAATAAGGTATCAAATTGAAAAAAAAAATTAAGATATCAAACTAAATATTAGAGTTAGATACACCAATAAGTTGATTAAAAACTTGTTCACGTTTTTATTAAAATAGCAGGTATATTAATTATATAAGATTTTCCTAATTAAAATTTGTCAATGTATTAATTATACTATGATTTCATTTAATTAAAATATGATATTGTTGTGGTTAGGTTTGTGTTTATCAACTTTTAAAAATGGCCGTTAGGAATTTTGAAAAATCCAAGCCATCAAATCCAAAACATGCTCGATCTTTAACCACAGGTATTGAAAAAAAAAAGACAATGACAAAATTAACCCTTAATATTTGAGTGTTTTGTCACTTTAGCCCTTATAGTTTTTTTTGTTTATTTTTATATATAATTTTTTTGATCAAATTAATCATTTTTTGACGGTTTTGTTGACATGACCGTTAAGGGATTAACGGTGCTGACGTGATAATTTTTTTTCAATTGGACGCGTCCAGATAAGCATTTTCTAATATGACATTATTTTATTTTATATGTCACGTCAACAAATAATTTTAAAATTATTAAAATTATTTTTTAAAATATAATTTTTTTAATTTCTTTTATAAAACAAACTATTTCCATTTTCTTTCTTTTATTTTTCTTATTTCCTTTTTTTTCTGTTATTCCTTTGTTCTTCCTTCTTTCTCTTGTTGCTTCCTTTTTCTTTTTTGAGTTCATTCACAATTCTGGGTTTCTTTCAAAATAAATTTAAGAATATTTTTGGGTTTTTTTTCTTATTTTTTTCTTTTTCCAGTATTCTTTTTTTTTTCTTTCTTCCTCTATAACTTCGCTTTTTTTTTTAATTATTTTGAATTCATTCAACATTTTTGGGTTTTTTGAAAAAAAAATTTAAGAACATTTTTAAGTTATAGGCAACTGTAAATATGAAGCGACTTAAATCTGATTAAATTAGGTAAAATTTGAACCACAAGAAATTTAAACTGTAAATTTAAATCATCCAAACTTAAAACATACTAACACCAAAATCAATTAAACTGATCAAATTCACAAATCTACATGTAATATTTCCATATTTTATTAGCTATTCCACCCCCCACTTTAAAAAATGCTGGATTGTAGCAATAAGCTTTGAAGAAAACTCCAAGGTTCCATGCCAATGCCTATCCTAAAGGATAATGTTAATGAGAAAGTGTTAGAATCACATAGAACTTTCCCAAATAAAAAATTAAGTGAAATTTTTTGTTTGGTTGATCAGAAAACACATGGAAAATAAATGAAAACCATAAATGAATTTATATTACCTCAAAAGACCAGCAAACACATGCAAACTCATAAAAATGGTAAAAGCAATCCAAATAGCAATATAACCATTGTTGGAGGATAGTATGAAAAAGCAAAATATATTCACAACAACAACCAAAACCTAAGAAAATGACAAGAAAATTAAACTAATTAAACTGATCCAATTCACAAATCTTGTTGTAATCTTTCTAGATTTTATCAGCAATTTCACCCCACCCTAAGAAAATGTTCAAGCTTCCCGGTACTGGAACATCACTAGCAAGCGAATACATGGCAGACCTAGAAAGAGAAAGTAGACTTATTTCAAAATTTTAAGTTATTCAATAGGTTTAGGCAAATTTGATTTGGTCATGCCTTATCTAACAACAATATATGAGAGCATCCACAATCAAGGGTTTTGAAAACAAAAAATAAAGTAGAAAAGAAGAGGAACAGAAACAAGAGAGAAAGGAAAGTCGTTTAGTGTTTCTTTGATCGGTGATGACATTGAAATAGGTGGTGATGGCATCAGAGCAAGGTGACCGACGGAGGAAAATCCCAACGGGATTTCAAGGAGTTCACTGTGAAAAAAATTAAAGGAAATGAAAGAGTAAGTGTAAAAAGTTGACCAGTGCAATTAAAACAAACATTGGTGACAACGCCGGAGTGGAATTATGGTGCATGTTAGCGGCGGCTAGGGTTGGGGAAGGAGGAGGAGAAGAAGAAAAGACAAAAGTAAATGGGAACGACAAAGATTAAAAGAAAAAAAAATATTTTTTATTTTATATTTAAAAAATAATTTTAATAATTTTAAAATCATTTGCTGATGTGGCATATAAAATAAAATAGTATCACGTCATCAAATGCTTACGTGGACACGTCCAACTAAAAAAAAATTGTCACGTCAGCACCGTTAGTCCCTTAACGACCACGTCAGCAAGACCGTTAAAAAATAATCAATTTGACCAAAAAAAAGTTATATATGAAAGTGAATAAAAAAAACTATAAGGACCAAAGTGACAAAACATCCAAACGTTAGAAATTAAATTTAAATACTTAAGAAATAAAAAAACTCAAATATCAATTTGAAAAATAAAATTAAGTATCAAAATAAATATTAGAATTAAATCAGGTACTAAATTAAGAAAAAACTAAGATATCAAATTAAATATTAGAGTCAGATACACCAGTAAATTAATTAAAAACTTGTTCACGTTTTTATTAAAATAGTAGGTATATTAATTATATAAGATTTTCCTAATTAAAATTTGTCAATGTATTAATTATACTATGATTTCATTTAATTAAAATATGATATTGTTGTGGTTAGGTTTGTGTTTATCAACTTTGAAAAATGGCCGTTAGGAATTTTGAAAAATCCAAGCCATCAAATCCAAAACATGCTCGATCTTTAACCACAGGTTTTGACAAAAAATAAACCATTAGACCGCCCCTTCGTGTTTGAATAGGTCTCCCTCCCTCTCCCTCCCTCTCTTCATTTCATTTCTTCTTCTATAATCAGTGCAGTTCTCGATCTTCAATAGAACTTCATATCTTCGGTTGGATATGCAAATGTGCATCGTTTCTACTTGCTCTCTGTTCCGGTTCTCCGTTTCTCGGTTTTCGGAGCTCAGTTCGGTGGTGAGTGCTTTCTTTTTCTTCTTTTTAGGGTTTCTTCTTATATCTTACGAATTTAAAGAGTTCTTTTTGTTTAATTTTTTTTAAAATTTTTTGAGCCGATCTCGCTGTCTAGGTTACATACTAAACATTTTGCTTCACTAACTGCCTATTCTTTATCCAATTTCTGAGTTGTTGGAAATTAAATGAATTTAAAATTTGATCGTAATCTAGTGTCCTAGTTTAAGAGAATTTTGCTTTACTGACAAATTTTTAAATCGTTGATTATGACTTTTAATTAAATTGTCTAAAACTATTTTCCTGATTTTTTTCTTTTATTGGGGGGAATTTTTTAAGGTTGATGTATAATTTATTTTTCTCTGTTATGTTAGTTTGTTCTGTTGTTTAGTGGGGAGGAACTTTCTAGTTAGGTTGATTTATAATGAATTGGAAAGCATATTGTGGAGAGAAACGTTGTAGAGTTGGAATTGGGGTATGCATCTTTATTCATCTTCGAAGGAACTATGGATGGTGACAGAACAATATCGACTCCTTCAGTTGGGCCCAGCATCAGCGATGGCGCTCAGAGAATGCGAGCTTTTCATGGGTAGTTTTCCTTTTCATAGTGATTTTTACTTATTAACACCCCTCACTTGAAAAGTCAAAGCATCATTATCTTTGTTCTTGACTGCTCTCGTCCTCCCTTTACAATGTTTTCTATTTAATCTTGCTAAAATTTGTATGTTATCTTACAAGCAATTGTTGTTCATGTATTACTGAGTTCTTCTGACTTTGCAATCCTTTTGTAGAAGGACTAGTGGTCCTACGAGACGATCTACAAAAGGACAATGGACCCCTGAGGAGGTAATTTCTTTCCCTAGTTTATGATTGTTGTCTTGCAATTTAAGGTAATACCTTTCTGTAAACCTTATTGCTTTGGCTGTGTTATCAGTGTTTAGTAATTTTAGACCCAACCCTCGATAAATTTATTATTTGTGTTCATTTAGATGTGTTTGTATCAATGTGAGGTGCATATGCATATTTGCATATTTTAAATAATTTATGGGCCTCCAGGATGAGATTCTGCGTAAAGCTGTTGAACGATTTAAAGGAAAAAATTGGAAAAAGATAGGTATGATTTTTTTTCAATCAACTGGCATAATAGCTCTCTTTGAATCATTCCAATTATTTAATTCTGATTCATCTGCAGCGGAGTGTTTCAAGGATCGGACTGATGTACAGTGCCTACACAGGTGGCAAAAGGTCTTGAATCCAGAACTTGTTAAAGGGCCATGGTCCAAAGAGGTGATTGTCTTTGCTACTTATTTTTCTTTTCCTCTCAATTCTTTGCACTTGATTGTTTTCGACAAAACAAATATATATTTTTGATAATTAGTATGACATTCTGAGTTGCTTTTCTGAAATATAACAGGAGGATGAACTGATAATTGAGTTGGTGAACAAATTTGGGCCCAAAAAATGGTCAACCATTGCTCAGCACTTACCTGGACGTATTGGAAAGCAGTGCAGAGAAAGGTGCGATGGTAGAGCTGTTACTTTTAATATTTAAACCCCGTTTACATTTGTAGTTTTGGAGAAGGCCAAGGAGACTGGGGAGTGGACCTTGGATTATGGCTTTGTGTAGAACTGGTAACACAGCTGGCCTAAGCCTGGTTTCATTGGGTTAATGCTGTTGAATTTTAACAGTTCTCACTCTGAGCTGTTATTGTGAACATTTCTGGAAATTTTATGAAATCATGTGGTGTTGTAATGCTCCTTTTTCCCCAAAAATATAAGAACAAAAAATTGTTCCTGTTTTGCATTTGTGCTCATACAGCTAAGTACTAATGTAGGTGGCATAATCATCTCAATCCTGCCATAAATAAAGAGGCATGGACTCAGGAAGAAGAGCTGGCTCTTATTCGTGCTCATCAGGTTTACGGAAACAGATGGGCAGAGCTCTCAAAGTTCTTGCCAGGAAGGTATGTTGCCAGACCTTCCCATCAATGTTGTGTCAAGGTTACATACTGTTGGTCTTTTATTCTTTTTTACTTTGGTGGCTGCAAATCATCCTTTGATATCTGTACGTTAATTAAAAGGTAATATATTGTTTCTACCAATAAATCTATGTTTCCAAATTTGTATGGGTAACAGGACAGACAATGCTATTAAAAATCACTGGAACAGTTCAGTCAAAAAGAAAATGGACTCTTACGTAGCATCAGGACTTCTAGAACAATTTCAGTTTCCAGTTCTTACAAATCAAAGCCAGTCTATGCCTTCATCTTCTTCAAGGATACAGAGGAATGTAGAGGATAGTGGTGCCAAATGTAGGACAGAAGCAGATGACATATCAGAATGCAGCCAAGAACCTACTATGGCTGGCTGCTCCCAGCCGACAAGTGATTTGGCTAATGCTGCTGTGCATACAAGAGAGCATTTGCACTTGACTGAAATATCTGGTGTGGCAAAGGAGAAGAATTCCTGTCCAGCACCTTGTTCAGATGAGTACAAGTATTATCCATCTTTGGAAGACGTCAGCTTCTCCATTCCAGAAATACCTGGTGAAGCAGGTTATTCTACGTGTGGGGATTACCAGTTTGGTTTAACAAACCTGCCTAATCCTTCTTCTCTGGAATTAGGGCAAGCATCATCTGGATTCAAAAATCACTGTATAGATACTAGTAGATGCCATGAAGTGATGAATTTTGCATTACAAACTTCTGTAGGATTAAATGCTCCTACATCTTTCATAAATGCAGTTACAACTTCCGACAAGCAAGAACATATGCTGATAACGGATGATGAATGTTGTAGGGTCCTATTCTCAGAGACAGTAACTGATGGATGCTTTGTCTCTGAAGATCTTACACAAGGATATAATATGGTTGAATCATGTAGCTGCACACATACATCATCTTCTCAGGCTTCAGACATCCAAAAATCTGAAACTGGAATCATGCCAGCCTTGCAATCTAATTGTCCTTCAAGGTCTGAAGTGTTGCCAACCTCATGCTGTCAATCTTTTGTGTCTCAACTTATTTCAGTTGAGGATGGTACCACCCTTATATATGGCAGAGAGCCTGGTCAGTTAACTGGTCAACCTTTTGAAACTCAGGAGCAAAAACTTACTATGAATGTACATGATGGCTTTATCTATACTACTGATGACCATACATATGATACAGACATGCAAGAGCAATCATACCTTGACAAAGATTCTCCGAAGTTGGTTCCAGTGAATACTTTTGGTTCTGAATCAAATGCAATGATGCAAACTTGTCCTATTGTGTATGATAAACCAAACTTGACTGCTGAACAAGACGGAGGAGGTCTATGTTATGAACCTCCTCGCTTTCCAAGCTTAGATATTCCATTTTTCAGCTGTGACCTTATATCGAGTGGCAGCGATAAGCAGCAAGAATATAGTCCCTTTGGTATTCGCCAACTAATGATGTCATCTATGAACTGCACCTCTCCGTTTAGGTTGTCTGATTCTCCATTATGGGATGATAGTCCTGATGCTAAGCTGAAAAGTGCTGCCAAAACTTTCACTGGTACACCCTCCATATTGAAGAAACGCCACCGTGACCTATTATCTCCTTTATCAGAAAGATGTGACAAAAAGCTGGAAACAGATATGACATCCAATTTGAGCAAAAAATTCTCTTGCTTAGATGTTATGTTGGATGAGAGTCGGACTGGAAACACATCTCAGGAGTCTCCATCTGAATGTAAGACCAAGTCTGGTGTCTTCATTGAAGAAGAAGAAAACCTGTGTCAAGCATTTGATCAGGAACAATACGGTGGGGAAGATCACACTGAACCTTTAGATGATGCAGCTCAGAAGAAAGATTCTAATGGAATTAATTCCCAAGGAGACATAGAAAAGGAAGCCTGCGTTACTGATACCAAGGACAAAACATATGCTAACGCTTCTGACAAAATTGTGAGTTCTTTTATATATAAAAAAATATTATATTTTGATGTAAAATTTCCAGCTTTAGAAGCACTGCTGTCTGATCAATCCCTTCAGCTTTTTGGTTCTTGTTTCTTTAATGATAACCTGAACTACTGTTGGAATATTGAGGGAGCTGGAGCTATACACTAATAGTGATTGTTTATGTTGGAATATATTCAGAGATGATGCTGATAGTTCTATGTACACTGGTGGTCTTATGCTGGAAATCTCATTCTTAACCCTTTCTTTTTGTTGTTGTATTCTCTTTTACATGATGAATTGATTTATATTATTTACTATTTCTTCTGATCTACTTTTGATAGGTCCAACGGCCTCCAGAAGTGCTTGTTGAGCACAATTTAAATGATCTACTATTGTTTTCTCCTGAACGGGTTGGTCTTAAAGCAGACAGACCATTATTCTCTTCAAGCACACTAACTCCAAGAAATCAGGGTTTGGTTTCTGAATGCTTTTCAGGAAATGCATGCATTATTGTCAACTCTCCTACTCCGAAAATAAAGAACTGTGAAAGCCAGTCAATTTCATCAGCAACCTTAGAGAATTTGGCTGATAATGCTGGGAATGGTGCTGCTATTGAAAACTACAATCTGTAAGGTTCCACTGCTCCCCAATAATATTATTTTCCTATTCTGTGTGCTTCTATGTTAACCTCTGCTTTTGTTTATTTCCCATCAAATACTAACATTAGTTGATCGATTACTCACCAGTTGCTTGCTTGATGTGGATTGCCAGGTTCAGTGGAACTCCATTAAAAAGAAGTATGGAATCCCCATCAGCATGGAAGTCTCCTTGGTTTATCAACTCTTTTGTTCCAGGCCCAAGGGTTGATACAGAAATAACAATTGAGGTATAAAAACTTGAGGTAGGTTTTAGAATTTAGATATTTTGTTTACCATTCCTGATAACCTGGAATCTCTTTCCAGGACATTGGATACCTGATGAGCCCTCCAGATAGAAGCTACGATGCCATCGGGTTGATGAAGCAATTAAGTGAGCATACTGCAGCTACTTATGCTGATGCTTTGAAAGTTTTGGGAAATGAAACTCCAGAATCAATTGTGAAGGGAAGACGCTCCAACAATTCTAAAATGCACAAAGAGAATAATCAAATGGGGACTCAATCACATTTGGCTTCAGATCTCTTGGTATTACTGAAAAACCATAGCTATGCTTGGCATCCTGTTATTTGTTGCAATTAGTTGAAATTGATAATTTGCGATTAATTGCAGGTGGAGCGCCGCATCCTTGACTTTAGTGAATGTGGAACGCCAGGAAAGGCTACTGAAAATAGAAAGTCCTCAACTGCCATGAGTTTCTCAAGCCCCTCTTCCTTTCTCTTGAAAGGTTGCAGGTAATGGTTTATCAAGGGTACTGAAAAGGCTTGCATGCTTGTAGTTTACATCGAATATATGTATGCCATCTTTTTTCCCCTTTTTTCTTGTCAAAATCCATCAATTTCTTGTCGAACGAGAATGGATCTAATGTTAATTGATGATAAAAAAATATTTGTGCAAGTGCATAAGATTCTCCAACTCTCCTCACTTGTTTCTTGTGTCCCAATGAGTTGTTTGTTTGAGTGGTGAAATTTCATTTCCTTTTAATTCTCTCAAGACATGTACTGTTGTCAATCATAGGCTTTTCTCTAGGACGCAGGCACTAAGAAAATACAATTTGACCATTAGCATGGAAAAGTTTTATAAATGCTATCTTAGCCATTGACAGAAACCAAAGCTAAAAGGGGATAGATTCAACCATAAATTATAAGCAATTGGAAGTAAGTTTATTTCTTTCTGCCTTTTCAGTGTTTTGAGGGCTACAATTTTGTTCAAATGCAGTTATTATTGAATGGTAAAGTGAAAAACAAATACTACATTGATGTGATTCCCAATCAAGTTTATTGAAGAGTTGCTGTGTGTGCTACGCCCAATTTCTATGACATACGAGTAACTGCAGCATGAATTGCATCAGCCAGATGAGGGACTGTCTTTGAACTCAGTCCTGCCATGCTAATCCTCCTGTACATAAAGAGCGAAAATAGATCGATCAAAATCCCAATTCCAATAATTGATTTACAGACTTAAGCTATATTATGCGAAATCTTCATTTATGTGTGTGTGTGTGTGTGTGTGTGTGTGTGTGTGTGTGTGTTAGGCACATATACATGGATACGAGGCTTTTGATACCCATATTGGATGCATACCCTTAAGTAAACATAGGCCCAATAATTGAGCTTCTTACCCATCAGAAGTCATGTAGATGTGGTATTCTCTGGTCATGAATTCCACTTGCTTTGAATTTAGTCCGGTGAAGGTAAACATTCCAATTTGTTTGATGATATGACTCCAGTCACCAGGTGTTCCTGCCACATGTAAAGCAAAAGAAATAAGTGAGAAAGTAACATATACTCCAGTCACCAGGTGGCAATCGATTTGCTTAAATACAACACAAAGAAATTGCACTAAGATAGAAGGAACATCGAGGAGACCTCTAGCACGCAAAGCATCAAAAAGTTGTTTGCGCATGCTGATGATACGGTCAGCCATTGCCTTCAACTCAATAGTCCATTCATTGAACATGTTGCTGTTGGTTAAAAGGACAAAAGAATAAGAATTAGGACAGGATACGATAGGTTATTAGAATCCGCAAAGTCCATCTGACAATAGCCCGCAACTGTGGCTTAAAATTCAATACATAAGCTGATATACACAAGATAAAGATGGAGTTCTTGCCAACCAAATGATGCAGACAACAGCGGTGTAGTGAACCAAGGGTGAACAGTGCATACCTGTCCTTCAGGATATTTGCCACAATGGATGCACCGTGAATTGGTGGATTTGAAAACATTGGCCGAATAACAAGTTTGAGCTGACTTTCGACCTTGCTTGCTACATCGGCTGCCCTGCAGACCTATTGACGATGAAATTTGTAATAACAATCAGAATACGTTCTTCAAGCCGAAAAATTACAAGGCACAACTTGATATATCAAGTCAAAAATGTCCATCTATAGTGACCAGATCTTGCTAACACATGATTTGTACAAAAAAGAATATAAAAGGAACTTTAAATTAAAAGAATGCAATTTAGGGCATTCTAATCTCATAGACATCGATATTAGATTCTTACAACACTCAATGCACCAACACGTTCGCCATAGAGGCCCATGTTCTTTGCATAACTCTGAGCTACAAAGCATTCACCACCATCAGCAACAAACAAACGAATCGACTGTGCATCTGCATCAAGATTTCCACTGGCAAAACCCTATAATAACAAGTACCCATACAACCCTTTTAGAAATGATAATAATAGTAATAACGAATAACTTCATTCAAGTCTTCACCAATTAAATGATACAAACTGTTGTAAGTTTCTGGATTTGCAAAAGTAAATACCCAATGTTGCATTCAGTTCTACCTACCTGATAAGCACTATCAAAGAAAGGTAACAATGCCTTTGATCTCATCAACTGCCTAATTTGCTCCCACTGCTGAAGGGTGGGATCGACTCCAGTGGGATTATGAGCACATGCATGAAGAAGCACAATTGATCGAGAAGGGGAAGAGCCAAGGTCCTCCAATAACCCTTTTATCAAGAAAGGAATACCAAAAAATAAAAAAACTAACAGAGTAAAACTAAATCAAACTAATCCTCATCGGACACCAAAAAAGGGAGAACCAAAAAACAATTATGCATAATCAGATATGGAGATCAATGGTCACAACAACTTCAACAATAATGATAGGAACTACAAAATTTTACTGATGTCATGTAGTTGATGATAATTGACTAAGAGCTCAATATAAGATTGAAATATTGCATGGTGATACACAAAAAACAAATATTCATATAAGTTTTTCATACCCTGGAAATTCAATCCGCGTGTTGTTGGATCATAATAGCGGTAAGTTTTGACAGATAATCCTGCCAAAGTAAAAATCTTGGTGTGATTTCCCCATGTTGGCTGTGGAATGTATATAGTTTTCTGCCAAAGAAAAAGTAAAAAAGGTAAGTGAAATCACTACTATGAAATTGTCCAAAGATAATACAAAAAATACAAAATGTAAAATAAAACAAGAAGGTTTACTTGATAATAATGCCTAGCCAAAAACTCAGCTCCAACTCTCAATGAACCCGTCCCAGATAAACACTGAACTGTAGTAACCCGATTCTCTCGAATAGCAGGGCTACATTTAAAACCCACAAAAAGAATCAAATTATATACCAAAAACAATCAAATTAATGTAAAATTTCCTAGGCTAGCATTAAACATCCAATATTAACAAACCTGTCAGCACCAAAAATAAGTTTAGCACTTAATTTATTAAACTCTGCTATTCCAATAATGGGAAGATATTCCTTAACACGTGATTTATCGTTCAACAACATTTCTTCAGCTTTTCTCACCACATTAAGAACAAGAGGCTTCCCTTCCTGTTAGCAAAATTAACAAATTTTAAGTTGAAAACAAAAAAATCCAATGCCAAATTGTATAAAAGGTCCACTATACTTTTTTTTTTGCGGATATAGTCCTTATATTATAATTTGATCATTTCAAGTTCTCTACTTTTTGAAATATGTATTTTCAGTCATGAAACCAACTTTGGCATATTTTTTACTTGCGATGATTTGCTATATATACATAGAAAATTTGTCAAGCTGCATGTGCTCAAATTATTTGACCAATTTAATAGAAAAAATAATTAGTATCAAGACCGAAAATACATATTTTAGAACATAAAAACTAAAAATTATCGAATTAAAAAGTAAAAAAAATTGATATTACAGGGATATTTTATTGAGTTTTACCAAAATCCAACTTTAAAGAAATAAATAACTTACCTCGGTTCGATAAGCACCGACTCCTAAATTCAACTTAACGGGGCTGGGATCTTTGTTATATGCAACAGTCACCTAATTAATCAACGGTATGTATTAGCTAATTGTTACATCTAATCATTCATAATTAAAAGAATAAAAAAGATACAAAAAAAAGGAGAGAGATTGAATTTTTTAGCATACTCCGAGAATGGGATCTTCAGGGGCGCGAACGATGTGAGAGAAAACGGAGTCTACATGAAACCCGGAAGTGGGAGAAAATGCTACGGCGGTTTGAGACACCATTGATGCGGTTGCGAGGTGTCGGACCAGAGCGTTTAACCGTCGATCGGCCGACGAAGATGAAGAAGAAGACGGTGACGTGAATTCGGGGCGCATGTTAGCTTGTTCGGTACGTTGAATGATGAATTTACGCTTTTACGGCAAAATTTGCTTTTGCTAGCTGATAACCGACTGCTCCGTTTTATTTGCTTTTATATCAATAGAAAGTTTACGCGGCGAGTGACGGTAGCTGTTATCAATTGGGGTCCACCCTTTTTTATCTCTATTATATAAACTTTTTTTTTTCAAAATATAGTTCTCAATTTTAAAACTTAAGACAAATGAAAATTTAAAGATATTATAAAATTTAATATATAAAATTTAACAATCTCATTATAAGTTCTGATTATATCTGTTCTTTTTGACACGATATTTAGAACTATGCAAAATCCCTCCCTAATCTATAAATAAGAGGATAAGGCATTTCAATGCAATCAAACCACATCTTTTGTTTTGACAATAATACCTATATCAATTCAACTAAGACTCAAACGATATTATAATTCATTATTTGAATGAAATAAAGTATCAAATAACATATAAAATGATTTTAAAACTATTTTTTTAATAAAAATGCTATATATTTTTTCAATTTTAAAATATTTTAAATGTCAAAAAGACTCGTAAAATAATTTAAAAATAGATTAAATTTTTAATCAAAAATTACATTAATTAAGGTCTTAATTAAAAATTAGCAATCAATTAATACCCTGAATATAATTTTCTATCAAACAATTAAATGGTGATTGTCATGTACGTGATGGCCAACATAACAATTGACATGAAAAAAATGACGATGTAATGATTTAATTGACTTTTTAAATTATTTTATGATGGTTTAAATGATTTTTAGGATAAAATAACTTATTCTTAAACTTTTTTTATCAATATTAGTCATCAATCTTACAATTTGATAATTTTTTTCATTATGGTTTCTGAACTTAAATTCTTTTAAAGTGCTATTATTATTCATATCATCTCTTAAAAATAAGATTACAATTCAATTCCTACTTATAAAAATGAAATATATTTCATAATTAATTATTTATCTTTTCAAAAAATATTAATGGTGAAGAAAATAATTACTACTATTAGCCATCAACACCCAATTTTGATAAAAAGAATTCATTTAAAGCTTCGTAAGATATCTTAAAAATCAAAAGCTGCCGTTCAAAAAACGCAATGATTAAAAGTTTCATTATTTTAGTAGGGTTTTTTCCAATATTTGAGTTTTTCTAAACAGATAAACATAGAGTAGTGTAATTGGTAGAACCGCCGCATAGGATTCCTACCAAAAGATGATGAATTATAGATGAAGTGGGGTTTGGCACGTTTAACAAGATGTCTGTTTTGGATATTAACGACTTCATTTAATATGTGAAATTAAAATATGTTATATTTATTTATGAAAAGTATTAAATCACTTTTTAATACTTTAACTTGATAATTATTTTTACATTCAACTTAAATTTTTTATATTTAAGTTAAATCTTAGATAATTATTTTTACATTCAATTAAATTTGACGACCAAATTTAAGCTTTCGAAACTAACACAAAAGTTTCAATTCTCAAGATTAAAATAATAAAAATTATTTTTAGATTAAATTACTATTTAGTACTTCAACTTCACCATATTTCTTTTATTGAAACTTCGACTTTTCTTAATTGGTTCATATTAAAATTTGAACTAAATAATTGTTCTCACATTGAAATTTGAACTTATTTTTATTCAAATTAGTTTTCAAACTTGACAATTATTTTTATATTAGGAGTCTGAACTTTAAGATTTGAAAAAAAAATCAAAGACTTAGACAAAAAAAATTCAAACACTAATGTGAGAGAAATCAAGTTTAAGAACTAACTTATAAAAAAAATCAAGCATCAATGTAAGAATAAATGCAAAAAACCTCTATGCAAGAATAATTATAAAGTTCAGGCCTAAAAAAAAATATCTAACCCTAATATTTTTTTTTATATTCTACAGTTAAGTTCAACTTGTATAGATGTATGACTTATCAAACTTTGTTTCTTAAGGGCCATCATAGTCATAAATGGATTGGTAAAGTAATTGTAAGTTGGATATCAATGGTCATGGTCCAAAGCAAGTGTAACCGATCCCCTCCCCAAATTTGTGAGAAAATAAAAAGCCAATTGATCCAAAGCAAAGGGTAAGGGTGAAAAATAGAAGTCTAGGCTAAAGTACTGGATGGAAGAGAGCTTATAACTGCATCGTGTATTGCATCTGCAAAATATGGAACTGCCTTTGAACTTAGGCCTCCAATGTTAATCCTCCTGAAACAAAGTCGATAACCATAAATCCCAGTATTGATGAGGGAACTGATTCATTAATATTATTGCTTATACAGTAAATGAGTAGCTGGAAAAATCTTTTACCCATCAGATGACATGTAGATATGGTATTCTCTAGTCAGAAAGTCAACTTGATCCTTGT
The DNA here is from genome assembly GCA_005610355.1 of Gossypioides kirkii. Classification (NCBI taxonomy): domain Eukaryota; kingdom Viridiplantae; phylum Streptophyta; class Magnoliopsida; order Malvales; family Malvaceae; genus Gossypioides; species Gossypioides kirkii. Next base: position 35,088,087 of record CP032249.1, read on the forward strand.
TCAATCCGGTGAAACTATACATTCCCACCTGCTTTATAATATGGCTCCAGTCACCTGGAGTCCCTGCCCGGAAAAAGGAGAAGGATGTACCCTGAAGTTTAGGTCAAATCACCAAAATTTTGGCAGATTCTCAAATAGTTCATGGTTGAATGATTGAAAACAACTCATCCTACATTTTCTCTTGAGCAATGGAGGTTTGAGATGGATCTGTTATGTGAATGAAATAGTCAACACATATATGCTTAGTTTTGTAGGGGTATTATTTTTACACATTTTTTAGTATATGAGTTAGCAATAACTAATTCAATTGGTAATATTTACCAAGAGTTTTTACTCATATTTCTATTTTTCTAGTTTAAATTTGTAACAACTATTCTTGTAATACATATGTAATAAAAAAGATTTTTTTCTCTCATATAATTATACTAGTAACCAAACAAGGCAATAGTGTAAAGAGTTTACTAACAACATAAATGGATTACCTCTGTTGCATAAAGCATCATACAGTTGGTGGCGTACTTGGACCAGTCGATCTCTCATTGCCTTCAATTCGTTAGTCCATTTTTTGTACAAATCACTGCAACATGTTAAGAATTAACAAACTTAGAGGCATGGTTTAGACTTGACCATGGATTCCATGCCAAGATAATTGCTCATACGCAGTTTAGATTGAAACATTCCAAAACATGGGGTTAACTGAAGGCCATCGAAGATTGTGATTTTAATATGTTGTGGATCAAAATAGTTGAGAAAGCATTTACAGATACAGAAAGCAGGAAAGAAGAAAGGGAAGGAGGGAAGAAAAAGATTCAAGAAGAGGAGAAAAGCCAAAGAGGATACAAATTCATATGTTTTCAAATGATACACTCAATAGCCTTGTTTCTCTTTTATACTAGTATTGACTAGTTCACATTATTATCCCAATATTACCTTTAATGAAACCTACATTTACAATCTAACCCAACAAATAACAAAAGATAGAATTAGGCTTGTATGATAATAAGCCAAACATTTTTCATATTGCTACTAGGGAAAAAATCCAATCTCATTCATATTCTCTAAATACACGTTGACTCTACTGTGTTATACTGATTAGAAATTAAAGTTAATGTGCAAAAGTTATATATTAGAGTTATGATCCTCAAATTACACACACTTAACTTTTTTGACATCTCATCTTCAAAAAAGAGAGATTTATTTTATCTAAAATACTAATGTGTTAATTTGGAAGATCAAAACCATAAGACTTGAAGATTTCAATATATCAATGGATTCAGGTATGCTTCCGCATTAAATTTTTGTTCTTAATGATCTGACATGACAAATTTTGGTTTATTAAGATTTATATGACTTTTACGGTCCTAACACTTTAGCTTTTATGGTCCTAGAATAGTTTCGCATTTTCTTGCATGAAACAAAAATTTGCAACTTCAGAATGTCATCACCACATTCACAAGAAAGACACTGAGTGACTAAAAAGTCTGACTGAATTATTTTATTACCTATCCTTCAGAATGGCAGTAACAATGGCTGCACCATGAATGGGCGGGTTTGAATACAAGGGTCTTATGATCAGTTTGAGCTGGCTTTCAACCTGCCTTGCCACATCAGCTGTTTTGCAAACCTAAATCCACATTAAGGATGATAACCATGGAAGTGAGAAATATGCAGATATTTTAAAAATATTGTTCTCATATAAGAAACACATTTGAGTCTTCGGAAAAGGAAAATGTGACCATGTGCATGGTCATACATGGAGATAGATATTAACTATGAAGAGTTCTATCAAAGTATCTTACAATGCTAAGCGAACCAATGCGCTCCCCATAGAGTCCCATATTTTTTGAATATGATTGAGCCACAAGGCATTTGCCACCATCACAACCGAACATGCGAATGGATTGTGCGTCATCATCAAGATTTCCACTTACCAGACCCTACAAGCACAGTCCATCAGTCACTAAATGAGGTTCAAGCAGAAACCTAAAGCCATATAGATTTAATAGTATCTTACCTGATAAGCACAGTCAAAAAAAGGCAATAGGCCTCTCTGTCTCACTAACTGCCTGATCTGTTCCCACTGCTGACAAGTCGGATCAACACCAGTAGGATTATGGCCACAAGCGTGGAAAAGCACAATGGCTCCAGTCAAGGCAGACCCAAGATCTTCCAAAAGGCCTATCAAACACCAAGATGAATTATCTTAATCCATGAGAACAATGAAGATAATAATTTCCAATGCAAAATACTGCCAAATGGTGATGTTATGACCATTTTATTTTGAATTGGTGTTCAGTAAAGGAAATTGAAAAGAAATTAGGTATATCTTGCATACAATACCCAAATTCATGTGCATAATATGCTTAATTCTTAAACTTATAATAAACATGATATATTGTACTGGTGATTCAAATCAAAATGCAGTTGCAACATGAAGTTTCAACAAATGGAAGTTGCTCAAAATGAAGTGGAGACCTTGAAAGTCTAGCATATGTGTTTTGGGGTCATAATATCGGTAAGTCTTCAAAGTTAACCCTGCCGCAGATATCAGATTTGGATGATTTCCATATGTTGGCTCAGGAAGGTAAACCACATGCTGAAAAAGAAGGTGGACGATAAAGTTAAACAGTCCACTCATAACACATAAACCAATATGGTGCGAAGTCCTTTACTTGGTGGTAATGTTTTGCTAAAAATTCAGCTCCAACCCTCAGTGATAGACAACCAGAAACACATTGGACAGTAACCACTCTACTTTCCTTGATGGCACGGCTTTTCCGAACAATGATATAAGCAGCCAACAACAGAAAAATAACTTCAGCTAAAATCAGAGTTTAAAGAAACCAGAAAAAAGGAAAAAATGGGTTCAGGAAACACCCTAATAATAACCGAGCTTGCAAATTGCAATGCTTTCTGAACATTGAGTATTGCAGCCTTGCTAATAACGAATTTTATAGTTAAAATTTTATTTCTCTAATTTTCCTTTTTTCCTACATTAAGAAAATTGATCTAATAAATTCGAAACCAGGCTAGTATTCTTGTACCTGCCAGAGCCAAACATTAGCTCAGCGCTTAATTTATTAAATTTCGGCATTCCTGTTATAGGAAGATACTCCTTGTCAGCAGACCTAAATATCAGATAAATTAGAGTTCAGTCATGACTCAAGCAAGTTATGATGGCAAAATAATAATAAAATACTTACAGATCATTAGCTAGTGTCTGCTCCACTTGTTTAACAACATTTAATGTATGGCATTTTCCCTCCTGTCGTTCAACGAACAAATCCCATCCAGAAAATTGTTTCCGTCAAAGAAAAACAAGCGATGTGATATAAGGAAATGCTCATGGAAGTTACTTTCTACTAATATTAATCCATAATTATAGCAGTTACCGACCTGCTGATAACAGCCTAATACAACTGAATGCTAAGGTAGGATGTTTATTCAAATAAAAAAGATACCTGAAAGAACCAACCTTGCAACAATATCATGACTTTATTTTACTAGGAGAAGTGGGTGATAGGAATGACCCTATTTCTGTGCAAAGACTATAACACATGATCGAAAAACACATTCTCCAGGAGCATGCCAAAATCTTAAAATGCAAAGATAAAGTATAGCAACCCTATATAATAAGTATTTTATCCGGAAGTATACTTTTTTTTTTTTTTGAAATAGCCGGAAGTATACTTGCAATGGTCAATGTGGGTAAGAAATATCATTAATTGGCAGAAGTAACAAACACTCACCTCTGTTCGATAAACACCAATACCCAAATGCAGCTTATTGGGGCAGGGGTCCTTGTTGTAAGCAGCTGTTGTCTTTTTTCATATAATATAAAAGCATTAAAAACAAAAGAACGTCTTAATTATTGAAGCAACGAATAGAAGGCAAGATGCAGTGTAAACCTGGGACCAGAGATTGCTCTCTCCAGCAAATTTCGAATTGGTATGCACGATCCCAATCAGGGAACGCTAGCAATCCAATTCAGTAAAACTAACGACATTAATATATAGCTTATTATAAAACTACTGAGTAAAACAAACAATTATAATAATAAGTTCCAAAAGAGAAAACTGAAGGAACCGGATAAGACTGCATTATTGAATTAGTTCTATAAAAGTAGCGACTTGCGTACTAGATTGATCCACATTCAGTGTAACACTGGAGTAACTAATTTATCAACATACTTGTATTTCTAAACGAAGATCAGAAATGCTAGAGAACTTCATATAAAACATCCATTTTTGTTTTTCTAACGTTGACATATTTTATACCTGAAAATCAGTGTCAATGGCAATTTCAAGTCTAAAGATATAGGTTTCTACTTTTCAATTAGAAGACGGGCACATTTAAGAACCAATTTCGACATAAATTCTTGAAAACAGATAAAGGCATACAGATCAAGCACAATTTTGGAGCACAATAGTCAAAGCCCAGTTGAAGCGTTGAAATGATCTTGAACCAGGTTGGACTAATCAATTCCTAATTCAGCACTTACTATAATGGACGAAAGAGCACTGAAAAGTACTTCCAAGCAGTGAAAAAAGCTCAAACTTCTTTAATTGTAAGAACACAGAACAGTACAGCAATGGAGTGAGGAGACATTGACTAAAACAAGTAGCAAGAAATATGCAAAATTTTCAAAGCCGATACCGCGTAGACAGGGATATCCGGAGCTAAGGTAATGTCCTGAAACAGAGAATCGCCATTTGAGTGGATTCTGGTCGGCTCCATAAGCTTTAGATACTCCATAAGAACGATGATGCAGTGAAGAGGTAAATTAGGAAACTATTATGCCTATGATTCATAGAATTATCCGATTTTCAAATTTGAGTTTTAAGTGGGCTGGAAGTATATTTTATGCTAAGGATTGTCGGTAGAAGTCCCACTCCCACGTATAAAAAACTTTATGCACCCAGACAGGTATTTTTATTATTAAAAAACTTAATAAAATTAAAATTTTAAAAATAAAAGTATAAAAATTAAATTTTAAATATTAAAAAATTACATATTTTTTTAACTTTTAAATAGTTATTAAAAAACTGATTTGTTATTTTTTATTATTATTATTTATCATAATCCAGACTGGTATTTTTGGACTTTATGACCCCAATCACGGAGACTGAAAATGTACATCTAATCTAACAGTTAACAACAGGGAGCAAAAATCAGGCACCGCCAATCCCATTATCAGTAGGCCCAACGGATATGTTCAAAGTTGAATGATGACCCACTTCCTTGCATGTTGAAGCGCAAGTTTATTTTATAAAAGATTAATTCGAATTTCGTCATTTTATTTTATAAATTTAAAATCATCAAAATTCTATCTTCATTCTTTATAAAAATTAAACAATCAGTTCAATCATTGATAAATAAATGAATTCGAGTAGTTGGTTTTCAATTTTCGTTAATTTGTTATATATAAAATTTTAAATTATTCATTTTTACTATTTTTATATAAATATAACTTTTTTTTTCAAAATTTATATATAATAAATTAAAATAAAAAAATTAATTCCTCAGATAAAATTCAAGTAAACTTTTTCTTCTCTTTTCAAAGATAGTTAAACCATTATTCTAAACATGCTAGAAACCCCAAATTTAGGGCCTCAAAAAGCAGGTGAAGAATCTAGTCAAGCCTTTATCATGCTGTGGTTGTGACTTGTGACCTAAGCCATTGCCTAGCCAGAAATTTATATGAGTATGATTGCCTACTGTTTTTCGTATTAACTATTTCAATCTTATAAAAAAATTTAAAAAGATATTCCAACGGCATCAAATTAATAAAAAGAAATAGTTGTTGAAATTAAATAAAATTTTATAGTACAATGCCAGGCTTAAAGTGTAATATTATAAATGGAAAAATTTTAAAATTATATATAAATTTTAATATAATGTATAAATTAATATATAAAGTCATGAATTTTAGTTTGGCGTAATTATATATATATATATATATATATGAAATTTTGATCGTGATTTAAATATATACATTAAATAATAATTTTATTTCAATCATATATATTTAAAGAAATAAATACATCTATTTATTTTTATATTAAATAAATATAATTATTTTTTATGCAATACATAAACATAAAATGATGCTACATCAATAATTGTATTAATAATTTGTGAGAATTAGATCAAATTGAAATTTCACAAATAAAATTACATAAAATCAAAGTTCATGTATACAATTACACATTAAACCAAAATTCATGTATAGTTTTGAGATTTATCCCTATTATATAATATAAAAGTGAGAAATAGATCTACTAAAATAGTTTTATACTTTTTCTTATATTTTTATATGATTAATATTTTAACGATTCAATAATTGAATTTATCGATATAATTGCACTTATCATGCATGTGATTTTATTAAACGATCTAATATCTCTATCATATTGATCTAAAATATTGTATATATTAATACTTATTAAATGGTTGAAAGTTTTTACATAAAATAAAAAATTTTAAATTTTAAATTTATGTCAAATTTAACATTTGTGATCTATATGAATGAAATATGAAATATAACGATTAAATTGTAAAAAGTACTAATCATACAAAAAATACGAAAAAATACAGAATTACTTTAATTTTAGACCGAAATAAATAATCCCTCCCTAAAAAATAATACAGTTCTAATTTACAATGTATTAAAATTCATAATCAAAATTATATTAAACATAATAACAACTTGTGTAGTTTCCTTTTTTCCCCTTTTTTTCGTCTGTTTTTGTTATTATTATTATATAACTTTGTTGCTTTCTTTTTACACATTTTCTGTTTGCTTAGATTCTGCCTGCCCTATATTTTCTCGGGAGTTAATTCAATTATACAACTAAATATAAGAGAAAATATAACTTTAAAAAATGTTGGCAACTAAACTTATTGATTAATCGGATTATTAATCTAAGTTCAAAAGCTCATATGATAAAAAAATTATTTAAAATATCAATCGAATTAAACTCAAATTTAAATATTAGAATTTGAGCACGATTTAATTATTTTTAAATTTATAATATATCGTTTTTTTATTTATGTATTATAATTTATATCATATAAAAATTAATTATATCATATTATAAAGTAAATATTAGAAAATATGTTAAGTTGTTTACCTTTTATAAGTTTCATAAAATAATATATATAATGGTACTAAAAATATTTTATATGAAAAATTATTAAATATCAAATAAATGAGATTAACAAAATTTAAACATCTAGCATCCTAGATCAACTAATATAGATACATTTGATATAATAAAACTCTCTTTGCTTCTTAAAATCTCAACCATAAATCCTATAAATATTCAACTCAACCTCTAGTAAATCTGATTTCTAATGATTTAATGTATATTATAAAACCTCTCTTGATTTAATGAAAGAATCATTCAAAAAAAAAAAAAATCTCACGTACCTTCTTTGTTTGCTTGAATTTCGGCACCAAGACTGAAGAAATTTTGAGAGAAAATCTCCCCCCAAACTCTCTTCTAGGCTCTAGCTACTGATTTTTGTTTGACTCAAATGAATAAGTTTAGTTACTGCCAATTTACTGATTTTTCTCAGTCAATTTTGATTTGAAAATTATTCAGAGCCGAATGAAAAGAATGAAGTCATAGATCTCTTCAATTTAAAACAAATACTAAGTATATAAAAAATAAATTTGTTGAGTGTTTTTTTTTTGTCGATGGTGGGATTTGTTTATTTACAATATATGAGTATTGTTTATTAATATGACGTTTTTGGTGAGTTTCGTGTATGTCAACACGTATTCTACTCCAGGTTTAATATGTGTTCATATGATCTTATGTACGTGTAATTTCATAAGAAAGTAAACTTAACTTACGAGCTCAACTTGCAAACCCAATACAGTACGTGCGAGCTTAATAAAATTCGGCCTAAACCTATTCGAATTTTGAGTCGGTGACGATAATTATCTTAATAAAGTTTTATAATATTTTAGGTGACTTGAGAATTCATCTAAAGTTAAAAAAAAAAAAAAAACTTTTGTTTGAGCTATAGATTAGATTGAACTTGTAATATATGAATGTGTATAGGTGTTCGTATGTACCTCTAGATCAAATACGTTTGCTTACTATCATTTAATATTAAAGTGTGTTAATTTGTTAATGTTTTTTAATTAATGAAATATATTTCTATATTTGCGATGATACCAGGACATTGTTGATTCATGACTCACAACGTAATTATTCAACCAAAATTTAATTTAATTTAATTTATAATTTGGTTTTTAATTTTATAATATAAAACATTTTATATTAAAAATAGTGAAAAAATTTTAAAAAGGCATTTAATTTTTTTAAAATTTTATATAATATCTAAAATATAAATATAAATAAATTACAACATTTTTTAAAAAAATTAAAAATTTATAAGTAATTATATCACATAATACCAAAATGTTATAAGATTATACTTTAACACATTCTGAATTTAAAGATTAAATTGAGAAAAATTGCGAAATTTCAATACTAATAATATAGGAAAAAGTTTGAAGGACTGCTCTTTTTTCTTTCCAAACCCAAACTGAGATATATCAATAACGACACGTGCTTAGGCCATCTCACGAAGCACCAAATCCAGTAATAAAACGATAGGAGCCCTTTGATATAACCGGTCAGCGAAACCACCGACTGAAACGTGGTTGATTTTGGTTGGTCTTTTATTTTTTATATCACCTCCCAAATAATTGAAAAAAAGAAGTTCATAAAAGAAAAAGGAAATGAAGCGAAAGGGAAATATATATATAATATATATATTTTTAATTTTTCTCAACGGAAAAAGAAGAGACTATTCGATTTAATCTCAGAAACAAAAGGCGAGAGAAGCGAGGAAGAAAAGGGAGAGAGAGAGAGAGAGCTGAAGATTTTGGACTGTTTGGTTTACTTGATAAAAAGTTAGATTAGGTGTGCCGGAAGAGTCTCCGGAAATTCTTCCGTTCGTCGCGATCGCGCCGGGCGGTGATCGGAATCTGATTGTTTTTTTGTTGTTCTTTTTACTTTTTTGGTGTGTGCGAATCCTTTATTTTTGTCAGCGAAGATGGTGAACTCTATGGTAGAGAGAGCTACGAGTGACTTGCTGATCGGGCCTGATTGGGCTAGGAATATCGAGATCTGCGATATGCTTAATCACGACCCTGGGTATTCGTCGCTCTGGATTCCAATTTCTCCTCTCTTCTAAGAAGTTGTTATTGCTCTTATGATTCTATTGATGATTGTGTTCAATTTGATTATAAAAAATGAATATGAAGATTGTGAATCTAGTCTTCTTTCTTGTTTCGGTGTTGGACTTGCTTTTACTTCTTTTCTTTTCTTTTTTTGAATTTTTCTCCTCTTGTTTTCTATTAATTGTAAATTTGAGAGAAGTTAAATATTGCTTTTTTTCTTTTATAACACGCAAAATTAATGGGAGAGATTTGGTTCAGGAAATTTAGTAGATCGATCAATTTGCTTTGCTTTTTCTTTCTTTTTTCAACATGTAATTCCAATCATGGATGTATTTGATTATACAGCTTTTAAATGTGGCTTTTGTTGATTGATAGAGGATTTAATTTCATGTCAAAACTTCGACTGGTTATAAAGAGTCAACTACTTTTCTCAAAGTGAAAGATAAATGTGTGACTTTATCTAGCAAATATTAAATTTATTTTTCTCAAATATGAACTGGATTTTTGTTAGCTTTACATTAGCAGCTTCATGGTAATTAAGTTTAATACTGTTTTTTTTTGTTAATTATTTTTGGTCACTTTTGCCGGTTGCTTTTTAGTTCTTGTAACTTATTGAAAGTAGAAAGGACTGAAGGTATGAACAAAAAGAAAGAAAGAAAGTACTGATGGTTTAGTTTTCTAATTTTCTGGTTAACTCCGGAAGCTGACTGGATTTATATCTTTTAACTTTGAATAAATTTTGCTTTCTTAAATCTAGTAGTGAAATGTTATGGTTATTATCAGGCAAGCAAAAGATGTTGTGAAAGGCATAAAGAAGAAGCTTGGAAGTAAAAATCCTAAAGTTCAACTTCTTGCACTAACTGTAAGCTGCTGATAACTTTTATGTTGGTTTCTACTAATCCCTGGATATAATGATCACTTTTGTTACCTGTTTTATTACCTGTTTCTTACATTGAACTAAACTTGTTTCAATTTGGTTTACTTCCTATGTTCTAGCTGCTAGAAACTATCATAAAAAACTGTGGGGACATTGTCCACATGCACGTTGCAGAGAGGGATGTTCTTCATGAGATGGTTAGAATAGTCAAGAAAAAGGTAGGGAGCCCCATTTTCTAGTTATTTTTTTTCTAGTGAGAATTTCTTCTCAATTTTTGTGCTGCTCAATTGTAGCCCGACTTTAATGTTAAAGAGAAGATATTGACTCTGATTGACACTTGGCAAGAAGCTTTTGGAGGTGCGAGGGCAAGATATCCACAATATTATGTTGCCTACCAAGAGTTGTTGGTATGTCTGCTTAGGACTCATCTCAAATTGTACGAGACATGCTTCGTATTTCTTGGGATCAAAGTCTTTATATGCTATCCTTCATTCATGACTCTGAATTTGTATTCTTCATATGCTATCCTTCCACATAGTGTGGCCTTTTCCCCGTTTCTTTTTCCTCTCTAAGGCAAATTGGTTTGTTGTTCAGCGTCTTGGTGCAGTATTCCCACCAAGATCTGAGAGGTCTGCACCCGTACTTACTCCTCCTCAAACGCAACCGTTGTCTTCTTATCCTCCAAATATTCGCAATTCTGATCGGCAAGACACAGCTGAGTCTTCTGCAGAGTCCGAGTTTCCAACCCTGAGGTATTATTTTTGTTCCTTAGTTGTTTGAGTAGTAAAAGCATGGTTGTTCTTTTTTAATGTTTTCCATTGTTCCCATTTAGTTTCATGACGGCCTATGTCTGTTATTTCTGAACTTTCTGAATAATGTCTTTGTAGAAGTTGTGCTGCAGTAATATGGTTATGCAGAAGGCTGCTGCCCATAATAAGTTCTTGTAATGATTGTCTAATAAATAAATTACAGATCTTATTGAAATATTTTTTTGTGTGGGCTTCACAGTGAGTTTCAATTGCTTCAGAAGGATAATATTTCATTCTGTTTGTGTGTACGAACTATCTAATATTTTCTCTCTATTAAAATAAGAGTAATTGTCAAAACAAACTCTTTGTTCACTCCTTAATGTATTTTTTAGAGAGATCAATGTGAGTTGTTGGGTGAAAAACTTCCTATTTGTTTTTAACTTCAGTTTTTCTCAGCACATCAGTGTTCCCTGTCCTTAGCTGGTAACCATGACTGGTGTTGTCACACCAATGATTATCCTTGTCTCCTAGAAATAGAGTAGTTGTAATAGTTGAAGCAATGTGAATGGCTTGTTCTATAATATTCCTGATGGTGAAATTACATTGCTATACATCTTGTTTTTTAACAGAAGTCTCATTTATCAGTTTGACAGAAATTCAGAACGCACGTGGTATTATGGATGTCCTTTCAGAAATGTTAAATGCAATAGATCCCGGAAACAAGGAGGTACTTGTTTGCATTTTGATATGTATGAGAATGAAGACATTTTGTTTACTTGCTAAATTGATTGTGTTCTGGCAAGCACATGGTAATGTAGTTTCTAAGTGGCAAATCATTAATTGGATTTAAGGTGACTACCAAAGTCCTTAATATAACTGGCGTTTGCGTACAAATCTGGTTGGCAATGCTCAAATTCATTAGATGGTGAACCAGTCTTTTTGTGTAAACTTATGTTTTTCCAGCTCTCATAATGAAAAATCTTTTCGAAAGTTTATGAAGTTTCACACTGCTACATCCTCTACTAAAGATATAATGCAAGTTGTGGTTTCTTTATGTTCAGTTTCTATTTGCATATTTACTGGTCTTTCATCTATCATTTCAGGGACTTAGGCAAGAGGTGATTGTTGATTTGGTGGAGCAGTGCCGTACATACAAACAAAGAGTTGTACACCTTGTTAATTCAACATCGTAAGGAAATGTTCTTTTACTACTGCTTTCCCGGGCCCATACTCTCTATAAGTTGATGACTTGATGTTGTCATCTGTTTTCATGAATGTGTCATGCTTTTCTGCATGGCATTTCTCTTTTTATTTCATGGTCCTTAAGGTGATTTTGCTAGTATCACTTGTTAAAAATACTTACCGAGAAGAGGAGTGATATTCTGAGTTGAGATAAGAGGGACATTATTATTTTATTCAATTATATCTTGTTGCTATGGTGACTTGTAGCTGGAGCAACCTGTGAAGGAGTTTATTTATGTATCAATTTTCCCCCCTAACCTATGCCAATGAATATCTTTGTTGCATTTATATAAATTTGTGTTATATTTCACTTATTATGGCATGTTAGTTTCCAACCTCTATGGATTGTTACAAGAAATTGTGTGAAATACTTTTAACGTTTAAGACATATATCACCTTTGGTTATCTATCTCTTGCAGGGATGAGTCACTTTTATGTCAAGGTTTAGCATTGAATGATGATTTGCAACGCGTACTAGCAAGGCATGAAGCAATAGCTTCAGGAACTCCTTCTCAAGCAAACAAACCTAAGCCTGAACTTGCAAAAGAACTTGTGAATGTTGATAGTCCACTAATTGATACTGGAGAGATTAGCAAGCAGTATGAGGGGAGGTAATTAGGCTTCTTTGAACTGGATTGCATATGCAGGGATCTGGTGATTAAAACTATTGGTGTTTTGTATTTTAATCTTTTTATTACAACTAATTGTAGGAATATGCTTAGAATTGCAAGTTCTTTTTGTTATATATGCTGCATTATACTTCTTTTCCTAAGCATTAACTGGTGGTAGCCATACACTTCTCCTCGGCATCTTGGAACTTAATTACGAGTTTCTTTCATCTATTTGGTTCATTTGTTTTAAGGAATCCTTGGTACAATTTGGTTCCTGGGGTTTTTGAAACAAATTACTTATTGCAGGTGCATGGTTATGTTGAAGGGGTAGTCTCTTGTTCATTTTAAATCTAGTGATTAGTAGCATATTTACCTCTATCAGGAGTGGCTGAGATGCTTATAAAATGTTATGTTGCTAGGATTAACATTGAAATTTATTCAATTTTGGGTTATCTAAAACCCTTCATCTTATATTTCCAGTAGCTTGAGCTTTAACTGACAGGGTTTTTTCACAGATCCACATCAAGCACTATTGCAAGTTCACCATTTAATCAGTTACTGCTTCCTGCTCCTCCTGCAACTAATGGTTCAACTCCTCCACCAGCTGCCAATCCCAAAATGGACTTGCTTAGTGGTGATGACTTCAATTCACCTAAGGCAGATAATTCACTGGCCCTTGTTTCTTTGGGAGAACCACAACAAGCACCTCCTGCATCACAGCAGAATGCCCTCGTTCTCTTTGATATGTTCTCTGATGGTAGCAACACCTCCAATTCTGTTAACACCCAGTCTTCAGGTTTGGCTGGACAAACCAACCCTTTGACTCCTCAAATTCAGCAGCAGCACCAGCAGCAGCAGAATTTTCATGCAAATGGAACTGCACCGAACTTGGGAGCACCTCCTCAATATGAGCAGCCATATGCTCAAGCCACTGTTCCCGCCTGGAATGGTCAGCTGGTTCAGCAGCAACAGCCGCCCTTACCTGTCAATGGTTTGATTCTAATTAGAATAGATTTCTCATGCACAAGTAGATCATTTTACTTTTGGCACAGCTCCCTAGGGATAGGCACATGTAAGCATGGCATGCCACGTGCCATTCTAGGAAATTAATAATAAATAGTCATGGTCTTCCTCTCAAAAAATTTATGTAGTGACATTCTAGGCTTTGGTAGGCTGAATATGTATTCTTGCTTCCACTACATTTATAATTAATGAACTTTTTGCATGTGGAGAAGGTGCTGAGAGCAGTGGCTCACTACCACCACCACCCTGGGAAGCACAGGCAGCAGACTCCAGCCTAGTTGCAGGTGCTCAACATCCCCAGTATGTGGGAAGTGATCAAATGGCGGGTATGTACATTCAGCCAACCACAACTGGTCATTTACCGACGATTAATAACCATGTGGCTCCGGGAAACCAGTTTGCTGGTTATCATCCACAGCCAATCCAGGGAGCATCACAGTATACAGGCATGCTTCCACAACAAATGCCTGTGGGCCAGATGAGTTCCATATATCCTCAGCAAATGCCAACGGGCCAGATGGGTTCAATGTATCCTCAGCAAGTGCCAGGGGCCCAGATGGGTTCAATGTATCCTCAGCAAATGCCAGCTGGCCAGATGGGTTCAATGTATCCTCAGCAAATGTATGGCAATCAAATGGGAGCATATGGGTATGGTCAGCAACAGTATCTCAATCAGCAAATGTATGGGCTATCCATCCGAGATGACAATGCCCTGAGAAACTCTTCCTACCAGGTTTCCACTTCATCTTACGTTCCGCCTAGTAAGCCTTCAAAACCCGAGGATAAGCTGTTTGGGGACCTTGTTGACATGGCTAAAATTAAATCAACAAAAACCACTCCTGGAAGAGCTGGTAGCATGTGAACCTGGATTTAGTGTTTCTTTTTTACATATTTTTTTTGGTGGCTAACTTGTTTCGTATTTTATCTCATTTTCCTTCGTTAGATATTCTTCTTGACTCATATTTGGTGTTGAATGCTTGGTATTGGAATCATGTACACTCCCTGTAGAGAAAATAGAAAGATCTCGCTTTCGGGTTATAGGTTGAGTTTATAGATTTGATTGTCTCTCTGTTTTTCTCAGACTTATGGAAATTTTTATTTTTATTTCTATTTTTGTTGTAATAAATAATATAATGTACATGTCGAAATTTTCTTTCCCAAGTTTTAAGACACTATTAGATAGACAATAGGCATTTTGAAATGCAAGGCTGTTGCAATAATTTTACTTTTCTGGAATTTGCTTTTGACTTTATTGAATTAGAGGATTTGTCCAGAATTCTATGCAAATTGTACCTATGTGTAACAGTTTGCCTTGGAGAAGGGGAAACTATCAGAATCCACCTTTTATTTTCCCAACATAGTCCGTCATTCCTAAGTTGATGAAGATGCAAGAAACCTTATAAAGTTAAACTATAATCCATGGGTTTTTTAATAACCTAGTCAAAAAGTCAGGCTATGACTATCATTCAGTTTAGTTGGTTTGGTTCGTACAGATTGTGGGTGGGTTTAAATGGGTAGTGGGGTGCGATGTATTGCGTTTAGTTTATTTTTTATCTTATGTTACAATATCAATACAGTATTTAATTTTACCATCACCATTATTTTTCACTAACCGCAGATAAACACATTGTTCATCCAAATTCATCTTGAGACCAGAGTTGGGTTATTCATTCAGTTTAGTCGATTTGTCTCATACATGTCAAATCTTGAAGTGAATTCATAATTAGTAACCAAAATATCTTTTATTTTGATTTTAAGTATCAATTTGGAGAAAATAATAGATTAATTGACCCAAATATCTGTATGAACTAATTGAATAATTTTTTTATTGCGTATGATTTTTTAATAATTTATTTAATTAAATTAGATAGATTGACAAATGGTAACCTGATCAATTCGATCATTGATACATTGAGAAATAGTATAAAAAAGAAATCTATAATCTCTTGATTTGGGGTGGACATAGAGCGGCAAAATGGACGGGCATGAATCAGCCCAACATGACCCAATATTTGGTCCAGTTTGGATTAAATCCTGCCAGCCGTGCTTAGATTCTTAAAACTCTTACAACCACAACCCATGACCCGACGGGTTTTTTTCTCACATCAACAAAATCAAACCACGACCAAAATAAGCTTCGTTTTCCTCTCATTTCAGGGATCTTCCTCAGGTCAGATTCTTAAGCTCGTCTTTTTCTTTTTCGTCCTATTTTTTTAAAATTATCAATTATTGTTCTAATTGATTTCTATATCCCATATCTTAATTGATCCGACCTCTAACAAAACCTTGACAATTAATTATTTTCATAAATAATAAAAACCTTAGTGGAAATTCTTAACAAAGCTGCTTTTTTGTTTTCAATTTTACAGCTAATTTTCACGTTGATACAGAATTATATAATTTGTTTTGAAGTCCTTTTGAATTTCCTACAAGCAACGAGAGATGCAGGTTTGTTGATATTTATATAGATGGCCTTTAAAAAAAATCTTGCGTATTTAATAAAATACATGTAGATCGCCGAAGAAGTTAGCTTGGGTTTTCGTAAAAAATAAAAACGATTATCCCCTTGATTAATATAGTTGAAATCTTTATATGAAGGCATCAAGGGCAAGATTGTTTAAGGAATACAAAGAGGTGCAGCGAGAAAAGACGGCGGATCCCGATATTCAACTTGTTTGTGATGATTCCAACATATTTAAATGGACTGCTCTAATCAAGGTTGTTTCTAAACTAAAAAATGGAGGAAAAAGGAAAATTGTAGACATTATTTATTGTCTATGTCATCTAGAGTTTTATTGGAGTATGGGTATATGTGAATGATCCTCCAAGAAGAAAACTTGGTGAAAGTTGAATATGCTCATGTTCAGAGTTCAGACACATACCCATATCCGGATTTCACCTTTGAATCCTGGTTATATAGAATTTTATTTTGATTTTGTCTAAATTATATGATTATATATAGGGACCATCTGAGACACCTTATGAAGGTGGAGTGTTTCAGCTTGCATTCGCTGTTCCTGAGCAGTACCCTTTGCAACCCCCTCAAGTGCGGTTCTTGACAAAAATATTTCACCCCAATGTGCATTTTAAGGTATGATTTCCTTGCCTTGATAACTGTATATTATCTGCCGGAATATTTGACTGCATAAAATGGAATGAAGGAAAAATGTTTTGATTCTTAAAGAGAGCAATTGCATTCAGCATCTGATTTATATTTGATGAACTTTCCATTCCTTTTTGGGGAATTTTGGGCACTCGGCGTTTTTCAACTAGGCAGCCGTGAGCCTACGACTGCAAAACAGAAGGGATGTTTACACAGTATTCAAGTCTTTTCACCATAATAAAAATATTTGATTATCTCTGGTGATAGGATTACCTGCTATATAGATTACTTATCACATTATCAGATTTAGTTAATTTGATTGGAATGTAAGATTTTACTGTTGATGACGGAATATAAGAATACCTGAAAACATATTTTACTAAATTGTCTTTAATCATAAATAGGATGAAAAAAGTGATTAAACTATACTAAAAGTGAAATGACTGAAAATAAAGGAAAATTTTAATACCATAGTAATATACAAAATGCTAAAATTTTCAACTAACTAATAATTGAATAATGGAAAAAACTAAATAATACTAATATTAATTAATTAAAAATTAAAGTAATGTAATAAACAAAATATAGGGTGTGTTTAACATTGCTTTTCAAGCCAAAAGTACTTTTCAAGCTGGGTTTTTAACCCAACCTAGAATGCTAAAAAGAAATTTTCTTTAGCTCTCGAAATCTTTGGCTTTTGAAAAATTACATTTGTGCTAAACTATCTATTCGGCCTCATTATTTAGCTTCTAGCTCCTGGAAACTTATATTTTTACTTTATAACATAAACATTTAAAAAAAAAAAAAACTTTTGGACAACAATGCTAAATGTTTGAATCTTAAACCAAAGTTTCCAAAAACATTTAATTATCCCATAATATAATAGGTAAACGTTAAATTTTTCTTAACAAAAAATAATAGACAAAATTCACTTATTATAAATAAATATAGTTTAAATGTTACTTGAAAAGAAAAAAATGGAGAGTTTGATTCACTAGTATTTATTATTTTTTGTGTTGGTTTTAATGAAAATGGATCAAAGTCATCAAGAATGGTTTAAAATTGTCACAAATTCTACATATTCTACACTAGCAAAGTAATGTAAAAGTACCTAAGAAACTTACTGAATCTTGGTACTATCGGTAATATCAGATTATTGGCATGAAGTAATTTGTTGAACCAAATGTGTTTAGTATGAATGTATATTTTTTTTTCCTCTCTTTGCAATGTAGTATTTAAGGTTGTCAATTGTTATGGCTAGGGGAGTGTAGGTTAGAATGAGACTGAGGAAGATTTTGGTTTTATTTAGTAAATTCCATCTTCTCCAAGTTGGAGCAAAACGTTAGTTTCCATCATGGACTTTGTTTTAATTACCAGATTTCCAGGAAGGAGCAATTGTGTCATAATGTCAGAAGATGAGAACAAAAGTTAACATTACAATCTTGTTTTGTACTCTGCTCTTGAACATGTTTTACTGGTAGAAAAAGGTAGAGCTTTGTCATCCATTCCATCGGCGTACATATTAACAAGTCTACGGATCATTAACATTTGAAACGTAACAATTCCATGATATTCAATTAAGAATTTAATCTGTATTTATTAATAATGTCTTGTACAGACAGGAGAGATCTGCCTTGATATATTGAAGAATGCATGGAGTCCTGCTTGGACACTTCAATCTGTTTGTAGAGCTATAATAGCCTTAATGGCGCATCCAGAACCTGATAGCCCTCTTAATTGTGATTCTGGTAAGTTGGTGTATTAGATGCTTTTCTTTTCTATTTCTTAATATTATGAATTTACCTAGTATTGTAAAGATTATATAAAATATAAACATGAATCAAGAGCATTCTTCATTTACTGCTTAATACAGATGTGTATGTATCTTGTCATGGGTGAAAGTTCTTATATATCGAAGAATTTATAAATTCTATCAAACTTTAAGCTACTTTTATGTTTGATGTCATCCTTGATGGACACTTTTCCTATTTGTGGGCAGGCAATCTTTTAAGGTCTGGTGATATGAGGGGATTCCAGTCCATGGCAAGAATGTACACCAGACTTGCTGCCATGCCTAAAAAAGGGTAAACTTTAATGGTGTAATGAACAGTCTTAAACTGTAAGCGATTCACTTCTTGTGCTTTCCAAATAACATTCAAGAATGTCTCCAGTTCTTCTGATCCAACATATAGATTATAGAACAACATTGATGTTTATGTATCTAGATTACCAATAAACCATCATCCTAAAGAAATTAAATTGTGTTTAAAAGCACTAAATAACATTGTTGCAATTTCTATTCTAGTTTGTTGATATGTTTTTTCAGTAAAATGGTTTAATTATGAATTTCATCTCTCTACTGTCGAAAATTGAGTAGTCCAATTAGGTGATACTATTAGACCTTGCAATTAATTGCTGTTTGAAAATTCTTTAATTCAGTAACTTATATTTAAGTATCATGAGACTAGACCTTTAGGCTAGCAAACTACGCAGCTTTAAGCGATTTTTTTGTTTAAATTCACCTAAACCAGTTTTATTTTTGAAAAATGAGAATTCTTACAAAAATTCTCTAAAGCACTAAAGCAAAGTGGAAGTAAACTTAAAAAGAGAAATAAGTTACGAATGAACAGAAAAACCACAAGAAAAATAGAGCACACCAAAGAAGAGCAAAAACCTTCATTTCTCTCTAAAGATTGCACAAATCCAATCAGTGATTTGATCAACCAATCAGCGATACAAGAGAAATTACCTGTTGATGTTGAATGATCCTTTGAATGGATTGCTCTTTAACTGCTAGACCAAATAGGAGTTCTTCACTTTTTCTCTTCTTCGATGCCAAAGGAGTCCCATAGACAGATGATCCAATGGCACCATTAATGGCTGCATTTGTAGCCTGCTGCATGTAAGCGATGGAGTTATGATTTCCATGATTGAGAGGTCTTTCCTCCCTTCAAGGTTCTCGCAGTCCATGCACTTGCAATTTTCAGAGCATATAATATTAGCTTGGAAGCACCCTCAATACTTCTTGAGACAACCAGATTTCTTGCAATGACATCCTTTATTGTGCTTTACTACCATTTGGACATCATGTGCATCATCCTGGAATTGTTTCCAGACAATGCGGAAATTTTAAAACTTGGAACAAATAGAAGTATATTGTTCTAGAATCAATATAAACAAATGTACTGACCCTGATTCCACCATTGCAATGATACAATACCACACTTTAACTAAATATAATAATTAAAACAGGCCCAGTTTAGCATTATTCTTCACATTTGAACCTCATAGGAAGGAAATAAAAATTGGAGATTCTCATTTCTATCCTATAGTAAAACTTTATGTTAGGCATGAGGTGTCAGATACCATACTTTTAGCATCCTGAGGTCTGTGTGGGCTGCTCGCAATCTTTGGTCTAAATGCATTGCGATTGCGTTCTGAGGTTACTCTGATAGCCTCCTGCCTTGCTGCTTCATTCTCCGCATTATTGTGGCAATTTATGGTGCAATCAATACAATAAATTCGAGAAGCAAAACACTCACAGTACCTAGTAATAACCAAAAAAAAAAAAAAAGTGCACAACGGTACCAGATAAAAGAAACGCAGAAAAATTATGATGGATCAAACCATAAAGCAACAAGTTCTAACATACACTAACAAATTGAAGCATTTATTTGTCCAATCCAATCAACTAATCAGTTGACTAATCGATCCTAAGTGCTCAGTAAAGGGAAAATCATAAAAATCAACTGGATGTTAGCTAAAGGTAATCATATGAAGACTGCGCCACATCCCACAAGCAAACTACTACTTGGAGTAACAGATCACTGCATGTGATAAAAAAAGTTTCCCCCAAGAGAACGTCATATTTACTGAGAATAGCAAAGCATCAACCACAAGCAGAAGAAGAAAATGGAGCATGCAAAAGTCAAACAACAATTTGATCAGTCACTCTTACTCACAATGCTTCGGAAAAGTGAAACTAAAATTGGCGTTTTATTTAGTCTCCACAAATAATCAATATAATCATACCATGCAGCACTATGATAGCCACTACTTACTGAAATCATGTAACAATGAAGCAGCCAAGCAGGCATAGAATTTAAATGTGTCAAAGAACTTACAACTCCAAGCACCGAGAATTCTTGCAATTACACAGCTTTTGTTTATTTGGAGTCCCATCTTTTGCTTCATGAAGTGCTCGTGGTCTGGACCTTGGAGACTCTTGCTTGCTGCTTATTCATAAAACAAGGACAAATAATTAAATCTTAGATTAGAAAAAAAATGGAAAAAGGAAAGAAGAAATGAATTTGATTCTAGGATCAATTAAAGTGTACTTTAATAACACTTATTTTTAAAATACATTAATTATCTAGAGGGAAAAGGTCACTTAAAGTTACCTGATTTGAGATGTAGGCAGTGCAAGCTTCTGGACTGAATGCGGCACCCGATGCATCGCGTTAGAATATGCGGCATTGGCGGCGACTGAGGTTTTAGTTGAGGCTGCGGTGGCGACGGCACTGTCTGCGGCTGTAAGTACAACCGCAATTGTGGTTCCTCCGGTTGCTGCTGATGTTCCTTCTCCGATTGCCATTGCGGTTGCATCGGGTAATCCGGCAATATTGCTTTTGTCGGCGAGCGACATACCACTGTGAAATCCAATTACCTCACCAATTTCTTCTTTCCGAAATCAGAAACTGTGAAATCCACTGTGACTTCCCCTTCTCTGTTCTTTGAAATTGAAAGTTTAGAAAAACGGACGGTTGAGTTTGTTTAACTTGAATCGACGGATGAAATTGGAAATATTTTTTGACGGATGAGATTTGTTAGAAAAGTCAGGAGTTATAGGGAGCCACTGGTTTAAGATTTGCGTAGGTTTCTTTTTCCGGGAAAGATAGGTGGAAGTGGAATTTGGCGCTAAGCAAGTCAGAAAGCGATTGGAATCTTGTTTTGAATTTAAACGTGTGAAAAGATTTTGCAAGAGAAATAATGGTGATGAATAGTAGCTCAAATATGGTTTACATGAAAAGATTTTGCAAGAAAATGGTGAAGGTTTTAAGAAAAATGAGTAAAAATGGAGAGTTTTTTTTTTTTTTTTTTGGTGAATAAATGGAGAGCTTTCTTATTCTCTATAGTGGTCGGCTGGTTATAGAGAAATATGAGTGTTCATTCATCCTCTTTTATCATTTTAAAATACATGTAAAAATGTTATTATATGCGGCCAAATATACTTTTAACAAACATGACTGGAGTTTGAAAAGTCAAAACCTGATTCCATCACCACTCTCACATATGGTCTATGATTTAATCATAATTATGTCTCTCTCATATAGTCTATGATTTAATCATAATTGTGTCTAAGTGTCAAATAATCAATTCGGTTAATATTTAAATCGAATTATTTGAAATGTAAAATATTTTAATCGTTAATCGAATTGAATTTTTTTTTAAATACATTAATCAAAATTAAAATATTTCAATTAACTATTAATTAAATTAATCAAAATTTATATATTTTTACCTTTTAATTAAAATAAGTATAAAACATATAAAAAAATACATTATTTCTATAAAGTGCATCATCATTTGAAACTTCATGTACCAAACTAATATAAAAAAAAATTAAGTAACAAAGTGATAATTGATTGAAACTTTGGGGGTAAATAATGCATAACCCTATTATATATTAACTATAAATTTATAATTGATTGAAATTTTGGGGGTAAATAATGCATAACCCTATTATATATTAACTATAAATTTAATTTTTGTATGTACTAATTACATAGCATATAAAAACAACATAATATAATATAGGAATAAATATCAAAATTATACATGAACTTTGATAGAATTTGTAATGCTATACATCAATTTTAATTTGGTGTATTTGTACATCAAACTTTAACTTTGGTTCAATTTTTATATTTCACTAATTCCGTTATCTATGTAACACAATTTTTCATTAAATCATTTGTATGTCGACATGACATTTTATTAGGTTAAAAAACAAACAAGCAAATTTAAATTATTTCTACATAGATTAAAAAATAAACACACTTGAGTAAAATATTTCTTATTTTCCTCCGGAATTTTTTTTTAAATCTAGGTGAAAATAATTTAAATTTATTTATTTTGTTATTAAACCTAATAAAATGTCATTTCAGTAATTTACACATGATTTAATGGAACATTATGCCATATAGATAAGCAATGTTAGTGAAATATGAAAATTGAATCAAAATTAACGTTTGATGCATATAAATGCATCAAATTAAAGTTAATATCGCAAACTTGTATCAAATTTCATGTATACTTTTTGATATTTATCCCTATAATATATTAGAAACTTTGAAATAACTTAAGTTGGATTCGAGTTTTGAATATTCGAATTCAAATCCAATTCATATTTTAAACAGGCTTAACCTTTTATGAGTCAAATCCTTCCAAAATTTAGATCCAAATGTGTCCTTTTAAGCCATAATAAAATAAAACCTAATGTTTTACTTGTGCTTATTGCATCCTTCACTATAATTCAATTTCTTTGTTTTAGTTTGTTTAAGACCCAAAAATACCAATTAATATTTATTTTTTTATTTTTACAAGGGATAAATATTATTTTAGAGGTATTTTTATGTTTTATGTTTTATGTATTTTATATAAATCTAAAAAATACGAACATATAATAGAACCCAAATCCAAAACATGATAAATCTTATTTCTCCAATTTTATCATCTAAACTAGAAACATATTTATTTTTTTATCAAACTTTTATAAATTTATTAGATAATTATTTTCACGAATTTGTAAATAAAGAGTAAATTCTTCAATATTATTTTTTTTTTAAAATCTAATATTATTTTTTTATTTACAAAATTCAAAATTAATACCTTACTTTAAAAAGTTGAATTTCTACCAATAAACCAGACATTCATTTAGTGCCATCATTCCAGTTTCATGTATAGGTTGCTGTCCCTTTCACAAACAAACCCCAACCTGGATGAACCTATATATAATTGTCTTTCCAAACAGTTTAATGCTCAAAGATGTTTATTGTTTCAGGTGTGATTTGAGTTCGAGTCGCGCTAGTTGTATTGTTGTTAGGATTAATTTTATTCTCTCATTGTAATTCACCAAAAACTACAGATATAAACTTGTGTATTTATCTAATGATTAGGATATTTACCATCTCAAGTATGACCTGGATTTAAGTCGCGTTAATCATGTTGTATTTAAGATTTTGCCCTCCTACTATAATTAAAAAAAAAAAACTAATACTTAACTCAAAAGATTTTTATGAGTTCGCTTAGATTTTTTCCCCCGGAATGAACAAATCATAAATATTTACAAAATAATATCTAATATAAAAAATTCTTTAATTTGACTTTCTTTGGGTATATCTGTTTAAGAATGTTCATTTTCCTATTTATATGATACGATAGATGTAACGTCCTATGTAGATTTCTTGCAAGTCAACACGTACTTTATTTTAAGATTAACGCGTGTTCTCTAAATGTGAGTTCGCTTGCATGATGATGCAATCTCATTACGCGGGAAGCAAATCCATCACATGAGAACTATACAAACTATCACTATTAGATCGAGCCGGTCCCAATCGAGTATTCAAATCGTGGATCGGTAATGACAAATACCATAATAAATAAAAAAGCAAAGCATTAATAAGAAAAAAACTATAAACATAATTAATCACAAACCCACAATCATGTTATGTACCCTAACCAACTCACTCTAATCAAAACCTTACAATTAAAAATTCGTCGATAACACTAAATAAAATATCCCATAATGACTACTAAATATTCTAAAGTATAAAGTCCTAGTTTGATTTTTTTTTAAATTTAAAGCAAATATATTCAGTATTTTTAGTGTTAAAGCAAATATATTGAATAATATTTTTTAGTTTTGTCGATTGAATCTTAATTTGATTGGTATTTATATTATTGTTAGTGCAGAAAGATTATAAATAATTTTAAATCTTATATAAAAAAAAAACAAATATGATAAGAACCTCTAATAAAATTCATATTAAAAAATAATATTTTTTAGTTTTAAACTAAACATATTTAATATTTTCAAATACATCATATTCAATTTTTATACAATATGGAAATGTAAATTTGAACCTATATTGAAAAGAATTTTAATCATAGCCTCCTATGGTGTAATAGATAAAATTTATAAAAGAAAAAAACCTTGGAATATTATTATTTACAAAAGCAAAGATGCGGACGCATGCATGCATAAAAGAAGACAAAAGTCACCGGAATTGGCAGAAAGCTATAAAACTAAGTTTTATACCTTAATCATAATTGAATAATCAGATCTTATACATAAGAGATCTGGTAGGAAGATGATGAGTAGATACATTTACACTACACAGTGACTTATATCTATATATATATAATATACACTTGTCTTTTTTCTTTGGAAAATTTTAATCCAGCTTTGAACTGGGTTTACCTTTTTGAGCACAGATAAAGTTCTGGGTTTTTGTCCCAAAGCGTTTCAACATAAAATCAATTACCATTTTTCCAGCTTAAAAGAAACTCATCATTGATAATATCTTTCCCTTTATATAATCAACTAACCCTTTTGCTGATGAGCTGACATCTTACCCAGATTATATATACAGAAAAATGAATCCCTACTCCCCATATATCCATGAAAATTATAAGAGCCATTTCTGCAGGATTTTGTGAGATTTACAGCTTTTTCGACAAGATTTTTCTTTTAAAGTTTATGCTTTCTTTCTTACCCAAACTTAGTTTTCCGGATGAGAACTGCAAATAATAATGTGAGCCATTTCAGATATTTTCAGGAAGAGGCAGCTATGATTTTGGGAACTTAGGTCATCAAAAGGAACATTTCTGATTTCCCTTGAAAAAGGAAAAAGAAAATAAAGGAATTTTTTTTTTTACTATATAATTGTTTGTTGGTGTTGGTCTGTATGCCTATAATGGCAGAAACATTATGAAGGAGGGCCCTCTCCACATGAAGGGTGATGTATCTTTCAGTCTTTAGACCAACAAATCTTCAATATCTATGACAATTTTTTTGAATTTTTCTGAAATTCAACACAAATATCAATGGGTTCACTGACCCCTAAGTTCAGACTCAGAAACTCCTCCTTTATATATATATATATAGAGGATACATATATAGAGAGGATACTGTATAGTGTGTACTGGATCCATCTTAGCCACCCACTTTCACTCTATCACTATTTCGGCACTAAATATGAAAAATAAGAGAAGGGATTTTAGATTTTAAGATTCTGAATCTAAAGCACTATAAAGTGCCCATTGGAAGGAACATATGGTTGATATGATTTTGTCGATCCATATCATCTGCATGGTTTCTTTTAATTAAGTGTTACACATTCTAGTTGGGAACATGTGATAGCTAGCAGTGCCACCACACCCCCGAAATCAACTAAACTAAGAACCCCATATATCTTATTCATCTTTACTGTTGTTTCAGTATAAATTAAGAAAAATTATGTGTTAGAATTGTGTGACTCGAATACTTGTTAAAGAAAATACAATGGTAAAACTAGAAGGTTTGTGGGGTTTAATGCCTTCGCGGTACGGTATATGTTGCACAAGTAGAATCCGTATAGAACTACACTTTTTTTATTTGACATTGATTAAAATAAAATTTTTTCAACCTTTAAATAGATATAGTTGAAACTCTTTTTGCATCATTCGAATTCGACATCAGTGAATTTTCTTCTCCTCTACCTATGATTTTTCTTGAAAAAATTTTTCATGTAAAATCTATGTATTTTATTTTATTTTTATTTTTCATATTGCTTTGCAATTGTTTTATATTATCATTATCGATGTTAATTCAATAACATGAGATTAGAACTAGATAAAAATGGTCAACAATTAGCTATGAACATATCATAATATGTGGATCCAATGATCTCTTTTAATTTGGAAAAAATCAACAACCAAATTTATTCAAATATCTAGTGTTGTGCTAGCAATTTTAATAAATGCAAAGCCATGCACACTTTGCCCTCAAATTTTCGACCAGCTAACAAAGATCGTGGATGGAGCTTGCCACCGCGAAGGTGGGTTAAATTAAACACTGATAGGGCAGTGGACCAGATCACAAGGAAAGCAGCAGTTGAAGGATTCATTCGAAACAACAAAAGTAATTGGGAGACCGGTTTCAACCACAACATTGGGATACCTTCAGTTTTGGAAGCAGGGTTGTGGGCTGCTCTTGACGATCTCACCATTGATTGGAAGAGGGGACATGGGAAGATGTTTACTTACGTGTGTATATATATATATCATGCATATTTTTGGACACTCTTTCGAAATGGATTCAATGATTTATTTTTGGACACTCTTTTCAAATGGATTCAACGATCTCACATTTCATCGATCTCTAATTGAACTAAAATAATTAACTGATCAATTAATCAAATTAGATCGATTCGATCGATTATTTCGATTTAAAACGAAATTTAGACATCCCTACCAAAAGGGGATAAACTTCTCTCCCCCAATTTCTTATATTTTTATGACTTTATCCAAGTTTTCCCCTATTCTTCGAGTAAATAATCTATCACCATATACATTTGGATAATGAAAGAATTTATGGTGAAGAGATTGCAAGTTTAAAGCATCAAAGTATGGTTGAATTTAGGTGAAAGTTGGGGAGACGTTCATGGTAGGAATAAAAGTAAAAATAGTTCTTTTTTATAATAAATAATTTACAAATGAAAAAGATCAAATGTCATACTATTATCAATTATCGTTATTAAATTTTTAAATTTCGTAAGTAAAGTTACATAATTATATATATTCTTCGATATATTTCACTATCAATATATTAAAATACGAACAAATTATGAAGATTGAAATGGAAGGGGATATAAATGTCCAAAACCCCAAATGCATGTGTTTCACACCCTAAATGCCATAAATTTAGTAACTAGTTTAGTAGGCCAGCCAAAGGTTTGGGGGGTTAGGCATTTTTAATGTGAAAATGTTTTGCTAGGGTTACCCATTAAATTTACATCACGGAAATTAAAAAAAAAAAGAAATTAAACCTTAGGGTTTTCATCTCAAACAAACTCCACGCTCTTTGAGGCGTATTCCATTACACGCTCCAATGAAAGGTTGTTTTCGTGCTAAGGCATCTTTGAGACCGTAGATACGACAAGTGTTAGAAGGGTTTTAGGTCGAATTCTAAATAAAATCTTTGTATTGTACATTGGTGACAGGATGGAAGTTAGAAAATCTTTTTAAAAGATTAAATAAATATTTTATCATTTTAAAAGGGTTAAAATGTAATTTTATTATTAATAATTTAAAATTTTAAATGAATTTAAATGAAAAAATTTTCATGTTAAGGAATTCGAGGTTTTTATCAACTTTCTTGATTGGTGACATATTTTATGTTTCTATTATAGTTTGATGATTTACAGTTTTCTATTTCTTAAAATGTGTGATTATTAAAGTTAACTTTTTTTTATTAATCCAGTAAAATAATTTAATGTGACTTATTTTTTAAAATATATGATAACATGATATCTGTTTTGATTTTTTTTTTTACAATTGGATAATTTTTTCACATTTGAAATAAAAAAGAAAATAATCTATAATTTTTATCAAATTGTACAAAAAATTCAAAGATATATACAAGTTATGTCAAATTATTTAATGAAATTCTTGAAAAAATGATCTGATGAATTAAAATACACCTTTTGAAAAGGAGAGATTAGAAATAATTAAATTATAATGGAGAGACTAATCTAAAAAACATAATACAGGGATTTTATATGAAAATTTGCCAATTTTAATGCTTTGGAACAGGAGCGTGCACCAACGCGTTCTAATAGTGAGCTTATTTTTCATTATTCCGATCTAGGGAAACACCCATAATGGAATTGTGATAAGGACCGAACCTCACTTCCACGTGGGCCAAACCCATTGGTTCTTTTTCCCTTTCTCTCCCTTAAACTTTCTGTATAAATAAAAGAAAATAATATTTAATTTAATACAACAACAACAAAGACCCTCCTTTCAAGGACAAAAGATTAAAAACTCTTTTCTTGTCTACTCTTCTCTCTCTCTAAAGGAATCGAAAAACCTCTCCTTTGTTTCAGCTAGGGTTTCTCCGAACTTCGCACTCAAATTATACACGACAAACTTCAGATCTCTTCAGAAAGATTCAATCTTCTACTTGGTCGATCAATGTTCTTCCTTTTCATACCATTTTCTCCACTGGCCGTGAAGAATCGAAGCTGGGTTGTTTTTAGTTTCTCTTAAGAGGTACCTAACTCAAATAAAGGTATTTTTTTTGATCTAATTACAATTTAAAGCTCTGGGTTTATTTTTTTATTTATTTGTTTCCTTTTGATTAATGCGAGTTTAAGCTGAGCTGGAGCTTTTTGTTTATTTCAGTTATCTTGGGTTAGTTTACTGTGTTTAGTACGTTAAGTTTAGACTTTGATTGACATTTTGGCATCTGGGTTTTGCTTTATGAGCTAATACATTCACCTTTTTAATGGATATTTTATGTATTTTTTTATCGGTTTTGTGGTGGTAGAAATGATGTTCACTGTTCACTAGCTTGTGAATTATGATAGTTATAAAACACTAGATAAATTTTACATTTTATGGATTATTTTAATATCAAACTCGAAGGCTTGGAGGTGAGTTTTAAATTTTATTATTTTTTGCTTTGATAAAAGGGGAGATGAACAAGACTATTTTTCTCATCGAAAACTTTGGTTCGTATTATCTGATAAAACCCTAACCTGTTGTTTTACCTTATTGGTATAATTTGATGATTTACTTTGTATTATAAATGGATGGGTTTTGCTATATAATTTATTAGGATGTTATTAAAACATTAATGCAGTAACTGCGAACATATTTATGTTTGATTTCATAGGAATTAGGGTTTCCAATTTTGTTCCCTTTGAATAGTATTCAGTCCTCTACTGCTATAAGTTATTATTTTATGTAATAAATCACCACCTATAGGGGCTTTCCAGCTTTCCAGCTTCTCATCTTTTTTATTGTATCCGTTTTACTATATTGCTATTATTTCATCTTTAATTCCTAGGAATCATGAAATGCGTGCTTAAGTTCTTGTCATATACTTAATATCTTAGAGTTTCATACATATTGATTACATAGCTTATGGATATGGGTACACTGTTACTATGTATTGTTATCAATGCTCATGGCATATCTAATTGTTGCACATTGGTGTTATCAATTAGTTACTCATATCACGGAGACAACTATTGTGGTCAAGGAAACTCATCACAGTTGCAGTTCTAATCTTGTCGCCAAGTCCATGGAATCACCCATAAAGATTGACTCGATATCCATAGATCTTATCAAAGCTAATGGTGACATTGATACTTGGAAGTGTGAACACTTTTCTATTCGGTAAGCCATGATCTATAATATCCAGTGCCCTTGTATACTTGTTGAACTTCCTCAATCTCTCTATATATTGCCATTATTGTTGAAAATGGTTTGTGGTAGCTGCAGTTTGAGTGCAGGCTATATGCAGTAAGTGTACCTATGTGAGAGAGATATCTTTCCTTAGTGGAATCATTTGATACGGGAGGGTATAGCATCTACTTACTAACAAATGCTTTGAAAATTATTTATCAAAAGAATTATTGAAAGAATTAATTAACTTATTTCTTTCCTTCAGTTGTTCGTACTTCCTCACTAACTTCATTGCTTGCTTGTTAGTGTGTGTGCACAATTACTTTCTCCACATTTTTGGGAATGGATCAAAATGTATTGGATATTCTAGTTATAAATTAGTGCGTTAGCTGAGGTATTTTATTCTTTATCAACATATTGTTTGAGATAGAATGGAATATTGAGACCATATCTCCAACAAATATGAAAGTATAGTAAACATTTGATTTATGAAATGGCATCTAATAAAGAGATTACAGTTATAATTTGAGGTAAACTTATTGCAAGATTTGATACGGCTTCTGCAGATATATAATTCTTTGAGCACTACTTCTGCACTTGCTAGTTGCTACATGCGGTGCATTAATGGTCATGTTGGAAGTCTTCCTCATAAATTCCCTTTGATTTAAATGCAGTGGATATGCATCTGAGATGCGCAGGAAAGACTGGAAGAAAAGTTGGCCATTTGCATTAGATGGTGGCCAGAATATATATAAAGAACAAAACTGTAAACTTCCTCCTTTACTTGTCCCGAAGTTCAGAAGGTGGTGTTGCCAGAACTGTCAGCAGGAGACTGGGGCTGAAGGCAGTATAAATGAAGAAAGAAATGTTAATAATAATAGTAGCAAATTGAAATCCTTCGGCTCTTGTCCCCTTGGGGATTCTGTGGCGTCTTCATCAGGTTTGCTTCAGGCTGGAAAGATTAATGTTGACTCAAGAAAATGTGATGCTATTGCTTGTTTGAATGTTAATACCAGTGCCTGTCATCCTTTAGTTAGTGGTAAAAGTAACAGGAAAGTGGAAAAGGCAGACAAACAAGTTATAGGTATATTTCTACCCTAGCTCATTCTTCATGTGGTTACCACTAAATTAGAACATTATCTGTTTTGGTTATTTTTCCAGGGCAAACAGATATCTTAGAAAATAACATTAATAAGGAAATTCCAAATTATGCTGGATTGGAAGTTATTGCTAGCCTTATGAAGCAAGCACTTCGTTTAGATGAAAAAGGTATGTCTACCTTGAATAAAAGACCATATAAATTAGCTTAAGCATTTTCCTGCATTGCAACTGAAACTGGAACAACAGTAGCTGCAATAACAATGCTTCTTCTGCAACAGCGGCTTCTCTGCAACTTCATAATCCCGATTTAGAAGAAAATGAAGTTTGTTTCAAGCTTCTTGAATCAAATGTGGAATGCACAGTTAAAGATGCCACTGCAACACGTGAAACTGGAAAATCTGCCTGCAATCAACGAATGGCATTGGTGAAAGGTCGTGGATCCCATGGGATAGCGAGTACGGTTCATAGGGTTCCTGATGCTATCAAGACTCGTATAGATGAGTATTCTTCTTTGGAATTAGATGATTGTGATTATGCATCATCTGAAAGTGATGAGATATTGCCTGGAACTGAGTCTGGCAGCTTGCATCGAAGAAAAAACCGTAAGGTTCGTCTATTGACTGAATTGTTGGTTAAAAATGAAGATGGAAAAACTAATCTCACGAGTACAGAGGATTGTCCTTCTAGTACCATTCCTGATGCGTCCATACACATGGATTCAACATCTGCTTCCCAAGGTCAGGTTGCTTTCCAAGGAAATGTCACGAGTGGTTTAGCTCGAAGAAGGAAAAGAAAGATGCCTCAGGATGAAGAATGGATGCCTGGGGAATTGATGAGCTCTCCCAATAATGGCCATAAAATCCTTAGGACCTTCAACAGAGATGCAGAAACTGCTTATGGAATCACAGGTTCTGATTCAGAAGGTACAATTAACAGGACCAGCTCACAGACTCCAGCAAAGAGCAATTTGGTCAACCTTAAAGTTGATAGAAGTCCTATTCTAGGAAAGAAGAAAAACAAAAAGACCCAGAGTATTGATGAAAGTCCATCCTTTCGTCTGTCTCGAGAAAATCTGCAGAAGGAAAGACAGAAAAAGCCTGGAGATGCCACTAAGAGTGATGCCACTGATATTGTTTTGTACAAATCAAATGATGTATCTGCAGGCAGTGGGTTCAATCCCTTTACTGAATCTGTTGCAAAGGCAGAGAAAAAATCTAATTTGTTGAGGAAAAAGAGCAAGATGCATCAAGGTCATTCTCAGCAAACTTCTCCAGTTCCTTGGAACAATGGCATTCTCAGAGAAGGTCCAACTTCAAGGGAAGATGTAGAAATAAGACAAATTGGGAATGTAGCTGTTCCTCTTGAAGTAACCCATGATGCATCACCTGAAAAAGGATTTCAATTTTTCCTTAGTAATTGCTTTCCTACTAAAAGATATGATACAAAATGTAGTACTCCAATAAGAGATGGGCTACAATCTTTATCATCTTGCCAAGGGCGTGTTCTCAGTGAATATGATATTGGGAGGAAAGATCTAAACATGAACCATGCTGGACAGTCTACTTTTCCAACTAAATCTCAAGTTGATGCCTACCTTGGGAAGGGAACGCGTGTTGATCTCAACAGTAATCAAAACACATACAGAATACCATTCCTGAACGAGAGGCAGAAGCACAGATCTCCTGCCGAAGTTGGGAATTGTTCTACGATGCAGCAAATGGTATGAGCTTTTCTTTTGTTACTCAAGTAGTGAACTGGCATTTATAATGGAAAAGAGAATATGTTCATAAGATATTGTTGCGGAATCATTTGTGTGATCTTTCCCCAAATTTGGTCTTTCTTCCTTTGTAACCAAGTTTCTTTTTACATTCAGTTTTGGTTTACATGAATTATTCAAGTTATGATTACCATTTAGAATAAAGTTTCTGGAACTTTCAGATAAACTATATCCTTGCTTTTGAGCCAGAAACAAACTATATCCTTGCTTTTGAGCCAGAAACATTCCCTTTTCCTCAACCAGTTATAAAACTTTAAAAAGATACATACATCTTTTGCTTCCATCCTTAGTCCTTGCTCCAAAATATAGATCTCTTGGAATTTTTTAAAACACTAATGACTCTTCTGGTTCTGGTATAAGCTCATGTCATCTTATATATGAAAGGTTGGATATTAGCATTTTTATTTACAACTACGAAGATGGCATATATACGTAGCATTGATTAACATAAGCAATCTCGTGAACTTTATGGCATACATTTCCCAAGTAACGAGGAATAATTCTGCTAGTTACTGCATCTGTTTTTCCCATGTTGTTTCTGTGAAATTGAGAAGAAGTTTCTTTCCATCTTATCTCTTTTGCAGGATTTCTGTGGTACAAGCAACAATGGGAGAACTGAGTTTCTGGACCATGCCACAGTTGCTAGGGAACATTATGATCAACGTGTTGAAATGGTGTCTGAGCGAGGAGCTGCAGATTGCATAATGGAAATTGCTGAACTCATGGCAAAGAATCAACATGAATGGTGTCTTCCTGATACTGAAATTGATAAACAGCTTCCAGAAGCCAGTAACACCAAAATTCAGAGGGTGGATCTTAATAAAGTTTATGGAAATGAAGAGATGAACCTGTTTCAAGAGACCACAGATAAACCGAAAGCTCAAGCTAAAAACGGAAGAATTGGCAAGTTTGAAAGAGGCGATAATGTGGGATCCAGCAAACAGAAGTCAGTGGATTATTTCTCTCATATAGACCGAAAGCAGTACAAGATAAGTCAATTGGAACAAAGTTACCCCCCTGCAGGCTTTAGGCCTTTTCCTCTATCTGGAGAGAAGCCATTGAATGGAGTCCAATTTTCTGCCACCAATTCCATCAGGCAAAACAGTGCTCAAAATTGCCAGCGGCTCCGGAACATGATCGGGCAAAGGTCCTCCCATGCTACTGTGCAGGCACTGGGAGTTTGTAACACATGCCAGAGTGCTCCGCAGCAGAATAAAGAAGTAGCTCACCTATGGTCATCCATGATATCGAATAGCATGTACAGCATCCCTCAAAAGTGTGCAGATCAGGTTGCAAGCTTAGATGTGCTTTCACATTGCCCCAGCAGTCTACCTAAGGGAAATATGAGCCGAAATGATGATCGGAACTTCTTGAATCTGGCTTCAAACTATGAGAAGCATTGTAGGAAGTTTGATTCCGATGCCCTTAGAAGGACAGATGCAGATTACTCATTTTCTTGCAAACATAATGGGGCGGGGTCATTAGATTTGTATTCGAATGAAACGATACCAGCCATGCATTTACTTAGCCTTATGGATGCAGGGTTACCGTCAGGGGCACCAGTTGATGTTGATGGAAACCAAAGATTTGTTAAGAAAACTTCTTTTGTTCCTGGTCATCATCCTAAAGAGTTTTCGAGCATGGCATCGGGGGGATATAGAACCAATTCAATGAAACATCTGTCGTTTGATTGCTACGGTAAAAGTCACCAACCTGAGAGTTTCTGTGAGTGTATCTCAGCCGCTGCAGCAGTCAGTCCTTCTACTTCATTCCAGCATGGTAAATGTTTCAAGAAAGCACCTGAATTTGCTGGTCAATTTTCAATGAAGTCTCGAGAAAAAGAGAAAAACAAATGCCCAGACTCACAAAGGCAGAGTAAAAACCACAGATCACAAAAAACTGTATCTTCAAATAGTGGCTTAAACACAACTTGTGGATCTATTCCTGTTCATAGTATGTCAAAATTGGTGCTTGGAACTTCAGATTTTACAATGTTTCCCATGACGCTTCATCCAAAGGAAAGTGCAACAAAACAAAAGCATAAGGCTCGTACTATGAGTGGCACTCTCTTCCATCCAAAAAGTGGTTCAGAGAGTGGTATCTGCCTCATTAATAGAAACCCTGCTGATTTTACTGTGCCCGAAGCTGGAAATATGTACATGATTGGTGGTGAAGACCTGAAATTTGGAAGGGAAAAGGCTCCCTCTTCTGGATTGGGAAAATTGGTTGGGCACAAGCATGAGCGGAAGCTTACAGTTAGGAAAGAGCATTCGCGACGTACTTCATGAGACTGTTACAATTATATTTTCTGGTAATCTCAAATCCCCTTTCATCTTCATTCTGGTTTCAAACTGATCTCTTCTCTTGCCACTTCCTCTACCTGAATTCTTCAATCAGAAATTGTCTTGTCTAATTTTCTGCAGGTAAAACCCGAAACACCTTCTTTGATGCTCAGAAGCGCCCCCCCCCCCCAAAAAAAAAAAGGCTTAAAAGCTATCAAGTGTCTGGCTTTCAAACCGGTCATATTTACTACACAAGTTGAATTTTTTGTTCTTGTACTTGCACTGGCATTTTCCATTTGAAGCCTTGAAAAATGAAAAAGTTAGGTGCACGGTAAGGCCTGTAAATATTTGCATATGCCTCGACCCATGCACACTCACCCTTACATTATATGTCAACTGAAATTATTCGATGTTGTATGCTGGTGTTGTCCTGAACAAGTGTTTGTAAAACTTAAATACTGCCCTTAATTTGTACTTCAAAGTGCATGTTTGTCACTTAAGTTGGTTTATGCTCCATTCTTGAGCCAGTTATTGGGAGTTGAAACAGAACAGGCAATTAGTCAATAAAAGAGCCTTATAGGGATACTCTATACCTGTATTGTTAGTTATTATTCAGTTGTAATTTACAGCTCTTAAGGTTTGAGAAAAAGAGATAAACATGGATGGTATCCTATGAAGCCTGTAGGATATACATATATACCATCCCAA
This sequence comes from Gossypioides kirkii, assembly GCA_005610355.1. Lineage (NCBI taxonomy): Eukaryota > Viridiplantae > Streptophyta > Magnoliopsida > Malvales > Malvaceae > Gossypioides > Gossypioides kirkii. Next base: position 35,124,217 of record CP032249.1, read on the forward strand.
GTCGTTTTGCTGTTTTATTGTGTATGTTGTTCTTTCCCTTGTTGATTACTAAACTAAATTTTATGGCCAACATGATTCCTCTTATTATGAGAGGCTAAATCCTGAGATGATTATTATCTAAGTTGCATGAGAAGCTATGTTATTCTGATTTGAAGTGAGTGTTGGTGGATAATATCAATACGAATCTATTATATATAGATATTGGATAGTTCGAGTAAAAAATAGCAGCAGAATCTAGATATATTAATCTTTGAATAACGACCCACATATATATCTAATCAGGGACGGCCACTGGGCTTTAGCCTCCAGCAACAAGCTAGGCGTGCAATGATTGAGAGAATTACACGTTCTAAAGGTAGAAACTGAAAGTGATTGTCTAATTGAGAGAAATACACGTTCTAAGCTAGCTTGGGACACTTGATTTCAGATATTATGTTTCATATTTTAGAGTTTGAGTATGTTAAGTATGTTTTGAGATCTAGAGATTAACATCCTACACTTGACTTAGAAGTTGATCAAATGCAAGATGTTAAATCTGTTGCTGAAGTAACTCAAACAGACATTATAATGATCGCTGAAGCTAAATACAAGTCAAGTGTGGCAAATACAATGAAAGGATATTATAGGTGTTAAGTGAACATAAATAAACTTAAACGGGCACACATACAACAATTTTGAGATCAAAGACGGTCAAATGCGGGTTAGTTTATGAATCTTGGATCAAAGTAACAAAATGCAACGTTATGCATTAACACTATGAAATTATGTCTTGAGACATGTCCCTTGTTTTTGAATTTTTGCTTCGAAGCTTCATGTTTCGAGACCTTAGCCCTTATATTTCGATACAATGTCACCATGTCTCGAGACTTTAGTCTTAATTTTAAGAATTTAGCTTTGATGTTTTATGTCTCAAGGCAATTTTACTATGTCTCGAGATTTGGCACTTTATGCTGACGAGACTCTACTATGCTTCACAAAAGTATGCCAATGACAACAATTTCTTAACAACAAACATGCACAAAATCTCTACCGCAAGCACTACGAGTTAAGTTATAGTATAATTTTGTTTTTACAATAAAATACCGACAAATATTCTAAACATCATACCTAAGGAAGAATGAATGTTGATAAAGACACTAAAAGATTTCTATGTTAAGTAAAAGTCTATCAATCTAATTGAAGTCAAAGTTATTGAAGCGATTCATATTAAGAGATGAGTGTTAACTAATTAGATGACTAAACTTTATTTCTAAAGAACTAAAACTAAGATTTACTTGAATTAATGACTTATCACGAGATCCTAGTAGTGGTCCACCACTCTTCCTATTGCTAATGGCCTCACAATTCATTTTTATTAATGATATGTCTTCCTTCTAGAAGATATCTCCTCTCGGTCTCAATTGGCTCAAAGGAAAGCCCTCGAGATCTCCTTTTAATCTCACTCAAGTAAGCGTCGCACCTCTCGATTTTAGGCGTTTGGCTCAATTAATTTAATTTTGTTCAATAGAATTTTTTTTCGGTTTCATTTATCTAAACTTTTATATAGATTTGTCAAGTTTAGGTTGTAACGATCAAATTTTAAATGGTTTCTCCATAAACCGAGTCCATAAAAATAAAATAATAATATTTACGAAGTTACTATAAAAATATATTAAAAGTCGATTAAGTAATTTAATTGAAAAAATTGTTAATTAAAGCTCAGTGACTAAATTGTAAAAGTTCAATTGCTATTTAATTTTAATTTAGAAAATTCTTGAAGGCCTAGATATCAATTATTCAAGGGTCCAAATGGTTATTAAACCACTGTTCTTCATATTAATAGTGGAGAAATTATTTTATGGTCCTTCCCATCACATCATTTATGGTCCCTTCCCAATTATTTAATGATATTTCAACAAATTTTTTCCGTATCATTGACACATAATTTTGATAATTTTTTAACCTTGAACCTCGAATCTCGAACCTGAATCTTAAACCTAAGTTCAAAGTTTAGAGTTTTGAATTTATGGTTCGTGTTTGAGGTTTAGGGTTTAATTTGGGATTTGAGTTTCGCGGTTTAGGTTTCAAGATTCGGGGTAAAAAAATTATCAAAATTATATGTTAATGACATGACAAAAATTACTGAAATATCATTATATATTTAAAAAGGAACCGTGAATAATGTGATGGAAAAGGTCAATAAAATAATTTACCTTAATAGTGGAAGATGATGATAGTGTTTCCACTTTACTTGAATTATAATTAAAAATGTTTATAAGTGAATTAATTAATGAATTGATCATGGCTAGTTAATTTAATTAGATTCCTAATCTAAGTATAAATAGTAGTTAGTGGAGAGAAAATGATGAAAACTTCATGCTTTATATTGTTGCCGTCCAAGCTAAAAGAAAGATAGGAAGAAACATCAAGTTAGTAACTATACAGAATGGGTGCTACGATTGATTGATGAATTGGCATGTTGGCCAATGACGTGTCAGGTTGACCAAATTGACCAAACATTGACCAACATTTGTTGGCTGTTGACCAACGCTGACCAATTAAAAAATCATTGAAATCTATTTAAAATTTGTAAAACTTATTTTAAATGTGAAAAAAAACTTGTAAAATTTATTTTAAAAATTGTAAAAAGTATTTAAAATATTAAAAAGTTATATATATATTTTTTTTTCCTTTTGAGAAGTTCTATATCTGTAACCTTCACTTAGTTCTTATCTTCTAAATTTCACCTTATTGCAGTACTAAAGGTGGAAGAGGCAAAGTAAAATATTACAGCAGAAACAGACCTTAACTATAGAAAAACGCAATGAAAGCAACAAATTTCCCTTTCAGCAATGCATAGCCAGGCCCATTTCTCCATCAGACAAAGACAAAAACATTACAAGCAATCCAGTTTTTCAGTTCTATTTCGAGCAATTTTACATATATATATGTAAGCAGCAGGAGGATACCTAGCGAGTCTGCAAGTATATTGGTATTGGTAAGCATTGAATTTTCACAAGGAATATTATCCTTCTTTGAGGTTAGAGAAGGCAAATGCAACACAAAAAGTAACAGCAGGGTTAAATGGTGAGAGTGAAATCAGAAATATGCCACGTGAAAGAGAAAGCAGGCCTTCACTGATATGTTTATTTTCCATTTGCACAAAAGAAAAAAAATAAACGTTGCAAGTTCTTGTTATGACAGGCAATGGTTGTACTGCAGAAAAGAAACCCCACCATGTATACAAGCACCTTTTACATCCCTAAGTAGCTTTTCTATCTTCATTTTCTATTTCACAATGTCCAGAATATTTTCCATAAACCCAAGTAAAAGACAATTGTTTTTTGAATGATTTTAAAAATTTAAATTTTTTTTTTACAATTTCCAATAATTTATACAATTTTTAATGATTTTTTTACCAATCAATGCCTATCAACGGTTGGTCAATGTGGGTCAACACCCGATCAAATTCAATCAACGATCATCAACATACTATATCATTGGTCAATATGCCAAGTCATTGATTACGTGACGCGTTCTCATTGACTAACTCTTTTATTTTTATCACTATTAAATTAATTAATTATCAAAATAAATAACTGAGATAAAATAATTTAGATACCAAAATAAAAAACGAGTATAATTCCAGTGTCAAATTATGGATACAGCGTTTTTATATTGTTATGGAAAGGTATTAAAGATTTTGCTTACATACCTGCATTGTTACCATGCATTTTTAAATTGCTTTTAAATAATTTTAATATTAAAATTTGGAGACCAGCACTGATCTTTGAAGAGTTTAGCATTCAGGTTTTTAATTCATTGTGCAAGTAATAATTGGATTGAAGAGTTCGTGAAAGAGCAATATCGTCAAAGAATCTTCACAAATTCTTATTCCGTAAAAGACGATTTTCACTTAGGTCTATCAGATTAGTTGGTCGCTTTTATATCGATTAATTGTTTGGTTATTTGGTTGAGCTGTGTTAATTATTTTTATTTTTTAATTTTTTTGTAAGGATGATATTTCTAAATGATTGATTGTTCGTATATTCAAATTTTATGTTTTTAATGTGTAATAATTGAATGATTGATTTCGAGAAGTTCCTCTGACAATCATTATAACATTCTAAATTCGACCAAATTTCTGAACTCAATTTACAATGTTACACTGATAACCTCAAATATTTTTAAAAGGAATTGAAAATAAAATAATAGAAAACATTTTAATAGGCTAAAAGTATTTGAAGAAGTCTTTAAATTATTTCATTTAAGTTAATTTTGAGTTTTTATATTTTTAAGGGATTCTAAACTCTTATTATTATAATCAGGTGTAATTTGATAAATTAAAAAATGAATATCGAAATTAAATTATAATTTTTATATATTATTTGAAATTAAATATAAGATTAAACTGTTTGATATATATAAATTATAAATTATTATTATTTTTTATATTACATCTCCGTTCTTATTTTTTAAACATTTTTAAATGTAAAATCTATGAATGATAATATAATGTTAAAATAATAAAATAAAATTAATTGAAAATATTTTCAATTAAGTGATAATAAGTAGTTCATTTTTCAATATTTTTTATAGAAATATTCTATAGTGTTTTTTCATTATTCTCGAAGAGTTGTATATTCTTTTTGATGATCAACGATGATTACAACTTCAAATAATCTCGTCATATATTTAATCCCGCTCTGATATATTTACAAGCGAGATAATTATCTCTCCAACATAGTTGCATCTTTTTTCGAAAGACGATTGAGTCCCTCATCTTTTGTTCTGCTATCAAATCCTTGAACTTATGAAACCTCGTTTTCACATGGATTATCAAACCTATAAAAAATTTAAAACACTAAAAATATTAATTTTCAATTTAATTTAAATTTTTTCAACAAGGTCCAGATAAAATTTTTAAACAAAATATTAATCCAAAGCTTATTTAAGTATAAAATTTAAGTTTCAGATTAAAAAGAAAAAGCCTAAAACAAAGGTTAGAGATTTCTCAAATTAAAGATTAAGAAGCAAATTAAAAATTACCGACCTTAATTCATCAACTTTTCATTTTCTCTTTACTAAAACCGTAAATAATTACATTAAATTTTAATTAAGTTTAAAATCAAAATCAAATTAAGGTAAACTTTTTAAAAAAGTTTTCATGACATTGTTTTGTCCAGATTAAAATTTAATACCTTAGTTAAAAGACATTAAACTTTTACTAAGGAAACAGACATTCATTCAGTGCCATCATTCCTCTTCCATGTATATCTTGCCGTCCCTTTCACAAACAAACTCCAAAACTGGATGCCCCTAATCTTTCCAAACAATTTAATGTCCAAAAGGCATTAAATTCTTTAATCTCCTAATTATGAATCAACCTAACACTATTACATTTTAATAAAAAATTTACGGGAAATCATAAATATTTACAAAACAATATCTAACATAAAAATATTTTCAGAAATATTTTCAAATACAATATTAAATAATTAAAAATTTTAAAAGAAATAAAAAAAAAACCTCGCAATATTATTATTATTTTTATTTACAAAAGCAGAGATACGGACGCATGCATGCATAAAAGAAGACAGTCACCGGAATTGGCAGAAAGCTATAAAACTGAGTTTTATACCTTAATCAAAACTATAATCAGATCTTAGCGCAGATTTATGTGTATACAAGAGATCTGGTAGGAAGATGAGTAGATATGTATATATATACACAGTGACGTGTGTATATATACCATACACTTGTCTTTTCTCTTTTAATTCAGCTTTGAACTGGTTTTTTTCTTTTTCTTAAAAAAAATGTTTATGTTATTTTAGAGAAAACAAACCTTTTTTAGCACAGAAAAAGTTCTGGGTTTTGTCCCAAAGCGTTTCGAAATAAAATCAATTACCATTTTTCCAGCAGAAAAGAAACTCATCATTGATAATATCTTTCCCTTTATATAATCAACTAATCTTTTTGCTGATGAGCTGACATCTTCCCCAGATTATATATTCAGGAAAATGAGTGCCTATATATCCATGAAAATTATAACAGCCATTTCTGCAGGATTTTGTGAGATTTACAGCTTTCTCGACAAGATTTATGCTTTCTTTCTTACCGAAAATCTGAGGTGAGATTTTCCAGTCATAGTTTAGTACCCTAATCGTAATCTGGCAGATTGGGTGGCTTCTCATTGTCCAAGCGATTGGGCTACTATCAGATCCACCAAATATAAACATTTGGTAATTAACCAAAATATCTTTATACATAACCAAAGTCAAACTTAGTTTTCTGTATGAGAACTGCAAATAATGATGGGAGCCATTTCAGATATTTTCAGGAAGCGGTAGCTATGATTTTGGGAACTTAGGTCATCAAAAGAAATAATAATAATAAAGGAATTCCTTTTTACTATATAATTGTTTGTTGGTGTTGGGTCTATATGCCTATAATGGCAGAAACATTATAAAGGAGGGCCCTCTCCCACAAGAAGAGTGATGTATCTTTCAGTCATTAGACCCAACAAATCCTCAATATCTATGACATAGTTTTTTTCTTCTCAAATTCAAAACAAATATCAATGGGTTCACTGACCCCTGAGCTCAGACTCAGAAACTCCTCCCATATGGAGAGAGGATACTGTGTAGTGTGTACTGGATCCATCTTAGCCACCCACTTTCAATCTAACACTATTTGGGAGAGAGAGCATTCAGTATCAACGGAAAACATTGATGCCTGCCTTGATTTTTTTTTCTTTGACCTGAAAGTGATTTGGGTGTTTTTAATTTTATGTAGGAAGGAACATATGGTTGATATGATTCTGTCGATCCATATCATATGCATGGTTTCTTTTAAATAAGTGTTACACATTCTAGTTGGGAACATGTGCTAGCTAGCAGTGCCACCACACCCTCGAAACCAACTAAAATCTAGAACTACATGAAAATGGCCAAATTCTTGTGCATTCAATAAACCAATTAGTATCGTTGAATTGTGTAGTAAAGAGTTCAGTATTTCTCGAAATAAGATCTGACCCAGATTAACTCTGGGTATAATCAAAATTCTTAGCTATGAACATATATGGGAAAAGATGTTTTCATACGTGTATATATATACTATTATCATGCATATTCTTGGACACTCTTTCCAAATGGATTCAATGATTTCGTTTAATATGGGAAAAGATCAACAACCAAATTGAATTTAATATACTTAATCTATAAGTAAAGATCTCAACCTTTTTTTTTATTTTTCTCATTCAAGACGTCATAATTAACAAAAGTGAGCATATATTTCACTTGGTTTTTTTCCCTCTCCTATTTACTACGTTAAACCCCAACCTACCCAATAGGGGATAAACTTCTCTCCCCTAATTTCTTTATATTTTTATGACTTTATTCAAGTTTTTCCCTATTCTTCAAGTAAAGAACCTATCACTTTGGTTTTGGAACATTATCAACTTATACATAATTTGGATAATGAAAGAATTTATGGTGTGGAGATTGTAAGTTTAAAGCATCAAAGTATGGTACAATTTAGGTGAAAGGTGGGGTTGATATTATGGGTGGAATAAAAGTAAAGATGCTTTTTTTTTTTTACGAGAAATAATTTCTTTTGGTGAATTACAATAACAAGATAAAGCCCGAACAATAAATGAGACTAACACAACTCGAATCTAGATCACATTTTGTATGGTGAACACCCTGACCATCAATATATCATATGATAATCATTCTCCATTATTAAAAACTTTAAATTTTATATATAAATCAATATAATTTTCTATATATTTCATATCAAAAGAGGAACATATGATGAAGATTGAAATGAAAGGCAATGTAAATGTCCCAAACCCAAATGTATGTGATCCACACCCTAAATGCCATAAATTTAGTAACTAGTTTAGTAGGCCAGCCAAGGGTTTGGGGGTTAGGCATTTTTAATGTGAAAATGGGCTAGCTAGGGTTAAACACTTACCCATTACATTTACATCACGGAAATTAAAAAAATGAAATTAAACCTTAGGGTTTTCATCTCAAACAAACTCCACGCTCTTTGATGGGTATTCCATTACACGCTCCAATGAAAGGGTGTTTATGTGCGACGGCATCTTTGAGACCGTAGATACAACGAGTATTGAAAGGTTTTTAGGTCAATTTCTAAATAAAGTCCTTGCACTTTGCATTTTTGATGTATTTAATCTTTCTACTATAATTCAATAATTTATAGTATATTTAAATATGTAAATGGTCTTGTACTCTTCTAAAATTTAACATTTAATTTCTATACTTTAATTTTGAGATATTGAGTCTGTATATTTTTTTATTTAGAAATCTTGATCCTTTCATCAATTTTACTATTAGAATTGTTGATGTGCCTGTTATAAAAAGGCAAAATAACTTTTCTATCCTTAATATTTACAATTTTTTGTCAAATTGGTCTTTACTGTTAAAATCACATAAATAATTACAAAAATGTTTTAAAATTTAATAATTTTCGCATTTTCAATAGAAATATAAATATAAATATATATTATTTTTTTTGAAAAATTCAAAATTATTTAAAATTAAATTTTAAAAAAATCATTTTAAATATTTAATAAAATTAAAAATATAAAAAAAATTCACAAAATATGTCTCTTTCTCCATAAATGGTAATAAGGTCTCTCCAAACTTTGAGTTATTTAGTTAGTCCATATTAAATCAAATTTGATCAATATTGTTTTTTTATTTTAAATCAAATTAATTATATATCAAAAATATTTTTAAGTAAATTTAATTATGAAGTATATTAAATATTAGTATATAATAATTTTTATGGATAAATATCAAATTTATACATGAATTTTTGTCCAATGTGTAATTCAATACATGAATTTCGATTTGGTGTAATTATACACATGAAATTTGAATTGTGGTTCATATGAATACATAAAACTTTGATTTTGATTCAATTGTATATATTTAAATAAATGAATACATACATTTATTTTCCTATTCGATTAATATAATTATTTTTGTATGCAATATATCAACATAAAATTTTGCTAATTCAATAATGTTGTTAGTGATTCGGAAAAACTGAATCAAATTAAAATTTCATGTATAAAATTACACAAATCATGTATGACATTGCACATTAAATCAAAATTATGTATAGCTTTGATATTTATCATAATTTTTAAATAATAATACAAACTCTAAATTGATTCGAAGTTAAATTTAAAATAATTATTTTAACAAAATTATATTTAAAATTTATATTAAGTTTAATATAAATCAATTTAGATTTTGTATCCTTATTTAAAATATATTTTATTTTAATATTTTGTATACTTTATAATTAAATTTACATAAAATTATATATATATAATTAATTTGATTCAAAATAAAAAAAAACTTATTCAAATATGATTTAATATACGAATAAAGAGCTCAAAATTTAGAGTACCTTATTACCATTCATTCATAGAGTCACACATTTTTTGAATTTTTGGAAATTTTTATCTTTTTCATAATTTTAAATTATTTAAAATAATTTTTTTAATTTTTTCACATTTTTATAATTTTAATGAAAATAAAAAAACTTAAATTTTAAAACATTTCTTAATAACAACCATATCAATAATTCTAATAACAAAATTGACAGAGAGAACAAGTTTTTTAACTAAAAAAAATAGGGGCTCAATATCTTAAAATTAAAATATAAGGACTAAATTATAATAGAGAGACTAAATCTAAAAAAGTGCATAGTACAGGGACGTTATATGAAAATTTGCTAATTTTTAATGCTTTGGAAACAGGAGCGTGTACCAACGCGTTCTAATAGTGCGCTTTTTTCATTATTCCAATCTAGGGCAACACCCATAATGGAATTGTGATAAGAACCGAACCTCAGTTCCACGTGGGCCAAACCCATTGGTTCTTTTTCCTAGCATTGGTTTTCTCTCTTATACTTTCTAAATAAATAAAATAAAATAATATTTAATTATACACAAATATATTTTTTACAGATGATTTTTAATACAACAACAACAAAAGACCCTCCTTTCAAGGACAAAAGATAAAAACTCTTTTCTTGTCTACTCTTCTTTCTCTCTCTCTAAAAGAATCGAAAAACCTCTCCTTTGTTTAAGCTAGGGTTTCTCCAAACTTCGCACTCAAATTATACACGACGAGCTTCAGATCTCTTCGGAAAGACTCAATCTCCTACTTGTTCGATCAATGTTCTTCCTTTTGATACCATTTTCTCGACTGGCCGTGAAGTATCGAAGCTGGGTTGGTTTTAGATTGTCTTAAGAGGTACTAACTCAAATAAAGGTATTTTTTTCTGATCTAATTACAATTTAAAGCTCTGGGTTTGTTTTGTTATTGATTTGTTTCCTTTTGATTAATACGAGTTTAAGCTGAGCTGGAGCTTTTTGTTTATTTCAGTTATCTTGGGTTAGTTTACTGTGTTTAGTACGTTAAGTTTAGACTTTTATCGACGTTTTGGCATCTGGGTTTTGCTTTATGAGTTAATATATTCACCTTTTTAATGGATATTTTATGTATTTTTTTATCGGTCTTGTGGTCGTAGAAATGATGTTTACTGTTCACTAGCTTGTGAATTTTGATAGTTATGAAACCCTAGATAAAAATTTTCATTTTATGGATTATTGTAACATCAAACTTGAAGGCTTGGAGGTGAGTCTTAAAGGTTATTATTTTTGCTTTGATAACAAGACTATTCTTCTCATCCAAAACTTTAGTTCGTATTATCTGATGAAACCCTAACATGTTTTTTACCTTATTGGTGTAATTTGATGATTTACTTTGTATTATATATGGATGGGTTTTGCTATATAATTTATTAGGATGTTATTGAAACATTAATGCTGTAACTGCAATCATATTTATGTTTGGTTTCATGGGAACTAGGGTTTCCAATTTTGTTCCCTTTGAATAGTATTCAGTCCTCTACTGCTATAAGTTATTATTTTATGTAATAAATCTCCATATATAGGGGCTTTCCAGCTTCTCATCTTTTTTATTGTATCCGTCTTACTATATTGCTGTTATTTCATCTTGAATTCCTAGGGATCATTAAGTGCGTGCTTAAGTTCTTGTGATATACTTAATATCTTACAGCTTTATGCATATTGATTACATAGGTTATGGATATGGTTACATTGTTACCATGTGTTGTTATCAATGCTCATGACAGCTTATTGATATAGTTACACTGTTACTATGTATTGTTATCAATTCATGGCAGCTTATGGATATAGTTACACTGTTATATGTATTGTTATCAATGCTCATGGCATATCTAATTGTTGCACATTGATGTTATCAATTAGTTACTCATATCATGGAGACAACTACTGTGGTCAAGGAAACTCATCACAGTTGCAGTTCTAATCTTGTCGCCAAGTCCATGGAATCACCCATAAAGATTGACTCAATATCCATAGATCTTATCGATGCTAATGATGACATTGATACTAGGAAGTGTGAACATTTTTCTATTCGGTAAGCCATGATCCTTAATATTCAGTGCTCTTGTCTACTTGTTGAACTTCCTCAACCTTTCTATATACTACCATTGTTGTTGAAAATGGGTTTATGGTAGCTGCAGTTTGAGTGTGGGCTATATGCAGCGAGTGTGCCTATGTGAGAGAGGTATCTTTCTTAGTGGAATCAATTGATACGTGAGGGTATATACTAAGAAATGCTGTTGAAATCATCTATCAAAATGAGAATTATTGGAAGAATGAATTAACTTATTTCTTTCCTTCAGTTGTTCATGCTTCCTCACTAACTTCATAGTTTTCTTGTTTGTGTGTGTGCACGGTGACTTTTCTCCACATATTTGGGAATGGATCAAAATGTATTGGAAATTCTAGTTATAAATTAGTGCATTAGCTGAGGTATTTTACTCTTTATCAACATATTGTTTGAGATAGAATGGAATGTTGAGATCCTATCTCCAGCAAATATGAAAGTATACTACACGTCTAATTTATGTAATGGCGTCTAATAAAGGGATTACAGTTATAAATTGAGGTAAACTTATTGCAAGATTTGATATCTATAAATGGTTTCTGCAGATACATAGTTTTTTGAGCACTACTTTCACACTTGCTAGTTGCTATATGCAGTGCATTAACGGTAATGTTGGAAGTCTTCCTCGTAAATTCCCTTTATAATTTGAGGGAAATTTATTGCAAGATTTGATATCTATAAATGACTTCTGCAGATGTATAGTTCTTTGAGCACTCCCTTCAAACTTGCTAGTTGCTATATGTGTGGCATTAATGGTCATGTTGGAAGTCTTCCTCATAAATTCCCTTTGATTTAAATGCAGTGGATATGCATCTGAGATGCGCAGGAAAGACTGGAAGAAAAGTTGGCCATTTGCGTTAGATGGTGGCCAGAATATATTTAAAGAACAGAACTATAAGCTTCCTCCTTTACTTGTTCCAAAGTTCAGATGGTGGTGTTGCCAGAACTGTCTGCGGGAAACTGGGGCTGAAGGCAGTATAAATGAAGAAAGAAATGTTACTAATAATAGTAGCAAATTGAAATCCTTTGGCTTTTGTCCCCTTGGGTCATCCCTTGGGGATTCTGTGGCGTCTTCATCAGGTTTGCTGCAGGCTGGAAAGAGTAATGTTGACTCAAGAAAATGTGATGCTATTACTTGTTTGAATGCTAATAGCAGTCTTCCTTTCGTTAGTGGTAAAAGTGACAAGAGAGTGGAAAACACAGATGTACGAGTCATAGGTATATATATCTATCCTAGCTCAGTCTTCATGTGGTTACCACTAAATTAAAACTTCAACTGTTTTAGTTGTTTTTCCAGGGAAAACAGATATCTTAGAAAATAACATTAATAAGGAGATTCCGAAATATGCTGGAATAGAAGTTATTGCTAGCCGTATGGAGCAAGCACTTCGTTTAGATGAAAAAGGTATGTCTGCCATGAGTAAAAGACCATATAAATAAACTTAAGCATTTTCCTGCATTGCAACTGAAACTGGAACGACAGTAGCTGCAATAACACTGCTTCTTATTTCTGCAACAGTGGCTTCTCTGCAACATCATAATCCTGAATTGGAAGATAATGAAGTTGCTGGTGTCAAGCTTCCTGAATCAAATGTGGAGCATGCAGTTAAGGATGCCACTGAAACACGTCAAACAGGAAAATCTGCCTGTGATCAACAGATGGAGTTGGTGAAAGGTTGTGGATCCCATGGGATAGCGAGTACAGTTCATAGGGTTCCTGATGCTTTCAAAATTTATACAGATGGACATTCTTCTTTGGAATTAGATGATTGTGAGTATGCATCATCTGAAAGTGATGAGGTATTGCCTGGAACTGCATCTGGCAGCGTGCATCGAAGAAAAAACCGTAAGGTGCGTCTGCTGACCGAATTGTTGGGTAAAAACAAAGATGAAAAAACTAATCTCACGAGTACAGAGGATTCTCCTTCTAGTACCAATCCTGATGCGTCCATACACATAGATTCAATATCTGCTTCCCAAGGTCAGGTCACTTTTCATGGAAATGTTACGAGTAGTTTGGCTCGTAGAAGGAAAAGAAAGATGCCACAGGATGAAGAATGGATGCCTGGGGAATCGATAAGCCCTCCAAACAATGGCCATAAAAACCTTAGGACCTTCAACAGAGATGCAAAAACTCCTGATGGAATCACAAGTTCTGATTCAGAAGGTACAATTAACAGAAGCAGCCTACAGACTCCAGCAAAGAGCTATTTGGTTAACTTTAAAGTTGATAGAAGTCCTATTCTAGGAAAGAAGAAAAACAAAAAGACCCAGAGTATTGATGAATGTCCATCCTTGCATCTGTCTCGAGAAAATCTGCAGAAGGAAAGACAGAAAAAGCCTGGAGATGCCACTAAGAGTGATGCCACTGATATTGTTTTGTACAAATCAAATGATGTAGCTGCAGGCAGTGGGTTCAATCCCTTAACTATATCTGCTTCAAAGGCAGAAAAAAAATCTAACTTGTTGAAGAAAAAGAGCAAGATGCATCTAGATCATGATCGGCAACCTTCTCCAGTTCCTTGGGACAATGGCATTCTCAGAGAAGGTCTGACTTCAAGGGAAGATGTAGAAATAAGAAAAATTGGGAATATAGCTGTTCCCCTTGAAGTAACCCAGGATGCATCACCTGAAAAAGGATTGCAATTTTCCCTTAGTAATTGCTTTCCTGCTAAAAGATATGATGCAAAATGTAGCGCTCCAATAAGAGATGGGCTACAATCTTTATCATCTTGCCAAGGGTGTGTTCTCAGTGAATATGATACTAGGAGGAAAGATCTAAACATGAACTATGTTGGAGAGTCTAGTTTTCCAACTAAATCTCAAGTTGATGCCTACCTCTGGAAGGGAATGGATGTTGATCTCAACAGTAATCAAATCACATATGGAATACCGTTCCTAAATGAGAAGCAGAAGCACAGATCTCCTGATGAAGTTGGGAGTCGTTCTACAATGCTGCAAATGGTATGAACTTTTCTTCTGTTGATCAAGTAGTGAACTGGCATTTATAATGAAAAAGAAAATAAATTCATAAGATATTTTTGCAGAATCATTTGTGTGATCTTTCCCCACATTTATTCTTCCTCTGTAACCAAGTTTGTTTTTACATTCAGTTTTGGCATACATGAATTATTCAAGTTATGATTAGCATTTAGAATGAAGTTTCTGGAATTTTCAGATCAACTATATTATTGCTTTTGAGACAGAAACATTCCCTTTTCTTCAACCAGTTATAAAACTTCAAAAAGGTACATATATCTTTTTCTTTTTTGAGAAAATTGGTTCACATCTTTTTCTTTAGCTTTGAAATAACTTTTGCTTCCATCCTTAATCCTTACTCCAAAATACAGATATCTTGGAATTTTTAAAACACTAATGACCCTTCTGGTTCTGATATAAGCTCATGTTATCTTATATATGAAAGCTTAGATGCTAGCATTGTTGTTGATAACTTTGAAGATGGCAGATATATGTAGCATTGATTAACATAAGCAATCATGTGAACTTTATGGCAAACATTTCCAATGTACTGAGGAAAAGTTCTTCTAATTAATGCATCTGTTTTTCCATGTTGTTGTTTCTGTGAAATTGAGAAGAGGTTTTCTTTCCATCTTATCTCTTTTGCAGGATTTCAGTGGTACAAGCAACAATGGGAGAACTGTGGAGTTTCCAGACCATGCGACAGCTGCTAGGGAGAATTATGATCAACGTATTGACATGGTTTCTGAGCAAGGAGCTGCAGATGACATAATGGAAATTGCTGAACTCATGGCAAAGAATCAGTATGAGCGGTGTCTTCCTGATATTGAAATTGATAAACAGCTGCCAGAAACCAGTAACACCAAAATTCATCAGAGGGTGGATCTTAATAAAGTATATGAAAATGAAGAGATGAACCTGTTTCAAGAGACCCCAGATAAACTGGAAGCTCAAGCTAAAAACGGAAGAATTGGCAAGTTTGTAAGAGGCGATAATGTGGGATCCAGCAAACAAAAGTCAGTGGATTATTTCTCTCATATAGACCGAAACCAGTACAAGATGAGCCAGTTGGAGCAAAGTTACCCCCCTGCAGGCTTTAGGCCTTTTCCTCTATGTGGAGAGAAGCCATTGAATGGAGTCCAATTTTCTGCCACCAATTCCATAAGGCAAAACAGTGCTCAAAATTGCCAGCAGGTCAGGAACATGGTTGGGCAAAGGTCCTCTCATGCTAATGTGCAGGCATTGGGAGTTTGTAACACATGCCAGAGTGCTCCACAGCAGAATAAAGAAGTAGCTCACCTATGGTCATCCATGATACCGAATAGCATGTCCTATGTGCACAGCATCCCTCAAAAGTGTGTAGATCAGGTTGCAAGGTTAGATGTGCTTTCACATTGCCCCAGCAGTCTACCTAAGGGAAATTTGAGCCGAAATGATGACCGGAACTTCTTGAATCTGGCTTCAAACTATGAGAAGCATTGTAGGAAGTTTGATTCTGAAGCACTTAGAAGGACACATACAGATTACTCATTTTCTTGCAAGCATAATGGGGCAGGGCCGTTAGATCTGTATTCAAACGAAACAATACCAGCCATGCATTTACTTAGTCTTATGGATGCAGGGTTACAGTCAGGGGCATCAGTTGATGTTGATGGAAACCAAAGATTTGTTAAGAAAACTTCTTTTGTTCCTGGTCATCGTCCTAAGGAGTTTTCAAGCATGCCATCAGGGGGATATAGAACCAATTCAATGAAACATCCATCATTTGATTGCTACAGTAAAAACCACCTACCTGAGAGTTTCTGTGAGTGTATGTCAGCCACTCCAGCAGTCGGTCCTTCTACTTCATTCCAGCATGGTAAAAGTTTCAAGAAAGCACCTGATTTTGTGGGTCAAATTTCACTGAAGTCTCGAGAAAAAGAGAAAAACAAATGCTCAGACTCGCAAAGGCAGAGTAAAAACCTCAGACCACAAAAAACTTCATCTTCAAATAGTGGGTTAAACACAACTTGTGGATCTATTCCTGTTCATAGTATGCCGAAACTGGCGCTTGGAACTACAGATTTTACGATGTTTCCCATGACGTTTCATCCAAAGGAGAGTGCAACAAAACAGAAGCATAAGGCTCATACTATGAGCGGCACTCTCTTCCATCCAAAAAGTGGTTCAGAAACTGGTATCTGCCACATTAATAGAAACCCTGCTGATTTTACTGTGCCTGAAGCTGGAAATAAGTACATGATTGGTGGTGAAGACCTGAAATTTGGAAGGGAAAAAGCTCCGGCATCTGGATTGGTAAAATCGGTTGGGCACAAGCGTGAGAGGAAGCATGCAGTTAGGAAAGAGCATTCACGAAATCGAGCTTCATGAAACTTTTACAATTATATTTTCTGGTAGCATCTCAAATCCCCTTTCATCTTCAGTCTGGTTTCAAACTGATCTCTTCCGTTGCACTTCCTCTACCTGAATTCTTCGATTAGAAATTGACTTGTCTAATTTTCTGCAGGCAAAACCCGAAGCACCCACTTTGATGCCCAGGAACCTCCCCCCCCAAAAAAAAAAAAAGCTTAAAAGCTTTATCAAATGTCTGACTTCAAACCGGTCGTATTTACTACACAAGTTGAATTTTTTGGCCTTGAAAAAAGAAAAAGCCAGGTGCACGGTAAGGCCTGTAAATATTTGCATATGCCTCGACCTCTGCACACCTGCCCTTACGTTACATGTCAACTGAAATTATTCGATGTTGTATGCTGGTGTTGTCCTGAACAAGTGTTTGTAAAACCTAAATACTGCCCTTTATTTGTACTCAAAAGTGCTTGTTTGTCACTTAAATAAGTTGGTTTATGCTCCATTCTTGAGCCAGTTATTGAGAGTGGAAACAGAACAGGCAATTGGTCAATATAAGAGCCTTATAGGGATACTCTATACCTGTATTGTTAGTAATTATTCAGTTGTAATTTACAGTTCTTAAGGTTTGAGAAAAAAGAGATAAACATGGATGGTATCCTATGAAGCCTGTAGGATATACATATATACCTTCCAAAGTCGTTTTGCTGTTTTATCCTGTATGTTGTGCTTTCCCCTGTTGATTACTAAACTAACTTTTATGGATAACATGATTCCTCTTATTACAAGAGTCCTGCGATGAAGATTATCCAAGTTAAAGTGAATTATCCTTTTTAGCATGAGAAGCTATGTTATTCTGATTTGAAGTGAGTCTTGGAGTATCATGTACACATGAATATATATTGTATATAAATATTAAAATTTTGTACCAATCGATACAGATTAATATGCATTGATACAAGTTGATATTGGCTGAAATGAGTTGAAACATATCGAAATCCTAATCGTAACGAAACCCATATTACTTGGTATCGACTGAAGAATGACTCTGCACGTACTGACTACCATAACCTCTATTAATTATATATAATTTATATTTCACTAATCAATTTTTGCATGGGAATTTGCAAATTGCACTATTAGAATCAAATATCTAAACCAACAATGTTCTTTTTTTTCTTTAAAAACAATGCTTATCATTATTGTCTCGATTTGCAAATACTAAGTTGTTTCTTTGAATTTTTTTTTAGAAAAAGGGAAAAACCCGAAGACCAATCCGCTAAAAAATATCAAAGATTAGAGGATGATGGTGAATATCTGCAAACTCTAGCTTCACTGTAAACAAGCCCTGGTTTGCAAAAATACCCTTTACTTGAACTGCAGTGTCTATCTTCTGAACATATGCAAAGCCCTTCTAAAGCACATCCATCACTTCCAACACCTTTCCCAAATAATATCTCATCCGACCATTCACTCGACAACATATTTTCTGGGTCTAATTGCTTCTTCACTGCAATAAACTTATTAAAGTTTAAGTACTTACTTTGAACTTTAAAAAACCCCAAGTTCCTGTTTTTAGCCCAATGTGGGCGAGCCCCATACTTGAAAAACGCCATTTGCTCCACTTCTTCCATT
The DNA here is from genome assembly GCA_005610355.1 of Gossypioides kirkii. Classification (NCBI taxonomy): domain Eukaryota; kingdom Viridiplantae; phylum Streptophyta; class Magnoliopsida; order Malvales; family Malvaceae; genus Gossypioides; species Gossypioides kirkii. The sequence continues at coordinate 35,142,702 of CP032249.1, forward strand.
ACATCTTGGTTTAACCTCGGGGTGGAAGCTTCATCAGCTCGATAATAGTTGAAATCAACAACTATGGAGTCCTCGGATTGGCCTAGATATGCCTTTGAAGCCTTTATGTATCGAATCAAGAACCCATTATAGTGATCGATCCCACAAAAGTTTTCTGGTTTAAGGTCCCTCAACTTTTTAACGTCTTTGATGAAGTCTCCAAACTTTGTAGCAGTAAATATTGCAGTTGATTCATAAAAGAATAGTCCTTTGATTCTTGGATCCCAAGCACAGGAGGCATCGATTCTTGTTTTAGGTGAATATAAGCATGAACCTGATGTCTGCATTTTCCCTTGGCGACCCACTACTGGATAACCTGTGAAAATCAGCCCATTGTTCTTCAATCCATTGCCAATTTGCTTCTTGTACCATAATGTAGTATCCGCCAGCGTGCATTCTCCATTCACACTTCTGGTACTCTCGAATAGTTTTTCTGCAAAATTTTCTCATATTCAAACACCAAAACTATGCAATGATATACATATTTTTTAAAATGACAATAACCAGAGTTTATACCCACAGGTAAATTGCACTAAGTCTCCTCAAACTATGATTTAGATTTTAATTTGGTTCTAAATTATAAGTATCCTAATTGAGTCTCAAAGTATCAACATCGTATTAATCAAGTCATTCTATTAGTCTAACATTAATTCAGGCGTTAAATGTCAACTCAAATATAATGCATATTGAATTTAATCTAACATTCTAAAATATGACAAGCCTAAATAATTCATACTATATATAAAAATATGCTTAAAATTTGATTTACATATTTTAAATGTTATATATCAAATTTAAATTAACATTTAACACTCAAACTAACGATTCAATTGACATAAAAATTTAACTAAAATGACACTTATATTTAAAAAACCAATTTAAACATTTTGAAGTCAGAGAATTATACATTAAAAATGTGCGACTAACTATAAAAAATTACCCAAAAATAGAGATTTACTTGATCATGAAATCAATTAATTTGAAATATAGATTAAGAATGTGCAATTAACCCTAAAAAAGTTTTACCTGATGCTCTGATCGATTTAGAGATGAGGATTTCATTGGATTGAAAGCCAAGAAAGTCGTTAATTCCATCGCCAGGGGTGTCCATGGGAACTCTGCTGTCATATCTGTACACTGCCGTATGTTTTGATGGATACCATGCGATGTCTCCGAACTCGTATTTCTTTCCATGTTCCATGAATTTGTTCTCAATTGAAGAATCATCTGTGAAATTATATGTAATGCTTCTCTTGAATCCTCTCTCCAGAGATAACTTCACCTGTACATACATTGTTTAATTTCAGACAACATAAATTTATTACAAATAAATAAGCAAAAAAATCCAAATTGTAACACGAGTTTATTTTTGTCAACATCATCTTAATTTAGTGATAAGAGCATCAAATTGTAGATACAAAAATTTAAGTTCAATTCTAAACAACGATATTTTCCTTCTCAATTATTAAAAGAAAATCACTTATACAAATCAATCCCAACCCTTATAAAATGTTTCCTGTAGTGTATGTGTTTTTTTCTAAGAATAATAAAATGTTAATAAAAACAATTAGGAGCAGAACATAATACAGACAAATGTAATTATTTAATACTTACGTCATTGTTAGGTTCTTCGTACTTTTCCTGTCAAAGTTTCTCATTTTTTTAATGTCAAAATTTGCTGTTAATAGGTTTAGTTTTTCGTATTTATTTATATGTTAAAAATATTTTTTAAATTTTTTATTTAAAATTTTCAATTTTCTTTTTTGCGTTGACGCGATTTATGTTTCATATGAACATTTTTGCATAATCTTAATGAACTGTCAACCATTAAATTAATATATTTTAATCCTTAGAAGGAAAAAGAATTAAGTTTTGAATACATGGATTCTGACTTTTGATTCCATTTTAAGTCAAATATTATGAAAGAGATTATGCTAGATTATATTTTTTTATTTAAAAATAAGTGAATTAATTTTAATAAAATAAATTAAGTTTTTATTAAAATTTTTATTTATTTATATTACTAAAATTGATAAATAACGTGTTCCTCAAGTTAATGTATAATAACGAATTTTTAATAATAAACATGGATGAATTTTTAATAAAATTTCACACAGCAATTCAAACAAGGAAAGAGAAATAGTTACCTTAGAGATGACACCCAAAATTCCTAAAGAAACTTTTGCAGCATTAAGGAGTTGATCTTGTGCTCCAATTTGGATGACTTTTGCATACCCTTCTGATTCAAGAGCCGGAACAATCATGCTGAGCCCAATAACATGATCATGAACAGCTCCTCCTTTGCCCCACCACGAACTTCCATGTGCCCCAGTGCTTATCATCCCCGCCACGCTCACACCCTCCCAATACGGCGCCGCAACCAGGCTCAACCCCGCCTCTTCAACCTTATCAATCACATCCCGTAGCGCCACTCCGGCATCCGCCGTCACTGCCAAATTGACCGAATCAATCTCGATACCGGAATCATATTTCGCCGTACTTATCAACAACGAATCATGACCCAGCGATGAAGGGCAGGCAAGTTTGGGGATCGTGTGTGAAAACTTGCTGACTACTTTCACTTTGAGTTTTTTTTTATTGGCGAGAGCGACGGCAGAGCGAAGCTCTTCCTCAGTCGTTGGGTATACAACGCTTTTGACACTGCAGTCCTTTCGATCTCCCCATGCACCATAGGAATTGGAGAGGGTACAGATTGTTTGGTTGCATCGAACCGGGTCTGGTGGTGGAATAGCATGGACCAGAATGGTTGAGCCCCATACAAGTAGGTGAAGAAAACCTAGGAGCCACCTAAAATAATACATTTTATTGCTGGATAATCCAATCATTGCTCGCAGATCTGAGCTTTATAGGATGGAAAGTTTTAATTTGGTAAAGAGAATGATACCATGGGATTTTTTATAGAATAGAAAGTAATGCTTAGAAGAAACTTTTGAAGAAGCAAATTATAAAAAGAGAAGATTCCTTGCATTGAAGATCAAGATTGGAGCATATATAGGATAGAGAAAGATATGATTTGACACTCATATGACATAAAAAATTTCCCACTTTGCACCAAAAAAGACTTTTACCTTCCAAAAAAAATGGATAAATATCAAAATAGTCACTTATGTTTTTTTTAGGTTACATTTTAGTCATTTATGTTTGAAATGTTATGCTTTAATCACTTACGTTAGTATGTTGTAACATTTTAATCACCGAGCCGTTAATAGCCGTTAATGGTATAACGGTAAGCTGACATGACCCGTTAAATCACTATTTCAAACAAAAAATTTAGGCTAAATTATACAATTAGTCCTTATATTTTTTCGTTTTGAGCAATTTATTTTTTTCTTTTATGTTTTTCTAATTTTTTTTCATTCTCTTCTACTTCTCCCTCTATTTTTTTTTTGCTTCCTTCTACATTTCTTTTAACCTAAAAGAAAAAATTAAATTGCTCAAAATGAAAAAAATATAATGAGCAATTGTATAATTTAACTTAAAATTTTCATTTAAAATGATGATTTAATGTACCACGTCAGCTTACTATTACACCATTAATAGCAATTAACGCTCAATGACTAATATATTATAACACGAAAACGTAAGTGATTAAAATATAATATTTTAAATATAAATAATTAAAATGTAATTCGAAAAACAAAATTACTATTTTAATAATATACCAAAAAAATCCCACAATTGTGTTTGCTTGGGAGGAGATGGTTTTTCCTTTTTTATAGTGGTATGAATAGTAAGAAGAGAAAGTAGGATTGAATAGGCATTTTCGTTTGACTGTGGAACTCTGTGCTCATGCGGTTGACGCGATTATTATTGGGCCAGATTTCTCTCTCACTCATAAACTTTGGCTGAAGGCAGTTTCATCTTTTTCCCATTCATGAAGGCAATAATGAGTCGTGATCCCGGTGTCGCATGCCGCAAAAACAGTGAGGAAATTGTTGAGTCATTAGTGATTCTTATGAAATTATTTTGGGGCCCAATCTGTATTTGATTTTTATTAGTTTTGTAAATGGAAACTTAAAATTTGTTAATCCATTTAATGCTCTACGTTGACATATATAATTTATATTATATTAAAATTACTAAATTTAAAATTTATGATTAAAGTGTTTATCGTCTCAAGTATTATTTGAGTTTGAGTTGTGCTTATCGTGTTGTAATTATAATTTTGTCTCTCTCATAATTCACCAAAATAATTACTAAATTCAATCTCGATGATTGATTAAAAAATGGGTTATTATGATTTCGAGCAAGCTGCTATGATGAAATCGATAAACACGTTATTAGGAAGCAGTGCTAGAGTATCTCGACTCGAGTCTGAATGGCGGCATAGTATCTTCTAAAAGAGATAGAATAAGTCCTATAATGAAAATAAATTTTATTCTTGATTTCCATTCCATAAAATCTAAAAATCCTCGCTTTTTTCATAATTTTTATGATTTTTTCAACTTTAAAGCATATATTAACTCATATATATTTTTCAATCGTTTCAATTGTAACCATCACTAACTTGGGTTCATCCCTTGTAAGGCAATTAATAAAAGCCCCTATTGCGGATGACTAATTGAGTACATATATTTATATCTATTTATAATATCTATTAGTGACGGTTGCGGATGGTGGATGACGAATGACATTGTTGTTAGGATTGTTTTTTCTTGTAATTCACAAAAAGAATTACACTTATTTTTCATTCATTAAATGTATTAAAGGCATGATTAAAATATATTTTAAGTATCTATACATTTCCTATATTTGAAATTTAATTCTCTTATTTTTATTTTTGAAACTTCAAAATATAAATCTAATTGTTAACATAATTAAAATTTTTTAATTAAATTTAAGTTAATTACAATGTATTTTCTTGTTACATGACTACAGAGTAAAATTTTTTGTTATCTTAAAATATTATGCTAACAAATTTAACAAAAAAAAATATATGTATTAACAATAATTATACTTTACTTTTGAAATTTGAAAAATAAATAAAATAAAATTTTAAAAATAAAAGTAAAGGATTGAATTTCAAATGAATTAAAAAACAAGAACTTTGGGTAGATTTTAACCTTATAACATTCTTGGGTTTGAAAAGAATGGAAGGTAAGTGGATAGAGCCCGGTCTTTGTGATATCTCAGATCGGGTAAAGTAGTGAAACTTAAGTCAATAGTTAAAAGATTGTAATGAGAAGGAAGGCCAACTACTAGATATGCAAGCAAAGAAAATAACATTGGTCAAACAATTAATTGAATACAGTAGTTATCGTTACCAAGAACACAAGCTCTTTGTCTCTTTATTTCTGTACTATAAAGATCATAGTTTCAGGCTTTCTAAGGGCAGGAAATTTTCAATCCTTCTATCCTCTAATATATATGATTAATTCTAGAAAAATACTCCACCTGATTATAGAATTATAATTTGTCAGATAAGAAGAAGAGCTTGACCTCTCACTTATGCAAATAACCAAAAGTTTGAAGTGTTTCATATTAGATGATTTTGTGAAGATTCGATCCGACAACAGGCGGCATTTTTTGTATCAAGGTTGGAAGAATTTTCAATTGCAACGTAGACCCAATTAAACCCATATATGTCCATCTTTTATTAAGAAAAGGAAGGAAAGGAAGTTACCCATTGAAGGAGAAGGGGATTCGCCATTGATGCGCTTTGAAGTTATCGAGAGGGAGAAGGGGGAAGCAGAGGTTTAGGTTCAGCAAAGAATTATTGTTTTCAATCCCACATCGATAGAAAATAACAAGTATTAGTTCTTTATATATCCACTTTCCTGTGATGTTGCTCGCCGAGCTTTGTAACGTAAGCTTGTAACCAAAGTGGGGGCTCTAAGGTGATGGAACTCGGGTTCGTTTCACCGAGTTTGGATCCATCGTGGTCCGTATCTGGCTTGCCCATTCCAAGCTGAGTGTTGAGCTAAAGGAGATTGAGCGAAAGCTCTGGTTCTCATAGTTCTTAGAGCGGAGAGTAATGCGTAAGGCTGGTTTCACAGAGCAGCGAACATCTCCCTCTCTCGGCAGTGGAAGGATAACGAGTCGGTTCCATTAGGATCCATCATAACTCAGTGAGTTGGCCTCTGACTGGACCGTCACTTTTTTCTCTTTTTTCAGTCTCTATCAGTTACTGGACAAATGGGACTTGTAAACTCTAGTTTATCCCAGAAACTTCCTTAATATTAATTCATTGGTATAATTCTGACTTTCATTTCTTTACTTCTGAAAAGTTGAAAATTTAACTCTTTTCGTTTAATTTATTAAAATGTGATCCTCATCCCTTATGAAAAATTAAATTTTAACGTTGAATCGAAAACTTGAGAATCAACATTTTAATCATTTATATGTATAGAATTAGTAAAAATCTTCTATTTAAATTCATATGTTTATAAACAACAGGATTGACTTCCTAAGTTTCGTTAAAACACAAATAATTTTGATAAACTACAGCAGGGAAGCTAAGTTTTCAATCTTTGTAAAATAAAAGGATGAAATTTAAAAATAAACCTAATTAAACACAAGTGCAATGATTTGTAATGAGAAGGTCAACTGCTATATATCATTACCAAGAACACAAGCTCTTAGGCTCTTCATTTCCAAAGTTTGAATACCAGAACAAACATTTAATGGTTCCATTTTTAAGAGGCTAAGGGCAGGAAATTTTCAATCCTTTTATCCTCTAATATTGATGATTGATTCTAGAAAAATACTCCACCTGATTATAGAATTAAGACTTGTCTGATAAGAAGAAGAATTTGACCTCTCAATCATGCAATTAACCAAAAGTTTGAAGTGTTTCATATTGGATGGTTTTGTGAAGATTGGTGGATCCAACAAGAGGGAAGCAGAGCTTTAGGTTCAGCAAAGAGTTATAGTTTTCCAATCCCACATCGATAGAAAACAACAAGCATTAGTTCTTTATATATCCACTTTCCCGTTTTGTTGTTCGCCGAGCTTGGTATCGCAAGCTTGTAACTCAAGTGGGGGCATTAAGGTGTTGGAACACGGGTTCAATTCACTGAGTAGGATTCATAATGGCCTGTATTTGGCTTGCCCAGTCCAAGCCGAGAGTTGAGCCAAGGGGATTGAGCGAAAGCTCTGGTTCTCGTGGTTCTTAGAGCGGAGAGTACTGCGTGAGGCTGGTTTCACAGAGCAGCGATCATCTCCTGCTTTCGGCAGTGGAAGGATAACAAGTCTGTTCCATTAGAGTCCATCATAACTCCGTGAGTTGGCCCCTGACTGAACTATCACTTTTTTCTTCTTTTCCGGTGACTGGACAAAAGGGTCTAGTTTATCCCAGAAACTTCCTTCACATATTATTAATTCGTTGGTATAATTCTGATTTTCATTTCTTTACTTTTTGAAAAGTAGAAAAATTAGCTCTTTTAAAACTTGAGAATCAACATTTTAATCATCTATATGTATAGAATTAGTTAAAATCTTCGATTTAAATTCATATGTTTATAAACAACTGGATTAAATTCCCTAAGTTTCGTTAAAACACAAGTAATTTTTTATAAACTAAAACAGGGGAACTAATTTTTCAATCTTTGTAAAATAAAAGGATGAAATTTAAAAATAAACCTAATTAAACACAAGTGCAATGATTTGTAATGAGAAGGTCAACTGCTGTATATACAAAAAGTTGAAGCAAAGAAAACAACATTAATCATACAATTAATTAAATACAGTATTTATCATTACCAGCACAAGCTCTTATTCTCTTCGTTCATATATGAATGCCAGAACAAACATTTAATGGTTCCTTTTTAAAAGGCTAAGGGCAGGAAATTTTCAATCCTTTTATCATCTAATATTGATGATTGATTCTTGAAAAGTACTCTACCTGATTATAGAATTAAGACTTTTCTGATAAGAAGAAGAATTTGACCTCTCAAGCATGTAAATAACCAAAATTTTGAAGTGTTTCATATTGGATGGTTCTGTGAAGATTGGATCCTACAACAGGCGGCATTTTTTGTATCACGGTGGGAAGAATTTTTAATTGAAACATAGACCCAATTAAATCTATAAATGCCCATCTTTTATTAAGAAAAGGAAGGAAAGGAAGTTACCCATTGAAGGAGAAGGGAATCGACATAGATGCGCTTTGAAGTTATCGAGGGGGAGAAGAGGGAAGCAGAGGTTTAAGTTCAGCAAAGAGTTATTGTTTCCAATCCCACATTGATAGAAAACAACAAGCATTAGTTCTTTATATATCCACTTTCCAGTGATGTTGTTCGCCGAGCTTGGTAACGCAAGCCTGTAACTCAGGTGAGGGCATTAAGTTGATGGAACATGGGTTCGTTTCATCGAGTTGGATTCATAGTGGTCTACGTCTGGCGTGCCCATTCCAAGCCGAGAGTTGAGCCAAGGGGATTGGGCGAAAGCTCTGGTTCTCGTGGTTCTTAGAGCGGAGAGTACTGTGTGAGGCTGGTTTCACAGAGCAGCGATTATCTCCCGCTTTCAGCAGTGGAAGGATAATATGCCGGTTCCATTAAGATCTATTAGAACTCAGTGAGTTGATCCCTGATTGAACCATTACTTTTTTCTAAAAATAATATTATCTTTAAACAAAGATATTAATAGAATAGGGGAAGTAAAAAGATTTTAACACATTAATAATTTGTTAAATATATTGAATACGTTTGTGTATTTTTTTTGTGTTGGATTGTTTTCAATTATTTTTCTCATACTGTATTCTTTTTGTACCATAACACATTAATAATATAAACAAATAATAAGTCAATAATTATGCCTTGAATCGTCTCAATTAAACTTATAATTTTGTACCCTGACGCAATAAAAATTATTTTTTGCAAATGATATTTATTAATGCATTAATTAGATCTTTTTATGAATAATATATAAAAATAATAAGTATACATGACATGTATTATAATATGTTTGTGGCATCAGATATTGGAAATAGCAGAATTTACCAATTATAGTTTAATGAGGACTAAAATTTAAAAATTCAAAAAATATAGAAACTAAATTTACAACTTTCATAAAGTTCATAGACTAATAACATAATTTAGCCTTTACTTTTAATTCATATATTTAAATATTAAAATATCACATATTCAAATTTAAATGAATTCGATAAATAGTGATATTAATTGAACTTTCATTATTAAATAGACAAAGACTAAATTCTTGAAATTTAAAATAAATAAAAAATTAAATTTCAAATTTCTTAAAGTGACAGAGACTAAGAACAGAGTTAAACAAGTTTCATTTTCCAGCTCGTGTTGTTCAAACAGGATCTCAATAAATTTAAAAAGAAAAGAAAATATCTCAATCACTATCGGTTACTGGACAAAAGGGTCTAGTTTATCCCAGAAGCTTCCTTCAAATATTAATTTGAAGAAAGAATTGTATGAAATAAATTTTATTTTAAATTTTAAAATTTTTATTTAAATTTAACTTTTTTTTCGGAATAAAAATATTCTAACTGATATTAAATTTGTAAAGGTTACTGATTTTTTTAGGATGAAAGTGAATGGTTGACAAAGAAAAATCTCTCCAACATTCTACTATGATCTAACTCCAGAAATTTCATGAACACTCTTTCCTATCAAAACCCACAATATATATAAAATCTAATGCCTAGCATCATACAACACGACAGCGAAAATGTCTCTGCTTCAGTTCTTAAACCAAAGCAACATCTTTGATCCTTTCCAAGGTTTAGTGTCCCAAACAACCGCATACACGCGGGCGCCTCCGATGGACTGGAAAGAAACTCCCGACTCTCATGTGTTCGAGATCGATCTTCCCGGGTTCAAAAAAGAGGACGTGAAGCTACAAATCCATCAAGGAAGTGTTGTTAGTATCAGTGCGGAAAGAAAAGAAGATGCGGACGAAGAGGAGAAAGGAGAGAAGTGGGGGTGGCATTGTAGAGAAAGATGGGGTGGTGGTGGCAACTTTTACAGGCAATTCCGTGTGCCCCCAAATGGGAAAGCTGATGAGATGAAAGCTTCAATGCGTGATGGTGTGCTTGTTCTTGTAATACCTAAAATCACTGATGAAGTAAACGTAAAGGGTAAAGAGGAGAGGAAGAAGATGGAGATTGAGATATCAGAAACTCAACCTTCTAAAGGACTTGGTCGTTTCTTATGTTGCAAAGCTTAAACAATCTGGGAATATGTTGTATTTTACTATGCGTAATCTTTTAATTGGACGAGATTATGAATGATGTGATGAAAAGAATTCATAAAATAATTTTTGGTATTGTCTTTATTGTCTTCGCCTGAATCGTTACTGCTGCCGTTGGAACCAAACATTTTGCTTGCAGAAGCAGCTTCATTCCTTCCATTACGACCTCCTTTGCTGCTAAATGTGCCTAGAGCAGCAGTGACAACGATGTCGCCACCAGTTCCTTTGCCACTTCTGCTTCCAAGAACACTAGCACTTGTGCCACCACCACCCAACAAGAGCCAGCTGTTTACTTACAGCTTTCAATTGCAAAAGGAATAAAAAACCCTTAATTATGAATTGCTAATTCATTTACTAAAATATGTTAAAAAAGATGACAGTTTTGTCAAATGTATCATGAGTGTTGAGATCTCGAAATCTATTTGCGGAAAGCTTATCTATAATTACAGTGTTGGAGACTTCCTCCTCCGTCGAACAAAAAATAAAAGAAAAGAGTCCCTCCACCAAAAATGTCCCTTGTCTTGCTGTTCTAATTCTTTTCTGGTCTAAACTTTCATGGGAAAAGTTTTTTTTTCTTTTTCTAACAGTCGATTCTGTAACTCCTTTGGCCCCTTCGAAGTTAGGAATCCCGTTAGACTTGTATTTTATATTAATATTTATTTTATTTAACATATAAAGTAAACGTCGATATGTCCGAGTGGTTAAGGAGACAGACTCGAAATCTGTTGGGCATTGCCTGCGCAGGTTCGAATCCTGCTGTCGACGATTCTTTTCCTTTTTTCTTTTTAAGACCCAAGGAGTTTGCCACCAATAGAGGCTAGTACGGAACTGGGTTTTGGCAATTGGCATGCTATTGCTGCTGCAGTAAGTAACCACATGCCCATCAATCACATCCATTCTTGGGTCACAATATTATTAACCCACAAAATTTTTTTTTATCATAAGGGATAGATGAACTATTTTTTAAAAAAAAATCAATTTTCTTTTACATTTTCTTTTCTTTATTCTTCTTTTATAATGTTTTGCAATATTAACAATACTTAAAATTTGTCTTCCTAAAGTCAAGAAACTAATCATTATTTCTGTTTTCAAATTTCACTTATTGCTCAACCTAATGAGATCAATAAAATTCTTTCATTGATAAAAAAAAAAAAAAAACTAGTGTTTTACAATCATGCTAGATCGACATTAGAACCAGTTGGATTAGAAATCAAGCGGGATACCGGTTCGAAAAGAAATTTATGTTTTTTTTCTGTTACTCACCCTTGTATCCATTATTACTTTTATTTTAAGTTGAATCAATTTATTTTGTGAACATTATTTTCCATCCCAATGTCTGTTACACGTGTTGCTCAAACTTACAGTCAACTTGCTCAAACTTACAGGTCGTTAATGGGGCGTTTATAGTTGCTAAAAAAAAAACGTTTTCAGTTTAAATTCCACAGCTCTTCTCATTTCTTTCAAGTTTCAAAATTTTCTCCTCCTCCTTTTTCTTTTTTTCCCCCTTCACTTATTTCAGATTTTTGAGATATTCCATGGACCCAAACATTTACTCACTCAACCAGCTTCACCATTTTTCTTCTTATTTTATTGGACTTCACTCTCTAAACTCCAAATCCACCCTTAAATTCTCTCAATCTTCAACTTTCAATGCATTCTCTCCTCGAGAACTCCGCCCTCTTAGGCTAGGGTTTCGATCGAACTCGCCGGTTGTCGCATGCAGCTCTGTCTCCGAGATTGAAACCGAAACTTCTTCTCCGGCAGCCAAGAGGTCCGTTCCCGTCAATCCGGTTTATGTCCCCACGCCAGTTAATCGAGACACTCGCACTCCTCACAGCGGGTAATTCGACTCTTCTAAGTTGCCTTTAGTGAATTTGAATAGCTTCAGTTGAACTTTAGTAATTTTCATATTCAAGGTTTGACTTGGCTTTTCCTTTTTGAAACTTTTACTTTTTTCCCCGAAAATGGTTAGACAGTAAAAATCTGAATTGCTATTACTTAAGCTAAATTTATAGTCTTTTCTACGTTCGGTAATTTTTTTTTGGAATTTTTAGTCTATAAAGGTTAGAGGTGATAAAATGGTGGATTGGAGAATAATTGATTATTTTGGTATAAGAATGTTAATATATTTTTTGTTTGGTTTGGTTGGTTGAAATGTAAGATTCTTTTGAGTGGTTTAAAGAATATAATATAATCTGATAGCATTTTTTACTAAATTGTTCTTAAGGATGAAAAGGCTATTACATTATACTGCAAAATGACAATAATAAATAAATAAAATTAAAATGTTACAAGGGATTCTGTCAAAAAATTGGAAATTTTGATTCATTAATTTTTAAGAAAAATGGACCAAAGTCATTGAAAATGGATGTAAAATTGTCAAAAATCTCACAGTAATATAAAATGAGTGGTATTGGGATTACTCTTATATTACCAAATTTTTTACCATGTTGGTAATATCATATGAAAGTTGTTGAATCAAATATGTTAATCTGAGAAGGAATCTCACATTCCTATCAATAATGTAAGATGACTCAATCCAAATTTTGCTTAAGGTGTTAATATCAGGTTCCTCAAGGCTATCATTCATGGTGATCAGCCAAGCAAAGGGTCAATTTTATATAATTCCAATGATGGAAAGCTTTAGTTGCATATAGGTACCACTTTGATGGGACTACTCGACAATTTTTTGAGGGTTGGTACTTTAAGGTATCAATCCCAGAACGAAAACAGAGCTTTTGCTTCATGTACTCGGTGGAGAATCCTGCATTTAAGAGGACACTGACACCATTGGAAATGCTGCAGCACGGACCTAGATTTACGGGAGTTGGGGCACAAGTTCTTGGTGCTTATGGCAATTATATATGCCAATACAGCGAGGAATCTCAAAACTTTTGGGGAAGTAAGTTCTCTTCGTTACTGGCTTCATGAATTTTTAATCTAAGATCTTATCTCTGACTGGCCACTCATTGTGCCTGAGTTTTTTTTATCATGTAGTAATGGAAGTATGAAACTACATCTATTAGGTTTATATGCCACTTTTTTCTTTGTATATATACATATAGTTGCTGTGGTCCTTTGTTGACGTAAGTGTAAAATTATTCTCTTTCCTCTATGCTTTTTTGTTAGTTATAACATAATATGAGTTCTTGGGTAGTTCAGCATCGCTGTAACCCTTTGTTATAAACCTTGTAAAACTCAATGGTATGAATTTAGTTGTTAGGTAGAGTTGGTCTACTATTCTTGTCATTGTCTTTTGGTGTTTTTCATCTTATACCTTAATAGTGCAGTGATAAAATGTACATGCCTAATTGACAATTTTAATGAATAGGCAGACATGAGCTAACATTGGGGAATACTTTTGTAGCCAACAAAGCCTCACGACCTCCAAGTAATGAGGTTCCTCCCCAGGTTAGTTGGCAGTATTTGGATTCTACTCTTCGAAGGAAAATGACTGCAAAGCAAACTTGAATGCTGCTGCTTTGAGATATTTTATATATCTTAATCTTGATTATTTATTAACTTCAAATATTTTGTATGGTTGTTTCTCGTAGGAATTCAATAGAAAAGTTTTGGAAGGCTTCCAAGTTAGCCCTCTTTGGAATCAGGGCTTTATTTGTAATGATGGCAGGTGCCCCCTCATATTGAATGCATAAGAATGATTTATCAAACATATGAAATAAATTCTTTGGTTTTATCTACTGTCGTTTTTGCTTTTCACAGATAAACATAAAGCATTTATCAAACATATGAAATATTATTTTGATGGTTGATGTGCTTGTGCACCCTAGTAGAATTCCTGCTGCACGGTTCCAGTTCTTTCCCTTACAAACATGCCATCAGAACAGAATTGGTGTATTCATGAAGTCCTATTTCCTGTTTTTATTCAAAATTCTATGCTGTGATAAAGTTACATTTTAGGTTTCAGCATTCTTTTTACACGGTTTAGGTTCTAATTGCAGGACATATTATGCAAAAACTGTTAAAACTGCATGTTGGGAGTACAGTACACGTCCCATATATGGATGGGGTGATGTTGGGTCCAAGCAGAAGTCCACAGCTGGCTGGGCTGCAGCTCTTCCCATATTTGAACCCCATTGGCAAATTTGCATGGCCAGTGGACTTTCAACAGGAACTTGCTTTTCTCCTTCCTGTTTTGAATTATACTTTGCATTGATTTCCTCTTGGGCTTTTATACGTTGTAGTCTGCATCTGTGCTCTGTCTGCTATGTTGCTCACTATTGTTTCCTATCATCTAGACTGAAATTTGTTCTCTTTAGAAATCCGTGTTTTTTTTATTGAGAATATTATCTCAGTTTGTGACTTTGGACTGCAGGCTGGATAGAGTGGGATGGTGAAAGGTTTGAGTTTCAAGATGCCCCTTCATATTCAGAAAAGAATTGGGGTGGAGGCTTCCCTAGAAAATGGTTTTGGGTAATTCTTCATTCCTTCATGCTCTTGCATGCTTAACTAAACTATTGATGTTCTCAAGACATTTTTGTTGTGCTAGGTTTTCCACTGAATAAAACTCAACCATTTTACCTTTTAACCATGGTGATTTCCTCATTGACATATTACTACAGGCTCAATGTAATGTCTTTGAAGGTGCTAGTGGAAAAATTTCTCTGACTGCTGCTGGTGGATTAAGGCAACTGCCTGGATTGACTGAGTCCTTTGAAAATACTGCATTGGTACTTCAGTTCTAGCAACTTTCATGTCTTCTTTGCTTCTCTGATTCTGTTAATGATTCCTGTAGCCTGAAAAGAAGCTTGTATTATTATTATGATGATGATGATGATTATGTTCCAAGAGAGTTGAAAGTTGAAACTGCATCCTCCTTTTTCATGTTTTACTTGTCATGTATGATGTTTTAAGAACCAAAGCTGGGTAATGCCACATCATATATGCCTTGCAATCAGAGCAAACTATATCTTTCGTTGTAAAGTAGTAGTTAATTTTGTATAGCTTGACATATAAATTAATCTTTTATGGTTGTGCAGATTGGAGTGCACTATGATGGAATTTTCTATGAATTTGTGCCATGGAATGGTGTTGTAACTTGGGAAATTTCCAAGTGGGGTTACTGGAACATTGCTGCAGAAAACAGAACACATATGGTAATTTTTACTTCTCTTGGTGATGTTATCTTCCATTGTGCTATGTCAAGAGTTTTCATACCGAAAATCAAAATTCTGCTAAGTCTAATACCTATAGATATGTGGACCTGATAGATTAGAACTTAGAAAGTTGATTTTGATAGGTGGTCTGATTGATTGTTAAACTACTCTTGAGTTTAATGTATTTGTCGGCGAACTCTTATCAAGTCCTATTTCTGAACAGGTTGAGTTAGAGGCAACAACAACTGATTTGGGTACAACATTGCGTGCTCCAACAGTAGAGGCTGGTCTTATTCCGGCTTGTTTGGACACTTGTTTTGGTGATCTAACATTGAAGATCTGGGAAAGAAATGTTGGTGGCAGTAAAGGCAAGGTATGCTATTGTTACCTTCTTGACAGTTAAAATGAACAGCTTATCATCAATTTAGAGATAGGAGAAACCATCTGAATCAGTTCTTGCTGAGCAAATTTGGCTTTTTATACTATTGGAATAAGATCATATGAGAGGTCCCTGTATTATAGGGACTGGATCAAATTAGTCCTTCTGTTATTTAATGGATCAATTTAGTCTTTATACTATTAAAAAAAATCAAATAAGTCCAAATTGTAAACAATAAATATTAAATCTATTCCAATTTGGCCTTAATTGATTCTTTTTAATAGTACAGAAACTAAACTGGTTCATTTAATAGCAGAGGGACTAATTTGCTCAGGTCCCTATAATAATGGGATATCCCAGGTACATTCACCTGTTTTTTAGTATAACCTCAGAGAATTTTGCATCTCAATCCTATGTATATGGAGGCTTGCTGCTGATCCAAAATTTCATCCAACTGAGATGAGAATCAAGGAACAGATAATCTTGCTGTAATTGTTACATGCTGTGGGTACATTGTACTCCTCAGGTTAATCCCTATTAGATTGAGCCCTTAACCTGTTATTCGACAAATAAAAATGCTATGGGCTCCCAAAGTTGGTTTTGGTAAATTCATTCAACAAAGATATTTTCAAGTCTAGTCCTTATATAATTAATACATTACTTTTGACTTCTATTAGAGAAAGAATCGATAATTTCCGGTAATCTTTCTGAAACGCAGCTGATCTTGGATGTTAAAAGTGACATGGCGGCACTAGAAGTAGGAGGAGGGCCATGGTTTAACACTTGGAAAGGCAAGACTACAACACCAGAGGTGATTAAAAGTGCACTTCAAGTTCCAATTGATGTGGAATGTATATTTGGTTTGGCTCCATTTTTAAAACCCCCTGGGCTATAATTAGATACAAGATCATGGGCAGCATAGGTGTGGAATATACTCTTCAATCTTTATAGTTAAATGAGGAAACTACAGTTTAATGTACAATTTATATATCAATTTTGATTTTGTGTAATTTTATAGATGAAATTTTGATTTAATTTAATTTTTTAAAATTATTAACACAATTATTAATATAACATCATTTTATATTTACATAAATAATTATATTTATTCAATATAAAAATAATTTGATGTATTTATTTTTTTAAATGCAAATGATTAAATCAAAATTAAACTTTCAAGTATACATTTGAATCCTAATTAGAATTTCACGTACAATTGCAAATTAAATTAAAATTCATCTATATTTTTAGATTTACCCTTAAATGCAAATGCCTTTAATATTATTTTAAAAAAAAATTGTGACTAGTTTAAAAAGGAATAATTATCGGTGCAAATTTTTTTATCTCATTTTGTTTTTTCTTAAATTAAAAAATATTAATATATTTTTTTAATTTATAAATAAATTAATAAAATAAAAAATACATACTTTTAGGCAGATGCGGATTTAGAGGGTGCAGGGCCCAACAACACTTAAAATGAAAATTTTGCTATTTTGGTGTTTTAAATTTTTAATATTTTTAAATTAATAAAAATAAAATTATATTTTGATCTCTTTTAATGATAAAATTTTGATTTAATCTTTAAAAAATTAAAAAAATATAAATAATTTAATTTCGACCCCTTAAATTTTTTTTGACTTTGTCCATGTTTTTAGATACATTTTAAGAAATTAAAAAAAATAATTTTAATCTCATACTGATTGAAAAATACTCCAGTAATTGATATTTACCTTCTAAATAAATGTGAATTTCATTGCTAATTTTAAAACTATTTAACGATATTTATATATTAATAAAATATTTATATATATAAGACACAATAATATATATTATATAAAACAGTGATATATTTTTGGAATCGTGACGGTTCTGCACACGGTAGGGAAATACGATATACCTTGGGAATGTTATATATTTTTTTTATTTTGCACAAAATTGTGTGGATTTGTCTTACCTTTCATTTTTTTTTATCCAAAAATTTTATATTATAAAAAATAGTAGTTTGAAAAGACATATTTATATATAAAACATTATTAAACATATTAATATAGGATGTGAGCCATTATTAATAAATAATATTTATAATTTCTTTATAATTTGATTTATTTTAGGAGAGTGGTTAAATTTATACGATAATAATAAATTTAAAATATATATATATTATTTTTTTAAATAATGTTAGGTGTTATAAATTCATATTGATTAGAGAACACTCTCATTCATATCTCACATTTACACTAGTTAATTTTTTAAATGGAACGATATGTTTATACAATGTATTAAAATATATCATGTGTAAATCTTTTATATATATGCATTAAATTATATTATGTTTAAATATTTTATATATATATATATATAATAAATTAATTAATTTTTTATATATACTAATGGGTAAATATTTTATGTATAAAAATATGAATTAATTAAATATATCTTTGAATTTAAATGCAATAAACTTGTATATCTATATATAAATATTACTTTACACCATTGTCAATTAAATGCATATGAATTGGTTTAGAATTATAATCAATATTACCATAATTATTATCATCTGTGCACGTTAAACTATTTAAATTACTTATTTTAATAAATCTCCATAATTCTAAAAACTATATCTAATTTATTGAATGGTTTTTGGGCCATGGTTGTTGAATAGTTAGGTCTGGTGGCAACTTGACTTGGGTTGGGTAAACCCGCAAACCGAACAAACCTAAATATATGAAATTACTCGGGTCGGGTCATGTCGGTGAGAGACAGTGGTCCATATCTGACTTGGATTTCAAATAATTTCGTTGATATTTCACTTTCACTTTCACCAAACATATTTATGTTTCACTGCCACCTCACGGGTTATCTTTTATTTACTACCCGACACTTTTTCATATTTAAAATAATATTTTAAAATATTTTATTCTATTTATTTTAAATAATTTTTAAAATTGTTAAATAATTTATTGACCGATCTTCGAGAGTTAATTTAGTTAGATTTGATAATTTTTAGAACACTAGATATTAATATCACGTGGTGAATATACATGTTTTAATTTTTTTATTTAATAAAATATTTTTATTTTGTAATCGTTATTAAAATAATTAATATATATAGTATTTAAAAATAAAGGATTTTTAAATTATAATTAAGTAATTGTACAATATTAAAAAAAATAGATATGTAAAAGATAAAATAAGGCATATATACCAATTTTTATTTTTATTTAAGTTTTTAGGTCGGTTTTAAAAATAATTAGGAAAATATATTAATTTAGAGGAAAAGCGCGTCCAACTGAACGAGTTTTCTTAACACGTGTCAGAAACATACAATTATAAAGTGAAACTGTCACATTAGACAATAAAATGGCAAAGGAAAGTGAATAAGGGTGAGTCTAAAATAAATTTAGTATAATATGTATAATAAATTAAATAAATGTGTGATGGAAGAATATCATAATTTTACCTTATTATTGATTAAAACAATGTTGTTTAAATCGAAACGGACAGGACGATCGGATCGGTTGGATCGAGAACCGATTGAGGTATTGATTCGAAGAGGAGCTTTGAACCGGTTGACTTTGGAACCGGTATGGACCGATTGAATCGAGCAAAAAAATTGATTGAACTAAGCAGTTGAACAATTTTTGTTCATTTATTATTATTATTAATTTTGAACTTATAATCGTGAGTGTAATCGTGAGTGCATTGTAAGTGAAATCAAGTGTGTTACTTGGTTTGTAGGCCGAAAAATTTAGAGAAGAATTATTTAAATTTTTAAGTGTAAAGATTAAGTTGTTAAATTGACGTGTATTATAATTTAAATTGCTTATTATATGAGATTGAAAAATAATAAATTATTTCTCCGAATAAGACACCACAGACATAATAAAACAAAATTGCTAATACCAACTTGTATTTAGTTTTACTTTATTGCAGCTATACTTCTAGTGGACATTGTTGATGTCACTACTCATACCATTGCTGATATTGTTCTTGCCATTATCATTTCATCTCTTTGTATTAAATGCCAAGTGGGTGAGAATATGCATGAAAAACGTGCTATTTCTTTCAAAAGGAATATCCATATCAAAGGAAAAATAAATGAGTGGTTGTATTTGAATATAAAATATTATTTTAAACGTGTTGAATGGAATTTTTTGAGATATTTAATATTTTTTTAGGGACAGTAATAAAATTGTATATTATTTGGTCAAAATAGTTTTTGATACATATAAAGGATTGAAGATTTTTGAGGAGATCACAAGAGAGATGTTAGTACTTTTTCTTATGGTCCAAACAAGTGATAGCCATACTCAAAAAATTATTATGTACTTAAATTATTTTGTTTATTTTACTTTACCAAAAAAAAAATGTTATAGTTGTAGAGTATAATTCGAAATTATTATTTTAAGTGTTTATATTTAATAGGTTATTTAAGATTTTATTATTTTCTAGTGCACTTCGAATTCACATTCAAATACCAAAATATAAAATATCATTTTAAAAGTTATTGCAGTTGTGGAAATATAATTTGAAATTATCTTTAAGTATTCATATTTTGTAGGATCTTTATGGAATGGATACTAATTGAGCTATTGAATTTATTCTGCAGATGTACTCTTTTATGTTTGAGGATGTGGTTCAAATACATGGAGGTGTACTTGAGGATGAGAAATCTTAAGGGTGTGTTTGGTTGGATAGAAAAGTGGAGGGACCAGAGGAGGGAGGAGGGAGTTGAAAAGTAAAAGGAAAATAAATTTTAGGTGTGCTTGATTGAGAAAAAAATAAGAAGGATGATTATTTTCTATCTTAATGTATACAAGTCAATCATTCTAAATTGGAAAAATAAGAAGAAAAAAAATGAGAGAGATGTATATGTTAATTCAAAATTATGCATTTTTCAAATGTTTTAGTTTCTTTTCTTCCATTTTTCAATTCTACCAAACAAAAAATGAAAAGAAAATTTATATTTTCCATTGATGGAATTTTTTTCCACTTTACCAAATAAAGCTTAAGGGACCTATGAGTGCTTATAAAAGACAATTTGGATTTATGTTCTTAAGTTACGACCCAACAGAGGTCGTAACAAAAGATGATTACATGGTTTTCATTCTGCAGAGTACAGTCCTTTGTGTTTGACAATATAAATTTAAATTTATAGAGACGCATTTAGGGGTGATAAAACCTTAAAAGACCAATAAATATTAAAAAAAAAGATAAAATTATATATATTTTCATGTCATGACCCAACAAGTTGAATCGGATCGTGACAAAAACATATTGCATGAATTAATAAATTAAGTTGAACATCATATTAAAAAAAATGTAAAATTACACTTTATTTTTTTATCCCTTTTATCCCAATTAAAATGTTACAGTTGATTTTATTAAAAATTTAAACATAAACTTTAATTATTTAAATATTTTAATTAATTACTTTTAAAAAACATGTTTAAAATCAAATCATTATTTTTAAAAAAATATTTTTATGAATAATAATTTTTATCACGTTTAGGTACCTAATTGAATAAAAAAAACCTTAAATATTGAATTGAACCTTGAAATCAAGTTCAAATACCAACATGTATATTTGTCCTATAAAAAGCAACCCATGATTTTGCACCACATATGAATGGCTATATAATTTATTTGGTGAAATACAAGAACAAGATAAAATCCGAACAACAAACACGATTAACGCGACTCGAACTTAAACCACACCTGAGATAGTAAACACTTTAATCATCATACCAATACATGCGGTTTAGAATGGCTCTATAATTTGACTCTCTATCATTTCCATTACATATATTGCCTCTATAAATAATCCCCTCTGCTCACATGAACTCTCCAACCATTTTCTATTCTCTCTTTATGTGTGTGGGCGTTCCTTAGAGAGATGGCCGCCATGAAAGTTGCATGCATGGTGCTTCTTCTTGCCCTAATAACTTTGATATTTCATAAACACCATGCTCATGGCGCAATATCAGCAGATACACAAAAACTTATCGATGAAGCCAACATGAATGGTCCTTACTTAGGTTTGCTCATTCCAAACCTTTTCGAAATGAACCCTCTTCTTCAACATCCAAACTATACTTCCACCAACTTCACCATTGATGTTTCTGGTATATCTATTATTGTATACATATAGTTTTGAATAGGGATAATATATAATTTAGCCCTTCAACTTTTCCATTTGTACCTAGTTGTTCTCTAATTTTTTTTTGGATCTAGTTGATCCCTGAACTTATATTCCGTTAATCAAGTTGGTTCCTCCACACTAACACCATTAATTTGCACTGGCGTGGCGACCTCTCAGAACGACAAGTGACAAACATAATTTTTATATTTTTATTCTTTTAATTTATGTTTGTCACGTAGTACACTGAGAAGCTACTATGTAACACTACCGGATTGGTTAGTAATGTCAGTTAGTACAACTAACAATGTTAGTGTAGAGGTACCAACTTGATTAATGAAATACAAGTTTTAGGATCAAATAGATGAAAAATTAGGGACCAACTAAGTACAAATAAACAAATTCAGGAGCCAAATTATATATTAACCCTTTTGAATAAAACCAATCCTTTTTCTTATTCTTTTCGATGTAGTTATATATATTTGTGTTTGTGGGCTTTTTCAGGAAGGAGATTTCGGTTTGGGAAAATTGTCGGGAAAAATGTTATATTAGTCATGACGGGACTGAGCATGGTACAATTATCTTAGTAGTGACTTAATTATTTTTTTTATTTAATTAAAAAAAGTTATAAAATTATCTTTTAATTATTTTATTTTATTTTATTTATCATTGATAGGTTAACATAAAAATGAAAATATCAAAAATTTAATATAGTTGAATGATAAAAATAAAATAAAATTGAATAATTAAATAATCATTTCATAATTTTTCATAGTTGAATGATAAAAAAAATAATTGAGTGATTACTATAATTTACTATTATTTATTACTATATGTATATGTCTAACTTGTTATATAATAGATAAATGCAGGAATAACCAGTCAGCTATTGTTAACTCTATTCAAAATCGAAGGAGTTGTCCATTATGGAATAGCTGGAAATGCCAACCCCTCCTTACACATTGGCTTTGTCACTATTCCTCAATATTGGTCACACTCGGCCCTTTGGAGTTGGCAGGTACACTACCTTTCCACCAATTCGAATTTTAAAAAATCTAAATTATTTAATTAAATTAATTGGATCAACCATTCAGATTAATCAAATTAAAAATCAATAGTTTAATTGGATTAACTACTAATTCAATTTGAAACCTTTACATTTGGTTTCGAAGACATATTTCAACATAATTTTAAACTCTCTTAAAATTTTATAAATTTTCTATGAAATTCACAGATTTTAAACCAATATATATAAATATACATATACACGGTTTAAGATAAGTAACATAGTGCAGAGATATGGAGATGGACCCTCTGACGAGCTCCCCCTTGAACCAAATGGAGACTATACAAGAACCATCGGCTACATAAAATTTGCAGATTATGCCAACAATGTGACTGCCTGTAACTCGCACGACAACCTATTGAACAATGTTTGGTTCCAACCGGAGGAAGTCTTCCCTGTTGACAGTACTCCCGAGCAACGACAACACGCCTTTTGGATCCCTGTCGATCCTCTTTATTTCAGTATTTCTAAATCCCTTGAGGTATGAGCATTCGATACATTGATAAACACAACGCAATCGAGAACACAATTTAATGTTCATATATGTGTGTGTGTGTGTGTGTGTGTGTGAACAGGACATGGAACTAAAGAACTGCGTGAACGCAACGACATGTTTGGACGAGACACCGAGAGTAGTCCAAGTCCACCGAGGAACAAGCGCAGGCATTTACGTAGACAACGCCGCTTATCGAAGCTTCATTTACAATAAGTTCAACGTAAGCCCGGTCGACATGGAGAGTGCAGCAGTGGCACTGATATGTATGCAACAAAGGGTTCCTTTTATCATCATTAGGGCTCTCTCCGACTTGGCCGGTGGTGGCTCGGATGAATCAAATGAGGTCGAGACTTTCATTTCCCTTGCTTCAAACAATTCGGTTAAGGTTGTTGTCGAGTTTATCAAGCGCCTTGTCGCCACACCTCTAGTCGGTGACCGTTAATGCAGTATCCGTATGCGGCCTAAAAATTCTAAAAACTTAAATAAAGAGATGTTCCATCTCAAATCATTTTCAGAATTTCCTATTTCCATGCGTTTGATTTTGCTTGTGTAGTTATGCACTTAATTTGGTGAGTTGGGTGGTTTATTGTTATGGTCTCAATGGCACCACTAAAGTAGACAAACTACACAATGGAAGCCATGACATTAAGAAAAATTAAATCCAGTAACATTAATGGAAGATCATGGTTCGAGATGATGGAAAACTTATTTGCAAGACTCTAACTTCATGGTTCTAATAATCAATCGATTTAATATTTAAAATAAACAAACATATAGTAATACTTAAATATAATAATAATAAGATTTTTACTTCGATCGGAAAAATATAAATATAATAATAATAATCGGATTTTTACTTCAATCGGAAAAATGTAAGTGAATTTCTTTTTCAAATATTTAGATCATTCAGTTGATATTATTCAAAGAGATTTCAAATGAGCGTATAAATTTAAAAAAAAAATTCAAAGCAAAATAAAAAATATATACTTTAATATAATAAATTGAATAATTAATTAAATTATTTAAGTTCTAAAATTATTATTTCTAATTTTTTTACTCGATTCCCCTTATATCTAAAATAGAGATTATAACTCTAATGCAATTAGGCTGACACTATATTTATGACCCAATCGGTCATAATTGAAAGGGAATGGCTTTCTACTTTTAGTATATTGCCAGGCTATTTATTTAAATTCTGATTTGGAATTTAGAAAACTTAAATAAAAATATCATATGAAAAAATAAATTTAAAAAAGTTTTTTAAAATATAAGTCGGACTTAAGTATTTAAAGATCGAGTTTGATCTATTTTTTAAGTTTGTATTATATAATGTTATTTTTATATATCAAATAATTTTTAACACATAAAACTTAAATCTACCGTAATAAATAATACTATTGTGTAAACATATTAAAAATTTTAAATTACCTATATATAAAATTGTAATAAGTGAAAAATATATAAATAATTGAATATTAGATTAAAATACTATATATATTTTTTATAAAATAATATATGAAATTAAAACATGAATAAAATTTTAAACTTATATTAAATTATAACATGAACTTGAGCAATGAATCTATGTGGGCTTATTATCACCATCTAGATACAATACAAAAGCTTAAGTTTCAACATCTAGTTGACATCAAAACCGGACAATTAATTACTTTGTTTCTCTCTCATCATATTCTATTCTTTCAAGGTACATAATTTGGATTTTCAGTAGCAGACTATTAGAATTGGGTAACTAAAATTTTTGTTAAGGTGGAGATTATTAGAATTGGGTGACTAGAATTTTTGTTAAAATAAAAATTAATGGTAAAATAAAATAAAAGTAAAGTCCAAATAAACTAATTTTTTTTTATTTTAATTAGAATAGGTCATTTATTTTATTTTAATTAGAATAAGGTGTTTCAACGTTATTTCTATTAGTTGTTGATTGGAATAAGGTTTTTCAACCTATAAATAAGCATAGTCATCTCCTCTTGTAATCATTCGATTTTCAACATTAGTGAATCTTCTTCTCCTTTGTCAGTGATTTTTTCCCAAAAAGGTTTCCACATAAATTTTTTTTTATCAAATTGGTATTAGAGCTTTTCGGGTTACTAGTCTCGATCACGATAATGGCGACATTGAAGTATGATATTCTGCTGTTGGATCGCAACACCAGATTCGGGTTGTGGCAGGTAAAGATGCAAGCAGTTCTTGCGCAGATGGATTTGGATGATGCCCTGTTAGGGTTAGATAAGATGTCTTCAAATTTGACAGATGAAGAGAAGAAGCATAAAGATCGAAAGGCTTTGACGCAATTACAGCTGCATCTATCGAATGAAATTCTACAATTTGTGTTAAAGGAGAAGACTACTGCTGCAATATGGGCAAAATTGCAGCAGTTATGTATGTCGAAAATCTTAACCAGTAAATTGCATATGAAGCAGCATTTGTATTCTCATCGTTTGGCTGTGCACGAACACTTGAATGTGTTTAAAGAAATTGTCTCGGATTTGGAGGCTATGGAGGTTCAGTATGATAAAGAGGATTTAGGGTTAATTCTCCTTTGTTCATTACCACCGTCGTATTCAACTTTTAGAGATACAATTTTGTATAGCCGTGAATCTCTTACAGTTGATGAAGTTTATGCTTCCTTAGCCTCGTATGATAAGATGAAGCATCTTGTGGCTGGATCTGACTCTCAGAGAGAGGGTCTTATTGTTCATGGAGACAAGATTGAAACAGTGATGATAATCGTGAGAGGACATAGGAACGAAATCCCCGCAGTAAATCTAAAGGTAGATCGAGATCTTCAAATAGAAGTAAAACTTGTAACTTCTGCAAGAAGAAAGGGCACATTAAGAAAGAGTGCTACAAGTTACAAAATAAGATCAAAAGGGAGGCCGAGAATCAAAAGGGAAAACAACCAGAATAATTCGGTGAAGCTGATGTAGTAGAAGACTACATTGATGATGAGCTCTTAATTGCTTCTGTCGACAATTCTAAAGTGAGCGAGGAGTGGATCCTCGATTCTGGTTGCACCTTCCATATGAGTCCTAATCAAGATTGGTTTATAACATATGAAGTTGTGTCTGAAGGTATTGTTTTGATGGGAAATAATGCTTCATGTAAAATTGCAGGTGTTAGCACAATCAAAATAAAGATATTTGATGGGGTCGTTAGAACTCTTAGTGGCGTGCGACATGTACCAGAATTGAAAAGGAATTTGATTTCGTTAAGTACTCTTGATTTAAAAGGACACAGGTACATAGCTGAAAGTGAGGTTCTAAATATTTGCAAGGGTTCTCTTGTTGTGATGATAGGGTAGAGAAAGGCTGCCAAATTATATGTTTTGCAATGTTCAACTATTACTAGTGATGCTGCAGTCGCTTCCTCTTTCTTGTCAGATGATGATATTACTAGACTTTGGCATATGCGTCTAGGGCATATAAGTGAAAATGACATGGCAGAATTGAGTAAAAGAGGACTTCTTGATGGGCAAGGCATTAGCAAACTGAAGTTCTGTGAGCATTGCATTTTTGGAAAGCAAAAGAGAATTTGATTCACCAGAGGAATCCATAACACGAAGGGAACATTGAATTATATTCATTTTGATCTTTGGGGACCATCTAGAGTGCCTTCGAGAGGTGAAGCTAATTATATGCTAACTCTTATTGATGATTTTTCCAGAAAAGTTTGGGCATTCTTTTTGAAGCAGAAAAGCGATGTGTTTTTCGCATTCAAGTCTTGGAAAACTATGATTGAAAAACAGACAGGAAAACAGATAAAACTCCTCCGCAGAGATGATGACTTGGAGTTCTGTTCTGATGAGTTTAATGAATTTTGCAAATCAGAAGGGATCGTGAGACATTTGAACTCCACAGTAAAACGACGTTGCAGAACGAATGAACAGAACAATCATGGAAAAGGTTTGATGTATGTTGTCGAATGCTAATTTACCGAAGTCGTTTTGGGCTGAAGCAGCCTCTACTGTATGTTTTTTGATCAATCGATCTCCATCCGTTGCCATTGAGAAAAAGACTCCACAAGAGATATGGTCTGGTAAGCCTGCTGATTATTCTGATATAAAGATTTTTGGGTGTCCTGGATATGCTCATGTTGATAATGGAAAATTGGAACCAAGATCAATTAAATGTGTTTTTCTTAGTTTTAAGGCTGGTGTAAAAGGGTATAACTTATGGTGTCCTGAAAATAGAAAAGTTGTAATTAGCAGAATTGTTTTTGATGAAACTACTATGTTACCTAACTTATCTCTCAAAGACTCTTCCAGTAAAGAACAACAAAAGCAGGTGGAGTTTCAGATTGATCCAGTATCTACAACAGAGTTAACTTCTCAAATTAGTACAAAAGTTCATAATAGAGTCACTTCATCACCACAATATTCAATTGCCAAAAATAGACCTAGAAGAGAAATTAAACCTCCGAAGAGGTACGCCGAGGCTGATCTAGTAGCTTATGCTTTAAACGTGGCTGAAGATATTGATGCAAATTAAGAGCCATCTACTTATTCCGAGGCAGTTAGCTGTGAAGACTCAAAAAAGTGGATGATTGTCATGCAAGAAGAGATGGAATCACTCCATAAGATAAAACATAGGACTTAGTGAAGCTTCCAAAGGGTAAAAAGGTTGTTCGTTATAAATGGATATTCAAGAGGAAAGAAGGGATTTTAGGAATTGAAAAACCCAGATAGAAAGCAAGACTTGTTGCAAAAGGACTCTTTGGTGAACTCAATAAAGATCTTCATATTGGTACAATATTTTGTGACAGTGAAAGTGTCATTTTTGTAACACCCCTATACCTGATTCACACGTATAAACTCGGTATAAGAGTATTACATACAGTGTCAGAGAATTAAAAATGAATATAATAAAATTTTCTTTCAAATAATGTGTAATTGAATCGTTTTACTCAAAATATCACAAAATAATCAAGTATCATCAAAATAACATTTATAACTCATTCATTGAGGACATATAAGTACCATTTGTACATGTCATTTCACACAAAATAAATACACCTTGTCTTGCAATCTTCCAAGTACCATTTGTACATGTCATTTCACACAAAATAAATACACCTTGTCTTGCAATCTTCCAATGTTGATGTGATTTGATGAGAGGCACCTAATCCAACCTTAGCTTCTCAAAGATCTTGTACCTACGCGTTGAAATAAACGCGTTAAGCCGGTGAAGGCTTAGTAAGTACTACAAGAGTCATTAATCATTAATCACTCATTTCAAACTCATTCATATAATTGTTATTCATGTAAAATACATACATTTTATATATATAACATTTAACTTACAGTAGTGTTATGAAATTCACATATTCTTCCTCATTTCACATTTTAGTCATTCCAATCTCTTAGCTTACTTAGTTTTATCATTCTTTGATTTCTTATACATATATTGTACTTACCTTTCATGTGATTATCATTTCACTTACTTCAATATCACAATTTGCACATTCTTTCTTTTTTCACATTGTTTACCCTATTAACAAGACTCGGACCTTGGCGGAGACACGGATCCAACCAAACACACCAGAATGGCACCTAGTGCCTCATCGGATAGTTCGAAGCAATAAAGTGACATCCAGTGTCTCATCAGCCTAGCCGAAGCAAAGTGGTACCCAGTACCTCATCAAATCTATCCGAAGTAAAATAATGACACCTAGTGTCTCATCGACTCAAGGTCGAAGTATCCCTGAACTCTTCCAATTCTATGACATGCCAACTATATCCGACTCAACCAGACTAGTTAATAGGGATTTTCAATTTACAATTCATATCACTTTCAATTCCAATTTCACTTTCACTTTTGATCACAAATCATTCAAATTCAATTCAAATATACATATTCATGTATTTCTCACCTTTGTTTCCTCAAATAAATCCAAAATTTCACCAATTAATCACACAATCAATCTTTATAATTAACCACATAATATTTCACACATATATTTTTCTCACATATTCATCATCATATACCTCTTACTTTTATTTTCACATTAATTTTCGAAGCTGTCCAGTTGCGTCACAGTCACTAAATTATTTATATCTTGAGCTACAGAATTTGAAATTAATATCCGCTTAATGTTTCTGAAATTAGACTCACATATATTTTTATACCATAAAAAATTCAGAATTTTTACTTTAGCCAATTTGTACATTAAATTCTTCAAATTTACCCCTTCTCTGCTACCTGACAGTTTCGACCTTTCTTCACTAAAAATTATTTATATTTTAGTACAGAGATCCAATAATGTTCTCATCTGTTTCTTTTGAAAATAGACTCATTAACTATTCAACCATATAAATTTCAGTCTATAATAATTTTTATACATTTTTATATGATTTTTCAAAGTCAGAACAGGGGAACTCGAATCTATTCTGACCTTGTTACACAAAAACTAGTATATCTCAAAATATACAATTTCTTTTATTTCACTGTTTCTTCCATATGAAACTACACTCAATAAGATTTAATTAAATATTTAATTCAACCTCTAACTCTTTTTATACAATTTTTGGTGAATTTTCAAAGTTAATCATCTGTTCCGTCCAAACTGTTTTAATGGACATACTTCCTTTTTCATGTCTCTTTACACTAAATTTCATTTAATCACACATAATCAACACTTATAATTAAACATATCATTTTCATCATGGTTAATCATATATATTAAAATTATAAACACTTTAACTTAATTAATTCTAAACCTTGTAATACTTGTAGTACTTACAATTCTTGTAGAAAGCTTCCTTTCCCTCTTTGATCTTCTCTTTTCTTTTCTCTTCAATTGAGTCATTCTCCTTCTTTTATTTCTCTTCAATTCCATACAAAACACATATATTCACATTAAAATCATTCTAACATATCATAATCTATGTTTCTAAACCAAAACTAACATGTATTTAAAGAGGAGTTTAGCTTTCTAACCTTAATCACTTGTATTCAACACTAATTCCCATTTTCTTTCTCCTCCAAAACAAGTATGGATGCATTTCTTTTAACAATTGGATAGCTACTACACTTCTCTATTAATTTTATTCACTAATCTTAAAGAAATTTGGGAGAAACTAGCTTAATTGGTTTGTATTTGGTGACAAAGGACTAATTTGTAAGAAAAGTAAAAGTTGAAATGGTGGAAAAATGGTGGCTAACGTGAAACACCATGGCTGATGGCTTTTATAGCCTTTTCATCATTTCTTTTCTTCATTTCTCTAGATTTTTCTATCAATTTCTCTTTATAAAAATATCTTTCTATAATAATGGTAAAATGGCACTTTTAGTTCTTAGGCCTTCCTACTTTACTCTTTGACCCAAAACATTGCCTCCAAAAATATCTTCCACCAAATTACTCTTTTGCTCCTCCTCAATCAATCTAATTCTCATGATGGCTCAAAATTCAATTTGGATAATTCGCTATTTAGTGCCCAATATTTTCTCTCTTTTACTATTTAATCCTTAAATTTTTCTAACCTTCATCACTTCAACTAAACATTTATAATTCTCAATTCTATTTCATCACTGTTTCAAATCCGGTTCAAGCACGCGGATGTTACAATTTTTCTTACAAAAGGTCAAATGTTTCATGAGAGAACAAAACACATTGATGTTCAGTATCGTTTTGTGCGTGATATTATTACTTGTGGGGATATTGTTGTGAGCAAAATTAGTACTCATGAAAATCCTGCAGATATGATGACTAAGTCACTTCCCATAATCAAGTTTGAGTATTGCTTAAACTTGGTTAGTGTTCATTGTTGAAATATACCCCTCAAGGGGTTTTGTGGAAGAGGTGGAAAACTTGTTCGTTGAGAGTTCTTGTTTGTAGAGAATTATTGTCAATGTGGAGATAGTTAGAATTGGGTGACTAGAATTCTTGTTATGGTGGAGATTGTTAGAATTGAGTGACTAGAATTCTTGTTAAAATAAAATTCAATGGTAAAATAAAATAAAAGTAAAGTTCAAATAAACTAGACTTCTTTTATTTTATTTTACTTAGAACAGGTCATCTATTTTATTTTAATTAGAATAAGGTGTTTCAACTTTACTACGTTACTTCTATTAGTTGTTGATTGGAATAAGGTTTTTCAACCTATAAATAGGCATAGTCATCTCCTCTCGTAATCATTCGATTTTCGACATTAGTGAATCTTTTTTTCCTCTGCCCGTGGTTTTTTTTCTTGAAAGGGTTTTCACGTAAAATCTGTGTATTTTTTTTCCCATTTTATTTGCGATATTTTTTTATTGTCGACATTTAATTTTATCAAATAACAAACTTTTGTATATGTCTATTACAAGAAAACCCAAACTATTTTTCCATTGCTTAGCTTATACATTCGTCATTAACAGTCAGATTTAGTTGAAATATCGAAACTTAGATTATTATAGTAACACAATAATAAATATTTGTAAGAACCTTAATAACCACGATCATCCCTTTCATTTCATATGGTCCACGGATTTGTCCATATTCAATGCTGAAATCGATGGAATTATTATTGATGTAGTTGGGAGTTGAATATTTATAATAAGGGTTTCATTGCCAACGAGATGTTGTAATTTTGTGTCCGGTAATAGGGCTGATTTATTTATGGTTTGAGTGCCCGAATATGCCCACTCATGATTGGGGATTTCTGTTTGGGTCCTGGGAAAGACGCAAGAAAATTTGGCTTCATTAGTAAGTTGTGGTCAAGAATCGACATGATTGGCAGCTTAATTTTCAACACATCACTATTCAATTGTCAAACACTAATTTGCAAATTGCTAGGAAACAAAATGAAACTGACAAGATGTGTAATTATATTACAGGGCATCCATCTTGAACGGCTTAAACCTAGGCTATTATGTTTAATTATTTTACAGCGAAAGATAGATGTTGCCTTAGCTTATTCTATGTTAGCTCGGGAAGGAGAGAACCATTAGAAGACTTCGGCTGGAGTGGATTTGGTAAAAAATTTATTTGGTTAATGGCTGATAACCGGCTTAATACAAATGAGATACGTCCAAGGAAGAATATTGCAGCTGACGCAGCATGCATGGTTTGTGGAGCGGCGAATAGATCTTATATTGCGTCAGTGTATCTTCGCCAGGGATGTGTGGGCCATTTTGAGGGTGGATTGGGATCATTGCGATTTCTCTGTGTCACCGATCGACGGTGACTTCGTGCTGTTTGTTACCATGGGGCAGCACTATATTCACTGTGATCCTTATCGTTGAACTTGATGCTTTGCTGGTTGTTCGGCTGCTGTCTCAGCCAATGAATGATGATCACCCGCTGTATACATATATAAGGGACTGCTCGACGCTGATGGACAGGGGGTGGATTGTGGAGCTGCCACATATCCTCCGGGTATTCAATGGTTTTAATTGATCCACAAGAAAGCATCGGTCCGCTGCTTCAGGCTCATGCTGAGGGGCGTGGGATGTCGAGGTTCTCATGTTTAAGCTTTGGTGACCATGATAGCCTAGGATTAAGTCACATTATGTAAGTAATTTTTTGGATTTAAATTAATTTTTAGTGTTAAAATGAAAAAAAATCAAATCATAAAATTAAACCTTATATTTTTAATCATCATACCAACATATGGAAGAATGTGCCTTGGCTTGTTACTAAACAAGTTGCAACACTGAAAATGTGAATAAGCAGTTTTTGAAATCATTGAAATTGGACCCTCCAGTCCCCACTAATTAACAAAAATTATTAACCCTTAATTAAAATATAATGGAATTGCTTTTGTTGTGGGGAAACCCTAATTTTGTCTGCCACAAAAAATGAATGAAATAAATACTATAAATATGTCACATAATTAATTAATTCAACATATAAATGTAGGAATCAGGAGAGACAAGAAGAGACCATAGCAATTACAAGGGTGTTGATTTTTTAGTGCAATTCAAACAGTAATCCCTCTTATACCAAACTTCAGACCACCTTAATATATTAACTTAGGGCAAGTGGATCGTCCACATTTTCTTAACCATCTTCACCCATTGCCTTTTTTATAATCTTGAGGAAATAATCAACCCCATTAATAAAGATCAATTCATTTGAATGAATATATTTTAAGAATGGGATCGGATCGAATTTTACAAATTAAATCCCTTAGATTAAGGACGTTGAATTGAGATAAACTTTGAAAACTTATCTCCAATAATTCACTTTATATTGATCTTTATTATTATATTCATTTGTGCTATTTTAGCTGGTGTTAATAAGAGATTGGATTGTAATCAGTCTTTAGTATATTAGCAAATCTCAAATTTCTATATATTTGAAAGATTTGTATAGGTTTTGTCACTAAGCATTGAGAGCACTTACCTGTTCATCAAGGAACGTTTTTGTGAGAGTGCATTTGATACAGTAAAATCAGTTTGTTGTTTGGTTTAACGAAACTTAGAAGTGAGAGGTCTAGTCTTTATATACAAATGTGTTATAATAAAAATCGATAATGACAGTAGAATGATCGCAAAGCAATAAAAAAAGAAAATTAAGAACACATAGATTTTACGCAAAAAACCATTTTGGAAAAAATCACGGACAGAGGAAAAGAAAATTCACTAATGCTGAAAACCGAACATCTATTTAAAGATTGAAAAAACCCTATATTCTAATAAACGTCAAATAGAAGAAGTGTAGTTCTATACGGATTCTACTTGTTCGACCCTCAGTCCTTCTCCCCCATAGATCCCCTTATTTTGCCACTGTATTTTACTTCTTTAACAAGTGATGAGATTTGGGTCACACAACTCTAACAAAAAGTGAGGTTATTATATTTACGTGTGGTCGAACTTTGATCACTTGTTGTGTTGGGATTAAAGATAGTGATTTCTTCTCATTGAGCTAAATTTCGTAGACGTAGGGAATTAAATTGTCTAAATAATTTCTTATATCCTATTTTTATTATGTTTTACGCAATGCCATCGGACGTGCCCACTTCCATTGTCATTTTCATTCATATTTTGTCTTACTTAACAAACTAACAACTGTTTGAATTTATAAAATTGATGTCAAGCTAATTCATGATACTAACTCAATCGATTATTTTATATGCATGTATATTTAGACCAGAATTAAAAGGATCCAGATTTGTGATTTTATGTACAATTAAGCATATGCATGGTCCTAAGTCTTTTCTTCACACAGAAGCAATAACTATAATTAAAAATTACATATTGAGATGACAAAAGAGAGATGCTTGCCATTTCGAGGCAGATTGTAAGTTTTTCAAAAATGTAATAAAATTTCAAATTTATGAGACATTGGTACTGGCCAACACATGGACCCCCAATCAACCTTACTCGTACTCTCTAATTATTATAAAGGATGCAACTTGGGAATGACTTCGTATACCCACTTTCCCAAAGGAGTATGGACTATGAATTCATGATACACAAGGCAGAATCATCGAATTTTGGGGTTTCCTTTAACAAAATTTGTTCATGGAATCAATCATTGTGGCTTTGGAATTCAATGTGAAGCTTTAATTTGTTTAATATTCCACTTTGGACGGTGAACTATTCCATTTGGTGCTGCAATATTGACGTAAGAATTGCTAGGTCTGAGTTCATAATAAGGTATTGAATGTTTTTAGAAATTTAGAGATTCTTATTTGATAAAACCTTCAATCATGCATTCATGATTTCAAATATTCAATCACATCTCGATCGGTGAACATTCTGATCATTAGGTCAACACACGAAGTTTAATTCTTATGTATATAACTTTGTTGTTAATAAAATGATATAGTTTAACGGTGGCTAATGAGCATTAAATCAATTATTAGGTCAAATTAAAAAGCTTATTAGTTTGAGAAAAATTTAAATAACATGATTTAATGGTAACTAATGTGGATCAATTTACAAATAATTTAAACACAATAATAAACAATTTGGGGTAAAAGAAAAATCAATTTTTTATTTCTCATTCTTTAAAATTATTGTTTAGCCTTTTAATTTAATATTTGATGCCTCGTTAGTCATTCTTAAGTCGTGTCATTCTATTAACAACAAAATTAATATACAAGAACTAAAATATCAATTTGTCAACGTACATGGATAAAAATAGAGGGATTAAAATGAATTTTTGATATATTTATGCATCTCTCTTTAACAAGTTCAATGTACTGACCAAAAAAAAAACAAGTTCAATGTAAGGTATGTTAAATTCCTTTCTCCAAAGCAATCAATTGGAGCCAAAAATACCTCACTCCACCGTTGCCTCCTAATTGCTTCTTCCATTTCATGGCATTTTACCTTAAAATTTGAGAAAATATTGTTAGAGTTATATGACTTGAATCTCGTCATTTGTTAAAGATATAAAATAGAGAGACAAAATAGGGAGATATGTGGAGGTGAAGGATCGAGGGTTTTTTAACATTGATTATAACAGAGTTTTTTAACCTTGAAATAGATGTAGTCGAATTCCTCTTATATTGTGTGTTTTCAACCTAGTGAATTTCTCTTCTTTTAACCGTGATTTTTCTCGATAAGAATTTTCATGTATAATTTGTGTGTTTTTATTTTTCTTTCTTATTACTTTGCGATCATTCCTACTACCATTATCGATGTTAATTATAACAAATACAAATATATTATTAAGAAGATACAAATTTATGTAAGCTGGTTTTATAAACCTAGCTCTTAATTAGTTTAGCAGCACTATGTGCAGTGGCGGAGTTAAGGGGACTGACAGGTGCCTTGTCTCTCTAAAATAAAAATTTTTTCATTTAAGTCTTTTACAATTTATAAAATTTTAAATTTATAATGATAAAATTATATTTTGGCCTTATAAAAAAATAAATGTTTGATTTAATTTTTTAAAAATTATAAAAATATAAACTATTAAAATAGTAAAATTATATTTTTACTATCATAAATATATACAATTTAGTTTTAATCCCCAAAATAATTTTTTGACTCCACAACGGATTATGTATATACTCTAAACACATACATTAAGTATAAAATTACAACGCCCTATTTGTAGGGTATAAATTGACAATAATTTACTCATGGTAAAAGAAGTGTAATCAATTATAAATGTAAAAAAAGATGTAGTCCCATCATT
Organism: Gossypioides kirkii; assembly: GCA_005610355.1. Classification (NCBI taxonomy): domain Eukaryota; kingdom Viridiplantae; phylum Streptophyta; class Magnoliopsida; order Malvales; family Malvaceae; genus Gossypioides; species Gossypioides kirkii. The sequence goes on from CP032249.1 coordinate 35,179,209, forward strand.
GTATTGAAAATATGCAACTTGGTCAATGTAATTTTATGTTGGTAAATAAGGAGGGTGATAGAGGTTGTTGACTGGCAAACCCAAAGCCGCAATCTTGACCTATATACCTTGTTGGCATTTGGTTAAAAGGCTACCCAGACTTAGTCATTGTGTTAGCTCGAAATCGCTATGAACGACGACGATGTTGGCACTACACAATGCATGCTTTCCCCTCTTTCACTATCTTCTCCAAACACCATTTCCTTTCTTCAAATATGTTTCACTTATTACGGAATCTTCAGTCAATAAACATGTATGTGTATCTCATGTTGATGTACAAAAATTAATTTTTAACGGTAAAAATAAATTAAATTTGTAATAGAAGGATCAATATGATCTTTGATTTAGCGTATAAAGATTTCAATTATTCTGTCGATCACGTCAATTTTTAACAATACAAATGAATGAAATTTTAACATATATTAATATAATTTAAACTATATTTTTAAATATTTATAAATTTAAGTTTAAAGAATTTAATGTCATATTTAAATAGTGTTAGAATTTCGGTCTGCTCTCTATTCAATTTAATGTTCAAACAAATGTTTGAACAAAGATTTGGACAGAACCATTTAAGCACTTTAACACAAGAAGTAAAATAATGAGAGAAATAAACACAAATCCAAAATGTGAGTCAGATAGATAAGTACAAAAAAATCAACACAAGATATTTGTTAATGCGATTCGGATTTACCAATCCTACTCCGCGAACCTTCGATCAGAGAATGAATTTATTCAACAATTCATCCAGTACAACTATTGGTTTTATGGTAAAGTTGAATAAGGAAATTAAATATATTTCCTCATAGATTCTTTTACGATAAAATTGTAATGATTTTAACGAAATTAGAATTGAGTTGAAAAAATTATTTAATTAAGAAATTAATTTAATTAATTAAATTAATTGAATAAAAAATATTTATTTGAAAATAGAAAATAAATATTAGATTAGTTTAAATTATAAAATATTGGATAAAAAATTTAAAAAACACATATAATTAGATCCAATACATAAGAGACCTACAATCTCCTCCTTAACTAGAGAGGGGCGGCAACCCTATTATTGTAAACTAGAGTTTCCACCCACCCCTCCCAGGCTCCCCTAATTAGATTAGGAAAATGTTTTTTATTAAATAAATATTATTTATGAAGAGTTTCTTCATTCAGAATTCTTTTATCTTTTCCTGTAAATAGATGCATCGCTTAACTTAAAAAAGATAAATAAGATAACTTTGCTAAATAATCTTAATTTTTTTTTGAATTATAAGAGGAGAATAAAATCTTAACAATAATGCAATTAAAACGATTTGAACCCATATCATACTTGAGGTAATGAACACCCTAACCATCAGGCCGACACATAGATTCAAATAACCCTAACTTTATTATTATGGTATGATCATTTGGGACATAACATTACCTAAAACCAATGCCAACCCTCCACATTTTCATATATTCCAGTGATCAGATTGCACATATTGAATAATATGAGATTCCAAAAATTGCAGATCCCCAATAAAGCAGCACCACCACAGCTTGGCAACATTAGCATCCCAAAACCAAAAATATTATTCTTTCTTGCTTTCTGGGCCATCAACCACAAACAAAATGACAATATTTATGTGTTGGCTACCACAAACCCCCCATGTGCTGCACACTCACTCTCCTTAAAACATCCCAACTCTATATGCCTAGATGAACCTTCTGAAAAATATATTAATTTTTATATAGTATATATTTACTAGGAATTTATATCTCATATAAATATATACAGATTAAACCCTGTGTCTTATAGTGCAAAGGAATTCCACCAATCAAGATTCCAAACATGTTTTCCCTTACCTTCTTAACTTTTTCTTTCCCCATCCATTTCTATAAATACCATTTGGTATTTTAGCTCTTAATTAACAATCCTACCTCTTGTCCTTAATACTTTCTTCTGCTGCATATACCTCAGCCTATTCTTCATCTCCCTCTCAGATGGGTTCCCTATCACTTTCAGGTATTTGCAGGCATCATTTTTCACCCATAACCATGTTGAATTTCAATCAATCCAATCATAGAATACAAAAGGCTGGTTTTGTTAGGAAACCGGAGAAGGGAGGGTTGACAATCACTCAAGTGGCGAGTCCGTTGCGTCGGCCGGTGATTGTTCCATCGTTAGATAACGATACCGTCGACCGTCGTGATCGGAACCACGTTGCATGGACGAGTGTGAGACAAGAACGATGGGAAGGTGAGCTAGTTGTGCAAGGAGAAATACCTTTATGGCTGGTACGTATACCTACGAAAATTATCAATACCATTACAGGCAATGATTTTTCAGTGTGATGATTGATGAAGCAAATAGATCATGAAAATCATTTTTCTCTAAATATGCTTCAAGTCCATACATTTTGTATATTTAAAATTTAGTCCCTGATTTTATTTTTGCAGGTCCTTCCCTTGAAAATGTCGAAGAAAATATTTAAATATTTTGCTTTGAAATAGCTTAAAACACAAAGTATACATCAAACTTTGTATATTTCATCATATAATTAAAAAAAAGTCCTAAGAGTCCCTTACGCTACCACTGAGAATCATCGGTTTTTTTAAATAATTTTATTATAATTTCTGATTATATATGTTTTTCATATAATATTTAATGCGTTTTAATGTACTCGAACTCGTCTTCTTATATTGACAATAATATTCATAATATTTTTTACCAACACCTATACTGATCCAGCGTCCACTTTAGAAATAAAAAAATACGTGGAATCCATAATTCATCGTATTTTATATCACCTACGTATATAAACTGTATAGTATATGGCATAAAATCTTGACGATTTGATAATATTTTTATTAAAGGGTTTGTATACTAGATTTATATAAACATAAAATCAATATCAAGTGTTTATCTTTTATGGTGATTAAAATAATTAATAAATTTACCGTAATGACATGCAGAAAGGGACGTACTTACGAAATGGCCCAGGTCTATGGCATGTAGAAGATCACAACTTCCGTCACCTCTTTGACGGTTACGCAACACTAGTCAAGCTCCAATTCGAGAACGGCAGATTAATCGCAGGTCACCGACAAGTCGAATCCGAAGCCTATAAGGCTGCAACGAAAAACAAAAAGGTTTGCTTCAGAGAATTCTCGGAAGTACCTAAATATGAAAACTTCATGGCTTATGTTGGGGACCTCGCAAAGCTTTTCTCTGGTGCTTCATTAACCGATAACGCCAACACCGGCGTCGTCAAGCTAGGAGACGGCCGAGTAGTTTGTCTGACGGAAACTCAAAAAGGGTCCTTAGTTATCGACCCTAACAGCTTGGAAACATTGGGGAGGTTGGAATATAGTGATAGTTTAGGGGGATTGATACACTCGGCTCATCCCATAGTGACTGATGCCGAGTTCTTGACCTTGTTGCCTGATTTGTTGAACCCTGGTTACTTGGTGGTGAGAATGGAATCAGGGACAAATGAAAGGAAAGTGATTGGGAGGGTTAACTGTAGGAACGGACCAGCTCCTGGTTGGGTTCATTCATTTCCAGTGACTGAACATTATGTTGTGGTGCCTGAAATGCCAATAAGGTACTGCGCTCAAAGTTTACTCAGAGCTGAACCTACTCCATTGTATAAATTCGAGTGGCGTCCTGAATCTAAAGCCTTCCTTCATGTTATGTGTAAAGCTAGTGGAAAAATCGTAAGTGATTCAGTTTCTTTTTCATTGTGTTATGTTACTTATATGCTGAACTGAAAGGGTTTAAAATGTGGGGAAATTTTTTTGAAGGTGGCGAGTGTGGAAGTGCCATTATTCCTTACATTTCATTTCATCAATGCGTATGAAGAGGAAGATGAAGACGGTCGGGTGACTGCTATAATTGCCGATTGTTGTGAACATAACGCTAACCCCACCATTCTTGATCAGCTTAGGCTTCAAAATCTTCGCTCTTTCAATGGCAAGGACGACTTATTACCGGATGCAAGGTAATTTTCATCTTTAATGGTTTTATTTATATACATATTGTTGATGTCTTTCGGCTCTGTCGAGAGCTCTACGGGTTCATAGGCCAAGGATACATCATTAAAGTTAAGTATCTTCTCCTATCAAAGTTTTATCTTTTCGCAGCACTGCTGAAAGCCCTGTCAGGTTCATAGGGCAGAGTGCCAAAACAAGAGAAATAGAAAAAAGTGTTTGCGCATGATTAGACTCGATTTTATGCTTTTTTTTTTTTTTTGAGGGTTAAACTTTCAACAAATTCAGTATTGTTTTCAATAAGATTTTATCTTTCAACTCTAAAAAGAGAGCGTTTAGGCTCATAAAGTGGCTCGAAATTCTATAACAAGTTAAACTTATGATCGAACTAGTAGCATTCACTTATAAATGACTTGTATGTCATACATCATAGAGTCGAATCTTACCATACATATTTCACATGTTGATGAGGATTTAACTTTGGGCTATGAGTCCTGCATGCATGATTTTCGACAATAAGAGGGGTCATACATATATATAGCTGAGGTCAAAAGATGTAGGCCAGCATAAAATCACATCCTTAGGAAACTGCTACGTTTTAGGCTATTTATATGCTTAGATTTAGTGATCTTGATTTAATATAGAATAAAGGGAGTCCCTAATTATGAGTGCAGAGATTAATACAGTGATAGAAATTAATGAAGTTGTTAATTGATTAGCAGGGTGGGAAGATTTACAATTCCGTTGGATGGGAGTCCCTATGGGAAGTTGGAGTCAGCTTTGGAGCCTGATGAACATGGCAGAGGCATGGATATGTGTAGCATCAACCCTGCAAAGTTGGGTAAAAAATACAGATACGCTTATGCTTGTGGAGCCCAACGCCCATGTCATTTCCCCAATACCCTCACCAAGGTAAATTTTCAATTCTGATGATGATGATGATGATGTGCTGAAGTTCACTTGTGTATGATATGGCAGCTTGATTTAGTAAAGAAGAAGGCAAAGAATTGGCATGAAGCAGGGGTTGTGCCGTCTGAACCATTCTTTGTGGCTCGGCCAGGGGCAACCGAGGAAGATGATGGTGAGCTATTGATTGTATTCTTTCAAATGGATTTTCAGCAAAACTATTGATAATCTAATATGATTGAATTAATCTTCCTTTCCCTTTTGGTTTTTTCATAAAATGTTGCAGGTGTTGTGATCTCCTTGATTAGTGAGAAAAACGGAAATGGGTATGCTTTATTGTTAGATGGATCAACATTTGAAGAAATTACAAGAGCAAAGCTCCCTTATGGTTTACCATATGGACTACATGGATGTTGGGTACCCAAAGAATAAAAATCACTACTTAACCTTCCTCACAATCAGAATCTTCTCATGCTTCATATATAAATCATGACCAAATGCTGGTGATAGCCTTGTCATATGATAAATACATATGCATTTGACAAATGAGATTATCGACTGATACATATGTTTTTCCCCGATTGTGAAGTTAAAAACTCCATTACCGATGTATGAAATAGAAACTCTAAGAAGAAAATAATGTATAGTTAGTTTGTGCTGTGTAGGAGTGAAAGATATATAAGCATTCTTGACCATATATGTAAGCAAAGTAATAAACTATCAATCTTATTACAAATATAGCAAACCAATCAATGCCATACCCTTTACAATAATAAATATGTCTAAGAACAGTATAAGTGTGATTTATGACCAGAAACAAACATCGTAAGTAATTCTTAACTGCACTAGATATATTATCCTTATTATCAAAAATGAGAAAGAGGAAACAGTATTTTATACCTGTAATAGGGGAAGCTTATCACAGTAAATAAAATGCTGAATGTACCAATGCTTCTGTTGTTTTATTATGATTTTACATCACTATTTTCCTTGTGCTGAAGAAGGAAGGCACTCCTTTATTAACTCCTGGATCCGTTTCTTCAAAATCTTATCCTTAACACCCGTGAGCATGTTTCGGTAGAACAATTCCAACCTAACAAGCCCGCTACGATCTGATGACTCCAACATGTTTTCCCATTCCCTTGCAATATCAAAAGTGCCAGAGTTCTGCAACGAGATCGGAATATCTTGCACTTCGAAAGGTTTACCAAAGATTGAACCGTGAAGTATGCTTGCATAGCGTTCCATGGTGGAAAGTTTTGATTGGAGGAGCTTCATCTCTTCCATGGCCAAAGACAACTTCTTTTCCATCTCCGAGACTCCATCAGAACCCTTTTGATCTACAATTTTATCATTCTGATTCAGCTCTTCTTGCTTGAAATCCTCATTCAGTGGAGGCCACAGCACGATTGTTGGGCTGAAACAGTCGACAGTTTTACCATTTCCAAGAACTCCACTCCTTCCCCTGCCCCAGGACCATAGCTTGTATCCATCATGTGCAACAAGAACAGTATGTGCAGCTCCACAAGATACTTGAACTGGATCATTAAACTTAGGTCCGTGTATCCGTAGGGGAGAAATGGCATCACCTGAATCTTTTCCTGTAAAACTAGCATCGGGGCATAGACCTAGACCCTTTTCCATTCCCCATGACCACGCATCTCCGGCTGATGAAACAACACTAGTGTGAAATAACCCACAGTCAACAGAAACCAGATATACAGGCTGCGGTAACTCTTTCACAGGTTCAGGAGCCAATGAACTTCGGGTGGTTCCATGCCCAAGTTGCCCCCTGTCCCCAAGGCCAAATGTCCAACACATACTCTCAAGTGTGTCACTTGGTCTCTTTTTACGAGTAAGCAAAGCTGTGTGGAAGGCACCACATGCTACCTCATAAAGCGTCCATTGAATGTCCTGGTTAAACGTTTCAACAATTTCAGGACGGGCCCTGCTCTCTGTATCTCCGAGGCCTAATTGGCCATGGCCGTTGCCACCCCAAGAGTAGCATAGGAGATCATCACCTTTATGCCTTTCTCCAGCACTGACTAAGGCTACAACATGCTCATTTCCACATGCAACCTTAACAACAGTATGGCCGTGAAAATCCCAAACAGGAATTGGAGTAAAACAGCTCACAAATGTCAAGCTTCCGTCACCATTGTTATTCTCCTGTGGACAATTGCCCCACATCCAAAGGGTTCCAAGATTATCAATAGCAAGAGAAGTCATTCCTCCAGCCTTGACTGCACAAATCTATGGTAGAACAAACAATGAGAAGAATATAGAACATAGCATTTGAAGTGAACTCCAACAGCAAATAACTTATGACATACCTTCAAGGTTGCTTTACTCTTCGTCTCTAACTCATCTTTTGATTGACCAGGGGAGCCCAATTCAAGGAACCGCTCCATCAATTGAGGTGCCAATGAATTCTCCCCATGTAGACCAAGTTGGCCATCCATATGGCAGTCAAGGGATACACCAAAATATATAAATCAAGAAAACATATAAAATAGATGATAGTAATGCAGTTTCCAGGAAAAAAATTCGCCATAAAATCCACTAGAAAAAGGATACATACGTTATAACCCCAAGACCAAACTGATCCATCATCTGCCAAATATTCAGTGTAGCATTTTAACAAACATAAAAAAGACTGATTCAACACAGAACAATTTGCATAAAACCGAAGAATATAATAATAAACCTGCAAGAGCAAGACTATGATAAGCGCCAGCAGTGACAGCTATAAGCTTAAGCTCTGAGTTCTGGAACTTGACCCGAACCGGTAAAAGCTCGTCGGATTCTGAACCGGTCCCGAGTCTCCCAAACATTCCCCTGCCCCATGAATACACGTACCCATCCCCTGCAAATTCCATTCATTGCAAAAACACCTTAACTTTGAAAATTCTTATCACCATATGGAGATTAGGGAAGAAGGAATTGAGCTAATAAACGAAAGCTTACCAGAGAGAGCCAAAGTATGAGCTTCACCGGCGGCAACTGCAACAACTTTGTGCGGCATGTTGCAGGAATCATCGACTGTCCCGGCGGCGGATTCCATTTATTTTCCAAAGAGTATGAAGCTTTAGTATTGATATAGTTGAGAGAGAGCTGAACACTAGAATGCATATGAAACTGATATAAATCGCGCTGGTTAAGCATGAAATAGAGAGCTTCATTTCTGTCTGAAAATGATTTGACTGCTTGGTAATTATCTCTAAACATTGGGGACAATTTTGACAAAATGTGATCTTTAGTTTCTGTATTGAAAAGAGAATAAATAAATTCTAGTGTTTTTTCCATTTTAAAATCTTTAATATTCTCAAGAATTTAATTAATGAAGTTTGTTTTTTATTTTTATTTTTAAAATTAAAGAAATTGTAAGAACTATATATTTGATAGCAGAATGAATAAAATTTATTAAATAATTTAAAATTGGTAATGTTTTAAATTTTAATTTAATATTGGAATTATATTTTTTTAAATATAATATTAATAATTATAATTATATAGATTTAATAATTAAAGTTTTTATTAGTATTACTATGGGTTTTTATAATATTTTTAATAAATATTATATATACCATATATTAAAAGAATCCCTAATGGATATTACAATTTGACACATGTCTATTTTTCTTTTTAAAAAAGTATTGGTTTTTAGTTTAGATTTTTTTTTTTAGTTTTTTTTTGTGATTAAAAGAACAATAAACAATTAATCACATAAAAGCATACCGGGAAGAAAGAAATTTTTTAGTTTTATTTATCTCAAAAATAGTTCAAACCATTATAAGGTATCTTCAAATTCTTTTAAATCATCTTCCTCAAATAAAGTTTGTTTAGCCAAGTAATCTTCAACTTGATTTTGATCTCTCGAAATGTAGTGCAAGATCATTGCCTTTCATGAGAGTTGAATTTGATCCAATGGGGAAACTATCAAGGATAGCAGTGACAGCTTCCAAACTATTCAGTTGGATCAATACATGAATACTTACATTTGATTGAGGATCCATATTTGATCTATGAAATATAGGTATTTATAGGAGTGAAGTCAAAAAAAATTTTAAGGGGCAAAATTTCGTAAAAATGTAATTTTATTATTTTAATAATTTATATCTTTATAATTTTTAAAAGATTAAATCAATTTTTTATCATTTTTAGAGAGATTGAGGCCTCCACTAACTCCCTAATTACGTTCCTGGGTATTTATATTACATATCTAACTAGAACTACTCATTTTTTTTTATCAAAAGCTTGTGATTTAGCTTTTGATGCAGCAAGTAAAGGAAAATATTTTTTAATTGGTGGAATCAAAAGTAAAACCGTTGATTCGGTGGTGTGAGCTGCAATAAAAACTTGGTGTCATTATGTTAATAAAAAATGACGTTGTGGTATGTTAATAGAAACAAGATTTCATATTCAAGAACTTGAGAATAGAACAAAAGATAAGATAACTCAATCATCTTCTAAAAAGAAAAGATGCAACTATGTTAAAGATGCAAATTCGAATCTACGACCGGTCATTTAATAATCTACTGCTCTATTATTGAGCTGTTGAGGAACATCGGTAAAAGGATGGTACATGTTGATTAAATTAAAAAAAATATGGAATTTAACAAGTGGTTCCAATGGAAAAGAAGATGTTGTTTATCTTAGGGGTCTCGGATTTGAGCAATTATGTGTGCAAAATGTGTGCGTTGTCAAAGAATTAAAAAAATATGAACAGATATTACCATATAATCACACCAATATATTTAAAAAAAATAAAAATAAAATGTGAAACTCACGTTCATAGCAACGATTGTCCACTTAAATATAAGAAATTACATATTTTAACGTTACGAAATTCTTCAAAACTAAATGTAACAGTTTATGTTTATCCAAAATGTATATTAATAATTGGAGTACGATTTTTCTTCCCTATAAATGGAATTTACGTGTAAATTAGTTAACCATTTTTTTTTTCATCTCGCGTTTTAAAAAAAAAAAACACGATTACATCTATTTTATAATTTAAAGGGAATTACGTGTTGGAATTTTAATAAACGTCGGTCCAAAATGAATAAACTAATGAAATTATTATAAGGTTATGGAATCAAATATTTCGTCTGCAATAGGACTTAGCGTACGTGTGCATATGGTTGTCACCAAAATGAATTGAAATTTGAGGAGATAGAGACAAAATTAAACAGATAAAGAAAAGCCCAAATTTTTTTTATTCCAAGAAATAAGGTTTATCTAATTAGCTTAGCTATTAAGAAAATTAGGATAAGGGTAGCCAATCAACATATTTTACCATACAAAATCCATTTTCTTTTTTATTTGGTAAACGCATTGCATACTCAATACACTGACTCACCTAATAATTTGAATATATATACATATTATCTTCTCATGATTCTTTTTATAGTTATGTTTATGATTGACTGTTATTTGTGAAAAACATATGGGTTATGGGAAAAAATTGTATAAAACAGATACGACACATTATTTTGTATTTTATATCAATTATTTAATATTATTTTAATATTTTTTTCATGTTATTATCTTATTATTTTGGTAGTTTTTTTTATCTTGAATTCTAAATCTTAAATTTTAGACCCTGAATCTTGGACTCTATATTTAAGGTTTAAGGTTCAAGATTCAAAATCTTGAATTTAGGGTTCATGATTCAAAGTTCAAGTTAAAAAAACTATTATAATGATGTATCAATTATATGAAAAATATTAAAATAACATTAAATAATTGATAAGAGATACAAGATAATGTGATGTTTGTGTTTCATATAATCTTTTTCCATGACTTATAATTAATTGTATTATTATTAAATTAATGAAAAGGCTTGAATTATGTAAGGTCTATGAAACTCTTACTTTTAAACAGTAGTTTCTTACACAATTCTATGTTACGACTAAAAGATAAGTCAAATGCACTCATCATAACATGTCTTTTTCTTTCTTTTCTTTTCTGTTTTTTTTCTAATCAGATATACTCTATTGAAAGTTAGGGTTTAAAGGTGTAATCTCCTTAAAGTTAATTTTTAAATTTAAACATAAATTCAATTAAAATAAATGAATATTTCAAGATTCAGTATGAAATTAAGGCTAAAATGTTAAATAAGCCCTCTGAAAATATTTAAAAAATTAATTAAACCCCTTGTGCATCCAATTTAATCATTTGAATTATGATTTGTATCTAATCCAACTTTTTGAATTCATTTTTCTGTCGAAGCTTCTGATGGGCCATTAAGTGTCAGGATGACAAGTTGACATGAAAATGATGATTTTGCAGCTAACATAGCAAGTTGACATGGAAAAACTATTAGGTGGAGAGCTTAATTGATATTTTATTATTTTACAATAATTTAATTGATTTTTTTTATTTTGCAAGGGTTTAATTGGTAATTTAATTTTAATTTTTTTTAATTATTAAAATATTACAAAAATATTGAAACATAATTAAATATTATAGATTATAATAAAATATCATAAAAATTGTGAAATTATTAAAATTTACAAAAACTATAAATAAGTTATGGATTTTTTAAAACTACAGAAATTATTAAAAGTTAATAAAATATTATAAAATAAGAAACTTTTTAAAATTTTATTTAAAAAGTTGAAAAGTTATAAAATTAGAAAGAAAAAAAAAAGTACAGAAAAATTTTGTTATTTTGTTTGTTTGGTGTCTTTAGTTTCAATAGTAATAAGGAAATAGAAATATTCAAGTATGATGATAATCAAAGTATTGTGTGGGTGTCAAGTGAGTGTCAAGTGAGTGGTGTGAATGATGATTTTTTCAGTGCTTGATAGCATAAGATGGGTGATGAGTAGAGGTTTCCATAGGCGGATCCGATTTACTATTCAAAAAATAAAAAAATATATATTATGGTTAAAATTAAATAAAATATTTTTATTACTTTTAGAATAGTGAAAGGAATTATTTTGACAGGCCAAGTCTATTGGTCTTGGGCTTGAAATTTTTTGAAATTGGGCCTCAGCTCAGCCCGGCATTAACACCTCTAATTAATGTCTTAGTTGAGTAAAGATGATGCGAGGGAAGTTAATAAGAATGAGTTGAAATATGATGTAAGTTAGAGTTTGAGAGAAAACAAAAAAGGTGTAGTAATTTTAATTTTAATAAATTTTCTTTAATTTTTTTATATTGTTTATAAAATTTGAATAATTTTATAATAATTGTTTATTTAGCATTCTAGCCTGCTGATAGGATGAATACCCAGACTGGGCGTTTGGGTTCTAATGTGGGCTTCACCGCCCATTTCATTCATTATTCTACTACACTAATCACTCATATATTATCATTTTTAACAACATAAAATAATAATAAAGTATCCAATAGTTTTTACACTTTACCTCTTAAAAGTATAATAATAACAACCCAAAAATAAAAATTAAGCAAGCGGCAAGTATTTTAATTTAACTTTATAAAATTAAAAAGAATTAATTGTCATCATCATTACGTCTATTAAAAAATAAATTAAAAAGAAAAATAAATCGAAAATGCATGAAACATGTATGTAGCATTGGCAGTAGCAAAATCATAATGATGGGCCAGAAGTGGGCCAAATCTCTCTATTTCCGCGCCGTTAAGTGGGGCCCTCGCTTCGTTAACGGCCCGCCCTATCCCACCCGTAAAAATCTCATTTGACCGCGCGTGCTTCATCTTTGCTTCTTCACAAAGTTTAAAGCTATTACTGTAGCTCATGCTACGTTACTCCAACATTTATACTATATTATATATATACATGAAAGTAGGTATATTGAAAATCATGTCCAAATTTTGGTGCAATCTCCATTCTTGCGCAATTCACAAGACAAAATCCTATTACACATGCCCCTCTTTTATTCACCCAAGATATTGCTATCTCAATTTTTTATTCTTTCTTATTTTTAAATATTTGTATCTTAAAGAATAGGAGTAAAAAGTAGGAGAAAGTTTACAGGATGTGTCGAGAGTCGTTGGTGATAGTTTGAAAGTGTTTCGACAATTGTAGTGAGATTTGAGCAGAGTATTTGTATAGAGGAGAAGTTCTACGTTGACTCCTTTGGAAAAGTATTTTACTATGTAGGGTTGTTAGTAAGATCATAAGTAGCACTGCTGAAATGAGATATGATATATAGCTCCATCATACTCTGAAAAGTTTTGGTAGAAAACTTACCGGGTTTTATCTTTGTTGCATGTGAATTTAAATGTTATAATATCAGTCTTTGAATATATTTTGATGTGATCTGACGTCAGTTTATAAAATAATTTAACAAGAATTTTTAATTAAATTAATTTTTCTCTGATCAAAGTGATTGATTTGACGAGATATTATGAACGCACTGATTATGTACAATGTATAGTGACTAACTTGTTGTAATGATATATAGAAGATTAAAGAAACACAAGTGTATGGTATACTTAAACAACACGTTTGTTAACTCCTCGCCTACTTTTGATGATGTTCGTCGTTAACTACAATTTAATTTGTGAACATGATGAGAGTTATAGGATTCAAATCTTAATCCCATGATGATTTGGGAATTTGGAGGCCCAAATCTTATAATTTGCCACTTAAGTTTTAAGTTTTCTTTTTCTTTTAATAATTTTTTAAATATGTTAAATATACAATTTTCAATCTATTGGCGATATTAAAATATGGATCACGACTTAATGTTTATAATCCTTGTTTTACAACTTGTTAAACAAATAATATAAAACGTGGTTGCCTTCTTGACACGTAGGTTTGTTCGTTATCAACTTGAAGAGCTTGTCCATTTTAAGTGTTTGCTATTTGCATGGTCTCATTCTGCTCGGTCATAATCCTCTGAGGAGTATTTAAGACACTTGTAACTCCTAAGGGGGTAACATGTCACCAATCACCACGTATGATGTCTAGTTATCCCTGGCACGTCACATTAGCGGACCATGCTTTATATATATATGTGTGAATGACCCTCCATTCTGGGGGACACGGTTGAACAAACACTCAACAGAACCAGGTTTTGAAGAGTTGGGACGAGGACTAACAATAGAAGTGACCTTAATATAAGAAGGAGGTCAATTTGTTGTTTCGATCTCTCTACTATGTTTAATTTTGATATTTAGTCTTTATATTTTTTATAATTTGATCACTTTATTTTTATGATGTTATTAGTTATTCCAAAATATTAATATTACTAACTATTCCAGTTAAAATATTGATATGAAATTTTTCTTGAGAAAATTTTCTAGTTCATCATGTCAACATAGAATGTTTTGTGTTTGAAAGGTTTTTTTTTAATTAGCTTACATATATACATAAGTTCATATTTCAACAAGTGACCTCAATTTTTATAATTTTTTAAATAACTGATTTAATTTTCATTATCCATTCATATAATTTTAAAAATTATTTTATATCTTTCTTATCAAATTGTCGTTTCTAAATATTCTAAAATAAAAAATTGTAAAATAATAAAATTTTTATTTAACTAAATCTATAAATAAAAGTATTATAAATAAATTTATAAATATATAAATAAAAATTGGACAAAGGGAATATATTTACTACAAAGCAAATATAATTTGAAATATGATATATTTGTAATAAATATGTTATATTTTAAATCATAATATTTAAATAAAAATTGGATGTCTAAACTAAAATTATTTTAATTATTGTTTATAATTATGTATAAATTCATAATAGTATACCCTAAATGCACGTACAATATCAACTATTGATTAATATATATATATATATATATATATATATATATATATATATATATATATATATATATATAAATACATATATATATTTATTGAATATTCACATATAATTCTCACGAGGTGTGTTATAAGTCAGATTCACTTGTCATAATTCATTGCAACATTTAATTTATATTTGTTAACCGTCTAAATATATTGATTTAGGTCAATTTTTAATTTTTCTTACTTAGTGAAACTAAATATTTTATATTTAAAATAATGAAAATAACTTAAAGTTTGACATAAAAATATTTTTTAAAAATTATATAAAAATTATTGATTATTATTTATTTAAAAATTATTATTATTAAAAATATTTATGAAAATTATTTTAAACATTTTTCAAGTAATATTCAAAAATCGTAAAAAAAAAAATTTATTTCATCAAATAAATTTAAAAATTCAAAACCTAAAATTAATATGAAAAATCGAAAACCTAATTAAACCAAATTGAATTATGATATACAGTTCGAAAATTTAAAAAAAAATCAACTAAACCAAACAGATAATTACCACTAGATTTCGTTGCCATTTTAAGAAAAAAAATTACTTTTCATTTTTTGGAATTTCAATTTTAAAAAAAAAAAACAAAAAAATCTACATTATAACGTACCAGAAAGTGGATTGTTTTTCCACCTTTGTTTGTAGATTAATGTTTGGTCTTTAAAAAACACTATAATACAAAATTAAAGTTATTGCCTTTCAAAAACTTACACAGGCCAGGAGAACATGGTCAGCTGGCGTCAACCTCACGTTACTACCTCTTTTGGACACGTGTCAAACCATTATTCACTGATCCATTTATTAAAAAAAAAGGGAAATTTTAAAAATTTGAGCGCAATCTTCTTAGTGGCACCGTTTTCAATGGAACAAGCGAGAGTGGCGGGGTATGTTAGCACTTTTAGCAGCCACCTTTTTTTTTAACAGCCGTTGACATCCTCCAATGCAATTAATTAAAAAGAAAATTACCACTAAATAACACCAAATTCCTTTTTTTTAATATTTGGGTAACTTTCAAGTTCACGTTATTTCTAGTTTAAGTTGTTTTGAGTTTATATGATTCTAGTTTGAAGTTTAGTTTTTTGTCAAGTTATTATTTGTAGATAATTTCAAGTTAAAATTTTCTTAGGTTATTTGTTCGGCTCAATTTCAAAATCATCATGCGTGTGAATTTTTTGTTAACAAATTTTGATAAATGTGGTTATTGTATTTGATTGAGATAACATATCCAAAATTTTGATTATGCACCATTAAGTCTCTGCAAATCTAGCCTTGATACTCTTCTATTGTTCTTTCAATTTTGCATATATGCTTACCTTTCGCAACCTAGATTTCGAGTTGCCTTTCTAGTTGGTTTTGTGTTTGTTGCAAGCTAGTTCCATCCGGTTCAACCATGGCTATTATTTTCTTAGATTTTCCAGCTTAAAGTAGATTTTTGTCAGTTTTGATACCAATTTGTAACGATTAGGGATTTAGAATAAAGAATGAAGTTTCAGAAGAGAAATTTGTGCAATTTCATTTATGATTTCAATAGTTGCTACATACCCTCTTTTATAGGTGATTTCAAAGTCAAGTTTCATTTCCTCCAATTCTCTTGTATGCATAACACAAATTTAAATTCAAAATAATCAAATAAAATTTTCGAATTGAAATCAGAGTGGTAATTTTCTTTATGACAAACCTATTTTAAAATATTTTTCGTAGAAAAAAACAAGCTGGAATGATTCAAACAAGAAATGAATAATGTGTAAGTACGTAAATGTAAAGATTGAAAAAGTAAAAGACGCGTATTTATAATAGTATACCCTTTGATAGCGGATGAAAAGTCTAATTAAGGATGCGGGTAACCCAAGAATCAAAGCGTACCACTTAACTTGGTCTGCCATTGCTTTGCCCTTATTTTTTACCCAATTGCTTAAAATATCGGAAACCTTTTCTTATTAATAATTAATCCCTCCCTTAGATTTGTTTTAATAATAAATAAATTGAAAGGAGGACCCAAGTGAAATGGGTTTGAAATTGGGATTTCTGAGATGACCCTTCATTGACTTAACCAAATTTTTTTTTTCTTTAGTGGCATTGACTCGTTTTGTCTTAGAAAGAGATCCAAAAGGTGAATTCCTTTGACAATTCTATTTTA
This sequence comes from Gossypioides kirkii, assembly GCA_005610355.1. NCBI lineage: Eukaryota > Viridiplantae > Streptophyta > Magnoliopsida > Malvales > Malvaceae > Gossypioides > Gossypioides kirkii. The sequence goes on from CP032249.1 coordinate 35,196,022, forward strand.
AGTGATTAACTCTCAAGATATATGTTATAATGAGTTTTGGTAAAGCAAACCAATTTCAAATCCAATTCATATAATTACTTTTAAAAGTGAGTGTTAAATAAGTTTGGGGGTTTTGAATTTTAATATACTTTTTTGAGGGTTAAAATATTGGTGTAATGCTTTTTTTACTCTCCAACTTTATAAAAAGAGAGAGATTATTTTAGCCTTTCATTTAAGTTTTTGTCTTTTTTGGTCTTTGAAATCATTTTTTTTTGTCAAATCACCTCAAAATAGATGAAAAAATTAACATTTGTTAACTTTGCTAACGTGACATATACATGGATTACCACGCAGATGACACATAAGCATTTAATTAATTTTTTAAAAAATTAAAAAATATTGTTTTTTATATTTCTAATGATTTTTAATTTGTTAAAAATATTTTTTTATAATTCTTTTTTGTAAATTTTTAAATTTTAAAAAAATAATTAAATGTTGGCGTATCATCTGTGTGGCAATTCACGTATATGCAACCTCAAAAAGTTAAAAAAATGTTATCTTTTCCATTCATTTTCAGGTGATTTGACAAATAACAGAAGTTTAAGGGCTAAAAAATGCAAAAAAAAAAATTAAATGGAGGGCCAAATTGACTTTTTTGTAAAGTTGAAGGATCAAATAAGTCATTATGCCTAAAACATTTTGGAGGTCTCTATATTATAGGGACTGAATCAAATTAATCGTTCTATTATTAAATAGATCAATTTAGTCCTTATGCTATTAAAAATAATCAAATAAGTTTAAAATTGTCAAAGAGTTAACATTTACTATATAGACTAAAATGTCTTGAAAATTATTTTTTTCCAATTGAAATTAAATTTCAAATAAAATATTTCATTTATAGAACAATAAAAACTTTAAAAATGTTAACTCTATTAAACAATAAATGATATTTTTTAAACAATAAATGTTAACTCTATTTCAATTTGGTCTTATTTGATTCTTTGTAGTAGTTCAAGGACTAAATGAATTCATTTAATAATAGAGAGACTAATTTGATCAAATCCCTATAATAAACGCCTCAGATACATTCACCCTTATTCAAGCGTTGAGTAATTTGTACCAACTTGGCAACTCAAATTACTATCTAATGGTAATTTTTTAAAGTTTTATTATATTTTTAATAAATCAAATCATTACAAGTATTGAATTGAATTAGTTAATTAAATAAAATAAATTTGAAAAAAAAACCCATACATTTAATAAAATGAAACTCGAATCTAAAATCTCAAAATTATCGTAATCTCAACTTTCTTATTAGATCAAATCTGATTTAAGCAACAAACAAAAACTATAGATTGTGACTTGGTCTAATTTGAGTATCTAATTCGTAAATAGATTCAATATATTTTACCATCTATTGTTATTCCCTTACCGACAAAGTTTCCTCGCAAATAGATTCAATATATTTTTGCGATGATGTTGGATTGATTAGTTGAATTGATTGAATCTGAAATTGATTGAAGTATCAATTTGAAGAACAATATTAAATCTACTCAATCGAAAATCAATACGAATGAATTGGTTGAAAACTTGTTGAATATTATTTTTATTTTTTAAAAGTATTTTTTATTTTTTTATTTTTTAATAACCTTTTAATCAAATTGATTGGACTGACAAACAAGTGATTTGATACTTAACTGATTTCAAAAACATTGATATTTGGATTTTGTTCTTATTCTTATTATCAAGATTAGGAGTTAAACTATAGGTTTGAATGATAAATTAATTAGGTGTAAGTTAAAGTTTGTCGTTATCACTATATTTTAACTTTATATTGAAGCTTTCTATTTTACTTTTGCTTGATTGAATTTGTTTATTTATTTTTGTTAAGTTTAGTATTTAAATTTAATTATTTTTTTAAAATGAAAATTTACCTTATAATTTTTTTTAAATATACTGGTGTGATTACATGATAGTATTTGTTTATACTTTCTTAACATTTTGACAACGCACGCACACCTTACACACACAAGTGTTCGAACCCAGATCTCTTAGAATGAACAACATCCTCTTTACCATTGGAGCCACTTTTTGAGTTTAAATGTAATTATTTTTAAATGTATAATTATCATAAGTTCTATTTTATTTCAACTTTTTAAACTAATAATTCTAAATTAAATATTATGATTATTTTAAAATGCTAATTTAATAATATGATGCAAAATAAAGAACATTCTTGTTTGATCAATTTTTTTTTTCAAACTCGTGTTTATATATAATTAAGATTATAAATAAAAAACAAAATTAAAAATGTTACTACACTATGAATAACAAAGAAGCACTACACTCAACCATTTTATTAAAAATATAATTTCTATATTACGAATCAATTGTGTATCAATTCAATTGGTAATCGACTTAAAAATTATTTTCTAATAAAGTAATAAATATTTATTATTATGATAGTTTATCTTTTGACAGTTTTATATAAAATCTTAAAATAAAGCAACTAAAAATCACTTACATTTTCATGCCAAAAGATCAAATCCAATATTAGTAAAATTTTGTAAATAAGTCTTTTACTATTTCATTTTACTTTTTACGCAATTTTTTTCACCCACATCAAGAATATAACTCCACGTATTTTCAAAAAATATAAAATCTAAAATTATGGTGGAAATGGGTAGGGTATTGAATAGGAATAGAATGGAATAGACATTTTCAAACATCAGTAAAGTCATTTATGACGTTTGAAGTTATTGATAATGATTTTGACCAAATCTTAAAATAGCTTGGAAAACATTGAAATTAGGCTAAGCATTACCATTCTGATAGTGCTAAGATAATAAGTATAGCAATATAAAAATTGGTTTAGATGTGCGATGTAATACAGTATGATATGTTTAATTAATTTTTTGTTTCACATTATAATATTTAATTTTATTGTTATCATTATTTTTATATTAATTATATATAAAAATCCACCCTAAATATATAGAGTTGGGCGATAATAAATAGCATAGTATCCTAGGAAAAAGAAAATACATGAAAGCATATATTTGATTATTATGTCACAATATAAGGGAGTTAAGATGATGATGATTCATGATGACCACGATGATGATGAGAGAGGAAAGGTGGTGTGATATGTTTTATCACAAACCAAGCCCGCATGCATTCTCCATTACTTTTTTTTTTTTGGATAATGTAAGTTTTCGCTCTTGAAGGATCTTTTGAACTTTTTTTTATTCATTTTGATTTTTAAATTTGAAAATTATTTTTGATTTAAATTTATTTTGTTAATGATATAAAAAAAAAAGTAATTTATAGCTCTTAAATTTGGCAAGTAGATCAACATTGGTCTTTAGGGGTAAGTGTTTAATTGAATCGAGTAAAAAAAATTTGAATTAATCGAGTTGATGAGTCTTATTTTATCATCTTAACTCGAATCAAATTTTTTTTCTAAATAACATTGTTGTTAGTGAAGAAGGATGTGGGTTTGAGTGCGCTGAAATACATTATCTTCTTATTTAAGGATTGGACAGAGAATATTAACAATTCTAAATATTATGTCAAAAAGAATGAATATGATCGAAAATATTATTAAAAAAATATTTTTGACGTAAAAGGTTACACAACAAAAATTAGGGAGTGAAAAAAAAAAGGAAAAAGCAAGTAGCTAAGGAGCGGTTTAAAAGAGAAGTAATTTTCCTTCCAACCCCCCAATCTTCCTCTTTTCAACCCTTCTTCATATCATTTCCTTCAATCACCCATCTTCCTTATTTTAACACCGCCCCCCACACTGAAACTCTCTCACAAACCCCTCTTTTCTCTCGTATCACCATCTACAAACAAAAACACACCTCTTTCTCATCTTCTCCAACATGTTCCTTCCTTTGCTTTCGCCGGTACACTAACACAAAACCGTCTACAACAGCACTCCAAACCAAAGATTCTCTCTTTTTCTTTGATCGTTTTGAGAATTCGAATGGAGTTTTGAGGTCCCGCCGGTGATCCGATTGTGTTTGTAAAAGTTCCCAGGAGAGAGAGAAAAGAAAAGATAAGGGTAGGTTTTGTTTTTCTCCTTTTTACTAGTACTATTATAGATGTATTCTTTTACGCATGCATTTGAAAAATAATATTATTGTTTTTGTTTTTTGATGGGGGAAAGACGTGATGATGGCGGTGACCTCATCCTGCAAAGAAGGGATCAAGATAGCAATGGATAATGGGAAATATGTGAGGTACACACCCGAGCAAGTCGAAGCTTTAGAACGTCTTTACTATGAATGTCCTAAGCCTAGCTCTATGCGTCGTCAACAGCTCATTCGTGAGTACCCTATCCTCTCCAACATCGAGCCTAAGCAGATCAAAGTTTGGTTCCAAAATCGCAGGTCATTACTCTTTTTTACATAGTAATTCACTCAGTTGAGTTGATGATGATGATGATGGGTTTTTGTTTTCTTTTTTTTTTTTTTCATTTTCCACAGATGTAGAGAAAAACAAAGGAAAGAGGCATCTCGTCTCCAAGCTGTAAACAGGAAGTTGACAGCCATGAATAAACTGTTAATGGAGGAGAACGATAGGTTACAAAAACAAGTTTCCCAACTTGTTTATGAAAAAAGCTACTTTCGGCAACAGTCTCAACAGCAGGCGGGGTTAGCCACCACAGATACAAGCTGTGACTCAGTGGTGACAAGTGGTCATCAACACCATTTGACTCCTCAGCATCCTCCAAGGGATGCCAGTCCTGCAGGGTTAGTGGTGGAATGCTTTTTAAATTTTCAATCCCACACACTCATCGTGATGTCACTTTCTATTCTCGCTTCTCCCATTGTTGGTGTCTTATATGGTTTGTATGGTTTCTAGACTTTTGTCTATTGCAGATGAAACTTTAACAGAGTTTTTATCAAAGGCCACTGGAACCGCTGTGGAGTGGGTCCAAATGCCCGGGATGAAGGTTTACTGCTTGCTCTCTGTCATTATTCCTTTTACTCATTAAACTATTTACTCCATTATGGTTTGTCATTACCCAGATCAATATGTTGCTAATGTTCTAAGCAACATCAAAACCCACATATTTTGTTATGTCAATATCTAGGAGGATAACCCCACTATCCCACTTTCTCTATTGCTTCATGGGTTAAGGTTCTTCCTTGTTTATTATAATAATGAAAATGAAGAAGCTATAATGCTTCTTTTGAAATATTACATCTGTCATAGGATACTCCAAATTAACATGTTTTTTTGTGTTAATCAAATGGTCATAATGTTTACATCTAAATTTAAATCGTATTAATTACGTTGCTGTTAGAATTTTATTTTTTTATAATTCAAAAAAAAATTATTATAATAGATTCATTTCTTTCCCATTTGTAAAATGTGATTGTTATATGTGCAGCCTGGTCCGGATTCTATTGGAATCGTTGCTATTTCTCATGGTTGCACTGGAGTGGCAGCACGTGCATGCGGACTTGTGGGACTTGATCCTACCAGGGTAACTTCTATTTTTATTTATATTTTTTTCATTCGAAAATGAAAAAAAATCAACTAAACATTGTTATAAAAATTATATAAGATTTAAAATATTTAAAAAAAATTGAAAATTTGATTTTTTTTTAAAAAATTCAATAAAAATTTTCAAAATTTTAAAAAAAAATATTCTTAAATTTATAAAAGATACAAATAAAGACGAATCTTTAAAAAAATTCATTTAAAAATAAAAAAATACTAATTTTTTTTCAAAATTTGGAAAATACTTACATAAAATTCCAAAAATTTATTAAATTAGAAAAACTATGAAAGAATAAAAATGATATAATATTAAAAAATCTAAAATATTTTAAATTCTCTTGTTTTTCTTTTATGTTAGTACTGTTCTAACTTGGAGTTTAGTCAAATTGTCATTAAGGTTATAATTTAATTTGTTATTTTTTTATTTAACTCAAGAAAACTTTATTTGAGATAAAATAGGGCTAGTTAACTTGATTAATTTAAATTCTTTCCATTGGATTTGAATGCTCACTATAACCCTATGTTTGGATAAATAATTAGGGATGAGTTTCAAAATTATACATGAACTATAGTTTAATGTGTAATTGTATACATGACCTTTGATTTTATGTAATTTTATACATGAAATTGTGATTTGATCCAATTCTTGTAAATTATTAACACAATTATTGATATAACATCATTTTATGTTTATATATTGCATACATAAATAATTAATATAAATATAAATTAATGCATTTATTCCTTTAAATGTGTGTGATTAAATCAAAATTAAAGTTTCAAATATACATTTGAACTACAATTAGAGTTTCACATGTATAATTACACCAAATTAAAATTCATATATATAATTACACATTAAATCAAAATTCATGAATAATTTTAAAATTTATCCTTAAAAAATTATAAAGGAAAGGAAATAATATACATGTATTTCGTTTGGATGGTTAAATCTTTATTTAATTAAACTTGGAAAGTAAAGGAAATAATTTATTTTAAAGATTTTTTTTCAATTATATCATTTTTTTATAACATAACATAACTTACATAAAAATAATAAGATAAAAATGTTAATTTACATTTTAAAATAAACCCTACTTTTTTGTCCATAGCTTTTCCCAAATTTATTAAAAAAAGAATGTTATTTTCTCTTACTTCCCTTTGGTTCTGTGTAATCCTAAGGTAGCCAAGTGTGAGAACATATCTTAGTTCAAGACTCAACTTTTACATATGTATATATATCCTTCAGGTCGCTGAAATCCTTAAAGATCGGCCGTCATGGTTCCGTGATTGCCGAGCTGTGGATGTTATAAACGTGTTGTCCACTGGAAACGGTGGGACCATTGAACTGCTTTACATGCAGGTACACTCACTACCCCCATTTTCCTTTCCCTTTCAATTTCAACCAAAGTATCATACAATTTCATCATCTTCTTTCAGCTCTATGCGCCAACAACATTGGCACTAGCTCGTGACTTCTGGTTGCTGCGCTACACATCTGTTTTAGAAGATGGTAGTCTTGTGGTATGCTACTAATTTACTTTGTACCTTTTGCTATTCCTTTACCGTAAAAAATTTCATCTGTTATAGTTTTAATTGTTATTGTGACAATATTGCTTCTTATAGGTATGTGAAAGATCACTTAACAATACTCAGAACGGTCCGAATATGCCGCCGGCAGCAAATTTCGTTAGAGCAGAAATGCTGCCTAGTGGTTACCTAATTAGACCTTGTGAAGGCGGTGGATCCATCATTCACATTGTTGATCACATGGATTTGGAGGTATACATACATTATATATATATGCAATTTACCTTGCTTCCTATTATTATTATTATTATTAACATGGACAATGTATCACATTGTTGCTTGTATGTAGCCCTGGAGTGTTCCTGAAGTGTTGCGCCCCCTCTATGAGTCCTCAACATTACTTGCTCAGAAGACAACAATGGCGGTAAGTAAGACTATTCCTAGAATCTATAACAATTAAATATTTTTCATGGTTTGGATATAACAAGTTTTATGACTTTTTGTCATTTGTGCAGGCTTTGCGTCATTTAAGGCAGATTTCTCAAGAAATATCTCAACCGAATGTTACTGGTTGGGGAAGAAGACCTGCAGCTCTACGTGCACTTAGTCAGAAATTGAGCAAGTATGTTCATCTCACTCTTTCATAATTCGATTAAACTACCTGGCAGGTCCCTATATTATAAGTCAATGAGCAAATTAGTCCCTTCAGTATATATTGTTTGTGCAGCAGATCACTTCTCAATATACATATGTATACACACAGACACACACATATATATATATATATCTATGGCAATCTAACTCGTTCTATTTCCAGGGGCTTTAATGAGGCTGTTAATGGATTTACTGATGAAGGATGGTCTATGTTGGAAAGTGATGGTGCTGATGATATTACCCTCCTTGTGAACTCCTCTCCTGGCAAGATGATGGGAATAAATCTTTCTTATAGTAATGGATTTCCTTCTGTAGGCACCGCGGTTCTATGTGCCAAAGCATCCATGTTATTGCAGGTCGGTTCTACATGTGTTGCAAGTATGTGAATTAAAGCAGAAGATCTAATTACTAGTTATGAAGGATAAGAAAACTGAAGAATGTGCTTTCTTTCCATTTGTTAGAATGTGCCTCCAGCAATACTTCTCAGGTTCTTACGAGAACATCGATCGGAGTGGGCTGATAGTGGCATTGATGCTTACTCTGCTGCTGCTATCAAAGCTGGTCCCTGTAGTTTACCGATGTCTCGAGGTGGAAGTTTTGGTGGTCAGGTCATTCTTCCCTTGGCTCACACAATCGAGCATGAAGAGGTACAAATTTGTGTCGAATCCTCGCTATCAAATTGGCAATATGTAGCCTAAAATTAGCTTTTATGTGTTTATTATAGTTCATGGAGGTGATTAAGCTGGAAAACATGGGTCACTATAGAGACGACATGATCATGCCTGGTGATATCTTCCTTTTACAGGTACCTAAAAGTCGCTAACAATCTTTCAATTGAAATTATTGTATGGCATGGACCAATATAATTATGATCACTTGAATGAATATTTCAGCTGTGTAGTGGAGTTGATGAGAATGCAGTTGGAAGCTGTGCTGAACTCATCTTTGCCCCCATTGATGCTTCATTCTCCGATGATGCACTTATTATTCCTTCCGGTTTTCGCATCATACCCCTCGATTCCGGAACGGTAAGTGTCTATTTGTTTTCATTCACTATGTTAGTCCCTTACTAATCGAATTCGATTCTAATGTTAGGATGCATCAAGTCCAAGTCGTACACTTGATCTTGCCTCCACACTTGAAGTTGGAACTGCTGGAAATCGAACAACCGGTGATCGTTCTGGTCGATGTGGGAACTCAAAATCGGTGATGACAATAGCATTCCAATTTGTGTATGAGATCCACCTTCAAGAAAATATAGCTGCTATGGCTCGACAGTACGTTCGTAGTATCATTGCCTCGGTTCAAAGGGTAGCATTGGCACTATCTCCTTCCAACTTTGGCTCTCATGCTGGTTTTCAGTCACCTCCTGCTTCTCCTGAAGCACAGACACTAGCTCGTTGGATTTGTCAAAGCTATAGGTGTGTGTCAATCAAATCTCTTTTTTTTTTTCCTCTTCATTTTGAACCCAATTCTCAGTTATTAGTACATCTGTTTGAAGGTGCTTTCTAAGGATGGAACTGCTCAAACATGAAGGAGCTGAATCCATTCTAAAATCTCTTTGGCATCACACAGATGCAATTATATGTTGCTCCATGAAGGTATTTACTTATCAGGAGAGTATTTTGAATTAATTCAATTATATATATATATAACATACATGGTAATATATGCAGGCACCACCGGTTTTTATGTTTGGCAATCAAGCAGGACTTGACATGCTGGAAACAACCTTGGTAGCCCTTCAGGACATAAGCTTGGAAAAAATATTCGATGAAAATGGAAGAAAAGCCCTCTTTGCAGAGTTCCCACAAGTAATGCAGCAGGTCATATATTCTTTTAAATCATTTCTCATTTTCCCATATGAATATATATATATATATATATATATATACTGTGGATAAATGGAAAAACTGAAAAACAAATACATAAAGGAGGAATATAATATCAAACTTCATGTCCATGAATTATCCAGTCTTAACCACTTGATACCAAACATAAATGGTCATCGACTTCTTAGATAAAAAATCTATTTTTTAGCTCTCAAAATTTCATCCCAAGCAATCGGGTAAAAGTAGCATGATTGATCCTGTACGTCAGCATGAAGTCATTGTTTCCACTTTGTTTTGATTGAGCAGGGTTTTATGTGGCTACAAGGAGGTATTTGTTTATCAAGCATGGGGAGAGCAGTCTCTTATGAAAGAGCAGTGGCTTGGAAGGTGGTAAATGATGAAGAGAATGCTCACTGTATCTGCTTCATGTTCATAAACTGGTCGTTTGTATGAAAATTCTAAACATATAAAAATAGGGTCTAGATAGGGAAATTAGATTAGAAAAATCTCCCCCTTTCAACTGTTTTGTTTTAGTCTTTTTAAACCTTTCAAGTGATATGATACTGTTACAATGATGTTGAACCAAATGGCGTAATGGGGGCCTCCATTTTGGTTTACCCTCATTTTCTTTTGTATTTGTTTCATGCTGCATTGATTGATCACTATCGTTGCCCCATTTTATTCAATTTCATCCTTTTCTTTGCTTTTCTAAAAACTAATCATGGTGTTCTCTTTGCTCTTTTAAATATTAACATGTCACATCAGGGTTTGTATGTGTTTTGCTATAAAGCTTAAATTTGGGCTTCCACTTGTACAATTTCCTGTCTCATTTGCTGCTTGGTTGATTGGATATTGAGTTGTTGCATATAAATAACACTATGTTATTCGAATTCTGCCATGTATATGAAGTTTAAGCTTCTATATATTTGCAATCATCTCTAAGAAATTATTTAACAAGTTGGAGAGAAAATGGTGAAAAGATGTCTCTAGATGTTCTTACAAAAATTAAATTACTGTATTTTACCATCAATATTTACATATTTTGTTAATTTGGTCTTATTCTAAAAAATTCAATAAATTTAACCTTAACATTTACACATTTACAAAAATATTGCAAGTTAAATTTGTTATTATACCAATCAAATTTATGTAAAATTGATCAAAAACATTAATGATATGATTACTTGTCCTTAGTTACTTATTTTCGACAGTGACAGAGATTAAATTGCTTCAATTTTTTTTAGAGGAGTCAACTTGCTTAATATCGAATTTGAGAAGTATTGATAAGTCTTTTTACCAAGAGAAAACCTAAAATGACAATAAAGATAAAAAAAGGTATTGATTTGAGATCCTCTTATATTCAGTTTAATCACATTAAACCCTTAAACAAAAAAATTCTTTCAATATTATTTTCTCTATTTACAAGATTTGAACTCGAGACATTACTTAAGAGATATCAAACTTCTTCCAATTGATTCAACAGACATTGATAGTAGGCAAAAGATTAGCATATATCTGCAACCCTTTCTGGCCTTTTCTTACCACTAACTAGTTCTTTTGTATATGTATATATATACATAAGGGCTTGTTGAAGTGTAATGAGATATGGAATTATATATGAAACCCCACCATGATGAATCTGACCAACTTCTATTGATTCTTTTGGTTCAAGATTCAATAGAGTTGCATGACCCTTTCTTCTTACATTCCCATCCTTTTTCCCTGATGTTGTAGAATTGGAGGACAATAGTTTACTTTGTTAAAGACTTCCACTAATAATAATAATTATTATCAAATGTTCCAAATATTCCTCAGACTTGGGGCCAAGTACATTTTATCCTTTTTTGACCATTTCACATTCCTTAATCTTTTCCACAAAACACAAAGAATAAACCAAGTGTGCAGTCCTATCATCTGTTGCTTTGTATTTGAATCATTGGTCTAAGCTTTTTCCATTCACATCTTGAGTAGTCAATGTCAATCCAACCATCCACTAATGATTATCAAAGACTACTGGGGTTGTTGAATAGGTCTCTTATACCTACCCCAGCATATTACAATCTTTACAGTTCAATCACTGCCCAATTTCTTGATATCAGGATAACAATGTTGTCATTTCATGCAATATTTACAACTTAAATTATTGGTTGTACAATATTCAAGATTGTGAATTATCACTTTGAAGATTGAAGATAATAGATTTTTTTTTAATAAAGTTTTATAAATATAAAGAAATCGAATTGCATGAACATTTTATTTTTTCTTAACTGTTCATTTTGTATTGACAATTAGTGATAAATTTTTTGATTAAAGCTTCAATTATAAAAAATGATTGTCGTGAACATAATTTGTATATAATAAAGGACAAATGCCCTTTATTTGTGGGAAACCATACTGGTTTATAGTCTATAAATGGGAACGTTATTAATGAAAAAGTTTCTTTTAGGCAGCCCTAGAGGGAGCTAGCTTGGCTGATTTGATATGGTCGACAATTTACACCCGATGTATGGGGAACAAAGGCTTGTGGAACTAAAGTTTTGAGACAAACTAACAGCTCATTATTTACTTTTGTGATGAATTATTTTGACATTATGACCGACATTTTTCAAATGATTCAGACTTCAACCAATGTTTATGACACTGTATGGAACACTAATTTTTCTCCATTAACAAACTTATGTTATGGGGTTTCATTCTTTTGGATATATATTAATTTAGCTCTTGAAATTTTCAGGGACTTTGTATTATAGTACATGGATGTGACAATAAAAGTATTATAGAGACTTTTATATTAGGAATCAGATTGATTTTTGTTTTCATTTAAAATATAAATAAATTAGTTATTGTAGGTTAGATCAAAAAGCAAATTGATCCTTTCTGTTAAAAATTTTATTTTTTTATATTGTTAAAAACTGGCGTGACGGACAGAATAACTAAACAATGATGCTTGGTGTGTCATGTGTACCTCATGATCATGTACAGTGATCAATTTTTTTTGGTGGATAAAGAGGCATTAAAATGCCTAAAACTTAAGGAGAACAATCAATCCAACAAAAAATCATCAGATAAGAGCTTCCGCACATAAGTGCTAGGAGTGTGTATAATACGAACGTCCACGAAATCGTTGCCACATGTCTTTGCAAGATGATCCGCAACTAAATTACTCTCCCTTCGAGCAAATTGAACTTTGAAAGCTTCGAAATATCCAGAAATTTGTTTTATTTTGCGAACAATGGTTTCAATTTTTAACCGTAAAGATGGATAGAATTTTTAACAAAAAAGACTGATTTACTTTTTTATCTAATATATAAAAATTAATTTACTTGTTTTTGAATAAAGAAGTCAAACGAAAACTCCTCCATAGATAATTTAAAGTAGGTACATGATAAGATAACCAATGGGATGCACGTGTATCCTATTATTACATGTTTCTACGTTAAAACTCGTAAAAAAGAAACGAATCAGCTGTCTTATAACAAAGAAACAAAATATGAAAAATGTTTTGTGACGTGCAAAAGATAGCTTTTGATACAGCGAGTTGGAAAAACATTCAAAGAGATCAAATTGAATCAAACAAGAAATTAAATGTAAAAAACAAAAAGAAAAGGAACTTTATTTTAATAGAAGAAAGTAGTGGAAGAAACCTTTCTCATGGTCTCCAAGAAAGCTATAATTGATATGTTGAGACTTTTAAGATGAAAAAAAACATAACCCATGACAGCAAAACTGAGCTGGGTTTGGTTCTGGTTTGGTGTTCTTGAAATGTCAACCAGCTACTTCATAGATATTATACATATTGAGCTATATAGTAATGGAATCTTCTAACAATGTGACCTCTGGTTGTTGGTATCAATTCCATTATTGCTTGGGAGAGAATGGAAGTGAAAAAAGAGCAAAAGGGGGTCTCAACATAATGATGACCACATTGAGGGCCAAAAGTTGGTCACAAGAAAGGTGGTGAGCAGGTCCCTTGGTTAGAAAGATAACACCCACCATCTATTTTGCCGCCTTCTTTTCACCCCCTAGTGGAGTTGATAGTTATGCGTAGAATTAGGCATAATCCTTCCCCAATTCATACATAGGAAAATAATGCGCTTTAGCACACTCGAACCCACATTCTTCTGCATTGACAACAATATCAATACCAGCCGAACTAAAACTCAATTAACTGTAACTGTTTAATCTTAAATAGCTTGGTGGAGATTTTAAGTGACTTGGGAACTCCAATGTGATAGTGTGAAGGGCAAAAAAGAAAAAGAAAACTGCACAAGTCTTGGAATGCGAGGTCAAAAAGGATAGATGGCAGCATTTTAACAGTTTGGGTGCCTCAGTGCCTCATCTAGCTAGCAAAGCTTCTTTCATTTTACATTTTTGCAGGTATGTGATTGTCAAATAGTACCCACCAAGTTTGCTAGATTCCAAAAGAATGTGTTCCGACAGTAGGACAAACCATATCATCAACCCCCACCAGGATTTTATTACACAGTGTGGTCCCCTTTCGGCATGAACTATGTTCCAGTTTTCTAGCTCTTTGACCAAACCACCGGATCAGGACCTCTCATCTGTTATGGTCTCTTCTCTAATTCACTATTTTATAGCTGCTGGGGCGTGAACCAGGCCTTCACGGCCCTTGTTTTCGATTAATTTATCTTATCATCGATTAAATTATCTTTTTGTCTGTTACACTTTAGGACTCTTTAGTATTTAGTAGTCACAAGATTATCAATTAAGTTAGATATCGAGCCGAGTCAAGTTTTATTTCGAGGGGCAAGTTCTCCCAACATTAATTTTTTTATTTATAAAATTTAAACTCGAAATCTTATTTAAAGAAAATTGAGCAAGGAGTATTGAATTTTTTATCTCTCAATGCAACAAGCGTAGTTGATATTTACATTATAGGTTTAGGGACAACTTGATCTCTCTCCATAAAAGGTTGCACTAAGAAACCCACGGCCTTGTAGCCTACAAGATTATATACATCGATTAAACATAGCCATTGAGCATCAAAGGCCTAACGAATGAATGGGTGATTCAAGCTTTCATAGCAAGGGTAGATCATAAGCATATGAGGTATGCTTTTACGAAACACAAACCAGATAAGCTATATTACCTCTATGAAAAGGCACAGTGAAGCAGAAGAATTGAATTCCTCAAGTTGAAGAGTTTGTGATGAGAAGAATTGATGGACTATAGATAGGTCGCCAGCCAGATCAGGAAGGAAATCTCCATATGGGGGTACATACAAGGAGATAAAAGAGAGTTACACAAAACGATTATAGAACTATTCAAAAGTTTTCAATTAAATTACTGAACTATTTACTAGCCTATTAATATTTGTTTTGTAAATTCAAAAAGCGAGTTTCAAGGGACAATTTGACAATTGGTATTGCGGATTAGCACACATCGATAAGTAGAACATATTTTAGATCCAAATTTATCTGACGAATAATGTTGGAGATTGAAGAAGAAAATTATTTAGATTTTAGTTCGTGAATCCATGACGTTCAAAGTTATTTCATAAAAAAACTAAATTGTATGAAAAAAAAAAGAATGAGAACTTTCGATTACTACAAACGATACGAATAGAGATGATTATATAACAATAATTTAAATACTATAATAATTTAAATGAAAATTTTTAAACAATATAATCAATAATTTATAATTTTTTAAAATTAAATAATTAAACATTAGATTAGGTAAATGAAAAACCCAATTGAGGATTAAGCTTATAGTCAACAAGTGATAATTACAAATGTGGAAGCGAACAAATTTAAACTCGGTTTTTGTTGGGGTTGTTGCACCAAAGATCTATGTCACATTCCGACAGCATGCAGAGATACTGTGCTGTGGAAAATAGAGCTCATCATGACGAGACAAGACGGAATATAGGGGAAAAATTAGAGGGAGTCGGCAGTGCCAATATTTGGGTTTTGATCCTAAAGGGACACAAAAAATAAAGAAAAGTGAAGGAGTAGGCCATGATGTTTTAGACCAAATACATGTGAATTTTGCTCATATATATGCCATTTCCATGTATAAAAACAAGCTGTGAAAAGAACATATTTAATGAATATCAGCCATTCATTGGTGAAAAAAGGGGGATTGCAATCATTTTCTCCGCATGAGAGAGAGTTGGATCTTCCAATGGGATATTCACTTATCTCCTTTGAGAAATAAAACTTTATTCAAATCAATCACTTTGATTAAAAAAATACAGATTTAACTTATAATTGTAAAATTACTTTGTCTATCAAAATTACATGTTAGACAATGCATGATCATCATATTCAAGTTACATCTTTATGCTACATTGGTCTCTTGCCCGTTTAACTTTTGAGCAACACTTCAAATCACATGACACTTAAGGAATACTTCCTAAGAGGTTAATATAAACATAATTATTAAAAATTGATTCAAAAACACTTTTAAAAAGTATTTTTAAATTAAGCTTAACTTAAATAATATATCAACAACTCGATATAATATTATAGTTTTAAATGTATATAAATTTAAATTTTGATATTGTTGAAACGAGTAATCACAAATTTTCAATATTAATCATAAAACTAACGTAAAATATAAAAAGAAAAGAAAGAAAAAGCAACTTAGTGAATGAGTCACAATCATGAGGAAAACAAGATCTTCAAAGATTTACACCATCCATCTCTAAACAATAAAAAGAAGAAAAAAACTGTAATTAATTCATATAATGGCATTTAATTAGTTAATCTACAATTTTTTTTACACTCAGTAGTAAAAAGTATATTCATACCATCAAACAAAACATTTGAGTTACAAAAGAAAAACAACAGGTGCGTTTAACAAAACCAAGAAAAAATTCTGAACAAAATCATGCTATATATATTATTAGAAATTAAACCCTAAACAGGTGAACTAAAATTTAAGGTTGGGAAACAAGAACTTGTTCTGAAAGCAGATATTAAGGTTTCGAATACATCAGCCGCGCATGGCCGAGCAGTGGGGTCGCCGGCCGTACAATGGAGAGCTAAATTCATGGCGGCAACGATCTGGTTCTGGTTGTTGATGGATGCTTGGGTTTTAATAACAGGATCAACCCACATATCGAGATGACAATCTGAGTAGCAATAACGAGCCCACTCCACCATGCTTGAATATTGCTCTTTAAATTCAGCATCTGCCGGAGTTTTTCCCGTTAATAGTTGTATTAAAATCAGACCCATTCCATATATGTCGCTCTTTTCATTCATTTTTTTATTCTCTCCAGCTTCTGCCAAAAAAAAAACCATTAGCAAAATGTTGAGGTGATAATGTTGAGACTAATTCCACCAAGGTGATACATGATTTTACCTGGTGCAACGTAGGAGGAAGGAAGGAAGGGCTTGTTGTCAACGAAAGGGAAGATGAATTGTAACCGAGGTTCATCTTTTGCATCGATGATAATTCTCTCCGGCGACATGTCTCCGACGAGTGCACTCGGCGAACAACGAGAGTGCAAAAAACGTAGAGCTTTCGCAGTCCCGATAGCAATTTTCCAGCGCCTCTCCCAGCTTAAGTTGCCAAGGATTTCGCTTAAAAGTTTCCCTTCAACGTACTCGTAAACCAAATACGCACCCTTGTCCGAACGGCATTTTCCGATTAATTTCACGATATTCGGATGCTGAAGCTTGCCGAATCCTGTGATTTCAGACCAAAAACTCGCCGGAAGTGAACTGACATGGTGCATTTCTTTGACGATGAATTGCAAATCATTTGAAACGGACTTCCCTTTGAATGAAACGCCGTCCTTGCATCTAGAAATAACGTTTGATTCTTTCAAAGAAAGTGTGATATCATCCATCGTTACAGATTTCGAAACCTTGGGATCAAAGAACTGTAATTCCCATATTGATCCGTCTCCATTTTCAACTCTTTTCAGCTCCAAATTGTTTCTTCCTCTCATGAACAGAAACCAAAATCCCGCAATGGCAAGCAACAGTAAACCGGCGAAAGAACAAGCAATAAAGGGCCACCAATTAACTCGATTCTTAAGCTTCTTACATGGCGGTAAACCGCTCGTGGTGTCGCCGCCGCAAAGACCATTACCGGCAACCGCACTTTCCTTTATAGCTAGAAAAGCTCCGGTGGATGGTAAAGCACCAGTTAAACGGTTGTAAGAGATATTCACTTGAACCAATGATTCAATTTGTCCCAACTTTGCCGGTATTTCACCGGATAACCGGTTCTCCGACAAATCAAGAAGACCAAGAACCGGCATGTCGGCTAAGCCAGACGGGATTTGACCACTGAGTTGATTATGGCTTAAATCTAAACGTACAAGCTTCTTGCATGAAGATAAATCCTCGGGGATTTCACCACTCAGCTTGTTTCCACTTAAGCTTAATTGCATTAACTCCGTTAAGGTCCCAAAACGTGGATTAATGGTACCTGAAAATTCGTTTCCCGACAAATCCAAGAACTCAATCTTTGGTGCATTCAATAAATGAGGCAACAACTTGCCTGAAAACCTGTTTCGGGCCAAACTCAGCATCTCAAGCGACGGCATATCCCAGTTTTGCTCTCCGATGTTGCCGGAAAGATTGTTGTTTGAGACATCCAAGAAGTACACTAATGGCAGCTTTGTAAAGGACAATTCACCTACAAGACGGTTGTTTTGGAGCCTAACTCGTTGCAAACTGGTGCAAGTGTTCAAATTTCTTGGAATCTCGCCTTCAAGTGAATTCGAGAAAAGAATGAGCTTAAAAAGACTACCGGAGCTGCAAAGTCCGTCCGGTATTCGACCGGAGAGATTGTTGGTGGAAAGATCAACAACGGTGAGATTATTATATCTTCCAAGACTTTGTGGAATTTGACCTGAAAATCTATTGGACCAAAGTTGAAGAACTTGAAGACTAGGTAATGAAGTTAAAGCATTTGGGATTCGACCCGAAAATCGATTCCCGAAAAGATGAAGAATCTCCAAGTTTCGAAGTTGAGCTACGAGTTCCGGTATCTCACCGGATAATGAATTATCACTAAGATCAAGAGAAACAAGCTTTTTAAGGTCGAAAATGGAGTTTGGGATCGATCCCGTAAGCTTATTTTGGTAAAGGAAAAGATAGTTAAGATCTTTCAGGTTACCAATGGAAGATGGGATTCGACCTGTGAGGTTATTGTAAACAAGATCAAGATGATTCAAGCATGTTAAAACACCTATTTCTTTTGGAATTTCACCACTGAGATTGTTGTAACCCAAGTATATCCATTTCAAACTCTTCATTTTGCCTATTTCATGTGGAATTGAACCCGCCAATTCATTCGAAGCCAAAGTCAAGTACTTCAAAGTGGTAATGTTGGATATCGAGATCGGAATTTTCCCAAGTAAAACATTCCCACCAAGGTCAAGAAACTTTAAACCGGAAAATAATCCGATATCCCTCGGGATTTTCCCGGAAAACATATTGTTTGAAAGATCCAAAACCACAAGACCCGAAATGAAACCATTTGGGATATGGCCACTGAAATTATTATTACTAAGGTTAAGGTACCGAAGTGAAGAGTTGGCAAAAAAGATGTAGGGTGGGATTTCACCATACAAGTGATTGCTTGAGAGATTTAAGGTTTTAACGAAAGGTATATGGAAAACCGACGAAGAAACTAAAATCCCAGACAAGTTTTTAGCTGAAAGATCGAGTGTTTCAACATGGGACAGGTTATTACAAGTGATGCCATGCCATTGACAAAAGGTGGTGGCTGAAGGATCCCAGTTTGATAAAAAACCAGAAGGGTCGTGGACTATTGAAGACTTGAAAGACAAAAGAAGTTCAAGTTCTCTACCATGGTCGGATTCAGACACAACAAAATTGATCAAGAACACGAACAAGGCGACTGCATTAGCTCCTTTCTTGTTGGCCATTTCTATTATGATTTCAGGGTTCTGAAACTGCCTCCACGAGATCCCAAGCTGCTCGAAGAAGGCAAGAAATTAAAGAAAGAATTGATACATACATACATACATACATATATATAATAAGTGTGCATGAACCTAAACTCATAACCAACAATCATTTTAACTGTATAAATAATTTGTAGGTACAACTGGAAAACGATATGATTGTGAATGAATGAAGAACATGCATCACATGAAAGCAGTACAAATTTTTTTCTTTGCTCCAAAATAGCATCTTACCTAAAGATAACCATTAGATTAAAGTATAAATCTCAGAGATTTAAAAGTAGGGAAGTGAAGATGGTAAGGAGGGTGTGGGGAAATGAGTGTGTATAAATAGATGGTGATTGAATAGAGGGATAATTACGAGAATGGAACTGGTTGAATAATGTTTGAACACCAACAGGTTGAAACAGGGACAGATGTTGGAAAAGCCTCTGATTTTGTCGGGTATTACCATAATCATCTTTTTTGACTGATTTCAGAATTATATAGATAGATGATTATACTCTTTGTGATTAGGATTTCTGTATCCCTTCAAAAGCTTTCATCAAATTCTATTTCTTCTTTTCTTTTTCTCTTTCTTTTGCCTTTATTTTATGAGCTCGTGTTTAATGATATCCGTTTTGTGATTTTTTTTTTTAAGTTTGATAATTAATTTTTCAAAAATAATCAAAATTAAAGAATATGAAAGTTTACGTACACTTTATATTATTTAAGTAATTTTTTCAAAATAATATGAAAAAAAAATTTATTTACCCTAATAATATAGATGAATCCCAAACCAACCTAACGATTGACAACTTGAAGTGACAACGATGCATTTATTCTGTTAGAATCAAATAAGACAACATCGTAAACTGAATCGACAGTCGACATACCGATTTAGAGTTCTCATGCACAATATTATTGCCGAAAAAAAAGCATACAAGGATTGAATTTTCCCTCTTCTTGTAGCTTTTTCTTTCTTTTTAATATATTATTTTATTGGTGAAAGTACCCTACCGGTTCCTATGCTATTATAAGGAGAGCAAAGAAGTCCCTCCACTAAAAAATAGAGCAATTAGATCCTTATATTTTTTAAATGTAAGCAAATTGATGAATTTGTTAACATTTGTAATTGAAATCATCCAAATAGATAACATGACAAATGACTTTTCGGTTTATGATGATATGCCACTAAAGATGCTGACACGACATTTATATATTATAAGTATTTAGATATAACATGATACGCTTGGGTGTGCTTTTCTTGACATGTTAGTAAGAAAGTTCGTCTAGTTGAACGAATTTTTGCACACCCTCTTTAAAAACGGTATATTTATCTAAATTTCAAAAAATCGATCTATTTTACTAATTAATATTTTTTTCCGATATATTTATCTAATTTAACAGGATAAGTAATTCGGTTTATGAATATATCTATTAGTAACTTATTTAATTTACTCAATAAATGTTGAAATATTAAATTTTGACTTCAATCATCTTAAATATTTTAATTAATTAATTTTTTAAAATATATTTTAAAATTTTATCGTTAATAAATTTTAAATAACAAAATGTCAAAGTACAAAATCGATAAATTTAGTGGAACGAAAAAGTAGACATTTGGACCGCTGTATTAAAAGAATTTAAGAAAATCATGAAATATTGAGTATGGTTTAAGTAAATATTTAATTCTTAAATTTCGTAATTTTTTTATTTAAATTTTTATTATTTTAAATTAATTTTTAAATTTAAATTTTATTAAAATGTAATGATGTGATACTTTAAAATTGTGTCATTTTATAAATTTATTTTTTTATTTTTTAGATTTTATTTTTTTCGATTCATTAGTTATTTGTAAGACTCTTTTGTCAGAAACAAATTATTAATTCATTTATATCACTCCCTCCTTCACTCACTTTTTCTGATTCTCCTTTTGGATGGTAAAAAAATTTTAAAAAAAAGAGAGAGAGAATATTAGGAAAGCAAAAAATAAAAGAGAAAAGTTTAATGTCTTTACATAAGGTATGGTTAGACAAAAATGGTGGTGCGATCCATCTTCAAAACTGTGGCATTTTGGCTTTTAAGGGAGACCCCATCCGCGACAATCTTTTTACTCAAAGGAATATACAGTGTGTGGTCATTGTCATACCCCGGCAGGCTTGCTTTATTTCTTTCATTTTCTCCATTTTCTAGGGTGTTACAATCTCGTCCTTTTTTTTTTCCTAATTTCCATATCGAAATATCCGTTATGAACAGAAGTAAGCATTATATAAAAAATATTATATATTTATATAAATTTTATTACCTTAATAATTTATGATATATAAATTTTTTAAAATATTTATATTTTTTTGGTATTTTTGTATCATGTTATATTATTTTAATTTCGTATTTTAAGTTAAATTCCACTATTATTTTTTATATTATACATAGGTTGTTCAATTTGATCATTTTTAATCTTTGTACCTTTGAAATTTTAGTTTTGACCAAATTATGGTTATTTAATTCATTAAGTTTAATATATAATGCCACGTAAGCATGCTATTTCCACATATTACTCAAAAAATGTTAATTGATAAGTTTAATGGTTACCATCTGCATCAAAATTAAAATTTCAAAATTTGGAAAGTATGAGGATTAAGAATGATCCAAATTGAGAATATAGGCTAAATGGTCGGTTTCTCATTGCTTTTGAAAAGTGTCATGAAAAAGTACTTATGAAAAATGTTTTTAAAAATTTTAATTTAAAATTTAAGTATTTAATATTTTTATTTTAAAGTACTTTTGAGAAATAAAATTTACATTTTAGACATGATGTTGTGAAATAAAAATACGCATTCAATTAATATTTAAATTCTTTAATATTATGATATTTTGGTAAGCATATAAAAAATAATTTATTGTAAATCGAAATATAAATTTTAAATATTTATAAGTAATTAATATTAATTGTTTTGTAAGTCAGGACTCAAGAAGCTTAGAAAGTTAATTTGCGCTTAGGCTGTGAAGAGCATTAATAACAATGGAGCCAAAACTAGGCTTAGTGCTTTAATTTTGTACTTATACTAATTAATATCATCACTCTTTACCTTATTCTTTTTTCATTAAAAATCTATGCATCCTGATATTTAATATTTTTACCTTTCAATCGTTTTCAATTTAGTAAAAATTTTATTAAAGATTTTTTATTTTTACAAAGCAATAAATATATTATTTTGAGAATAATTTCATTTTCAAGTTTAAAAATGTATTTTCGGTATTTGAACTTAAAACATTATAGTTTTTAATAACTCAATCTTACTTATATATATATATATATATATATATATATATATATATATATTTTTTTTTTTGAATTCGTATTATCTAAACATTTAATGATAATTTTAACCATTATTCTAGCTAGATAAAAATTGATTTTTTTATACTAATTCGTCTAAATGAGGCATGCATGATGTGAATGGACCCATATCCCTAAATCCTCTTTAAAAACAAAATTATATTATTGTAGGGTTTCATGTTGTTAATTAGTGGTCCAGAAAGTGATCACCAAGCTTTAAACTTTAACATTACTTTGGCTAAAATAAGAAGACCAATAGTAGAGAACTTGGATATCCCACTTTCCCTTTTCACAAAGTTATTTCTTTTATTGCATTGTGACGGACAAATGTTGGGCGTAAAGGTCCACTGAGAAACATTATTAATTTACTATAAGTTGGATTATTAGTCAAAGATGGATGAACCAAAATGAAGGTCACATGGCAGCTGATCAAACACCCATCAATGAAACCTTTCCCATTTGGTTGAGAGTTGGCCAAGAATATGTGTATATGCACATAAAGAGACTAAAATCTGAACTTGATTCTCATTCTGTTACCCATTGTAATTAGGAGTCTAATTCGGTGCTTATACACGTCAGATATTATTGGTTTATGTACAAGTTCGAGAGAGTACCGTATCATTCATTAGAGGAATAACTTGTTTTGAGTACATATTGTTTTGTAAATAAATTGATTTCACCACTTTGTAAATCTAGACAATTATTGCAGCATGAAAAGTGAGAAGTTAGAGAAGATGTTAACTTGCATATTATATTATTAAATCATAATAGATTCTTCTCTAAATAAGACACGTAAGTGTAGAAAAAAATTTTAAACTGTGTAATATAATTACTTTCTGGACAAGATTCGATAAACATATAAAATAAATTTGAATTACGTAATCAATTCATTTATTTATTCTCTTATTTTCTTAATTTTAGTTGTGGATTTTATTCGCATATCTATAAATTCACTTAGGGTTACTATTAGTAGTCATTTTCATGGTGGACACTCAAATTTGAATATTTAGAGGAATGGTCCAATCAAATGACTAAAAATTTTCAACTGTTTATAGAACGGTCATTGAGGCTTTTAAACCCTAAAGTTGATAACTATCTCACGTGTGCTCTTCATGTTGGATGTGAGATTTTGCAATCAACCTAATCCTTTGCTTAATTTTTCACCTTAATTTGGGGATTTGAGAATTTGGGACCATCAAGCAATTATGAATTTGAACCCCCCATTTGTTCTTCACTAATCCCTATATCTCCTTTTGGGATGAGACAAAAGTAATCGAGTTTCTCAACACATATTGGGTCGAATGACAAAAAAATCAATATCTTTTAAGTAAAATTTTGATTTCAATTTTTATAAATAAAAAAATAATACTAAAAAATTACTCTCCATTTAAGAGTCAATTCAATTTCGAATTTAATTTAAGAGATTTTTTTGTCGAAAGGGAAGAAGGGAAAATTGTCATCCTCAATACAAAAGCCCATCATCATTCTAATCAAGGCCCAAGTATTCTTTGTGGACAATTGAAATGTTTTATTCCAAAACCCAAAATAAGAAAAACAAAGTCTGCTATGACGTTCAATTAAAACTAAAAAAAAACAAAATTAAGAGAATAATTCAATAAAATATTATTTTAGAAAAGAACAAAATGTGATAATATAATGCTAAAGATGTTATATTCAAAGCCCATCATGAATAACAATTCGAATTAAAAAATGTAATCATGTAAACGCTTAAAAAAAACAGCCCAAAACCCAAAAGCAACTGCCATTCAACGCCAACACTCCACTCAACCACGTGGCGTTTCCCCGTTGGTCAGCCTTTCCCTCACGCAACCCATTCAAATCCCCAAAATACCCATGACTGTTAGTTTATACCTCTATAAATAACGCACCTTAGTTTTTTTCCCTCCAAAAAGAAAGAAAAAAGATGGCTCATCGCATGGCGTTTCCCTTGCTTATTGTTTCGTACTTTTTATTCGTTGGTTTGATATCGGCGGAGACTTTCTCGGCTGTTGCATCGGAAGTTGATCCATTGATCAGGCAAGTAACGGACGGTCACGACGATGGAACCAAGCCGCAGCAGCTCCTGACCGCAGCAGAGCATCACTTCTCGTTGTTCAAGACTCGGTTCAATAAATCGTACCGGTCTAAGGAGGAGCACGATTACCGGTTCAAGGTTTTCCGGTCTAATCTAAGACGAGCGGCACGTCATCAGAAGCTCGACCCGTCCGCCACTCACGGTGTGACTCAGTTCTCCGATTTGACTCCCGGCGAGTTCAGGAAAAGGTTTTTAGGGTTAAACAGGATATTGAGACTGCCTAAAGATGCGAACCAGGCACCGATTTTACCTACCGATAATTTGCCTGAGGATTTCGATTGGAGAGAAAAAGGAGCTGTTACGGCCGTTAAAAATCAAGGTACATGCGGATCATGTTGGTCTTTTAGTACAACAGGAGCCTTGGAAGGTGCTACTTTTTTGGCGACTGGGAAACTCGTGAGCCTTAGTGAACAACAGCTCGTAGATTGTGATCATGAGTGTGATCCAGAGTTAGCAGGTTCATGTGATTCAGGGTGCAATGGTGGTCTCATGAATACTGCTTTTGAGTATACACTCAAAGCTGGTGGACTAATGCGTGAGGAAGACTACCCTTACACTGCTACTGATCGTGGGAAGTGCAAATTTGACAAGTCCAAAATTGTTGCTAAGGTGGCCAATTTCAGTGTTGTTTCGCTTGATGAGGATCAAATTGCTGCTAACCTTGTGAAGAATGGTCCTCTTGCAGTGGCTATAAATTCAGTGTTCATGCAGACATATATTGGGGGAGTTTCTTGCCCATTCATCTGCTCCAAACACCTTGATCATGGAGTATTGTTGGTGGGGTATGGTTCAGCAGGCTATTCACCTATCCACTTGAAGGATAAACCATACTGGATCATTAAGAATTCATGGGGAGGAAACTGGGGTGAAAATGGATACTACAAAATCTGCAGGGGTAACAATGTTTGTGGAGTTGATTCATTGGTATCCACTGTTGTTGCCCTTAACACAAACTCTCAGTAGTGTTCTCCCATTGGCATATATAAATGTTTGCACAGGTATTTGGGAAACTTGATGTTTTAGATAACCTTTAAATTTCTCATGTTTGGCTTATTGGGTGCTGGGTTTTAGTCAGGGAGATTATCTGTTTGTTTTTTATGTGGCTGATAGTAATTTGCTCCTGTGTGAATTATTAAAAAAGAATCTCATTCCACCAAAAAAAAAATATCATGTTTCTGATTTTGCGGGAAAGCGTAAATCTTTGGGTTAAAATTGCTATTTTTTTATAATTAATATCAAATTGATCAACTGTGTAAAATATTAAAAGTTAAATTTATTATTGTACCATCAAAAGTTAGTCAAATCATCATTCTATTTTGGACTCATGCATTTAATAGGTGGAGTGATTAAAATAGAAAATTAATTCAAGATGATCAAAATAGGAATACATTAAAATTTAGATGACTATCTGAATAATTTATCCTTTAATTTTTAAATTTAGAGTTTAAAATTTATATTTCTTAAAAAATATATAATTAAATTTAAAATTATATTAGTATTTAATCATACAAAATTTTAAAAAATGATAATAATTTTATTTTATTATAATAACTATATGTCTGTCGTTTTGTAGGACTTAACGGATTAATGTAAGCATAGCCTTACCTAATTAATATTTTTATATTGTATATAATTAAATTCATATTATCTAATTGAGATATATTTATATAATATATGGAAAATATTTATAACATCGATAATATTAATTTTTTTTAATATACTGATGTGATTACATGATAGTATCTGTTCTTATTTCTTTAACCCTTTGACAACGCACACACATCTTGCACACATAAATGCTCAAACCTGAATCTTTTAGGATGAATAATATTCTCTTTTTCACTGGAACTATTAGAACAAAAACAATTCCATCACTAATATAATTTTAACAAAGTTGACATTAATCAAATGTAAACCAGATAGTTAAACATTAGATTAAGTCATATCTAAAATGCGGATGAAAAAAAATTATAAAGAAAAAGATAAATTAAAATTTTAGATTATCAAAGATAGAACTTTTAGAAAATGAAGGGTATTTTTTTAAAAAAAAATGTGTTAAGAGGTAGTTTTTAAAAAAAATTATTTTAATTATTAAAGGATATATAAAATACCATTGTAATAAATTTGTTGATTCTCTTTAGATAGTTTTAAAAATATTTTTGAATTAATCAACAAGTAATTGAATGTAATGATAAGACACGTTATATTTTTAAAAGGAAAACTAAAGTTCCAATCTTATAGATGAAAAAGATAATCACAAACTCAAAAAATAGAACATAAAATAGATACGAAAAATATCAAAAAAATTTCTTAAATTAAATAAAAAATTGATTAATTCGGTTTTATTATTAACATAAATGGTTGGAAGTCATAACGACGTGTAATTAGTAAAAAAAGGCTTTGTTTTTTAAAAATAAATTTAAATGACGGTTGTTAACCGGTTTCTCCCTCTAATTTTTCGCGCCTCAACCGGTTCGCATCGGAGCTGTCTTTCGCGGGTAATATAGCGTAAGCTTCATTGTACTTTCCCATTTCGTCAAACAACAACATTTTCAAACGTTACAGAAAATCACCACTCTCATACACCCAAACTGTATGTCACGCGCCACATCCTTACACCATCACAGCTCTCCATTTTGTTTACTAAACAGAAAATCATATCTTTGGGACTCAATCAAACAAATCCACGTCACCGATCTAATTTTCTTTTCGTTTCCTTCTCCAAATTCCTCATTCGAGCTATAAATACCCTCAATTTTCCACTTCATTTCATATCTATTAGATTTTTGTTTTTGTTTAATTTTCGTTTTGTTTTCTAAATTTAAACTTTTGTTGTTGCCATCTCTGCCATGTCAACTGCGGTGGAGATGGAGCAATTGACGTCGGGAGCAAGCAACCGGATAATCCCGGTCCTGAAAACGCTAAGAATCCCTCTTATTTTCATTCGATCAATGATATTGTGCCTCATCGTCGCCCTATTCCCTCGACGCCGGCATTCTCAGAGGGTGGTCGCTGCCGTTGAAAATTCAGGTGTTCCGTGCCCTTCGGCGGCTAAAACCGCAAGGCGGAGGTCGGTATGGAGGTCTGAAGAGGAGGACACCTTGAGAAGGAGAGCTTTGGCGGAGGCTTTGGACATGAGGTTTGAAACAGGGGACGGAGAGATTCAGTGCCGGTGGAGCACGTTTCTTTTCCTCGGGGTTCGAAGAAATGCCTTGTTTTGCCGGTCTTGGTTTCCGGTTACCGATGAATTAAAGTAAGAAATTAATTTTGTAGAATTTAGGGAAAGAAATGAACTAAAATGGTTAAAATTTGAATTAAAATAAAGTGCTTATTTCTCGATTTAATATTCCTCCGTTTAAAGATAAACTGAAGTTTTGAAAATTTTGAAATTGCTTGTCTCTAAAGGACTCAAACCTCTGCACAAATGAACTTAATTTTCACCTTCCTACTTTGAGGACGGTATCGAGATGATCAGATTTTTTAATTTTAATATAAATAAGGGTAAATGTTGCTTTGGTTTCATTTTTACAAGTAAATATTATGGGTTTATATGCAATTTCAGATACTAGTTCTTTTCTGGTTTCTTTTTACAATTAAATATTCTCTCCTAAATGCTGCTTGTTTGTGAATTTAGGGGCATTTTGATTATCATACACGGGCTAAATGAGCACAGGTAACGTTATTTTGTTGATTGAATAGAGTGAACATCTCAGTTTTTTTTTATAAATGAATCCTATTTTACATGCTCTGCCTTTGTGGGTGTTCATCCACAGTGGAAGATATGTTCAATTTGCAAAGCAACTAACCTCTTGCAACTTTGGTGTATATGCCATGGACTGGATAGGTACATAATTTGACACAAATGTTTCCTTTTTTTCTTTTCTTTTCCTTTGGCATTTTTGCACTCGAAATTATTAGTTTTAAGTTGTGGTTTGGCTCTTGTAGTTCTTTTATTCTCTTGAAAACAATGGGACAAAAGTGATTGTTCAAGGGCCAAACATATTAACCCTTTTAGTAATGACGTAAATTCTCTTGCTATATAGGTCATGGTGGCAGTGATGGATTGCATGGATATGTTCCTTCACTTGATCATGTGGTTGCGGATACTGTAAGTTCTCCTTGACTTTTCTGTATCTAGGATGTGCCTTGAGATTGAACCATTCTGGTGTTCTTTTTTAAAATGTTTGATCACGTTATTTACATGCTCTTGTAATAATTAAACATTTAAATTGTAAACAATTCTAAGGTTACTGACCATCATGACTACTGGTCGGTTATATACTACTAAAACTTTAACTTGGCAGTCTAATCTTTGTCTGTTCTCTTTCTTAAGGGAGCTTTCCTGGAAAAAGTAAAATGGGAAAACCCAGGTGTGCCTTTGTTCCTTTTTGGTCATTCTACTGGTGGTGCTGTGGTTTTAAAGGTATAACATCTACCAATTACTTTAAGTACCTGAAGTATTGGTTACTTTTAAATTAATAAGTTCCAAATTCGCAGGCAGCTTCGTATCGTTATATTGAAGAAATGCTGGAGGGAATTGTTATGACAGCACCAGCTTTACATGTTAAGCCAGCACATCCCGTTATTGCGGTAACTTGCTCCTTGTTCTTGTTTCTTAGTTGTGCTAAATCATGATGTATTGGTCTCAGAGGTTTATTTCTTGAAGAAAAAGAGTAAAAAGTTAGAAGTTATTTAGAACCAAACAATAAGCAATCAATGGTTTATAAGAATCTTCAATGGCACTCCCATTTATGCAAATACCTGGCTCATCTTTATTAAAATGCCAAAAGTCTACCAAAATATTCTTTAAAGCAAAAGATGTCTGCAAATAAATCCAGAGAGTTATTGTTGGGATTTGCTGTGGTTTAGGGTTTTCAGTACCGATTGAAACAGGTAAGATATATATCAAACCATTTTTCCCGTTTAAATTTTTTACATGGTGTCTTTGTTCAGGTTCTTGCACCTCTTTTTTCTCTGGTTGTCCCCAAGTTCCAGTTCAAAGGAGCTAACAAGAGGGGCATCCCAGTTTCAAGGGACCCTGCCGCAATGTTGGCCAAGTACTCTGATCCTTTGGTGTACACTGGTCCAATAAGGGTCCGAACAGGGCATGAGATATTGTGCATTTCATCATACTTAATGCGAAATTTCAAGTTCGTGACAGTCCCATTCTTTGTTCTACATGGAACTGCAGACAATGTCACCGATCCTCTTGCTTCCCAGGATTTGTACAACAAGGCAGCCTCCAAGGTCAAAGACATAAAGCTTTACGAGGGCTTCTTGCACGACCTGCTCTTTGAACCAGAGCGTGAAGAGATAGGACAAGATATAATTAACTGGATGGAGAAGAGATTAGATTCCACAGCCGAAAGTGGTGATCGATCACGCGGGATACATACAAGTGTTCTTTCTTTTGCTCGAAGTTAGAACACTGGTTCAAAAGCAGTAGATGTTCTAGAAACATTGAAAAGCTATCATCTCCAAAAGGGTTCTGGTTTACACTGAAATTTCTAACCATGTACAGGAATTATAAATAGTTTGTAGAAATATCTTCCATTTTACATGGTGATCTTGTTTGATTCTTTCATTTTATATGGTAATAAAATATGTTTCAATTTTCTTGAACATCATTAAATAAAAAATATATATATTTTGGAGTTTATCATTACAGATTCAATCATAAATAGAAATCAGAAAATCAATATATATAATGAACTTAAAAGGTAAAAGTACCATGGAAGCTTTTATACGGGGAGTCAAATTGCATTTCCCTATCTACTAAAAAATAATTAAATTGATCTCTATATCTTAGATCAAAAAGCAAATAAATCATTTTATTCAAAATTTCATCTATTTCTATGGTTAAAAATGAGTTCTTGTACGTGAGCATGAAATACATGTAGCAAACCAGGTGTAACTGTCTGATTATTTCATTAACTACACCAATTTTTAATAGTAGAAATTGATGAAATTAAAAAAAACATTTTACTCTTTAATATAATATATAAAGATTAATTTATCCATTTATTAAATAAAAAACAAAATGCAATCTGACTGTCTCCTTGGTACTTTTACCACTACATACCAAACCTATACTTTAACCACTTCAAGACATACCAGACCTCTGCATTTGAGCATTGAGGGCATCCTCCATTTTGTTTGCCATGAATTGGAGAGTGTTATCAATATAAGAAACAAAATCTTCCAATTTCATACCTTGAATCGGATCAGTTATAAACGACCACTCGATCTCGCACCCTGCGCCTGCAGGTTTACCATCATTCCCCCATTGCTGCGGTTGGCAAGACTTTGAGAGTGGCAAGGTAGTTGTTGAGCCCAAAGTTATTTTCCAGGACCTGGTAGCGTAAGGACCAGTTGGTGGGATCAATGGTTAAAAGCTTCTCGTTGACCCATCCAAACTTGCCTATACAGTGACGGACCAAGCCAGGCTGCCCTGGACTTCCCTCCACTCTATAACAGGTATGCATGTCGGGAAACAACTTGTCTAAGTTGCAGAATTCCTCTAAGAACGGCCATATCTGATCTGGGGTTGAGCTTTTCAGCACTGCCATGGCCTTTCCTTCCCATTTAGGCTGTGTTCCTTCGGCCATTATTGATTTTGTGAGAGAGAAAGGGAGAGATAATACAGAGGAGATAAGTAATGTAAAGTGATTAATAAGTGAAGAGATAAATGATATTTTTTCTTTTTGGACATAGAAGAGATAAAGTGATTAAGATATTGGCATTGAGGAAAGCAATTAAGCTTCACACAATATTTGACTTTAAATTTAATTATTTATACTCAAGTTTTATAAATTATTTTCAATATTAATTAAAAATAAATAAAGGCAATTAAGCTTCACATAATATTTTTTACTAAAAAAGAAAATTCACATAATATTTAAGTGAAAAATCAAAATATTTAATTTTAATCAATCTTCACCAAGATAGTATTCAAGTAAAACTCTCCTTACCAATAATGATGATTTGATCTTAGAAGAGTTATACCACTATTGATAATAAATAAATCTATTTTAACTGTAAAGTTATTAAAATTGATTTAATAAGAGTGATTAAATTTAAAAAAATTGTGATCAAAATAAAAACTCGCTAAAACTTAGATGAATACCCATTTTTAACTGTTAAGAGGTCGGTTACTTTAAAAGAAATCTTCAAAGTATAGTTCGTCTGGTAACTTGCTTAATTTCCAACACTAATTGTAATATATGTTTAGGTTGGTGGTCCAACTCCCTTAGGTGGAGGTGATTTACATTGATGTTTTTTTTTTTTTTTAGTTTTATAGGTCGTATCTCTAACAAATGAAAATATTTTTTTCCGTGAATTTTCAAAGTTTTCAATGGAGACGGAAGATAAAATTTCGATATCAAAATAATACCTATTATCATTGAGGTTTAACTATATATAATAATTCGAATACTTCACTAAAAATTAATGAGTAATATTTACAAATATTATTACAATTAATTATTTTTTATTTTCTAGATATATAATTTAAAAATTCAACAAATTAATAAAAATAAAATTAAGTCTAAAAAAATTAAATTGTGTGGTGCGGTTAAAATTAAATTTCAAAAATTAAAATTAGCAATGGAAAAATGTAATCGGTAGAGCATTTCGTCTTTCACATCACATAACATCGCATCCCATCTCTATTCGCTTGCACAATTGAGGAAGAGAATTTATTTTTTCAATTTATCTCTTGCAGATCTCCAAAATCCACAATTCCAAAACCCTAAATTCATCCTTCTTTGTAATAAAAAACCCCAATTTTTGGGGGTTCTTTTGGGTTTATCAAAGCCAGGATAGGAATATATTTATAGCCGATGATTCTAGGACCTTCATGAATCTTCACCAAGCTTCCTTCTTTAATGGACGTACGCAATCCGTACGATGCCTGAGCTGCGTAGCCGTGCTCGCAGAAATCGGACCTCTGTTAACTCTAACCTGAATCCAAACCCGATTGATATTGTTCCCCAACCCGACACCAATAACAAGGGCACCACACGAACTCACCAGAGGAGAACCGGAAAGAAGAGGAAACGAGAGGGCGCGATCGTCGCTGTCGTTGATGATAACGAGCTTAACAATAACGATGATGGACACACTAATATTGTGAGCGGTGCCGGTTTTGAAACAACGCCGTTTGGAAGAAAGGCAGACTAGGATATTAAAAAGCTTAGGGTTTTGAAAGAACAGGTTGCCGAAAAGAAGATGAACGAGTACGATAGTGGCGGCCGTAGCGGCGACAAGGGCCCTGGGGCTGAAGATGACGGAAACACAGCTCCACTTCCTGAAAAGGTATCTTTTTTAATTTATCGACTTTAATGTTATTTTGGTAATGTTTCTATTTTTGGTTTTCTGGTTTTGTTATCAAGGAATCCTTAGAAGGAAGATAAATGAAGTTTTGATTATTGAGAATCATTGCTTTTGGCTTATTTTTTTTCTTGAATTTTTGGTCTGGGGTTCTTTACACTGTTCAATTGGTTACTATTTTGACTTTTGAGGTTGGTCCTAGTTTTAGGCTATATGATGAATATAAGATAATGTTGAGAATGAAAAAGAAATCCTGTTTAGAAAGTCATATTAGTTTGAAAAATGGATCTTATTCTTTGTTTTTGTCGCAACAGGTTTCGGTTGGCGGTTCCCCTATGTATAGAATTGAAAAGAAACTGGGGAAAGGAGGTTTTGGACAAGTTTATGTTGGTCGACGAATTGGAGCTACTGGTCTGGGAGCTCTAGAGGTGCCTGATGATATTATAGAAAATTCCATTCCATGCTTGAAATAGTTCATATACCAAATGCTCTAAACCTTTTATGTTTGAATTTTAGGTAGCATTAAAATTTGAGCATAGAAGCAGCAAAGGATGTAATTATGGGCCGCCATATGAGTGGCAAGTTTACAAGTGAGATTCCTATCATCTCATTAAGTTAGTGGTTGTTATAATTGCATCACAGCCTCGTTAACTAGGGCTGTGTGTCATTTGTTATTTTTATCATGGCTTTCAATTGTTTTTGTGCAGTGCACTTGGTGGGAGCCATGGTGTCCCTCGAGTTCATTACAAGGGCAGGCAAGGTGACTACTATATTATGGTATGTGGTTGCTTTAATGCAATATCTTAAGTTTTGATACACACAGATATACATGTGTTTGTGTCTCAGGTTTCAGAGTATGATCTGAGTTTTTGAAGTGTTTTTAACAGGTTATGGATATACTTGGACCTAGCTTATGGGATGTTTGGAATAACAACTCACACACGTAAGTTCCTTGTGAAGTTAAATGGTAGATTTGCTTTATTTATTCACAGATAAACCATTTAATGGCAGTTTATCTTTTCAATTCCAGGATGTCTATTGAAATGGTTGCATGTATTGCCATTGAAGCCATATCAATCTTGGAGAAGATGCACTCCAGAGGGTAATATATTTTTATATTTTGCTTATGATTTTTCTTTTCTTTTTTATTTTAAGATACAACAAGGGGATTTATGTTGTTAAGAGAGTTGGTATGGTTGAATTGATAAATCTTGATAATCAGTCCACTGATTTGAGGTTGCTATAATTAGATTTGGGTGGCAAGGATAATGGTTCCTCCTATATAAGTTTTTTTTCCTTACTTATAACCCTGTTGCTTTTATACTTTGTAGATATGTGCATGGGGATGTGAAACCTGAGAATTTCTTGCTTGGTCTTCCCGGAACTCCAGATGAGAAAAAACTTTTTCTTGTTGACCTTGGATTAGGTAAACTGTAATTTTTTTTTCTTTTAAGACCTATTTCTGTTCAGATCCAAATAGTTTTTGACAGTTCTGTTTCTATTTTGACCTAACAGCTACCAAGTGGCGAGATAGTTCGAGTGGTCAACATGTTGAGTATGATCAACGTCCTGATGTTTTCAGGTAAATTTAAAAAATTGTTAGCCATTTGCTTTGTTTGCTTTTGTTTCCTTTTGTGGTGGCATATAAATTGATTTGCTTATCCATACAAGCTTGGAGTTTCAGTTTCTTTTTCTATTTTGAGGTTATGAGGAACTGCTATTGATTATTTCTGTATCACAGGGGAACTGTACGATATGCTAGTGTGCATGCTCATCTTGGTAGAACTGGTAGCAGGAGAGATGATCTAGAGTCTCTGGCTTACACACTTATTTTCCTCCTTCGTGGTCGGTTACCATGGCAAGGATATCAGGTTTGCATTTTCGTAATATAAATTTGTGCGTGTATGTGCTTATTATCTCTTTCCTTTCTAATGCAAGTGGTTATTTTAGGGTGAAAATAAAGGTTTTCTTGTTTGTAAGAAAAAGATGGCCACTTCTCCAGAAACTTTATGTTGCTTTTGCCCTGCACCTTTCAGACAGTTTGTTGAGTATGTTGTGAATTTGAAGTTCGATGAGGAACCGAATTATGCAAAATATATCTCTCTTTTTGATGGCATTGTTGGTCCAAATCCACATATTAGGCCAATAAATACTGATGGTGCTCAAAAGGTACTTCTCGCATCTGGTTATTTAGTTAACTTGACATTGAGAAGTACATCTCAATTGTTGGAATTTATTCATCACATATATTTTTTCTTGAAGCTTGTATATCAAGTAGGACAAAAGAGAGGACGGTTAACAATGGAAGACGAAGAGGATGAACAGCCAAAGAAGAAGGTTCGAATGGGTATGCCTGCAACTCAATGGATTAGTGTGTATAATGCTCGTAGGCCTATGAAGCAAAGGTATCTTTCTAGATACCATCATCAAGCTTTTCAAATTATTAATAAGAATAGATGTTGATAATTTCAAACTCCTGTTGTAGATATCACTATAATGTGGCAGATGTGAGGCTTGCTCAACATATCGAGAAAGGAAATGAAGATGGGTTATTTATAAGTTGTGTGGCTTCTTGTTCTAACCTATGGGCTCTTATTATGGATGCTGGCACTGGCTTCACTTCTCAAGTATATGAACTCTCTCCATACTTTCTTCATAAGGTTGGTTGTGTTCTTTTGATTCAGAGACTTGTCTATTGCAATTCTTGCTATATCTATCTATAATAAAGCTTTTGACTTAGTTTGGTGTCAATCAACTTAGTGACACCGACTCAGTTTGAAACATACATAAAAACCAGATAATACAATAAACATATATAAGGTTACATAGGTAATTTAACTTTTTTCAAAAATAGAAATATATCTCTTATTAACCCACTATTCCTATTTTAAATCTTCTGAAAAATATCTACTGTCACTTTAAGTTCTTTTCCATTAATTTTTTTATTCTAATTATCTTTTTTTTTACAATTTTTTTTTTTGAAAAAGTTTAGTTCTTGCTATATTAAATATTATTGGTATGCTATTTTGATGTTTTCACTTAGAGTGCATTTGGTTCAAGGAATGTAACATTTTTGGGGGTAATGTGAGATTCTGGCATATTATTCCCACGTTTGGATATCAAACATTTCCTTGAGCTGGCAAATCTCACATACCCAATAATGTGAAGATTTCGAAATGATGCAGGAGCTTTTATTTATTGCAAATTACATATATTATGGATGGCTAGGATTATTATCTTTAGGGTTCAAATCTAGGGCTAGAATAGAACTTTATTTGCAAGAAAGCCTAGTAACATTACTTGCAAGAAAGAAAGCCTATATAGATGAGTTGTAGGCTTTACGGCCGTTATTATTGTTATTATTATTTTGACTAATAAGAAACTAGAGGTTTTCTATAACCTTAAGTTCTCCAAAGTTCCAACTCCTTTCTTACTCGTTGTTCAGCCCTAATTCTATCAATTATTTCTGTTCCCCCCACCCCCCCCCCCCCAAAAAAAAAAAGGTGACGGAATATAAGGGTAATCTCAATATCACCTCTTTCTTAGGTAATTTCACATTCTGGACTGAATCAGAAATTTTGGACAATTTTATTCTTTGTTTTTATAAGTTTAGTCAATGTTTTCCTTTTATCCTAGTGAGGCTAACATCTATGTTTAGTAAACCCAAGACCTGATCACACAATAAATGTCACTCTTTCAATGATATCCAGACATCATTTGGACCTCGGAAGAGGATTAGTTAGCATTTTCCAATTAATACCATAAAGATTGACATAATACACCAAAAAATGGATTTTAGCAAATAAGAAACAACATTTACTAGTATTTATCAAATGACACATTACATGTTTTAATATAGATATGCATTTATATATCAGCCATTTTTGTGAAAATTTTTGTTTCACCTACTTTTTCATAATAAAAGCTACCAAATTCTTTAAACAAACAATTGATAAGCCATATAAATAATTTGGTTCAATGGTTGTTCGATTGAATTCAACTGATAAAATCAAGGTGTAATGAAAATGAATTTCTTAAACTATCACAATTTTATGGAAAAATTGGGGCTGAAAAATGTTGAAGGAACTAAACTTGTTGAAAAAACAAATTGTACAGTAAAGACAAATTGGTAAAATGTGCTTTTAGGTAACTTTACGTTTCGTCAACTAAACTCTCACATCTTATGTTCTAGCCGAATCAACCAAATAGGGTAATGTAGCATATCCTGTAATGTGCTAAGTCATTTTGCTTTTCGGTAATTCTATTACCAAAGTGAATCTTACACTCCTTGGATCAAATGCTCCGTAGTAATATATGTCGAACATAGTTGTGAATAGCTCTTACTCATCTACCAATTTTGTTGGTAATGTGCTAAGTCATTTTGCTTTTGGTAATTCTATTACTAAAGTTAATCTTACACTCCTTGAACCAAACGCTCCTTAGTAATATGCGTCGAACATAGTTGTGAATAGCTCTTACTCATCTACTGATTTTATTGCTTTCTGAAGGAATGGATTATGGAGCAGTGGGAGAAGAATTACTACATCAGTGCAATTGCAGGAGCTAATAATGGGAGCTCTTTAGTTGTAATGTCTAAAGGTTAGTTTAGCTATCACTATGGTATGTAAAAAGAAATTTCTATTTTTATATTTATTTATCTTATTTCTATTGCTTTATTGAATGTAGGGACCCAGTATTTGCAGCAATCCTATAAAGTTAGTGATTCATTTCCCTTCAAATGGATCAACAAAAAATGGAGGGAGGGTTTTTATGTGACTGCCATGGCCACTGCTGGAAGCAGATGGGCAATTGTTATGTCGCGTGGTGCTCCATTTTCTGACCAGGTTCTGATTGGATTTCTAGGATATCTGTTATCTGTTCAATGACACACCATTATTGTGTTATATGAAAAGCTTACAGCCTTCCTTTATCCTTTTCTGGTGCACTTTCAGGTTGTAGAATTAGATTTTCTATATCCTAGTGAAGGTATTCATCGGAGGTGGGATAGTGGCTATCGTATCACTTCAACCGCTGCAACTTGGGATCAAGCTGCTTTTGTCCTTAGTGTTCCAAGAAGAAAACCTGCAGATGAAACTCAAGAAACCCTTCGAACGTCTGCTTTTCCAAGCACACATGTAAAGGTATTTACTTCAACTTTTATCACTAACTTATTCATCCTTTCTTTGTGAAGGTGTAAATGTTTACATAGGGCTTTTTTCTCCAGGAGAAATGGGCAAAGAATCTCTATATTGCATCAGTTTGCTATGGTCGAACTGTTTCATGAACTGCCTAAGTTTTGTTCAGATTCAGATGCAACTCATTTTGTTCGATCTTGCAGTTGTACAATGAGGGACGACTTTACTGCTTCAATTTAAGGAACTAAGCTCTTTAGTCAGAATGATTGATCACAGCATTAGAGAGTTGATGTATGCAAAATTCTACTTTATTGTCACCATGATGTAGCGTCTATTCTAATGCCTGTGCACTGTTATTCAATCAAGTCAAAATCTTTATGGGCTAAATTAATATCTTTTCTCCCACTAGATGTGAATGTTCTTACCTGTATAGTTTTGAAATCATAATTTCTAGGTTGAAGGCTAGTGCACAGGTTAAGTTTAATTGTTGATGGAGTTTGAGTAACATTTAATGATGATTTTATGATAAACTCTATATGCTTTGAGGCATTAAATCTGTATACTATGTCTAGCTTTGTTTCTGGACTAGAAGATCATTATGATCTTTTATCCTGTTTCTTCTGGGATGTCTGATTTGACCCTAAAGAAGAGAATGTTACTTATTTTGTATTTTTTGAAGCAACAGTATGTAATGGGATATCATTATTAATTTTGGGCTATAGTTTTTGTTAGTATTCCTGTTTCATAAAAGCTAACCCAGTGCATCTGAAACTGCCTCATCCTTTTGCCTGTCCAATTTCCCAAATCTGTTTGTTAGGTGTTATCCTCCCATTATTCTTTTCCGAAGTGGAGAGTCCATGCTAAAGGTTGATATATCTATTCCCGTAAAGTTATTCCGTCTGTTGTGGAATAAGCATTCAAATATTTGAAGTTGTGATATTTCAGTGTACCAATGTTTTGTTCCATGCTGGCTATTGAATGTTGTTGTGGTTAATTTGACGGTGTAGTCTGATAATGCCATTTACAATTTAGCTTATAATTTGATCCATTTATGCTAGCTTAATGCTGTACTTTGGAGTTTGTATTCTAGAATGGTGCTTTGTGGTGTGATTATTTTTCCTAGGCTCCAAAATGTGAGCCTATGAGATGATTTTGTTGTATTAAGAATAGAGGTCAAAATCTCAAAAGAATAAATACCGCAGAGGCTTTTTTATGTGTGGCTAAAGCTTTTGCGAAGGAACTGCAAGGAGACGGACCATCATTTGATTTGGTAAGAAACTTTCACTGGTTAACTTATTATAGTTGTGGGACTTATTGTTCTTTTTGCTGTTGGCATATATTGACAGGTCTTTTCATTTCAATATTTTGCCATACTTTTTTCAGGTACAATTTCGAGTACACCTGTCTTAGATTGTTTCAACCGTCTGTTTTTCTTTCTTCCGAAGTGGTAAGCATATCATGTCTTTTTCAGCAATTCATATATAATCTTTAATGGGGACTACCTGATAAGATTCTTGGCCATATCTGATTTTGCCTTGTGTGATTGCTGATGTTATATAGAAACACAAACATCCACCAGTTCCTTGTGATATTTGCAGCACTACCACTGGTTTTACATCTGTGCATTTAATCATTTTTGGCATAAGATACCTAAGCAACTTTTGTAACACGCTAAAACAATCAATTATATTTGTATTCACTTGCCTTCCATGCATTTGTAAACCTCTCTATATAGTGCGGTGTTTGTCTCTGTAATGGTCTCTGGTAACCTATGTAATTCAGACTTGGGAGCAAGCCTTGGATATGGATAAGCATCCGACTCTGATAGGCTCAATATCGTCAAGTATTTGTCCTCCCATGTCTAGATGTATCAGACACACGCATTAAGCAAAATGAAGAGTCGAGCAAACATCGGTGATTCTGGAAAAGAAACCTAAAGTAAGCATATTTTAATGAAGCAGTTTAATTATGCATTATAGTGGTAAATGATGAATAAGTTGACTAATTGCTTTCTCTTCAAGTTAATGGCTAGGAGGCTCGGGAATTTGCAACTTGTATTGTTGCAGAGCAAAGTGGATGCTGAAATTCATTTGAGAAATGAACCATGCCAGTGACGATGATAGATTGATGATGATCATGTATTTTTGGCAGTTCATCAAAGGATAAAAAAGCATGTATTAGGGGTTTGCCGGCTGACCCTAACAATGCTTTGGTGATACCATCTGGTGTGGACTGTAAATTTTGTAATTGAGCCAAGTCTATAATATTGAGTCAATCTGAGGTTGACACCTAACTATACATTGTATGAGAGTTCATATTTCAGTTTTAATAATTTCTTTAAAAAATAAACCTACTAACTTTCAGCCTTTGATTTTGTTATTATTTGATCTAATTTACGTATGGGAGTAGGCATATTGCTAAACTCATATTGGGTATATATAATCTTAATCCCAGTTCTACCTGGATCAGGTCTGGATATTTTAATTACTTCTTTAATATGATTTAGGTGTTTTTTATGTTCAATTCTTTTTAAGATTTTTCGTTTTAGGATTTATTGGAACTTGATATTTTCTTTGAAAGTGCAATATTATTTTTAATAAATTTGGGAGTAGTTGGGTCAAAGTAGAGTTGAGGACGAATTGCAAGCACAGTTTTTGATCAATATATTTATATTATTTAAGATTTTCAAAACTAGACTAGTGGTTGAAGGATTGGATTATTGTTTATTGATTTAGTCGGTTAGTTTGATTCGATTAAATAAATTATTAAAAATTTAATTTAATCAATTTTTTTTTGTAATATTTTGAGAATCAGATTGATGGTTGATGGTTGAATTAGTTAAGTTGTTAATTTGTCAGTCCAATTAATTATATCATAAAAAGATTATCAGAAGTTGACTCATTTCAATCTATTTGTATTAGTTCTTGAGTCAATCAGTTCAAAGCTCCTCTTCAAATGAGTATTTCAATCGATTTTTGGTTCAATTAATCTAGTTAGTTTGGTCCATTCAATTAGTTTTTTGTTTGTTTTAGTGGGCTCGTATTGTTTCTGAATCAATCGGTTCAAAGTTTTTTTTCAAATTGATATCTTAGTCAATTTTTTGTTCAATTAATCTGATCGATCAATTTGATTTGATTTAAACAACCTTAATTTTTGTCCAATTAACCAGTTATATATTCCATTTGATTTTTGATTTAACTCATCTATTGGATGGATTGCTATAATTTAATTCAGACAGCCTTGATTATATTATTTCTATTCAACTTTAAAACCGAAAATATTGGTCAAGGCTTGCTGCCTGTTCACGATATCACTAATATTATTAGTTGAAACTACGTGCACTGTAATCACTAATTAGTCAGCCATTTAACATTATTTATATGAAAAATTCAAATAAAGTGGGAATACGAAATGGGTTTTTCCCATTGAAAATGAATATAAAATCCTACTACAGTTCTAAGCTTTCAAAGTTGAACATTGAAAAATGAAATCCAAAATTCAATCAATTTATAATAATATTTTTGTTACCAACTTTTGGGAAATATTTCAAAGTCCTCCATGCTCATATTTCAAAATTGGCAAACAAAGTAACATTTTATTAGACAACTAATTGAACATTAAACCAATGATTAATATATTAATTTTCTTTTGTTGAATGATAAAACTTCAACAATAACGCGATTAACGCGACTCAAACTCAGATCACATATGGGGTTCAATGATTAATATATTATTTAATTATATATATATATATATATTTATCTTTTCACAATTATCTTGTCATTCATCTGTTTATTGTAATGAACTTGAATTACAGAAGTAAACAAAAAAGAATATCAATGAAGATAAGTGTGAATGGCTGAGGTAATTCAGGTCAAACTTGTTGAAAGGTTACAACATAGGAGAAGACTAGGTCTCTTTCCCCACCAACAATATTATTGGGAATTAAAAAGGTCAAAAAGTAATGCTTAAAAATAGCTTCACCAGTTACAACCTGGTGGGTTTAAACGGAGTAACATCAACGATACCAGAAGGGCAATGGCGGTGGATTTCAGTTTTCTACTTCAACTTTTCATTTACTTTGGGAGATACAAAAAGTAATATCAACATTCCTTTTTATATTACTCCTTATACATTAAATTAAAAAATAAATTAAATTTTTCTATTAAAAATTTTATATAGTTGTACTGATGGAATAATATAATAATGACATGTGACGTGTCATGTCTAGTGTACCTTTTGTTGATGTAAATGAATTAATTTTTAATAGTATAAATAGATGAAATTTTTAATAAAATGACCAATTTAATTTTTGATCTAATAATTTATCCTATTTAAGTGGAGGAAACAAAATGCAATCTGATTTCTAATATAAAAATCTATATAATATTTTTACCTATTTTGAAACATTTGTCAATTATGATTACAAGAGAATTAAAATTTCTAATACATGTTGCATATTGAATCAATAATAACATATAGTATTTAATATTTTCAGAATTTAAAATTATATAATTATGTTATTACAACGAGTGAGTGTAATTATTGCTTAGTAATTTCACTTTCATTAAATTATTATGTGATAGTTCAAACACACTCTAAAATATCAATTTTTTTAAATATTAACAAGTATTATTACAATTTTTTATATATTTTTTAATATTTATTTATATATAACATCTTTTAAAATACACTTTAACCATTTTTTGGAGAATATTTTTCCTTAAAAAAATTATTGGGGTGTTCGATAAATATAGTTTTGAGTTTTTTTAGTTGATTTGGACACAAACGGAAGATTAGATAGTCAAACTCTCTAATTATAGTATTAGGTGAATGGAAGTTTACAAAAGCTTGTTGAGCTAAAACCTCCCAAAAAAAAACGCATGAATGAACAATTTTTCACAGCTAATTGAGAATAATATATGTGAAATGACATATCTAACCATGCTCGCTTAAAACTTACCTTTTTTGCCACATGCTATCAAACCTAATGACATATGTGAAATTAGATATGTATCTATTCCTTGAATATTTATGTACTCTTAATTTATTTTCAATTTATTTGTGTAAAATGATTTATCATGCAACTTTATATTGATTAAAATATGCTACTTGAAAAATTTACTAAGAGTGTGATTAATTATCACTAATTTACATACGAAGAACATGACATAATTATCACTAATAATATAGTTTACAATTATATTAATATACTATTAGTATTTATCAATTTCCACAATGTTAAATTTACAAATACAAACAACTTAAGAAATTTGTTTATTTAAAATTTTAAAAATATTCACTAATTAATTTTCATTATGGATGTTTTGATTCCTTGATAATAGTATTTTATTTCAATAATTTCACTAAATAAGGACTAAAATATTATAAATAAATAAATATTTAACAATAAAATATATTATGCCTTTATTTATTACTTTACACATATCAATTATTAATTAATTAAATCAATCACTGCAATCAACTATTAACTATTAGTCAATTACCGTCACTGTTTTTAAATAACCATCCACTTCCAAAAAACATTTTTATTTAAAAAATCAATAAATTTAATTAAAAATAAAAAATTATTTAAAAGATTACTCGTATTTTTTTTCAGTTACTTTTTTTTTTTTTGAAGTAATCAATTACTAACTTTTTAGCTATCAAAATAACTTTCTCTCTCTTATATTTTAATACATTTTTTATTACTTTTCATTTGTAGTAATAAAATAAGAATAAAAATATATGTTAACATAATTAAAATATTTCACCTACCATATATCAAACACTAATCTAATATTTCTATGGCCATGCAATTGTGGTATAAAAAGGTAATGCCACGTGGAAATTATGTTATGACAAAAGGTTTTATTCTTAAAAAAAAAAAAGCAATCAAATTAATTAGACAATAAAATTTTATTTTTTTTATTCTTTCCTTATTATATTTTATCATTTTGTAATCTTTAAAGGAAAGCGAGTGAATACTAATAAAATCATGTAGCCTTGTCTTCAAAGTAATATAATTCATTTTATTCAATTTCGAGATAAATTCGATAAAAGAAGGTTTAATATTGAAGAAAATAATATTATCTAGGGATAAATAATGAAATTATACATGAGTTTTAGTTTAATGTACAATTTAATATATGGATTGTGATTCGGTGTAATTATACACATGAAATTTGAATTTTGATTCATAATATATATATACACATACTAAACTTTAATTGTGGTTCAATTGTACACATTTAAAGAAATTAATATATTTATTTTCATATTGGATTAATATAATTGTTTGTATATACAATATATCAACGTAAAATGACGTTAATTCGATAATATTATTAGTGATTTATGAAAATTGAATCAAATTATTATTTCAAGTATAAAATCACACAAAATCAAAATTTGTGTATGACAATACCTATTGAATTAAAGTTAATATATAATTTTGATATTTATCTTTATTATTTATTTATTATATTTAAAAATCATAAATATGATATTACGAATTGATTGGATAACATTTCAATTAAAGAAAAGATAAATTATATAAAATTATACAATAAAATCACACAAATTAATCGATTGATTTATAAATTGATACAAGATTTTTTTATTTTTAATTTTTTTATAATTTTTAATAATTTTTTAAGAAAATTA
The DNA here is from genome assembly GCA_005610355.1 of Gossypioides kirkii. NCBI lineage: Eukaryota > Viridiplantae > Streptophyta > Magnoliopsida > Malvales > Malvaceae > Gossypioides > Gossypioides kirkii. Next base: position 35,240,996 of record CP032249.1, read on the forward strand.
AATGGAGTAATCCGTCAATTTCAACCACATATCCTGTTGGAGAAACTTTAAACTTTTAAGGAATGTTTTATTTCTAAATTAAAAAAAAAAAACCCAATAGCAAGCATCACAATGACGATTTTTCTATCTGTAGAAACAGTAGACCAAAGAAAAACAGCGGAAAAATTCCACTTTCTTTCTTTTAGGGAAAAAAAAACGCGGAAAATAGCCGCCCACAGACCACTGAGTCAGCTCGTTTCCACGTTCCTCTCATGCCTAACACCATGCTTTCTTTCAAACATTTGCTGGTATTATCATAACATTGTCTCATTAAATTCCTTTATTTATTATTCCCACTTTTCAAGTTTTGTTTTTGAACTTGACAAATCTTTATTATATATAGAAAAAATTTGTCCAATGGTTCTTCCTTTTCAAACACCCATTTCTACGTGGCCTGAAGTCACCCACCTTGTACAATTCTCTTTGGCATTGAAATTTTGATTTTTCTGCCCTTTTACTTCACCTATAAAAAGGGGTTGGCTTCTGTTTTCTCAAACACAAAGCATAAAGTTTGTTTCTTCAGTTCTCTTCATTTTTTCTTTGCTTCACAGAGACCGGTGTTGGGTGGAGAAGAAAGAAAATCTTGGTGTTTATTATTGCTGAGAACGATGATGAACGGTGGTGATTTAGTGGATAACGGTTCAGCTGTTGCTGGTGGTGTTGAGGATATGTATGGTGAGGATATTGCCACCATGGGTCAGCCTGTTACCCCTTGGACCGTCTCTGTTGCTAGGTGATGCTTTGTTTTTACAATATAATTTTCAGTTTGAATTACTTGCTATATTTGTTGTTCAATGTTCATACATTATTTATAGATCTAAAGAAATCTAAATGTTGTTCATCTGAATGCTAAATAGTTGAAAGATCGTAGCTTTATCGATCTTTGCAGATAATGACAAAAATTTAAAATTTTCAAAAATTTTAGGAGTTAAAAAAGAGAAATCTTTAAAAAAATTGGGGGTCTAATTAAAATTTTCAAGAGAAAAATAAAAAAATTTCAAAAATATTGGTAATCTTTCAACTCATGTTAGATCTTTCTGAATGTTGTTGCAGTGGATATACCTTAATGCGAGACCCGCGTCACAACAAAGGTCTCGCCTTCACCGAGAAAGAGAGAGATGCTCACTACCTACGCGGTCTTCTTCCGCCGATTGTTCTCAGTCAAGAGCTTCAAGAGAAGAGGATAATGCATATGCTTCGCCAATATAAAGTTCCTTTGCAACGATACATGGCTATGATGGATCTTCAGGTACTTGTTCATGCCTTGCATATGCTGTTTTTAGCATGTTTTTCCTTTTCTAACTGATGTTCTATTTTCCATTTTCCAGGAGAGGAATGAACGGCTTTTCTACAAGCTTCTCATCGATAATGTGGAGGAACTGCTCCCGGTTGTTTACACTCCAACGGTTGGCGAGGCTTGCCAAAAGTATGGGAGCATTTTCAGGCGCCCTCAGGGTCTTTACATCAGTTTGAAAGAGAAGTATGTGTTTGATTATGTCCTTTGTATGTATTCCTTTTATGTTTTGCTGTTGAACTAAGTATCACATTCAATCAGGGGAAGATTCTTGAGGTATTGAAGAACTGGCCCGAGAGAAGCGTCCAAGTTATCGTTGTCACCGATGGTGAGAGAATTTTGGGACTTGGAGATCTTGGTTGCCAGGTAATTCGATATTTGTATAGGCGCTGTGAGTTGAAACTGTGATCATATCTCCCTGTCTGTCTATTAGATCAACTTAACAAACTTCAACATTATGCATGTTTCAGGGGATGGGTATACCTGTAGGAAAACTTTCTCTGTACACAGCTCTCGGAGGAGTCCGCCCTTCTGCGGTAAGCATTACTAAAACCACCTCGTTTCTTTTCTCTGTTTCCCCCAATGGACGATTTTGTAATGAAAACGGGGTCACGGTAAATGCCATAGCAGTCTCTTAATCGCATATATGATGTTGGTTCAAGGTTCGTCTTTCTGTAGCTTAACCAAATAGGATGAATTCCTGCAGTGCTTGCCTATTACTATTGATGTCGGGACAAACAACGAGAAGTTGTTAAACGACGAGTTTTACATCGGCCTCAGGCAAAGGAGGGCAACTGGACAGGTTTGGTCTTTGCTTCTATATATTTATATCCAGTCATATATCTGAAATACTTACTGAATTAACTGGATTTCCATGGTGTAGGAATATGCTGAACTTCTTCATGAGTTCATGTGCGCAGTTAAGCAGAATTATGGGGAGAAAGTCCTAATACAGGTAATTATGGGTTCACACTCGTTTAGCCATTTACTTCTGGACTTTTACATCCTCAATTCTCTGAATAAGTACTGTTTCAGTTTGAAGATTTTGCAAACCACAATGCATTCGAGCTGTTGGCAAGATATAGTTCTAGTCATCTCGTCTTCAACGACGACATACAGGTAATTTTCTCTAATTATATTCTATAGAGGTGTCTAGAGGTGAGCAAAACTCGATTCGAAATCGAAAAATTTGAAAAAAATTTCGAATTTCGAATTATTCGAATGAGTTATTCGAGTTAAATGAATCGAGTTGATTTTTTTTTCAAATTTCGAGTTCGAATTGAATTGAATTTTCAAATTCGAATAATTCGAATAAAATTATATTATTTTTAATTTTAAATTTATATTACTCAAGCCCAATTTACTTTACCTATTTTCTCCCGAAACCCAAACCTTTTATCTTACTCAATTTTTTCCCTAAAGGTTAAAACTCATCCATAAACTAAGCCCAAATATTTTTAATTTTTTACTTTTTATCTTACCCAAATATAATTTCATTCTTAAAAAAAAAGCTCATAAACTAAACCCAAAATTAATTTTCTCTTCTTAAAAAAAATATTTTTTAAAAAAATTTATAAAATTAAACAATACCAAATTAATTTTTTAATTTAACTCGAACAAATATATTCGATTCGATTCGATTCGAATTCTATCTCACTTGACTTGATTCGTAAAAATTTCAAATCAAGTTAGGATGATGAAATAAGATTCGAAAACTCGATTAACTAAAAAATTTTTCATTCAATTCGATCGGATGCTCACCGCTAGAGGTGTCCATGAGTCAGGCCCAACCAAAAGCTTAGGCTCAATCTTGATCCAATCTGAAAAATGGCCCAAAATTTTGCTTGAGCCTAGCTCGGATAAAAATATTAAAACCCAAACAATTTTATCTAGTTGCTCTCGTACATATTTGTTGCGTTCAACAAATACTAAATTTTTTTTTTTATTTGCATAATTAGTATTGACATTATAATATTTGAGTTTAGATGTCCAAATAGTTTATAGCTTTAATTATAAAAACTTATATAAATTTAATTTTGAAGAAACTTATGCTAAGTTAATTTTTTTTATAATATGTAAATTAAGTAAAAAATAATATAAAATTTATAATATATAGCATTTATAAAAAAAAGGCTTTATAAATTGTTTGAAACTTTCGTAGCACTTTTTATAAATAATATAAGTTTTTCTATAATTTTAGAAAATTATTTTTTATAAATAAGTTATGATAAAAAAAATATAATATTTTTTTATGAATAAGTATATTATTTTTATAATATATAGCATTGACACATAAATAAGTTATGTTCATATTTGATCATAATTTTTTATAAATAAATATATTATAACACTTTTATAACATGTAAATTTTTATAATAATTTTTTTGTCATAACTTTAGAAATTTTTAGAATTTAAATAATATATATTTTTATTATAACTTTATAATATTCAAAATTATTTTTATAATATATATTTTTTAAATTTTATAATATAAAAAAATTTCATAACCATCCCAAATAATCATATTTGATCATGCTTATGATATAAATTTTATAACTGGTAAAAATACTTTTTTATAACTGGTAAAAATAGTTTTTTAAAAAATTAAATTTAAATATAATTAGCTGTGTAATTACTCTTATTCTCATCCTCTTGCTAATTCAATTGCACTCAATTCTATAGCGCCCACCATTACTCGCCTGATTGAAGTCACCTCACCTTGAGGTGGCTGAGGCGGTAATGGCCATTTGCGCTAGGCGCTCGCTTTAACATCGGTGCTTCTTTCTTCCCTTAATGGTGGTAGTCTTTTGGTTTCTTATTTGGAAACACTTCCGTGATGGCAGGGCACCGCATCAGTGGTGCTGGCTGGGCTTCTTGCAGCCCTGAAATTACTCGGTGGAACTCTCGCTGACCACAGGTTTTTATTCCTTGGTGCTGGAGAGGTAAGGCTCGATTAACACAATTCCAATAAGGAAACTGAACTTTTCTAGGCAATACTTGTTACTGTAAAGAGAGAAAACCTATTATACATATTGACAGTCTTAAAAGTGTTTGTTTTCGGGTGTTGATAGGCTGGAACCGGTATAGCTGAGCTCATTGCTCTTGAGATGTCAAAGCAGGTAAGGGTTGCTTTATTTTTCTTATGACAAGGATTCATTTCCTCGGGTTTATCCCTAAACATGTCCTGTTTCTTGACAGACTGGAAATCCAATCGAAGAGAACCGCAAGAAGGTTTGGCTTGTAGACTCAAAGGTACTGCGAATCTCGTCTTAGCATCTTGTCTAAAAGATGCTTAGATCTTCTTTCAAGATTGGCTTATTTATGTCTACCATTTCTCACTGTGATGAGTCTGAATCATATGGCAGGGGTTGATTGTCGACTCTCGTAAGCATTCACTTCAACACTTCAAGAAACCTTGGGCTCATGAGCATGAACCTGTCAGCAAACTCGTAGATGTTGTCAAGGTGAGCAACTTTGTCTTAAATTATTCACCATTCAAGAAAGAACAGTTTCATATACATACATACATATATTTCCCTCTCACGTTTCTCTTGATTAATCAGGCAATCAAACCAACGGTCTTGATCGGAACATCTGGGGTTGGAAAACAATTTACAAGGGAAGTTGTTGAGGCTATGGCATCCATCAATGAGGTTCTTTATCTCATTCTTCCTTTCTTTCTAACTATATATCTTTGTACAACAAGTATGTGTGCATGCATGTCAACATTATCTCAACCGAAGAGTTTTGTACTAACCCCAATGGTTGACTTGCAGAAACCTCTTATTATGGCTCTATCGAACCCTACCTCGCAAGCTGAATGTACAGCAGAAGAAGCATATACATGGAGTGAGGTATATGACACCAGTTTTCTTCTATGTCCTTTAAGCTCGGATACTTTGTCATGATATAGCTCGGAAGTTTTTACTGATTGCAGGTAAAATTAGTCTTAAAAGAAACTCGTTCTTACCATTTTCTTTTTCAATCATCAGGGTCGTGCAATCTTTGCCAGTGGAAGCCCATTTGACCCCTTTGAATACAATGGCAAAGTCTTTGTTCCCGGCCAGGTACTATCATCGTACCTCAAGCATTTTTTAAGTTCAAAATGTAGTTCCTAAAACTAACCGTAACATCTCCGTGTTTGATGTAAATTTAGGCAAACAATGCTTACATTTTCCCTGGATTCGGTTTGGGAGTGATAATGTCTGGTGCAATTCGTGTACACGACGATATGCTTTTGGCAGCCTGTAAGTGCATCAAGCTACCTTATATAATTTACCATTGGTTATCTTTCTAGTCGAACAAATGGACTTAAACCGGTTTTCTTATTCGTGACAGCGGAAGCTTTGGCAGCACAAGTGACAGATGAACACTTCAAAAAGGGACTAATTTACCCACCATTCTCCAATATCAGAAAGATTTCAGCCAACATTGCCGCTAAGGTTGCTGCCAAGGCATATGAACTCGGTAAGTCCCTAACAACATCCATTTCAGTAACATGTTCGGCATGGTACCGAGATTTGATCCTCCAAAATATAGACATATGCTCATATCTGATACTTATGTTGTTGGAACGTGTAACAGGGCTGGCATCTCACCTTCCTCAGCCCGAAGATCTGGTTAAATATGCGGAGAGCTGCATGTACAGCCCGGTCTATAGAACCTACCGTTGATAGTCCAATACTTTTTGTTGTTGGTCTAATAAACTCCTCTCCAGTTTCCCACACCTTAGCCTCTTCTCAATCAGATTTTTTGTTTATTTTCTTTGTTGTTTATCTGTCTGGTTTTATCTTTTTTTTTTTGTCCGCGTAATTTGGGGTTCATTGCATAGTTATGGGTAGGATCTATTGATTTTATTTTATTTTCCCTTTCCATGGAAACTGTTATGAGATACTGTTATCAATATATGAAATGAAGCACGGCATTATTCGGTCTTACGGTGACCACCAAACCATTCATTTTTTTTAAGATGGTATCTGTTTACTTATAATTATGTATTTTATTATTAATATAATTTTAAAAATTTATGTAATTCCTTTTGTAAAAAAAATAATTATTAATAAGAATATAATACAAATACTCATGAAATATCATGGTGTGAGTGAAAAAAGTATGTAAGAAATATATGTTTATTAAAAGTGTACGTAAAAGTGAAACTTTGGTCTAAGTAAATTATTATTGATCTAATAAATGATATTTAACATTCTCAAGATAATATAACTTTCTTAGTTAAAAACATGATTTCTTTTTAATACTGACCTTCTGAGTTCTGTGTCCAACCCAATAAGTAGTTTAAAGTGTAGTACAGATAACCATTTTTTATTTAAAAAAAGCACTAGTAAAAGTAAAGAGTAAATTGTATTTTATATTTTAAAAAAGTAAATTACTTTTATACCGTTTCTAATATATTACCTGTCTTTTTTTATATATAAATTTGACTTATTGTTCCTTTTATCACACTGACTTGTGATTTTAATATAGCATAGAAGAAATTGGCAAGAGTTTACACACAATGCCACAAATTGTAGCATGAACCCTGATGTCTGATGTTTTATTTAGCAAGGCAAGCCTACATTCCATACAAAATACTGCTCCCAGGTTATATACTATATACAAAAGTGACGCAATATAAGCTCTTACGGTCTATAAAGTTGCAAAATAGTTAGAGAAAAGTTTAGGGCGTACTCAAGAACAAACGGATTCTATCTCATTTCATCCACAACTTGACAACTCCTTATACCCCAAAAAGATTTAGGCTTCAACTTTTCATTTGTTGCAGTGAAAAGCCACCCCATTTGGACGTCACATGATGCGCAGTTTATGATCGTCCATGCATACCTGTGTATCACAGCACTTAAGTTAATATTGGTTTAAATAGATTTGTCAATTGGGGAGATCGAGTTGGTTTTGGGTCTAGTCAATTCAAATTTTAAAATTTTCGATCAATTTGGTTTGAGCCAAATTTGGGATCAAGTCATTCAAGTTTGATGCTCTTTTCAGGTCGAGTTATTACTGGTTTGGATTGTTTCAGGTTGAAGTCTTCTCAGGTTTGGATCAGTTTCAAGTCTGGGATTTTTGGATTCAGATCATTCGGGTTTAAGGCTCAGGCCATTACGAGTTTAGGTTATTTCAAGTTCTCAGGTTGTTGACCTTCTATGGCCTCCCTCCTACAAAGTTCCAACAACTATTACATGCATCAATGCAAGTTTCTTGTGATGGAGTAAATACTCGCTTGCTACATGAACACTAGAAAATGTAAACTAGAAATGATATAATGAAAATCATGAATGCCAGATCTGGATCAATCACTCTGCTCTTGGCAACTATATCAATATGGCATGTTTCTAGCCCTATCGTCTTTGGTTACTGACCGAAGCTATTCTAAGGGATTGTTTCCCCAGCTAGAGTCTAAATAAAAGTTGATTACCCAATAAGGAAACATCACCGCTCTTGTTAATAGAACATCGAAAATCTCAACCTTCCTATTAAACCCCAAGGCAAATATGATAATCCAATATGTCATGAAAAGATGTCAACTATCCATGGTATTTAGCTTAAACGTGATTGGCTTCATGCTAGTCCTTGAGAAAGAGAGTTGAAGAACATACCCAGGAAACCAGCTGTACTCTTTATGTGGCCGGCCTCTGGTAGCTAAGCCCTTCGCTTTTCGGAAAGTCATTACCTCATGAACATAGCCGTATGAGTTAACATAAGCACCCATAGGACCATCAGTAGACATCACCAACATATCACTGCGCCTGGCAATTACGGTCTGAAGGGAAAAATAAACTGGTAAAGACATAGACCATAGGAATCCATGCCATGCTTTAAGGACAGGAGGGAGCATGCAACCATATGATGAGGGTATTCATACACAATAGAAAGTAGTACCTTACAGATCTTGCATCGAACACGATCAAGCCTTTCAAGTAACTCAATTTCCCGGCGCAGTCTATATGAAACGCCATCAATTTCCAGAAGCTCCTGCCTTGTAGGGTCAGAGATGGGGATTTTACTTGCAATGTAAAAAGATAAAAGATCAGGCTTCTTCACAAAACCATCCATGCTTGGGGTCCCGACTATTTGTTTCCACATATCTGCAAAATTAGCATATCAAACATTTAAGTTTTAACATCGTTCAGACATGAGAGCAAGACAAGACCAAAAGGAAACAACAAACTAAGCAACCTATTACCAAATATGAAGAGAATTTTTGCTAAATTATGCCATAGTATGTTTGTGTATATAAGTTATTTTTATTATTTTTTCCAATGTATCACAGAACAAAGAACTTTCATTACAAGCACACGAAGTACAATAGAGAGGCAATACCCCCAACAAATGGCCAAAATTAGTTTCCTTAAATTAAATTCTAAAATCTGCCATGTACCAAAAATCACATGTAATTTCTTCAGCAAATATTCTCTGTAACAGAGTTGAACCTTATACTAAATACCAGACGAAAAAAAATTATATTCTCATGAATTACTAACGTAGCAAAATCTTTAAAGTATACAAAGTGAACGAGGATGTGGCAAAAGAGCATAGGAAAACAACCAAAATTAAATAAGAGATACCTGCTGCCTTTTGAGCAAGACAAAATGAGTCATACATACGATATACCCAAATGGGCGCGAATGCTCTTGACACTGTACTTGAAAGATGAGACCTTGGTTCTGCCATTTTTCGAGCCATGGATTTGGTCCCAATTCCCAAGTCATCATTTCTAACTTGTTTATGGCCAGAAGGTGAAGAACCTAAGAAGGTAGAGTCAGTGTCACATGGACTTCCTGATTGGCTGTCTGACTCAGATAATTTATTGTCATCAGCACTACTTGTTGACTCATTCGTCCTATCAGAATCATAGCAGGCACCAATTGCAGATTGATGAATTCTCCGCTCTGATTGAGAAAGTTCATTCTCAAAGCTTTCCTCTGAATTTGCTTCTGAATCATTTTCATCATTTCTCCCTCCACGTGATAAAGCATTTAAAGATAGCATCTGTTGTCCTCGCAGATTATTTAACGGTACCAATTTTGTATATGCATCTCGAGGGGTTCTAAATGGTATATCTTCCTCAATAATCTGTATCTCTCCAAAAGGCTTAAAAGAAAGAAAAATTACAGCAAATCAGCATTCACCGCACAAGCACTGACAATAAAGATATTTGAGAATATTTTAAAAAAAAAAATTTTGCTTTCTTACTGCTCCTTCTGCATCAATCCAACAGCGTCTCAAACAAAACCGCTGTTGGCCACGAGTAACCACATTAATAGAACCATCCTCCACTGGACGATATTGCCGAATCTGCAAATGAAGATTAAAAAACTTAAGTAAAAATATTACAAAACAACCGCAGTCAAGCTTAAAATCATTATGAAATCTAAGTGGAACTTACAAGGTGCTCATAAGAGTAGGTACAACACATACACACATAATCTGACCACCATTTTCTCAGGTCCGGTAAATTGGCAAAGCAAGTTAAATTGGCAATAACTTTTTGCCACACCTACTTATTTCCACCTATACCTAAACAAGTTCACTGTTCAAATCATGAATAACCTTTTTGGCTTTTTCTTTGTTTATGTCTCTGGTGTGTGGGAAAGCGGGGTGGTTTCCTCAAACATTTCACAACTCTTTACACAATACTATAAGTTAGCAATAAAATGTCATAAAATAGTAAAATACAAGTTAAAGGCCTATCAACCAGAAAATATAAACAAACAACAGGTTTCAGCATGTATACCTCTGCAGTTGTCCCTACTTTTGCTAGCCTTAATGGTCCATCATTAGAGTCTCTATAAACACGGACCTGGATAAGGTTCAAATCTTGTTTCATTATACAAGAATAAAAGATAAAAAGAAAGAAATCACATATGCAAAAAACTAGTACGGAGAAGATATAAGGAGTTCACCTACCACACCCATGGTGTAAGGAGCATCAGCCTGGGTCATTGCTCTGTTAACAGCAGCTACAAAGTTCGGTTCAATAACTCTAAGTGGAAGTGTGGCCTCTGGGAACAGGACTACCCCTGGTAAATATTATAAAGAAAGGGTTTAAATTCTTTAATCTGTTAATACAAATATGAAGATGAAAACATCCAGAGACTAATATGAAACCACGTGATTCAAAAACTGACCATCAGAGACTGGTAAATAAATCAGACTTGTGTACAACGTTCCTGAAGCCACTCTAACAAGTGGCATACAAGTCAAAAGCTCAATAAATAAGTTAAACATCTAATGCTCCTAAAGTTCTTTGATTTTACTAACAAACAATAACACTCAAACTATGATTAATCAATACCCTCCAGAACCAAAATTTATGAACATATACAATCACAAACTCGGAAACAAAAAGACATTGCATACGAGTATAAATACCTTCAAGATAGAACAAAGGAAGGTTCAAAACGGCACCACCGTCCCAAAAAGCAGATCTATGTCGCGTATCATCAACCTCTGCCATACGAATTTGATAAAGTAAATCTCAAACTGTTCAGATAAGATAAGACTAACCAAAAAACTTAATGCTGATAAGTATAGATTATATATAATTACCACCGAGATATGAATGTAAGGAAGTCAAGTGGGTATTGAAAGTAAAGTCATCAGGTGAGACAACGCCACTGCAATATAGAACAATGAAGTTACAAACCATTAATTAAACCGCAGCAATCGAATGAATAAATTATTGATTTCAACTACCGCTTTTCAACACTGAATGTTTGAAATTTTAAATTAAAAATAACCAAAAAGAAAAGGAAATCGAAACGCCAACAACGATAATCCTAAATTTAACGATGAAAAAGAAACTGAATCAAATTGTGGAAAAGAAAGGAAATTAGTAAAATGATTAGGGTAATTACGTGGCATCGCGATCATCGTCGGAGGATTCAAGAAGACTTTCGACTTCTTCGATCTGTAACTCTTCGTTGTCGAGCTCCAGAATCTGTTGGATCTGTCGCCTCTCAACTTCGTCTTCCATTTTCTTCTTTGGTGTGTTCCAGTTTTTTTTTCCCCTTTAGGGTTATGTTTCGAAATGAAAGATTCAGGAATTATGGTTGTTTTATTTTGCCCCGCGCCATTTGGCAAAATGAAGTTCATGCGTTTCATGAACGGAGCTCCATTTATCACTTAAACAAATTAGGAAAATTATCCCCAAAGTCACTCAACTATTAAAATATTTACATATTGATCATTCAATTTCAAGACAATTACAAATTGGTCACTGATCTATTTGAAAGTTTTAAGATTTTAGAAATCTTTCTTCATAGTTGTATTTCATAACCTCGCCATCATTCGACCTCCTACTCTGACAAAAAATTACATCAAACCAAAGCTTTTTCCTCCCTCTTTCAATTTTATAGCTTAATTTTCCATATAACTCTTCAAAACTCCGTTAATTTAATCTTGAAGTCCTAACAGAGAAACTCTTCAATATCCATTCATTGTCATCGAATGGTCATTTGACTCCAATATGTTCTTCTTTTCAGTATGCTTTTTAATAATTGATCGGTTAAATAAATTGAATGCCACATGTCAAGTAGGCAATACCCATTAAAAAATATTTTTTTTCAACATAATCTCTTCAATTATTGCATAATAACGGTAAGATATTACATTATTGTAGCACACTAGTTAGGCAACATAATTTTTTCGATGCAATACTTAGAATTATCCATAACATTTTTTCTACTTTTAAATAGGAGGATAAACACGTAAAATTTTGATTCTGATTCAACTATACACAATTTTAAAAATAATACATCCATTTATTTTTATGTTTGATAAATATAATTATTTGTATATACAGTACATAAACATAAAATGATATTACATCATTAATTATACTCGTGACTTGTGCAAATTGAATAAAATTTTATATTTCATATATAATTACACAAAATCCAAATACATATATCATATTATAAATTTAACCAATGTTTATATATAATTTTAATATTTATCCTTTTATATACTAACATTGTTAAATTATTGTTTTAACTAAAATATGACCAACACTTCTATTTGACGCATCTTTTACATGTAAAAAACATAATATTTGATTGCCATTTTAGATAAAATTTTAAAGCTTTTATCAAACCTTTAATTTGAGTAAAAAAATTATATTTCTTTTGAAATGGTTAATTTAGCAGCAAGATAAGTTTTTCAGCTATACCGAAACCTGTAGACTGGTCAATGGGCTGGACAGTCCACTTAGACGATTGGGCTTGAATAAAAGTTTTTATATTTTACATTGGTGTAATTTGATTGCTCCGAATTCAATTTAAACAATAATAAAATAATTATAAATATATGAAATGAGGAAATTTATGTTATATGATTTTTTTATTTATATTAGATAAGGTAATTGCATAAATATATATAGCAGAGGAAAAGAACAATGGCTATTACCTAATTATTTTTGTGTAGGTGATTCCTACGCTATCAACATATAAATTTGATTTAGGTTTAGTTTAGAATACTGCTCAAAAGTATTTTTTCAAAAAAAAAAAAAACACACATTTTGAGAGATGTTAAAATTTTTGATTTATGAAAATAATACTTTTGGGTAATTTTTTACTTGAAAAAAAAATTCACTCAAATACAACTTATTTAAAAATGTTTTTATTTCAGAATACTTTTTAGAAACAATACTAAACACATCTATAATTTCGTCTGAAAATTCATTGGAGAATTCATATCTAAACTCTCGTATTTTTGCATAATACTTCTAAATAAACATGCTTCAGACCAACAACTCATCTTCGCTGCAGCATTTGGTGTATTGACAATACATTTACAATTAATAAGAAGAAAACAAAGAATGGAGTCAAGTAGACAGGTCCGGCATCGCAGAGGACTGACATATCACTTAGAGCAAACCGACGAAACATAGAGATTTATTTTCATTGAAATATCATATTAAAATTTTATTTTTAATCATAAATATCTACACTCTTTCACATGTAAGTTGTTTTTGTTGTGGTTGGGCCATGTTATTAGCCCCATGCCACTATTTGCCTTTTTATCTTTGATTTGATGGTAAAATTGATCATTAATATTTATATGTTTTGCTAAAATAATTTTTTTTTTGAGTATTTTTTTATTATTAACATTGGTTTTTTTTCAAACTATTTTTTAATAGATTTGATGAAAGTTTTAAAAATTACATGTGAAAAATAATAAAATAAATAAATTATATATAAAATTAAAAAAATATTAATTTAAAGAAAATAAATATTTAAAAATAAATACATTTACTGAAAATTTTTAAAAAATAATTAATAAATCAAACTCAACCGACCATTTCAACACCTCTAAGCAATGGAGAGGAGAACTGTGACTTTGCTTTGTGTATATACTAACATTTCGATTCAAATCCATGTAAGAAAGCTGATCAAACTCTTTGACTATGGTTTTAACTATATATTAACTTTGTTTGAAACTTGGAGGTTCTTTAAAGTCATCAAATCACCACCGCCTGAAAATATGGAAAAATTAGAAAGCTAACATGATTTGGATGTTGCCTCTTTATATTTATTAAACACCAATTCATCTCTCATGCATATTCATAATAACCAAAATTATTCCTCATTACTGAAAATGCAAATCATCGAATGGTTTTTTATACATAACTTTTTGATCTTTAAAGTAGAAAATATTTAATATTTAAATGTGTTTAAATTCACATTTTTTAAATTATTACAATAATAATTAAGATTTAGTTCACGATGATTTTGATTTGATTATTGCACAAAGTTCTGTTATGTTCTAGATTTTATAAAAAGAAAACGAGTTACAATCAAAAAACGTGGAGACATAAATGAGTGCAGAGGATTTTCGTTCGTATAAATCAATATATATTTTTAATTAATTAGTATAGATAAATACTAAAAATTTAAAGGAAAACTTATCATTTTAAACCTTTTTCACAAAATATTCCTTCAATCCATTAAACAATATAACACCCTATAATGTATGAAAAATATAATATTTATTATATTTTTATGGAAATCAGAATATCTATTATCATATTTATGATTAATTCTTTCATCACGGATATTTTTTAAAAAATATAATTAATAATAAAATATATTTCATTTTCGTGATTAAAAATAAAATCAGCCATATTATATATTTATAAAAAATTATTTAACAGTTAAATTATAAACAAGAGTGATAAAGCATTTATAAATAAGTTTTTTAAGGTTCCAATACAATTTTTAGATATTTTCTTTAGTTGTTTTATTTTAAATACTTTATAAAAAATAATAATAAAATAAAAATATCATTAAATTAATATTTATTATTTTATCAAAAATAATTTTTAAATAATTTTTCTGACTAAATAATGTGGAACTGAAATATTTATAAATTTAATATAAATAACTGTTCTCATGTTTTCAACATTTGCATCTACTTTCCGGAAAAAAAGTGGTCCATGGCATCTAGATTTAAACAAAATATCCATACAAAGGCTTATAATTGTTTAAACTTTGAAAAACTCGAATTAATTTAATATTATTATTACGGTTTAAAATTAATTTAATATAGTGATAGATTTGAATATTAAAAACGATATTAAAAATAATAACATGAACTCTAAATGCAAACAATAAACTGAACATGGATAACAAGAAAAAATATAGTAGAGGGTGATGCTATTATTCTAAAATTAATATGATTTTTGTCTGCGTTTCATACTGGGTTAATTATTTAATTTTTGACTAAATTATAGTGTAGAATTTTAAAGGTTACAATTTGCTTGAAATGTTTGTGCTTTTCGTATAGTTGAAATTTAATCTTCATACTTTTATTTTTAATAATTTAATATTTTTATTTTCGAATTTAAAAATTTAGGTTTGTTTATTAACATTGTTTGAATTTTTTTGTGTTGGTGTGGCATTTTGAACAAAAAACTTGGTATCTATGTAACAAAAAATAATATTATAACGGATTTGAATTTAATAAAAAATTTTAACGGTGCTAACAATTCTTA
The DNA here is from genome assembly GCA_005610355.1 of Gossypioides kirkii. Classification (NCBI taxonomy): domain Eukaryota; kingdom Viridiplantae; phylum Streptophyta; class Magnoliopsida; order Malvales; family Malvaceae; genus Gossypioides; species Gossypioides kirkii. The sequence continues at coordinate 35,256,335 of CP032249.1, forward strand.
AAAGTTCACATCATCGTTTTAGTTAGAATAGAGTATTTAGAGTAATTAGTGACATTATAAAAGTTAAGGTATCAAATTATGTCAAAATAAAATATATAGATTAAATCTCAAATTTGAGTGAAATATAACGATGAAATTGGAATTTAATTATTCTAGGTAGAGGGATTATAGTTGATATTTACCCATATATTCTCATGTAATAAAAAAAGGGAAAAAATCAACAAGGCTTATTCGAAAAGTGAGAAGGTTTGGGCAAAAAAAATGAGGCCGGTTTTTTTAAGCGAGCTAGGCCTCATGTAAGCTTTTTCGACCTGAGCTCGACTCAAATTTGAAAAAAAAATATTGCTTTTTCTTGTCGTTGCCTATTTTCACTATTTTTGCTGTTGTTTTGTCACTATTTTGGTGTTGTTTTGCTATTATATTGCTACTATTTTATTGTTATTATTTGGATATTGTATAACTGTTGTTTTATTGTTGAATTCGCTACTATTTTAGAGGTATTTGTTTATTAAATTGCACCTATATTAGTGTTATGAATAATTTTATAAATTTATTTTTAATTTATTAAGAAATATTTATTTTAATATTTTTAATGCATTTGATGTATTATATTTTTAAATGTATTTATATATAAAAAAATTTAATATGAACGAGTCAGACCGAACTCGAATTTTAACATTTTTATCTAAATTAAGCTTAAATAAAATTTTAAATCTAGTTTTTACTCGAACCTAAACCTAAAAAATATGCTTAAAATTCTGTCGAAACATACTCTAACCCATGATCACTTTTAATTAATATCTTCCTTTTATATATAATTGTATAAATTAAGTAATAAAAATAAAGTTAACTCAGCTGTTATTTGTCAACGAAGAGAATAACATTTTCTATCTCATTAATTAACGTAAACCTTTGAGGAATCAAGAATCAAGATTAAATAAATTATTATTTTTTTTTTTTGAGAAAAGTACTATTATTAGTTACAACCATGATTTTAGAAATAAATTGGAATTGATCAAACTTTTAATATTATATCTTAGCTTTATCGTAATTTTACTATCCTATTTCGATCAATTAAGAAATTATTATGAAAAGCTTCAAAAAACAGATCATATTAATGATACATAAAAGGTCAAATTTCAAATGACCTATCTTCATTTTTTTCATTATCTTAAATTATAATTTTACAAACATTATCATTGTGATTTATTATAATAATACATACCAAAAATGATTTCGAATAAATCTGGCAGCACTTCACTTTGGAAAATTTCATAAATTAAAAATTAATATTAGTATTATTTTATAAGAAAACAGAATCCACAAAATAAAAATCATTATAATCAGATTGAAACTAAAACAAAAGAAAAATCAATATTGTTAAAAAAGAGCCGCCACCAGGTCGATGCTGCCTCCAACAAAATAAAATTTTGATTTAAGAAAGTTGAATGCTAATACTCTTTTCCAATATATATAAAAGAAATTATTTTCAGCCATTGGAGGCATGCAGATGCTATTATTAGATAGTAGCAAAGATGATTACGACTTCCTTTATTCAAAATAAATAAATAAAACAAAAAGCGGTAAGAAAAGTTTTTTTTTAATATATTATTGGTGTGATTACATGATAGTATTTGTTCATATTTTTTTAATCTTTTGATAACGTACACACACTTTGCACATACATATGTTCTAGCTCGAGACTCTTAAGATGAATAATATCTTCTTTTTACTGAAACCACTCATTAGATTTAAGAATGTTAGAAAGTTGAAACCATTGAAAAGAAAAAAAAAAGAGGATAATAAGAAAAAAAAACGTAATATACATTTATTAAAAAATCAATAATACTAATAAATATTTTCTTGTAAGATGAGTTATTATAAAATTAATATTGCTGAGAAGTAGACTGAAGTGGTACCATGATTATAAATAAGGATTTATAAATTTTAAATTGGTGGCTCTAAGTCTCCTCACATGTAGATTAAATTATTTGCATAATTATCCTGATATTTCTCATAGCGTGTTGGCTCTTGGCAGAGCATGAGAGAGATTGTATCATGTTTCGTTAAAAATATCTTTGAAAAGGGGTTGTAAAAGGTTGAGGATGGAGGGTTTGGCACCATCTTATTGTTTTTCTAATTCATTAATATCTAATGCATGTTTAATCACCCACTATTCATAAATTGATTTTCATATTTAATAGATAAGTCTTACACGGATCCTATAGATTTGAATGGTAATGATCATTGTATTAGATTGTAGAAAATAAAAAAGTAATAGAGTGGATCTTAACTCGTGAATGGAATAAGGAAATGAAAACATTAAAATGTTGTATGAAAAATACTTAAAATATTAAATTAAATTATATATATAAAGAATTAATATTTGATGCTTTTGATGTGTATAAATTCGTACATTATTAATGAATTAAATGATGTTATATTATCTATTTCTAAAAAAGTTAAACTAGATTTTGATACATCCATAATGTGAGGGGAAAACATAATTATGCAAATATATATATATATATATATATATATATATATATATATATGTTTATAAAAAATTAACATAAAGATACATGAAATTTTGGTTGAAATGATAAAACAAATATATTAAAAAGCATAGTGTCATAATTTCAAATGTCATTATATACGTGTATTTCTATTCTTATATATATATATATATATATATATATATTTAAAGGGGTCATAATTTTTAAAATTTTGTTTTTATTTAAAATATGGAAATTAAATTTAAAATTTTTTATGTACTGTAAATTGGTAAGGACCAAATTGATAAAAAAATGTAAATGTTAAGGGTTAAAGAAATTAATTTACCTTTTACATCATTAACTTTAATGGTAAAATTAGATGGAGGGATCAAGATTTTTAAATAAAAGAAAATACATGGTTTCAATATTTTAAAATTATAGGACTAAATTTTAAATTTTAAGAGAGAATAAAAACCTTTAATAAATTTTATAATTTACTTTATAAAGCAATGATACTTCAATCATAATTTATCTAAATTGGTACTTGATTAACTCGTTATTTTAATCATGTAAAAAGTATGAATATGTTTAACTTTATTTTAAATTATGTATCATCGCATATTTCACTATGAGTGTATCAAATATATAGTGATATATAAACACCTCATTGAGCAATGATGAAGCTTCTTGTTGGCATCTTTGAATAAATTAAAAAAAAAAACTTATAAGGTTAGTAAAAAAAAGAAACTAAACACTAAACTTACATGAAAGTAAGATTACTTTTATGGATAATAAAAATAATTATTTAAAAATCTATTAAAAGTATTATTTTAAATGTAAAATTTTTGGAAAATATGACCATTTATTTAAAAAGAAAAGATGTACTGGCGGAGCCATGTTAAGGCTTAGGAAGATTATGGTCTCTCAAGTTTAATTTTTTTTTAATTTAATCTTTTGTAAATTTACATTATGATCCACTCAAAAATATAAGTAGACCTTCTAAAGTTTACGCTTTTTGCAATTTTTCCCTTGTATATATATTATAACCCCCTTAAAATGATAAAATTTTAATTTAGGCCATTTATAATTTATAAAATTTTAAATTAGAAACGATAAAATTACACTTTGACCACCTCAAAAATGATAAAAATTTAATTTAACCCTTTAAAAATAATAAAAATATAGGCTATTAAAGTGATGAAATTATATTTGTACTATCGTAAAAATATACAATTTAATTTCGACTCCCCAAAAAATTTTTTTGACTCTGCCTTTAGAAGATACCTTTTTTTTACTTATGTAAGTTTAGTATTTACTTATTTTTTATTAACCATATATTTAGTTAATTTATTTTTCACATAAGATTATATTATCCATTTAAATTTTGAAAAAAAAATATGTGTCGAATTTTTATTGGTTGGTTTAATAATTCAATAGCAATGTTAACACAATGTATCATAATAAAACATATATTGATAGTTTAGGTACAGCATCGAACATTTTCTATGTATGAATACGATGTTGGATATTGTATGAAAGTATAGGTACTATAATAAAGTGCATATTGATAATTCAAGTACTATTGGAAAATAGTATGCTCAAAATGATTGTGTCGTGAATGAGAAATTGAAATTAAGTAAACTACATGAAAATGATTATTGAGGAAAAATGGTGCTTAAAATCTCATATCCCACGTTATTAAAAGTGTGGTATACGGGAAGGGTTTATAAGCTAGAAGCAACATGTTAGTTAGTAAATGATTGAACTAAAGTTCTCCTTCACGAGTAGGGAGGGGGGTGTGGATCAATCTAAAATGGGTTAGGGGCAAACCAGCATGACTTGGGCGATGTGAAAAGTTTGGAGCGATCAAGCCTTAATGGGCCTACCTAATTTTTTAGCCCATTTAAATATTTTTTCTCTTCAACAGAACTGTCATTTGATGCTCCAAAAGCAGTTATTATAGCTTTATTTTGCTTTTAATTTTTTGTAACTCACCAATTATTATTATTATTTTGTAACTCTCCTGCCATAATGTTTTGTTTTAAATTAAATGAAATCGTTTCATGAAAAATTCACTATAAATAATCCTTTTTTCATTTCATTTTAACATATCGAGAGAAAGAAGAAAGATCTCTTTCAAATTCCTATTTTTAGTTTTCTCTCAAAATACTGCTTTTGCTTGGTGATAGAGGAGGCTTGGTTAGAATTTGCCTATTCACTGAAAGTTATGCTGCTTTTGGTGGATGTTCGTTGTTGTATCTTAGGAGATAGACGTCCAAAATTTTTTAACACTTAAGAGGGAGCGAATCTGTCTTAAGGAGACAGTTCATACAGGTCTCAATGGATTTTTATTTACAAATTATCTACAAATATTACGTAAAATATATTTATTATTTATTTTTAAATTTATTATTAAATTTAAATTATATTTATATTTTTATGTACTGCATTTTATCTAACAAATACTATATTAGATATTTTCAAAATATTAGTATTGTGTTGAATATTTTATAAAAGTATAAATATCAAATCTCTTTAGATAACGTATAAAAGTGTGAAACCAACTTTAAAAGAAAACAAGACAAATGTCACCAGAAAAAAAAGTACGTTCAACTATTTGACCAAAGAATATGTTGAAAAACTAAAAGTCAAAATAATGAAGGAAAAACCAAATATAATAAAAGCAGTGGAAGGGAAGGGAAGGGAAGGGAAGGGAAGGGGAATCTTCTCGTCGGTTGCCTGCCAATTCTGTCTTCTCATTGACTTTCCTCTTTTATCCAAGTCTCCTAACCGTTGGCTCAAAGCTTTTCATAGGCTAAGTGGTGGGGAATGGTGGAATACGATATAGTAGTTTAGTTTATTTTTTATTTTAAATTATATATTTAATTTTATCATCGTTATTATTTTATATTAAATACAAGTAAATGATCGTCCATCCAAATTTATTTTAAAGCTCGATTTAAATTCAATCCAAATAAATGCCATTTACACTAACCCTTTAATTTACAAGTGAATTTTAAATAAAAATGAATTTACCTTTTATTAATTAATTATTTATCTTTGTATCTTCATTCTTTTTTATTCAATTATTTTCAAATAAAAATAATTAAAATTTAATTATTTATAAAACGTTAAAATATGTTATAAATTATTAAATTTTATATAAGTTTTATAATTATTGATAGTTTTAATAATTATTTAAAAATTTTATAAGTTTTTATGAACCTTTTGTTATGATTTTTATATTTTTATGTAATTTTTAATATATTTATTATTATAATGATTGTTTTTAGTTTTCATATTTTTTATGATTTTTATGAGAAAAATATTGTGGAGTGTGTCTCGTATTTTTTGGTTAAACTAGAATCAAAGTAGAGACGATGTCACAACAGCATGATGACGTTCAAAGTAACAATGAGGAGCCTAGGACATCGCGATGACGTGACGAATTCCAAACTTGAAGCAATTACGTATTAGATTCTCATCAGAGTTACTTTTCCCAGTTAAACTCTAATTACATCAGAGATTTTTTTTTTGATACAAAGAGAAGTAAAAACTAGAACCAAGCAAGGCTATATTATGCTATGGTCGGTAAATCATCATGAAGAGCTTGTAATATTTCAGCCGAGGGTTGGTTGAGATCAAATCTTCCCATATGTCTTGAGAATGCCAATTTCGCCAAACCATCCGTAACTTTGTTACCTTCCCGCAATACATGACATAATTGCACGGTCCAATTTCGTTTAAGAAGCGATAGGATTGAACTTGTTACTGTTGAGCCACAGTAGTCCAAGTCTGTATCTTGAAGAACTTGCAGAGCTTCCTTGCTATCCGTCTCCAGAATCACCTTTCTAAATCCACAATTCCACGCAAGTTGAAGACCATCGAGCATGCCCCAAAGCTCTGCCATGAGAACAGACCAGTGTTCCTTAAGAAACATGCACGCCATGTCCCTTCCTTATCACGTATGAGTCCTCCTGCTGTAGTTGCACCAGACACTGAAAAAAATGCACCATCTGTGTTTACCTTCATCCAACCCTCATTCGACATCTTCCATTTGATGGAGGAACGTGAGACAAGAGCCCTGCACCTTATGTTATCCTTCAAACCAGTTTAATATTCAAAGAACTATTATACATCTAATAACTCTTCGCCAGAATTCCTTGTATCTGTCCCACATCATCATTAAAAATAAAATCATTTCTCCAATTCCATAGCTGCCAACAAACACATCCAAACAAAGAACACCACCCATTTGGATAAATAGCATATCTGGTAAGAGAAGTTAAGTTGTTCGTAATCCAATCCTTGAAATTCAGATTAAAAAATTCCTACCACATATCCTTTTTAATGATCGAACACCAAGTGGCGACAGCAGGTGTACAAAATCTTAGAATGTGATCAGTAGACTCTATTGCTTCACCACAAATCAGACAGCAAGCCTCTACTGCCAAGTGCCTACGCAATTTGATTTCATTTGATAGAATTTTATTACTATAGGCAAGCCACATAAAAACCCGTACCTTTTGAGAAGTAGGGATGTGCCATATAAGCTTCCAAACTCCGTCACGAGGTCCAACAATAGCACCGCTTTGAACAGAATAAGCCGATTTCACAGAGAAATTATTCTTATTATCATGCTCCCATCCAACGAAATCTTCCATAGCAGTAACCATGTAACACACCTACACTCGATTTATACGTATAAACCCAATATAGAAGCATTACATTACAGTACAGTACAGAAAGTCGAGTAACGGAAAATTTTCTTTCAAATAATGTGTAATTGAATCATTTTACTCAAAATATCATAAAATAATCAAGTATCATCAAAATAACATTTATAACCCATTCATTGAAGACATATAAGTACCATTTGTACATGCCACTTCACACAAAATAAATACACCTTGTCTTGCAATCTTTCAATGTTGATGTGATTTGATGAGAGGCACTTAATCCAACTTTAGCTTCTCAGTGGTCTTATACCTACGCGTTGAAACAAACGCGTTAAGCTGGTGAAGGCTTAGTAAGTACTACAAGTGTTATTAATCATCCATATTTTAATCACTCATTTCAAACTCATTCATATAAATATTTATTCATGTAAAATACATAGCTTTTATGTATATAACATTTAACTTACAGTCGTGTTATGAATTCACATGTTCTTCCTCATTTTACATTTTAGCCATTTCAATCTCTTAGCTTACTTAGTTTTATCATTCTTTGATTTCTTACATATATTATATTTACCTTTCATGCGATTATCATTTCACTTATTTCAATGTCATAATTTGCACATTCTTTCTTTTTCACATTACTTACCCTATTAACAAGACTCAGACATTGGCAGATACACGGATCCAACCAAACACACCAGAACGGCACCCAGTGCCTCATCGGATAGTTCGAAGCAATAAAGTGACACCAAGTGTCTCATCGGCCTAGCCGAAGTAAAGTGGTACCCAGTGTCTCATCGAATCTATCCGAAGTAAAATAATGACACCCAGTGTCTCATCGACTCAAGGTCGAAGTATCCCTGAACTCTTCCAATCCTATGGCATGCCAACTATATCCGACTCAGCCCGACTAGTTAATAGGGGTTTTCAATTTACAATTCATATCACTTTCACTTTCACTTTCACTTTCACTTTCACTTTCACTTTCAATTTTGATCACAAATCATTCACAACTCATACATCATATATACATTTTTCATCACATATACATAATCATGTAATTCTCACATTTATTTCCTCAATGGCTTTCACAATATCACCATTTTATCATATAATCAATATTTATAATTAAACATATAATATTTCACATATACATTGTTCATATTTCACATATACATTGTTCATCACATATATATCATCATATACCTCTTTATTCTTATTTTCACATTAATTTTCAAAACTGTCCACTTACGTTACAGTCACTAAATTATTTATATCTTGAACTACAGAATTCGAAATTAATATCCGCTTAATGTTCTTGAAACTAGACTCAAATATATTTTTACCATAAAAATTTTAGAATTTTTTATTTAGCCAATTTGTACAGTAAATTCTTTAAATTTACCCCTTCTCTGCTGCCTAACAGTTTCGACCTTTCTTTACTAAAAATTATTTATCTTTTATTACAGAGATCAAATGATGTTCTCGTCTTTTCTAATGAAAATAGACTCATATAGGAATTAACCATATAAATTTCAGTCTCTAATAATTTTTATACATTTTTCTATGAATTTTCAAAGTCAGAACAGGGGAACTCGTATCTGCTCTGACCTTGTTACACAAAATCAGTTATAACTCAGAATATACAGATCCATTTAATTCACTGTTTCTTCCATATGAAACTACACACAATAAGCTTTAATTACATATATAATTTTACCATTAACTCAATATACACTATTTTTAGTGAATTTTAGAAGTTAACCCTCTGATTCTGTCCAATCTGTTTCAATGAAAACATTTTCTTTCTCATGTTTTATTACACTAATCTCACTTATTCATCTTTATAACACCTAATTAAACAACAATTTCCATGCTAACAACTCAAATATATTATGAAGAATAGACTATAAACTAAAATTCTTGTAGTACTTACAACAAAAAGGCTGAATTTCTTCTCTTTTACCCCTTGCTCTATTCTTTTCCTTTGTCTTCAATTTGATCCTTGCCTCTCTTCTCTTGCTCTTCAATTTCACATAAACACATGTAAGCTATAAGCTCTAATTCAATAGTTTTCATGCTAAATAACAGTAAAATACATGTATGTCATGAGAATTTAACCATTTCTTACCTTAACCCTTGAATTCAAAATTTCTCAATTTAGTCCCTATGCTCTCTAACACCTCAAAATGAATTCTATAAGAAGTTTGAGGTGTCTACTAACCCCCTTCTATACTTTTATTTCAAAAATTTCAAAGAAAATAGGAGATTTTGGAGGTTGGAAAGCTTAAAAATGGTGGAAGGACCTATTTGGAATAAAAGCAAAAGTTGAAAATGGAAGATATGCATGTGACGTTGGAAATGAATGAAAAAGATGATATTTTCATCTTTTATCTAATTTTATTTCTCTTAAATTCTCTAGATTTCTCCACTAAAATCTCTCTCTTAATAAAAATGGTAAAATTGCACTTTTAGTCCTTGGGCCTTCCAACTTTACACTTTGACCCAAAACTTTGCCTCCAAAAATATCTTCCACCAAATTACTCTTTTGCCCCTCCTTAATCAATCTAATTCCCATGATGACTCAAAATTCAATTTGGATAATTCGCTATTTAGTCCCTCATATTTTCTCTCTTTTACTATTTAATCCTTAAATTTTTCTAACCTTCATCACTTCAACTAAACATTTCTAATTCTTAATTCTATTTTATCACTGTTCTAGATCCGATTCGAGCACGCGGATGTTACAAACCATAGGAGGTTTATACCCAGCTATAACAGGGATGATAGAAGGATACACCAAGTTCTTCAAAATCGACCAGTTCCAATCACCACTTGGTGAGACAAATTCAACAACTGGAACATGTCTAGCAGGTATAACACCAGGTTAAGAGCAATTATGGATCAGAGGACCCACTCCTTTAACCAAGTTGTCCCTCCAAAAGTCTATACTTCTGCCATTGCCAATCTGCCAAAGAATGCCATCCCGTATCATGTTTCATACCCCACCAATTCCTTTCCAAAGCCTTGAAGCATTATGTGTAGCTAAAGAAGAGGGAATAAGATCCTCCCATTTATATTTACCCTTAAGCACCTGTACCTAGAGATGATCAGGTTTCTTAACAAGGTTATAGCCAATTTTCATGAGGAAAGCATTATTCCAGCAGGATAATTTTTTAAAACCCAGCCCTCCATGTTCCACATCTTGACATAAATCCTCCCATTTCACAAGGTTGGTCCCTTTTTTCTCATTAGTATTGCCCCAAACAAAATTACAAATAATTTTCTCTATTTCATGGCAAATACCTTTGGGAATAAGAGTAGATGACATAACATAAATAAGGACAACAACTAATACTGATTTTGCTAATGTAATCCTACCCGCAAGGGAGAGTAGCTTCGCTTTCCACCCCACAAGCTTTCTTCTCATATTGTCCACCAAATATTGGAAAGTCTCCTTGGTAACACATTGATGGAGTAATGGAACCTTAAGGTGCTTACCTAAATTATCAACATGGGAAAATCCAAGGCCACTACTAATCTCAACCTTCAACTCATGCTGGACATTCTTAGAAAAAAAGATCAGAGTTTTCTGAGCATTCACTTTATGACTCGAACTGCAGCAGAAATTGTCGAGAACTTTTTTCATCGTACTCATTTGTTCAACCGTAGCTTTACGAAATAAGACTAAATCATTGACAAAGAAGAGATGTGAAAGCTTAGGACCATCTCTAAAAAGTTTGATTGGCCTTCAATATTTATTATGAACCGCATGGTTAATTTTTTGCGCCAACCTCTTGATACAAAGCACAAATATGTACGGTGAGATTTAGTCTCCCTGTCGTATCCCACGAGATGGAAAAACACATCAGACAAATTTCCATTCCAAATAAGTTGCATAGAAGAAGAACGAATACACTGCATAATGATCCTATGAACGTTGGACGACACACCAATATCACTAAGTGTTTCCTCAATAAAGTCCCAGTCCAAACGGTCATATGCTTTCTCGAGATCTATTTTCACTACCATCCACCCTTTCCTTCCCCCCTTACGGCGCATGGAATGGATAATTTCCTGAGCCACTATAATGTTATCTATGATATTTCTTCCAGGAACAAAACTGGATTGGTTCGGATGTACCCATTTTATCATCAAAGGCCGCAATCTGTTCACAATAACTTTGGAGACAATTTTATAAAGCACTGTGCACAAACTTATAGGTCTAAATTGAGATAAATATTCAGGATGTTGCACTTTCGGGACTAAAACAAGGAGAGTCCGATTAATCCAAATCTTTAAACTTAGCTACATTTCAAATATTTATAACAAAGTCACAAACACTTTGGCCAACAACCTCCCAATTTTTCTGATAAAAAGTCACATAAATCCCATCAACCCCCGAGGCCTTCAAAGGTTCCATCTCAAAGACCACTTTCTTCACCTTCTCATTCGTAACCCTGATGCTTAACGATGTTATCTCACTGTCAGTCATCTTATAAAACAAACCCCGTTGGAAAGAGTCCTTACCAAGCAATTTATCTTTAGAAAATAAGGAGATATAATAATCAGTGGCCATATGTTTAAGAGCATCAAGATCATCACACCAACTATCATCACTCAATTTTAGCATTGAAATCCTATTCACCCTTCGACGAGCAGAAGTGCAAGCATGATAGAATTTAGTATTACGATCTCCCTCACACATTCATTTACAACAAGCTTTTTGCTTCCACAGACTTTCTTCATGGCAAAGAATCTCCTTTAATTCTTCTCTTAGCTCTTTCTCAAGGTTGCAAAGGAATTGGGATGGAAACAAGTCGAGCCTTTTTTCAATCCCTTTTAATCTCGCAAGGAGAACTTTCTTGTTGTGACCAAGGTGGCCTTAATAACCCTAAAATAAGAGATAAATAACACACAATATTAGAGTGAAATTCAAGAGAGAGTTTTAGATAATTTTAAGAGAATTTTTTGTTTTACTTGAAAGCTTTGTATTCAAGGTTTAGGGTTTGTTTTGAATTGTTCCATCTTGTACTATTTGCTTGTTTGCTCATTAGTGAACTCTCTTTTACCCATATTTTTTATCCTTTTGATTGGAAGAGGAGTTTTTCCACGTAAATTTGTGTGTTCAATTTTCTTTATCTCTTTTTTCTCGTTGTTTATACGAGTTGATCCCAACAAATGTAAAATTAACTTAAAAATTATCACATATCACTAACTGATTGATCCATAAATTGATTTTAATGATTAACGTGATCAAAGATGAAAATCATTAATTAAAGAATTTAATTAACTAGAAACTATGTAAATTTATTGGAAAGAGTGAATTGATTTTTTAAAATTTTTAAGTGTTTAGTCTTTATTTTTTGATGAATTATAATAATAGGATAAAATTCGAACAACAAACATAATTAACACGATTTAAACTCATATTAAATCTGTGTTGGTAAACACTTTTGGCCATTAAACACTCTCCAAGAATTGTCATTCTAGTTGCTGCCTCAAAGCATTACTAGTGGCTAGCTAAGCCAACTATAAAGCTTGAGCTTCGGCTCAAGTCCAGCTGCCCATCATAGTTGACTATTCAACCATGATTTTCACAAAAAGGCCCTGTGTTGAAACTAATTTACGAAGGTACCATTACCTACAATCGCAGGCTACTCATGGTCGTACCATGCAGCACGTTGTTTAAAAGTCAAGATTGTAGTCAAAATTTCCGTGGAAAAAAACTGGTCAAACCTGAAAATCTATGTAATGAAGATTTATGTCAGAAGAAAAAGGACTAAAAATGCTAAAACCGCTTTTAAATAATATATATATATATATATATTTGAAAGTTTAAAATTTAAATTTTTATTATTGTCTCAAATAAGCTTTCATATATTTATGTTAAGAATTTTGTTAAATATACATTAAAGCTTTGGTTTATTTTAGCTACCATTAAAAGATTCTGAAAAAAATTAAAAACAATGCCTACCTACAATTTTAAAATTCTGAAAAAAGATTAAAAACTTATTTACCTACAAATTAAAAATTAAAAAATTTAAGTACAAACTTAAAAAAATAAGAATATAGCATTTTGTTATTGTAATCAAAACTACTAGAAGCACTTGAAAAGAAAAACTACTAGAAGCAATCACAGGCCATAGTTTAAAAAAACCAAAAACAAAAGAAAAAAAAAGAATTCGTGTAACAACAGAACTCTTAGCACGTGACTTGAATTTTTTCATTTTTTGAGCACGCACCAAAAGGAAAAAGGATTGCATTATAATTAATTTTTTTTATCGACAGGTTGATTGTATATATCGATCAGGGATAAAATTAAAAATTATTTTAAAAAGGGTTAAAATTTGAATATAATTTTTTGAGAAAGTTAAAAATGTAAGTTTGTAATTGTACTAATGTATTTAAAAATTATAAATAAAAGTAGATATTGTATAAAAATATTTTACAAAATTAAGTAACTCAAATTAAAATATAAAAATTAAATTATGCTATAAATATAAGTAATAAAAAATTCGATAATGAAATGAAAAATTTAAATTTTGTGTATTGTAATTTGTAAATAGAAAACAAAAAACATTAAAAGAGCGGGTACGAATCATAAGCAGCAAGGAGTCGAGGTAATGGCAAAAACGTAAATAAAAATACATCTACCAAACAAAGAGTCAAAACACAAAACAAATCTAACTTAAAATTTTATAAATAAAGAAATCTCAAAAGCAAAATCAGTGACTCGCTTCCTCCAAACTCAGTCACAAATGGAGCTTTGAAAATCCCCGATCAAATTTCCCGGCGAAACAGAACCAAACCGGAACTATTAAACGGCCTCAAAGTTCGGTTCCCATGTCTAAAACCCGGTTCACATTTCTCTTCTTCTTCTTCTTCTTCATCACAGTGATTCATTCACAGTCCATAAACCACAATGAACGAACCCTTCTTCTCAACGTGAAGCAGCAACTGGGCAATCCATCGTCCATTTCTTCATGGAACTCATCATCTTCCCCGTGTGATTGGCCGGAGGTAATCTGCACCGCCGGTTCCGTCACCGAACTCCACCTCGGTGACAAAAACATCATGACAACGATTCCGCCGTCGATATGTGACCTCAAAAACCTCACTTTCCTCGACCTTTCCTTGAATTTCATCCCTGGGGAATTCCCTGTTACGCTTTACAATTGTTCAAAGCTTCGATACCTAAACATTTCTCAAAACTATTTTGTCGGTGAAATCCCTGACGATATTCATCGATTATCAACTCTTGTTTCCCTTGATATTAATGGTAATAATTTTTCTGGGAATATTCCACCCAGTATTGGGAGATTACCACTGTTGCAAACGTTATATTTACACCTAAACCTTTTCAATGGAACATTTCCTAAAGAAATCGGCAATTTGTCCAATCTTCAAATTCTGAGCCTGGCTTATAATGGCTTTTCCGCCATGGAAATACCTTGGGAATTTGGTTTCTTGAAGAAATTGGTGTATTTATGGATGAAGGAAACCAATTTGATCGGTGAAATCCCGAAAAGTTTAAACAACCTTTCGAGTTTAGTGCATTTGGATTTGTCGAGAAACAATTTGGAAGGTCCAATTCCAAGTAATTTGTTTACTTTCGAGAACCTAACTTATGTGTATCTCTTCAAAAATCATCTTTCAGGTGAAATACCCAAAGCCATTGATGCTTTGAATTTGGTTCAAATCGATCTTTCCCAGAATAATTTGACCGGCGAGATTCCACAAAGGTTCGGTGAGTTACAGTATTTGGATTTTTTAAACTTGTTTTCGAACCAGTTGACCGGAGAATTGCCGGAAAGTATCGGTCGACTGCCTGCTTTGAGGGATTTTAAGGTTTTTGACAACAACTTGACTGGAGTTTTGCCGCCGGAGTTCGGGCTTCATTCAAAGCTGGAAGCATTCGAGGTGTCGGAGAATCAATTCAGCGGCAGATTGCCGGAGAATTTATGCGCCGGTGGTGTTTTGCAAGGAGTGGTGGCTCATATAAACAATCTCGAAGGTGAAATACCGAAATCGCTCGGGAATTGTTCGAGTTTACTCACTTTTCAACTTCAACACAACAAGTTTTCCGGCGAGATTCCGTCAGGTTTGTGGAAAACTTTCAATTTATCGTCTTTGATGTTAAGCAACAATTCGTTTTCCGGCGAGTTACCGAGCGGTGTTGCATGGAACATGTCGAGGGTCGAAATCAGCGACAACAATTTCTCCGGCGAAATCCCAGCCGGAATTTCATCATGGTCGAATTTGGTCGTCTTTAAAGCCAGCAACAATTTGTTTTCCGGTCAAATCCCCAAGGAGATAACCAATCTTACTCGACTCATCACATTACTTCTCGACGGAAATGATTTTTCCGGCGAACTACCGTCGGAAATCATCTCGTGGGAATCGTTGAATACATTGGATGTATCCAACAACAAGCTATCGGGTCAAATCCCTGCTGCAGTCGGATCCTTACCCGATTTAATCAACTTGGATTTATCCAATAACCAATTTACTGGTGAAATCCCATATGGGATCGGCAACTTGAAGCTCACTTCCCTGAATTTATCATCAAATCAACTTTCCGGGAAAATCCCGTATCTGTTGGAAAATCCTGCATATGAAAACAGCTTTTTGAACAATGCTGATCTATGTTCAGATGATCCAAAACTAAATCTTCCAAGCTGTAATTCCATGGTGAATGAGCCCAAGAGATTTTCATCTAAACATGTAGCCATGATTGTACCACTTGCAATCCTTGTTTCCTTGGTTGTCGTTGTACTGGTGCTTTTCATTGTTAGAGACTACTATAAGAGGAAGAAGATTGGTCAATATTTAGAGACATGGAAGCTGACCTCATTTCAGAGATTGAATTTCAGTGAAATAAACATTTTGTCCAATTTGGTAGATGATAATCTCATCGGTGTTGGCGGCTCGGGGATGGTTTATCGGGTTGAAATCGACCGTTCCGGGGAATTCGTTGCGGTGAAGAAAATCGGGAATTGTGAGAAACTTGATCGCAAGCTCGAACAAGAGTTTCTATCAGAAGTTGAAATATTGGGAAACATTCGTCATTGCAACATAGTGAAGCTATTGTGTTGTATTTCGAGTGAGGATTCGAAGCTTTTAGTGTACGAGTATATGGAGAATCAGAGCCTTGATAAATGGCTTCATGGGAATAAAAGGTCATTTCCACGTGGTGTTTTGGACTGGCCGACGAGGTTGAAAATTGCTATTGGAGCCGCGCAGGGATTGTGTTACATGCACCATGAATATCCTACGCCGATCATCCACCGTGACGTGAAGTCGAGCAATATTCTGTTGGACAAGGAGTTCAAGGCCAAAATTGCAGACTTTGGGCTTGCCAAAATGCTAGTAAGGCATGCATCTCACACAATGTCAACAGTTGCAGGGTCTTTTGGTTACCTTGCCCCAGGTAAAAAGAAATTTGCTCAAAACTTGATTGCTTTAACCCTTTCAAATAACTAAGAACATTTCTTTTAACACAAAAGCTACCATTTGTGTCGCAGAGTATGCGTACACGACGAAAGTCAATACGAAGGTCGATGTCTACAGCTTTGGAGTGGTGCTACTCGAATTGGTGACAGGAAGAGAAGCGAATAGTGCGAACGAGAGTATGAGCCTAGTGCAAAAGGCATGGCAAAACTTCTCGGAGGGTGATAAATCCATGATTGAAATACTTGATCCAGAGGTAAAAGAATCATGTTGCTTGGAGGCAATGATAATGGTATACAAGGTGGGGATTGTTTGTACTCGCGCATCACCTTCGACCAGGCCTTCGATGAAGGAAGTTCTGCATGTACTCCAACGCTGGTGTCCTGAGGATGGCTGGAGTACCAAAAGAGTTGGAAGTGAGTTCGACATTGCTCCACTTCTTGGCGGTGCGAGTGCCGGTCCAGGTGCCGGTGCCGGTGCCACGTATTTTTCCAGCTACAGGAATAGTGAAGAGGGATCCGAGGATAGAGTTTAGAATGCCTGGATTAGATTAGCAGTGGTGATTCTCAACATGGGATTAGATTAACTGTGGGAATCAGCTTTGCTCGTTATATCCACATTAACATGGGATTTCTCAGCTAAATATTCCACTGACCAAAAGCAATCATGGATTGTCGTATAGCTGTAAGCGTGTGCGCTTGTGCTACTATCTTTTTAGAATTTCCCTATTCATTTTAGAATTCATGTTAAAGTCATCTCTTTCAACTTGAACTTAAAAGAGATTGTAATATATTTTATCTATCTTACTACTACATTTGATCAGATATTTACTGCATTTAACAATTGTTGAATATAAGACATTAATACCCATAAACTACTCGAGTTCAATGTTCCTTTTTTATTCTTTCATTGTTTAATTGAATTTATTTTATATTGAAACATTAGAGTTATAAGAGATAAATTAAGCTAAGCATTATTTAAACAAATACTTATATTATATAATTAAAATAATCCTATTTTTATACTTAAACTGCAGTTCGAGTTAATTTAACAAAAAAATCGAATTCAATTCAAAAATTACCGAGCAAAAACTCAAACAATAGTTCGAGTTAAATTTAAACTTAATAATACTTAGGTTGATAACCCAAACGACTTACTAGTCTTATTGAGTTTATATTATTAACCCTAAATTATTGAGTTCAAGTTTGAGTATAATTACTCAAAACTTAAAAGATAAATAATCGAGCTCCAACCAAATTTCAAGTCAAGCACAAGCTCCGCAAGATTCAGACTCTATTGCACCCCTAATTACATGTATAAACCCACAAGCTCAAGGCAAACACAATAACATCAACGTCAATTAGCACAATGGAAGTTTTTTAATAGTTAATTAAGTTTGTTAATCATTGACATCAGTGTCATAACAGCGCATTAAATAAATAATGAGTATGCAATCAATCTCCCTACAACAAAATTGACTATCCAGTATCCAACTGTGGGCATCCATGCAGGGGCGTGTTCCTATAAGAGTCAGATAATGACTTGAAAGCACTGAAAAACTGTATCGTAAGTGCACATAGGATTACAAAAGATTAAGAAAAAAACAAAAAAGGTCTAAATGTTACACGGCAACACTCCAGTTTGATTTACAATTTTCTTGATGAAGAGTTGTTCATTCTTGAATGGGAGGCAAGAAGCATGCGACAACACTCAAGTAGCAAATATATATATAAAAAAGAAAAAAGAGATGGCAAAGTCTTACAAAGAACCAGAGGCACTTTTGTAGCTTCTTGGCTCTCCTCCAAAGCTAAAACTAAAACCCAAAACACCACAACCAAACCTAAAAGTATAAGCCAAACAACGCAGCGCTCCACCGTACAGGGTCAAATATGCTGCCAAGTCCACTCACACTCGGTATACCTGTAAAACCATAATGTAAGCCAGCAAATAATGGGACACTTACTGAGGTGTACTGGCCTTACTCCTTGGGGCAACAAAGGTTTCTCCCGACGCCTCATCTACAACACATTATGCCGTTGACTTCAAACTCAACCTGCTATAAATAAATCAAAAAAAAAAATACAGAACAGCATAAAGAAATCATAATTTGCATAAAGAAAATAAAAGTTCCAAAAAACACATGCCTCATCACTGGCTTCTGCAAAGTTTCTGACCTAGCTCCATCTTGCGAATTTACAACCTTTCCAACTGAGATACTTGGCTATACAACAAAATACAGGTAAAAAAAGCTAGTTAGGTAAATAGGTCACCAAAAAGTTAAGTCATCAAAAATATAAGAAATAAGAGGAGAGTCAAGTATCTGAGCCTTAGACACAAAACACAGTCAAGGTCTTAAGCACAGTTACTGGAAAATAGCACGTATGATGGTGGAGCAGGACCTGCCACCACATATGCAGCAGTTAGGAGATTGGCGATAATTAAGGTGATAAAAACATTACAGAAGACAAAAACTACAAATAAAATTGCAATGATTACAAGAAAATCACTTAAGAGATTTCCTAAAAATACGATAAGTAATGAGATTCTCTAATTCTACATCCGATACTAAGATTTTGCTCCCACACAATCAAACATCAGGTCATGAACATTGTTGTGCTCAAAACCATTTTTCCAGAGAATAAAATTCAAAAACCAGGATTGACAGCCGCAATGACCCAACTATACAGAAAAAAATATCAAGGAACAAAAAAGCTAACCTATATAGAAAGCAAAACAGCAAGAGAACCAGCTATAAAGTAGAAGAAAAAAAATATGCAAGTAATTTATGTCCAAGTGTTAGATTCAAAACCTTTAATTCTTCAGACAAGCTGTTTTGGAAAACAGCACTAGCATTCAGGTGTCCTTTTTCCAGAAGCGAATCCAAATCAGCACCGCAGACGCTGCCCTGCAAAGACCCCTGACTCTCACTATCTCCAGAACTTCCAGTATTCTCACTGCCATCTGCTACAATCTTTAACCCAAATACCTCAAACAAAGAAACTCACCTTGCAATTAAGGTTCTGCGCATTGGAAGTTGACCCAAATACACTTTCAGCAATTTCTACCGCTGCTGTTTGATTACATGCTTTGACCACCTCTTGATCGACCTCGGCACTCACTCCTTTCCAGTTCAAAATTCTCCTAGAAGATCCAATTTCAGGATCATTGATGAAAGCTGATGTCGAATCTGCAGTTTTCTCTTGATTCAAGCCAGCCTTGCATGTTTTTCTTGTTTCAGAATCAGAAACTTCACATGGAGAAAGCAACTCCTGCCTAAACGGTAAGCCTATCTGCTCAGCTGACTCTACACTTCTAACTACTGATGAATCATCTACATCTAAAGAAGTCTGCCCTCGTAAGCTATCAAGATCCCCAGTTCCTGGATGCTCTACTTTAACTGCTTGACCATTGCTAATATGAGAAGTTCCACCAGACTTGCTCATAATAATATCTGGAGAAACTGACTCCATTCTCAGGGGGCTAATTGAGGCTCGCTTCTCAGGCTTGTTCAATTTTTCATCAACTGTCTCATCATCACGTTTTCTCTTAATTTGTCTTTCCGCAGAGCCTGATCGGGACCTCGTGACATCTTCACAAGTTTTTCCAGTCTGCTGGCTTGGATGCCTCAATGATCGAGGCCGTCTATATCCATCAGGGAAAACAAACGCTGGGAGCTGCCTCCTACGAACATGAGAAACATAAATATCCATTCCTGGTTTCCAGTACATGTACATGCTTATCTCTTGTCTGAACTCATCAACTGTTCCACGTATGTCAAATTGTTGACCTTCTAGACCACTCACTCCCTCTTTCCTCTGCAAACCCATGAAAAAAGCACAATGTGGGAACTGCTTGGATGCATCAACATACTCGTTTGGGTAAGGGTGACACTGCAACATTCCATTTGTGTCCCGCTCTATCTGCAGAATGATATGGAAACATCATCTTCAAAGTGACCATAATGATTAAATGAAACATAGTAGCTTAAAGTTCAATAGACTACTCCCCCAACACACAGTAAATGTTTTACCTTCAAGGTGAGCTGTCTAAGCCGAGACTCCACCCAGCCTTTCCATGCCAGTAAATCATCAGCATCTGCCGAAACTATGTCAACTTGTAGATAGTTTTTGTATGCCTCAAAGAAAAGATGAGGCTCAAACAAAGCACTCCATTGAGCTTTGTTTAGCTCAATCTCCTACATCAAGACAAAGCAGCTAAATATCAATAGTTCAAACTTCAATGAAGGCAGCTACACCTTAACAAAATTAACCATATATTGTCTCACCTCACATATTCTATTACCAAATTGGAACTGTTCCATCATAACACGAAGTGTGCTTAAAGAGACATTGTAACTGGAATTCATGCAAGGATATGCAGGAGTAATTATTGGCATATGATGGAAACGGTCCCGAGGATTCTTGCGCGGATCCCAGACTGGAAAGCCAAGTTCATCCTCTTCTATTGAACACAACATAACAGGGTTTGGCCACCTCCATTGAGTATACACTCTGAAAAATCGAGAAACCAGCATGCTAGGTACTGCATTGGGATAAAGTTGGCACACACGAGCAACTAGAAGAGCCCAATTTACACCTCCTAGGAATCCAGTAACCTAACAGAGTAAAATCAGAAAATTAAGTACATAATATGGAAGCAAAGACGATAATGAAGAAAAAAGCTGAAACCAATAAATAGCAATCTTACATTAGAATAAACTCCACGCCTCTTTGCCCAGAACTTCAAACATCTAAGTGTCATGCAGAAGTGCTAAAATAGTGTGATAGATTAGAAGACTGCAAATTTAGACAAAAAATAGAACAAGTGCAGGTAGGCATACAAATTATTTACCTCGACATTTGGAACAAGTTTAAGGATTTGATCAGCAACCCTGCACCCATTAAGACTTCGAACAGTTTGCTCATCAACATTATGAAGCACGGATTCACGTGAGATGTCAAGGTCCTGTTGATTAGTTCAAAACAAAATATATATCAAAGTAGACAGCAACTAAACATGCACTGCATTACTAGACTTCAAACACTACATTTTTCATCATACATTTATTTATACCATATGACCATATATTGCACAGAAAATTCTATAATGGTGGTCCCAACAGCAAAGGTAACATATCTTGTCCCAAACAGAAATGCAGTTAAAATATTCCAAGAACCCTCCAACTCCTGGTCAAATTCATTTTGAACAAACAAAACCATCAAAATATACTCTTATTTTATTTTTTTCTATTCTAGAAGTTAATTTACTTTTTGCAACTATTTAGGAAAATACTAATTAAAAGGTACTGATACAGAATCTCATATATTATGATGTATCTAAGAGTTGCAAAAGGTCAGAGATGAAAATTATTTCTTTCATCAGTTATGAAGGATGATAAGATATTGTATTCAAAAGAATACAACATCTGGATATCACTATATTTAAGATAGCTTATTAATTATTAAAAAACAAAAATGTTAGAAGGTCTAGTTGACAATGCATCAAAAAACCAAGAAAAAAAAAAAGAGGCAGAGTTCTTTAGCATAAAATAGCTTGCAACGCCCTGCACTATGTGAAGGAAATCAGTTTTGGCCTTCACGTGAATATTAGAAATGTAGTGTTGGCAAGAGTGTTGATTCAAAAAAATAAAAAAGGGTTACAAACTTACATCTGGAACGACCAAAAGAGATATACTTGCATAAAGAAGATCAATAGATATCCCTTGGAACTTGAACCTCATTACTGGGACATGAGCATCTGGAACTGGTTGAAGTTCAGTGACTTCTTCCATCTCAGCCAAAATATCATGCAAAATGATGAAGAAATCTTCCTGGGGGAATTCAAATTGAATATAAATAAAACTCAAATTAAAGGACCACCAACTAATCTCAAGGTAAATAAAAGACTTAGCTAGATTAAACACACCTCCCGGTTCACATAAGATGGCCCAACACACAAAGTGTCTATGTCAGCCCCAGGTCCATGTACCTGTCAAAACAGAACGTTTTTGCTTATCATCTAAGTATAAAAAGATGTCATTGACTAATGCGGAAGAAAATATACACACAACAAACTAAACAGAGTAAACATCTAAGGCAATTGGTACACGCCCAGGCACCAAGAGAAGTTATTAATTTTTCCAAAAAACATAAAGAACAATGAAACCAAAGTATCATCGCTAGATTTTCAACAATAACCAAATACCAGATGGAACTTTATAGAAGGTATTTTTTTTTCAATTGCAAGCCTACCTTTATATCCCTTAGGCCAATTTCTTATCAAACTCATAATCCTAAAATACCATGCAAACGAGTTTGCTATATTTCAAACCAAATTTCTATGATTGCAAAGAAATGTCACGAAGGTTAGAACATATGAAGGAATTAGAAATTTATGCTTACCCCTAAACGGTATGATCCAAAAGTGAAAATGACAGCATTTGCTTCCTCCACCATCTGATCAGTGTAGCCTCTTTGACGAGTTAATTGCTTTACCCAACTTTTTACAATCTATAAGGAAAATAACTCACTAGTTTAGAACCACACCAAAAAATTGGTTTATCCTATTACTGACAAAGGAAAATGATAAAAACTTTCAAATGCTTTCCTCTTTTGAACCTGTTTATTCTTTCAGATATTTTCTTACAAAAATACAACAAACAGTAAATAAAAATTCAAGATTTAGAGCAACATGCAATTACCATAACATGCAAGCAAACTAGGTGCTTATAGTCAATTCATAAGTAAAACACGAACCAGTAGGTCCGAAAAACGCAATTTACCAAAAAAAATTCACATTTTCTTCAATTACGGAGGTGAGAAGGCAGCAAGTAAAACAGACTCAATTGTTTGCTAATTACCTCAGAAATATGGCCAAGAACCTCCTCTCTTTTCGCAGCCTCATCTTTGCTCTCGTAAAGCCCCGACTCTATCAGAAAC
Source organism: Gossypioides kirkii (assembly GCA_005610355.1). NCBI lineage: Eukaryota > Viridiplantae > Streptophyta > Magnoliopsida > Malvales > Malvaceae > Gossypioides > Gossypioides kirkii. The sequence goes on from CP032249.1 coordinate 35,279,903, forward strand.
TGCAGAAATAAACAACAAAAAAAACCGTGAAATTAAATAAACATTAACGATAAGAAATCCTAAAAACAACAGACTAATATATTGCCTTCTCTAATTCCGTATTCCGCTGAATATCAGCTTCACTAGGCCCCGCGAGTGATATTGGTTTCGTGATTCCATAATTCTTCGGAGGCAGTGATTGTTTCTGCAAAGATCCGTTAGGGCTCTGAGTCTCCATCGGTTTCACCACTAACCAGACCCTCAAAAAAAACGCAAGCTTGGATTTAACCCCAAATCCGATACAAAATCAAGCTATCGTAATGGTTATCGAACCGATATAGAAAATCATTAAGATAATGAATTTCAGATTAGAACATAAATCTCAAGCAAAATCAAGGAAAATCGAAAACTCTCTCTCTCTCTTTTTTTTTTTCTTTTTTTGAAGACGAAATTTTGAGGCAATTTTTTTTTTTTAAAACGAACACAACAGGTAACAGATCGGAACCCTAATTTGTTTGATAGCTTCAACGAAGAAGGGTCAAAGACGGAATCTTTCAAGGATGAGAGGAACGGATCTAAACACGATGTTGAAGAACACACACACAGAGAGAGAGAGAGAGAGAGAGAGAGAGAGAGAGAGAGAGAGAGAAAGATCGAGAAAGCGAAGGAAATTTTGAGAGGAAAAAAAGAGAGGAGGCTCCGCCGTTTCGGTGGCGTAAGGGAGCGTTTGGTAGGGTGTTTTCCTTTTACCTTTTTTTTCTTTTTTTTCCCCTTTTGATTAAGATGACTGACTAAAAATAATTAATTGCCAGATTTATTTATGATAACCGAAATAAAAATTACTTTGTTGTGGCAGGCTCCGTTTTATTTTTTCTTTATTCTCTCTTTTGTCTTATAGACTTGTACTTTGGTTTTAAAAAATATCTAAGAATTAACATCAAAAAAAAAATATCTAAGAATTTCATATCTTAGTCTTATAAAAATTATAAAGTTAAATCTAATAATTTGGGAGCGATCAAATCCAAAATTTTTAGAATTAGTTAATTTCAAATTTAAATTATTTGTTCATTAGTCTAATCTATTCGATTTGCTTGTTACAATTAAATTTATAAAATTAAAAATACTAAAAATTCAGATTAATTTATTTTTATCTGATTCAATCGGTTTGTATCAATTTTTAAGTCAACTAATTCAATATTTTTTTGAACCAACACTGTTATAGATTTTCGATCCAGTTCGGTTTGAACAATCTCGATCAAATCAATCAAACCATATATTTTTTTATTCGTCTAATTCAAATTAAAAAATTTATATTAAAAATATTAAAAATTATAAAATATGATTCAATCGATTTAATCATCGACTCAATTAATTTTTAAATTGATTTAATTAATTCATACCGATTTATGAATCAATCAAATTTTACCTCTCTTTGAACTGATACTTTGACAGATTGTTGACAAATTAAAACAAAAGAATTAACCTTTTAATTTTCACAAATTTTAAAATTAGACCAAAATAAATAAATAAAGGTAGTTTATTTATAAGAGTAACTGTTAATAAGTTGGTGTTGGTGATGGTGGGTGGGGTTGTCGGTCCTTAATCATTAAAGTTATGCAATAAATTATTACTTTCTTTATTAATAAATCATTTATTAATGTTAGATTACTGGATTTTATCCACCTCACATATTATCTCATTACTTCAAAAACAATATTATTTTCTTAATATCTTCTTTATTATGAACAATTTAACTTTTGTTTTTTAAATAATATCATTCGTTAAAGTGGATGATATGCGTTAAAAGTATCCGAATTTTTTATTTTTGAAATTATTGTAATAATAACGGATAAATTTAATTATTGATTGATATATAAAAGATTAAAATATTAAGAAAATAATCGTTCTTGCTTAAAGTAACGGAAGCTATATTAATTTGTCATCTAAGGTAAAGTAACGTATTTTTTAAATTAAATTCATAATTTATTTATTATTTTAATAAAATATTTGGTTATATTACCATCCTTTAGAAAATGCAATAAATTGTTTTACTTTTTTAAGTAATAAAAAGGGGTTTGATTTTTTAGAGAGTATGAATAATTATTTTTACTAAAAATTTATAATTATATCAATAATTTTAATTAGTATTTATCACGGTAAGTATTGAATTAAATAATTAATTTAACAATTAATTCATTAAAAATCATTTAATTAAAAAAAGTAAAGTGAAATAATAGAGTAATAGGGTACTTTAAATAATTTGATTTTTTTAATATATAAAAAATCACTTACTTCCTTCATTTAAAATATCAACATGTGCAATTATTCAACTATTTTTTTATTTATTATTTTTTTCTCCACCTAATTTTGTGGGTAAATCGCAATATTATATATATTCTTATCTTGTCAAAATCCATATAAATTTATGACAGAAAAAAATAAAAACACGAATAGCACGAATTTTTATTAGCATCTTAATTTTTGGGAGCATATAAATTATGGCACCATCTGGGTAATTGAAAAGAAAAAAAATCAAAATTGCAGCATTTATTTGTATAGTATAAATTATTATATATAATTTTTTGGATTAAAAAAGACAATTCGATATTAAAAGATTTTACATTTAAATATTTAGTTTTGAAATGGTGACTGAATTTGATTAAAAATTATGAAAAATTATTTTGTACATTGTCAATGGAGTCTTTTAATTTTATAAGTAATATTAAAGGGTTGATGAGCTATTCTATAAAAAAAACACGTATCAAATTTTTAAAGTTAATTGTGGAATAAATAGAAAAGCACATTATTAGTATACTAAGTACCAACTCAAAAATTGTTTTAAAAAATACTAACCTGAAAGTTATATATTTTTAATATATAGTTGGAAGTATTTAAGTTTTTTATTGAATTGACGTTACTCATCTATTGAGTTTTAGTACAATTACAAAATTATCAATACCCATTTATTTCACATCTTTTTATATTTGTATATAAAATCTAAAATATGAACTCAACAAGTGGTTCCAATGAAAAAGAAGATGTTGTTCATTTTAGAGGTCTCGAGTTCGAGCATCTGTGTGTGCATTATCAAAAGGTTAAGAAAGTATGAACAGAAACTATCATGTAATCATACTAATATATTCAAAAAAAATACAGATTTTGAATTTTGAACCTAAATAAACATGATTATTAATATTTTAACTTTATCATTTTAATTGAAATTTCATTTTTTTATATAAAATTAAAAAAATATATATATATTTGTTAAATAATTATTTTCATCCGCGTTATGAGTGTAACATAATATAGCGTGCATTATATATCTATACTATTAATTTATAATATTAATTAAATGATTGATTGTGTAATGTCAAAATTAATTTAATATCAACTCAATCAATAAAATCACTTAAATATTTTTTTAAGAAAGAAATGAATATTAATATAGTGATGTTTTTGACTTTTTATTCTTATTTTATATGAAATGTAATAAAACAATCGAAAACTAAATAGTTAAGGATTAAACTAAAATTGATAAAAATTTAACTATAGATACTTTACCATTTTTTTTATAACTCATTTAGGTAAAAATACCCCAAACACTACTGTGCTATTATCTGCGATTATATTTTAATTCCTCTATTGACAAATTAAAACAATGATATGATTTTATACTGTAAAAGATTTTATATGAAATTTCAACCTCAAGCGAGAATCCCTCTCTTGAGGCTAATCTTTTATTGTATATGTGTAATCAAGGAGTTAGAAAATATATATCCCGTGTATTAATCTGATAATTAAAATGTACATCATTTCAAGTTTAACCTGATTTCAAATCGCATTATTATTAGTGTTTATAATTCAAAAAAAAAATTAGAAAATGTAGACTCTTGAATAAAAAAATAAAAGAAATGAAGTAATATTATCTTAGGAAGATAAAAAAGGGACTGTAGCTCATCCGTACCATCAATGACATCAATGAACTATTGCAGAACATTGAGCAAAGGTGAATGGCCATTAAGACCCCCTCCCCCCCAAAGGTTCCTTAAAATAAATCTCAATCATTCTTAAAATTTGCAGGCAGGTCATAATTCAATCAAAGGGAAAGTATATCATCAACCCAAGGTGCTGTACTTGGATTAATATATTTGGTTTGGTGGACAGATGGGCAGCCATCACTTTGGAAGATTTGATGCCCATCACATACGAGCAACGCTCAAGGATTTAGATCCAAATGGAGCATTTACTCCTTTTCAATTAGGAAATGCATTGAATACATGTGATACAACTTACACACCATTGGTAGGAGCAAATCACTACCTCACACATCACTAATAGGTAATTCTTGCGAATTGAACTTACAATATTGGTATGAGATGAACACCCTAAAGTAATGGACCAAATGCTCTGGATCAACTACTTCGTTAAATACATACAATAGAACCCAAAACTGCAAACAGCTTAAATTCTAGAATAGAAAATCAACATTTGAACATAAAACTCAGGAAGAAAAGTAATAGCATTATGTGACCAACATCATTAAACTGTAACACATATAGTAAAGTTGCCCTCAGTCCATTTTGCATTACCTTCGGATGAGGTATTCAAGCAGTTTTGTTGTCAAACTGAGCTCGAGAATTCTTCCTAGCGCTTTCCAACACGGTTTTATCAACAGTAATGAAGTAAGCGGCAATCGATGCTGTTTAAGCGACACACAGATAAGACATATTACGACGAGCAAAACTATTATAATCAAATGTCTTAATTGGATTCATACATTAATAATACGAGTTATTGAGTGTTTTCGTGAGTGTTCCTCTAATGGAGGCCAATTTCCCTATTTACAAGACACGGTCCCTTAATTTGACGTACTAAGATTAGATAGATCCCATGCATACTAATCAGGCTCGGCTTTGGGGGACGTCTGAAGGTGCGACCGCCTAAGGCCCAAGATTGAAAGGGGTCTAAAATATTGTTTTTCAGTTTTTAAGGGATCCAAAATTTTTTTTTTACCAATTTGTAAAGGACCTAAAAATATATTCTCAACTTTTAAGCAACCTAAAATCCCATTTTATTGTTTTGCTTAGGATCCAAAAAATATCAAGAACAAGTCTGATACTAACACATATCTTATTCTAGGGTCAACATGTGTCTTCTGAGTATGAGTTCGCCTACATGATGGTGCAAATCCATTAGGTGCAAACCCGTACTGACAAATTATATGGTTTGGTGAAATATATACTTATCGAAATAAAAAAAGGATCGGGTCGATTATGACGAACATCAAAACAGGACCAGTGAGAATACGATTGCTTTTGAGTAACACTAATAAATTTTAAAGAGTAAATGTTTCAGAAAATACCTCCACTTATGATAAGAGCTTGAGCAGTATGGTTCAGGTTTGCCTTTGCCCAAGCAACCTTACGAACTGCAATCAACTGAGAAAAACACACAAGGGCTGCCAATTAATGCATGGAAAAAGAGCTTTAGTAATGTAGATGGTGAAAGTTTAAAATAGCTCCAAGTCCCTATTCTTTTTATAGGTTTAGAATTTAGATCTCTACTTTTAAATTCTAAAAGTAAAATTACTAAAATTTCTAAAAATAAAAGCAAGAGGATTAGATTCCAGGTGTACTGGAAATATTGTGAGTTCAAGCATATTTTAAACGATCATGAAACTGTAATTACATATTCTCTACCACTTATGCAGACAATCAGTAAACAAAGAAAAACTTCGCAGGAAAATATTGTAAAATGGAAACACAGACAGGAAGGAATAATTAATATTGGTATTAATAAAAGAACAACCAATAAGAGAAAGGTTAAGGTTTAACTTACTGTAGGCACAGCGGTAAAAACGCCGGTAATGGCAGCAGCCTTGAGACCGGCACGAATACCTTCTGCATTAGTTTCCTAAAATATTAAAAAAAAGTTTTTTTTTATATAAAAAAACGAATTACAAGGGGAAAATGCAACATGATTTCATGGGATGCCAGCTTTGATCACCGAAAATTTAAGGAAATGAAAGATTAAAAGCCAAAAAAAACGAAGAAAAAACCTTGAGAGAATTGCTGTGCTCTCAATTTCTTCTGGTCTTCAGCAGGAGAAGGAATTAGGAAGGAATTTGTTCTTCTCTGTACCCAAACATCCCTCATTTCTGACGGAATTCCCATTTTTTTAAATAAAGATTTGATTGAAGATGGGGGAGAATGATGATCAAAGAGAGTTTAAAGAAAAAAGGGTGAAGAGGCGTAATTTGATTTGGCAGGCTGCCTGCCAATGCCATCACCTTTTTAATATATTTATTCATCCGACATCTCATAGCCGCCAGACATGTGTACCTGTTTATGGGTCCGGTTTTTTTTTTTTTTTAAAACTCGAAAGTTCATTTAAAAAATAAAAAGGTTTACATAAAAAAATAATTAATAAATTATCATTAAAAAGTTCGATACCATAATAACGTTTCTTTTTTGAAAAAAATATTATGTGGATATATTAAATAGATTTTTTAACACTTAATTTGAAATAAAAATTTTAAATAATCAAATATTATCAAACAATAAGCATAAAACTAAAATTATCATTAAGGATAAATATCAAATTTATAAATTAATTTTGATTTTATGTATAATTTAATACATAAATTTTGATTTAATTTTATACATTTTTTTTAGTGAAAAGAAGAAAAAACTACTCTTTAGAGAGATTTACACATTAATCCTATTGCTCCTCAAGCTACTTGAACTAACTAAACTATTATCATAACTTTGATTTTTACTTTGAGCTAAGCTATATTACGTTGCCCAACAAATTGATACTTTAATGGTTTTCGAGAAATTTCACGAAAGTTCTTGAAAAACGAACAAGTTCCTATTTTTCCATATACGCCATGCCAACAATTCGAATAGAGTTGACCATGGAACTTCATTCCCAACTTTCCATGTAGAGTTGCCCAAATTTGACTTGATCCAATCTTCTAGATTTCCGAAGAAGAATTGTGCTTGCCGTGTTCTATGTACAACGAAACTCCAAACTTCTCTTGCGACTGGGCAATCTCGAAGGACATGTAGAACATCTTCTACTCCATGATGATAGACCTGGCATGCCATGTCTTGTCCTAATCCTCATCGAACTCGTTCTGAGTTAGTGAGCAATTTTTGCTTTAGAATTAACCATAAAAAGAATTGGACCCGGTACGGGCCTTTATACTCCCATATGGTATTCAATTTTACACATTTAAAGAACCCAATAAGTGACTCTAGTGGAAAAGGGAATGTTGTTCATCCTAAGAGTCCTGGGTTCAAGCAACTATGTGTGCAAGGTGTGTGTACGTTGTCAAAGGGTTAAGAAAGTATGAACAGATATTTCCGGATTAAAAAATTATTTGTAAATGTAATATATTATTAAAAATTTATAAAAATTGAATTAAACCAAAATTCTATATATAAAATCGCATAAAATTAAAATTCATGCATGACATTGCACACGTTAAATTAAATTTATTATATAATTTTAATATTAATCCTTTATGATGACAACTTTGGGTTTTAATTTTGTAAAGGAGACGTAATTATACATCCACATAACTCTATATAATATATTATATATACAACAAGTCTAAGTTTATACCACAACAATGGTGCCGATTGAGCCTACAAAGTTAATAATGGTAGAGTTTCATAATCTATGTTCCCTCCATCCTTGAAAAAAAAAAAAGAAAATCTACATATGCCATCATACATAGAAAAAAATTCAACTCTTCATCACAGGGAGTACAAGGGATATAGGCAGAGAGAGAACACCAATGAAACACAGAGAGGCATCCCTTCTTATATCCCAAAATTTTGAGTCTCACATTATCCCTTTGAGAATAAAAGTTATAAATCTGAAAATTTAATCGAAAAATCCCTTGACATGAATGTACAAAAAAAAAAAAAATGAAGGCAGCACCAAACAAACAAACGAAAATGTTCAAAATGGAAATCCTTTACGCAGTATTTTTTTCGATGATTCGGCCAATGGCTTGAGACCTTTGGCATGTTTATAGAACTCCAACAGTTCATTTGCCACATCTTGTGGATGGCATTTAACAAACACATTCAAGAATCGATTTTCCGTCATCCTCAATGCCCTCAACATGATCGATCCTTTAATCTGCGGATAAAGCTCCATTTCCTTTAGTTTCCGAGCCAGCGATATCCGCGGTTTCAATAAGGCTTCGAGGTTGCTGAACAACAAAAACGGGTGCTCAAGCACCACTCTTGGAGACAACTTCATGGTTCCCAAAACAAATGTCATGTTCCTTTGAACCTTATCAACCGAGAGTGTCAAAATAAGAGGAGAACGTCCCAACAAACTCCAAATCTCTTCCTCCGAACACCCGAATTTCTCCAAGTTAGTCACCTTTTCACGTATAGTCTCGATCCGCGATATTCCGATGAGTGAAACTACGTACTTGTACATTTTGGAACCTTTTGAAACCCCTGTTTTCTTTATGTATTCCATTTTCTCCTCATTGAAAGAAGTCCTTGGGATCAATGTGGGACGTGAGATGAGCATAGCAATCAAATCACTTCCACTAATGCCAATCTCTTCGTAAAATGCAATGACTGGTTTCATGGTACTGTGAAAATCATAGGTCAAGAGTGAAGGGTTCCTAACAAGTGCTTTACGAAGCATTTCTCGCGACCCGAACAGGTTAACGAGGAACTCAATCCGCTCGTCGAAGCAATTATTGATACGAGAACAAAAGAAACGAGGACGACAATTGACCATCTTGACAATGTCGGAACCGGTGAGTCCCAAGCTACTCAGCAAGTTGAGTTTGGATAAAAGGGGAGTAGCTTGAGCGTTGCGCAAAGAAGGTTGGCGTGAAAAGATCTTCAACAAATCGTTTTCACAGCAACCCCATTGCTTGAAAACCTCGATGGAGTCTCTCGGATGCTCTATAGCTTCTTCATTCGGGCTTTCAACTTGGTTTGGGCATATCGTCGAATAGGTGGCGGTAATTCGAAAAAAAGAGTTTGAACGTGTAAAGTGGCGGTTCGATGCGGAGACAAGGAATCGGAACTTGAGTAAAAGATGAAGTTTTGGGAACATGTGAGCTTTTTCAGTGTAATCTTAAGGGAAAATGCCTGGGAACGGAGTAAGCTGTAGGTGAAGTTTATTGAGAAAAAAAAGGGACAAAAGAAAGAAGAGGAAGCGGAAAAAATCACACACGGATGTATTGATGTAATAAAGGGCTTGTACTACATGTAAGCGGGTGTAATCGGTGAGTTGAGCCAAACTTCAAATTTAAGTTTGAGTTTCACTCATTCAACTTCGAATTCAATTAAATTTGTTTATAGATTTTTATATTTAAAATATACTCAAATTCAATTAAATTCATTTTTATTTAAATTTTTAAGGATAAAAATTAATTTCATAATATACAAATCGATTAGACTCACAATTAACTCTTATTCTTATTTCTATATTTTCCTCAAAAATTTCCCTTTTCAATCACCATACTTTGGTATAGATATTTTTGGAATGATACCCGCTAAAGACGTGCAAAACAAATTATTTATAATAAATATTAATATTCCCCCAAATGCAAATGCCACCTTATCTTGGCTTTCCACAAGTAATTTTTGTAAGTAAAAAAAATTGTATCATATTTAAAATTTGATAATGTTCTTTTTCCTCAAAAAAACGGATAATAGTTTCAAGTTTGTGAGAATTAATCTCTATGAGCACAGCGACCCATCTAATTGTTTAAGTAGTGTAAATTCATGTATTTATAAATATTCGATTTATTTATTACAGATGCAAATATGATATATTTATCATTTTTTTTAACAGAACATCTTCAAATCTTCATTAGATGCTCACAATCATTGTTTGTTGCTAACATTGTTACCAAAGCTTAAAGCGTTTGAAAAACTGTTTTTGACCCATTAAAGCGAAATTATCTTCTTTTCATCACCATTATCTACCCATGAGGTTATAGCAGAAGAAAAAATGGCAGAGATTTGTTCCCACTTCAACTAACATTATTATCCCCAATTATATGTCTGTTTCATGAATCAATTTCCTTTCATTTTCGATTTCAACAATACCGGAATTTTGCCCCTAAAAGGAAAAGATGCGACAAACAGCTTACTTGCTTACAAGGAAGTTGCTGGTCTATATCCCACATAGTCGGGATACAAACAGACGAGGGGAGGAGCAGCCTATAAACAAAGTGGGCTTAAGCTTGTTAAATCATTCCTTTCTCGGCCTTTTGGCTAAGATCAAGTGTAGTATCTGTTCTTATCAGTTTAATATCTGATACGTGGGCCATTGGTCCACATGATATTAAATTTATTTTTTGAGGGGAGGGTCCACTACGGTAGCTTGCTATTGGGACTCTCAAGCGCCGCCCAAGTGTTGCACTATTGCTCGGGCCTGGCGCACCCCACCTAATTCCAGTTTTAATTTATATGGAGTGATACATGTTGCTGTCGCGTTGGTGGATTGTATGACGCAGTGGTCTAGTGGTTGTTGGCCCAACAAATTAGTTTTTGGTAAAATGTTTTTGTGAGATATTATTTAAGTGGGGACATAAACCTATGTTTTTTTAACTTAAATATGTAGAACTTCAACAAATGTTTGTATTTTAAAATTCTAATATATGAGTGAGTGACAACTTATTTTCACTTTCTATTTCAACAAATGCCTTGGGAATAGCATGGTCTACTATGGGCTTGCTTTTGTCTGAAAGAGCTTGTCCATGCTTGTTGCATTCAAACGATACAAATGTGTAGCACACTATAGGGAAATCTCATACTTGCAAAGTATCCCACACGGAGTGGAGATCCTAAGGGACACAAAAGAGTTTGTTTATATATAAGCATAGAAACACAAGATTTCAACTTAAAAGGGTCGGTTGGCTAAATATGCCACGCCCACCCTCGTTTGGTGGGTGCTGTATGGCTATCAAGACATATGGCCGACATAATTTGTGGAAACCAATATGGTTGGCTCGTTCGGCCGACCCTCCATATCTATTCCTAAATCACTTTAACTATGTTTATATGAAAACAAAATTAATGAAATGAGCAATTAACAATAAAAATCAATATGCAAGGAAAAACAAAAAGTTATGAATTTATTTATGTTATGAAAAAATAATGAGTAAAACCATCTTCCCATTCAGCTCATATCATTTGGTATTGTTATTTATTTGTTTTTGTACTTCTATTATCTTGAATATTTCAAGAAATAATAGAGGAATTTATGACATTAAAAACCTTTTTATTGCGACAAATTTATTTACCATTAAAAGAAAAAGCAAAGATTGTGGCATAAATAATGGATGCTACAAAATTATCCATGTAACACGTGGACTATATTGTAGATAGTTGGTCTAATATGCAACGTGCCTGGCATGTCTAATGGACTAATGATACTCTAATCTATAATGTCATCATATTCTTTGGATCTGTCAGAATATTTTAAGATCATTTCGAACTAACTTATAATTTGATGTAAGTTCGAAACTTTTAGATCGTTCAGATCAATGTAACTTGATGTAAGAAAAACATATCAACGGCATGTAGTCTTTATATGCCACAAATTTTACCTTCTAACAAGAAGTAAATTGAGATTTGAGAAGATATAGACATAATTTGTGAAAGTTGATATCACCAACACAATTGTAAAATTACGAGATAATTATTTATTTTTCCGTTCTTCACTCTACAGGCTTAATAGAGCATTGTGGGTTAAAATTCACTTTTTTTTTGATAAATTATAAGAGAGTTAAATTTTAATAATAACACGATTCAAATTCAGATCACAATTGAAACAATAAACACTATTAATAATTAAATCATATTGATTTAAAAAGTTAAAAAGTTATCCACGCATATTAATTTTTGAAAATTTATTTTAATTTTTATACGCTTAAAAAGTTGACATTTTAGTACCTACTCTATAATTTTACCATTAATGGAATGGCATGGATAACGGTAACTAAAGTTACATTAAATCAAATTAAATACTTTTATAAAAATTAACATCAATAGCACAAGCAAATAACAAAAAACCACTTGGTATAGTTCAACAATTCCCTTACGAATAAAAATTCCCAACCAAAAATGCTTTGATTTTAAAAACATAAAAAAAAAACCATACAACATACTAAAAAACCATTTCATCATCTTCACACCCAACTCTCCATTATAATCTGATATCAAAACAAAGGAAATGGGAGAAAATGGAAGGAAGATTACCAATGACCAAAAAGAAAACTAACTACAGACCCTGATCGATTAGATAATCCCCAAGCCTTTCCACAATCATGTTGCATTGACCAGGTGTTACAGGCTCATCATATATCCCGATGATCAGTGCTTGGTTGGTCTTTTTCACGGTCGCACCGCCGGCACCCTGCATCAGCGATATACTTCAATCAAACCATGCTAGGTTCAATTAAGACGGTATGTTACTATATAAACATTACCTTCTTTCCTCTTATTACAGCACCCGCTTCACCTTGGATCACCATGTATTTTACAGCACCGAGGAATAATCCGGTTGGTGCCAGAGAACCGGGTTCAGCAAAATCATTCATGATTGCACTTATTTCTTCAGGGGTAAACTACAAGCACCATCAAGCACACAAAAAAAGAACTTTAAGAACCCTTTTTCTCTAATCAATTGATAACGCTAAATTGAAATGAAAAAAGAGGAAGAGAACCGGAGGGAAAGTGGAGCTCTGGGCCCAAACGCTGCCGTTGTGGCCGATAATTGCAGCAGCAGTAAGATGGACGGGTTGACCATCTATATCGCACATCAAGTGCTCGTCAACGTACTGTTGCCAAGACATAACTTTCTTTTGAACTTGTTTTGGGTTTAGCTAATGGGATTGTATTGGGATTTTAAAGAGAAAGAGAGGGAAAGAGAAAAATTGTGTTTGGCGAGGAAGAAAGTTATGCAATGCAGATTGCGTGAAAAATAAGCTGCGCTGGACATTCTCCAACGTGGACTAATATTATTGTATTACATTTGCAGTCGCTTTGGGACCAACTTAATATACATGTTTTATTTAATTTAAATTGGTTTATAATAGATAATAAATATGTAATATATATTTTAAATTAAACCAACCCAACTTAACCTAAATTTATATTAAACACAATTTTTAAGAAAATGTAAATAAAAAATCGATTACCCAACTTAATTGATCGAAATAATTAATCTTAATAATTCAATTATGCACGAACCACATTTTTTAATTATTGTAAATAATAACAGTACTAACTTAATTAAGATTTAATTTTTTTATCATGAATTTTTTAGTTTTAAATCTTCCTGGAATTATGTCATTTACATTTAATATGTTAAAATTGTGTAAATTAATGCGCTATTAATGACAAATGTTTCTATCTTGAATGCAATTTTCCTTTTTTTTTAAAAAAAAAAACAATGTTTGAACAATATCATTAATTTCCCTTCATAAAAAATATTTATATCTATATTTAAAAACAATGAATTTATTTATATTTATGAAAAATAATGAGTAAACCCATCTTCCCATTCATGCTCACCACTTTGTTGTCGTCATAAGCAATCTCGGATCACAGCTCATATCATCTGACATTGTTATTTGTTTTTGTTTTTTTAATATTTTAAGCAGAGATTTGGTGATGCGAATCAAAAAAATTATGTATACGCGAGTGGAGAATGGTCATTAAACAAATAAAAAAAATAAATTGTGCCTCATATTTCGGTTGACCTGAAGAAAGATTTTTTTATCGATGCTAGAAATTTTCATGTTGCTTTTTCATTGGTCGATGATTAGATACGTAAGAATGAAGTTAGAAAATTTTTAAGGGAATGCGGAAATTAAGTTGTATTTTTTACTGTAGCAAAAAATATAATTTTATTATTTTAATAATTTATATCTTTATAATTTTTAAAAGATTAAATCAAAATTTTATCATTTGAAAAGGTAAAGTACAATTTTTATCATTACAAATTTAAAATTTTTGGGGTCTTAAAAGGAATATTTCTACTTTAAAAGGGATTAAGATTCCTACCAACCTCTCCGGATTAATCATTGCAGATACGATTAGACAGACGTTTTCTTTTATTCAATCCTATTGTTACTACTAACTCATAATTGATTTTTTATATTTTGTTAAAAAAAATAGAGGAATTTATAATATTAAAAACCTTTTTTTGGCGACATTTATTTACCATTAAAAGAAAAAGCAAAGATTGTGGCATAAATAATGGATGCTTCAAAATTATCCATGTAAGACGTGGCCTATATTGTAGATAGTTGGTCTAATATGCAACGTGCCTAGCATGTCTAATGAATCTATAATGTCATGATGTTCTTTGGATCTGTAAGAATTTTTTAGATCCTTCCAAACTAACACAAAACTTGATCAGGCTGGTGTAACTTGATGTAAGAAAACATATCAACGGTATGTAGTTTTTTATATGCCACAAAATTTACCTTCTAACAATGAGATATTAGGAGGGTAAAAGTGTAACACCTCTACACCCGGTTCACATGTATAAACTCGGTATAAGAATATTACATACAGTGTCAGAGAATTAAAAATGAGTATAACAAAATTTTTCTTTCAATTTATGTAAAATTTTAAAACAATATTAGTAACTCATTCATTAGAGACACATAGGTATACCATTTGTATATGTCATTTCACACAAAATAAATATTTCTTGTCTTGCAATCTTCCGATGTTGATGTGATTTGATGAGAGACACCTAATTCAATCTTAACTTCTCGAAGGTCTTATACCTACGCATTAAAATAAACGCGTTAAGCCGGTGAAGGCTTAGTAAGTACTATAAGTGTCATTAATCATTCATCTTTTAATCACTCATTTCAAACTCATTCATATAATTGTTTATTCATGTAAAATACATACCTTTTATGTATATAACATTTAACTTACAGTAGTGTTATAAATTCTAATATTCTTCCTCATTTCACATTTTAGCCATTCCAATATCTTAGTTTACTTAGTTTTATCATTCTTTGATTTCTTATACATATATTGTACTCACCTTTCATGTGATTATCATTTCACTTACTTCAATGTCACAATTTGCACGTTCTTTCTTTTTCACATTGTTTACCCTATTAACAAGACTTGGACCTTGACGGATACACGGATCCAACCAAACACACCATAATGGCACCCAGTGCCTCATCGGATAGTTCGAAGCAATAAAATGACACCAGTATCTCATCGGCCTAGCCGAAGTAAAGTGGTACCCAGTACCTCATCAAATCTATCAAAAGTAAAATAATGACACCCAGTGTCTCATCGACTCAAGGTCGAAGTATCCCTGAACTCTTCCAATCCTATGGCATGCCAACTATATCCGACTCAGCCCGACTAGTTAATAGGAATTTTTAATTTACAATTCATATCACTTTCAATTCCAATTTCACTTTCACTTTCATTTTCACTTTCAATTTTGATCACAAATCATTCAAATTCAATTCAAATATACATATTCATGTATTTCTCACTTTTGTTTCCTCAAATAAATTCACAATTCCACCAATTAATCACACAATCAATCTTTATAATTAATCACATAGTATTTCACACATATATTTTTCTCACATATTCATCATCATATACCTTTTACTTTTATTTTCACATTAATTTTCAAAACTGTCCACTTGCATCACAGTCACTAAATTATTTATATCTTGAGTTATAGAGTTCGAAATTAAAATCCGCTTAATGTTTCTGAAATTAGACTCAAATATATTTTTACCATAAAAATTTCAGAATTTTTACTTTAGCCAATTTGTACAGTAAATTCTTTCAATTTACCCCTTCTCTGTTGCTTGATAGTTTCGATCTTTCTTCACTAAAAATTATTTATCTTTTTGTACAGAGATCTAATTATGTTCCCATCTGTTTTCTTTGAAAATAGACTCATTAAGGATTCAACCATATAAATTTCAGTCTATAATAATTTTTATACATTTTTCTATGATTTTTCAAAGTCAGAACAGGGAAACTCGAACCTACTCTGACCTTGTTACACAAAAGCCAGTATATCTTGAAATATACTATTCCTTTTATTTCACTGTTTCTTCCATATGAAACTACACTCAATAAGATTTAATTACATAATTAATTAAACTCTTAACTATTTTTATATAATTTTTGGTGAATTTTCGAATTTAGTCTTCTGTTCTGTCCAAACTGTTTCAATGAGATTAATTCCTTTCTCATGCTTCTTTATACTAAATTTCATTCAACCACACATAATTATCATACTTATAATTAAACATCTCATTTTCATCATGATTTAATCATGTATATTAAAATTATACACTTTAACTTAATTGTTACTAAGTCTTTTAATACTTGTAGTACTTACCTCACTTGTAGATACTTTCTTCTCACACCTTAGCTTTCTCCTTTCCTTTTTCTTCAATTTGGTCCTTCTCCTTCTTCCCTCTTTCTTTGTTCTTGAATTTCCAAAATTCTAATTCAATCCCTATCCATTTTAACACTTCAAAGTGGACTCTATAAAGAAATTAAGGTGTCTACTAACTTCCCTCTATGCCTTTCTTAAGGAAATTTCAAAGAAAAGGGAGGATTTTGAAGCTTGGAGAGCTTAACAATGGTGAAGGGACTAAATTGGAATAAAAACAAAAGTTAAAAATGAGATATGAAGGCTTGGACGGCTAGCTTATGGAGAGAGCTGATATCTTTGCTTTTTAATTGATTTTTTCCTCTTTCAAATTCTTTAGAATTCTCTTAAAATATCTCACTTAATAAAAATGATAAAATTATACTTTTAGTCCCTAGGCCTTCCAACTTTACATTTTGGCCCAAAATTTTGCCTCCAAAAATATATTCCACCAAATTATTCTTTTGCCCCTCCTTAATCAATCTAATTCCCATGATTAATCATAATTTAATTTGGATAAATTGCTATGTAGTCCTTCCTATTTTCTCACATTTTACTGATACATCCTTAATTTCTCCAAACCTTTCTAAATTCAACCATATATTCTAATTCTCAATTGTACTTTATCACTGTTCCAAATTCGATTCAAGTACACGAATGTTACACTATTATTATTTTAACTCTGGTTTAAAAATGCGGATGTTACAAAAAGCATAATCCGTGAAAGTTAACATCATCACTAACACAATTGTAAAATTATGAGGTAACTATTTATTTTCCCGTTTTCCACTCTGGAACCTACATAGCATCTTGGGTTAAAGTTTCTTATAGGTTTGAAAAGCTGATATTCTTACATGGTAACTTTATCATTAATGAAATGACATGGATAAGGATGACTAATGTTACATTAATCAAATTAAATAGATTAACCATCTTAAAAATAAATGGAATAAACTGATTTAATGTTGATTGATGTGAACCAAATTATAAATAATTTAAACACATCAATTATGTAAAAGTAAAAAATAAATTCTAAAACAATTTGGGGGTAAAAGCAATGCAAGCTCTGAAGAAAATCGTTAGATGCTAATAAATTAAAATGATATACATAAGTGTATTCTTATACAGAACACTAAGACTACACCCACTCATATTTATAGATATTCCTGCTTGGGATTATAATAAATGACAACAAATCCTTAATTTAAGCCCAATGTGTTTATGGGACCAGTCGAAAGGTAACACCACTTTTGGGGCTTTAGAAATCCTACAGATTTAACAGAATCATCTAAGAACCTCGACTACAAATGAAAAAAAAAAGTGGAGTGACCGAGCCAGCTCATAGTAGCAAGGTACAGTTCAAAATCCATAGGAGATTTATGGCAGGAAATGTTCAGATATCACGAGTCCTAAAAGCAAACAAGACCTGCAATAAGGCAGATATTTACTAAAGGTAAACACTTTAACTATAATTAGGTGGGGTGCGCCAGGCCCGAGCAATAGTGCAACGATTGGGCGACGCTCGAGAGCCCCAGTAGCAAGCTACTGTAGTAGACCCTCCCCCTCAAAAAATAAATTTAATATCATGTGAGCCGATGGCCCACGTATCAGATATTAAACTGATAAGAACAGATACTACACTTGATCTTAGCCAAAAGGCCGAGAAAGGTATGCTTCTTTTCGTTAAAGCCCGCTTCTTTTATAGGCAGCTTCTCCCCTCGTCTGTTTGTGTCCCAACGATGTGGTATATAGACCAATGTATTCAGCGACTTGTTTGTAAGCAAGCAAGCAGCTTCTCTCTGTTTTTTCTTGTTAGGGCCAAAATTCATGTATTGTTGAAATCGAAAATGAAAGGAAGTTTTTTCATGAAAGCGTCGTATAATTGCAGATAGTATTTGTTGAAGAGGGACAAATCTCTGCCATTTCTTCTTCTGCTATAACTTCATGGGTAGATGATTATAATGAAGAAAAGAAGAGAAACATAAGCTTTGGTAAACATCATCATCGTAAGTGTAGACGAAACGCAAGGTAATATCAATCATATATTAGCAAAAGGTGAAAGCCTCATAACATACAATGCTAAAAGTAGCCACAACCGCATATATTGTATTCTCTTCTTCTTGGTAGTAGACCATCTTCTTTTTATCTTTTCATTTTAGGAGAGTCGAGTTCGAGTATATGTGTGTGCAAAGTGTGTATACGTTGTTAAAAGGTTAAGAAAATATAAATAAATAATACTATGTAATCACATCAATATATTAAAAAAAATTATTGTTTATAATATAGTGTTTGTTATGATAATTTTAAATTAATGTTATTGTGTTATTTGTTGACTTTATTCTTTTTTGAATTAAAAGCAAAGAAAAATAACATTGCAATGGTATTTTTTTTTATGTTTCAAGCTTATTTGAACAAAATAAAATATGTGTAAAAATTTTGATTAATTTGATTAACAACCCAAATTCATCGAAATTATTTTGATCGGTTAAAAGATTTTGAAAACTTTTGATTCGATTAATGGTTAAAGCTTTTACGTTCGATTTAGATATTAACCGAATAAATATTTAAACACCCTATCCACTAATCGCTCTTACTATCTTTATTTGCACTATTGCCAAAATCTATTAAATCCTAGGTTGTTAAATGAAAACATTTAAATGATGGTACTTAAATAGTCATTCCAACTTTAAAAGGTTATAAAATAATTATTTTATTATTTAAAAGTTTTATTTAAATCAATAAGTTATTAAAACTGCTGCTATATCGCAATGTTCATACCAATCGAAAACTCTCCTTCTCCTTTCCCTTCTCTTCTACATATAAGTTTTTTAATTAAACAACTTTAACCATCGTAGATATGCTAACCAAAATCCAAACATCTCTCTTCTCCAATCTCCGATACTAACCATTAGTTCAACTTAAATTTAAGATATCTCTTTTACTCATCAATAAATACTGATCCATCATACCGATTATCAAGTCGTTCTTTGGATCTTATTAGCTCGACTTCTTTTAAAAAACTTTAACAACCTGATAATTTAAATAAAAATTTTCAGATAATTATGACTTGAATGAAAAACTTTTGCATAATTTAATCATCATCTAGTAATTTTGAAGTTGAATTAATTGAATATATATAATTTAATCTATACAAAAAATTATGTTCACCTTAACAGACCTGTTAAAAAATTATATTTTAGCCAAAACTGGGTCAAATTTAGTTGATTCGAACTGCAAAATACACATGACTCAGCTCTCAACACTCTTTTGTAGATCGCTCCTGAGCTCTTGCATTAGTTAATTTAAGAAAAAAAATTACTTCAATTGAGGTCCATTTGACCATAAAATAACTCGTCAAGTTCTGATATGTCTTTTCAGAAAAAAGAAATTTTTACAAGAAATATTTTATGACACAGATAGATGTAGTGGGAAAAGTGTTTCGCATGTTCGTGTAGATTGAGCTAAATAAGGCAAAGGAGAACCAGAATTGGGAACAATTACTAACCCGACTGATAATATCAAATATGATCTGCTACAAGAATAACAAGTAGACATTTAAACTAACATTAGGTGGGGTGCGCCAGGCCCGAGCAATAGTGCAATGCTTGGGCGACACTCGAGAATCCCAGTAGCAAGCTACTGCGGTGGACCCTCCCCCTCAAGAAATAAATTTAATATCATGTGGACCAATAGCCCACGTATCAGATATTAAACTGATAAGAACAGATACTACACTTGATCTTAGCCAAAAGGCCGAGAAAGGTATGCTTTATAAATTCTAAGCCCGCTTCTTTTATAGGCAACTTCTCCCCTCGTCCGTTTGTATTTCAAATATGTGGGATATAAAGTCCGTGAAATGTAAGCTAATATCATATTAGCAGAAGGTTACTGCTTTAATTGATGTTTCTGCAGTGGAATTAATGCTGTTATTAGTTGCATTTTTTTTAGGATTAGTTAATTTTTCATTTGGGATTATCCAGTTTAAGATTAATATAAGAATGATTTAATTTTGATTTTTCAGATTAACAATTTATATGTACTTCAGGATAATTAAATAATTAATTGAATGTTTAGATTAAAGTGATAACCTGATTTATTAAACTAATTAATTAATTTAGAATACTTCAAGATTAATTTATTAGTTAGGGGCAACTCTTGTTGGATATATTCCATGTCTAGCTTATTGGAAATTTTTTCGGCAAATTATTTTTTGTAAAGCATTATAAAGAGATTGAGAATTAATTTAATATTGCTTTTAAAATTTTGTAAGAGTAGATGTTAAAGTATTATTTTGAGTCTGCTTTTAGCACGTTTTTCTTTCTATGGAAGACGATCTAGCTAATCTGCGTCTTGAAGATGAAGAGGATGATGCTTTTCGAGAAGACCCTAAAGATGCCATTGAAGTCCCTCATTTTTGTTTAGTGGGTACCTATCTAACAGATAGTGTGGTCCATTTCCCTTTTTTGCGAAATACTTTGGCAGATTTATGGCATCCCATTGGGGGAGTTGCGATCTCTGATTTGGGGGGGAAGAGATATTTGTTTCAATTCTTCTATCTGGTTGATTTAAACAGGGTTTTGGATGGCAGGCCTTGGTCTTTTAATAACCATCTCATTCTAATGGAAAGGTTGGAAAAGGAACAAGATCCTCTCATGGTGGATCTTCATAAAACTGTATTTTGGGTTCAGATACATGATCTTCCTCCTAGTTTGATGTCGATAACAATGGGGTTTAGATTTGGTGATTTTATAGGCTATTTTCTAGAATATGATGCTCGAATTCCTACAATGGGGTTTCAACATTTTATAAGGATTCGTATTAGTTTGGATGTTCATTTACCATTAAAACGGAGGAAAAAATTCTTCTTGGTGATCAAGTTTACCATGCCCGATTCCAATATGAAAAGTTGAGCCTCTTTTGCTTCATTTGTGGTAAATTAGGGCATGAAGAGAGCTTTTGCTCGGTTAGGGTTCGGTTGGATCCTTTCACGGTTGTTTTTGGGTGGGATATTTCGCTTCGAGCTCCGACGAGGAAAGGTCAGGCGGTGGTCAGTAGGTGGCTAGGGGAATTGAAAGGTTTAGGGACGAATGCTTCCACTAAGGAAAGTATAGATAGTCAGCATAATTTTGGGGATATCAATAAGAATAATATTTCCAATTTCAATCCCATTTTTGGAGGCATTAATCGGGGGATTGGTTCTAACTTGTATGGAAATAATCCATTAGGAGAGAATCTGGGGGATAGGGCAATCAATTCAGTGGGATCTATGGAGAGTTTTTTATGATAGAGAGAATCTCGCAGTTAATACTATTGATGGGAAAAAACGTCAACGGGTCTTTAGGAAGGGATTTGATGCTTCGGGTTCGTATAATGTTATTGCCTCATCTAATAATGATGATTTTTTGGCTGGCTCTGCAAGGCAGGGCAACCGGGCCCAATGAATATTTTTAGTTGGAACGTCCGTGGGCTAGGGAAATCACGGGTCGTTCACCGTCTTAGAAATAAGTTGAGAGATATTCATCCCCAAATTATGTTTCTCATGGAAATGAAAATTAGTACTCGTCGTATGGAATGGGTTAGACGGAAGTGTGGTTTTCAACATGGTATTGACATTGGGGCAATTGGTTTTAAAGGGGGACTTTCTATAGAATGGCGGGATCATTTGGATGTGGTTTTAAGAAGCTATTCTCAGCATCATATTGATGTTGAGATTAATGATATCGAAGATGGGCATTCTTGGCGTTACACTAGGTTCTATAGTCATCCGGAAGATCATTTGAGGGACAAATCATGAGACTTATTGAGAGTTCTTGGAAGGGATAAAAGTCTCCCTTGGCTAGTAGTAGGAGACTTTAATGAAATTGCCTATTCTTTTGAAAAAAATGTGGGTGTGTTTGAGCAGAAAAGAAGATGGCTACCTTTCATTCAGTGTTGGAAGACTGTGATTTGTGTGATCTTGTGTATTCGGGGAAATGGTACACTTGAGAAAGGGGGTGATTTGCCAGGACCAACATTAGGGAGAGGCTTGACTGAGGAGTCGCTAGCTTAGCTTGGTGTGATTTATTCCCTAATTATTCTGTTACTCATTTAAACTATTCCATTTCTGACCATTGTCATATTGTGGTGACAATAAGAGAAGGTGAAGGTGCGAAGGGTAGTAATTGTAAAAGGAACTTCATATTTAATGCGGATTGGATTTTGGAAGATTCTTGTGAGGCCTTATTCGTGAATTTTGGGAGGCTAATAATGATCTGTTGCCTAAGAAACTTGAATGATTAGGAGATAAATTATTCTAGTGGAGTATCTCAATTTAGAAAAATTAGGTTCGAAAGAAGAAAGAGCTTGAAGATCGATTAAGTCTGCTTGTTCAAAAGGATCCGAATGATGCTGTATTGGCAGATTTAACAGATGTTCAGATCGGTCTTAATATTGAAGCGAATAAAGAAGAGCTTTATTGGAATCAATGCGCGAGGGTAAACTGGCTTACTAATGGTGATCGGAATACTACTTATTTTCACAAGATGGCTAATATGCGACAGAAAAGGAATACTATTCGGGGGTTGACTACTAATTCGGGTTCAAGGGTGACGAATGATGTTCATATACAACGCATTGCAATTAACTATTTTTAAACACTTTTTACAGCATCGGAGGAGGGGGATGCGGAAGGTATATTTGCTAATGTTCAGAGAAGAATCATGTAACACCCATATACCCGGTTCACACGTATAAACCCGATTTACATACAATGTCAAAGAATTAACGAGTATAATAAAATTTTTCTTTTAATTCATGTAAATTTTTAAAAAAATATTAGTAACTCATTCATTAGAGACACATAGGTATACCATTTGTACATGCCATTTCACATAAAATAAATATGCATTGTCTTGCAATCTTCCGATGTTGATGTGATTTGATGAGAGGCATCTAATCCAATCTTAACTTCTCGGAGGTCTTATACCTACGCGTTGAAATAAACGCGTTAAGCCGGTGAAGGCTTAGTAAGTACTACAAGTGTCATTAATCATTCATCTTTTAATCAGTCATTTCAAACTCATTCATATAATTGTTTATTCATGTAAAATACATATTTTTTTCTGTATATAAAATTTAACTTACAGTAGTGTTATAAATTCACATATTCTTCCTCATTTCATATTTTAGTCATTTCAATCTCTTAGCTTACTTAGTTTTATCATTCTTTGATTTCTTATACATATATTGTACTTACATTTCATGTGATTATCATTTCACTTACCTCAATGTCACAATTTGCACATTCTTTTTTTTCACATTGTTTACCCTATTAACAAGACTCGGACCTTGACGGATACACGGATCCAACCAAACACTCCAGAATGGCACCCAGTGCCTCATCGGATAGTTCGAAGCAATAAAGTGACACCTAGTGTCTCATCGACCTAGCCGAAGTAAAGTGGTACCCAGTACCTCATCGAATCTATCCGAAGTAAAATAATGACACTCAGTGTCTCATCGACTTAAGGTCGAAGTATCTCTGAACTCTTCCAGTCCTATGGCATGCCAACTATATCCGACTCAGCCCTACTAGTTAATAGGAATTTTTAATTTACAATTCATATCACTTTCAATTTCACTTTCACTTTCACTTTCACTTTCAATTTCAATTTTGATCACAAGTCATTCACAACTTATACATCATATATACATTTTTCTTCACATATACATAATCATGTATTTCTCACCTTTATTTCCTCAATGGCTTTCACAATATCACCATTTTATCATATAATCAATATTTATAATTAAACACATAATATTTCACATATGCATCATCATATACCTCTTACTTTTATTTTCACATTAATTTTCAAAACTGTCCATTTGAGTTATAGTCACTAAATTATTTATATCTTGAGCTACAGAATTCGAAATTATAATCCTCTTGATGATTATGAAATTAGACTCAAATATATTTTTACCATAAAAATTTCAGAATTTTTACTTTAGCCAATTTGTACAGTAAATTCTTTCAATTTACCCCTTCTATGCTGCCTAATAGTTTCGACCTTTCTTTACTAAAATTTATTTATCTTTTATTATAAAGATCCAATAATGTTATCGTCTGTTTCTTTTGAAAATAAACTTATTAAGGATTCAACCATATAAATTTCAGCCTATAATAATTTTTCTACATTTTTATATGATTTTTCAAAGTCAGAACTGGAGAACTCAAACCTACTCTGACCTTGTTACACAAAAACTAGTATATCTCGAGATATACAATTCCTTTTAATTCACTGTTTCTTCCATATGAAACTTCACTCAATAAGATTTAATTACATATTTAATTCAACTCTTAACCCTTTTTATAAAATTTTGGTAAATTTTCGAAGTTAGTCCTCTGATTCTGTCCAATCTGTTTTAATGAGAATAATTCATTTCTCATGTTTCTTTATACTAAATTTCATTCAATCATACATAATTAACATTTATAATTAAACATATCATTTTTATCATAATTAACCATATATGTTAAAAATTATAAACACTTTAACTTAATTAATTATAAGCCTCTTAATACTTGTAGTACTTACAACTCTTGTAGAAAGCTTCATTTCCCTCTTTGATCTTCTCTTTTCCTTTCTCTTCAATTTCATACAAAACACATATATTCACATGTAAGCTAAAAATTCCAGCAACTAATATTTTCATACCAAAACATGAATTAAACATGTATGACATGCTAATCTCTCCATTACTTACCTTGGCACTTGAAAATTCCAAATTACCAACTTGAGCTCTTGCTCCTTAACACTTCAAATATGGATTTTCTCATGAAATTAAGGTAGTTAATAGCTTAATCTTATGAGTTTCTTAAAGAAATTCCAAAGAAAAATGGAAGATTGAAGCTTGGATGCCTTAGAAATTTAAGAAGAAATGGTGAAGAAATGATGAAGAAAATGAAAAGAAGAAATTAGTGGAGATAAGGGTAGTTACGGCAAAAGCAAAGAGGAAATGGGTGATATAAAATCATCCCTTCTTTAATTCTCACATTTTTTATGGAATATCTCAACTTACCAAAAATGGTCTAATTCTCCTTAGGTCCTTAGACCTTTCATCACTTTTACACTTAAGTCCTTTCTTCAATCATTAATCATTTTAAAAATATCAAATATTCTCAATTACCATTTTACTCATCTCTCAATTTCTCTAGACTTTTCTTCAAAAATATCTCTCTTTAATAAAAATGGTAAAATTACACTTTTAGTCCCTGGGCCTTCCAACTTTACACTTTGGCCCAAAACTTTGCCTCCAAAAATATCTTCCACCAAATTACTCTTTTGCCCCTCCTTAATCAATCTAATTCTCATGATGACTCATAATTCTATTTGGATAAATTACTATCTAGTCATTCCTCCTTTCTCACAATTACTAATTAATCCTTAAATTTTCCTAATCTTCTTATTTTAGTTACATATTCTAATTCTTGACTATTTCCCTATACTGTTCCAACTCCGATTCAAAAACGCAGATGTTACAAATCACGGATGAGATGAATACCTCTCTTCTTCGTCCTTTTGAGGAGGATGAAATTTGGCAAGCCCTTAAGGACATGGGACCTCTTAAAGCGCTTGGAATCGATGGTTATCCTGCTGTATTTTTTAACATTTTTGGGGTATTGTAGGAAAGGACGTTTTACGGTACTGTTTAGAGGTGTTGCAAGGCAATATGGATGTTGAAAGTATCAATCAAACCAAAACTATTCTTATCCCTAAGGTCAGTAAACCATGCAATATTATGCAATTTAGGCCAATCAGCCTTTGTAATGTTATTTACAAAATAACTGCCAAAGTTATTGTTAATCGTATGCGTGGTTATCTCTCTGATTGTGTTTTTAAGTCGCAATGTGCCTTCATCTCGGAGAGACAAATTTCGGACAATGTGTTGATTGCATATGAAATTCTTCATCTTCTCAAAATTAAAAAAGGGGTACGATGGGGAATTTTACTTTTAAACTTGATATGAAAAATACCTATGATCAGGTAGAGTGGGACTTTTTGGGAGGAATGCTAGTTTATTTAGGGTTTCATACAAATTGGGTAACATTAATCCTACGTTGTATTGCTTCTGTTTCTTACTCAATTGGAGTGAATGGGCATCTTAGTAATAGTTTTTTGCTATCTCGGGGGCTTAAACAAGGAGATTCGTTAAGCCCTTATCTTTTCCTTCTTTGTGCGGAAGGGCTTTCATCAATTCTGAACAAAGATAAGGATGATGGATCTGTTAAAGGAATTCGTTTGGGAAAAGGTTCATGATCAATTAAGCACCTTTTTTTTGCGGATGATTCAATTATCTTTGGAGATGCTACTGTGGATGGGGCTGCAAAGATAGTCTCTATTATTACTGAATATGAGAAGGTGTCCGGGCAAAAGGTAAATTATGATAAATCCTTACTGTTTTTTGGGGCCAATGTCAGTCTTGATGATCATAAGATTGTGGGTGAGAAGCTGGGTGTCCGTATTTCGAGTAATCCGGAAAAGTACTTGGGCTTACCCATGATGGTGGGCAAGCACAAAAGAAGGGCTTTCAAAAACTATGTTGATCGATTTCAAGCGAAGATTGATAATTGGGATTTACGGTTCCTTTCTACTGGAGGCAAGAAGGTATTGATTAAATTTGTATTACAGTCATTACTTGTATACGCTATGCAAGTCTTTCTCTTTCCTAAATTCCTTTGTGTTGAATTAGAAAACATTTTAAACCGGTTTTGGTGGCGCAATTTGATATCTCATAAAGGCATACATCGGTCAACTTGGCAGAAGCTTTGTCTCCCCAAAACACAGGGAGGTATGAGATTTCGTGAGTTGTCTTCCTTTAATATTGCCCTTTTAGCAAAGTAATATTGGCGTATTTTACAGTATCTTGATTGTTTATTGGCCCAAGTGCTAAAGGCTCGTTATTTTCCTAATACTTCTATTGATTTTGCAAAGTTGGGGTCTTGCCCTTCTTTTACTTGGAGAAGTATTATGGCAACCAGGGGGCTGATTGAGAGTGGTCTGGGGTAACGAGTAGGAGATGGTTCGGCAATCAATATCTGGAATGGTGCTTGGGTTTCAGGTCCTGGAAATGGCAGAATTATGTGTCAAGCAATCAGCACCAGATTTACTACTGTTAATCAATTGACTGATGAGGAGTACTGTACCAGGAAGGAGGACATTATTAAAGGAATCACTGATACAGCCCAAGTGAACAATATTCTCAACATTCCTTTACCCAAACACATACAGCTTGATACCAAGGTGTGGAGATTCGATGCCAAAGGAGAGTATACTGTTAAGAGTGGCTACAAAACTCTTCTACTGTCTAGACTACATAGCCAGCTTCTTAATATTACAGAAACTTCCCAACATACAATAAAGTTCCTTACAACACTTTGGACATTACAACTCCCTGGTAAATTTAAAATTAATTATTGGAAGTTTTATAATGATTATATGCCTACTTTTACAAATCTCAGTAGAAGGCATCTCTCTGACCATCGTGCTTGCCCATTATGCGGTGATGGGTTGGAATCAGTTGATCATCCGGTTCGATTCTGCTATGTTCCTCAGAAGCAGTGGTTGTTCCAATTTTTTAACAAATCTGATGACAAGGCTAAAAAATTGGTAACACTTACTTTATGGGCAGTGTGGTATGCGAGGAATAAAATTGTTCATGATGGTATCCGTCAATCTGTTGGTGAAATAACGAGCTTTGTTTCTGGGTACCTATATGAAGTGGAGTTCATTAAGCCAAATATTGCTAATTCTTCATCTACAAAGAACAGTATATGGAAACCGCCTGAGGGAGATATTATTAAATTTAGTGCCTATGATGCGAAAACCAAAACTGCAGTTTCAGGTGTTATTTCCAGGAATTCTGCAAGGGAGATAATGGGAGCGGGTACTTATCTAGAAATGCATGTTGCAGATCCTTTTTTCGTCGAAGCTAGGGCTTGTGAGAAAGCGATCTGTTTTGCGAGAGATATGGGGTTTCATGCGGTTCTCCTTCAAGGCGATTCCCTGTCCATAATAAACCGTGTTAATTCCAGTGTTCATGACACCTCTGTTCTTAAGGCGATTATTGAAGACATAAAAGCTGATTTTTGCTTTTTTCAGAAGATTACCTTGATGCATGTTCCTAGGATGGCAAACAACGCGGCTCATGTTTTTGCTAATGAGGGTCGAAAACATCAGATCTCCAGATTTTGGATTGAAGAAGCTCCAGATTTGGTCGAAAAAGCTGTGCGCGATGATTGGATTCAATGGCTTGCTTCTGCTTGAGGATTTCTCAGTTTTGGGATTATTTTTTAAAACAAGATGAAAAAACCTGCAATTTTTTCATCTAAAAATCTAATGAAGGGCCTAATACATGACATCATTAGTATTTAGAACTGTTCATTATAACGAATAATATTAATTGGATACCAGACTCCGATGTGGCAATAGATAGAAACTCTTGCTCTTTCCCAACTGCAAAAGCCCTGATGTTATGCTTGATAGTATCGAACCAAAAGTACGGTTGAGAATGATGAACCCGTCATGGCTCTAACCTAACATGTTTCTTAATACAAATTTATTGCTATTACAGCCATGATTCAATAAACCATAACATGATTATGACCATTGTAGTTTAGAAAGCATTTATGCCTAAGTTGAATAATTGGTTATATAGATAACAAGCAAGACAAGTCAACCACCACAAAATAAATCAATTGTCACATAAAACCAATATGATTACTGATTTAAACCTAAAAGTTAATGCCGTTAAAAAAATTACACACAATGTGTCATTTTCCCCCACATGCATTATCATATACATGAAATTAAATAATTAAAATTAAATTTTGATTAATAAAATTAATTTCCTCTCCCCGCCCGCGATCTCCCATCCCCCTTCCTAGATTCTGTTTCTTCTTCCTCCTTAAGAGAAATCGTTTATACATAATTTTATTTCTTTCTTCCCCCTTTCTACATTGCTGATTCGCTTTTGTAGTTAATTTGTAAAATTGTTGAATCTATCCACTAGGAAAGTACTCTACCTAAATGAAGAAACATACCATTTTGTTGAGTTCACTAATTTTTAGTTAAAACCTTGAAAATCCGCTCTTCCATTTTTACATAAGCCCATAAATCTTTTATGGGAGTAAAAAGGTAAAGTGAACTATAGGAGATTTCTGGCCGAAAATGTTCACATACCGCAAGTCCTAAAAACAAATAAGACGTGCAACAAGAAGGCCGATTTTTGCAACAGTCAAGCACTTAAACTATAATTGGGTGGGGTACGCCAGGCCCGAGCAGTAGTGCAACGCTTGGGCGACGCTCGAGAGCCCCAGTAGCAAGCTACTGTGGTGGACCCTCCCCCTCAAAAAATAAATTTAATATCATGTGAGCCAATGGCCCACGTATCAGATATTAAACTGATAAGAACAGATACTACACTTGATCTTAGCCAAAAGGCCGAGAAAGGTATGATTTCTTAAGTCTAACATCGCTTCTTTTATAGGCCGCTTCTCCCCTCGTCTGTTTGTATCCCAAAGATGTGGGATATACACCAATATATTCAGCAACTTGTTTGCAAGCAAGCAGCTTCTCACAAGTATTCTTATTAGGGGCAAAATTCAGGTATTGTTGAAATCGAAAATGAAAGGAAGTTGATTCATGAAAGAATCATATAATTGCAGATAGTGTTTGTTGAAGAGGGAAGAATCTCTGCCATTTTTTCTTCTGCTATAACTTCATGGGTAGATACGATGATGAAGAAAAGAAGATAATTTCAAATATAGTTCTTCGCTTTTATGGGTCAACAACACTTCATCGTAAGTATCAAATCCTTAGCTTTGGTAACATCATCATTCGTAAGTGTGCATGGGAGTAAAGGTGTTTATGGATTGATCTAAGGCTTAATTTTAAATAAAATTTGATTAATAATTGAAAATCAATTAATAGTATTGTGAAAGGAATTAATTGAATTGAATTACGTGACATTTTAAAAATAAAAATATTGTCATATGGCAAATATTAATTACACGCAAAGAAGCCAAATAAGCAAGTAATAATGTCAGACTAGACTTGCAAGATTTCCGGTATAAGCCTAAGATTGTAACCTTTGATTAACTCTATTTCATATAGTAGAGAATATGTGTTTATAGATTCAGCCAAGGCTTAATTCCAAATAAAATTTTTAAACTCGAATTTGATTTACTTAAAGCTATTTTTTGAATTTTTTTTTATATTAATTTACAAGATTGACTTTTTTGTAATGTGCAGGATCATAGTAAGATTCAAGAAGGAGAAACCAATTGGGCATGTCTTTTTGGGTTGCTCATTTGGCGTTTATAGAAGAATCGCAATATTTTCATCTTTCAGAATAGATTCATGACCTCAAGAGAAATAATTCAGGTTTCTAGAAGTTGAGCGATTCAATCTTTCTCCTCAGTTCACAATCCACAGATTGAGACATCAGAAGTGTCCTTTGATAATCAATCTGACGAAGAGAGGATCTTTCTTAACACTAATGGTTCGATTCAATTGAATTCTGGATATGCTACTGCTGGTGGAGTCGTTCGAGATAAACATGAGAGATGGGTGGTTGGTTATCATCGTCACCTTGGAAAATGCTCTGTTTTTTATGCTGAATTATGGGGCATTTTTTAAGGACTCAAGATCATGCAATGTAGAGGTCACGATCAAGTTACTGTTCAATCGGATAGCTTGGAAGCTATTAATGCTATTCTCGGAGCTTCTCCTAATGTTTTTAATTCAACATTGATTCGACGAATTCAAAGTATATTAGCTCAAGAGAATCAGTGGTCTCTGAAACATATCTCGAGAGATTTTAATCAAGTAACGGATTGTTTGACTAAACAAGTCTTAATCAGGAAGAATGACTTGCTACTATTTGACGTTCCCAATTCAGAGACTCGAGCTGTGTTGGACTTAGACAAAATTAGGAATATTCCTCCTTTCCTGTTTACTAGTATGTAATTTTATTTAGTTACTTATTTTTATCACCAAAAAAAAACCTATCTAAAAACTTTATTTTATTGTTTAAAAGTAATAAATTTCTTATTTATTTAAATATATTCATAATATATATAAAAACGATTGGATGAATTATTCGACCTATAAACACTTCCAGAATAAAATTAAATCCACTAATTTTCTTAATTAGTATTGCTCACACAGTTTTAAAGTGATTGCAAAATCAAATTTTTATATTTTAAAAATCAAAAAGTTGATTTAATAATTTTTTATAATATTATTAATTGTATTTCAATTATTAAATCAAAACAGTTGACATTTTTTTTATGATCTCATTAGCCCGACTTCTTTTAAAAGAAAACATTAGCAATTTGGTAATTTAAATAAAAAAATTTAAATAATTATATAATTTTAATAAATTTTTTAAATATGTTAATGATGATTTTGTAATTTTTGAAATTGAATAAATTAAACATAGTTCAATTTATACAAAACACTATGTTCACATTAACAGACCCATTAAAAAACTATATTTTAGCTAAAACTGGGGCAAATTTAATTAACTCGAACTGTAAAATACACAAGATTCGGCTCTCAATGCTCTTGATCTCATGTATGAGAATTTAAAAATGAAAAAAGAAATTCACTTCAATCATTTGACCATAAAATAACATTTTTATTTTCTAAAACCAGAATTTTCTACTCTCTTATGACACAGATAGGTCTAGTGGGAAAAGTGTTTCGCATGCTCGTATAGATTGAGCTAAATAAGGCAAAGTTTAAACAGTAGTAGGCAGAGTTACTGGTCCAGTTGAGAGTAGCAAATATGATCTTCTAAAAGATTAAACGTAGACATTTAAACAAAAATTGGCTGGGGTGCGGCAGGCCCGAACAGTGGTGCAACACTCGGGCAACGCTCAAGAGTCCGAGTAGCAAGCTACAGCGGCGGACCCTCCCCTCAAGAAATAAATTTAATATCATATGGACCAATGGTCCACATATCAGATATTGAACTGATAAGAACAGATACTACACTTGATCTTAGCCAAAAAGCCGAGAAAGGTATGCCTTCTTCAGGCTAACCCCGCTTCTTTTATAGGCCGCTTCTCTCCTCGTCTGTTTGTATCCCAATGATGTGGGATATACACCAAAATATTCAGCAACTTGTTTGTAAGCAAGCAGCTTCTCACAAGTATTCTTATTAGGGGCAAAATTCAGGTATTGTTGAAATCGAAAATGAAAAGGAAGTTGATTCATGAAAGAGTCATATAATTGCAGATAGTGTTTGTTGAAGAGGGACAAACCTCTGCCATTTTTTCTTCTGCCATAACTTCACGGGTAGATGTGATGATGAAGAAAAGAAGAGAATTTCAAATATAGTTCTTCGCTTTTATGGGTCAACAACACTTCATCATAAGTATCAAACCTTAGCTTTGGTAACATCATCATCGTAAGTGTGCATCATATTAGCAAATGGTGAAAGTCTTACAATGCTAAAAGTAGCAACGGCTCCATCTATTTAAGTGATAATAATCTTACTTTTAAATATATTTATATAAAAATTTAAAATTATATGTTATAATATATGAACTCTGAACATAAATCATAGAACAAATAATACCAAATATATCTATATATGATTTATAAAACTAAGCTTAATTAATTGGCTTAAACCAATAATTTGACCTAATTGTTCAAATTTAATAATTAATTGACTTAGTATTAATTGTCTACCAAGAAATGGTCTTTCCAATTTTTTTTCTATCTCCTACCAAACACACATATGGAAAAAAATTATTTTTTTTATCTTTCTAATTTTTTAGCCATTCAATTTTTTATCATTTCAAAATTCTTTTCATTCTACTAAATAAAGTTTAAAAGTTTGTTGGAGTTTGAAAATCGAGATTAATAAAAAAAAGAGGAGATTTCCAAGCAATGATAGTGAGCCAACCAGCATGAATTCCAAACCATAGCATCTAATGAAATTAGAAGATGCTTTGTTAAAGAATTATATGATAAATCCAT
Source organism: Gossypioides kirkii (assembly GCA_005610355.1). NCBI lineage: Eukaryota > Viridiplantae > Streptophyta > Magnoliopsida > Malvales > Malvaceae > Gossypioides > Gossypioides kirkii. The sequence continues at coordinate 35,313,361 of CP032249.1, forward strand.
ACTATTTGAATTCGTAAAAAAAATTAAATATTTATATGGATCCACACTACTCATTGCTACCATAAATCATGTATCATATATATAATATAATAAGATACACAAGTTCATATTGCGACAAGTAACGTATCTCTCATTTTAACTTTTTTTATTTATTTATTCTTTAAAGATAATTTATTCAATATTTAAAAGTTTGGGTAATTGTTAAAAAAAAACTGTGGGTAAAAAAAGAGATGCACACGTAAGATAATATTAACTATATTATCTTTTTACTTAATATAAAAATTAAAAAAAATTGTTGAATATGATAAATAGATAACTACTTATCTATTGATGTTGAAAATATTAAATTAATTTTATTTTAAAAATATTATTTTTGAAATAATTTATTTATTTTATTAAAAAATTAAAATATTCAAAATATTTTTATCCAAAATTATTCAAAATAAAATAAAAAATAATAAGATTAAAATTATGAAATAATTTTATTAACATACCAAGCAAATTTATAGTATAATTTTAATACTTATAATGGTTAAAATATACTATACTCTTCATAAATTTAAAATTTAATTTCTTTATTTTTCATATTTTAAAATTCATATTCAATTGTTAACCATGTTAAAAATATTTTATATATTGAGTTTAAGTTAATTACAATATTATTTTTATTTACATGGTTATCAAATAAGTATTTATTTTTTTATTTTAAAATATCTCACTAATAAATTTAATAATATTAATAATTAGACCTAAAATTTTATATCTAACAACAAATAATCTAAATTATTAAAATTAAAATATAAAAACTAAAATTTAAATTTACTAAGCTTATAATAAAATTCATAATTACCCGTAACAAATATATGGAACACTTAAATTTACAGAAAACATAAAATGCGGCGCCTCCAGTATTTGGACCAACAGAAAAAAGAAGAAACCTGGGATAAGGATCCATTTCGAAAACGACGCAACGTGCATATTGACGTGGGCAATCCAACTCGGATAAGCATCCACCACCTGTTTTTTCTCTCTCAGCTCTGATGGGTACTCTCAATCTCTCTCTTTCAAATGCAAACCCTCTATATATCACCATCCTCACCCTCTTTCAAAACCTTCACCATTTGTTTAACCACAAAAAGAAAAAATTCCAACTTTTTCACGTTTTTCTTTGTCGATGGGAAATCCCAATGATACCCATAGCAAGTTAGTTCCCGGTGCTGCCGGTTTCCTGCTCCAAGACGTTCCTCACTTTACCGATTACCTTGATCATCTCCCCGTACTTCCTCTTTCATTAAATGGGGATATTGGAACTTTGAGTGAACTGTGTTTGTTTTGTACTTAAAAGGGTGAAATTGCAGCCTTTATTATCTTTTGATCAGCTTTGGGTTTCATTGGTTTCTTGACTATTAATGAACCCAGTTTTTTTTGGGGGGTTATGTTAATGAGTTACTGAACTTTACTTATTATGTGCTTTCCTTTATTTCTCATTTATTTGTGTTCTATTTATGTGACAGAGTTATCCAAACCCATTACAAAATAATCCAGCTTATTCAGTTGTCGAGTGAGTAAACCAAACCTTAATTAAGTTTCTTTTCATTAGCTAATCAAGATGAGTACTTTATTTGCATGCCTTTTTGTTTCACAGGCAATACTTTGTTGATGAGGATGATACTGTCACTGAGAAGGTGAATCCTTCTCTTAGTGCTTGAACTTTTTAATTTTATGGGAAATTTATTTAGAGGTAAAACAAAAGTAGTGTTCTTTACTTTTAAAATAAGTAAATTAGTCCTATTCATTAGATCAAAGAATAAATTGATGCTTTTTGTTAAAAATTTCATTCATTTGTAAGGTTAAAAATTGACGTTGACGAAATAATTTAAAAAAAATGGATAAATTAATCTATATATGTTAGATCAAAAAATAAATTAGTCTTTTTTGTTAAAAATTTTATTCACTGGTATTGTGGTCGATGGAATAATAAAAAAGTGACATGTGGCATGTCACATATACCTATAAGGACTAGTTTGTTCTTTGATCCATTTATATAATCAGCAAAAAAATTATCCCTTTGTATTGTGGTTGATGTTGTTTTTAATTGAAGGATTAGTTTGTTCTTTGATCTAACCTATAAGGATTATTTTGTCCATTTTTAAGTAAATGGGATAAAATGCAATCCAACTCCTAGTACAAGGGCTTCCATGATACTTTTACCTTTAATTGGATTATGTATATATATCTATATTCCGTTAGATACTTTGTTTTATGAAGGAATGCACTGAAATTTTGATCGTTTTCATTTTTGTACGTTCTTAATCAGTAGTATGGTTAACTGACCCACTAGTTATTTAATCATAGATTGTTGTGCACAAGGAAAGTGCAAGAGGGGTGCATTTTCGACGCGCAGGACCTCGCCAAAAGGTACAATTGGTCATCTTGGTTCAATGCTATGGGGTTCAAAGTTATAAAATGATAAGCAATGGACAGTTCACTGACTGTCGCATGCTGTGTGCTTCTCAGGTGTATTTTAAATCAGATGATGTTAATGCATGCATTGTAACATGTGGTGGTCTATGTCCCGGGCTCAACACGGTTATCAGGGAAATCGTGTGCGGTCTCCATCACATGTACGGTGTCCAAAAAGTTCTTGGAATCGATGTAAGTAATTTCCATCTTTGGGCAGTCAAACCTATAATAACTTGGTTTAGTATCATGTAGTAATCTTACCAGCACATATACATGATCCATATTTAGGGAGGATATAGGGGTTTTTATGCAAAGAACACTATCACCTTAACACCTAAGGTTGTCGATGATATCCATAAACGTGGTGGTACGATTCTTGGGACCTCTAGAGGAGGTCACGACTCTGTCAAGATTGTTGACCGCATTAAGGATCGTGGGATCAATCAGGTGCGTTAAGGCGCTAGAGTAGAGGCTTTCATCGGAGCTTCCTTTTTGTTTTATTTGAATACATGCTAACTACATTTTGTTGGTTCTAATTGTATCCTTTAGCGGTTCAGGTCTATATAATCGGAGGTGACGGGACACATAAAGGAGCAACTGTGATTTTTGAGGTATTACCATTAGCTATTTTCTATAAATGTCAAATCATGCATGTTCTAGCTTATCTAATTTTGCTCCGGGCAGGAAATAAGGCGACGTGGTTTGGAAGTAGCTGTTGCCGGAATTCCCAAAACCATTGACAATGACATTCCGGTACTTCTCATAACTATAAACTTTGTCCTTGTTACATGATTGACAAGTTAGTTAATCCGTGAATGGCGTATTGTGCTGGATTGCTGATTTTGTTTTAGGTTATTGACAAATCATTTGGTTTCGATACTGCGGTTGAGGAGGCTCAACGTGCCATTAAAGCAGCACATGTTGAATCTGAAAGTATTGGGAATGGCATTGGACTTGTAAAGCTAATGGGCCGCCACTGCGGTATGAAATTGTGACAAACTGTTGTCAATAATGCTAGGTGTTCCTTAGCTTCATTTGTTCGTCGATCCTCTGCAGGTTTCATTGCGATGTATGCTACTCTCGCCAGCCGTGATGTCGATTGTTGCTTGATTCCAGAGTCACCATTCTATCTCGAAGGAAAAGGTGGACTTTATGAATATATAGAAAAACGACTCAAACAAAACGGACATATGGTTATTGTAATAGCTGAAGGGGCTGGACAGGAACTTCTTTCCGAAAGCTTGCAGTCCGTGGACCAGCAAGATGCTTCTGGTAACAAGCTTCTTCAAGATGTTGGGCTGTGGATATCTCACAAGATAAAGGTGCTACTTTCAATCAACAAACCTCTGCTTTTGCTCAATACGTGGCTACTGATTCGATATAACAACTTAGACTAAAATACTTTCTTACATATATAGGAGCATTTTGCAAAGAAGAAGATGCCCATTAATCTTAAATATATAGGTTAATATCCTGTTCACTTTATTTTGTTTTATTCCTCTTAAATATATGTGTGCAATATATTTGAGTAGAGAAATTTGGTTTGCAGATCCTACATACATGATCCGGGCTATTCCTAGCATTGCTTCAGATAATGTCTACTGCACCCTACTTGCTCACGGTGCAGTTCATGGAACAATGGCAGGGTATACAGGCTTCACCGTTGGTCCTGTCAATGGCAGACATGCTTACATTCCGTTCAACGTACGTTCCTTATTAAACTTCTCTGTTAGTGAACACGGTTTAATGTTAGAAACCATTAACCTCAATCCAGTGGTCAGCCCGATTTTGTTTTGTCATTGAGTTTTGTTTGGATTACTTTTTCTTTATCAAATTTGTTTCACCAACAGCGTATCATCGAGAAACAGAACAAGGTTGTGATTACCGACAGGATGTGGGCAAGGCTGCTCTCTTCAACAAACCAGCCAAGCTTCTTGAAACCTAGCTGAAGCCAAGAAAGAGAAATATTCTGCGAATGGCTTCTTGGATGGGAAGATTGTAAAGACAATGTCAATGAATTGACCAAAGACATGCCCTTGAAAGTTCCATCGCATGGTATACCATCACTAGATATGTAAATATTTGGCTAGCATTAATGGTTCAGAAACATTGGACGTTCCTTTGCTGTAAGACAGGTACAAATCATAGTAATTTAACAGTGGATTACAGAAGACATGCGTTGTGATTTAACAAATATATGTTATTCCTACAAAGCTTGGAGACACAAGCAAAGTAAGGATTCATAGAGTTAACAGAAAATTCTTTGCATAATAAATATTCATCAACAAAAGAATATAGAGGAACAAGTGTCTATTAAGCTTTATATATGCCAGATGGATCAGCATTCTGAACAATCCATGGATGCTCAAGAAGCTTATGTAGTGGGAGGCGCTGGGAAGAATCTTTGACAAGCATCTGTAAATAATGTTAAGTGTGTTCAGCATATGCCAATGATGGAGCATTGTCGTTATATTTATATATTTGCAAGTAATAAAAGCAACAAAAGATACCTGACTAATGAGGTCCTTGGCTGAAGATGAAACTATTGGTTTTGGAGGGAACTTCAAATCCACTTGCACAATCCTATGAATGGGAAAAGAGTGAACAAGTTATGATAGGTACCCTAGTGAACAAGTTATGAGAAGGAAACTTAAGTTTCAATCATGTCCTAAGAGTGTTCCTGGTCCCAAAAGAGGTAGTCGTAGCTCAAACTGAAACAGAACTTGAACCTTTCTAAAATGCATCTCTTAACACAGAATTGAAAATTAACCAAAAGCTCTAATCATGTTCTCTAGCATCTGCAGCTTGGATTTACCTTCTAAGAGTTTTACTCTGTCTCAAAAGAACTTGTGAGAAATCATCTTGCAATGGATACAAGTTGTCAGGCAAGTTTTACTAAGATCATAAATTTATTCACTGTATAATCCATCAGTATCTGTATGTGGTGGCTTAAACATTATATATGAATAAATCAAGTTGTGATGCCTATGGATTCTTTTAGAAACGGTACTTGATTTATTTGTTTCCATAAGCTCCTTCTATTATGATCTGATTTTCGTTGAAGAAGGATATAATGAAGTCTTAGCTCAAAACTGAAACAGAACTTGAACCCTTCTAACATGCATCTCTTACTCAATGAAAATTAACCTAAAGCTTTACTCATGTTCTCTAGTGTCCGCAGCTCGGGTTTACCTTCTATAAGTGTCTGAATGTTCTTTGGCCTCAAAAGGCGGGACTCCATAAAGAAACTCATAGCACAACACACCAAGGCTCCAGATATCTACACTGGCATCATGCTCTACACTTTCAACTGTGGAGAACATAAAATATAAGGTGAAACTTAGTTCAATGCGATGACAAACAGTGCAACATTACAGTGTACCACTTAGTTCTATGGTTTACTACATACCCATTTCAGGAGGGAGATAATCAAGTGTACCGCACATAGTCCGCCTGCGGTTAAATGTATGCACAGACCATCCAAAATCTGCAATCTTTAGTTCACCCTGACAAGGAATCCGAATTGACTAGATAAGCACAATGAGACCATCATTGAATAACCAAACGAGTACTAGCCATAGGTTAGGAATCACCTGTGCACCAATTAACAGGTTCTCAGGTTTGATATCTCTGTGTATTACATGCTTTCCATGACAATAAATGAGTGCCCGAGCTAAAGAGGCAACATACTGCAGCAAAAATCACAAGCATACAACATATAAATCCATCGAACACAATACAAGCGCAACAATCCAATCGGGAAATGAAAAAGAAGAAACTCACGGTAGCAGCACGTCTTTCGCTAAAGTATTTACATTTTTGCAGTTCTTTGTAAAGTTCACCTTTGGCTGCATATTCCAAAATCAGATAAACACGTTTCTGCAAAAAGGTTGTATTCAGAAAACCAAATGTTAATTCATACATAACATTTTCAATTGCATAATTCATACATAACATTTTCAATTACATACCTACATCGTTGAATCATCAATATAGGTTCATACCTGATCATAGAAATATCCATAAAGCCTCAATATATTGGGATGGCGCAGGTGACTCTGTATTTCCACTTCTCGACGTAGTTGATGTTCAACTTGAGATTGTTGTAGTTGGCTTTTAAAAAGAACTTTGAGGGCCACGATATGATTGCTCTGTTGGAAAAATACATAAGGATCAGCCTAGTAATATAATTACAATGGGTGAGAATTTGGTTTTTCCAGTCTATTCTGTCGGTTTTTCGAACTTACTAACCGAGTTCTTCAAATTTCTTCATAGTTCATGGAAAACAAAAGGAGAAATGAACCAAAAAGGAAGAAATAATTGGAAAAAAAAAAAACAGACCCGTTTTTCTCTGGCTAAATAAACGTGGCCAAACTTCCCCCGTCCAAGAGGCTTCCCAATGTCAAAATCGCCAAGGGTCCATCTTTTCTTTTCAGCTGCCGGAACCTCTGAAGAAATCTATAATGGATATCAACAAATCAAAATGCATACATAAAAGAAAATCCCTAACATTGTCTAAAAACAAAAACCAAATTATATTTAAAAAATCCACAACATTGTCTCAAAAAAACCCAAATATTCAAAACCCGCTAATCCTAGATCTCAAAGGGCACAAAACAGAACGCAAAATTGTCAAAATTCTAAAGTTTGGAGCTAGAACCCTAAATCAACCCTATTCGAGAATTGAAACTTCCATACGAAGAGAACCCTTATCGAAACTGTTCTCTATAAAAAATACCCCGAAAATTTGGGCTTTCATTGATTATTGAATGATTAAAAACAAAACACTGAAAAATAAAACTTCACCTTCTCTTGTTGTTGAACCTCAGCGATCGCCATTTTTTTTTTTTGAAAGAAAATCTTGGGGGAGGCCTACAGAGTTAAAGAAAAGAGGAAATAAAAGAGGGGTTATGGAGGGATCTGGGAGGAAGCCCCCATTGCAACGGTCGAATTAGGAAAATGTGCCACGTGGGACGGAACAGTTGTTTTTTAAAATTGTCTTCTTTTGAGATCTGAAGAGAGGAGCGTCTCTGTTATGAGAGAGAAGAGGCTAAAATCACACGACTGTCATGCTAGCTAGTTAACGTCCTATGGCTACGGGCCTATTTATGTCCTATCGTGGGCCAAACAAGTTCCTAAGTTAAAAAAACAATTTGACTCGTCTCGAAACACACCGAAATTTTAATCTAAGCAAATATATACTACTTTTGCTAATGTAAGACAAAAACAATACATAACGACCAATATGATTGGCATCGAAACGGTATCGACAACCATGAGAAATATATTTATTTAATTTCAATGTCGTATGATAAAAGTTATATTAATAAAAATATATAATAAATTATTTAACTTTTCAATTTTATAAAAAAAGCATTTTAAATATTCTTTTAAATTTTTCGCCTCTTTTAACATTTGAAGTTGTACGGTTTGTCAAATCACATTTAAAATGAATGAAAAAATTAACATTTATTAATTTTGTTAATGTAACATACACGTAAATATCACATAAACATTTAATTAAAATTTTTGAAGTTAAAAAATTCAAAAAAGTTTTAAAAAATATTTTTTAAAACTTTTTAAGTTTAAAAACTAATTAATTACTTGCATGCATACAAATAGATTACCACGTGAATACTACATCAACAAAATTAATAAACGTTGAAATGATTTGAAAAACAACGCAAATTCAAGAACTAAAAATGATTTTTTTATAAAGTTAGATGACCAAATAAGTTATTAAACCTAGATTCTTCCCTTGAAATGCAATGTACCTTATCATTACACCCAACCACTTGTTGATAAAATTACTTAAAAACTTTACCAAAGTAAATCATAGTACATTTTATATACACAAACAAACCCTTAATCTTTTAACTTATAATTAACCGATACAAGAGAACTCTTAATACAAATCAAAGGGGTTATTTGAACGGAACATAAACGATGATTAAGGCAAAAATGGTTGACATTCCCAAGAGTTGGTTCAGCTACATTTCTGAAAATTTGGTTACAGCAACGATTCTCCTTACGTAAACAATTAACAAATGGTGGCAATCATACAATCATTACTTATACATCTTAAACGACAATGTCTCAAGATTGCTTGGCAACATTCTGGTCTCGTAGCAGATACGATGGCATATAACTAGGAATAATCAATGCCGATACTAAACACAGCACGGCAAAGGCTATGACCCACCATGCATAGTAAGGGATGCCCAACAACAGTTCATCGCAAACTGAAAAATAAAATCGAGCTTATTAGCATACTAAGCATAAGACATCTTATACTGTGAATATGAAACTGGTGTTTGCATGAGAAGGGGTATATAAAGTATAAACGAGTGCCGAAAGAGATGGAAACAAACAAGCAAATGCCAGAACAGGTTGCATCTGATGATGCAGATGGCTTATTCAATAACATGTGGAAATGTTGCGAATCAGTAAAACGAAATGTCTAGGGAAGTAAGGAAGAAGATTGAATCAGGTTCAGAAAGCAATGACAAGTTGCCGTGCGCATTGGCCTCACTTGTGAATTAATTGCAATGTGTTACTAGTCCCTAGGTGTGTGATATATCAGTGAATGGTATTTTCAAGCGGTGTGCAGCCGTTTTATGTACTAGGTCCTACAACTGAAGCAGCTTATGATATCATATCAACATAACAAGCAAGGTGTGACAGCATATGAAAACTGAAACTACTCTTGAAATGGGCGGTAGAATTTTTGAATTTATTCCACTACTCACTACTGTGATGTTTTATCTCAATCACTGCACTTTTCGTCTTCTTCAACCATATTCATTTTTCATCACCACCACCTATCATCGCATTTATTTCAGGATCAGCTTTATTTGTTTCCTTCCATCATTTTCATAACATTATGTTAAACAAAAGTGTAACTTTTCCCCTAACCTATTTCAAAGAACCCTCTGCAGGATCAAAAGGGGCTAAAAGGAGCTAGGAAATAGTTGGCTTACCTATATTGAAGATGATGAACTCTCTTTCCTTTGTATTGGGTATTGCCACAAAACCTTCGGGCTCCACATTCACCAAAACGTGCAATCCGCCCTGAGCAAAACCAAGCTTCGTTAGCATTACTCTGTGTGTGCGTATATATGAAGAATCAACTTACAATCTTACATTAACGTAAAGGGTTAAATAACTTTTTGGGGCCTGAACTTGACAGCTTTTCACACATTGGGCCTGAGTTTTTTTTATCCAAGTTAGGCCCTAAACTTGGCAATTGTTACCACATTGGGGGTTGAACTTTTTTTTGGTCCAAGTTAGTCCTCGAAAACCCTAGAGTTTAGGCTCCAATGTGAGAACAATTGCCAAGTTCAAGTCCCAATATGAGACAAATTGCCAAGTTCAAGGACTAACTTTGGACAAAGGAAAAGGTTCAAGCCTCAATGTGGGAATAGTTGCCTACTTCAGGCTCTAATGTGAGAACAATTGCCCAAGTTTAAGGTCTAACTTGAACAAAAAAAATAGTTTAAGCACCGATGCGGGAAAAGTTGCCAAGTTCAGACCCCAAATAGTAATTTAATCCTAATGTAAAACTAAAGTAGATTTACAGACTTCTGTAACTTTTTTTTATAGATTAATATCTTAACAATCCAATCGTTGAATTTACCAATATAATTGTATTTGTCATATACTACAGTTCTGAATTGGTTAAACATCTCTATCATATCGATCAAGAATAATGTCTTCAACATACATGATCAATGTGAATAGAAAATGAAATATACCCATCGAACTCATACAAAAAGTTACAGAAGCATATAAAATTACTTTAATTCTGTATAATATTTCAAACATTGCAGACTAAAAATGCATCAAAAGAAAATTCATCAGCATAAGTCAAAACCTGATCATTAATGGAGTCAAGATTATCAGTCTTGAATATCAACTTCTCTGTATTCAACAATATTCTGTTCCTGTTTAACCCAGATTCTAAATCCCCTTTCTTCAGTTGCAAAGAAAAACTAGCGGGAATCTTTCAATAAAAAATCAAAGCTCAGCTTTTGAAACTGAAAACGCCATAAATAGGCAAAATCATAGGAAAGAAATTACATACGGAAGCTGGATACGAGATCTTCACTTCGTACCAAGTTAATGATTTCAGCCCTTGCAGTTTATAGACTCGAGAACCCATTTTAAGCGGCAAAGTTTCCGCCTTTAGCTCCTCTCCAACATTCAAAACGGATCCGTCTGGCCTGCAAAAAAAAAAAAAAGAAGAAGAGGGAAAACAGCGACATTCTTATCTTACAAGTGAAAAAAAGATAAAAAAAAGTGATTGACACAAAAATCGATCCTTTTTTTAGGTTACTTGCATTTCCCCATGACTGAAGATTGAGCTGCTAACAATGAAGATGACAATATAGATTGGGATGAAGAAATTGAATTTAATTGAATGAAGCATTGTAGATAAGAAGAAAATTTGGCTCCTCAAGCTCTTGAATCTGGCACACCAAAATCACAGGTAGGAAAAAAATAAAAATAAAAATTATAATTGAATTAATGCCATGAAGCAAAAGCTTTCAACTTTCAAGCCCGCCAACTATTCGTCAAAATGTGTAAAAGAAAACTTAAAAGAGCATGAATTTATTCCCCATTCAAACTGAATTAAAAAAAATCCCAAAACCCAATTATTTATGTAAAATTTTCATTAAGAGTTTATGAATTTGACAGTACTGACCGGAATCCGACACTCTGATCGGTCTCAGTTTGAATCTCTGTTCCAGTCTCCGCAGTGAAAATTCTATTTCATATTTTGAGGAAAGGCGTATAGGTATGGCGTTTAGGCCTTTTAAAACAACGTCGTTTTCTTCTGGGGGGAAGGCTGGGCCCGTTATACTATTTTTTTGGGTCAAATTCTGTGGTTAATCCTGTAATTTGAGTAAGTATTGTATTTAGTACCTATACTTTAATTTGATTAATTTTTGTCTCTATATTTTTAAATCATTCGATTTTAGTTCCTTTACTTTTCCAATTTTAAAAGTTTATTCTTAACCGGTTGATCGTAATTAAATTTATGAAAGTCTGCTATTAATCTTATATTATGCATAAAATGGTAGATTTCGTCCATATATAGTCCTTAATTGATATATATTTTTTAATTTCAAAATTCTAGTCAATTAAATGGCAATTGTTAAATCTATTAATTAGATTTTTTTGTTAGTAATATATGAAAATAATAAACTAATATAATTTAACTAGGTTAAAAGATGCACTGTGTCTTTGTACTATTTGTAAATTTGGAGTTTAATCCATGTACTTTTTATTTTTAGGAATTTAGACTGTGTTTGTTTGCTTGTAAAATCTTTTACAAAAAATGTTTTCCATGTTTTACAATGTTTGTTTGCCTGAAAATGATTTACCATTGTAAAATCTTTTTCAAAACATGGGAAAATGATACCTGTTCTTAAGAAAATGTTTTAACCTTTCTTTTTCGGTAAGACATTTTACCTTCGATTTCTTTTCACATTTCAGGACTTTGCTAAACTCTCTTCCCCCTCCTCCTTTCCCCTTCCCTTTCCTCTTTCGTTCTGATTTCGACTTAGGATTCTTCCTCACATTTTTCAATCGAACACACTTTTTCCTAAGTCGTGATTTAGCATTTCATTGTCCCAAAACACGTTAATTCGACGAGAGTTGAGGGAGAAGATATTTTTCTGTTTTCAACTTTCTCACAGCTCTTTCACTAGTTTCACTCTTCAGCAGCTCACTCTGACGGGAATTATTGGTTTTGGAATGGGAGTTCCTTTGGACTCTTGCTTGGATTCTAATTCTTCATTTATTCTAAACTCAAAATTATTCAGGTAAACACAATTTTTATTTTAAATTTCAATCTAAATTTTTGGTACTTTAATTTTCACTTTATCATGTCATAGTTCAACCAATTTCCATCTGTTTGATCCATCTGTTTAATCTTTTTACTTTTTAAAATTCATTTTGAATCGTTAACACCGTTGAAATTATTTTGTTAAAATCATGTTTAGTATAAAATCACTTTTTAATTACATAGCTATCAAGTAAAATTTTTTTATTTTGAAAGGTCACAACAATAAATTTAACCAAAAGATATTAATAGTGTTAACAATTGCACTCGAACTTTGAAATTTGAAAAATAAAATTAAATTCCCAATAGCTAATAGTGTTAAAAAATTTAAAATTATTGAAAAATGCGGGGATTTATGTATTTTAACCTAATAGCTATCATTCTAAAAGTACAAGGACTGAAAATACCAAAATAAAAAATAAAGATTAAATACACAATTTATACATAATACAGGGACTAATAGCAGAATTTAACCTATTTTATTTTCCCTTTATTGCTAACGAGAAAGTGAAAATCTTAAACCTGAAAAACCCCGATAAACTAACAATGGAACCCAGCTAAATCTGAAGCAAACAAAAACCCCCCAAAACAGCAACTACTCGAAGAGTCTCCTCGAGGCAGCTGTCGTACGAGGAAGTTAAAAAAAAAAAATGGTGCGTAACTGTTTGGTTCTTTAATCTTGTATTGATTGGTTTCGAGAGGAGTGATTTTTTTTAGTTTTAAATATACTTTATTTTTTTTGTGTGTTTGTGTTTGTTTCAGTTCTCAATCGCAGCTATTAACGACACAGATTCCAGAGGCCAATGGGAACCCTTAGCTCCTACTAAAGAAGCCCAGGTATGCTCCTTCTATTTCTTTTTCATAAGCGTGACATTGAAAGCAATTAATTAGAGTAAAATTTCTGTTTCAAATTTCATTTTTTTTTCATTTTTGCCTCGGTTCTGAATCTTATTTATGTTCATCAAGTAATCTCAAGTTTGACAAAGCTAAGGTAAAACCAAGAAGTTGATTTGCTGTTGTGATTCTGTGATTATTTTTTGGGGTTGGTTGAACAATTTGAAGGCTTTGTTTTTTGGTTCCCTAAAGAATGAATTTAGGGTTCTTTTTTGTATTTGAAAGAATAAAATTAATTTCTTGAATCATTTGTTGCAGGAATTCCATCTTACACAAGCTTACCATGATGGGCTTCTCAAGTTACAGGCTAAAGACTACGAAAAGGCTCGCGAACTGTTAGAATCCGTTTTGAAAGATCCTCTTATTTCAAATGCTGAAGTATCTGTTTGTTCCATGAAATATATTTCAGCTGCAAATGCTTTAACATATAGATATATATTATATCCTTAAAGTAATTATTCTTTTTTCTAATTTATTCAGGTGGATAACAGTACTACCGATGGTCATCTGTTACAACTCAAGTTAAGATCTATCTCGTGGACTATATCTCACTTTGTTTTTAAATAGTTTCCTTGCATAGTTTTGATCTTAGAATGCAAAACCACTACACCTAAAGTCATTGGCTTGAAGTTTTATGTAAATTGTGTCTTATAAATTTCTGTTAAGGTTTCATTTTATAATAGTGTTGATTAAATCATGCGGTGCTCTGGTTTGATTAAATAATATTTATGTGATTTAGATTTATGTGCTAATTGTATGTTTCATTATGACATCTAAATCTAGTAAGCGTAAATGTTAATGTATTACATCTAGCTCTGTGCAGATTTTTGGTATTGAAGAACCTCGCCACTGTTTTTCTTCAACAAGGTTCAGGTCATTATGAGAGTGCTTTGCGTTGTTATCTTCAAGCTGTAGAGATTGATAACAAAGATTCGGTTGTCTGGAACCAGCTGGGGACTCTATCATGCTCAATGGGTTCATTGAGTATTTCACGTTGGGCTTTTGAGCAGGGACTTTTGTGCAGTCCTAATAATTGTGAGTATTTATATGCTTCAGTCATATCCTGTGTTTGCTTCTCTTTTTGTGCTCTGTGTGCTCAACTTTCATGATGCATACAATCCATTTATATTGTGTGGCAGGGAATTGCATGGAGAAACTGTTGGAAGTTCTCATTGCCATTGGTGATGAAGTTGCATGCCTTTCTGTTGCAGAGCTGATTTTAAGGCATTGGCCATCACATTCTCGTGCCTTGCACGTCAAAAATACTATTGAGGAAACAGAATCAGCTCCTTTTGCTCCTAGAGGTATAGATAAGCTGGAACCTAAACATGTACGTCTTAAATTCCATGACAAGAGAAAAGCACTTGATGAGAATCTAGATGAAGGTACTGCACTCAAAAAGTTGAACCAGAACATAGAATTGCAAATTGCAGAAGCTTCCTGGGCAGCTCTCATTGATGGACTCCTGGGAATTTTACTTCCGCTAAATGGTTGTGGTTCTGAGGTCGGGACTGGAAAATTGTACAGATCTGGGGATGTCAGGTTAAGCCTTCTCTTCCCTCCTTGTGCTGAAATTGTGATGGAGCCTGTGGAAAAGAAAGAACCTAGTTTAGCTCCTAGTGGTGAAAGCATGCCTCCCAGTGATAATGACTCTCAAAGAGCTAGTAACTCGAAAGAAAAAGAATCAAATCTTTTGGAAGAACAACCACAGGAGAGACGGAGTACTCGTCTTGAAAGTCTTAGGAGTCGTAAACCTGGCAAAGAAGAATTAGATTTTACTGCCGGTAAGGATTTGGCCAAGATTGTGCTTCAATTACTTGAACCTTTTGTCATCAGTAAACCAGACAGCAAAGGTTCTGAAGATATTGATAATTGCTCTATCTCATGTGCTGATCAAGCTAATTCCTTGGACATGGAAAGTAGAGATGTTGCTAATTTTGTAAGAGAAACTTCAAAAAATTATGGTGCTTACCATATTGGTCACTTGCTTTTGGAGCATGCTGCAAGTAAAAGCCTTGTGTGTCGAGATGCACACGTCAAATTCCTTGAGTTGGAGAAGCTTCTAAGGAATTGGGGGCAGGGTAGGACTCCTGAATGTAGTCTTTTTCTCGCTGAGTTGTATTATGACATTGGGTCTTCTCCTTCCAATTCCCACAATCTATCTGAATTCTTATCAGAGGCATCCTACAATCTTTGTAAAATAATTGAATCAGTAGCTTTAGATCATCCATTTCATTCGACATTTGGGAATAAGAATTTCTCTTCATTTAAGAGTTTCCAAGGGACTGATGCAATATCACCTGATAGCTCCATTTGTGAAAGTTCACATTTAGATAGTTCCTTGTTATCGAACAAAAGTCTCTTCTGGGCTCGTTACTTCTGGTTGAGTGGAAAGTTATCTGTTCAGGATGGGAACAAGGCAAAAGCTTACGAGGAGTTCTGCATTTCCATGTCACTTTTGGCAAAGAATGAAAATGCAGACAATTCTTGTATGGTGCAGCTGCCACATTGTAAGATTTCTAAAGAGTTAACTGTTGAAAGGATTCTTCATGAAATCAATTTGTTAAAGGTTGATTTCTTGTTGGAGAAAACTCTAGGTGAGATGATTGAGAAAGAGGTGTATGTGGAATGTGTAACTTTGCTTGCTCCTCTTCTTTTTTCTGCCAATTCTTTATCACCTTCACTGGCATCTGACCCAAAGGGTGATGGTTTTACCGCTGTTGAACTATCAGCATTAGATATATTAATTAAAGCTTGTCAGAAGATAAAGCCAATGGATATGGAGGTGTATTTGACTAGTCACACACGAAAACTTCAAATACTCATGGCACTAGCTGGAATGGGTGAATGTGTTGCTTTTGGTAAAGCCTTTCATCAGAAGTCAGGGTCAAAAATGCTTTCTGGTTCTGAGATGGTATCAAGTGACGGTACTAGCAAGCACTGGAATGACTTGGTTACAGAGGAAGTGAAGGCGATTTTACAATGTGTTTCACAAGTGAAAAACTTCATTGATCAATCTGGAGACTCTGTAAGTAGTATTTTCCATGCAGAAATGCCTGTTATAATGTTTGTGTAGATTTAGTATTAGTTACTCTGGAATCCATGAGCTTCAAGTAAGATCCATGAATATGTTGCTAATAGGATTGAGGAGTGCATTCTTTATCAGAAACTTTAACCAACCTAACACGATCATAGTTCTTCGATATTTAAGAAATATATTTCTTCTGTTTTTGACTCATGGTTAATATTTAAAGTAGAATATTTCCTTTTAGTTCCCTATACTGCATCTTGACTTCTTGTTAGTTATGGTTGCAGAATGGCATTGGTTTAGTTAGCATCTTTAGTGACATTCAATCATTGCTACTGGCAATCATGTACAACATTGCAAACAATGTCCTTTGCAAGAAATCCTCTATGCAAGTAAATGCTGATCAACTGGAACAAAAGCAAAGTAATTGCTTCATTGATGCAGCTATTGCTTTCTGCAAGCTTCAACACCTTGACTCTTCAGTAACTGTTAAAAGCCAGGTGAATTTTCTATTAGTTTTTATGAAGAAGAAATAGCAACTCGCGCATTTTTCTATTTATTGTTCTTCTTCTCACAGCATTTGTTTGCATGTCTATATATCTTTAAATTCCGTTTGCTGTTTTCTTGTCTTAGGTTGAATTAATTGTAGCAATTCATGACTTGCTTGCTGAATATGGGCTTTGTTGTGCGGGTGAGGGAGGTGAAGGGGAGGAAGCAACATTTCTTAAATTTGCAATAAAGCATCTCTTGGCCTTGGATATGAAGCTAAAATCCAGTTTTAACTCTTCAAGCAGGGAGATAAGTCCAGATGACAGACAGCCAAGCAATGATAATGATTTCAAAACATCAGAAAATGAAATAAGTTCAGATAAGAAAGGTGAGAGAATGTGTGGAACTCATAATTCTGAATCTATTGCTGCAATGAAGGATGATATTGTAGGGATTACTTCTAAAGGAACTCCATCTTTTTCTGGCCAAGAGAAAGACAATGCAATAGCACTTCAAAAGCAATGTACTAATGTCGACAAAATCAATCTTGGAGAAAAATGTGGTCATCAGCTTGATGAAGGTGACGATGAGCTTAGCGAAGATGAAAAGGAGGAACTTGAGCTAATGATAGATAATGCTTTGGATCAGTGCTTTTTCTGCTTATATGGTCTTAATCTTAGATCTGACTCATCTTATGATGATGAACTGGCTGTGCACAAAAATACTAGTCGTGGTGATTATCAGACTAAAGAACAATGTGCTGATGTTTTCCAATATATTCTTCCTTCTGCAAAAGCTTCTTCTGTAAGTAGTTTTTCTTTCTTCACAAACTGACACAAACTTGAATGCACTAGGGCCTATGCATGTGTATGCAAGAGGATCTATATATATTAATTATTAAAGTTATTATCTAATTATGATTTAGGTGACATTAGCTCAATTACATTATTTTATGTTTCAGAGAACTGGATTGGTCAAACTTCGCAGAGTGCTAAGAACCATACGTAAACACTTTCCTCAACCACCTGAAGAAATTTTAGCTGGAAACATAATAGATAAGTTTTTTGATGCTGATTTATGCGAGGAGGAACTTTCGGAGATGGCTGGATCTGAAGGTTATCTGGAGACTGTAACAAAGATGCT
The DNA here is from genome assembly GCA_005610355.1 of Gossypioides kirkii. Taxonomy (NCBI): domain Eukaryota; kingdom Viridiplantae; phylum Streptophyta; class Magnoliopsida; order Malvales; family Malvaceae; genus Gossypioides; species Gossypioides kirkii. The sequence continues at coordinate 35,331,225 of CP032249.1, forward strand.
TTTTCCTGATGGAGGAAACCTCAAACAGTACAAGGCAACATTATTACGGAGGTATATATTTGTGTTGTTCTGATAGTATGTTTCTTTGTCAATTGTTGAATGTGTATGTTTTCACTTTATTGATATTCTATCTTTGTGTGTAATTATGGTTGCAGCTCTGAGCCATATTTGGATGTCTATAGCAATCTTTATTATTTCCTAGCACAGTCTGAAGAAATGAATGCAACTGATAAATGGCCTGGGTTTGTTCTCACCAAGGAAGGGGAAGAATTTGTTCAGCAAAATGCAAACCTCTTCAAATATGACCTGCTCTATAACCCCCTACGCTTTGAGAGTTGGCAACGTCTTGCAAATATTTATGACGAGGCACTATTTACTTTTATGCCATCATTTTATTAGTGAATGATGCACAGACTGTTAAAACCTTACTATAATGTGGTTTTCTATATTTTCCTAGAATGGGATCAAATTGTTTACAAAATTCTCTTTGGCTTCTGTTAAGTAGGAGGTGGATTTGCTGCTAAATGATGGGAGTAAGCACATAAATGTATCAGGATGGAGGAAGAATATCAGTTTGCCTCAGAGAGTTGAGACAAGTCGGAGGAGGAGCAGGCGCTGTCTATTAATAAGTCTGGCTTTGGCTAAGACATCAGAGCAGCAGGTAACTCTATGCCATTGATTCATATGCATCTTGGACAATGGTTTGGATTTTAGTGGTCATTCTTGGACATTTGACGTTTATATTCCTTATATTGGTGATCAAATGTCATTTCTCAAATTTGTACACCACACAATAATCTTAACATGTGAGTTAGTAAGAAGGGATAGAAGAAGAATGGGTACCATTGAAAGCATATTCACTACATTATCGCTTATTTTGTTTATTTTCTTTTGGGAGGTTCCTTGATACAAATAAAATGCCAAGGACATTTGTCTAGTATGAGGCTTAATAGAGATTGACAGTTATAAATAGAATATGTGAATTTTATTCTTGGTTTATATTTATATGTTTGCTTTTATTGTTAAATTTGTATCAACTTATTGCTAATTACTGTGTAACTTTGCATTATTCTAGTGCGAGATACATGAACTATTGGCATTAGTGTACTACGACAGCCTTCAGAATGTTGTTCCCTTCTATGATCAGCGATCACTTGTGCCCTCAAGGGATGCAGTTTGGAGGATATACTGTGAAAACTCCATGAGGCATTTCAAAAAAGCCTTAATGCACAAGTACTTCTGTTTTTCTGAATTCTTAACTTTCCACTTTCTATCTCACTTTTTATTTTTTAGAATTAACATCATAAGATGTCTACCTTCAGCTGACTCCATTATGTTATAGGCAGGACTGGTCACATGCATTCTACATAGGAAAACTCTGTGAGAAGCTTGGATACTCATATGAGACATCGTTGTCCTATTATGATAAAGCCATTGCTTTGAATCCATCAGCTGTTGATCCTTTCTACAGGATGCATGCTTCGCGCTTGAAGTTACTCTGGAACTGCGGAAATCAAAATGTTGAAGTTTTAAAGGTTTCGTTAATCCCCCTCCCTCCTTCCCTCTTCCAAGCAAGTAAAATTAAATTATTTGCCTTTCCTTCTCCATTTTAACTTCTTTATCTTGAATCTCTCACGGTTTAATAGTTTACAGCTTTTTGTTTCTGGATTTGCACAAGTTGACAAGTTCACCAGATAATAGTTATCGACTCAACTCTCAATGATTGTGTTCTAGGTTCTCTCAACGTATTTTTTCAGTCAATCTTTGAAGGATGCTGCAATGGACATTATCAGCAAAATAATTCCTGAAACTTCACTTTTGGAAGAAGATAACATGGACAAAGCAGAGAAAAGGGAGGAGCTGTGGAACATGCTCTACATTGACTGTCTTTCTGCCCTGGAAATTTGTGTTGGAGGAGATCTGAAACATTTTCATAAGGCCAGATTTATGCTTGCCCAAGGATTATATAAACGGGGGGGCAGAGGTGATTTGCAGAAGTCTAAAGACGAACTTTCTTTTTGCTTCAGATCATCTCGGTCATGCTTTACAATAAACATGTGGGAGATTGATGGCATGGTGAAAAAGGGAAAGTATGGCTGCAACCCTATATTTTATGTTCCAAGCAATTAGATTGTCATTACCTAGATATTGAACCATTTCTCTGCTTTAATGGACCAGTCAAGTTTCATTGTTTACCATTTTCATTTTGGGGTGCGATGGGGGCGGGGAATGCTAAGAATCAAGATTTTTGATGGTTCAGATGATTTTCAATATGGTGTCCTTTTAAGATGTTCATGTCTTTGATGTTGATAATACATTTAGCGACTTATTGGCTGTTATTATATGGACCTAATCTCTTTCATTCTTGTATGTTCCTTTTTGGGGAAAAAAATCAGGCGCAAAACGCCAGGCTTAGCTGGGAACAAGAAGGCCCTTGAAGTAAACTTACCAGAGAGCTCTAGAAAGTTTATAACTTGCATCCGGAAATACTTGTTGTTTTATCTGAAATTGTTGGAAGAAACTGGAGATACCTGTACTCTTGACCGGGCTTATGTCTCCCTTCGGTCTGATAAGCGGGTAACCATTCAATCCTTTAGAAACTTACTTTGATTTGTGTGTTTTGTTCAGAACATAAATCTCTTATCGGCCAATGCATCTATTCTTAACAAGATTTAGGAGATAAACAGTTTCTAGTATCATTTCCTATTTGAGTCTGCCTATCCTCCGCCACACATACATGCATGCTCTTTAAGGATCGTAAAGGGGGGGGGGGGGGGAATGACAGAAGGGAATAAAGATCTATGTTTGCAGTTAACATTATTTAGGTGTAATCACTGCAAAAGTCATACCCTTGGTTAATACTATTTGTTATCTGTTTTTTATTTTTTTGCACTCAGTTCTCCTTGTGCATTGAAGATCTTGTTCCAGTGGCACTTGGGAGGCACATCAAGGCTCTAGTTTTATCCATGAATCAAGTTGAGACTGCTGCTACTGATCCTGCATCTAGTTTTGAGCATCAACTAGAGAAGATATTTGGTTTGTTTATGGAACAGGGTACCTTATGGCCTGAGATCTGCTCTTTGCCTGAGATTAGAAGTCCAGAAATATCTGAAAGCAGTTTATATGGGTAAAGCGTGTTTTCTGAGTGTGTTATTTACAAATTCTTGGAATTCATGGAATCTTTAGCATGTAACCTTTAGTATGTGATAATCAGGCAACGTGCACTGCCTGTCCTTCAACTGTAACATAACTAGTGTCTTTCCTTTTCATAAAATTCTAATAGTTGGTGAACTTGGCTCAGGTATCTTCACCAGTACATTGTGTCGCTGGAAAGAAATGGAAAACTGGAAACACTTGAAGCAATAAATGAGAGGATCCGGAAACGGTTCAAGAACCCAAAATTGTCAAATAGTAATTGCGCCAAAGTTTGCAGGCATGCCTCTAGTGCTTGGTATCGTTCTATTATAATTGGCCTGGCATCAATCACTCCTTTGCAATCTGGATTCTCGAATGAGGTTCAAACTCTTAGCCAACCAATAGATGGTGTCGTGGAAAGCAGTCAGCAGCTTTGTGTTGATCTGCAAACACATGAAATATGGAATTCATCGTTCGAGGACTCGACTCATTTGGAAAGTCTTCAAGCAAAATGGAACCCAACATTGGCAAAAATTAATAATATTGTGATAAAGAAAGCTTCTGATGGAGATTTGGAGACTGCCAACTCTTTGCTTAGAAGTTCATATAATTTCTATCGTGAGAGCTCCTGTGTAATGCTCCCATCCGGTGTCAACCTTTCTTTAGTGCCATCACGACTAGTAAAAGAAAAGCAATTTCCATTGAGCATGGAAGGGGTTGAACCTCTTGATCTAAGCATTCCAAGGAAGCTTTTGTTGTGGGCTTATATGCTGTTGAATGGTCGCTATGCCAGCATCTCGGTCGTTGTAAAATATTGTGAAGAAAATGCTAAGGTGTGAAAGTTTAGAAACTTTTTTAGATTGCTAGAGCACACAAGATTGTCTTTTTGCTCGGGTAGTGTTTTGATTGTACTTGTAGTTCTTTGTCAAGAACGAAAAATGGTATAGGTTTAATGGATTTCACTTTTGAATATCTACTGAAATACAAAACAATTATTAGCACGAGTAAAACTTACTGATTGGCCTTCTTTTGTTCCACAGTTGAAGGTGAAAAGGGGAGCTGCAACTTCTTCAGCACCCCTAAGTATGAACAGTAGCATTGCTGCATCCAGCCATACAGGTTAACTCTACTACTCGAGCAATCGATTACTTTATTTATCATTTCTTTTCTTCAAACGGTTCGATGACTAGTAGACCTACCACAGTTAGCATCCATGAAAATGCAGCTTTATTAGCCAACAGTTCATTTGAATAGAAGAGATAAATAAATCCATGTCTTCTTATCTTTATGTTTTACCATTTCAAAACTTGGAGACTACATTCCCAACTCAATGTAACCTCTGATGAACTTCCAGCTGCCAGTAGCGGCAAAGAAGCTGCAAGTCATGGTGGAGGCAGTGAAGCGGAGACAACTGTGGTGACATCGGGGCCACCAGTTGTAATGTCTGAAAGTGATGGCAGACATTCTGCGAATCCACTTCCATCGTCGAGTGAGGGTCAAAGAAGCTTACTCATGGCTCCACAGCTTCATCCCTGTAACAACAATGAAGGGGAAAGGGGAAGGAGCAGTGTTGGACACGAAGGAGATGATCCTAACAAAGTCTGATTTTGTATAGTGGATTGATTGTTGTAAAAAGAATGTCATTCATTTTTTTTATATGTATTATATATTATATATATTAGGTTATTACTAATTCGGTTAATTCGGTCAAATGAACATTATCAATTTGTTCTTTTATATATTTTGTACTTTTTACAAAAAAAAACATATAAATTTTGGTTAATTCGGTTAACCGATCGAATTAATCGAAATATTTTGGTTCGGTTAATTTTTTTAAAAAGAATTTTGGTTCGGTTAACAGTTAAAAAATTTGGTTAATTCGATTAATGCTAGTTTGGTTCGATTAACTGTTTAAACATCTCTAATTGTTATCATGGTTACTTTTCTCAATAATATCGTATCTAATATTTGAGCTTATGTTTCCTTAAGAGTGAAATGTATCTTAACAATGCACTCCACACTGTTAAACAAATTGTTTGTAATAAATCTTAAGCAATTCAGTCTGAAATAATATATTTATTTAAATTATGCTTTTAACATTGAAATGGATAATTTTGGCATGTCGGATCATCAAAACCCTTTAATAATAGCATTTTGGGCCGAATAAAAAATTTAGGCTCAATATATGCTTCTGGGCCTGAAGCCCAAATTAACAAAAGCATTTCACCATTCATGGCGATAACATTGCAGATAAGAGTGACAGTGTAGTTACTATATCACTTTCTCCAATCCAATAATCAAAGGCATCACAACAATGGGGAGCAGAGCTCTGCAGATGCTCACAAACTTCAATTTTAAAACCACTGTTTCTTCATTTGGTTCTGCTTCAAACCCTTTTTTTCTTATTAAAAATAATCTCAGAACCCGAAGTTTCTCCACCAAAACAAGGTCTTCTTTGCAGCCACCAGATTTTTCTGGCTTGGCTGAAACTGCTCGAATTTCACTCGCCCCAAATGAGGTTCTTTTTGCCCCAATTTTTATTCACTTTCTCATTCATTTTTAATTTTTTTTTTGGCTGAAGTTGATTTCTTCAACCCTTTTTTTCCTTTGGTTTCAGGTTGAAGAATTTGCTCCCAAAATTGGACAAGTGGTAGACTGGTAATTTCTTTTCTTCAATTCAAGTCAAAATTGATATTCGATAAATAATTTGGAGATGTCCCTACAAACTGGGTGCTGGGTCTTGGGTTTGTATTAATGATTTTTAGCTGTTATTGTTTTATCAGGTTTTCCCCATGATTATCGTAAAGATAAAGCATGTAGAAATATTTAATGGATATTATGCTCCAAGTATTTACTTATAATCAACGATGTAATCGCCATTTTTATTAGCTCAGAGGATGTAATTCTCATCACATTACAACTTGAAGATTGGAAAAATAACAGATGAAATTTTCTTTTAAGTTTTGAGTTCTTTATTGCAGGTTTGGGCAACTTCAAGCTGTTGATCTTGACAATGTGGAGCCTGCCATTAGAGCAGGTACTTAGAACTCATTTATATAAATTGGCATTTCTTTCTTGTTTGTTGGTGTTGCTATTGCACTGTACATTTCCTATATGTGTTCGAAGGAGAACTAATCGAGCTTAATTGAGGTATTTATTAACATATCAATGAAAGGTAGTTTTTATACAGTTGCTTGGTTCAATCTTGGCAAAGGTGCAATCATGCTTTAGGTGCTAGGACTCCTAATAGTCCAAGGTGCAAGGCACAAAAATCGTTCTTGCTCAAGCAAGATAAGGCGTGTTTATATATGCACCATGTAAAGTAGATTTTATACGGTTGATTGATTGTCTGTTTGAGTTGTCATACAGTATTCTTTCTTGTCCTAAACACTCTACAATCTACATGGTGGTCTGGTATTGTTTCCTATAAAAAAGAAATAGTTGTAGGTAGGTATCAACAAAGCGAGGACTGACAAATGTGGAGTGATAGATACAGTTTGTTCTTAATATTAAGCTCGAACAAGGTTTCGCTCCAATTCTATTCTAAATTATGATTTTGGTGCTTCTACTATGCTCAAAGTTGGGATTTACTTTCTATTAAACTATTTGGACTAACTAATCACATTATAGAAGTAGAGAAAAGTCATATTATGCCAAATTAAAGTCAATATTCCGGAACTTTTTCTTAAAATTACCCTTCTAACTCATGCTGCTGATTTAAATTTCTTTGTGTTAGAAGGGTGTTGTTAAGAAAAATCCACGTCAGCATTTTAACTGGAATTGCTAACGGTGTTAACTATTTAGACTAATGATATTATAAAAGAAAGGGTCCAAATTATGCCACATTCAAGTATAGTGACAATATCTCAAATTTGAGTCTAGTAGAGGGACCAAGAGCATAATTTGACCTCTGTAAAACTACTACGGTTTGAATGTATAATCAATGTGGAGTAATAGATATGTCTTTTTCTTCTAAATCTTAAGCTCTAACAAGCTTTTTGCCATTCTATTTATTCACAGACACTGAAGGTGATAATTTGCGTGAAGATGTCCCTCAAATATTTGAGAACAAGTGAGTACCTGCACTGTAGTTTTTGAGTTGTAAATTTCCACGGGGATACTGTCCAGTCATTTTAACTTTGGGTATGTTCTAAACAGGGAAGCGCTGATAGCATCTGTTCCAAGTTATGAGGAGCCATATATCAAAGTGCCTAAAGTATTGAACAAGGAGTGACACTATTTGGGTACTATATTATACTCAGTTTGATTCCCAAAGAATCGAATTTCTTGAAAATGACCTCTAGTTATCAATTAGATTTGCCTCTCAGGAGCATGATTTCACCACATAATATTCATACATTGATGTCTCTGTGCAGAGCAAGTAGAGCCATTCATACACTTGAGAAAAAGGAACATCTTAATTTGCAAGAGAACATTGAGTACTATTAGGAGGGCAGGAAGGAAGCTTTCTCTTGTAACAAATGCATTTCAGGTTTTCCTGATGCTTTCAGTGTAGGTGAGCATTTGTTTCTGTTGGTGTTTTATTTATCAAGCAAACTGTTGAAATCAGTCATCTTAGGAAAGGAATGGAAAATGGCATGTTGTCTCCCAGTTGAGGATTTAATGGAATAACTGGTTTAGTCATGGAGATGACTTTTTCGAGCACTTCTTTTCTCTTTTTATAAAAGGTGGGGGAGGAGTTGTCCAATTGATCGTAGGTCGCAAGTCTTTTTCCACTGAACCACGAGCTCAATTGACAGCTCTTCATGATCTTGAATGTCATATTAATTTTATATAGATGTAAGTAGATCTCTCCCCTGGGTATAGCACCTTAACTCTCTTTGGCATTTCTGCTTCACTTCTAGCAATTATCATCTATCTTCTCCTCCTACAGTCTGACATTACTTTTGCATAAGAAACTTGGGACTTTTGAAAGCACCCATTTCTGGTGAAGACATAGGTGCCCAAAGTCCCGAGATTGCCTTTCCCATCATAGTAAAAACAGAAGACCTGTAGCTGGTTCTAGGTCTGGGTCTGGTAAAGCCGCTTGTGAAGTGGAATCGTGACCGAAGGCTACAGCATGAAGCTCCAAATGCTGCTGAGATGAGCAACAATAAGTTAACTATCATATATACTATCAACATGCTTCTGGTGTCAATATGTTAATGCAAGTATCCATCATTTACTTGTCACTTAACAGAGTATGCAGAAACCTGCACGTTTTCAGGCAACTACTTGTTTCGGTGATGAACTTTCTCGGCTTGCCATTATGGATTTAATGATCATTGATAATCACAAGGTTTTTTTTTTTTTTTTTATGAATTACAAGCGGAGATTAAAGTTCTAACAGCAACACGATTGGCTCAACTTGAAATTAGATTACATTTGGCGTAATGAACATTTTTGATCATCGTAATTTGGTTAAAAGGGTGCTCATGGTTTTAGAATGCTGTAACATATACATAAATAAATAACTTTAATTGTATTAACTACCATGAATAATAAATGTCATTTAAACTATTGAGGTTATATCAATCTTGTTTTTTCATTATTTTAAATCATGTCATATAAAATTTGATGTTTCATTTAACAGTTAAATAAAAAAAATTAGTAATGATAATATAAGATTAGATCGTTTAAAGATGTAATTAAAATATTTTAAAGTTTGAGGATGAAATTGATTTTATGCAATTAAGTCAATTTTTAATTATGTTGTGAGAGATGCATGTAGCAAAGGATTGTTGATAGTTGATTCGTAGTTGTTTGACAAGTGGGCGAGAATAATAGGAATCATAATGATATAGGCCCCATTGATATGAATAATGGACCTACATTTTTGTGAACGCAACAAAACAGAAGCCCCCAAAATGCAATAACCCATCTTCAAATTCAAACCAATGAATTCCAGTTTTCTTTACTAACCCTAATAATTTGATGCCAATGCATTGAACATAAAAATCCACCCAGCCTTTGTAATTCCAATTTTAAAATAAAACCAAAATTCTGAACAGATGATAAATGGAGTGTGGGGGTCCATAATAAATAGAGTGGGAAGTGCAAATTAAACCAACTCACTGTTAACTCGCTCTCATTTCCTTTACTTGTGGATATAAGGTGAAATTCAGGTTTGGGTTTAATGTTTGGAGTTTAAAATTTAAGGTTTGGGATTCAGGTTTTGGGGTTAATGATAAAAAAAAATATCAATATTATGTGTCAATAACATAAAAAAAATATAAAATGTCATAAAATAATTAGAAAGGGACCATGAATGATATGGTTGGAAGGGTCCATAAAATAATTTTTCGGATATTAAGGTATATTTAGGGTTTAGATCGAAAAACATTTATCTTTTAATTGGCATACTGATAAACTTAATCCCTAACGTTTACTCATTTTGACATTTATTCTTTTTTTAGGTCATTTTGGTCCTCAAACTTTAAATTTTAGTTAGATTGCTTGCTTTTGGAAAAAATTGACTGCAATGTTAAAGTTTTAACGGCATTGATGTGACTACTTATGTGACAATCCATGTATAATTCATAAAAATTTAAAAAAAAGATATTTTAAAATAAACAAATTTCACAATGACCATAAAAACTTTTAGAAAATTTATTCATGTTAATAGTGAAGTATACGTAAAATGCCACATGAGCTACCACGTCAATACCATTAAAATTTAACAGTTTAATCAGTTTTTTGTCCAAAAACAAGTAATTTGACTAAATTTTAAAAATTGAGAGTCAAAATTATCCAAAAAAAAAGCCAAAATAACAAAATAAGTAAATGTTAGAAGCTAAATTTATTTTTATGCCTTTTTAATTTAATCTACTTTTGTTTATGTTAAAAAGCCATGTTAAATAATTAGTTTTTCAAGCTAAATTAAAAGTCAATTTAGGTGTAAAATTATAAATTTACCCTTCATATGATTTATTTATATTTAAATTAAATTTTACAAACAAATTATATAAATTACTTAAAAAGTATTTAAATTTTATATTTCACATTTGATAGTGTTAACAATGATTTATCATAAAATATTTTTGTTATATTTATATTATAATCTAAGTTGAATATTTGTTAATATCAAAATAATAATAATTTTTGACATAATGCTTAGAACTACCCATAATCTCTCTCTAATCTATAAATAGGATGATAATGCGATTTAATGCACTCAAATCCACGTTTTCCTGCATTGACAATAATGCTCATGCCAATCGAATTAAGACTCAATCGGTGAGTTCGAATTTCTTCTTAATGTTTCGTGAGTTTACTATTTAAAAATAATAAAATAATAAATTTATATTAATATTTGTATAATTTATAATTAATTTGAAGAAAAAAGAAGTAAACCTTTTCCAACTCCTAACTAGTATTCCGGTTTTTGTACATGTCCTACAAAATTTGTTTTTGTTTTGTTTCTCCCTAGTTGCCTGAAAACCGACCAATTAAAAGAAAAGTTGTAATGAATTTCCCAATGCCCACAGTTATTAAACCTAAAACCAGCAATTTGCTATGTTTGTTTAATTGACAAATAAGAAAATGAAAGGGACTTGTTCAAGTAATTTCCTTTTTTCTCTTTTGCTTTTCCTTTGGTTTTATATATTTGCACTTTTGGAGGAATTGCAGAAAACACGCTACCATTATTTTTTTTCAAATGGAACGATTCCATTAGTTCACTGGTTGGGTCAAGTGGCAAGAATCTTGTTGTATTTTAAGTTTTACATTTGAGTTTTGTAAATGAAGAGAATAACGTTAAGATAAGGTGAAATTAGAAATGTTTTTTAGCGGATCGGAATTAAATTATAATTTTTATTATAGTAAAAATATAATTTCGTTATTTTAATATCCTATATTTTATAATTTTTAAAGTATTAAATCAAATTTTTATAATTTTTAAGGAAAAAATATAATTTTATCTTTACTAATTTAAAATTTTAAAAATTTTAAAATGTCTAAATGAAAAATTTAGAAGGTCGGAACCTTGTCAGTCCCCCTAATTACGCCCCCACGTTAAGATAGTTTGTTCTCTTAGGAATATTTAACACAACTTGACTCCGAACAAGGGTGAATTTGAGGAAAAAAAATTGAGAGAGAAGTGATATTAAGTTGTATTTTATGAGAGTTAAAATGTAATTTCATCGACTAAATCAAAATTTTATCATTTTGAGGCTTAAAATGCAAAAATTAAATTTTCTATTTTCAAGACTCCTAACTCCAATTTAATCGAGACTCAAAATAATTACCAAACATCAAATATTAAATATTAAAAAAATTCATAAATTCCCGATTAAATTACAATTAAATCAACAACTTTAATTCGAATAAATAATTACAAATACTAAGTAAACAACTAATTCATCTCAAACTAATTAATGAAGAAATATTGAAAAATTAAAATCTCAAGCTTACAAACTCAACTAAAGTTTGATAGAAAGTGAAAGAGATAGTAATTATAAGAGTAGAAACCTAACCCAACCCATGACTTTGGGTTCAACTTAATTGGTAGATTTGTCATTATCAATTACTCCAAATAAAAGGGTTTGAATACAAACAACTTGGCATTAATTAAATATTTTTTAGCACATTATCTTCCTAAAAAGTAAAAAGCTTTTTAAGATTCAAGCAAGTTGGATCACTTTTCATCCTAATCCAAAACCCATCTTTATTCAAATCAAATGCTTCCAACCTCAGAATTTTGCAATTTAATACATAATGTGATAATATAAATTTTGACATTTTAATTACTCTATCTTATCTGTTTTGCTTTTTCAGATATTAAGGGTGAGTTTGAATGGACGGTACATTTATCTATAATTAGTATAAAAATAACGGTAAGATTAAATATTATAGCGTGAGATAAAAAGTAAGTTAAATGTATCCCATCATCCATTCAAACCCAACCTAAATTTAAATGTTTATTATCCAAATCCAATAACAAATTTAATATTCAATAAATAATTTATTTAATTCAAATTTAAATATTCAAACAAATTTAAAAAATTATAAATATCCGATTCCTATAAAAGGTTTGGAAATAAACAATCAATACATAGTGAATAAGAGACTTTGTAGTTGGATGTTTTTATGCGATACAAGTGAAAATTTAATGAAAAGAAAAAAAGCTAAAAATTATTATGATTGCATAAGATTCTATGTTTTAACAAGTATTCAACATTTTGTCCCCAAAATGTTGATAAGTGAATATTTTAAGTTATATGTTTTTTTTTGTGTAAAAAAAACAGAAATTTAATTAACTGAAAACATATGAAATCGATGGAGCGGAGCTGCAAGTAATATCAAACTATCAAGTCATTTTTGTTATGTAATCAATATCCTTATTTTCTTTTATAGGGATTTTATAATATATTTTTTGGTTAATTACAAGAGAAAAGTAAAATTTTAACAATAATGCGACTTAAATTCAGACCACACTTAAAATAATGAATATCCTAATTATGAAGCCAACACACGAATTTAGATATTATAATATTTTAAGTTATACTATAACCATTACAATCATTCTCGAAACTGAATTTTGGAACATCCTCAATGGCTTGTAAAGGGGGATAATTTAGGGGCTATCAAAATGGTTAAGGGTACCTCCTAGTTCTTTGGCTCGAGCGTGTATGGGAATGTTTAAATGTGAATGGCAAGTCAAAGTAGCTCATATCTACCGGGAGGGGATTATTGTAACCGACAGGTTAGCTAGTTGGCCATGGAGCATGACATAAGTTTGTATATTCTTCATCAATCACCTGTGGAGTTTTTAGCTAAAATACAGAAGGATAAAGAAGGGCGAGTCACCATGAGACATTGTAAACTTTAATTCTATGTTTGGATCTCAACTTTACTAAAAAATTATTGTCAATTAACTTTTACTTCGATTAGTATTGATAATTATTACCAATGAAGGATGTTGGTTTAAACGCTATAAAGCGCATTTTATCATCATATTTAAGGGTAAAGGTTAAATCATTATTTAAGACATGAACTTGACAACTATTCTATATTTAGGCTTCAAAATTTTCTTTTGTCTAAATTAGACCTTAAATAAGCAATTGTTCTCACATTGAGGATTGGATTTTTTTTATCCAAGTTAGGCCTTGAATTTGATGATTATTCCCACATTAAGGCTTGAACTCGACAATTATTCTCACATTTGGACTTGAACTCTTTTTTACCCAAGTTAGCCCTTGAAAAACTTATTGTCAATTTCTATCCGATATGAATCCATCTGATTCAGAAGAGAATAATTTGCATCATTATCTCAATTTCAATTCAAACATGGGTTTGATTCACACTCCATATTCTGTGAAATATTTACTATCCTAAAAGTGAAAAAAACAGAATCGGTCTAAAGAAAAGCTTTGAATTTGACAATTATTCTCATATTAAGACTTGAACTTGATATTTGTGCTCACATTGAAACTTGAGTTTTAAAGTTTTCAAGGAAATATTATGGATTAACTTAGACCTAAAAAAATTCAAGCTCCAATGGGAGAATAATTGCTTAGCTTAGAGCCTAATTTGAATAAAAAAATTCAGAGTTGAAAATTCAAAAAATTATCAAATTCATGATCTAAGCTAGATAAAAAAAAATTTAAACTCTAATATGAAAATATTTATCAAATTTAAACTCCAAAAACAATTTAATCCATACTAAAAAGAATATTATTTACATTTTTAATTGTCTAAAAAAGTAAAAATAACCCATTTAATTACTTTTTTATTTAAAAAATTAATATTTTTAATTTTGTAAAATTCACCTCCACTTGAAGTTTTCATTAGGATAATTAATTCCAAAAATTATGTAAATAAAAAATATAAAAAATAATGAAAAGCAGGTACTAACTGCATAACAAAACGACAAAGATGGGTCGGAGACACGGAGATCCCCCGTCTGAGCATCACATGCTACAAAAACGCTTGTGGATAAATCTTCAATTAATTATTTTTTTAAAAGAAGGAAAATGAAAAATCAAAGAACAGTAAAAGCAGAGTCAAAGATCACGGAGATCTCGAAAGATCAAAATATCAGAACTAATAAAAAAGGATGCCACGTGTTCAAATCAAAGTGGGATTAGATGTCAGTGTCAGAATTGAAGCTCCCATAGGCCGCCACCTCTCTGTGGCACCAACCACGTGTATTGACTGGGGGCACATGTCACGCGATCCGTCTCACGTGTCGCCGTACGGAATTCTGGGTAGATATGGGGATAATTAATTATTTATTTATATTTCCTATTCGTACGGATCATGTGCTCTCTCGTTTTGTCGGTTTGCGAAATTTATCGAGAAGTGAGTGCAATCACAGCCGTTTATTTCTATAAATGGAGGAGATCTGGATTATAGTACCCCAAGTGGAGTTGCAAAAACGATGCTGTTTTGGAGCTATTTCAATCAGTAATGTCCTCCTCGGCTGCAGTAGTCTCCGACATACTTGGGACTTTGGGACACAACCCCATTCAATAATAATTTTGTTCCAGTGCCACTTGCATGCGTTAAATCAGAATCAAACTTTATTGTCTAAGGATGTATTTGGATAGTTGATGTAGTTATTTGCTGTTAATGTAAAATAATGATAGTGATAAAATTAAATATTATAACATGAGATAAAAAGTAAGTTAAGCGTATTATATTGCATTACCAATTTAAATCCATATTAAATTTAGACCATCACTATAAATTTAATCCACTACAAAAACGACACTTCGAATATTTTTTTCAATCCATGAACACTCCTACTTTACTTATGAATTTGTTAAACATTTAAATTTATTATGTTGATGAGATTCTTTATTTATAAATACTTGAACTCTTCCCATTTCGAAATTGCTTAACCACGCAGATCATTGATGCTCCATTTGAGTTATCTTAGAAATTATATCATTTGAATTTTGCTTTTGATTATTTTAATTAATGCATGCAAAACGTGCCTACGTTAGTTATGACAATATTTTGATACATGAAAGTGAGCTGGAGGAGACTGTGGTAGAGGTTAAGAATGGTTTACTCTAATTGGGTGGAACATTTTATTGTGTAAGAAATGGAGATTGTGAAGATGGCAAAGTAGAGAGATGAAGAGGGAGAGAGTTAGAGTAATTAAAGGATGATGAGTGAGTGAAGAGTGAAAAATGAGAGTAGTGTGTAACATTCTTCGCTCGACTCATCATCAAATCTGAATTACGGAATGTTACATTCGTTATTAAGTAATTAATTACAGTTAATTTTTGCGGCATACAAACATTTACAGATGTAATCAAGGGTTAATCACATTCAAATTATGTTATACAAAAATTTTCAAATCTTATACGAACTTACAAAAACTCTTTCACCAACTTGAGTACGAAACATGATTAAATTACAATGTTTTAGAAGTTTAAGATCGACGTTGTGACATTATCTTCTTCATGTTGTGACGTCATCATACCAATTTTTAGAGTCATGTCGTTATCTCTAAAAAATAAGATGTGATATTGCCGTCAACAAAATATTTACTCATAACATCTAATGAGTGTTATATATAAATCCTTTTACTTAAGCGTCAATCCATCTCTCTTTCTACCTTTTCTCTTTATCATCTTTCATCACCTCCTTCCACGACGGCTCTTTATCTTTCAGAAGTAATTCGTCATTCACTTATGTCATACTTTTTCATTATTCCCAATATCAATAAATATAAAGTTAATAACATTGAAATAATTTACCTTTCAAAATAATATTAAATTTAATTCAAATCAAAAATTAACCAAAACTGAACCTCTTGTGTTGGCTTGATGAACAGTGTTTATCGCTTCAGATGTAATTTGGATTCGAATCGCATTAGTCGCATTGTTATTAAGGCTTTAGCTTCTTCTTGTAATACCTTTCGAATATGAAAAGTAAAAGAACAAACAACTAAGCTAAACTTACGAAATTTTACACCTTTATTCCGCAATAAGCGACAAGTTCCCTTAAAAATATCCCAAATAATCAGTTTTCGAATTCATACAAAGACAAAAAGAGTAGTATCACCCGACAATGATGTATTTTATCACAATCCAAGCACAAAGAGATAATCACAAATTATTATTATTATTATTATTATTATTATTATTATTATTATTAACAGTGATATGGTAAAATGTCCCCCGAACCCACTCAAAATCACATCCTCGATAAAGATTTTACCAAATGACTTTCAAATCACCAACCAGGATAAGCCCCTCATTTACTTTAGTTTTATCGTCACATCTATTGTTCTTTTTACGATTAAATTAAGAAAGTGGATGAAAGGGATTATTTTATCGGTCCATGTAATTATATTTTTAAATATTTTAATGATGAAATTTTTAGGATAATTATAACATTCTTAAGAGAAATATTTTATGAATTTCGCGTGTTAACTTGATAGTTAGGGTGTTCACCGTCTCAAGTATAGTCTGAATTCGAATAATGCTAATCGCATTGTTGTTAAAGCTTTTTTTCTTCTTGTAATTCACCAAAAAATATATTTTATCATGATTCAATTTTAATTTAGTTTATATAAATATTATTATAATATTCATTTAAAAAAATTATTATCAATATAGAAAAACGTAAAATTAAGATCATTAAATTATTTTTATTTTGAAAATCGAGAAGATTATAAATATTTTTAGGTATATAAAAAAACTGTCATGTATTTATATTAATATTAAAAATAACAAATAGAAAAAAAACCTGAGATTTGAAATAATAATATTTTTTTCTGTTAATAAAAGATTATTACTCGATTCGTGGCGGGTTGACTTTTTTTTTCCTTCACAAACAAGATTAAAAATTTGGAAACTTTTTTATTTTTTGAAAAAAAAATGTTTTTATATTTTTTTAGTGTTGTAGTAAACAAAAAATTAGACATATTGATAGATTTTTAACTTGGATTGTGGAGTAAAAATAAGTAAAAACCCTATTCATATTAATATTGTTGTTTATAGGGAATGTAGGTTCAAATAAGGGGAATCCAAGGGGCTGGCAGGATTTGTCCCTTTAAAATAGAAATATTTTTATTTAAGTCTTTAAATATTTTTAAAATTTTAAATTAATAATGATAAAATTACATTTTGATCTTCTTAAAAATGATAAATTTTTTATTTATTTTTTTAAAAATTACATTTTTACTATCACAAAAATTATAATTTAATTTCAGTCCCTTAAAGATTTTTTTTAGCTTCGTCATTGGGTTCAAAAGCATTATATTATTCTATTTAAGGGTTATATATCAATAAATTTTTTTATTTTTTAAAATATAAAATTAATATATGTTTATTTTTTGAGTTAATTAGAAGAAAATGCTGGTTGTAAATCTTAATTAGGAAATTAGGCTTTTTTTTCCCCAAATTTAGGAGAATAGGTTGACTTTGAAGAGAGAAACAGAACACACGTCCTATTGGACGCATTTTCATCCTTCAAATTTTTTTTTTTTTTGTGTTGGGTGTTGAAAATTTGGGGAGAAAATTTTATTTGTGCTTGTGTTTTAGAGATGAATTATCATAGTTTTTAAAGGTATATTTGAGTTTACATGGTGATATAGTGGCGTTCAAAGATCCACACGTTTCACTTTTCGTGTGGAGAGTGCACATCATCTTAGAAGATGTCGCATTGCAACTCAAGCTCCCAGTTCACGGTGGTTATACGATCACGGGTTGAAGTATAACTAGGGCTCCTAATTGACAGTAGTTGTGCGGTCACAAATTCAAGTATAACTCGAGCCCCTAGTTGACAATGGTTATGCAGTAACGGGCTCAAGTTTTATGCCACTAGAAGAGAATGCTTTATAAACCCCATGCATAAGTTTGTGATCATAATCATAGGAAAAAATGGACTCACCAGTATAATCAACTTATTTTTTCTCTCCATCAAAGTAGTATCCTTAACCTTGTTGTCAAAACATGTGATGGAATTGGGGGTAATAAGACTTTTAAGAGAAGAGTGACTGTGACGATGAAAAAAAATTGAAATGCAACTCAAGACAGCAACGATTGCTGTGATTGAAGAACTCATTAATAACTACAATCGTTGTCTCCCCGACTCGTGTTTCAACTTTTTCTCCACTCTCATAATCACTACCCCTTGAAAGTTTTCTTGCCCCCACCTTTGACACAGGTTTCAGACAATGAGGTTAAGGATACTATTTTGATGGAAAAAAACTTGATTATACTACTAAGCCCCTTTCTCCCTATGATTATAATTTCAAACTTATGTATGATATTTATAAAACATCCTCTTCTGGTAGCATGAAACTTGAACTCGTTACTGCATAACCACCATCAACTAGAGGCCCGAGTTATACTTGAATCCGTGATTGCATAACCACTGTCAATTAGGAGCCGTAGTTATACTTCAACCCGTGTCCGTATAACCACTGTGAACTGGGAGCTCGAGTTGCAATGCAACATCTTCTAAGGTGATGGTGCACTCCCTACATAGGAAATGGAATGCGTGGATCTTTGAACGGTACTGCATCACCATCAACTATGAACTGGGAGCTCAAGTTGCAATGCAACATCTTCTAAGGTAATGGTGCACTTCCCACATAGGAAATAGAATGTGTGGATCTCTAAACGGTACTGCATCACCATCAACTCAAACATACATTAAAAGTATCACAAATTTCCCCTAAAACACAAACACAAATAAAAAAATTTTCCCAAATTTTCAACACCCAACACAAAAAAATTTGGAAGTCCTACTAGACATTTTTTTTTTGTTTCTCTCAAAAATTAACCTATTTTTCTAAATAAAAAAACTAATTTTCTAATTAAGTTTTAATATCAGTCTTTTCTGCTAATTTTCCCTTTATTTCTTAACCTTATTTGTGATTTAAAAAAATTCGTTTATAACATCATAATACTTTTGAAAATCTCACTTTAATCATTATATAATGATTAGCAGGTTTGAATTAAAAATAATAAACACAATTAAATAAAGGTAAAATCTTATTAATTTTTGTTAAACAAAGTCTACATTTTTTCCACTCGACTCAAGTTAATCTGAGTAATATATAATTACAATATAAAATAACTCAACCATGATTAACGGGAAACAACTAGGGGTTAGAAAAACAGTTTATATTCAAAGGGAACCGTCCTCTACCAACAAGTCAGAATAGCATATCGAAGGATGTCCAAAGTATGATGATCAGAAAACCCATTACACGACCCTTCCCCACCGTCAATATCCCCGACTGGGAACCGTTAAATGATTCGCCAGATAACTTTCCGGTCGTCGGCTTTAACTGCAATGCACCCTGCAGCCCTTGTCCGGTCGAATACCTTACGGCTCTCCGCCGTTACCTCCCCTCGAACGATCTCGAGCCCGACGCCCTTAGCGATGACTCCGACATACACATCGTCGATGCATTCTCGTGCGACCATTTCCGTATGTACGAGTTCAAGGTGAGGAGGTGTGCTCGTGGCAGGTCACATGACTGGACCGAGTGTCCGTACGCCCACCCAGGCGAGAAGGCTCGGCGGAGGGATCCGAGCAGGTTCCATTACTCTGGATCCGCTTGCCCGGATTTCCGCAAAGGAAACTGTAAAAAAGGCGATTCATGTGAGTTAGCTCATGGCGTGTTTGAGTGTTGGCTCCACCCAACTCGTTACCGGACTCAGCCATGCAAGGACGGTACTTGTTGTAAACGGAGGGTTTGTTTTTTTGCTCACACGCCGGAGCAACTACGGGTCTTACCCCAGCAGAGTCCGAGAGGAAATGGGTCCGGGTCAAGTGATGTGGATTACTTTGGCTCGCCTATCCGCTATCATTTAGACTACGTTTCTTCACCAACTTCCATTTTGGCTTCGCCTCCAATATCTCCACCTTCTGACTCACCACCTACGTCGCCGAGCGGCTCATTTAACTCGGTAAGTGAACTCACTTCTTCCTTACGTAATCTACAGATTGGTAAAGCTAAAATGGGAACTACTTGTTCTCGGGGATCATGTTTTGTTTCTCCAAGGAGCTCCATGCTCCGACCCGGCTCTCCTCTCACTCCAACTCGTACACCGACTCGGTCCGGACTCAGGAAGTTTGAGCTCTGGGAAAGCAATAATGCGTTTGAGGAACCTGCAATGGAGAGAGTGGAATCCGGGAGAGACTTGAGGACAAGGATGTACGCTAAGCTGAGTGAGGAAAATTCTCTTGACCTACTTGATCCAGCCGGGTCGGGTCCTGATGTTGGGTGGGTATCTGAGTTGGTCGGATATTGATGGTGATTCTGATTTGGGTAATTTGCATTGTAAATAGAAGACGGCGAAAAAGTGATCGGAAAAAAAAGTTTTTTTTTTTGCGGTGGTGGTGCCACCGTTTTTTGTTTGTTAATTTTCTGGGGAAAACAAAAATGGAAAATCGCAACTCTTTGTATAGAGATTTGTTTGTCATTTTGTCTCGTATATTATCTATGTACTTTCTTTAATTAATGTAATATATTTCATCTTTTTACTAAATTTCTTTTTAATGCGAAATTTATGCCAATAATTTTTATATTAATATATTTTATATTTATTTAAGCTTGGTTTAATTTAAAAATAAATATAAAATTTAATCTAAATCTGTTTATATTTTTAAATGGTTAATTTCAATCCATTTTAAATTTGAATATTTTATTTAAAATTATTTACAAATATTTATAATATTTTAAAATTAAAATTTAATATTTTTCCATATTTTTCACTTATTAAAATTATATATATGCATATTAATATTTTTTAACATCTACATTATTCTATTATATATTAATATAGATTCAATTTTTATATATATTACAAATTACATAATATAATAAATTAGAAATTTAGAAATGAGTCGAGACGAGCTTGATTTTTAAATGTTGACCTATATTTTAAATTATTATTTTGTCTAAATTTATTTTTTAAGTTTAATAATTTTTTTTAAATTTTCTCAAATTTTAAGCAAGATTTTAAGCTTGAATAAATAATTGATCTGTAAATAAATTTATTTACATATCTCAAAACAACGAAATCATGTCTCGAGATTTATATGTCTTTAAAAATGCATGTTTTAGGCAGGCAAATTCATTTTATCTTGAGACAAAGCTTTAAAATATAGAAAATTAACATTTCAAGTTATGCAATTATGCTGAAAACACTGGACACTAAACCAATACAATATCAAGTCCATACGTATAATATCATGCTTCTGAAAGTGTAAACAACAAAAAAACACATGCCAATAATTTTTAATCTTGTAGAAATATATTATCAAAATATCAATTCATAAATATTAATTATTATGGATGAAGAAAAACAAACCCCAAATTTGAGAGCTATATAAACCCCTATTGGAAGCAATTTTGATTCACACAAGTCTTGATTTCGGTTTGGGTCCTTTGGAGTATGAATCATAAATATATTTTCCATGGTGTGAGTAAGCAAGGGGCATTTGAATTGATGGGGCATCCAATTGAGAGAAATAAGATGAGGAATTCTATCCAAGTGATTGGATTGATGAGGTGGAGTCATTTGAAGTGATAAAAGGAGTCCTTATCTGCTGATGATGTTTTAGTTTATCTCTTCATCAGCAGCCACTTGTATGTGTATGAGATTACTTTATTTATTATAATTATTAATCATGGGGGTAGAGACAGGACATAGTCAACTAGACGATAAATTATTTTATAGATATTATTTGTGATTTTTTTATTATTTAATGATGTTTTAATAATTTTTTTATGTTATTAACATATAATTTTAATAATTTTTTTTATTTTGAATCTAAAATCAAACCCTAAACCCTCCAATCATAAATCACAAATTCAAATTCCAAATTCTAATTCTTGAAATTCAAAATTTGGATTTCAATTTTAGAGTTTAATATTCAGAGTTTCAAATTAAGAGTTCGAGTTCATAATAAAAAATTATTAAAATTATGTATCAATAACATGAAAAAATTATTAAAATATTATTAAACAATTAAATAAAAATTATAAATAATGTGATGAAAAATATTATAAAATAATTTATCCTATTAGACCCACTAACCTGTTTGTAATCAAATCTAGGAGACTGTTTCTGGTTTCTTCATACTCTTATTTCTATATAATTAAAGAGGCCGACAAACAACGTGGACGATACTTCCAACATTTGCTTTCTTTTCGTGTACGAGAATGAATGTGAACGGTTTGGATCAAACTTCCTTTTTTTTTTATTTGCTAATATTTATATGAATTTAATTATAATTTAAGGGTTACTTTAGATAAACAGTATATTTATTTGTGATTAGTATAAAAATAACTGTAACGATAAAATTAGATATTAAAAATAAACATGCATCCAAAAGGATCTTTATAAGTTCAATTTATTTAACAATCGCAATTTAAAAAAAACACGATTAGCATAACAAAAACACACTAACAAAAAACAAAATTAAATTCATAACATATTAAATTAAAGCCCTAACAAAAATCTGATTAACATAATTCGAACTCAAACCACATTTGAAATGATGAACATCATAACCATCAAATCCACACATGAATTCAAGAACTCATTGAATATTAATTGAGTTTATTCCTTTTTATACGCTCAACTTTATGTTAATAAGATGATAATGCAATTCCTATCTGTTCTCGTTGACTTATAACTTTGTTTACTATACCAATATTTGACTCCACTGAATCTAATCCAAACTTATTTTATATATTCACCATCTCAGTCATCCAATTCTTTTTTTCATATTTAATATTTATTTAAAATATTCATATAGAATTTTTCTATTTATATTAGACATGATATTTTCGGTAAAAGTATCATGAAGATTTCTGTAATAAGAGTCGGTTGCATTTTGTTCTCTCTACTTAAGAAGTAATAAACTAGTCCCTGCCTATTAGATTAAAGAGTAATTTGATCTTTTCTGTTAAAAATTTCATCCATTTGTACTTTTAAAAATTGACGTGATTGACGAAATAACTAGACAGCGACATATATCGTGCCACATTTATCTCATGCTGACATACAATGACTAATTTTTTTTCTTTTTAACTTATTAATTTCACTTAAATTTGTTTGTACTTTAAAATGGAAAACCAAAGTTGCAAGCAAAAGGCTGAAAAAAGAAAAGAAAAAAGAGTTGCAAAATAATGGAGAAGAAACCCTCATGGAGGGACCAAAGGCTTTCCATTTTGGTGGAGTAGAGACCACGCACCTTTGCTTTGAAACTGTCTCAAAGTACCCTATTCTATTCATCATTTAATCCAATAAAGGGACCATTTTATTTCCCCACAAAAAAATTATAATCAAATGTTATATTTGATTTTAATTAGAAGAAACAAATTTCTGGATATGAAGTATGAGATGAGATTCTTTGGGATTTGGCTTAGATTTGAAGGCATTGGTGGATATGTCTTCTCCAATACCAAAACCAGCCCATTGGCTCCACAATCTTTCATCAATTTTAGATTTCAACCCATTTTCTTCTATTTTTGGAGCCATATTATTTATTAATAAAAGATTAGTAGTGAAGTGTTCATAGGTCGGATTGGAATTATGTAAGAAATTTAGATCAATTTTTTAAGTTTGGACCTATCTAAGAATGAGCTTATTTTTTTGTATAAGCTCGACCTAATTTTAAAAAGGTAAATTCTGGTTCAAATTCGCTCATATTTGATTTTTCTAGATTAGTTTTTATTTAACAATAATTTTTTTAAAAAAAGATAATATACTAAATGTACTAAAATTATTAAAATAAAAATTTTCTAACACATGAAAAAGTATTTATATTAAAAACACTACCATAAATATAATAAATATTTTATCGTATTAAATTGAATTTTTAAAATTTTATATTTTAAGTTGGATTATTTAGTCAGATAAAATCTTTTTTATAGGTTTTGAGTAATTAATTTAATTATTATTGGGTTAATGATTTAATATAGATATAGAAATATATAAACCATAACATCAACCTTCATGTGGGATTGATTGTCATGGATTTTCAACTAATGAAATCCGGGGATGTAATGTGTGTTTTGGGCTGTAATAGTTTTAAACTGCACAATGGGCTCTCTCTTTTTTTATTGGGTTGGCTTAATTTTCTTGTCTCCTTAAGTTTTAGATGCTTCAACCATGGCTTGAGGTAGAGGGGAAGATTTTCTTTAAAAATAGTCCGGTAAAAAAGATTTATCTGATACTCGATTTTGATATTAAGTAAATTGGTCGTTCTTGAAAAATTTTAATTTAATTTAATTCCATTAATTTTAAAAGTGAATAACTAAAGACAATTAAACATGGCGTGAATGTTTTTCATCAATTTTACATAAATTTGATAGATATAATAATAAGTTTAGCTTTCATAATTTATGCATTCTATCAATTTGGTCATGATTTAATAAATTTAATCTGTATTTTTTTTTGTAAATGTGTCAATGTTGAGATTAATTTTATTGAATTTTTTAGAATCAATATCCAATTAACAACAAATAGAAATCAACCATCAGATCCAAAAAAAGGATGGATTCAGAGTGGGGAAAGTGACTGTTGGAAGAGTGGCACACTGATTCTGTATGATTGAAGGAGGTGACGGACTGACAGTGATTGTTGTTGGTGCGAATGAATGAGAGTGATTTAAAAAAAGTAAAAATAAATAAATGTGTTTATTAATGTGATATAATTATCTTTCATATTTAATCGATTTAATGTAAATATCTTTTATGCTTATAATGAATCATTATTATAATCTATGCATATTGTTTCACATTTTTTTTAAGTTAATGTTATAGTTTACTTTCTAATATAGTTCTAAAATTTATATTATTTTTTCAACTTCTTTTATTTATAAAATATTATTTATTTTAAATATACATACATTAAATATGTTATATATATTATATTATTTAATTTTAATTTATAAAAATAAAAATATTTATTTTAAATATCTTATTATTTTATTATCATATCCTTTATATGCTGACAAGTGTCCAAGAAAAAAAAAATTATAGTTGAAAGGTCAAAAGTGATTTTTTAAACTATTTATAAAAAATGGACTATCAACATGGCAAAATGACATTTTATCTATAAATTATATAATAATGGTCAAGTTTCAATTTTAGTCCCTATACTACGTTCAAATTTAGGATTTACTCTTTATGCTTTAACTTTTTGACATAATTTGGTACTTCAACTTTTGTAATGTCATTGATTAGTCCAAAAATTTTAAAATGATGATGCAATTTTTAAGAGTGGTTAATGCCATTAAAAATTATCTATTAAATTCACGTCCATTACAATATTTTTTGTTGTATGATTACCATGTGAATATTAAAAAAATGAAAATGTCGAATTTAACAAAAAAAATTTAATGATATTAACAATTGAAGTTGAGCTTTTAAATTCGAAAACAGAAAAATTAAATTCTTAAAAATAAAAGTATAATAACTAAATTATGAATGCATGAACATTATATAGGCTTGAAGTATATTTTAACTTTTAAATTTTATTCTATAATTTAATTAAAAAATTTAATCCAATACAAAGTGTGGTAAAAATTGTGGCATTACATTCTCTAGCATTTTCATTAAGGGAAGTGTAAAAAAAAAAAAAGTTATTCATAATTCAAACTTAGTTACTTCCCGATTTAATTATTTTAATAAAATATTATATGATAGATTTTCTTGACCCCTTTATTTGAAAGATTTATTTAACTGTAGTTCATTATATATAATATTATATCGGCAGTCAAAATTTTTAATTATATAAATAATATTAAGAACTATGGTATCTTTCATTTTGATTATTTAGTATTTTTAATATGTTATATTTTAATTTTTAAATAAATTTAGATGATTTAATTGGAAAATAATTAAAAATATATTTTTATAAAGTAATAAATATTAATAGGAATGTGTGTTTTGTTTTTATATATTTTATATAAAATCTATAAAAAATCATTTTAAATCCAAAATAAATATTAAAAAAATATTGCAAATAGTAAAATTTGAACTTAAGATACCGTAATTTTTAACAATATGTCATACATTACTAATATAGTATATTAAGAGTAAAAGCTTTACACATCACCAATGAGGCAAGTTATTCTTCTTGTATGACATGAAACAAAATTATAAAATATAGGTATAATATTAAATTTAGCTTTTAATATTTATATTTTTTTGTTAATTTAGTTATTATTTTTATTTTTAAGTTAAATTTAGCTTTTAATTTTTAAAAAAATTAAATTTAACCATTATTTTTTTTGAAAAAGAGTCAAAATGATGTTTTTTTAATTAAAATATTAACTAAAATATTTATATTGGGTTTGTAGCGATGCTTGCTTTAGAGTTTCATTTGATTTAGATTCAAGGTCTTTTAAGATTTTATCTTGAATCATTGAAGTCTACTTCAATGGTCGTCGAGATTTAATCTTAAAAATAGATCTGGTGAGAGTTTGGATCCAAGGATCTTTGAGATTTGATCTTGGATGGATGGTTTCGTGTTAAGGGTATTCTAAACTTGATCTTGAAAATGAGTTTTATTTTTTCTACGTCAATGCAATTGGATTAGGAAAAGCATTGATTTAAGAGTTTTCGAGACTTAATATTGAATGGATGATTCCGTTTCAAAAGCCTTCTAAACTTGATCTTGAAAACATGTTTAGCCTTTTTTCTATACGTCAAACAAGATTGGGTAGTTGTTTTCTTCATAACTAATGCATTGCTCTTCAAAATCTCTTCGAGTTCTTGAATTTCTTTAGATATTTTGGAGAGAACTTCTAATCTTCAAGATTTCACATGTTTTGATTTTTGAACTTTGGGATTTTTGAAGTTAGGATTTTGTGTTGAATGACTTAGAGATGATTCTTTTTATAGTGTTATAAATTACATAATATAAAACATTATAAACTTAAAAAAAAAATCGAGTTGAGCTAAGTTTGGGATTTAAATGTTCAAGCTCAAATCTAGCCCATAATTTTTATTCAAACTCATTTTTTGAATTTAATATTTTTATCAAAACCCTTAGAAATTTCAAATTGAGGACAGTTAGTTTAAAATTAGACAAGTAGCTCAACTCCACAAAAACTAGGCGAAAGTATGACTTCAACCCTCTCAAACCGCCAATCCAAGCGGCTCTCTACATTATCCACCGTATAAATCGCCTCTATCTTTCATGTCAGCTTTCCACTTTCGATCTCTATTCCACGTAGTAAAAAATTCTAAAGCAACCTGGAAAAAAACAATGGACACAGAAAGTGGAGATGTATTTATGAGATATATTTAATTAAAATTAATATTTTTAGCAGTTTGATAGTTCACAATAAAAATTATTAGATAGACCTTTTTCTAAAAAAAATTATGAACAATGATAATTATCATTAGATAGAAATTTACTTGTCACTTAATTGGGAAAACATTTAATTGTATTACATTTTCTTGTAAAATTATATTATATTTTATTAAATAATTTAATTATGTTCAATATTTAATTTTAAATATTATATTAAATATATTTTATAACTTAAATTCAATAAATATTATTAGTTTGAATTTTTACCGAGAATAATTTGACTGCGTCATTTAGGTGAATTTGTTCTTGTTTATTTAAGTACTTCTTTGATAGTAAAAAGAGGGAAAGATTGAAAGATGTACAGCCCTTGAATTTATCCTCTTATACATTTTAGTCAAAGAGGGATTCAATATGCATCCACCATTGACCAACATGTAGCCGTTTGAATCTCTATCCTTATTTTTATTTAATATCTACATCTCACATATTTATTTAATTTTGAATATGAATATAAAGATATATTAAAAGAAAATTTTTAAAATATGTTCAAGTAGAATCTGTTTGTTTGGGACAAATCTCGTCTTCAATGTATTATCTTTTGGGTAGTTGACTCAAATCTAACAATCAAAAGTGTTGTCCTCATGTTGGGATAACTCAAGTGGTATCATATTTACAAACATATCACCTATAAAACCTTGATTAATGATTCGAGTTACGATATGCTCAAATACTTCAATTATTATTCATACGTCAAATACTAATACCTATCCCGAATTTTGTAGTTACCTCAATAATAAACAATAATGTATGAAAGGAATAGCTTTATGCTTATTTCGACTGCTTATAGTCATAAATTTGTAATAATTTATGATGCACCAATAAAAAAAAAATGAACATATTGCTACTAATTTGGACGATACATAGTCATAAACATGATGGTATGGCTGCTCTTAGTCATGAATTATGAATCATAAATTCGTCACGTGATGTTTGGAGAAATTAAAACTCACGGATATACACTGTGCAGTCAAAACTCATGAACAGTAAAAACAAATATTTATGTAAAATACTAACAGCTGAGACTGAGACAAGCCTGCAGAAAAATATTGGTCTAATTATGGTTTTACTCCATTAACTGTTGAAATTTGGTATCTTTATTTTAATTTGATATAATGTGATATTCTACTTTTATAATGTTATTTATAAATTAAAACTGATAACACTATTAGTTATTGGTTTTTTTTAGTATTATTCAGTCACACAGTCAAGTCCATGTGAAAATCCAACTATGTTCAACTAATAATAAATTTATATCAAATTATACAATTAGTTCCTATACTATGCATAAGTTGTAGTTTTAGGCTTCATTTGGATTATTGGTGAGGGTGTCACTGGTGAGATTAAAAACAACGATAACGATGAGTTTAGTTACTATAGCAGTGAAATTAAAATCAACGATGAAATGTGTGTTTGAATTCAAACATAATTGTAGATTGCACTGAGAATAAAAAATCATTGTCAAAGACATTGAACTATAAAATAATGTGTTTGAACTAAATAAACCTTGAGATCTCATTCGTAAAGTACAATTGATAGTTATAATATGGAAGACGAACTGGCTAGCCTTCACCTAGATGATTTGGAAAACGAACTAGTTGCAGGACAACAAGGAGACGAAGAAGAGGATGATGATTTTAAGTTCTGTTTAGTTGACAGGGTTCTCACGGATGGATCTGTGCACTTTCCTTCGCTGAGAAACGTCCTATCTGAATTATGGCATCCGATTAAGGGTGTTACAATTACGGGAATTGAAGAAAAGCGTCTCATGTTTAGATTCTATAATGAGGTAGATCTCAGAAGGATGTTAAGCGACACTCCTTGGTTTTTTAACAGACATCTGCTTATTTTTCACAAATTGGTTAAAGATGAGGACCCGTTACAAGTACCTCTGTTTTACTCAAATTTTTGGGTGCAAGTCCATGATCTCCCTGCTGGTTCAATGTCGGAAGGGTTGGCTCGACAACTGGGTAATTTTATTGGTGTGTTTATGAAATATGACGCAAAAATTCTTATGAGGGGCTATAAAAGGATTATGAGAATTCAGGTATGTCTTGATGTTCGATATCCATTAAAAAGGAAAAAACGTATGAATTATGGTAGGGATAAATCGACTTTTGCGAGATTTCAATATGAAGGACTATCGCTATTTTGTTTCCTTTGCGGACGTTTAGGTTATGGGGAAAGCTTTTGCCCTCAGCACCTCTCTCTCGGTTTCCAGGAAGTAGAATTTGGTTGGGATATCTCTCTAAGGGCAGTATCGAGGAGAGATCAGGTAGCGGTGAGTAGATAGCATCGTGAAGCACCTAATGATTTTATTAAAAGTGACATGGATGTGGAAGTTTATAGGCAGAGGGGGATGTTGAAATCCCAAGGGGTTACGAAAGATTTTGAGAACCAAGTATTGAATATGGATAAAGTCTTGGGTAGACAATCTCAGCATCATAATCAAATTGACGTAGATTTCAATAGAAGAGGTGAGGATATCATAAAAAAAAACCAAACTCTTGCTTATGATATTGATCTTGAAGATAGTCCGGTTGGTCTTATTGAAGGGAAAAAGAGGCAAAGAGTTCACGTGTTAGAAGGGAAACAAGTTTCAGCTCAAATAGATCCAAGTTTAAACATTAATTTATCGGCGACCGCTAATCAAAAGGCCGACCGATCGCCATGAAAATCGTGAGTTGGAATGTTCGCAGATTGGGGCAACCGCGAACAGTTAAACGTCTCAAGAATTACTTGAGGCAAGCTTAGCCCCAGCTTTTGTTTCTAATAGAGACAAAAGTAGACGTCAGAAGGATAGAATCGATTAGAAGTTCTTGTGGTTTTTAAATGGAATAGATGTAAGCGCTATTGGCTCTAAAGGGGCCTTTCTCTTGGATGGAAAGAAGATGTAAAAATCTAGCTCAAGAGTTTCTCAAATTCGCATATTGATGTTGAGGTGATAGATGATGATGGTACAATTTGGCATTTTATCGGGTTCTGTGCTGCACCCATTGAAAGTAGAAGAAGAGATTCGTGGAATTTACTACGACAACTTAAAGTAAGTAGTGAATTGACGTGGCTTGTAATAGGGGATTTTAATGAAATCCTATTTTCCTTTGAAAAGAAAGGCGGTAGATTAAGGGAAGAAAGACAGATGCGAGATTTTAAAGAAGTTTAGAGGAATGCGACCTTTGTGACTTGGGCTTGTCTGGTTCTTGGTTCACTTGGGAGAGGGGGAGACTTCCAAGCAAAAATATTCGAGAAAGATTGGATAAAGGAGTAGCCAACTCCCTTTGGTGGGAAAAATTTCCAACATTTGTTATTCAACACCAAAATCACAGTATTTCTGACCATTGTCCCATTGTTCTTAGTTTTCAATCTCGATTAAAAGATGGGTATCAGAATAGGAGGGCCTTATTCCGGTTTAATGCAAACTGGACAATGGAGGAAGATATTGAAGAACAAATTAAATTAGTATGGGATAATGGATCGGGGGACTTGCATGAGAAACTAGAGGCATTGAGAGATTGAATAGCTGGTCAAAAAGCAAAAAATTAGCCCGAACAAAGGCTCGTGATGATTTAAATTTAAAATTGGATAGATTGAAAGTTGAAGAGCTTGATGAAGACGTGTTGGCTGAATTGACAGAGGTAAAGCTCGCATTGAATTTAGAAGCAGACAAAGAGGAATTATACTGGGAGAAAAGGGCTAGGGCCAAGCTTTTTTCATAGATACGCTACGTATCGGAGGAAAAGAAATTCCGTTAACAAGTTAATGAATGATAGAGGTGAATGGGTCGAAGTGATCAGGAACTTATGGTTTTGGCAACCTCTTTTTTTCGAAATCTTTTTTCTACAGAACCAGTGCAGAATTGTTCGAGTCTTAGAGGTATTATTCAACCTTGTATCACGAAAGAAATTAATGTTAAATTATGCAAAGCATTCGAGGAGAAGGAAGTAGTAGAAGCTTTGAAAGGTATGATACCCCTTAAAGCCTCAAGGGAGGACGGTTTTCCTGCTTTCTTTTTTCAGAAATTTTGGCATATAATTGGGCAAGATGTGATTCAATATTGTCTCCAAGTATTGAACAATGATAAAGATTTTGAGATTACCAGCAGGACTAATATTGTGTTACTGCCTAAAGTACAAACTCCTTCAAATTTAGGGCAATTTAGACCGATTAGCTTGTGTAACGTTATCTACAAGCTTATATAAGAAATGATCGTGAATCGTTTGCGAGATTTCTTGGATCTTTGTATTGATGAAACGCAAGGTGCGTTTGTTCCGGATAGATAGATTACATATAACATTCTCATTGCGTATGAAATTTTGCATTCATACAAGAAAAGGAGGGGATCAGGTGCATTTGCATTAAAATTGGATATGTGCAAAGCGTACAATAGGGTTGAGTAGAGTTATATTGCTGATATGATGTTTATGTTAGGTTTTTGTGAAAGGTGGATAAATCTGGTTATGAAATGTATTCGATCAGTGACATATTCAATGACTATGAATGGGATGAAGGGGGATTCATTTAAACCTACCAGAGGACTTAGGCAGGGGGATCCATTTAGTCCCTACTTGTTCATTATTTGTGCTGAAGGGTTTTCTAGATTGCTTAATAAAGCCAAACATGAAAATCTAATTGAAGGAGCGAAGGTGGGAAGAGGGGATATAGCAATCACATACCTTTTTTTCGCTGATGATAGTATTCTGTTTGATACTGCATCAGTGGAAGGGGTGAATGCAATGAAAGCTGTGGTACAAGAGTATGAACAAATATTTAGTCAAAAGGTCAATTTTGATAAATCCCTTATTTATTTTAGCAGGAATGTTTCACAAGAAGATAAGGTGAAACTTAGAGGAATTCTGGGAGTTCGAACTGCTAACAAACCAGAAAGGTATTTGGGTTTGCCAACAATGATAGGCCGACGAAAAAAAGGTGCAGTTTTAGAATTAAAAGAAAGATTTATTCAAAGGTTGAAAACCTGGAGCATACGAAATTTATCTATAGGAGGAAAAGAAGTTTCTATCAAGTCCATATTGCAGGCCTTACCAATTTATGCTATGCAATGTTTTAAGCTACCGTTATCTTTGTGTAAAGAATTAAAACGTTTGTTAAATCGATTTTGGCGGTGTAATATTCAATCGAATAGAGGCATCCATTGGAGTACTTGGTTTGAATTGTGCAATCCAAAGGCTTATGGTGGGATGGGGTTCAGAGATTTTGATCTGTTTAGTACAACCCTGTTAGCAAAACAGGGATGGAAGCTAATCGCCCAACCAAGTTGTCTTCTAGCGCGTGTTTTAAAGTTGAAATATTATCCACGTGGTAGCTTTTTAGAAGCAGGTTTAGGAACTTACCCTTCCTTTACTTGGCCTAGCATTTGGAATGCTCGTCGCTTATTGGAAAAAAACCTCGGATGGAGAATTGGTAATGGAAAATTGGCTAACGTTTGGAATGATGTGTGGGTGCCAGTCCCTGGTAAAGGAAGAATAACAGGTCAGAATATAAACATCAATTTCATTAAAGTTGCAGATCTTATAAACACAGAGACTTTTACTTGGAAAGAGGAAGTAGTTTGTAACTTACTTGATAGAGATCAAGCTGAAGAGGTTCTCTCCATACCATTGGTGGATCGCAACCAGCAAGACGTTCTGATTTGGCAAGATGATAAATCAGGGACTTATGCGGTGCAAAGTGGGTACAAATGGTTAATTACAGAAAAATTACAACCCATGGCCAATACTGATACAAACCAAATCCTACTGAAGATTTACTTTACAAAAATCTGGAGTCTGCTAATTCCCAATAAAGTGAAAATTAAACTATGGAGAACATCAAAAAATTTCCTTCAAACTTTTAGCAATCTACAAATTTTAACATAATAAAGAGGCTAAAAGAAGAATTAGACCAAAAATATTACTTTGATCTCTTGAAAGTGAAATTAAATAATAAAACCCTAGGTAGCTACTATAAAGTTTGCCACACCTACTGATTTCTGCTATAAAGTTCCCATAAAACACTCAACATGAATTGGGAATATGCCTTTTCTTATTTTCTTGGAGAAGTGGTAAATGTAAAGAACGTAATTATTAGGCTTAGTTTGAGTAAAAGCCTCATTGGGTCGATTTCTTTTCTACTAAAAATTAAGCTATATTTTAAACATTAGGGTAAATTTCTCTTTTTTTACTTTAGGGGGGTTGGAATCAATGAGAATTTTTCTTTTATCCCAGTAATCAAAGATATATTATAGGTAAATTTCCCACAACATTTGATCATGGATCAAATTACTCACTCAGCTTTGAAGGTTCATCTGAAAAGTAAAAGAGTTTAGACAAAAATATAATGTAGAAAGCGAACTTGAACAAAAAACCTATTTTTTCAGATTGGGTCGAGCTCGAACCTAGAAAGCGAGCATAAAATTTTACATCGGCAAAAATAATTAAGGTCAATAAATTTAATTAGAAGGCTAATTAAGGTATAAGATTATAATTAGTGACTTTGAACATGATTAATTTAGACATCATTGCTAGATAAAAAATTGTAGATTCATGTACTCATTATTTTATATAAATTTTTACCTATATCAATAATTTGTTTAATAGTTTTTTACAAATTTGTATTATGTTTATGTTATTTTCCATGTTTCAATTATTGTATAATATATTTATATTTTTGTGTATTTAAAATATTATAAATTTGTATAACAATTTTTTATACATTATAATTCTATAATTATAGGATTATAAATTCATAATGAGTTTAGGCTGAGTTCAATATTAGTTTTAATTAGGGGTGGCTATATTATATTTATTTTATAATATTAAATAGAATACATATTATAAATTTTTATTAAAAATTAATATTTAATTTTTTTAGGGAAAAACATAAGGGTAAAATTTTAAAATAGTCACTTTCGTTTGTCTCTTGTTACATTTTAGTCGCTTTTGTTTGAAATGTTACGTTTTAATCACTTATGTTATGGTTTTGTTACGAAATGGTCACTATGTCGTTAAGATCTGTTACCTTCCAATTGGCAGTCCTACGTGACAGTGAAAATGTATTTTAAATGCCAACGTAGATGCCCAATTGGGATGAGAAAAGTTATTTTTTTATGAAAATAGAATACACAATTCACCCTAAAACCTAAATCATTCACGCTGGACATCCCAAAATTTTATATTCTATTTTCATAAAAAAAAATAACTTTTCTCAACTTAGTTGGACATCCTCGTTGGCATTTTAAACCCATTTTAACTGCCTTGTCAAAATATCGTTTGGGAGGTAACATATCTTAACGGCAGAGTGATAATTTCGAAACAAAATGCTAACGTAAGTAACTAAAACGTAACATTTTAAATATAAATAATTAAAATGTAATCTAATTTATCCAAAACATAATTAAAATGTTATAAAGCTTTATCAATGTTCAAAACATTCAAATTACACTATATAAATTAATTATAAAATTAAAAGAATGATATTTCAATAAACCTTTCGAGATGGAGTGGTGCGTGATTGATCTAAACCTAATTCTAAACCCAATTTAATTAACTAAAAATTAGTCGGTCCAATTTGAATTATTTTGTCCCCAAACCCTAACTTTAATTGGATGAAAAAAGGGTTACTAATAAATTAATCAGATCAAAACGGTCAACATAAGTGAACGTTGACTGGTTCCTACTATCTTAACAGACAAGAAAGATGCAGAGAAGAAGAGGAAAAAAAAAAGTTTAAAATTGCCTATAGTCCTTGTACTTTTAAAAAATTAGAAATTTAGTTATTGTACTTGTATTTTTAAAAATTTAGTTTTTCTATTTTTTTTCAGATTTTAAAATTTAAATTCCACTGCTAATCTTGATAAATGTGTTGTTGTGATATTTTAAAATAAAAAAAATACTTAATAATTTAATTGTGTGAACAGTTAAATTTAAAATTTAAAATATAAAAACTACAACAACTATTAACCAAAAAACCACAAAGTTAATAAAAATATTTAATAGTAAAATTTTTATTCTCCAAATGGGTTTAAATATTTTAATAAATCATTATTATTTTATTAATGGATTAAATGTTTGAAAATAAAATTCCATAGAAAATAGTCATACAAAGTCAAGTTGTATGCAAAGGAAAAGAGGGAGGGGAGGCAGCCACCAATATTATAAACCCCAAATTCACCATAGGATGTGCCCACTGGCTCTTTTTAAACCCCCTTTGCGTGTCTCAATTCTCCTCTCTCTCTCTCTCTCTCTCTTTCTTTCTCTCTCAGTCTCTCTCTGAGTGTTTAATTTATTCTGTCTTTGGCCTGTCTTCTTTTGTTTTTTAAGGTCACACAGTAGTGATAGTGAAGGAGCTAAGTAGGCATGGGGAGAGCTCCATGCTGTGACAAAGCTAACGTGAAGAGAGGCCCTTGGTCTCCTGAAGAAGACGCCACCCTCAAAAACTATGTTCAGACCCATGGCACAGGTGGTAACTGGATCGCTTTGCCCCTTAAAGCTGGTATATCCATCAAACCCATTTCACGCAAATGAGGGTTTAAAAAGACTGTTCCATCGTTTTATTTACAATTTTTTTACCGTTAATAATTACCCTACTTTTTCTCCTGCAAGAAATTCAAAAAAAAAAAAGACTGGCCACTGTGTTTTGTCTCCTTGTTGCATGATCTTTGTTCATTGTATTGTTTTCATGTCTGGGTATTTTATTCCTTTTTAGTCTCAGGTTCTATCCTGGTTTAACTTTTTTTGATCATCAAAGAGAAAAAACAGTAAAAGAAATGTAAAATTTGTTTTAATTGAAGCAGGCAGCTTCAACTCTTGGTTTTCACGTTTGTCTGTAAGAAAAACGTTGAAATGTTTTCTTTTTGTTGTTGTTGTTGTTGTTTGTCTTTGTCATTCTTTTATAGGCCTTAAGAGATGTGGCAAGAGTTGCCGATTACGATGGCTTAATTATCTCAGACCAGACATCAAACATGGAGGTTTTACCGAAGAGGAAGACAACATTATATGCTCTCTTTATAGTCAAATGGGAAGCAGGCAAGTTCGTTTTTGTCTTAAAGTTTCTTGTTAACTTATTCAAATGTCGCCTTTTTATATATATATATATATATATATATAATTTAAGACATTTATGATTCTTGTTAGGTGGTCTTTGATAGCTTCTCAACTCCCTGGAAGAACCGACAATGATGTGAAAAACTATTGGAACACTAAGTTAAAGAAGAAGCTACTTGCAGGGAAATCAAGCTTTAATGTGGACAACAATGGCGGGTTATTAAATGCTAACAACAACAATATCCCAACTCAACCACTGCCTTACAATCTTGATTACTCAACTACTTCACTGCCGATTTTATCTGATGTTAGCTATGGATTCTCTGTCAGTAATAGTAGTACTTCACAAAACATGGGTTTAGACCCAGTCATGCAGTTTTCAAATCCAGACACGATCACCAATCTGTCACAATCAGGTCCGAATTTGGACAACAGTCACAACAACATCGTTGTTGTCTCCTCCTCTCAAGAAGGATCCGCCTTGTCGGATTCTACTGGTAATGGATATGGTGAAGATACGGGGAGTATTATTTTGATGGATGATCAACAGTTCAGCTATGAGTTCCCTTACGAATTCGTCAATGGCGTCCTTGCAGGTCCAAGCTTTGAGTTCTCCCATGGTGATATAAAGACTAGTCAAGGACTGAATCAAAGTGTTGCTACTAACCCTTATTGAGCCACAAAATTCAATGCTTGCCGCCTACAACAAAAGATCAGAAGCCATGTGAAGAGGAGAGGAGATGATTGGATACAATATATATTTATATTTTTTTAAGAATTTTCTTTCCACATGCTTTATTATGATGATGATGATGATTTGGAAGATTAGGTTTTGTGTAGATAAACAAAAATGATTATATTAACCTATGTCTCATTCAAAGTCAAGCCATTGTAGCTTTAATTTAATCTCAGATGTTGATTTTATAGCTAATTTTCTTTCTTCTCTTAACCATAGCCTTTGAACTTTCTAAACTTAACCCCATTGCTACACTATACCTACATATATATTATGTCACTTACGAAAAAATACGAAAATTCACATAAATCATTATACTTGTAAATTAAATAATTTATCGTGCGTATTTAATTGATTTGTGTCACGAAATCAATAAAATATTTAAAATAAGTATATATATATATATATATATATATATAAATAAGAGATGAAATTAAATTATAATTTTATAAATTTTTTTTCACCAAGAACTATCATCTCCTAATAGCCTAAGGAACCAAGGAGACTAATGCTCATCCTTCACCTTGGAACCCTCTACATATAGGACTATTATGGTGGATTTAAAATTTTCACAAGTTTAAGAAATTGTCATGTGTTCTTGTAGTATAATCAGGGTGGCACAGGCCTCACCCCCTCCAAAAAGGAGTAAAATAGAAATTAGCTCATTTTGGAAATTATAAAATTCTAAGAAGAATAATAAAATTACATATTGACCATCCAAAAATTTATAAATTAATTTTGATCATCACAAAGATTATTTTGACATCACCCTTGAGTGTAAAGATATATGACAGCTTTCTAATCCAACTTATAATGAAGTTTCTTAAGTTCATTGATGATGGATAAGATAAAACTGCCAGAGGCGAAGATGAGTGGCAGGCAATGGTATTGGCTCCACCCTCCACCCAAATGATGATTCTGCTATAGAAGCCTTCTAAATTTTGTTAATTAGTATAATGGTAAAATTATACTTTGTCCTCTCAAAAATTCATTATTCATTTCTAGCCCCTTAAGTAATTTTCTGACTTCAACCCGTTAATATGGGAAATTTGTGTGAGAGGCAAAAAAGTGGGGGTAATTGCAAAAAAGGGAGTGAAAATGCAAAGGAAAGGGGAGGGTGGGCATGGGTGTGAGGGTGATTCCATCATCATGTCTGCCTGTTTTTTGCTGTTTGAGTGGTCACGAAAGTTGCATGGGTTTGGTTTTGGCCTGTTCAAACCTCATCATGCTTTGCTGTAAACGTATTCTCTTCTTACAGTAACCATAATATCTCTTTCTCCCCCCTCATAACTTATTCTCTAT
The DNA here is from genome assembly GCA_005610355.1 of Gossypioides kirkii. NCBI lineage: Eukaryota > Viridiplantae > Streptophyta > Magnoliopsida > Malvales > Malvaceae > Gossypioides > Gossypioides kirkii. The sequence goes on from CP032249.1 coordinate 35,369,747, forward strand.
TATAGTTTTTGGTAATGTGATTGTGTGTTGTTGTACTTGTCAGCTTTCCTCCATTATTATTCCATTTACAAATTAAATTATTTTATTATCATTAAACATTTTCGTCGAGTCTCAGTTCAATTGACATGAATATTGTTATTAATGTTGGAGGATGTGGATTTGAGTGCGCTAAAACGCATAATCTTCCTATTTATAAATTAGAGAGAAATTATGAGTAATTCTAGATATTATGTCAAAAAAGAGTAAATATTATGAGAATTTGTTTTAAAAAAAACATTTTCATATCCCATTTCTTTTTGTTGAATATTCAGCCCTGTTTTACCATTTGAAATCTATCCAGATTTTTCTCGAAGCCTCAACATTAATTTATTGAATGATGTGATCCATAAATTAATGAAGTTCTAACGTTTTTTATTTTCCTTTTTCCAGCCATGCATCTGACTTTCTTACAACCCAATTGCCTTTTTGTCTACGATCTTTCCATTTCAAAACTAAACCACCCAAAAAAAGAAGAAATAACATTATTTAGGAGGTCAAAAATGGATAAAAAAATTTAGAGGGACCAAAGTATAAATTTATCATTATATTAATTTGTAATTGCATAAATTTTATGTTAAATTGTGCATGTATACCGTTTCTACTTTTATTAATTGATTAAATAAGACGTTTTTTTCAAGATTTATGAAAATAAGTCGATTTTGGAAAGAGTGTGAAAGCGCACCCAGTTGGACGAGATTTTACTGACATGTCAAGAAAGCACACCCAACTGGGAGTGTTTTCTGAAAATTTCAAAGAAAATGCGTCCAGTTGGCCACGTTCTCTCTGACATGTCAGCAAAAGCTCGTCTAACTGAACGTGCTTTCTTGCTAACTGTATAGAAAACACGCCCAACTAAAAAAAATAACCGCATATATAACTAAATTAACCTAATTTAATTTACCTTTTGTTTGATCATGTTTAAAATTAAAATTGAAATATATCTAATGAAATTAGTATATAAAATAATTTATTGATGTTATTTACGCATGATAAAATTTAAACATCAACCCCAATATCGTATAACTTAGTAATTGTCAACACGTTATTGGAAAAAAAAAACCCTAAACATTAAAAGATTTTCTACTGTTAAACATTTATTTATCTATAATTTTTTTTCCATTTTTCCACTTTTGCTTTCTAAAAATAAACATTTCTCTTAAAAGCAAACACATATATATTATATAATGTGAAATGAGAACCTTGCCAACCTCATTATATTATTATATGATAAAAGGCATTTTTCCCCTGGGGCCTCTACTGTCAACATTTTTTTCAACAGATCCACAAATCTGCTGCAGCAAAGGTGCTAATTAGCAGAAAAAACCAACAGTGGTTTAATTTGGAAACCCTAAGATATGCACCCTGGGTGAATGCAATTAATCTTGTCTCCATCAAGACTACCCCAGTTTTGACTATCTGCTTGTTCAATATAACTTAAAACCTTAGTTAAATTGATTTATGAATTTCTGAAACCAAATTTCTCCTCGGGAAGATAGATGGGACGATTCAATTGAGATCCAATATAAATCTAACTTTCTATTCACTCTTGGGATTTGGGTGGTTTGGAAGAGATCACCACATTCTTGATAATCCATACATCTTTTACCAATGTATGAACAGTTATCTATTGAGCATTGGTTTAGGTTCAGCTTCAATGGAAGAACAAAATGGAGCACCTAACAACGAATCTTCATAGATCAAGGACTACGAGTTTGCCTTTTTCATTTTGGGATGACGGAAAGATCATACCATTCGAGTCTTTTTTTAATACACCTCTGAATTGAAGTTCGAATTCAAACAATCAAAACCGACACTAAAAGCAGTCAAAACTTACGTTTAATGTTTTCTTAAAAAATTGTAAAATTATAATGTAATATAATAGCAAAATTCAATCCTAGCTTCCTCTTTGCCTGTATAAAGGAAGGGACATTCAAAATTCAAAGTTTGAAAAAGGGTTTATTATAGAGATATTATTTTTGTTGACATGAGGGGATTAAGTAAAAGAGAAAGGCCCTCAAAGGTGGGCAGACATTTTGTTCCCTCTAATGTTTGCACATTGCACTTTCAGACAGGTTTTATCATAATGTCTTTTAACTATATCTTGGTGTCATTACATGTAAATGAATATTCCTTGTTTGAAAGTATTTAACAAGACAAGCATATCAGCACCATGGGATAGGCCACCATTGCTTTCCTCTCCCTTCCAAGATAATTTAAAATAATCCTTAATTAGTATTTAAAAAACATGTCTAAAGCTTAATCAATAAGGGAATATATGGAACATTTAAAATTTGATGAAATCTTAACATATGGACAAACAACATTTTCAATCCCAATTACTTATTCAATCTAATTGTACTTACATATGCTTTTTTTATTATCTCCCAACACCGAGTATAATAATATATTCTTATATATTAACAGGTTTAACTTTGAATTACGTGCTTCGATTTTAAAAAATTTGAGGAGTTAATTTCTCAATTTTAATTTTTCAGAATTTGGTTATTCTACGTTTTTACAAAAATTGACAAGTTAATTTATTTGTTGATAAATTATGAACTTAATTTGCTATTTTTTCTAATATATTACATGTAAACTGTTCAGCTGTTTATTTTTTTTGCTAATGTCATGCATAAAAATTGTTGAATTTTTTTATTTTATTTTTAAGTCAATGGTTTAATGGTAAAGATTTAATAGTGTCACGTAATTAGATAAATTTTTAGGGCGAAGGTAGAAAAAGTTTTAAGGTCCATATGCGAATATAAGAGAAGGGCTGACAAGGCCCTGATCCCCTTCTATTTTTTAGATTTTAAAGTTTAATTTCAATTGTATTATCATCGTTAAAAATTTTCTCTTAAATTTATTGGTATTACATTTTGAATTAAAAAAATACCCACTTAATAGTATGTAACTAAAAATATAACATTACAATGAACTCGAATTTAACAAAAAAAAAATTAAAGGTGTTAACAATTGAACTTGTATTTTTAAATTGAAAAAGTAGAGACACTAAATTCATTGAAAGGGACTAAATCACATATGTACAAGGAGTACATTAATTTAGAGCGTATTTTAACCTAATGTAAAATATTTGCATATATTCATTCATTTTTTGTCTAATTCTTAATTTCATCCTTCTACTTTAAAAGGTCTAGGAAATTAATTAGTCCATCTACTTTAATTTGTCAGAATTTGATCCTTGTACTTCAAAGTAATTTAGAAAAATTAGTCTATTTGTTGGTAAACACATGAACTTGAATTGTAAATTTTTGCTAATTTGTTGCATATCAAATTTGGAAATGAATGAGATCTATTATGTTTGTATTCTAAAGTTTATTTATTAAATAAACTAAGTTATTCTAAGTTATTCTGGTAAAGAATATAATATCTTGTATTCGGATCTGATAATCGGATCGAGTATGGAGTTGGAGTGTCACATAAACTGGTAAAACTGTAGATTTCCAGATTGAAAATGATTAAAAATGTTACCCAATTGAATGAACTTCTCAATTTTCATAAAGTACAAATTTAAAATTATGATAAATTAGAGAGATCAACTTCCCAATTCTCACAAAGTAAAAAGATGTAATTCATAATTAAACCCATTTTTTTTACTAAAAAAAAAACTATTTCTTTAAAAAATCCATCAAATCCACATTCATCACCTTCCATAAATAAAAACAAAACATTTGATTATGAATATATGCATGCCTTCTAAGGTTTGAATATTATTGATTCCCATAGCTTTTATATGATAAAGTTATTATGATAATTTAGTCATTGTTTGTCCAATTCCGAGCCAAATTCAAGTCAATAGATGAGTATTTATTTATTTAATTTTAAATTCTTTTGGGTCAAATCATGCAAAACTTATATATATTACTACTTGTTAAGAGAATCTCAAATGCTTAACGTTGATCATTTCAACAATTATGGTTCATTTTAAGCTCATGTCTTTTCATTAATTTTCCAACTTATGTTACATATTATATAATTTAAGTCTTTGATTTGATTTTATTATTTTTAAATTCCTTAAGCCCACTGTCTGTTTGAATGTAATTTTTTTTTGTCTAATTCTAAATTTCATATAATATTATTTTTCAAATTTACCCATTATTTTATTTTATTAAAATTTAATCTTCGTATTATATGAAATTGAGAAACTATTATTAAACTTTATCGTTAAATTATTGAATTGAAAATTAAAAGTTTAAATGAATGAAAATTAATGATGCAACAATTTATTTGCAAGCAAAAATTAGTTGTTTATGTTCATGTATTTACTAACAATTGGATTAACTTTTCAATTTGTGTAAAGTACGATGACTAAATTTTTAAAAGTTAAAGTACAATGATTAACTTCTCAATTTTCATAAAGTATAGGGATGAAATGTATAATTTAAATATTTTTTTGGTATTCTTTACTTCATTTGGTTTTATTTCGGTTTTTAGAATAGAGGTATTCATGCTCCTAATTAGATCATTGTATGGTATTAACATAATCTATGATGGTTCAAGCTTGGCCTAAACCAAAATATGGCCTCCAATTTTGTCTAAACTTATCCGAACTTTTAAATAATTAATCCAATATCATTTCAAGCTGTCTCACATTTTGAAAATAAAAATAATTAATTTATGCTGATATTAATTTAATATTTAAAAAAAATATTTTATTAAAATTTTAAACATAGAGACTGCTAGCAATGAAGTGCCAGTGGCATATTGAACCCCAAACAGGGTGTGGATAGGAGAACGGATCCTATTTTATTAATAATACATATACATAACGATCAAACGGGAATTTATTTTACATGTAATTAAGACCTTAGTATTATTTATTAGTTAATACATCATCAGGTAGTTATTAATATATATGTCTTTTTTGTTTAATTTAAGGATTCATACTTAATTTCCATACCATAAGCAGAGCTTGATTAGGCATTAAGAAGATAAGCATCGATGTTCTTGGTCAAGCAGATCATGAAGTTGATGTACTTGTCGGGATCAGGTATGTTCTCGTTTTGCTTTTCGAATTCCATAGTCCATTTCACCAAGCTCCCCTCGCCCATGGGCGTGATGGTAAAGATGCTCCTCCAACTCTTATAATACTTCAAGATTTGACCCTCCACCATTTTGAAAACCATCGTCTTGTTTTCGTCGTCAACGTTCTCGAGTATCTCTTTAACCATCTCCGACTTGCCTACAACACACCATTACCCATTAGCATTAATTAGCCATATATATGATATGCTGCAAATTGTGTGGAAAGCGGGTAAAAGTACCTTAGAAGTATATGTAGTAAGGGTCGGGTTAAAGAAATGATTAATTTACTTTTTAATCTAACGCACTAATTTGGATTTGAACAAAAAACAATCGGATTCCTAATTACACGAGGAAAGCATGTTTATATAGTAATTGTGTGATTTGATGGTATTTACCTTCGGAAACATAAGACCAAAGCCTGACACAGCCGACAGTATTCCAATCACCTTGAAGAAGTTTGCCATCTGTCATTAATCCGTTGGACATGTTTGGTATCAAATGGGATTTGGTCCTGAAGGTATTGTAGAACTTATCAGCTGGTGTCTTGATCACTATTTGGCAATCCATCTTCTTAAGTTGAGCCATAGTTTCACTTCGTCTGCTACGTAGGAGACTAAGACTATAACCGAGAGGACTCGAATGCAGAATCGTTGTGTCTGATCGATTGCCTTATATAGAAGGATGATGGCAACCCTTCGGGTCCCTAAAGAGAACAGAAGTATTTGCACTTAAATTATCAAATATTAGACAAAAACTGGTTAGTGGTGGTGGTGGGGGACTGGGGATCGATCAAGTGTATTGATTCGATGAAAATTATGGACTAATGTCCTCAGCTTTTTCACCAATGTTAATGGATTGGAATCTCTAATTGGTCTACCAAGTTGATTAATAAAACAGAATAGAACTTCTAATTAAAAGGGAAACTGAGTGGGATAGCTTTCCATATTTTATTACAACATTGGTCGATCGAGAATATTGTCAACAATGCTTTATATATTTTAATTCTTTATCCTCCCATATTTTCAATTATATCGGTGTAAAAGTTATCATTTTTCATGCAGGTTATCATATCGATTCAAAATATTGTCCTTTTTATCGAGGACTCCGCTGCTTTGGTCACCATATTTTCCACCAGATGTTGTAGATGATGGCGATTTAGCTGACAAAAGTATAGTCATCCCCTGTTGGAGGTGTTGTATATCAGATCGTTTAGAGTTGACATGATTGTGAAAATTTGCTTTCCACTGCATATTAGGAGTCTTGCAACACTAACACATGATACTGAGATTATGAAAGCGAAATAACAGTCGACAATGTAGCTTTGAGTCTCCTTTAATCGTCCTCCATTTGATTATTTGATTGCCTTTGGCATCCATGGGTAGGGCTGCACCACCAGTTAGGCCAGTACTATGATTGGAATGCATCGACAGAAGTAGAGTCCATTCGGCCTCCTCAATACCAGATGCCTGACATCGTAGTGAGGAGACAGTGCAGCGGTCATGTTGGACAGTAGATTCTTCCTGAAAAGCTCTCAACATAGAAATGGCAGTATAAGAAAGAAAATGGCTGATTCGTGGAGTCCTTGTGGAATATCGTATTCAATATTTGGTACAGCCATAGTTGGATACTAGCTTCTTCAATGGTGTCAATTCTAAAATTCATGTGCCTTCCAAACCAAATAGCATTGGGGAAAGAACAGTCTTTGAACAAATGGTTCACTGACTCAGATTCCCTTTGGCACATGGGGCAGATATCATTTTCAGTAATGCCTTGCTTTTTGAGTTCAAATATTAGTACTTTATATGGCAATCTCAATTGCCATAGCTTTCTCCAAATGCAGTGTTGGTTGGTAGGTAAGGAATGAGGGAATGGCCAAGTTTTCCATAGCTAGTCATAAGCACTTTATAAGAGTATATCTTCCTCCTAGAGACAGACACTTTGCTTCCCATCCTGCATGCTTGTTGGATGCTTTCCTTGCAGGGCTGATATAAAATTATAGATAAGTTTTTATTTTGATCGCTTAATTGAAAAAAAATTACAATTTGATGGTTAAATTTTTCGAAATTATTTTTTTATCACTAAAGTGACATTCTTTTAGTTGATATATATATTGTCAATTTAACCCTAGTTCTGTATAAAATTAAAAAATAAAATAAAATTTATTTAAAAAATAAAAAATTCTATATAAAATTTCTAGAAAAATAAAATCTGAAAAATGTTGTTGTTAAAGAACTAATATGTATGGAAAATAAAGAAAAGTTTTATTCAATAGAATCCAATAACAAATTAAAAAAGAATAAAACCAAAAAATGTTAGATCATCATATGCTTCCTCAATATTTCTCAAAACCAAATTAGTAATATCTTCAAATCAAGTTCCATACCCTTAAATACAAGAACAGATATCTCAAAATATACCACACAATTTTATTTTTCCAACTCTACGAATTTTCAATTCATTTAAATTATTTTTTAAAATCCAAAATGTAAAAACAAATTATATTATGATTTTTTTTCTTATAATGAAAAAGCTAAGTAAAAAAATAGAAGAGGTAAAAAAAAACAATAATGTCGATTAAGCCTTAGTTGGATTGGCATAGACATTGTTGCCAACATAAAAGGACTTGAGTTTTAGTGCACTGAAACGCATTATCTTTCGATTTATGAATTGGGAAGAGACTATGGATAGTTTTAGACATTTTGTCAAAAAGAATAAATATGATCGGAACCTTTAATAAATTTATTAAAAAAACTAGTAATTTTGTTTAATTTTTTTATTTTTCTTATATATATTAAAGAACGAGTAGTGGATATTTTTATACAAATAATGAGAAATTTTGGAGGGCTTAAAAACATTTTTCCTTCATTTTCTCACTTTATGTATTTTTAAAAATTTTAATTACATTTTTAATTTTAATTTTTTAAAAAGAATTTTAATTTTTAATATTTTATATATAATCAGAGAGAAATTAACAGAAAAATATAAAAAGCTAGGGATTAAAATTATTAAACCAACTAAAAAACGGGTGACCATCAAAATAATTTCCAAAAAATTAATTATGATACTCTTGATTTAATGACTGATGGTGAAATTTACCATAATTTCAATTAATACCCAATCACTAACTAACAAAAAAAAAAACCTCAGAGATTGCAATGGTTAAATGGTCAAGTTCAAATTAGGCATGTAGCAAGAATTTCGAATATGATAACAGATGCAATGGTTAAATGGGGTAGAGACTGTGCAATTAGGTTGCACGTCTTCACAGAACCGAACCGATTTCGATGGTGTGAGATATTTTATTACAAAATTTGCATTAAAGAATGATTTAAATTTTGGTTGAAACTCTTGCTCAACTTTCTCTGTTATAACTAAAAAAAAAAAAATACTAGAACTATGAATAATTTGTTCATAAAACTAAACCAAACCAAACCAAACCATGTGAGGTTGTAACAAAATAGACAAAATCACAAAAATGAAATTAGGTATTAGAATGAATTGATATCAATATATTTCAATATATAAAAATTATTTTTGTATTAAATATATTTAATATACTAAACTTAATCAAATGATTATATTTTATTTTAAATGAAATAATAAAAAATAAAAATAAGGATAAAAAGTAAAAAGTCACCGGTACAAGACCAATATATGTAATGAAGCATATGGTTGAAAGAAGAAAACTCAAGAAATGAAAACTAGTTTGTACTAAAAACCTATTGAATCAATGATATAATAAAGGTAAGGACATTCAAAAGAAGTCATCAGATATTATAATTATACCATCATGTTCAAAGAGCTTATGTTTCTCATAAAAGGGTCTCGAATCAGCCTAAAAATTGCAGAGATGAAACAAAATTCATATTGCATTGACTTGTAATCTCTCAAACATATATCTACATATGAATATAACTATAACCAGAAAATATGTAAGAAAATGTTACACCAAAAAGTAAGAGATAATATTGCTCAAGCAGCACACCTAGGTAGATGGAGTCCAAAATGATTTACCGGTAATGGTTTTGTTTGATATGTAAAGCAATCTCATCTTAGTCCCGTTGCTTTCTCTCTTTTTGTATAGATTGGAAAATACGTGCCACCGATTCAGTGGCTGACCTTGGATTATGAGGCACAACTCGTATCACTCTCGTCCTCTGGTCAGTTTCGCAAGGCTTCAAGGCTCCCTCCAGATTGGCTGGAGCTGTAGGGAGAAGTGAAGGTGTATTTTTCACTTCAGCAGTGCTACGGGTCCCGTCTTTATCTGTTCTCTCACTGGGACTGCTTGCCATACATCGTTGTTGCTCAGCATCTTTAGATGCTTGAAACTTCGTGACAGGAGGAATGGCACCATTCTTCTCATTCGGCAGATTAGATGAACTTTGTTGCTGCATGTTGAAGTTAGCTACACTTCCAGATAACTGGCCACTTTGGGCATGGGACCCTGCTCCAGCAAATTGGTTCATCTGTTCCATGGAAGACCCTGAGAATGCTGGGTTCATGACTGGCATGCCATAAGGAGGAAAGTAAGAGTGACCACCTAAAGGAGTGCCTGGTAGAACCCCAAGTCCTTGATGAGGAGTTGGAGCTCCGTAAGCTGATGTCATGAAGTTTCCAGTCATTGGATTTTGTCCAAAAGGTCCACAGCCTCCACAAGCAGATCCCATGAATCCAGGTCCCGGATAGGGCTTGTATATCAGTCCTTCAGAGGGGGACATGACGGGGACCAGCCACTGGTGCCCGAGCATTTGATTGAAACACCAAGGGTTCATTATGTTATCTCCATTAGCTGGAGAAGGTGGTGGATTTCCGAGGAAAGGCCCATTATTTGAAGGCTGACTACCATTTTTCACAGAAGAGAGGGATGTCCTACCAACCGCATTTTCTGCTGAACATTCCATTTTATAACTTAGCTTCTCAGCATCATCTTTGCTCTTATTTTGTGGCACTGGTTTTACAATTAACTCTTGAGGAAGCTTCTTTACAGGAGAGTCTTTGAAAGAAGGTTTGCTCAGATATGCTGCATCCTCAAGCAAGATATGTGGCGATCCGGCAATTAATCTCTGAACCTGTTTCAACCCAAAGTATGAAGCATTTTAACTGTATATATTCAAATATCTTCATGTGTATACATGTATCCATATAAGAACCGGAAGAAATGGCTAAACAAGTCAAGGATCACCTTACCTTAATCAGCCTATGTAACTCAAACACTTGTACAGCAAATACTCTTTGTTGACTGTAGAGAGTAACAGGAGTTTATCAATAAAATGTTGCAGAGGTCATAATAAACAGTTTTAACAGAAAAAACTGCTGGCAGGTAAAAGGGGAAGATCAACCGGATACTCATCACAATAATGTTTGAAAGCATCACTGGACACAGTTTTGATATCATGCAAACAAAAATTGCTTCACATGAGGTCAAGGTTGCTAAAGTAGTTCTTAGGTAAAGAGTTTAAGCTTATTATTCCTCACTTTTCCTCAAAGCCTTCTTTTATGATTCGGGGAGGGGTGGTTTGTAACTCATTCACAACTGACTCTCCATGGGATGAAACCTTCTAAAATAACATCAGGCTCAACAACATACCTTATGCACTTTGTAGCAATTAGATATTTCTAAAGCATAATCCAACAAATAGAAGTCAATTTCATGCAAACAAATATATAGCATCATATTGAAGAAAACACCAAAATAAACAATCTGACTATATCAATAATAGTCAATCAGAAAAATTCTTCAATGTCATCTTTGAATCAGCCAAATATAAAAACATTAGTTTCAGTACAATAAACTCAAAGCCAAAGCCACATGCAATTGTTGCAAATAGAATATTATCAATTTACAGAATGTACATAAACAAATACTTCCTTGCATAGATAGACGTGCAAAATTGAGTAAACCATATCATAGATGCACAACAATTAGCAGCTGAAACATAGGACGAAACTATTATCTAAATTGCAGTAGACCTATAGATCCCAATACCGCATAAATCCTTCACCACAAAACCCAAAATATCAAGCTAGACAACATCCCTTTTGCCAAAATATCCATCACCAACTTATAAAGAATTTAAAACATTTCCCAGTTAGCCTCCTCCGAGATCCACCCAACATTAGCTCCAGGGATAATCCTCCGTTGCTCCTTCTCCTGCTCAAGCCCTCAGGATAAAAGGTGAAGAAAGCTGCACCAACCCGAGACAAGAATATATCTCAAATGAAGATAAGCAGACACGGAATAAGAGGAGTTCTGCTGTCTCAGTTGTTGCTTGCACAAATTAGGATAGCCCTCTCCCTGCTAGAAGATGATCCATGGTTAATACGTTATTGAGGGCCTCTGAACACATAAAAATGCCACGTTGAGCAGAACTCCAGATCATTACTTCTCCCTCCTTCAAAGCCATATTACTATGCTCCATAATATATCATTTATTCCATATTCTACTGTCAGTACCTAGATTGCATTCAGCATACTAAAGTCAACTTTAACCTGTGATAACAACTAGAACAGTGATCCTAGTCAATGTCCATTTGTAGTTTCAACCAAGAGAAAATATTTAAAATGTTTAATGTCTTTACAGCTATTTCTAATTGTCTAACTTTCATAATGATTGAAAACAATGCTTCTATTTCTACAAAATAACCATGGAGCTAAAAGTTACAGCTCGATACTGTAACAAGAGAGAATAAAATAGAACAAACCTCAGATCATATAATCACATTTAAACTAATGTAACATACCATTCAATTAAATTTTCATGAAAACATTGCATGGATAATTTTATGTCAATATATCAAATCAGGACAAGAATTTCACTATTGGACCGGGCATCACACTGAATCATCTAATCTTAATATAGACTAGACCTCTTGTTCCACCCCTCCTCCTAAGGGACCTAAAAAGTTTCTTGTTTAAGTTCTCATTCTCAAAGGCACAAAACTTGCACTGTTTTTTCGTCATATGTACAAGTGTATAATCTGAGTAAGTATTCACAGAGATAAAATTCCAGAAAAGTGAAAAATATCCGAGACGATATACTTAACAATGAATGCTTACTTAACAATTGCTCTTCTTGCTCTCCAGAAACGCTTCTGACCTATTATTCCCACCACGTCATCAGGAGAGATATCCAAGCCTGATACAGTATCCACCACAGAGGTCTCAGAGACATCATCGCTTTTATCTCCATTTGCCCACTGCAGTGAGCTACAAGTCTTGTCTTCCTGGAATTCACTGTCATTATTAGTTTCATCAGGAACACTGCGGTTCCCCTCTGAATAAGACAGGCTTCTCTTCCGGGAAAGGGTTCCCTCACCAATTTCTTTCATCAAGGAAGCATCATCAGCAAATCCATTATCAACTCGTTGTCGGTCAGCTCTCAATTTTTCTACCAAGCAAGCATCAATTTCACGTGAACCACTTAATCTAGATGCTGGAATCTCTTCACAATATTGATCAGGGGACACATTATCCTCTTTGGCATATCCATCAATCTTTTCTCTAGTTGATGAATCTGAAGCAGCTTTTATTGAGCGCTCCCTACTTGAGCACACTTGTAAGCTCCCTTCACTCTGATCTCTTACCTCCTTTCTTGAACTGACACCAGAAGAGCTACATCGATTTGGATCATTATCACGAATCTTTCGGACTTTTTCCCAATCAAACCCTTCCTTATTTTTGCAAAGTTGTAGACCTGTCTCTGAATTAATAAAAACAGGAACCAAGAAATCATCTTCATCTCCAACCTTCTTTCTCGGTTCAAGGCGTGCCGTCGAAGCATTTACACTTGCTCCTCCATGCTGTCGTGTATGAATCTTCTCAGCCTGATTAGTAGATGCCGAATGCGATACACAAGAAGGAAAAGACCTATTTTGAAGGCTACTTCCCTGCAGGCATCAACCAGTTACAGCATGAACCATCATGACCACAAAATCACTAAAGTTAAGGTTTCATTTGCCTAAATACTAAGGAAATAACTAATCCCTCACCAAACCCACAACAGATGTATAAAAACAAGTCATAAAGACAGGAACTTGTCCCTTATGAACCACTAAGAATAACAAAGACACATATAGATAAATTGCAAACACACACCAACCTGGCTTGTGCAAGTAGGAGGAACCAAACTGCTTGAATTACTTGTATTATGAGGCAAGAGGCCAGGGTTAAACCTCTGTGAGGGAATACTTAGCTGCTCATAAAGGGCCATCTTATTCCTTGGCGGAGCCCTCGGCCCTCCTTTTTCTGTATCATTAACATGAAGCCTAGGGAACATAGGCTCCATATTCTTCTCATCATCTTTTCCTCTTTTCATTTATCTTGTTTTCTATATCAAAATTTCAACCCAGATAATAATAACACAGTTACCAAAACCCACTTTTGCATAAAATTCACGAAGATGCCTAATGAACTACATCACCAAAATTAAAACCCACCACTAAAAGCTCAAAATTTAACAAACCCATAAAGCAATAACTTAAATTAGTCGATACCCAGACTTCAAAATGCAACTTTGACTCGGATTGAACAGTCTTTACAATAACGCAGAGAAAAACCAGATCGGACAATGGTGATTTGCAACTCAAACGAAGAAAAGGGGAACAAGAAAATAAATTAAGGAAATAAAGAATCCTTTGGATATGGAAAAGCTAAAAATGGTATAGTTGATAAAGAAAAGATAGATGAAATGAAAACGGTGAGAAAGGAGAAGGAAATTGAAGAGTAAGGTTAGGGATTTCTACGAAGAACAAGAAGAGGAGGCAACCATGGTAGGTCTGAGAAAAGGGAAAAGCGTTTAGATTTTGGGCCCACTTTTGGATGAAACTAGAAGCTCCTTTTCCCCTTGGATTTTCAATATTTTACTCTCTGCCATGGTTGGCCCCCAACAATTCTTATCCATTTGACATTTTTAACCATTCAGTACTTTTCTTGCAAAAATACCCTTCCTACCCACCATTGGATTTTGCTTTCACGTTTGGCACCATTTCTCGCTTAGACCTTTTTTAAGTCTTTCTCTCTGGCGTCTTCCTGTTTCAATAGGAGGGTAAACCGGTAAACCACGTTGGTTCATTTAAGTATTAGTATTTTCCTTTTTCTTACCTCATTATTACTATATATGTTCATGGTCGGACTATTCGATCCGATTCAATCCGAAAGTCCATCCGAAAAATAAAATCTTTTAGATAAAAATGTAAGTTTAAAAAATAAATTTGGACAAAAGATAAGATTTGTTTAAAAAATAAATTGAGCCTTGTGTAAGGTTTTTTGGCTCAGATCCGTCCCGAATTTATAATAAAAAAAACTCTGGTGTTTTAATGTTGTTTTCCAACTTTTTATCGTTGTTTTGCTAACATTTTATTATTATATTATTATTTTATTGTTAATATTTATATATTATATAACATTTGTTTTATTATCAATTTTGTTACTATTTTAATATTATTTGATTATTATAATTATATTTTATTTTTATTTTTTAATATAAAAAATAAAAAATTAATATGGGTAGGCCGGACTCGGGTTTTAACATTTATATTTGGCTTGAGTTTGGACAAAAATTGAAGATCATTTTCTAGGTCGGATTAGGCCCGAGCCTAAAATTTTGTTAGGATTGGCTCGGCCCATTGACAACTCTAAATATTACATTGTGTTAATTTATTCTTAATTTTAAAAAAGTTTAACTTTTAACATTTATGCCTTGTGAAATTTGATCTTTTTGGCATTTTTCTTTCTTTGTGACTTTTTGTAACACCTCTCATCCGTCTAGATATTTAATACGAATGATAGGTGTCGCCAAAGCATTTACATAATAAAAATATCGAAATATTTAATATTTCATGCTTTAAAACATTTTTATAAAATCACAAAAGCAAGTTTAGAGTAATTTGGAGGCTTGATAAATACATTAATATCATTTAGAAGTTGAAATAGCTCGAAGTAGTGTAGTGAGTCAAGTTAGGTAATGTAGTATCGATACCTATAGGGAGATCTATCGCTTCATCTCCCTCGTGCTGTAGATTTTTACTCACTAACTCAATTGTTTCGAAACAATTAAGCTAAGTAATGATACCTTAGATATTTGGAGCTAAAATTTACTTTGCTTATCTTTGCTTTCCTCTTGAGCTTGAGCTTAAGCTTTCTTTCTCACAAGGCTTCTTAGTCTCATTTTCTTCCTTCTTGTCTCCATAAATGTCTTCAAGTCTATCTCGCTTGTCTTTGATATCTATGCATGAGAAAACTTTGTTGAAGACTTCTTCACTCGTAGCATAAAGGAGTTTGTGCATAGCTAATAGCGGAGTCAAAAATATTTTTTTGGAGGAGCCGGAATTAAATTGTATATTATTACTGTAGTACAAATGTAATTTCATCATTTTAATAGTCTATATCTTTATTATTTTAAAAGGTTAAATTAAACTTTTGTCATTTTTTAAGGGGTCAAAGTATAATTTTACCATTACTAATTTAAATTTTATAAATTATAAAGGGCTTAAATTAAAATTTTACCATTTTAAGGGGGCTATAATATATATACAAAGGGAAAAATTGCAAAAATATTAAATCTTGGGTATCTAATTACATTTTTAAGAGGACTATAATGTAAATTTACAAAGAATTAAATTAAAAAAATTAAACTTTGGAAGCCATGGCCCCCCTGGGCTTCAACGTGGCTTTACCACTTTGCATAGCTTTGGAGTTGCATTGAGCATTTTCTTTGTCATTTTCATCCCATCTTTCTTTCTTTTTAGGTACTTCTAATGGACCTTTTGAGATAATCCTCCAAGCACCGTAATCAAATGTTTGAACAAATAATTTCATTCTCAAATTTCAATTGGAGTGGTTTTCTTCATTTAAAAGGGGAGGGGACATGACGGAATGACATAATTACAAAATTGTTGACCTTGACTCAAATGCCACTTAAACTTAATATTTTCGACATTGAATCTTTAACTCAAAGTTTTGAGGAAAAAGTAAAAGAGTTTAAGGTAAAAATGAAAAGTAATTAGATTAATTAATAATATAAATTTAAAATTTAAAATATTATAATTTTATATTTGAATTATTGAATTTATTTGAATTCGAATTTTTTTTGAATATACTGGTTTTCATACGTGATAGTATCTGTTCATAATTTCTTAACATTTTGACAACGCGCACACACTTTACACACACAAGTGCTCAAACCTGAAACTCCTAAGATAAACAACATCCTCTTTTATTCTGGAGTTATTTGTTGGGTTCGAATTTGAAAGCTTAACTGAAAATTCGAAAAAATTCGAATTGGTTTGATTAATTTGATTAATTTGAAATTCATTTTTTATTTTTATTTTGAGTAAAATCTACTTGCACTGACCTTAAAAAAAACTCTTAATGTGAGAGCTAGAGAATCATTATAATTAGACCAATTTAAAATGTTTTTACTAAAGACATCAACATTTATCAATGATGATATTTTTGTAAACTCGAGAAAAAATATATATTTAATTAAATCATTTTATATATGTATTTTGAAAAATAAATTTAGCTGTCTATGTCTTAGTTTGTTTAATATTATTTTTTTATGATTAAAAAATATGAATTTCAACTTGTTCAAATACTTGATATCTTTTATTTTGAAAATTAGAGGGGTTATGCTTAGTTTAAGCTTATTATAAAAACAAATAAATTCATTATTAAATTAAATTAAAAGGTGAGTATTATTAGTTCAGGCTTAGGTTTTGTTTATTTCAGTCGAAATAAATTTTAAAAAAGTTAGTGTTTTTTTGACGTTTGGATAATTTTTCCTTAAATATTTTTTTTGTTTGGAAAGTTTTGTTGATATTATTTTTTAAAATTTATTTTCAATGAAATAAACACAACATAAATAATATTTGTTATAGAATATTTGAAGTTATACGAAAATGAATCATAAAATATTGAAAGTGTAAAGGATAAATGAAATTAAACCGAATTTAAAATACTCATATTTATATTATTAAATTATTTATATTTTATATTAATTACTAAAATATTATTAATATTACTTAAAATTATAAGAATAATATATTGTATAGAGTTATTTAGGGTGAAACAAAGGCATGAAAAAATGGTGCGAAACGTGAAGGCAAAATCCAATGGTGGGTAAGGAAGGGTATTATAGCAGGAAAAGCACTGAATGGTTATAAAATTTCAAATGGATAAGAATTATTGGAGGCCAACAATGGCAGAGAGTAAAATATTGGAAATCCACGAGGAAAAAGGAGCATCTACTTCTACATCCATCCAAAAATGGGCCCATAATCTAAACGCTTTTCCCCTTCTCTCAGACCAACCATGGTTCGCTCTTCTGCTTCTTCAAACAAATCCCTAACCTTACTCTTCAATTTCCCTCTCCTTTCTCACCCTTTTCATTGAATCTATCTTCTCCTTATCAACTTTACCATTTTTAGTTTTTCAATATCCAAACTATTCCCCTTTCCGCCCTTATTTGTGTTTTTGTTCCCCTTTTCTTCGTTTGAGTTGCAATTCACCATTTCCCATCTGGGTATTCTCTTCGTTATTGCAAAGACTGTTCAATCCGAGTCGTAGGTGCATTAGGAGTCTGGGTATCCACCAATTTAAGTTATTGCTTTATGGATTTGTTAAATTTTGAGCTTTTAGTGGCGGGTTTTAATCTTAGTGATCTACTTCATTAGGTATCTTCTTGAATTTTATGTAAAATTGTGTTGTTGATTATTTTGGTTGAAACTTCGATATAGAAAACAAAATAAATGAAGAGAGGAAAAGATGATGAGAAGAGTATGGAGCCTATGTTCCCTAGGCTTCATGTTAATGATACAGAGAAAAGAGGGCCGAGGGCTCCTCCAAGGAATAAGATGGCCCTTTATGAGCAGCTAAGTATTCCCTCACAGAGGTTTAACCCTGGCCTCTTGCCTCATAACACAAGTAATTCAGGCAGTTTGGTTCCTCCTACTTGCACAAGCCAGGTTGGTGTGTGCTTGCAATTTATCTATATGTCTCTTTGTTTTTCTTATTGGCTCATAAGGGATTAGTTCCTTTATTTATGACTTTTTTTTTTACATCCGGTGGGGATTTGGTGATGGATTAGTTATTTCCTTAGTATTTATACAAATGAAACCGGGAACTATAGTGGTTTATGCTGTAACTGGTTGATGCCTGCAGGGAAGTAGCCATCAAAATATGCTTTTTCCATCTCATGTATCGCAGTCGACATCTACTAATCAGGCTGAGAGGATTCATACAGGCCAGCATGGAGGAGCAAGTGTAAATGCTCCTATGGCACGCCTTGAACCGAGAAAGAAGGTTAGAGATGAAGATGATTTCTTGGTTCCTGTTTTTGTTAATTCAGAGACAGGTCTACAAAGTAGCGAAAATAAGGAAGGGTTTGATGGGGAAAAAGTCCGTAATGTTCGTGATAATGGTCCAAATCGGTGTAGCACTTCTGGTGTTGGTTCAACAAAGGAAGTAAGAGATCAGAGTGAAGGGAGCTTGCAAGCATGCACAAGTAGGGAGCGTTCAATAAAAACTGCTGGAGATTCATCAACTAGAGAAAATATTGATGGATGTGCCAAAGAGGACAATGTGTCCCCTGATCAAGGTTGTGGAGAGATTCTAGCATCTAGATTAGGTGGATCGCGTGAAAATGATGCTTGCTTGGTAGAAAAGTTGAGGACTGGCAGACAACCAGTTGATAATGGATGTACTGATGATGATGCTGCCATGGTGAAAGAGATTGGTGACAGAACTCTTTCTCGGAAGAGAAGCCTGTCTAATTCAGAGGGGAATCACAATGTTCCTGATGAAACTAGTAATGACAGTGAATGCCATAAAGACAGGACTTGTGGCTCGCTGCAGTGGGAAAATGGAGATAAAAGCGATGATGTCTCTGAGACTTCCGTGGTGGATACTGTATCAGGCTTGGAAATCTCTCCTGATGATGTTGTGGGAATAATAGGTCAGAAGCGTTTCTGGAAAGCAAGAAGAGCGATTGCTAAGTAAGCATTCATTGTTAAGTATATCGTCTTGGATTTTTTAGCTTTTCTGGTTTTTTATCTGAGGTTACTGTTAATTTTTCTGTGAATACATACTCATATTATATACTTGTATATATGACTGACAAAACAGTGCAGGTTTGTGCTTTTGAGAATGAGAACTTAAACAAGAAACTTTTTAGGTCCCTTACGAGGAGGGGTGGAACAATAGGTCTAGTCTATATTAAGATTAGATGATTCAATGTGATACCTGGTCCATTAGTGGAACCTTTTTTAGATTGATATATTGACATAGACAGAATTTATCCATGCAACGTTTTCATGAAAATTTAATTGAATGGTGTGTTACTATTAGTTTAAATGTGATTATATGTTCTAAGGTTTGCTCTATTGTATTCTCTCTTGTTACAGTATCGAGTTGTAACTTTTATCCCCATGGTTGTAAAGGCATTATGCATTTTAAATATTTCCTCTTGGTTGAAACTACAATTAGATATTGACTAAGATCACTATTCTAGTTGTATCCAGGTTAAAGTTGACTTTAGTATGCTGAATGCAATTTACATTACTGGTAGTAGGAATATGGAATAAATGCTATATTATGGAGCATAGTAATATGGCTTTGAAGGAGGGAGAAGTAATGATCTGGAGTTCTGCTCAAAGTGACATTTTTTTGTGTTCAGAGGCGCTCAATAACGTATTAACCGTGTATCATCTTCTAGCAGGGAGAGGGCTATCCTAATTTGTGCAACCAACAACTGAGACAGTGAACTCCTTTTATTCCTTGTCTGCTCATCTTTCATTTCAGATATATTCTTGTCTCGGGTTGGTGCAGCTTTCTTCACCTTTTATCCTGAGGTCTTGAGAAGGAGAATGAACAACGGAGGCTTATCCATGGAGCTAATGTTGGGTGGACCTTGGAGGAGGCTAACTGGGAAATGTTTGAAATTTTTTTTAAGTTGGTGATGGATATTTTGGCAAGAGGGATGTTCTCTAGCTTGATATTTTGGGTTTTGTGGTGAAGGATTTATTCAGTTTTGGGATCTATAGGTCAATTGCAATTTAGATTAATAGTTCTGCCCTATATTTATTCGGTTCTGGTGAAGGATTTACTCAATTTTGCACATATATCTATGCAAGAAAAATATCTGTTTGTGTACATTCCGGAAGTTGATAATATTCTATTTGCGACAAAAGCATGTAGCTTCAGATTTTATTTTATTCTACTGAAAGTAATGTTCTATATTTGGCTGCTCCAAAGATGACATTGAAGAATTTTTCTGATTGACGTTTATAAATGCCTTCAGATTGATTATTTTGGTGTTTCTAGCATATCTGTTTGCATAGAAATTGACTTCTGGTTGTTGGATTCTGCTTTACAAATATCTAATTGCTACAAAGTACTTAAGGTATGTTGTCAAGTCTGATATTATTTTAGAAGGTTTCATCCCATGGAGACTTGGTTGTGAATGAGTTACAAACCACCCCTCCCCAAATCATAAACAAGGATTTGAGAAGTGAGAGGAATAATAAACTTCAACTCTTTACGGGTTAACTGCTTTAGCAACTTTGACCTCATATGAAGCAATATTTGTATGCTAAATATCAAAACTGTATCCAGTTGATGCTTTCAAGCATTATTGTGATGAGTATCTAGTTGATATTAGCAGTTTATTCTGTTAAAACTGTATTATTATGACCTCTCCAACATTTTGTTGATATACTCCTGTTACTCTCTACAGTCAACAAAGAGTATTTGCTGTACAAGTGTTTGAGTTACATAGGCTGATTAAGGTAAGGTGATCCTGACTTGTTTATCAGTTTCTGCTGGTTCTTATATGGATACATGGATGCACATGAAGATAATTGTATTTATACAGTTAAAATGCTTCATACTTTGGGTTGAAACAGGTTCAGAGATTAATTGCTGGATTGCCACATCTCTTGCTTGAGGATACTGCATATTTGAGCAAACCCTCTTACAAAGTCTCTCCTGCGAAGAAGCTTCCACCAGAGTTAATTGTAAAACCAGTGCCGCAAAATAAGCGCAAAGATGAAGCTGAGAAGCTAAGTCATAAGATGGAATGTTCAGCAGAAAATGCGGTTGGTAGGACATCCCTCTCTTCTGTGAAAAATGGTAGTCAGCCTTCAAATAATGGGCCTTTCCTCGGAAATCCACCACCTTCACCAGCTAATGGTGATAACAAAATGAACCCTTGGTGTTTCAATCAATTGCTTGGGCACCAGTGGCTGGTCCCTGTCATATCCCCCTCTGAAGGACTGATATACAAGCCCTATCCAGGACCTGGATTCATGGGATCTGCTTGTGGAGGCTGTGGACCTTTTGGACAAAACCCAATGGCTGGAAACTTCATGACATCAGCTTATGGAGTTCAAGCTCCTCATCAGCAAGGACTTGGGGTTCTGCCAGGCACTCCTTTAGTCGGTCACTCTTACTTTCCTCCTCATGGTATGCCAGTCATGAACCCAGCATTCTCAGGTTCTTCCATGGAACAGATGAACCAAGTTGCCGGAGCAGGGTCCCATGCCCAAAGTGGCCAGTTATCTGGAAATGGAGCTAACTTTAACATGCAGCAACAAAGTTCATCTAATCTGCCCAGTGAGAAGAATGGTGCTATTCCTCCTGTCCTGAAGTTTCAGGCATCTAAAGGCACCGAGCAACAAAGATGTACAGCAAGCAGTCCAGGTGAGAGATCAGAGAAAGACAGGACCTGTAATACTGCTGAAGGAAAAACTACCCCTCTTATCCTTACAACTCGGGCCAATCCAGAGGGAGCCTCGAAGCCTCCCGAAACTGACCAGAGGACGAGGGTGATACGAGTTGTGCCTCATAATCCAAGATCAGCCACCGAATCAGCAGTACGTATTTTCCAATCTATACAAAAAGAGAGAAAGCAACGGGACTAAGATGAGCTTGCTTTACATATCAAACAAATCATTACCGGTAAATCATCTTGGATTCCATCTACCTTGAACAGTATTATCTCTTACTTTCTGGTGTAACATGTTCTTACATATTTTCTGGTTATAGTCTATTCATATGTAAATATATGTTGAGAGATTATAAGTCAGTGTAATATAAATTTTGTTTCAACTTTGCATTTTAGGTTGATTCAAGACCCTTTTATGACAAACATAAGCTCTTTGAACTTGTTGGTATGATTATAATATCTGATGGCTTCTTTTGATTGTCCTTTATTACATCATTGGTTCAATATATTCTTTTAGTACAAACTTGTAGTTTTAGTTTTAGGCTGATATAGCGTACAGGTGGATGCCTTAGAAATATTTTTAATAATTTATAAATCTTTTTTATAATTTTTTAAATTTTTACTTTTTAAAATTTTAATAAATTGCGCACTCAGCAAAGTCAAATAAAGAGTTAAAATAATTTTTTTTTTATAAAATTTAGTAACCGAAAAATTTATTATGCAAAAATAAAACCGATAGGTTTACTTGTGATGAGTGTTTAATCGAATCGAATGAAAAAATTTCGAATTAATAATATTTACATTTTTTATTTTATTATTCTAATTCAATTTAAAATTTTTTCGAATAAAGTGATATGAAATTAGAGTCGAATTGAGTGAAATTATTAAAGTTAAATTTAAAAAAATTAAACATATCAAATAAAAATTATTAAGTATATCCAATTTCATATTAAATCACATAAATTTAAAATAAAAAATTAAATAATTAATTAGATCCCCAAATCATTATTTTAACTTTTTTTTTAATTTTACGTTCTTATATATTATTTTAGATTTTTTTAATTTTTTAAAAATATAAATGCTGCAATTTTTATAAATATTTTAAATTTAAAAATATTTTAATTTTTTGTGATTTTTGTTAAGAAACTAATATACTTATTTCAAAGTTAACAAAAAATAAAAAATTTTCAATAACTCGACGTAAATTTATATCAATATAAATATTTTATATTCATATCAATATATTATTCAGATTGTAAAATTTAACTCGACGTAAATTTAAAACTCAAATCAAAATTTTCAATAATTTAATTTGATTAACTCAAAATTATCATGTCAGTATTCAAATTTTAAAAGCAAATTATTTTGATTAAAAGTCAAATTCAAATTCAAATCAATTTAACCAAAGTTTTAATATAATAAACTTTTACCAAATCTAATAATCTTTTAATAAACAAATTGAATTATATCAGAAATTCAGATGAAATTTGAAATCCTAGGGGCAAAAAAGCAGAAGAAAAAAAGTTTGGCTTAATTTATTCCTTTTTCATTAATCTCAAAGGATGAAAAAGGTCGTCATTTACACCCACTTCAAATTCTTCTCCCATCTTTAACAAAATGACCCCTAAACTGCCTTTCAACATTTCATCCCAACACCGAACTTCAAAATATGCTGCTTTTTATTCGGAGTCCGATTCCATATTACTATTACCCATTGCCTTCAAACCTCTTGGTCTCTGCAAACATTACATTTTGTAATATTTCAGCCTCAAACAAATAATTATAATTCAATTAATTTTTTTAATCAGGGACTTCAATTAACTACTTATTTGTTACCTTCTTTGAGATCTTCTTCTCCCTGACCTCGTATCGTTCAAGCGTTAAATCGCATAGCCATGTCCCCGGACTTACCAGCTGTAGTATAAAAGAAAAAGGAAGACTAATTATTGCTTGTGTTTTTATGTATGCAATGTGGTCCATCCCGGAAGACAATTATTGAACCACAACCTTCTAACAATTCAGGCAACTGAAAGGGAAAAGTAACCCTATAAGAACAACATATTTGCAGAAATGCCCTCCAGCCTACAGCAACAGACTGGTTGCTCTTCATTTACAAAATAATCAGTATCTCCCGAACCCTCCAATTCAAACCGGATTTCATTGGACTTCTAAGTTTCAAGTCTGCTATATAAGAAACCCCCCTTTTTCTTGAATTAAAACACGCGTATGTGTGATGTGTTGCGTTGCGCCGGTTCAAATCTCCTATATATTTTTATTTTATTATTTTATAACTATTAGCAGTACACAACATTATGGGTGACAGCCTAACAATCACACCCTTTCCAGTGGACCGCTAACACTTGGATTAATCTAATTACATACTCACCCACTCCTCAGCCGGCACGTAGACGACTACGTTTCATTTATTGTCGCTTTACCTACACCTTCCAAGCCTTTTCTGTTCTTTTTCCTCTTTTTTCTAAGAAAATGGCCTAAAAATAATAAAAGCGAAACTACCCATTATTTTGACGTAATTCACGGGTAGTCTCCCCTACTTTAATTTTTGTACCTCATCTATTATCCCCATACAATTTAGTAAAAATAATTCCGTTTTCAAATCAAAATCTGCTCTAAATGCTAAAAATATTCAATTTGCCTCAATTTTTAAAACAAATATTAGTAATCAATTCAAGGAAAAGAGTTCAGAGTTTCTTACGTTGAGGGTACGCTGAATAAATTTCGCTCGTTTTTTGGGTCTCTGCGGCAGCTTAGATCCTTTAATGGCCATGAAATCTTCTTCTTTCTCTTTATTAGTTAAAGCAATCACAAATTTTGGTGGCCAAACGATGGGTGGAGCTGCCTCACCGCTTCCTGAAGATGAGCCTCCTTTTTTGCTGTCATGGGTCATATCCGAAGATGCCGCTGATTTGTTGTTGTTGTGGTGGTGGTGATGGTGGTTGTTATTGTTATGATTGTTACCACCAACTCTCTTATCGTGCGCACCCCTATCTGGCGAAGCAAATCCCCTTACACCACCGTTGCTTTGGCCTCTCATAGCACTGGAATTCTCAGAGTTCCTGGAAAACATTAACAAGAATTAAGAGGAATAGAAATACCAAAAAAAAAAAAGTATCTTAAAAAACACATGGTAAAAAGAAACAACTGCTGTAACTTTTAAAAAAGTAGAAAAAAAAAAAAGACAAAAGGTTTAAGTTGTAAAATTAGAATTACAAAAATAACCTTGGGAGTGATCTAGAATTCCAAATCAGTGGGTGAAAGAGAGTGGATAGAATCTGGACAAGTATTTGCGTAGAAAATGGGGGAAGGGATTTTTTTTTTATTTTTTATAATTGGCTTTTCTTAAAGAGAAGGGTGAGACTTTGAGATTAGCTTTTAAATAGGAGAGTTGTTAAACTTCTTTCCTTGCTTTGATGGGAAAGTTTAGATTATTAGAGAGAAAGAGAAGAATTGGATAGGTGGTTTTAAGGCCGTAGGATTAAAGGCATATTTTTTTGGTCTTTGTAGTGGATTAAGGTTACGTGTTGGAATATGGGTTGGTATTAGAAAGTGGGACCAGATTCCTAAACCAGATTTTTGATCGGACGGTTGATAGAGTTAAGGATCAAATTAGACCATTTGTAGTCATGTGGTGATGTAACTGTCCTTTCTCCGTGGTTGATGATTCCAAGGAGTCTCCCTGATCAGACTAAATAGCTCTAGGAAAGAATCGTGTAGATTACTTGAGGTAAGTCTAAAGCAGGACAATAACCATCGAGAAACTATAATAATTAATAAAAAGAACATATTAATAATAGTAATTACTAGAAGATAAAACTACGGATACCATCAAATAGTAATAACAATTATCAAACTCAAAACAAGATCCAGCACTGATTTTCGTCTACGATGGAGGATTAACATTAACACCTTGACAAACATAAGAGTCGCATCATCAGTTTCAATTGATGAGTAATTTATAAACATCCCTTTCAGCTTTTTATGAAGCCCATGGCATATTTTTTTTTTTATAATTAAAGCGACACCAACTGCCTTATTTCATTAACACAATAATTATAACATTAACAAATCATTGTCTAACATAACCCGAAAGGAGTCAAGTATAATTAAATCTCCATGCATGAAGCATACACCTAAACTTTTTTCCATAAAAATAAAAATTACAACACATACCTCATTAGGTTTTTTCTCTAATTTTTCTATTAAAAAAGGAATAAATTAATCTTTACATGTTAGATCAAAGAACAAATTGATTTTTTTGTCAAAAAATCTCATCCATTTTTACTGTTAATGGCTGACAAAATATTCAAATAGTTACATGTAATATATCACGTGTATCTTATTTCGATATACAAAAATCATTTTTAAAAGTAAAAATATATGATTTTTTTAATAAAAAAATTAACTTACTATTTAATCAATAAGAACTAATCTGTTTATTTTTTCAAGTAAAGAAGAGCTAATTAACAGTTTTGTAATAACTTAAAATCTAGAAAAATGGTCCCTCAAACAAAACCACCTTCAAACAAAGACACATAATAGAAGCGGTGAACCAGAACCTACTTGAAACTAGAACAATCCTTTATTTTTTTCTGCGACCATATTATTAAGATACTCGTGAAAAAGCAAAAGCATAGCCCTACAATTCATGTGTTTCTATTTTTAATCACTAAAGTAGCATGAATAACTAACTTCAGTCAGATCTACGAAAAAGAAGTAAAACCCTAAAATAGAAGGCGCCATTCATAACTCACCATGTGTTTCTCTCCAGAACCATACACAGGCGCCCACCTGACCAATTGGAGAGTGCACAAAATATAAGCCTCATAAAAATAATTCAGCCCTGAATGCATCATTCATATAATGTTAATGTATATATGATGAAAAGTTAGAATAGCAAATCTGAGGCTGAAATGTTATTTTATATACGAGACCCATTAAATGCATTCACCAACTAGTCAAAAGGCCCATCTGGAAATCCATCCAAATTTGTGTATGTTTTAGGAGTGTCCATGGCATTGGCAACCAACTGTGAAGCTTATCCATTCTTGGAACACACCTTTACGCTACCAGGAAAAATGAACAGTCAATGAACAACCTTGATCTTTGTAGCATGATCAAGAAGGTTTCTAGACTTTTTAAGTGTCCGATTTCTCAATTTCTCTATTCACAGGAGTTAATTTACCATTAAAGTTGAAAAATACTTTTGAAAATTGTTATAAGCAGTGGACTCTGAGATTAAATTTTGGGGGCTTAAAAAAAATTTCAAAAATTTACGAGTTTAATGATTTCTTTTTTTAAAAATTTGAGGTCTAATTAAAATTTTAGTAAAATTAATGAGAATTTTCAGAAATTTGAGAGGATCTAATTAAATTTTTTTAAGAATTTCAAGAAAAAATAAAAAATTCAAAATATTAGGGGGCTTTGGGATCTGCGTCAAGTTGTGAGAAAATACTTTTAAAATCTTTTATTTTATTTTATAATTATTTTTAAAAACTGCTTTTCATTTTAAATATGATGTAACAAAGTAAAAGAGTTTACTAAAGATAAATGATAATTTCACTAAAAAGCATATCTAAAAAGTTAAAATTTTAACTTTTTTTTAATTTAGATTAAAATCTCGATTTAAAAATAAATTTTGATTTAAAAAGAGGCATGTTTATCATTTTTTTATTTAAAATCGTAATTTAAATAAAAAAGTACTTAACCCAAAATCTTCTCACTCTACCATGACCTCAGAAAACTTATCTCATCAAAGTATAAATACTAGTCAAATAAGCTAATCCAGATCGGTAATTTCTGCTTTTGAAGCAGGGGAAGAAATTATTTTAAGAAATTTCAGATATAATGAAGTTGGACCTGGGAATGATGGGATCTAAATCTTTATAATCAAGTGAGCGTATCTTAAACGCGCCCAACTCTCATGGAGAAGAAGTGTAAAATCGTAATTATACAGTACCTGAGAACGCGCTGAGATGGCGGAGGTTGAGGTGAAGCAGGTCGTTGACGGAGGTTAAAATATCCATTCCCGTGATTGTTATTGCTTGGTTGATTCGAAGAGTCTTTGTCGGCCCTCACGACTCGGCGGTCGACTCGAACCGTTGTTCGATTGATCGGGCCGGACTGATCGTCTTTGACTTGTATCTTCATACACCTCAGACGCTTCCGATTTCCCCACTGCAAAACGAAATCAGAAGACGACGCCGTTTGCTTGGCCGGATCCGAGCTGGATCTTAACAATCCGCCGTCGCCTTCGCCTCCGCCTCCGGTTCTATCTCTGCTGTAGTTGGTGCTATTACCAATACCACTGTTATTGATCCTTAATGCGTCCTTCTCCATCTTTTTCTCCACCACACCTGACCCATCATGATGAGTAAAAAATTGAGAAAAAATAATTTTGGGAAAAGACGTTGGATACAAATTCAGAATTAAAGTGGAAATGCCGAAAGGATAAAAAAAAGTAAGAGATTAGGAGAATTGAGATGTTGCCTCTCTTGAAACTTTCACGCAATTTCAAACAACAGTTGCCCTTGGATTAGCACTAGAATATGTGCATCGAACGACTCAGAATTTACACAGAATTTTTGCAAAAAAAGTTCCAAAGACTGATGAAAAGTTGAAGACGGGAGAAACAGTTTTTTTTTTTTCTCTTGGATTCCTGGTAACCAAACAAAATTCATTGGCTAAGAAGAAACAGGATGAGAAAAAAAACTGAAAAGACAATTCAACAAAATCGGGAAAACATCGAGCCAAAGAAGAAACAATGTTTCTCAGTGGAGATTTAAAGAAGCGAAATCTAAAACGAAAAAAGAGATCCAATCAGGAGGAAAAATCTTGGCGGAACAAATTAAATTCTTCTTAAAATTGTTTGAAATATCCATTGACGGATATGGAAGAGAACATATTAAAATTATCAGAAAACGAAAACGGAAAACGAAATAAACAACACTTCCAAAGTGAAATTAAAATCTGAGGATAAGTAATCCCAACGTTCTGCAGAGAGATGTTTTGAAGGTCGCTAACGTTCTCGGGAAAAAAATCAACTCTGTCAAAAAAAATTCGATTCCTGATCAAATCCAAGCTAGAGAAAACCAATTGGTAGAACAGTGAGTGTTCTAAAAAAAGAAGTTGGGGAAGAAACAAAATAACTGTGACTTTTTCTTCTTCTTTTGACAAAAAGTTTGCCATATCAATGGCGAGAGTCAATTATCATTAGGTGGAATTAGAATCGGTATTCAGATAGTCAGATTCCTGATCTTATCTCATACCTGAATTACTCAGGCTCAGCCGTTACAACTTTGCTTCTTCTAGTCTATAAACACAAATCCACTTTAAATTTTCAACAAAATAATGACATTTGCAGCCTATTCCTCCGAAACTCTCTTGTGCTTGTGATGAAGGTTCTAATGTTTGAATATGTCAGCAATTGATCTACTTATTTGCAGATGAATTCAGTTCAAATTTCTCCCCGAAGTAGCTCTTCTATCTTCCAAATGTATCTGTCAAACAAGAAAAATCGAAGAAAGATAATTATTTCCAAAAAAAGAATCAAACATAACGGTAGTTCCAAATCTCTTGAACTTTGTTCACCGTTTTTCTTACAGATTCTTAAAAACTTCAACAAATTAGAAAGAAATCTTCACGATTAGTTATCAGAACCAGCAAAAAACTTCCCTCCAATCTCTTCAAGTGTATCTGCAGAAAAGAAAAATCGAAAATCGTTGTTTAACAAGTTATCCATTGGAAATAGGTAACGAAAATTCATCACAATAAATCAAAACACAAACAATCTCAACTCTCAATCACACACCTAACAATTCCTCAAATCCTTCTCTCGTCTCTCTTTCACTCCCTCGCTTGGTTTAAAATTCAGATCCTGAACATTTATTCATAAATTAACATCAGCTTTTGAATCTTTTTTTCCTTAGGAAATTTCTGTTTGGTTCACGAGAAAGAGAAGAAGAAGGAAGTAGAAGCAATTTAGCAAAGAACATAAAGAAAATAAACAAAAGAAAAAATTGATTAAACGAAATGCGCTCTCTCCCTTCCAATGACCAGTTTTTATACCTCCTCTCACCCCTCCGTTACACCACAGAGGGTTTCATTACCGTGAAATCAAATCCGTTCATCATTAATCCAACGGTTCATATTGCCCAACCCTAAATTCGAAAAGTTAACTCCGTCTATATAACGATTCCCGTTTCAGGATTTTCTGTTGTCTTACTGCTCTTTAACGGCGTTAATAGATCTAGCGGAATCTTCAAACAACGCTGGAATAATAATATTTTTCTTTTTCTTTTAATATTTTATTTTATTTTTGTTTTATTTTAATTTTGTCGCTGCCGGGTGAGGTGGTGCTTAGCACAACAACGCAACAAGTTAACTAGGGTTGGTTATGTAAACTCGGGTGAACTGACTATGGTTAATGTAAACCGGGTCCCCGACCCGATTCTCAACCTGTCTGTTCTTGTAGGGCAGTTTCGTAATTCTTGGTGGACTTCTCAATGCAACGGTAATTATACTTTCCCCACTTTATTTATCTTTTGATTGAAATTAGGATATTGATCTAAACGTGATTAATTTCTTTACAGCGGGTAATTTTCATAAACATAAGTAACTGGTATATAATATGCAATATTTTCTTGAATAATGATCAAATCCTCAATCTCATAATTTAGAAATAAAATAAATAATCATCACATCATACCTCATGATTATTTTATTTTTTCTTTGCTTCTTTATTACACTTGATTTTTTTCTCTCAATATTTATTAAATGTCTCTCCCCTTGTGACAAAAAAATGTTTCACCCTCTTTTGGTGAGATTGGTCGAACCCTTGTCTCGGTCCACGACAACTTCTTTAACGAAAATAGCTTTTGAAGGTCGATTAATTAGTGAAGGTATAATAATAAATTTAGTTTTTAATGTTTATATTTTTTTTAATTTTTTTAATTTTTTTATTAATTAAATCTGATTATTAATATTTTAAAAAAATTATTTTTAACAAAAATACTAATTAAAACTTTAATGTTTTTAACCATATTTGTATGTCAACTCATGTGAACAATCCACATGTATTTTATGTAAATATAATACTATTTGTCTTATTTATCACATTAAAAAATAATTTTAAAACTATAAAATATTCAAAAAAATCATAAAAACTAAAAAAAATGAAGTATATTTGGTTGGCATGTGTGTTGCTAAAATTTTAATGTTTTAATCAATAATTTTCGTTAAAATAATATTTTTATTTTTATTTAAAAAGAGTTGATGATTAAATTCAACTTTTAAAAATAAAAGTGAATTTGATAAAAAGAATATGTAAATATTAGAATTTTATTAAAATATATTCACATATATTATCAAGAGAAAGTTCAAGGAATTAAAGCCACTTTCCAAATTTGTGTTTTCAACATTTTTGGAATCCTATTATTAAATTTAACTTCTCCCTTAGAAACATAGAAAATTTAGCAATTTTATTTATTAAAATATAAACAAAATATTTAGAAAAGTTGGTTTTTAGTTTTTTTGGGGGGTCATATTTTATTAGTAAATTTAGCAATAATAGATAAAGAGGATTATATTTGATGAGTCAAAATATATCTTTTAATGTTAGTTAACCACAATAAGATATCTTATTAATGAGAAAAAAGAACAATTATGTTAAGTGATTTTGGACTCATTTAGGAGATGTTTACAAAGTGTAAGTAGCTTCGGAATTAATGGACTATTTTAACAAATTTGATATTATTTTTAGTGGGTTTTTTTTTTGTCAAGAGACGAGTAGCCTAAAAAGATGGCGAGATCATAGAAAGGAAGCAGTTCACTGATGCCCGAATAAGCAAATCATCAAAGAAATTGAAAAATTTGCAATCGATGGAGTTTCAACCTTGTTGAGGAAGCTGACTCTTTTTGAAGAAGTTTTTAAAGTGTTATTCGTTGAGTAGTTGTTTGGATGTAACTCAAGTGGTGCCATATTTGCAAGTATGTAGGTTATATTCCTTAGGTCGGTGGACTACATAATTATTGTTACACATTATACTAACACATTTCTTTTGAGCCTCATAGGTCGTATCTCCACCCAGTGGCAGAGTTGTTTAAATTGAACCCACGAATGAATCACACTTAGAGGTATTTATGGGTTGGGTTGGGTCAAGTTTGGGTTGGGTTTATGCATGGTTTTAATATATTTTATGTTTGCTCAAGTCCGACCCGAAATTTGGGCCTAACATTTTGTCTAAATCCGCTCATATTTGCAAAAGATTAAAAGATTAACTCAAGTCCATTTTATATCTGTCCATGTTGTTTTTTATTTTTATTTATAAAAAAGATTTATTTTATTTTTATATTTAATAATTTTATATATTTTTTATTTATTGAAATTATTTATATAATTATTTTAATGTTTACATTAGTAGAGTAGCATTATATATTTAGGGTCTGTTTGTTTGACTGAAAATGGTTTTCAGAATATAATTTCTGAAAAATGACTTACTTTTTTGAAAAAAAAATATTTCCTAGTGTTTGGATATATCTATGTAAAATATTTTTTGGTGTTTGACAAATTTTCTGAAAGTATTTCATAAAAATTGTTTTAAATGAAACAAACATACATTTGAGAATTTATTATTTTTCATTGTTTAATTAAGTTATTATATATCAGACGATAATTTTTGGACTAAATTTCATACCAAATAATAATATACAAAGAATGAAAGAATTAACAAATTTTTTTATTAAAATTTCAGTTGTTTTTTTATTAAGAACTTTAAATCTCCGTTCCTCTTTCTCTAAAAGAATCAGCAGCTAAGAACTTTGAAACAAATACCCATAGCCTATAAATGTCTTCAAAACTAATAAGGTATCCAGTTACAGATGTAACATCTATCTCAAGCAAAAACTTATCTTTTTCTTTCATTTCTTCATGTTTAACATTGAACCAAATGTGTTGTAAACACCCAATGCTCAATGAAAAATTGTTCCTATTAGCTAGTTTTTGCACTAATGCAGGATTAATCATTTCACCTTTTCAATCAAATACATTGAAAGC
Source organism: Gossypioides kirkii (assembly GCA_005610355.1). Classification (NCBI taxonomy): domain Eukaryota; kingdom Viridiplantae; phylum Streptophyta; class Magnoliopsida; order Malvales; family Malvaceae; genus Gossypioides; species Gossypioides kirkii. Next base: position 35,402,621 of record CP032249.1, read on the forward strand.
CACTGTTGGACCTGAGTCAAACATTACTTTTGGACCATAGCACAGGGATTCCAGTTTCTGAATGTGGATGTTGGAGACTCATCAATGCATTCACCAACCAGTTAATCAAACTCCTTGTTCTGCTACTTATTAGTACAAGACCTAAAGAATCTGCATGGTCCAAGGCCTTGTATTGTAGGGTGTTGGTGGTTCTTAAACCTATTATTTCCTCAATTTCATGCAATGGTGCCTTTCCTTTGGATGCTTCAAGCTTCAATGGTGGAACAAGGCTCACGATCCCAAACATTAGTGTTGAACCTTTCAAAACAAATGAACCAATGAATTTCTTGATAAACATGCAGCAAAACTTTGACGGGTTCTCACCAAAAACTTTGAAAACTGAACAAATAAAGAAATTAAGGTCAAACAATGAAAGCTTTAAAGTCTCCATTTCTTTAGCACCTAATGCAGTTGCATCAAGCAATACATGTCATCCATTTTTTTCAGCTAAACTCATCCATGTATATGAATGCTGCTGGCATGATTGATTTTGTGTTGCTACTAACCTTCTCTCTCTCACCACATATCTGACAACACAGTTATTAAAGGAACAAATACTTAAGCCCACACTTCTATATTACCACTGTTACTATAAGCTAACCAAATGCTACTTACATCTCTAGATAATCTCTCAATAATGGATGTATAAAAATCAATTGCACCTACTCTGTTTCCCCAAAGGCTAAGGAAACCAGTTTACTTGATGGAGAGAAACTCATCAAATGAACTTTATTTTGAGTTGAATATTAAACTAAACATTACACTTAGTAACCTTTGATTGAAGTGGAATGACAAATAACCCTTTTTTTTCATTATCTTCTTCCTTAACTTCTCTGTTTGAATTTGCATATTAGGCCATGAAAAACATGCTGACATGTCTGGTATGAAATTTAGTCCAAAAACATATGAAAAGGGGAGTGATTACCTAAGACACAAAATTAAACACTACCATTCAATTGAACCAAAATACATCTACAGACCAACAAACAAAAGTAAACTTCTGCTAAAATCAACGATTAAATTCTTTTTTTTTTCTTAACAACCCCTTTCCTTATTTTTTGCACATTTCCTTTTATCGACATATCTTTGTTTTATAAATAATCATTAACCAAAGTCCAAATCTTTCTCCATATCTCTCTCTCACTCTTTCTCATATCAATTTTCTGTAATAGTCGAATTGAAGACATGGTGCTAAAGGGCATTGCTTTGCCCATAATTACATTGTTACTAGCTTTGGGAATCTAGGTTGGATTTTCACATAATATTAGCCGAGTAGTTTTACAAAGAGCTTCATTATCGGGACTACCTCTTGCTTTCCAAGTTGTTTTTTTTTTTCATGTAAACTATCCACGAAAGTTTCAATCTTTCTTACCTTCGAGATAGGAAGATTAACTTCGTCGTTGATTGGTGTTGTGCAGATTTCAACGATGAAAGGCGAAAAGGGGTAAATCAAATATCCATGCCAACGACTGGTGCTGGGAACCGTTGCTGGCTAGCGGTAAAAACTAAATCGGTGTGGCAAGGAAGGGAGAGAGGGCAGGGGAAGAGGCTTTGTTTGCCTTGGTGAAGAGAAAAATTGTGGAAAATGTCTTAACCTTTTGACAACGCACATAGATCTTGCACACACAGGTGCTTGAACCCGGGACTCCTAAGATGAACAACATCTTTTTTTCCACTGGAGTCACTCGTTGAGTTCTTTTTTTAATGTGTACTAAATTACATAATATGTAAAAATAATATAATATAAAGTATTATAAACTTAAAATGGACCAAGCTCGGGCCTTGAATGTTCAAGTCTAATTCCGTTCATATTTTAAACGGGTCTAATTTTTAGATCAAATTCATTTTCGGACCTAATATTTTTATTCAAATCCTCTCAATTTTCGAACAGACCTGAATGAATAATCCAACCCATAAATAGATCTAATCACACCTATATAACTTATTAGGTATAATTTTGAATTTTCAGCTCTAATAAATTTTAGGCATAATAATGTAATGGTTAGATTTATGTCGCAACAAAAGAAAGCTATTGTTAGTCACTGATGTCCTGCTTAAATCATCATCGGTTGAAGTCCGTGCCTTGATGTTTGGTTTCAAATAATTAAAAGTAGGTAGTTAGGTGTTTATTTATAAAGAGTTTATCAAATACCTGTATAGATTCAAATCGTATTACTATTTTCTATTTTATATCGTATAAAAAAAATAGAAGTTGTTGCTAATAATAAGTGGTCGCTGAATTTAACAATCTAAGCTTGACCAATGCCCGGAATGGTGATCGTAGATTTTCTTGTAAAGTTGAAACCATCATCTATGATATTCAATTTCAATTTTTATCATACTTGAATGTATAAAATATAATAAAATTGTCCATTGGATAGTTAAAAAGAACTAAAGACAAGATACATTGGACTAATTGATTTGCTTTGCTTCTTGACGGAGTCAACTCATTCATATAATTTTTTTATTAAAAGAGATTTGATTTAAGAAATGTAAAATTACGAGTGGTATGTTATATTATTTTATTTGGTTCATTTAATTGAAATATGTAAATTTTGAGTGCTCGACAAATTGAATGAATGGTTACTTTAAAAAACATAGTTATTAAATTGTTTAATCTCAATTTTCATAAAATTGTGATAAATTTTTACAATTTTTATTTCTTATTACAATTTATATATTAATAAGTAAATATATTATGTTGAAATAATTTTATAAATCATAATCATTATAATTTATGAAAAGTGATTGCATCACCGATCATAATTATAATTATAACCATAATTAATATACTAATAAATAAATAAATTATTAAAATAAATATAATCATTATAATTTTAAAGTATGACTACTATTTAACTGTTAATTTTTTTTTGTTTTTAGTTAATCTTAAAATTTATGTGGATAAAAACATAAATTAATTAAAATAATAAAAATAAAGGATAAATTAATTCAAAATTTAAAATTATATCTCTAATATAAGATAACATAATGCTAATTGTAATGTTAAATTTAACCAATCAAACTTACTCAAATGTTTGTTGATATAAAAAAAATACTACTTGACTTACAAAACACGTGGAAAATTCAAAAAAGAAAAAAAAAATTAAAAGCCTAAATTACAAGCTCGAAAAGATAGAAATAACCATTACACTTAAAAGAGTGGTGGCTGATTGGTGGAGGACTTTTTTGTCTACAAGAAAATATCATAATTTAATTTTCTCAATGGGACGGATAAGTGTGGCCGTCGGGCGGCCACATTGAAATTGGTTTTATTTATTATTTATTCTTTTTAAAATGTTTATAATTGGATTGGTAATTGAATTATTTTTTAACATTAATTTTTAATTTGATTGCTTCACATTAAATGAATCATTCAAAAATATTTAAAAAATAAAAAAAATCAATTCAATCTTACTGTAATCACTTTAGAACTGTTATGATCTACTTAAAAAAAATCAATTCAACTTGATTTTTTAATTCGATTCAATTAGTTTATACCGATTTGTTGATTATTAATACAGTGAAATAATAAGAAAAAGATACGAGGAAGAGAATGATAGATGCTGCGGAAATCGGTTCACCAAATCTAGACAAAGATATCAAAATTATTTTACAAATATCAAACTAAAATTATCAAAAAGTAGTAGTAATTTATTTATTTAGAATAAATATTGTTTTCTAGAAATTACAATCGAGAAAAATTGCTTCTTAAATCATTTTATTTTTTGTGTTTTAATTCATGGTACCCGAGTACTTGATAATAGTTTGGTGCAATTAAATTCTTTATTTTATTTTATGTACATTTGTTTACATGATTTCAAGTTTCTTTTTTGTCATGTGTTAAAATTGGAACCCATGCCTTGTCCACGTTGGTTTTATCGTTTTGTGCCACTTGTATATTGAAATTACATAAAAATAATTATATGCAACAAGGTTGAAAAAGTGTCTTTAGTTTCTCTCTTTTCTTTGTTTAATTTTTTTTTTTGTGATCGTGTTAATAGCTTGCGTGAAGGTTTTATCTTCTTTGAATGTTGTATTGAAAAATAACAATTAAAAAGTGATATATTTTCAAAATTTTGACTCTCAATTCTAAAAAAAATCTAAAGATATTTTTTCAACTTATAAAATAAAATCACGTTAGGTAATTCTCGACACATTCATGTGAAGACTCATTGACTTCTACCCTTCTAAAATTTTATTTTTAAAATGTTACGAAAAAGAAGTTTAAATTCCTGATAATGAGCCACGGAATTGATTGAATGATTTATACTTAAGGAATAAATTTTAGGAGGGGTGAGTTCTAGGCCAATTACAAATCCCACACAGCCTGGATTATGTATATATTGATATTATATATCCAACCAATGATGAAAATTTTGAAGTGTGTTTTCTTAGACCCACCCGTCACCTTCCAAATCACTTCACCAACCTATTAAAAATGGTAGATGAAAAACATGCCAAAATGGCTACTTTCACCTCAGTTTCTTTCTTTATTTTTGTCCTTAAAGATGACAATGACACAAGGGTGTTACCACCATGCTCTTTAATTGGAACTTAAGGCTTAGCTCTTTAACCATAAGTCAAAATTTTTATTCGTATCGGGGCTTGTCGAATGGTAGAATAAAAAATTTAAGGATGAAAAAAGATAATGTTAAGATAGTTTATCTTTCATTTAAAAATATGATTGTTGATTTAATCTTAGCTTGGTTGGTATGAGTATTGTTACCCACGTAAGAGGATGTAAGTTTGAGTGTGTTAAAATACATTATCTTTTATTTTGAGCCCCTAAAAAAAATTTTGATTTCATCCCTATGAAATATATATATAATTAAGTTCCACTTCAAAATTAATTAGAATCAAATGTAATTTATAATTGAATTTAATAATAATTTTTTAAAAAATCTAAAACAATTATATTTTTAATTAATAATTATTGAGTATATATTAAAATAAAATGAGTAATTAATACAGAACATATTTATCTTTTAATTTAAATTTTAGTTAATAAATAAACCTTAAACAGATTGTGTATTTTCATTAAACCTTAAAAGAGTGAATGGATATTTTTAAAATATAAAAATAAATGTTTTTTTTATTAAATCTTAGAGGAATTGAATACATTTCCTTATATGTGCTAAAACAAAAAAAAAATCACCAAGTCCCTATATCTTCTGTAAATTTGGATTTTAACCACTTTACTTTTATTTTAAAAAATTTAGTTTTTTTATTTTTTTGAATTTAAAAATTTAGGTTCAATTATTTTGTTAAATTTACTGGTTCGATATTTTAAAATTCAAAAAAAAAACTCAATTGGTAACCATATAGCAAAAAAAAATGTGATAATGAACCTAAATTTAATAATAGAAATTTAACAATGTTTACAATTAGATTTGTGTTTTAAATATGAAAACTAAAGAAATTAAATCCCTAAAAATAAAAAATAGGACTAAATGCAAAAAGTAGAAAAGATATAAGGACTTGAAGCATATTTTAACTTAAAAAATACAATAAAACCAAATATGTGAATATAATTTTATTTTTATTTTTAATTAGCAACTTTCTAAATTTTAAGTTTCTCGGGTATATAGTCCGTTGCAAGCAGAAAAAGTGATAAAGATTTTAATATCCTTTAACAAAATTTCGGATTCAAAACTTGATAAAAGAAAAAGATTGCAGTGACAAAGTTTTACCCATTAATTTAAATTAAGCATGTCTGGTACAGTGGCTACCCAACAATTTTGGGCAGAAGCAATCGCATGAATGGTCATCAAAATGCAGAGAGTTTATATATATATACACATCTCTTAAAAAAACACATCATGAAATACAACATCATCAAAGTTAAGGTCTTCAACAGTTAACAATTCTGCTAGATTTTATGCACTGAACCCTTTCTCAAGAGAACCCCAATGTCCTGAAGGAATGTTGACACAAGCTTGTGCTGATGCCTCAGCCATCTTTTCTGTCTCAATTCCAGCATTGCAGATGTTCGCAAGGGAACGCATGTGTTTCATCCCATACTGTGCCAGTGATCCGCAGTGCGTCTCAAAGGTTCTCACCTGTGTCGATGAACAGAGCATCTTCGTAAGTTGCATGATGAGAAAAAGGAAAATGAGGAAGAGGGACTGAGAATCAAGGATATTACCATTTTCTTAAGGCATTTCCAGTCATCAACAAGAGCTTGACCAGCTGGTCGAACAGTGTTTAAAACTTCAGGGCCTCTTTTGACTCCGAATAACAGCTTTCCAATGAGTTGTATACTGTTGTCTACATGCATTCTATGGGACATGGCTTCCATAAACTGCTTTTGAGCTTCAACCTTCCTAACTGAGCCATCAGGTGCCTTGCGATACTGCACAATAGGTTCGAAAATAACTTAAGTGGGATGAGCTCTAAACTAGCAGTTCAGCTTTCAACGTACGGAACAAAGTGTTCAGATCCTACACTTATTCACAGTAATATCAGATGCAAGAGCCATAAGATACAAACCTTATCCCAGAAATGGACAAGATCAGCATCACGCTGATTAACAGCTTTGGTGGGTGGCAACAAGGAGTTCTCATTGATGAATGTGAAGTTATCGTTAGCAGGATTGGTGCCCAAATATGTGAAGAGATTGTCCATGCTAATTCCTATATCACCAAATTGCATAACATGAGAGCCATATGCAGAATTGCCATTGATAGTCCTCCTTTTTACCTGTAAAGACCAGCACAGTGAAATATCACCATGTAACTCAACAGCGTAACCATTTGGATTTTAGCATAATACTGAATAGATTCATTGGCACTTGAATTCAACGCCAAAGGAACTTAGACCGATCTCTCATTTTCAGTATATAGTTACATATTTATTTATATCTATATAGTAGTAATAAGATGACAATGAAGTTGCCATTTTTTCTCTTGTTAAGAAAGGAAAGGAAACAGCTCATGCAAAGCATAGGTTTAAAAAAGCCTTACAAGTTCATATTGCTGGTGCAAAGTCTCCTTCCGCAGATTATGTATGTCGCTGCTCAACAAGGAACAGAACATTAAAAATGCATACCAAGAGATGTAACTCAACTATTAAGAAAAAAGCTGATTCCTTAGCATTAAAATATATCCTAAGTTAATCCAGATGATATCAAAAGAATCAGCATATATCCACCCACTTTGCCTCTGATTTTTGTATTTGTTTACCAAATTCTTAGACATGAAATAAACTGAAGATGCTAAACTGAAATCTATCGAAAACAGATACAGGCAATAAGCTTCAACTTCAAAAACCTCGCAGATTCAATGATCCGAAGGGTAAATGAAAAATTATATGTACCCGTCCTCCATCCAAGCAACACTGTACAAGTCTCCCAAGCAGGTTTCATACTCTGGGGGAGGATTTGGATACTCTCCAGGACAATAGGTTCCCCAACTACTCTCAACTGCATTTGCTGCTGTCGTTGCATAGATGTTCAAACCCTCGGGAAGAAGACCCTCAAAGATACTTCCAGACTCACAAGCTTCAAGATAGAATACCTACAAAGTTACATACAGGCAGACAAGAAATTAAAAATTACAGCATAGTGATGAACAAGGCACCTAGAAACCGACAGATATTTAGAACAACAAAATTTACCAAGCTTTTATAGGTCCCGGAAGCATGTTTTTTCTTTAAAACATCAATCAAATCATCAGCATAAAGATAAGGTAAGGTAGGCATCCCTGGATTAACACACAATTCATCATTATTCATTAGCAACTCTACAAACCAATATTAAGTTTCAAGCCGAAGTGACGTACAAGAATCCTAGGTAATAGATATGAAGTTAATGACCAAGCTAATGAGAACTAACCAAGTACACCAGGACCTCCATGGTCAGAGTAATATATGAAGATATGATCATTGGGGCCACTGTTAACAACTTTGCCACTACCCCCTGTAAGAGCAGATTTGTTTCCAAGGATAGCAGCAAAAAAGTTGTTAACAGTAACATTTTCTCCAATGTAATCCTGCATAAGAACATCAATTAGGCATACAATTTATAATCTTTTAAAAGAAAATTACAAGTAACCATGAAAAAAGTACAAACCTTTGGAACACCCTTATAAACATCATTACCATGGGGATTGTTAATGATGATTCCAGGTCTAGGGTTTTCTTCATTGTAGGCAATATCATCATACATAAAAACAATGATATTTTCCTCTTTTAGGCCTCCATTTCTCAACAGTTGATAAGCATGACAAACATCAGCCTGAAACAAATATATAGATAAATATGTCCTTCAAAATTAATAAGACCCATCAATGATTATGAATTAAAAAAACAATAAATTCATCCTAAAATTCCCCAAAATAAGTAACTTTTTTGACAAATTAGACTATTCATGACCTGATGCCTGTAATTCCAATATCCATTAGATCCGGCAATCAAGACCGCCCACCTCGTGCCTTCAACTTCATCATCGTCGCCCCCATGGAAGAACTTATTAGCTTCTGAAGGTAACCGGAGTATGTCTCCGGTTACATCTCTACCGGCTGAGACACTTCCGGTCAACGACAACAAGAGAAGAATCGCACCAACCACGAGAGATGTCATGATTTGGCCAAATTATAGAGAACCATAAAAAGGAAACAGATTCTTCAAGGCTTTTGCAGCTGGTATATATAGGTATATTTACATTATCATATATAGTAAAGGATACGTAAGGGGCCCAGAGCTACATTATCTATAAATTTTTTATAGAAACCTGTGCTTGCATCTGGGGCGTCGAAGTTGATGGTTGGGAATCGTATATAATTGGCGGTTGTGAATTGTGATGAGAATTGCTTAGAAAATTGGGTGAAGGCCCATCTAAAATTTTGATGGGCTTTCTCACAAACTGGTTATTTTCCCTAGAAAATGAAAACCCAAAATTGGTTCATATTATTCAATTGGGCTTCCCTTTGCATTACATAAACAAAACCGAAAAATCCCCACTAATATACACTCAAAAACGTTCGCACGTTCTCTGAAAGCTCGGCCGGCAAACTTCTCCATTGTCCATTTAAGGGCCATAAAATATAAATTTTTTGAGGGGGTTGTTTTGGTTTTGAAATTCTTGATGGAGAAAAGAGAGAGCATATTGGAAGCGATTTACGAAGACGAAGATTTAGGAGATGGAGAAGATGTCGAGATGGTTGACGTTGAAGCAGGAGAGCTCGTGGAATGTAGTAACTCGGGAAATGATAGGGAAAAAAGCGGCTCTGCTGCTGTTAATGGTGAAAACCGAGTGCCCCAAAGTAAAAATAAAAAGCGCCGAGCAAATAAGAGGAAGAATAAGAGAAAAAAGGGTGGTTCTGGACATAAACCTTGGGATATAAACCAGTAATTCTCTATGAGAATTATTTCTTCCATAAAAAAATAGTTAATTTGTTGATAAATTGATAAATGTGGATTTTGCAGGTTTGTGTTAGATACTTGTAGACGATTAAAAGAAAAGAAGTCATACATGGTGTACAACGCTGTGGGGTGTTTGGGGGTTTCTGCATTGAGTGATCTTGTCGTGGAGGTATTTTTTTACTCAATTATCTCTGTTTATAATGTAAAATCTAATGATGGGTTTATGTTTATCATTTCATTAGTATCCCATTTGCAACTGATAATGGTTAAAATATTGAGCATCTATATGTGCCCGACATTTGAGTACAGAAAAATCTAATCATACCCATGTCGAATACATATACCCAAGTATTGTGTAACATAGTATTGGAGATTCCTTGATTTGGTGTCTGGTGTGGAAAACAATTTTCATCATGGCCATGGCTCATAAGATTGTTGTGTTGAAGTCCCTCACCTTGGCTACCATTGCTTGATGTATATATAGGAATAAGTGGAAATTCATGACTTGTTTCTTCTTCCTTATGCCCTGTTTACCTCTGTTGCAAATTTCTGGGATGGTATGATGAAATACAAAGTTCCCAGGTGGATGCAATTCAATCTTGTGGAGGTCAGATGACTGCAGATGGAAAACGTTGTCGGACAGGTGGTGGCATATTATGGAATATCCTAAAAGTGCGACAACCCGCTGCTTATCGCGAAATAATGAAAAAAACCAAGGACTTTGAGGTGCGTATCAATAGGCACTTCAAGTACTATTCTTTTCATTAGCTTATGAGTGTATATATATACATACACACGTGTATGCATGAGAACTTCCTGACTCATCCAGCAATCAGATGTCTAAATAATTGTCTGGTTGTTTCTATGCTCGGCCTGTACAGATTATGGAAGTTTCCATTGGTAAACCGTTAGTGGTTAAAGCCTGATGTTCCTTATAGTTTGGCTATACCCAATGCCTAATCTAATTGCATATGACATGTTCCTTTATGTTGAAATATAAGTATGATTCAAGCAACTCTTGTTTTTGATATAGTAGCCATTGAATTTGGGTTTAGATTCCCAGGCCTTCGTTCTTGTTTCATGTTATGAGTAACCGAAGCTAGTAATTAGTATTGTTCTTCGAATTGTAATATCAAAATTTATAATTTTGCTTCTATTTTGCAGAAGCAATTCAAGCAACAAAACGTCGGACGAGCACTAGCATGGAACAAAGAGAGCTCATCTCGAGAAACTGCTTGCAATTTGACTAATGGAACCTCGGTAAGTGTTTCGGAAGATTGGGAAGAACAGTTCAGTACCGAAGGAACACGAAAATCTGCTCATGACAGGATTAGGGTTCCTGTTTCGTATGAAGACATTCTAGGTGAGGATCTAAAAGAAGATCAATGTCATCTGTAACTAAACTTGAGTTTGGATTGCCATTGGTTTTGAATGCTGCATAGAATTGTTGATAGAAGGGATTTTCTCTTATTTGGGAAACTACATATGAAAGTATCATTAGTTGTTCTCGAATCGTAATATGATAAACACTTGCATGAATGCAAAAACCATCAAATCCATATAAATACCACAACAAAACAATGAAATTATTCATATTTCATACCCATTTAAATCCGAAACAAAAACTGAAGTTCCAAATGATACGGGAAGGACAGTCACCATGCAAAGTAATAGAACCCCATGAACTTTTATAATCAAAAGCTTTTCTACATGGCATTTCACCAGAAAGTTTGATTTTATTTATTTGTTACTCAACACTGCAAAATGCAGTGCACATTACCCTGAAATAACTTGCTAATTTTCTTACTTGGACCACCAATGGAGGATATCCTTGCGCCTGTTGATCTTTTTCTGCAATTGAAGAACTCCGTACAATAACGCCTCCGCAGTGGGTGGACAACCAGGAACATAGATGTCAACAGGGACGATTCTATCGCAACCTCTTACAACTGAGTATGAGTAGTGGTAGTACCCACCACCATTTGCACAACTTCCCATTGAAATCACCCACCTAGGCTCTGGCATTTGGTCGTAAACCCTACAAATATTACAAACCATAAACTAAATTACCAAAGCCGAATCAAATTTGCATAACTGAAGATTGGAAAACAAACGGGAAATATGAAGACAGTCAGGAAGAAGAAGCAGAAATGGGGACACTGTGTTGATTCTTTGCCAAGTCATTCACATAATTCATAGAGAATCCCTCCAGCCTAGAGTAACAAACTTCAAAATGAAGAATTTGTAACATAAACTACCAAGCAACAAAATTTGGGGAATGCTACTAGAATCTTAATATTCAAAGCAGAAAGTGGGCTACCATCACGGGTGAAAACTTAGTAGGTTCTATTTGTTCAGCACAACAAAGGGAATAAATCATATTTGTCCAAATACCATTAAAACAAGAACACTTTTCATGGACATCCCACTCTGAATTCACCATCAGGTTTTAAGGCTACGGCTGCCATGAGACAAAATTGCATGCCAAATAAGCTAGCTCAGTCTGGGTTTGGGTAGTTCTCCACAAGTCCAGAAACACCATAAAATAAAAGTTTAAAAAAAGTCAATGTGTACTACTAATATGTTTGAAATAACTATGAATCTTCTTCCTAAAACATCAAGCCCCAATTAGACCACACGAACTTATCCAGGACCATTCAAGCTGGAGCTTTCAGGTTTTACACCATTAAGATCTATGTTTGGTCAACCAAGCTAAGGGCTTAAAAGATTACAAATACAAAATGATGCAATCATAGTTTTTTATGTTACTAACTCTTCAACAATTCTCCCGATAATCAGAAAGAAACCCATAAGTTGAATAGAGCAATAGAAAAAAAATATACACAACCTTCTCGATTCATGTATCATGTTAAAGAAGAAACAGCCTCAAGTAGATTTTCAGTTCATTTTTAATTTATGTATCATATTCCCAAAAACAATCCACCAATTTCAAAGAAGAAATTATCTTCCAAAAATCAAAGCAATTCAGTCACAAATCAAATTGTAAATACATCCTTAACACAAATCAAATAGAGGGTTCACGAATTGAATTTTGCGATTATGCCTGTATTTCATTAGCCTAAAATAACCCAACGAGCTAAGAAAAGGTTGGGACTGCAACAATTCACATTCTCATGAAATCCCAAATCTAATATAGAGATAAAAATAAAGGATCATAAATTAATTTTTTTTAATGAAACCCTAAGAATGAGATGAGATAATACTTGCGAAGAGCAGGGGCCATTTTGTTGGTGAGAGTGCCAGCGACAATCATGCAATCGGATTGGCGAGGGCTAGGCCTAAAAATGACACCAAAGCGATCGAAGTCGTAGCGAGCAGCACCGGTGTGCATCATTTCGACGGCGCAGCAAGCGAGGCCGAAAGTCATGGGCCAGATGGACCCACGACGGGCCCAGTTCAAGAGGTCATCGACCTTAGAGATCACGTACTCGGCAGGCTTAGAGAGACCGGAGGCAGTGCCGGAGGTGGACGGCGGAGAAGGGCGGGCGTATGTGGTTGGGGTGGCAGAAGAGGAGAGAGAAGGGACGGTGGTGTGAATAGCGAGGGCACGCTGTAGTGAGAGGAGGTGAGGGAGGCGATTGGCGGTGGTTCGGGTGATTAGAGCCATTGCTCGGCGGTGGTTGCGGTGGTTTTTAGAGAAGAGAGGGTTCGCTTTGGAGAGGCCCAGAGATTTGGAAGATTTTGACTCAGTTACCAACTCATTCTCGGGTTATGGTTTATGTTTTGTGGTTTTATTAATTGTCTTTGTTGTAATGGTTCGTTGCCTACCACGTGTGGGTTCGGATACTAAACAAGTGTTTTCTTTCGTAAGGCATCAATTTTGAACCGATTACTCCGAACCAATCTAATTTAATCATAAAAAGACAATAACTCGAATCTCGGGTTTGAAATATCTCAATTTGAATAATTTAAAAATTAATTTGAAATAATTTAAATTTAAAAGGATTAAAATTTGAAATTATATGAATTTATGATGACAAAATTAAACCTTAAATTTGAATTATTAAAACTCAAAATAACCAAATTTAAAATCAATCACAAACTAAAATAATTGAAAAAATTACAACTTGAATGAATCCTACTCAAAACCAAATTAATCTGTACAATTATCAAGTCCATGTAAAATTTATTTTTATGTATTTAAAAATATTGATTAAACATCATTTATTTATAATTGTAAATTTTAGTTTAAAATATTATTTTTGAAAATGTTTTAATTTGTTGGTTGTCCCAATTAATTGATGTTTCAACACTGTATGGATTAAAGCAATTTAATAACAGTATTTAAAGAAATGAATATAAAATTCGTGGTCAACATCCATCTTTTAATAGATCTACAAAATGCGAATGATCATTATTAGATTCGCTTCAATAGATACTTTAATAAATAAAAAAAAGGAATATAAAGAGTAAATGACACATGTTTTACTAAGTGAATAATTCTATTGAAAAAAACTCAATCTAACTTTACACAATGGATAATTACAGCTTTAATAAAGTACCCAACGTTACAATTGTTCACTCAAAATAACCTCACTTACAACAAATTTTATTATCTAACGAAATACCTAACACAAGAGTTTACTTTAAATCAATCAATCCTTCTCCCTTCTTTTCTTTGAAATTAAATCTAACAAAAAAATTGCAACTTCAATCTAAGAAATATTTGCTGATGAAAAACTAATCAAGATGAATCAAATAAAAAATGTTAATAAACTCACGACAATTTAATTGTCCAAACTCACTATCGTAAGTGATGTCCTAACTTACTATCCAAGTGGTGCTCGAACATGTTATCTCAAATGCAGTCTTAACTTATTATCTCAAGTATTATTTGAACAAGAAAAGAAATAATAACATCTAGATAATTAAAGTCCCAATAATCTCTCCTTTTGACATTTTGACAAAACACATCAATAAATGATTAATAGACATATTTTCAGCTTTTAACAAGTCTTCCTCTGTCAAATGGCATTGTACTGGAAATCTCCCTTTTAGCATGCATTTCGAACATAATCATCATCATCAACCTAGCACGATTATTTGCTGCCAAATCTTCTCCTTTTTTAGCAAAAATGCAAAAAAACTCCTAATTTCTAAGTTAACTTCAAAAAAAATCCCCCTAATTTATTTATCCTTCTTGAATATTGTATTTTCTTTTAAAATGTTATTGTTACATAATGAAAAATTAATTTTCTTTTAAAATTGAGCTGTTGTGTTTTTTATAACAATAAACTTTTTATCAAGTTCACACCTGTGTTTCGCAATACGCAGTATAAGATGTTTCCTTGAATATTGTGTGCATAGTGCATACAACTCATAATTTCAACATTTACACAGATATTGATAAGTAACTAGCATTTTATTATTTGTTTAGATCAATTAAAATGGACATCAGTAAATTTAATTTAAAAGGAGAGCTTCTTCCACTTCTACACCATCCCAAAACCAACACAAACCAGCAGCAATTCTGTGGAGTAACAGAAAGAATAGTTAGGAATTTGATAACAATAATAATTATTAATAAACTAAAATTCACAAATGTGTTAAACTTATATAGTCTAAATGGTACAATAACATTTTAACCAATGAGAATTATAAGCTCCTTTTTTTTCTTGAGATCTTGATTAACATCTCATTTATCTCAAACTCAAACCTGGTAACATTGCAGCAAAAGCCTCTAATTATAGAAGCCTTTTTTTTTTTTTTTTTGGGGGGGGGGGGTGGTTGAGTAGTTAGATGGAGTTGTGCTAATCATTGTGTGTGGCATTCAGCTTTGGTGGTGGTCGACATGATTGGATTTCGAAGAATCGCCGAGAGTTCGACAAATGGGTGCAGCTTTTCTGCATCATTAAATAGGGTATGAAGGCAAAGCAATCTCTCCAAAAGCTCTGCACAGCAAAAATAATTGCAAGCTTCGTTGGATCCTCTTCATGCATAATACATGTAAAGACTGTTTGATGCAGCACAGGCGATAGAGTTTTCGATTGGATGCCATGCTAAGTGTAGCAGCTTCGAAGTGAAATCAAAAGCATTTCCATTTGCATCAACTCCCGAGTTATCTGCTCCTTTCACTAAAATGGCGACGAGAGATGAATGTTGTTAAATAGATGTTTACCTCAAAAAGATATTATATATAATGCTTTTTTAGTCCATAATTATTTAAAAACTAGGTGCTCAGGAAATGGCTATAATACTAATTCACTAATAATCAAGCGAAATCATGAAAATATGCAATTAACTGAGTTACAGATCATTTCATATTACGAATCAGTAAGGATGTGAAACACAAACCTCGTCGGACAACACCAGAGAGGTTACCAAGAGATCTTGAAGGCCTTGATGTCACCTTACCATGTCTCCTGGAAATTAATCACAAAATTAAAAAAGGGAATTGCTGACAAATGATGATACATCCTTTTGAATCAGTAGTTCAAAAACCAAGAAAGTTCAAACAATTTTCACTTTTATTTTTTTTTTACAGCAACTACCATCACTAGTATCAACAATAGCCAAGCAGAAAATATCAAAACATACCTCATGGGGTTTTTGCTGGCTTCCAGTGTTGTTGCTTCTGTACTACCTTCAGAACAACCAAACACCCGAAACAGGTTGCTGGAATCACAGAAAACACTAGATTATATGATGCTCAAGTCCTGACGTATGTGGATGTTTTATTTGTATTTATTATGAAAAAGGAAGAAAGAAATAATGAAAGAAAAAAAGAGATGTGTCGCATTCAAATGGTGATGTGTCATTAATAGACATATAATAGAAAAGTCAACATAATGGCTGACAGAAAGACCTGATGGAAGTGGTATTGATAGTTTGGAGATTCAATTAGAACGTTTTGAAGTTTAAAGACCAATTAAGAATTAACGTACTACATACCTGTAGGAACCAGTAGCCACTCGAAGTCCATTTCCACTTAGACAACATTCAAATTTGTCAAAGATGGAATCATTTTCATACAGATCACAAAGCTGCTCAGGGTCCAAAAAAGACAGGAAAACATCATACAGGGTAAAATATAGCATTTTTTTAAAATATTATCTAAACCAAATAGTAGAATATGCTACCTTAGGTCTAAGATATTCATGAACCTGGAAAGTTGCAACCGGACCAGAATCCATATTTATGTCCCACAACTGAGAACCAATAAATCAAAACCTTGTTACAGGACAATTGAAAAAGGAGGAAATATATAGAGAAATTCAGCTATTATACTAGCATCATACCCAGTAGGTATGACGCAAGAGCAAAGTGTAGTTCAAAAGAGAAGAATCGATTCCGTAAAAACATATAAACCTTAAGGGTCATATAGTCACGACTTAGAATATGCCTTCCATCTTTGGCAAACTTAATGTCGGAGATTGATGCTATGATCTCTGTGAAGAAAGACCTGGAACCTGGAGCTTCTTGTCCCTCAAACCTGTACCATCAAGAGGAAACTTATAAAACCAGAAAGAAAACAGCTTAAAAAAAGAATATAATACAAGTACAGAAAGCTAGTGATGACATTTCAAATGACATAATAAAACAGGTCGCTTACAATTTGCTGTGAGTATCACATAATGCAGATTGTCGCATATCAATAAGACGAATTGAACCCTTAGAACTACTATATGCTAACGTATTACAGTGTGTAGGATGAAATTCTGCTGAAGTTATCACCTCTGCAAGTATAAATAGAAAACGGATCATGCAAACAGGAAAATACATAATAGTATTATCTTCACAGGGAAACATCATAAATTGATAATATCAGCAGAACCCAAAGTGTGGTATGAGGACAGAAGAGAGTCAATGAAATACAGGATAATAAGAGAGAAGCAACTCAATTGCTACTCCTCCATAGCCCTTACCTCCCTTCAACCTCCCAACCCCCACCCCTGGTAACCCAATGAAGAGGATAGTGTTGAAATGAGGAAGAAAAATTTGCAAATAACCAAAATAAATAAGGGGAAAAAAGGAGGGATGGGAATACTGGAAATAACTGACTCTTTTACCAATCAACCCATAAGCAATGAAAGATGAAGATAAAAAAATATCAAATTAGATCCATAATTTCCATTTACAAAACAGATATAGACCAGTCAAATCCTCCATGTTCGCAGGTTTCACATCAACAATGTTAAAACTTTGGCTGCTAATTTCCAGGTTCCAGAGATTGATCCGCAGGTCGTCTGCCGAAATAAAAGTTTCACCATCACTACAAATCAAGAAAGGAACAATAAGTATTTCATAAAATAAAGAAGAAGCTTAGAAAACCAAGTATTTTAGGTTCAAAAGTTGAGCAGCAACTCCTATTACTTTCTCTCAATCTATAATTTTTATTCGTGTAACACCCCTCTCCCCCGGCCCACAAAAAAATTGAAGCACAAAAAAGATTCGGCCCCAAGAAAGTGGAAACCCAATGAAAATAAAAGAAATCTACCATATGTAAGGGTTTGCTAAATTCAGCCAAATAAGTATATGCACCTGTTATTGGATATGGAATTGATATGATAGTCGTGAGCATGAGTATATATTCTTCGACATCTGGCCATAAGGTTTGTCTCATGACTGGTTACCTAGATATGACAGAAGCATTAAATGTTAGATCAGTAAACTATATAATAAAAGTATTGGCATATCAAACACTGCCTAAACCATGGAAATATGACAAATAAAATAATTGATTCCAAAGTATCTTAACAAATAAGCATTCTGGATTCACAACAACTACCACAGGCAAATGCAAAGATGGGAAACCCCCAGTTGGGAATGAGAAGTCATTGCTTGTGCATCCTCCATTTGCAATGTATTTTTTGGAGCTTGTTGATATACTTGAACCAACAATAGGACCATTTCCCATGGCTTTGGTTGAGTCCACGTTCATATTACATACTCTTTTTACTTTCTTCTCTTGTACCTGTACAAGTTTGAAATGACATTAGAAATACCCAACAGGATAACAAGGTTAAATTTGTAGATTTGCTATGTTGCTGCTTTTGGGATATTGATATTCCTTGGGAAAAAAAAGTGGAGTTATCACAATAATAAACTGTGTATAACTTCATAACTGTAAAATCCAGAATAGAAAATATGCCTTTACCTACCTTCCATAACTTGATTGTTTTGTCATTTGTCGACAAAAGAAAACTAGCACCATTAGATGACTGGCACCACCTAATTTTGTTAATTTTCTCCTCAATTTCCAAGCTCTTCAGATAGTCAAACTGTATTAAACCAAGGGAGTACACATTTTCAATATTCAAGTCCAGAAAGTTTTTAGCATGTACTCCCAATAATCATTATGTTTATGTCTACCATAAACCAAACATAAATACCTCAGGTTCGTGGCTCTGAAACTCTGTTTTATAGCGAAACTCAGGATGCCTATTGATTGGATAATCCATCTTCTCTAGATCTCTTCGATGTCCAACATGCTACATATTATAAAACGGTATGACAAAGTGTGAGAACAGAACACTGGAGCATCAGAGTAAGTGAAACAAGGTAGATTCAGAAATATTAAAAAGAAAAATGGTCAGAGAACATACGTCTTGAGTGTCAGTCCTTTCAAACAAAACCACCCGACCCCCACGATCGCCAGTAGCAAGGTGATCGCCATTTCTATTGAATTCAATTGCGGATATGATATCAACTGAAAAAGAAACAATGGCATGTAAATGAAGTGAGAAGAGAAGCAGAACATGTAGGACATATAAGTACCAAGTATATCACCCCGCAACTGTTTTCTTCACACAAGCAGACTCATCAAGCAAAGTGCATCATGGAAAAGCTCTTCAAACTTTTCTATTTAATCATGCTTAGAGTTAAGGCCAATGCATGGAAAGCATCATGAAGAGCAAAACTAATAACAGCCCAGCCTGAGATGGTTCACAAAGAAATTATGGTTCTTACTGGATCAAAACCTCATGAACTGTCACTTGCATGGCCAGACTCCTAAGTAAGACCATCTGATTAATGCATGAAACCAGTTTACTTCCATGTTAGTCCATAAATCACACCCTAAAGTCAAAGAGCATCAGTCACGCAGGCAAACTCAGTCTCTTACCACAAAGGACTTGCTTAGTACATTTTTTACATGATGCACCACCCTCCAAGACCAGGAACCTAGTAATTAGATCAATTTACAGTTCATTGAATTCCTTTTCAGACTTTCAGTTAATAACATCTAATCTCAACTTAATTACTGAACTCAACCAATAATTGGTTAATTCCAGAACAAAAAAAAAAGTTCTTCATTGCATCACATCACACTTTGAGAAGCTATACAGTGCATGAAGTTAGACCTAGATCCTAACATTATACACTAATCTAACCAATTTAAACAATGGAAAAATAAATAGCAACGGAAAAAAAGATTATTAGCTATAAGGATTAAAAAACAATAAAACTCGATCATTCTTTAGCACTGAGACAAAATCAACAGTAAGAGAAACCAAATCGAATAAATCGAAATAACACACCTTCCTGAATTTCCTCTCCCGCCGTCCGTTCTCCGAAAACCTGAGAGAACTTCCAGTCAAGCGGTTGCGATCCTCCCACCGGAGCCACGGCTGTTTCGGAACCGCCGTTGATCATTGTTTTCCCCAAAAAAAGGAAGAAAGAAAATTATACCGATTCCACTCAAAAACAAAAGAAAGAAAAAAAAGTAAACTCAATACATCCGGAAGCCGATCTAACACTCAGATGCATAACAAAACTGGAAACACTTCATCGATTCGAAGAAATCTCCATATAACAAAACGCAAACTGTCGATCGATCATCATCTACACAAGAAACAGCGACCGCAACGAATAAATTATCGGTGCTCTCATTCTTTACATCGATTGGATAATAATAATAATAATAATAGTAAATTTATTTCTCTTTAAATGACATGAACATCGACAAGATTCCTTTTTCTTTTTTTGACTACTCTCTTTAGCTAACACACTCTATCGCCGTCGATTAAACTTGCACAAGAAAGGAGATTGGAAGATAATGACGGAGCTGGAAAATGGCGACGTAGCTATTTTGGCTGATTATTGGATCTCTCTATTCATTTTATTTTATTTTTATATTTCATTTTTGGTGACTGTTTGCTGGAAAACGACGTAGAATTCTTTTGTTTCGATTTTAATAGCTTAGCTTACCCTACTCAAGTTTCTTTGGATGAGGCTTTTTTTTATCATTTATGTCATGTTTGCGTAGCTTACAATGCTCTATCCTAATCGATTTTATGCACCAACTTACTAATATATTTTAATGCTTTATTATAATGTTATATATTTATTTCTTTCATATTACAAAATTAAAAAACAGGTCAAGTGAAGATAGGTTTCAACCTTAAATATTTAAATCCAAGTTTAAATTATATTCTAAAAAAATTTATTCTTTTAACATTATACATTTTTCATTTATTCAAATTTTTTATATAGTCATCTTGACATTATTTTAATGTTTACATTAGAATAGTATTATATATTTAGTATATATATATATATTTTAAAGTATTCTAAATTACATAATATATAAAAATAATAATATAAAGTATTATAAACTTAAAATGAATCGGGTCGAGTTCGGGCTCAAATGTTCAAGCCCTAGCCCAATCCACATTTTAAATATGCCTAATTTTTTGCCCAAGCCCATTTTTGGGTCTAATATTTTGTCCAAACCCTTCCAAATTTCGAGCGGACTTTCGAGCCTGAACGGATAATCCGACCCATAAACAGATCTAATATATCTCATAAAGGCTCAACTTAAAAAATAACATAATATGTTACTAATTAATAAAATTATAAAATTATTGAATATAATTGGATAAATTTAAAATCATAAGAATTTGAATTTTTTAATTAAATAAATATAATTTTTATATATAAATATATTTTATTTTCATCATATTACTAAATTTCCATTTAAAACAATTATAATAATTAATTTAAAATTATTAGTTAAAAAATTCAAATAAAATAGAAGTTGGAATAATTATACATCTAAAAATAGATGTAAAAGCGTATTTGAAGCCATTAATATATTAAAGTCTTCAAATCTTGTAACTTTAATATTTTAAATTAACAGAAATATTTTAGAGACACGAGTTTTTTAGAGGATTATTGAAGATTATATCCTTACATCCATATATAAACATAAATATCAAATAGAAATACTTTATGAATAGGAAGCCACTATGGGGAATCTGATGTCTTCTTCTGCCTCACAATGCTTGTTATTCATTGCTTATCACCAACCATGACATGATATTCCTTTTTGTTATAAGCTTTGTTTTTTTATCCTTGCAATGTCAGTAGTTCTAGTTCATTGATGCTGTGTCACTCATATTTTGCTGTTGGGACCAGTTTTTACATATCCACTTTAATTTCTTGGTTTTGCTCCTTTGGAATCATTTCAAATGAAGATTACATAGCAAACTTTGTTGGGCAGGAGTAGTCATTTGTTATTCATAAATCTTGAAATCATGTCCCATCAAATTATATCTTCATCCTAATGAAAGATAACTTTACACAACTGATCAATCGAAAAGAACACAAAATTTAAGAATGTTTTCTTTACATAATCAAAGCACACAATTAACCACTCTCCAACTCTCGGTTTAATCTTTATCCCTTTAAATCTTTCAAAATCCCTCCCATTACTCTCAATCCACTAGATGAATCGTCTCACGAGTCTCCTAACTCCATAGCCCACCAACAGGGAACATCTTGTTGCTATTATATGGATTTTAGCCTTCTACTTTTATCATTACCTAGCTCTTATGTTTGGAGATTTAAAATTTTTTTTCAACAATTTATTTAATTAAACAATCGATTTTAAATTAAAAAATTAATAGTCTAATTAATATTTGTAATATTAGAAATTTCAAATTACTAAAAATATATATAGGGTAAACAATTTAAATACAAATTGTTTATAATTTTTTTGAAAAAAAATTCCTTTATAACTTGAACAGTTGGGTTAGATGCTTAATCCACCAGGTAAGTGGGCTTCTTTATTGGGCTTTATTTATATAGTAAAAAAATATTTAGACTTAAGCTTGGTGGTAGAATAAATTTTTATAATTTTTATTTTTCGAAATAATTATAATTATTATTTTTATCATTATCAAATTCATTACCTATATAAACCTCAAATTATGCGACTTCCATTACTCTACTTTGTTATTTTATGATTTTATTATATTCTAAAAGTAAAATTAAAATTTTAAGAAAAGTGATTCACGTCTATTTTATTTAATTTGAACATAACTTTCTTCAACATAATTTCCCCTCTATTTTGATATATTAATTGTTTTAAAAATAAATTTATATTAACTATTTCGATAATTAAAATATTACAATTATAAAAAAATTCAAACCACAATTACAGACTTACAGTCTAGAAAGAAAATAATAATAAACTTCAAAAAATTTTATGACTATTTAGCTAATAATTGAATAAGAATATCTAAATATTAAATCTTAACATATTTATTTTACTATGGTAAGTTTTAATTTTATATTATTGAAATATCTGTAAAAATGTAATTTAAAATGATATTATTTAAATCTTGCTTTTATACATGTGTTTAAAATATATTTATGTAAAAGTTATACACATTTAATTTTGACTTTTTATATTCTAATTTCACCATTGGATACTGGAGAGGGCATTAATCTCCATAAAAGAAAACTCGTATCACATGTAATTCATGGTCGGTCCAATTCCAATCATAAAATAACATTGCAGAAGAAGTTTTCATAACCTTTTTTATTTTATTTTAAATTTTACTTTTTAATAATTGATAATATCAACAAATATAAGTATACACAAATTAAAAATAAAATCAGCACACATCCCAATCATTACAGTTCAATGGCCTCTAATTCAAGCAATAACTAAATTACTCTATAATTAAACACGTGGCTTCTCTCCCGCCATGAGATCACTGTAACGTCATCTTACCATAATTTAATTTCAAAACTAGAAAAAATAAACATAAAAATTTCATTCACTAATTTTTTCTAAGTCAACGAGAAGGTGACACGTAAGTAGAAATTTTTGCACTTTTTTTCGTAAACTTTGCTTTGGTCCAAATCCTCATCCCTTATGACTGCCAATCAAGTGATCCAACTAATCCTGTCAGTCGACCTTTTACATTTTTTATTATTATCAAATTTATACCATTTTTAAAATATTAAAATTAAATTTATGAAGATTTTTTTATTCACGCCTTGAATGTTTAATTTTTTAATAATTTTATTATAAATTTTGATTATATAAATTTTTTATATAATATTTAAATTTATATATAATCTCATTTCAATTTATAATTAGAATGATAATGTTTTTTAATATATTCGAATTCATATTTTCATGCATTAATAATAATATTTATACTAATTAAGATAAAGTCGCACAACACTAATTTTTTTGAAAATGTAAAGATGTAATTTCTAAACTTTGGTTTCAAAGAAATTTTTAAAAAAGGAAATCCCTTTTGCTTTACACTTCAGAAATAAAGAAAAAGTAAAGACAAAGTGGCAAACATGTATAAATATATTTAATTATTTTACATATAAATTACATGTATTTTCATATTTTTGTCTTTTTTCCCCATCTATCCGTGTGGACAAATAATTGGATTTTAGTAAATGACTTTCACTTAAAAAGTTATTATCTTTTACCTAATAATATATTGTTTTATTTTTTATATTATAATAAATATATAATGGGAAATAATTTTATATATTTTTAGTGAAGTTTTTTTATAAATAGAATTTGGAGTTGACAAGTGTTCTATCGAAATATAATAAAATATTAAAAATAAATATTTAAAATATATATATATATCAATTTTTAAAACTATCTTTTAAAATAAAAAATACATTATTAGTGCATCAAATATTAACCCATATATAATAATATTTAATTGATTTTCATTATTTTTTTCATAAAAGATAAAGAATACTAATTATCAAAATATTTACAATACATTATATAGTAAAAATTTACCTCATCATTAAACACTAGAATCCTAAATCTTAAAGTTTAATTCTCACCCTAAACCCTAAAATCACAATTTTATGACTCTAGATTTAACTTTAAATCTCACTCCATCATTATTGATTAATTTATTTAATTAATCAACATAAAATTTATAAATAACTAAAACTAAAATATTATTAAATATTATATAATGCTAAAAAATATTTAATATTACTTAGAGATAATTCTCGAAACTATACATGAATTATGATTGTATAATTTTATACTTGAAATTTTTGATTTTATTAAATTTTCATAAATTACTAAAAAAATTATCGGTATAACACATTTTACGTTTACATATTACATTTATAAATATATATATTTATCTAATATGAAAATAAAACGATGTATTTATTTTTTAAACTCGTATAATTGATTCATTATCAAAATTTTATATATCTGTTTGAATCACAGTTAAAGCTTTATGTACATATTACACCACATCAAAATTTATGCATCAAATTATACATTAAATCAAATTTTTTATATAATTTTAAAATTTATTTCATTTTTTTTTTGAAAAACAATAATTTAAAACCGTCCTGATATAATTTTAATTTTTATTCGTTGTTCTTAGTAAATTATTATTTATTATTACTACTACTTACTTTTCATGAAGCTCGAATGGGAAACTAAATCTCAAAACTCGGCTGGCCTGAGTCAACTCAGTTGGACAACGACCGTGTGTCGGTGTCGGTGCTGACAGTTGCATAGGCAAGTCTTTGGTCGTAAAAACTAAAATGTACCCAAAAAAGAAAATTATTTTTTTTGAAAATTTCAATTTGTTAGAAAAAATTGTGTACTGTATCGTAATAGATTCTAGGGTAGTGTTAGAGTCGACAAACCTCACGTGTACTTGGTTGACCACGAATTATCAATTATTTTGCTTGCTAGGTGGCGTTCACATATATATTTTCTTGGATCTCTCTAATATATAATATATATAGTATCATAGTCGTTTAAATTTTAATTCGATTATCATGAGTATTGTTATTAATGTAAGAATATATGAGTTTTAGTGTGCAGAAACACATTATACTCCTATTTATGGTGGGGAGGGACTATGAGTAGTTCTAAATGTTAAATAAAAAAACAGATATGATCAGAACCTATAATAAAATTATTAAAATATATATATCCCATCGTAAATATTATAGTAATACGAAAATTATTTAAAATTAATCATAAAATATAATACCAAAAAATAACTATTATAAAAATATAACAGGACACATAAATATAATTAAAATAGAAATATAGAAATATATCAAAATTTAAATTAAAGGTTTAAATTACGCTTTCTTATTAAGGTACTCTTTTAGGTTTTTAGAAATCACAATGCATTTATCGATTGAATCTTAATTCAATTAGCATAGATATTATTGTTAATTCAGAAGGATTGGAGTTTTAGTACGTTAAAGAACATCATCCTCCTATTTATGAGTTAATGAGGGGTTATGAGTAATTCTTGAATTTTGCATCATCATTGATAACATATATTTTTTATTTTGAATATTTTGCATTTTAATTTTCAAATGTTTAATTTAAAAAAAATAAAACTGAAGTATTAAATTTTAAATTGACTAAATTTTAGAAGTTCATAAAGTACTTGGAGGCATAATTAAACTTATATAAATATATATATATATATAACAACATAAACTAAGTATTGAATTATAACCTACTTACTATGTGGGTAAAAATTATTAAAATAATTTGATATGAAAACAAAATGCGGCTTGATTGGTATTGGGAAAATTCTCATTATGTATATGTAAGTTTTTTTTCTAAATTGTATGTATAAGAATAAAAATATTTTTAAAATTATATCTGTTGTTCTATAAAATTAAAAATATTAAACTATTAATAATTTCATAAATAAATACATTAATTATTAAATTTAGTATTTCTCAAATATAGAATTGTTTATTATTATATGGAGTAAAAATATTTATGATCATTATTTCATAATTTTTGAAGGAGAAATATCTTAATTTAGAAAAAAAAAAATCATAGAAGACAAGTAGACAAGAACGCGAGAGTTTTGCTTATGAAAGCTACAATTCGAACATTTATTTAATGCAAAATTAATAATAAAATAAATAAATAAATGAAAGCAAGATTTTGTTTTATGTGTGGGACAAATAGATGATCAAGCTTGTGAATGCCATTTTAAGACGGCCCTTGTTTGGAGTTTGTGCTAATTTTTCAAAGGTCTTTCTCTCTATCGTTTCATATTAAGGCACCATGGTTACGAATCCAAGGACATTGAATTTGAACTTTGAATTAATTCAGGAATGAGTCTGAAAATTTTTAGGTAAAAATTAAATTATATATTTTTATAATAGTAAAAATATAATATTATTATTTTAATAGTTTTAATCTTTATAATTTTTAAAAAATTAAATTAATTTTTTATATTTTAAAGAATAAAATATAATTTTATCATTATTAATTTAAAAATTTATTAATTATAAATGAGCTTAAATGAAAAAAAATTCATTTTTAGAAGAAACGGGCTTTTAATAGTTTCCTTAACTCTGTCACTGAATTAATTTATAAATTCTTAATAAAAATAAGAGAATTTTTTTATTTCGAACTTGAAATCGATATTATATGAATATGTAAATATAATCTATTTTGTGATGTTTTATAGTAAATAGATATATGTGGTAGTATCAAAAATATTTTATTTTATAATTAAATTTAAATAAAAATATAATTAAATATGGATTCAAGTCGGGTTTCACGCACCAAAATTCTTGAATTTTTTGTCAAAATTAGCTTCTTCTTTTTGTGAATTATAAGAGGAGAGCAAATTCCTAACATCAATGTGACTAGCGGGACTCAAACTTAGACCATACTTGAAGTGGTGAACACCCTGATCATCAAGCCAACATATAAGATTCAAAATTAGTTTTTTTTAAGTAAGATGGTACGATTTCTGGACAAATCTATAGATTAAGAAGTAAAAAAATGGGTATTTTGTGAGGTAAAATGTCTACTCTAAATGCTTGAAATTGGTTCATTTTAAAACATGAACTAATTAGACAAAAAAAAAACTAAAATATTATATTATTATGCACCAATTAGTACATGGTTTAAAAAAAAATTAAAAACGAAAAGGTCATATTCTAGACGATAATGGTTCTTAACCCAATCACATTAAAACAAGTAAAATAATATATATTTTTATATATGATTTTTAGCAAATATGAATGGATGGTGATTTTGTAACTACATGACAAATTAGGACTAAATATTTTAGATTTATAACACACATTCATCACTTTTCATAGTCTCTCAAGAAAATCAAACACTATAATATATAATAAATGTGAAATTAAATGAAATATGTGAGAGTTTTTAGTTTTATTTATATATATATATATATATATGTTGAATTATGATAAATCAGTATTTATGTTTTGAGAGTTCTTTATTTTTGAATTTTCGGGATTTAGTTTTTATCTCCGTCTTTTGTACTATTCATTCTTTTGTCATTATAGTAAAATTATCTTTGCCCGTGATTTTTTATTCTCTTCGGAGGGATTTTTTTGCGTTAAATTTGTGTGTTTAATTTTTAATTTCTTCCGCTATTTATATTTGTTTGTTGCTTAATCGAATTGATCCCCAACAATATATATATAACAAATTTGTTTACACATATTTAGTTATACATCAAGCTCGAATATGGATATTATAGGTTGGTAAAATGAGTTCGAATGTTTTCATGTTTTTACAATATAAATGTGAGTTGAAAAGAACATTAGAGCTTATGTTCTTAGTATGCAAGATTATCACAATGGAGTCGTTTTGAGCTATGATTAATTTTCGTCGTTAATACTTGAAAGCTAGTATTGTGTCCTATTAATTTTATAGGATTTATAAATTATTAATTATAATTATATATATATATATTAAATTATATCAATTTTAATAGAATCGATCATTGCTAGCATTGAATAATTTAATAATTAATTAACAAATACTTTAATTAAACTCAAACTAATTGATCATAATAAATCTAGATGAAAATCTAGATATTTATCTAAAGTAACACTCAGATTTAAGAATTCAGAATTCGAAACCTTAATATTTTTATTGAGCAAAAGCAACATTAACGCTTGACAATTAAGCATATCATTTTTAGTTTTATTTATTTATAATAAATGTGTTGTTAGATGGAAAAAAAAAAAACAATGTTTTAAAAATTAGATCAACGGTCGAATTGGTTAGATTATCATTTTCAATTCGATCACCAGTCCAACAATAATTAAATAAATAATTAAAAATCATAAAAAATAAAGTTTTCAAATAATTATAAATCGATTCCATCGTCAAATTTTATCTCAAATTATTATTAGTTTTGAGTGGTTCACTTAGAGATCAATTCAATCCTTTTGTCAAAATTAATATATTAATTTATTTTTGGTTTAGTTAATTCAACTGACAGATCCGATCTAACTTCAACAACGGTAGAAAATAATAATGTATTGTTTTCTCTCTTCACTTACGAAAGTAAAATATATAAAAAGATAAGGAAAACGTTTCCTAAATTTGAGTAAAATGACATGAAAACGGTACGAAGAGGGACTCGACCTAAGGGGGAGGAGGGTTATTGTTGGCCTCTGGTGAATGGTAATGACAAATACCAACTTGAACTAAAAACGACGTCATTTGCATGAGATGGATTGCTGATGTGGTTGATTAGGCCCCATTTTGATCAATGATGTCTCAACCATTAGATTATATAATATATGGCTGATAATAATTTATAAAATATGATAAAAATGTTTTAACAGTAGGGTAAACTATCAAATAGTCACTTTTGTTTATCTCAAGTTACATTTTAGTCACTTATGTTTAAAATATTACGTTTTAGTCACTTATGTTATCACATTGTAACATTTTAGTCACTGAGCCATTAATTACCGTTAACGGTGTAACGGTAAGCTAAGGTGGTATGTTAAATCATCATTTCAAATAAAAATTTTAGGTTAAATTATACAATTGATCCCTAAATTTTTTCATCTTGAGCAATTTGATTTTTTATTTTATTTTCTTTTAACTTTTTTTTATTTTTTTATTTTCTATTGTCTTTTGCTTTTCCTTTTGTTTTCCTCATTTCTCCATTTCTTTTAAGTGGCTTTTCTATGTTTTTCATTTGTTAAAATTAATCATATTTTTTAATTTTTTGAACAATTTAATTTTTTTTGAATGAGGTGAACTTGTGGACTAATTTTAACAAATGAAAAATATAGAAAAATCACGTTAAAAAAAATGAAGAAGGGAGCAAAACAGAGGAAGAAGCATAAGAGAATGGAAAATGAAGAAAAGTAAGTTAAAAGAACATAAAAGAAAAAAAATTAAATTGCTCAAAATAAAAATAATATAGTAACCAATTGTAGAATTTAATTTAAATTTTTTATTTGAAATGATGATTTAACGTGACATGTTAGCTTATCGTTACGCCATTAAGTGACAATTAATGGCTCAGTGACTAAAATATTACAACACAATAACATAAGTAATTAAAACGTAACATTTCAAATACAATAACTAAAATGTAAACCTAAAACAAATAAAAATGACCATTTTGATGGTTTACCCTTACTAAAATACTCGATTTAATTTAATTCTAAATGAACCATCTAATCTTTTAGAAGGAAATCAGAATCTTTCCATATCAGTGGGAACAAATCTTGCACAACAAATGCCAACAAAATAGAAACAAATATTAATAAAAATAAAAATTATTAGTAGTAGTTGGCTTCCATTTTTAAATCAAACGGCTGAGTTCATTTCATCGTACAATGGGGTTAATTACACAGATGCTTTAAACTATGAATAGAATTCTAAATTTATTTAAATTCTAATATTTTAAGGTTTTAGTATTTTATTAATCCATTTGAGCTCAAGTCAACACTATTGATAAAACACATTACACGTTCAATAGGAGCATACAAATTCCAATTTTAAAGATATTATTGAGAGGAACAGTTACGAACCTCGAAAAAAAGAAGTTAATAGTTAGAATGATAGAAAGATTTAATTACATAATATTGATATTTTGAATATTTAATTAAAATATTTTGAAGTTTGGACAATTAACTATTAATATTATAAAAAAATCTTAATTTTTGAATTCAACTTTTAAATAAATTTATTTACTAAGATAAATCACAAAATTATGCATGAGCTTTGATTAAATATACAGTTTTATATATAAACTTTGATCTAGTGTAATTATATATCGCATCAATTTATTTTTATATTGGATAAATATAATTATACATGAATGTAATAAATAAATAATAAATGATGTTATATCAATAATTTATGATTTTATAAAAATTGAAGGGATTATATAATAATTTTCCATTGGAGGGGGCGAATGCCACTACCATACCAACCTCTTGTCTTAGCCCTTATGCTACATCTTTATTGCTTGATTTCACGTTTTATGGTGAAATAAGACGAAATTAATAAGTTTAGATATTATTTTGTAAAAAGAAAAACACTTCAGGTACGTAAATAAGAAAATAGTATAATTTGAGAGTTAAATTTGCATTGAAGTAAAAAAAAAAGAAAAAAAAAGCCAGCCATAATTTTCGTTAGCAAAAAAATTAAAAAGAAACTTGCTAAATATATATGGTAAATGAGCAAATAGCAAAAGGAAATAAGGGCAGTATCGTAAAATCGAAGAACTGTCGGCCTCTTAACTGGGGTTAAATAGACCCGAGACCCAAGTTAAAGTCCGCTAGTACGGGACCCTTGTGAGTTACGAGTTTTCTCTCTCTCTCTCTCGCTCACTGATTCCGAGTCATCACAAATCAAAGCGTCGGTGACTCGGTCAGAGTTAACCACGAGTTAAACTTTTGTTTTTTAAGTTAAACATAAAAAAGTACATTAAATATTTAATATTATAATTTTCTCGTTTTTATTACTTTTTAATAGCATGAGAAAAATCTGAAAAGGAAATACAGAGGGAAAATTTGGTATATATAAGCAATGCAAAGCCAATTCTAAAATTGTGTTTTCATTTCGGTAGAGAGAAGAGAGAGAAGGAAAATGGAATTTTCTAGCGATTCGGTTTCCATTGATATGGAAACGATCTCTCTAGGCGGCAAGGTAAGCTTGCATTCATTTCTTCTTGTTTGGTTACCGGGAAACTGCGGGAAATGAAGAGAAAATGAAATGGAAAAAAAAGTTTAATGCAGCTATCTAGCTGGATTATGCTCCCATTTGTTGCTTAATTCTCCATTCGTTAATTTTCTTTCATAGTCCTTTGATTAATGGCTTCTGATTTTTTTTCCTCATTTGGCTTCTGATTTTAATGGGTTCTTGCTTTTTTTTTGCTCTAAGTGCAAGAAAATAGAAGAAAGCTGACTAGTAATTTCATGAGTTTTTATGTTAATGTCTGGTTAAATTAGGAGTTTAGATGATTCAGAACATGGTTAGATGTTAGCTTTATTTAGTTATAATATACTTAATTTGGGCTATGCTTGAAGCAGTTCTTTTGAAGTGAATGACACCCAAGTAAGTTGGGTTTTCTTTACTAGATCATATTTTGTAATTTTCTGCTCTAGTTATTTGTTAAAAAATTAGGGGTTATTTTGGTTTGGTTCATTAGGGTGTTTTAATGAAGATTTGTTAAACGAATAACAAAGCATTTCGTAAACTCTATCTGCAGGAGTACCTTGTGAAAACTCGCCTCGGTATTGTTTCTGTTGTTGTGTTCGGAGACCAAGATAAGCCGGCTCTTGTTACTTATCCGGATTTAGCTCTAAATCGTAAGTAATGCAGAAAACATTATCGATTCATCAATTTTCCTTATGCTGATCTTTATTTTTCACTAACAATTTAGGCTGAAAGGGTTCATTGCAATTTGTCTTTTATCTTTGCATACTGAATTTCCTCCTTAAACATAGATATTGTTGTACTGCCTTTAATCCTAGCTAAAGATTTACATGTTAGAGTCATTTGTCTGAATTTCATAGCATTATTTGTTAGATTTCCACATTGACCGATACCATTTATCTAGTGGTTCTTCTTGTATCTTAATTTTTTTAAATATGTGGGATTGTGCAGATATCTCCTGTTTCCAAGGCTTGTTCTTTTCTCCAGAAGCTAGCTCCTTACTCCTGCCCAACTTTTGCATATATCATATAAGTCCTCCAGGGCATGAGGTCAGTTTTAATTAGCCGGTTTTAATCATTGTTTTTTTGGTTGAATCCTATAATTCACGCCATTCTTATCCGGAACTTCCTTCAAGAAATATTGCAGTTGGGAGCTGCCCCGATCGTCTCCGATGACTTTAGTCCTTCCGTCGATGACTTGGCAGATCAGATTGTTGAGGTTCTCAACTTTTTCGGGTAAAAATATAATTTCATAGTTACTTTATTTGCTTTTTCTTTCCCAAGTGTCAGCTTATTAGAAATTTACTTTACTGTAATCTCTTATGCTCTAGGCATTCTATGACACATATTATGTTGTAATGATGGCTGGTAATTGGTGTGCAGTAGTTGTCTGAAAATGATGCATCTTGAGTCACCTACCACCCTTATATAATTTCTTAAGCTGTCATCTTCTTTTATATATATATATATATATATTCATTTATTTATATGGAAAAGAATAAAGGCAAGCAAGCTGATATTGTTTATCTTTAACTCTTTCCCCTTTTTTTATTTTATTTTATATGTTTTTAACTTTTAACCACAGGCTTGGTGCTGTAATGTGCATGGGAGTTACTGCTGGAGCATATATTCTTACCTTATTTGCTGTAAGTCAACTATCTTGGCATAGCATATAACATTTTTCCTTATTCCCTTGTTCTTTTCAAATTAAATATCATGCTCTTTTGACTTCTTGGAAATAATTATTTCTGCATTTTCTTTTCCTTAATAGATGAAATACAGACAACGAGTCCTTGGGTTAATACTCGTTTCACCCCTCTGCAGAGCACCTTCATGGACGGAATGGTTGTTAAATAAGGTTCCTGTTCTAGGTCATTTTATTTTCTCTTAGGGGTTAAATAATTACGTGCTCAGCTGGATTTTCATGTTATTTCAGGTGATGTCGAATTTTCTTTATTTCTATGGCATGTGTGGCATGGCGAAGGAATTATTGCTTAAGCGGTACTTCAGTAAGGTATTTTTCTGCTTCAATAACTTAAGCCATTTATTTCCTTCTGTCTAGGACTGGACTAATTTTGAGATTTGAATGACAATGGCAGGAAGTTCGTGGTAGTGTTCTAGTACCAGAATCTGATGTAGTTCAGGCATGCAGAAGAGTTAGTTCTTCAGCTCCTTGTATTCGACTTTTATTTGCTATTCAATTGACCTATACCGAATATGATAGTTTGTCTCATGGCAGTTTTCTGACATAAATCTTATTTTTTTCCACCTGCAGCTGCTGGATGAAAGGCAGAGTATAAATGTTTGCCGATTCCTTGATGCAATGAATGAGTAAGACTGTAACCATGATAGATCAGTAGACTAGGTTTGTTTTAAAGATGTTCTTAAAATAGGTTCATGTGATTGGTTTCCACCTTTACCAGGGGAAAAGAAAAAGAAAACTTTTCAGTGCGTGCATGCAGTTACTGGTTTGATCCAGCATAAAAGTGTTATTTACTTTATTTCAGGAGACCTGACCTTAGCGAAGGATTAAGAAAACTATATTGCCGTTCACTAATATTTGTTGGGGAGAACTCACCGTTCCATTCGGAGGCTCTTCACATGACATCAAAATTAGATAGAAGATACAGTGCCCTAGTGGAGGTAAGCAAACAATCTATTGCCTAATCTGTTATAATACCCTTACAGTTAGTTCAAAATCATAATATACTTACGGCAGTGAACTAATAACCTTGAAATGGTGGTGGAATCTAAAAGGTTCAGGCATGCGGGTCAATGGTGACGGAGGAGCAACCCCATGCCATGTTGATACCAATAGAGTACTTTCTAATGGGATACGGCTTATACCGACTGACTCTAAGCATTAGCCCGAGAAGCCCTTTGAGTCCATCTTGTATCTCTCCGGAGCTTCTTTCGCCGGAAAGCATGGGATTGAAGTTGAAACCGATTAGAACCCGGATTTCTTTGTAAGCTGCGTAGGTAAAGATGAAAGAGAAAGGGCAACATCACCTTTTTGTAATCTATATATATAAGGTGTTTGTAACATCTTTTGATCGGCTGGTGACGGTTGTAGATAGAAATACAGACAGAAAAAGAGATATTGTCAATTCTTTTATTTGTAACCATAAATGTTAAAGTCATCTGTAAATCAATGGAATAATTATTATTTACCAGAGAAACACCAATTTACTGATAATAACAGTGGGTTTCCATTGTCAAATTATTGTCAAATTAAAGGGGTCTAAGAGGCTATTATGGTGGATCATCTGGCTATTGAGTCAGCCATTGAAAATGGGTTAATGTCACTTTCCGGGAAAATGATAAGATAACCAGGAAAAAACCATTTGACCAGTTGCTGTCACTTAAATAGTCGTATTATTTGTCTTCACCAACAACTTTCCAGGGAAATGATTTGATTCCCATCAGATTATTCTTTTTCAGAATCTGGTGACTCCAAATAGTATTGAACTTTTTATGATTGAAAGTAAGAATTGAAAAAAAGGGGCAAAAATAAACATATTTTCCCATCGTTTCCATGATCAAACCCTATTTATATTGCTAGTTCTTGTATATAGTAAACGCATAGATGTTGATCATAGAAGTTTGTAATGATAGAAAATTTGGATTTTTAACAATCACCTTGGGAGGGCAGAAATTGGCAGCCATGAGAGGATGAATGAAACTTGTCTTGGCAAAGTTAAAAACAAAACACCATCCCTGTCATTGTTGATTGTTGTTCAAATTGCAGCACTAACAGCTTCAGCAATCAGGTATCACCTACAGCACTTTGATTTGCTGTTGACCAACAGGATTACAACTTAGCACGCACTGTATATATATACATATAATGGACAAGATATGTCACTGAAATGAACTCGGGATCCAATTATGTTCAGGAAAAGAGACCATGTTGACACTTTAACAGTAGTACTTTTAGACTTGCATGTATCATAGCAAATGACCCCCAAATCCTATATGATAAATAATAGGATTCCAATTAACTTAGGAAGAAGTTGTAGTAACTATAGAAGACAGTGGTGTTCTTCTAAATAAGCTCTCTTGCTTTTTCTTTTTAACCCAAGCTTCAAATTGGAGCCGAACAAATGAGTTTTTAAGAGGTCACTTTTATCAGGGCGACTCAAAGTTCAAACTCGTATTCTCACTTTTACTTAAGAAAGGCCATTCTCACCCCTACGAGTCCGATCAAGACCATTATCACCTCAACCAACAAGATAGCTTGATCGTAATAACTAATAAGCTCTTGCTCTACTTGTGATGTGCGCATTTCAAAAGAGAGTTCAAACTTAGCAACTTTCTTGTTTCTTTGTCCACATGGATTATTTGTATATGTAAACCCTGAATTGCTTCTACTATTTTCAAAAGAATAGTAAACGGTAGCAGTACAAGAAAGGAGAAAAAAAGGGGGATCATCTTCATCCTTGGATGGTGTGCTTTTGTAATGCAGAAATGGAAGTATGAAAACATTCCTCAAGTTCAAAGTTGAGATCAATAATTGTTAAGCAGCAACATTTTGCTGCCATCACATTATGTATTAATATATATATACTAGTGTAATATTGGTATGTTGTGGAACATCACAAGTACATTGGTGACCCATGAATCCCCCACATGCATAAAAACAAAAAAGTGTGCCAGTACCACTACCCATAACAAGCCATTCAATACCAAGTCCATGAAAATTTTTACTATGAATTCAAAAATACTTTCAACAAAAGAGTTCCCTGTATGAATTAGAATCATACCCTTAAAGCTAAAGGTCCCAACTATAACGGAGCATTATGTACAGTTGTAACCTTGAGGTGGATGTGTTTCTTTCCAACTGAAAACCGTGCTCAAATCCAGAATCCATTGGCCGCCGATCCATTCTTTCTTTCTTGTGCTTTTAATTGAAGTTAAATCTTTGATGGTTGATGCTTATCTGGCTTCTGGGGTTACTCTTGGTTCCGTCCTCGTTTTGTCGAGCTTTTCGTTTGTTCATCTCCGAATACATTTCCTCTATCATTGGCTTCCAAAGCCGAACACGAGCATTTATGAACCAATTAGAGACCTGATCATTCATTGATCCAAACGGACATGATGAAACAATCTAATCATATAGAAGTCTATTTGAAGATTAAAATACTTCAACACAAAAGATGTATCTAAAGCTCCAAGTACCTGGCTCCTTGTTAACCCACTTTTTATTGCAAGTAAATGTTTCTCCGCATCCTTTGGATACCTGCAAACATGAAATTCGTCAAAATATGCAGAAACGTGATGATTTTATGTGTGAATGTGAAAAAAGGTAAACTATTTCTCCTAGATTCTTGTCCTAGAAGCAATTCTCCAATAAGAAGGCTCACGGGTGAAGAAAGTTCTGAAACATCCACGCACGTAAAACCGAGACAGATTTTTCAGGCAACCCTCTCTGTGGTCTCCATATTTGATCCTTCTTCTTTAGCTGCTGTAATGCCCATTGCTCCTGGATGAATGAATTCTGAAATTTTTTTTCCCTATCTCCAGTGCATCCACTGTCGAAATTTGCTCCCATGGCTAGGATTTGGTTGCTGATCCTCTCTCTAAGGTTCTTGTATAAGAAAGAGATCGTATGTAGAGCAAAACTAGCATGCACCTGGGGGTCCAACTCAGTTGCAGCATGGAATGCAGATATAACCGTATGGATCTCATCCAAGCATTGACTGTATCTGTCATCAACCTGGCCTCGATAAAAGCCAAAGCAAAACCATTAAGTACACCAGAATGTCATGTTAAATAAACCATCAAATAGAGAAAAGAAAGCAATTGGAGAACAAAAAGTAGCAAGGGAAACAAACAACTTAAAACAGTTCGATACTACATAAGCACACCTACTTTTCTAGAAATGCCAACTTGCTCAATTATAGTAAGCTATGGCTGAACTCAAGGTTGTTAAACAGTTTAGACTTCAAGATCTTGAAGTTATGAACTTCAATCCATGTTTCAGTCCACATCAAATCAGCACAGGTTTATCTTATCCATTCAATAACCAAGAAAATTATGCATTTTATAACTGAAATCCTAAAAAGCAATTGAGAGAGGCCAAAACTGATAATTCTACCAGCACAAATTAGATCAACATACCACTTGAAGTAAAGTCAGCAGTTGGGTTTTTTTGGTCTCAACCGTCCGTTTTTGTATTTCTGCCTCTAACTGAACCTTGTTACCATCAACATTGGGACAATCATTTGAATCCATCACTGCCATCCATCTTCCAGCAAGACAACTTGGGGAGAACGGCATAGTTGCTCCAGGTCCAACACTCATCTGCTCTAGATTTTCAAGTGAATAGCTTGCAATTTGAGCAAGTATTTCTTGAACTGCATGAAGATATCTAGATCCGGATATTAAGTGTGATACTTGAATGGGTCCATCGGAACCAAAACTCAGAGAAAGCTCCTTAGCATTGGAAGAGGTTTGTTCTGAACCTAACCTTGTTGTATTCAAGCAACAGTTAATTTCGGAGGACTGATCGGGTATATTATTCCCATTGATAACACCAGGAAGAGATGTTGCAAGACTTAATGAGAGCTCATTACTATTTTTTGAGGAACCACAAGGATACTCCAGGCTCATATTTGCACCATTCAATGCGATCCAACTGTTTGGATCTGGACATCCTATAGACGAATATGGTTGAAATGCAGTCTTCAACGTGGTTTTGCCAACATGCTCAAGAGGACCAGGAAACTTCTCAAAATCCCATTTATTTGTCATACTACCAAAAACTTCATTCAATACACTATTCACTGAGGTTACCGTGGTAGAATTTATACCATCAGAACATTCAGTTGAAGAGTAATTCCTGAAATCCTGAGGGTAGATCAAAGGCGCTACAATTGCTAACTCGTTTATGTTTTCTTGAAGACCACACCTTGCCGGTGGAGTTGAAGAAACAGGTGTCCTGCCAATAAACTGCTCATGAAACTCAATGTTACGTTCCAAACCCGAACTGCCAAGTGAAGCATCACTGGCAACCTTTCTTCCAATAGATGCAATCAATGCATTAGAGTCAAAGAACCTGGCATGATTAGTTACATGGAGATCAGAACACAGATCGCCACCAAACTCTCCTTGCACCGAGGGAAGCACGGGAAATCCAACTAGAGTTTGGTTTTGGTTGATCTGGTTAAACAAGTTGGACTCAACTACTGAATTATTAGTGATAGTCTCTGGTGGAATCCCATTGATAACAACAGGATTTTGGCTCACCATCGGTCGTGGAATGCTGAACATATCATTCTCCATTAAACTTTGTGAACAAAAATCACATGGCCTCAACCATAAGAAGCTCCTTTAACATGTAGGGTTCTTAAAGCTTAGCCTTCATTTCATCATTCGGAACATTAAGCCACCATAAGTTCATTATATATCTTCCTTGAGTTCAAATCTGATCATTCCGTTGATCCACCATGAACCTGAAGAACTGATAAACGAAATGAAATCACCAAATTAATATATAAAATAAGTATACTTCACATACTTGCAAAAATGGAGAAACCAACTTGTGACCACCATTCTAAAACCAAAGTTTTAAGATAGAAATTATATCAGATCCCATCCTTTTGTTCTTAAAGAAAAGAGTAGAGAATAGGTACACAGATTTCTCAGAAGCATTATGTGAATGATTTAACCTTTCAAAAATTATTGAGGTCATTTCCTGCCCCACTCTTACACAAAAGATAAGACTATTGATAGAGAAATATTTCACCACAAATTCTAAGTGCAGAAGGATGTCAGTCAGTGTAAACGGGACACAATGCCACAAAAATAAAGCATCAGAACTTGGAGCAACTCAATAATACACACACACACACATATATATGTTCAAGCTAAGAAAACAATGTTTATATGGAAAGATCATGATTTCAATGAACTTACAGATAAAAGGGTATGGAAATGAACACAAAAGCACAGTTGAAAGGAAGTCTAAAAGTTGAACAAAAAGGAACATGAGAACCTATATAAACCCTAAATCTTCATATTTAAACAGTTCATGTATTAGAAAGTAGACCCTCGAAGATTTAGGGCCTTCAAAGTTCGTTTTCTTTTGTGCTTGTGTGTTTGAAACAAAGAGCTAAGCTGAAAAAAAGATGACCAACCTGATATTATATGAAGGTTTCAACCTTGCTTTTATCTACAGTACAAAACCAGCTAAGGGAAGCTAGTGTCTTCGCCCACACCTTAATTATAACTATACTGATTGACAAATGAACGTTGGGTGTTCTTAGAGACGCACAAAAGAAGCCACTATAATGCAAAGTTCACATGAAATCATTAGATTTCTGTTTCTCCATTAAAAAGACCATTGTCAAAAAGCTAGAAAACTGTAGTTAAAAAACTTTGTTTTCTTCTTTAACATAAAGAATATAAAAAAAAAGGAAAAAAGCAAACACACATACACACAAAAGGTGGTGTTAATTTGTTTGCATGAACAGAAAAGTGGAGCTTTTGTTTTTCCTTTCAAAGAACTCAAACACCAAGAAACTGAGAACACAGTTTCAGACCCCAACAAGATTTATAATCCGTCCAACAAAGATTTTAAAGCTCTAAAACACAAATTGGGTTTTTGAATATATATATATAAACAGCAACATCATAGAGAACCCACTAAAAAGGAGGGAGATAGAGTCCAAAAAAGCCCCCAGAAAAAAAAAAAAGCAGATGTGCAGAGAAAACAATGGAGATGGCCCGTTTCATTAAGATAGAAAGAGAAAGATAAGTAAAAAACAAGAAGATAGAGAGGAAATTGAGACAGAGAAAAGAAAGGGAAACACATTACTCCTTGGTGCAGCAGTGCCACTCATTTCTGTTGCAGGCTTTAGGGAGGGCCCCTCCTTTGTTGCTTCTCTCTTTCTCTCTCTTTCTTTCTGATCTTCTTTGTCCTCCTCACTACCTTTCATTATCTGTTTTCTCTGCAATCATCACAATTAAAATATCTGGATTCTCTCTGTTGAAAACTTCTGTTTGGTGTCAGGTACCTCCTCTCTCTTAGAGGCACCATTTTTCAGACGAAAGTCATTTGCTTTTTTAGCTCATTTTAGACAATGGATAACACCCTTTTGATGAGAAAGATGAATGAATTGAGTGAACAAAAGTGTAAGCAAACCAACTAAAGTTTTGAGCTAAACAAAAACAAAAAACAACCATACCAAAAACCAATGCAAAATATGTGAAGGTGTTGCAAGAAAACACACTGTGTTGTTTTGCAGTGTACTTTGAATATGATGATGCAAGCTATGCCAAAGGTGACGAGAATATCTGATGGGCAAAGATCTTTGACGAATTTATTCAAGCACATACCATGCTCCATCTAACTCCCTTTTTCTTTTCAGCTTATTATTGCTTTACGTTGGCCCCAAAATCACCCAACTCTATTAAAAACTCTAAAAGCAAGTTTAATTGTAGCAACCACTCAGTAAGAGTTTAGTCTAGTCTAGTCTAGTGTACTTAGAGAGTACATACATAAATCTAAAGCTCTTCACTGCTTATGATTGTCTATAGAGTAAGGGAGGCAGACCAAATCTTTTGTAATAATGAACATTTGAACCATATCAGTTGATCTTCTGATCTGATACTTGGATTTTTATCAGTAATGGCTAATGTGCTAGCAACCAATTTGATGTTTTTTCTTGTGGGATTTTGATGTGATCATTCAATCTTTTTTTTTCCTTTTCTCCATTAACTCTTTCTTTACCTTTCAACAAAACAAACTGTGTCTTTTTGGACTTGCCATACCAGTTTTTGAGAAATAAATGATGGTTGGAAAATGTTTTTTCAAGTCTTAAATTTCTGAATTTATACTATATTTAAGTTTCCATTTTAGGCTGTATTTTCAAAAAATGATTATTGAAAAATAGATTATTTTTTTTTAGAAATATGTGATATTTTAATATTTAAATAATTCACCTTGAAATATTATATATAATTTGACAAATTTTCATTAAAATCATTTTTTAATAAGATAACATTTTATAATAATTATTGTCTACATTAATACTTAATTTGAAGTTACATATGTCACCTATATGAAAGTGGAAACTATCATATTGGAGCTAGAAGGTACAAGACCGACCTGAGGATAGTTTGAAAATGCGATCACTTAAGGTTTAAGATTGAAAGAAGTT